>BMAU01017210.1:377500-1695598 GCA_019973935.1 Trichonephila clavipes | reverse complement strand
AGGAACAAAGTAATAAGACGGACCTCGTAATTTAAATGACGATCAAGTAACGAGAACGATAGCCGAGCTAGAGCCCCCATTTCTAATTTCCACACCATGACAACGTAAGGATTTTGACTTAATGCGTATCAGCTCTGTTACATGATGGAGCCCATAATCGTGATTATTTTTCAATAAAAAAACATGAAGGGACTACAATGTGGTACTATTTAACATGTGCCAACATTTATAGCCTTAGAATATTCACATTTTATAGCATAATGCGAAACACCTACCTACTGTTCATCTCATTTATTTGTCACAGGAAATGTTTTATCATAATTTTCAGTATATATAGGACGAATTAAATCAAAGGAAAATATAATTTTAATTTTTGAAAAATATTTGTAAATAAAATTTAGACTTATTCTAAGGATTCGTTAAGTATTATGAATTCTAATATATCAAAACAGAATGGATTAAGAGTACCATGTATTCTGCAAATATATTTTCTAAAAGAAAAAACAATTATAAAATCATTAACAGTGCAGTTTTCTAAGAATCACAGTTGATTTTTGACGATGTCTATTGGAATTCATATGTTGCAAATACGTACAACAACTTTTAAACAAAACACATATTTCACGTAATTTTCTTCTTGATTGAAGCCGTATGCAAGTGTCTCAAAGTAGATATTTCCATTTAAAAAAACGATAGAGCTTCAAAGTTTTAAACTATTTTAGAATAATTCTTTAACGATCTAAGAAAATCTAAATTTTACATTATGACATAAAGCAAGCACACATTCTCCATTTTCTTTTATTTTATATTATTGATTATACATTATTATAATTAATTAAAAATTACATTATTTTTGACACCTACGTAAATCAAGTTTGTGTAACAAATTCCTGCATTTAATAGAATGAAAAATGAATTTATAATAATTTACATATTTTAATGCATTTACTGAAAATCAAAAAATATAAATAAGTTTTACAAAACAAAATTTAATTAATTTTATCTAAGTTTATTGTACCTTTAATTAAAATGAAATAAGTGCTTTTTTTTACCCAATTACACCAATTTTTTTAGAATTTAAATGGATAGGCTGGTTAAAGAAATGTATAGAACAAAATACTCAAAGACTATTACATTTTTGAAAACCTTTTTTCTTAAATAATGAATAATTTTGTATTTGTGTCAGAAAATATTTAAAAAAAAAGATTTATCGTGTAATTATGAAAAAATTTAAAAATTAATTACTGAATCTAATTGTAAAGATGGAACTATATTTATTTTGAAAATTCGGTAGAGAGCTTTCTCAACCGGTATAGAAACTAAATGTGATTATAGTTGGAAATAGATTCCAAAAGTAAAAGAATATTCGATATTATCATCTAGTTATTAGCCGTCATGTAGAAGTATTGATACACGTTAAATCTATTGAGGCTCAAACGTCTTCTCATTAGTGTGGTGTGGAAGTTAAGACAGGGGTGCTAGCTCAGGTGTCGTCTTCGTCACTTGATCATGGTTTAAAATTACGAGGTCCGTCGCCAAAAGTCCTCGTGTAGCTGAACAGAGCGACATTACTTGTCACTCTCTCTCTCTCCGGTTATTGAGATTTTCATCGATTTGCAATTCTATAAACGATTTTAGAATACCTCTATGTAAAGCTAATAATTTATTATATAATAATGGATCTCTTTGCATTATAATCATTTGCTCATATTAAAGGGGAAAAAATGTTTATTCCTTAATATGTGTTCTTTGTACATTAAATTCTGTACTTTCAACTGCTTTTTCTAATTTGATCATTTATATTTTGTTATCAAATATTACTCCTTAACTCAGTAGCGCAACAGCCCATGAGAGCCAAGACCTAATGTGCCCATCTCAGTATACGTGACCTTGGGCGCTGAGTTGCGTGAGCAGATGCTTCGGTCATGTGGTCAATATGACGCGAAACTCCCAGTGTTTAGTTCCCAAGCAAGCATGGCACTTATTTATCGACCCACAGAAAGGATGAAAGGCTGAGTCAATCATGCCCAGCCCGGGTTTGAAACTCGCACCTGTGGTGTGGAAGCGTGATGCACTACTACTCAGCTTCAATATTGTTCCTAAAATAATATATTTTCTGTGTGTATGTGTGATCAGCTTATTCTTTTTATCAACATTTAACATCTTTAAAATGTTTTACTTTGAGTGAGATTCAATGAGTTTGAAAACTAACATTTTATTCAAAATCTGTATGTCATCTATAAAATTTATAAAGTTTTGACTACATTTTATAGCATCAAAAAATCAATGTTAATACTTATATAAAAAAATTTCTCTTAATATTACCTTTTTCTATTACAAAGTGGTAAATGTTTACACAGTCTTTAAAATCTTAAGAATAAATAAAGTGCTTATTATCAGTTATAATTTCTTTTTTTTTTTTTTTGTCATATAAAGAAATTTTCGCATCTTTAAACAAATTTTAATTTTTAAAAGCATGGAACTCAATGTCAGCATCTCTTTTGTTTTCCAATTAGGTTGTATTAAGATGACTTAATGCCAAGAAATAACTTTCGCATTTGAAATAATCCAAGCAAAAAAGCAGGAGTTATTGCATATTAGAAATCATTAATTCCGTACAAACTCACCCGCCCCTCCAAAAAAAATTTATTACTACAATTAATAATAAAACTTAATGTACATTCCATGATCATACTATAATTTCAAATATTTTTCCTCAGTTCCTTATGTATATAAAAATAAGCTAATTTTTAAAAAATAGCGCTTAAAATCCCATTCACGTTTGAGCAAGGAAATTATCTGAGATGAGAAAAATACAAGTGTAGCTCTGTAAAAGAGCAGCGGTTAATTGCCCCCGCAGGCGGGGGAAGGGAAAGCCACCCTCTGAAGAGGGGAGATGCTTGAACTCGTTTTCGATTTTCGACCACGTTTCAAACGAATGACCTTGAATTGAGTGGGGAAGAAGCAGAGCGAAACAGATGTCTCATCAGAGGGAGGGAGGTCTTAGGTTATTCGTAGTGTTATGGAATATACGTCACACAGGCTATAGAGAAAGTCAAGGCTATAAAGATTTGTTTTTACTTTTTTTTTCTTATAAAGTTTGAACTGATCAAGTTTTCCGATAAGAATTTATTTTATTATGAGTCAACACCTTGATATACCCCTTACAATTATAACTAATTAAATGGGGATCCAGGTTTATCGTCGTCATGCTATATCAAATACATTCTCTATACATTTGAAACAAATTTTGCTACATAATGCTGTATTTTTTCTTTAACTAAATTATCACAAAAATAAATCTCAGCCAATAATACAGCTGCTTGCAGATATGATCCAACATTAAAATACAGAGAACAGAATAATATGAAAGTTGAAATAAAAGCAAAATAAACTTCGTTTTTTTCGGTCAAATTATTGAAAATGGTGTTTTACCAGATTTAATGCAGACGCAAACAAACTCACAAATCTAATGTTTCCGTGTTATTTAGCAACCAATATCACAATTAGTCAACAATGTATTATATTCTAATTTTAAACTATGTTTTAGATTGTCTCATTTCAAAACTATTTATCAAAATAACAAATGTACTCGTGTATGTGATCAGTTGTATTAAAAGTGTTTTAAAAAAATAATGTAGTTTTTGCATTGAATTTACCAAATTTGTTAAAAGTCATATGTTTTACCAGTCCCAATTTCATTTAGGTTATCCTCTATTTGTATGATATTTGGTTATTTACACGCTTCTTTAAAAAGTTTATATATATATATATGGCATGCAGCCAAAAGCAAAACACAGTCTTCGCGCGCAGGCGCAGCTAATGAGAACTGAAACCGTGGAAACTGTTGAACTAGTGAAAGTAAAACAAAAACTTTGAAGAGAGAGAAAGGAGAACGCGAGAGGTGCGCGAGCAGGCGTTACCTTCTGAATATCATCGTCAAACTTATCTGTAAAAACTACCTTTTTAATTAATTTTTGTTTAATGTTAAAATAAAATAGAAGATAGACCAACGTATTGGACCCCTTGTTGTCTCCCACAAATTATGGGGGCTCGGCCGGGATAGATAAAATTTCGATTTTGAACCAAAGTCTGGACAATGAACAACAGCGTCCGTGAAGGAGACGCGCCGCCATTTTTCGGAAACTTCGTTCAACCTGTGTAGAGGTTGAATTTTTCAACTTCATTCCGCCTGTGTAGAGGTCGGAACAAATAACAAAATAACCTGTGTAGAGGTATATTTTTCAACGAACCATCGACAAATATTCCGCCTGTGTAGAGGTTGGAAAACCCATCGACGAAAATCCCGCCTGTGTAGAGGTTGGAACTAATTCAGTGTGAATAATCCGCCTGTGTAGAGGCCGGAACCACAATTTCAACTATATAACCTGCGAAGAGGTGAAATCAGTGGAATCGAAATTTTTCTTCATTGGATACATCGTACGTGCGAGCAACAAGGGAGCCAGAAAAAAAAAAGGTAGGATCTTTCCAAATTTTTATAAAATGTATAAAAACGCTCTTAAAGAGGATCTCATAAGAGTAGTTGAAGAGCTAGACGGTATTGTCGAAAGTACTGACACTATAGTTAAACTAAAGACTAAAATTGAGAACAGTAGTACATTTGAAAGTGATCCAGATTTCGTTAAAACTTTAATTCAAAACTGTATAGATGAGAGTATCGCAAAACGAAAGAGAGGTAACTTCAGAACAAAAAATTGAGCTCGCGAAACTTCAGTTAGCAAAATTAGAAAAAGAAATCGAACTTCAATTAGCTAAAAATAAAGCATTAAGTTTAAATCCGGCAGCTAAAGTCGAAGAAAAACAGTTCGAAACTAACATAGAAAATATGATAAAAAGTATAAAAACTTTATCTCTTCCTGTTCCCACCAGATCTGAAAATTTTAATCTGTTCTTCCAATCATTAGAACGCGCATTTTTAACCAAGAAAATAAATGACGAATATAAATCTGAAATTTTAATAAATCTTCTGGGCGAAAGAGCTCATAACGTCTTACTGTATATTAAAGAAGAGGAATTAAATGACTATGAAAAACTAAAATCTATAGTACTCAGAGAATTCCAATTAACCCCTCGCGAGTGTTTAAACTCATTTAAAAATGCTGTAAAATCATCAGGCGAGACATACATCAATTTGCTGCAAGATTGACGGCAAACTTCAATATTATTGTTCGTTAAGAAAAGTTAATTCCTTTGAATCTCTATGTGATCTTATAATTTCTGATAAATTATTTGAAACTTTAAATAAGGAAACTGCAACTCATATTGGCATTCGAGAAGCAGAAGATTGGTTTAGGCCTATTGATTTAGCTAAAGAGTGTGATATTTATATTTCATCTAGAAGCGGATCACATAAAGAAATTCCTATTACTTATGGATATACCCAAGACCCCTTTAAAAATAGGTCACAAAACTTTAAACCAAAGAGTAAAGAGAACTATCCCCAATATCTTGAAAGAGAAAATAAAAATTGCTTTATATGCGGCGATTCATCTCATTGCGCAAGAGACTGTGAGAAGCGTTTTAAACCTAAAGAATCTAATGATCACATTCATAATAAAACAAACGTGAATACTTTGAAAATCGAGAGCGAAAAACAAAATAGCGATGAATGCGCAAATCTTCAATACGTAAACATTTTTGTGGAAAATCAGCCCGTAACAGCATTGATTGATTCAGGTTGCCAGATCCCAGTTTTAAATTCCTCACTAATTAGAGTGCAAACACCTTCCGAAGAGATCATAACATTAAGTTCATGTTTTGGCGAACAGCGTATGGTAGAAGTTAAACCCATAAATATTTCTCTTAATCAACACTCTCCTAGCTTAAGTGTTGGAACGGCAATATCACCGACCTTGACCGAAGAATTTATTATACATCCCAGTGTATATTCTGAAATAAAAAAACTAGGCCACGCAAAGAGCGATGTTTTATTAAGTGAAAGTGAATCCTCTTTGAGTGTAGATTATGGTGTTTCTTTTCCAAATGTTTCTGTTTCAAATGTGATAGAAAACTCTAGTTATGATTTGCCATATGTTAAAAACTTTAATACTAGAAATGAATTGAGTTCTCTAATTAAGGATTATAAATGTAATAAAATTAAAATTACTAAGTTAAAATTGAGTATTGTAAGAGAAAAATGTTCTGATATAGTATTGTGTAAGAAAGCCAATTGTGCCATGAAAACGAGTTCCGTGGAATTCATCTCCCGCTCACCTACCCCTTCACCTATGGAACGTAAATATAGACGGTTTGTGTTGCTCCGACGAATCTTTCAACCCTGGCAGTGGAAGCGAAGGAAAAAGAGAAATCGTTTTGAACAGACGTCCAGAACTCTACAGAGGAAAATATAGATGCGTTCAACCAAAGATCAACTTGTTGAAAAAGATGTTCTTATGCCGGTGAAACACAATGTTTTCCTGTGGAACCTTCCGGATGTCGAAGAGGTGCCTTCACATGATGGAGAAACTGTCTAGTTCAGAAAAATTATGATATGTTTAATCTCTATATATTTGTCGTATAGTCCTTGTCTATTCCGTTTTTTTTTTGTATGTTTCAGATTCTCCTCTGGTCTCCATGGAAATACCGCTGCGGACAGCGTACGGTCAGAATGGCCGTTGTGGCATGCAGCCAAAAGCAAAACACAGTCTTCGCGCGCAGGCGCAGCTAATGAGAACTGAAACCGTGGAAACTGTTGAACTAGTGAAAGTAAAACAAAAACTTTGAAGAGAGAGAAAGGAGAACGCGAGAGGTGCGCGAGCAGGCGTTACCTTCTGAATATCATCGTCAAACTTATCTGTAAAAACTACCTTTTTAATTAATTTTTGTTTAATGTTAAAATAAAATAGAAGATAGACCAACGTATTGGACCCCTTGTTGTCTCCCACATATATATATATGTAATGCAATTATTTATGAAATCAAATGGCCTTTTATTTCAGCAAAAAATGCTACAGTTGCAATTTGATAAAAATTATCTGTGTCATCACCCATTTTGCGCGATATTCAATGCTTCACCATAATCTCACTCACTTTGCATGATTAAATATTCATGCGTCATGAGCTAGGATTGGCACAATTTACGGTATTTAACATTAAATGAAAAGTAATTGATTTACACTAGAGGACTGTGAATATTATCTTTAACTCAAAAGTAATTTTTTTCCAACTTCAGAATTTATTAAAAAGAACACGGAAGAGAGAATAACAAATAGAAGTAATACTATTATATGGTTGAATAAATAAACTATTTTCAGAGTATATGCATGTTTTGAAGATTTAAGAAGCAGAAAAAATAAGATTATCACCCTTATCCCCCCACACACTAATCAATAAGAATCACGCTTTTATAACTGTCTAAAAAGTTTGGGAGGAGGGTTGGAACTCAATAATTAAAAAATTAAACAGGAATTTAAGTATGATGTCCATTATATATGTAAACGTGTCTTAAAATTTTAGGAACATTCTTAGAAATAAAATTTTACTTTTATAATTAGATACATTTTTATGGATAAACTCTATTTAAATTATTTAAAATTAGCAAGGATATAAAATTACGGCCAGAAAATCTCGTAAAAAATTCTAATAACTTTTTCTTTAAAAAAAATTAAATCATGCTTTGTATACTTAAATTAATACAAATTTAGAAGTGCTCTTAGTAATTTGTAAATAATTGACCGTATGATTTTTAACATAGTAGAGAAATGCATCTCTTGTTTAAAATAATTTACTGTAAAGAAACAATTGTGTGAAATTGTGGTTTCTATTGTTGCTAAGGTAAAAATATTTCAATAAACCTTTTCATTCATTTTATAGGCATTTAAATAAGGGAATTTATTTTTAATTCGGCGTTTAATATAGTTATTTTAGAAGAGGAAACCATAAGAGAGAGTATTCTATGTTTTCTTATGGAACGAGAATTCTTGCATTTTAAATCTGCGAATTTTTAACTTTCTCTTTATAAGACAACTTATTGCGTGTAAATTACGCATACCATGTATAAATTCGACTTTTCATTCCATTTAATTAAAAAGGAAGTATGTAATTCAATTCTTGTCTTGTTCGAACTCGAATTTCATTAGGTACAAAAAAAAATTGCTTGCACAAATATGTATTTATATATGAATAATTACATTTAGCAGTAACATGTAATTGAAATCCACTTTTTCATTATTTTATTTGGCGTAAATTTAGTAACAAATTGAGTCGAGTTCATACATTGTATGTGTAGATATATGATTATACTATGGAAGGATATATACTAATTTCCGTTTGAAAATGAGTTTAATTTATAATCTGATCTAGCTTTCACACAAAAGTATAAGAAAAAAATTGTTTCTAGTTAATTTTGGAGGTCTGCTTTTTATTTTTACAGAGGGAGAGTTTGTTATAAATAGATAAAATATTAAGCTTTTAAAAAATTTTCGTTTATATTAAACAAAAATATCAGAGAAACTCGATTCATTGTCAGAGTGAAAACCATAGCTTCCGGTCAATCCGTCATTCGACTTGTATCATTATGAATATATATACATATTGAACTGTTATTAGTAAAACAAGTATTTACGATCACGTAACGATTAAAATGTAATTTGATGACCCACAGAATGAGCGAAACAAATAACCGATTTAATAAAAATCTATCAATGAATATTCAGTGCACAAGCTATCTAAAATTATAAATAAACATTGTATTTGTAGAATAGAAAATTAAATACGAAAATAAGTATTTCAAATCACTTTAGCAAACGCTTTTTATTCTGTATCAAAAAACTTACCCTTTCGATTTATAGTGATAACATTTTTGAAAGATCCGACTAAATTACTTATTGGTTATATTTAAAATACTTATTCGTAACATCTATAAAATGTACAATAGAGGAGCTGCTTCTTTTTTGAATTTCCGTGTCATGAGTAATCGTATTATTTAAATTAATCCAGTATCGTTTCGTTAAAAACCCGGAGCTTTAAAAAACAATCAAACAATAATGTAAGCGCTTTCTGCTCGTATTACTTACCACCGCAATTACATAATTCAACTTTTTATTCAAAAAATAATGAAGAAATAAATTATTTAATTTCATTTAAAATAAATTTGTTCCATGTATTTAAACTTGCTATTTCGAAAGATGGTTAAATATTTTTTTTTATGCTTTCGATAAGAATACAGCTTTCACTGTGTGAACAGGTCCACGTCTAATGCGAAAATGAATGATTGGCATCGTATTCAAAGCAAGCGCATTTCTACCAAGTACTTATCACTATAATGACTTCATTGCGTTATATAATTTCTTATACCGCGATCAGTCCTTTACTCTCTTATTTTTTGGTCCCCCCCATTTTTACTGGCAATGTGCAAGTTGGTTCATTAAATTTTATTCAAAATTTGTTCTCTCCCATTTTTTCTATGGGATCTTGGAATTTATTTAAATTTCAAGATCTCCTTGTTTCGGGTCGTTTATACGTTGGAATGATTGTTGGAGCTCTTAGTTTTGTCGGACTCTAATCTCCTATCCTGGAATTTAAGATGACTGTACAGAATTATACCACTGCCCTTTTTAGAAAAGTATTAATTTAAATGAGAATTAAATATGAGTAGATCTAGAATATATAAAAATTTAATGGGTGAAAAACATTTAAAGTTAAATAAAATGAAAATAAAAAGCTCTTTTAAGAGCTAGAAAATCAATATTTCAATCGTCCATTAAGTGGGTGGAGTTACAGTGGCCAATCGGGTTGCAGCAAGAACCGAGATCAGAAAGTGCGGGAAAAAATATCAGGAGGTGGGAATGTGGGCTGGAGGATGAATGAAAGCAATATTATTGGCCGAGCCAGGAGTTCGGATAATGGTGTATAAGACTTTTGCTAGAACTGGTAGCCAATCAGAATTCCCCCGGAGCAATGCGGCTTCCGGGAGGGCCATTCAACGCTACACCAACTGATACGTGTAACAAATATTATAAATGAGGGTTTTGCCCACAAATTTTATACTGTAGGTGTCTTTTTAGACGTTAAAAGGGCATTTGACAAAATGTGGCATGATGGCCTCACGTACAAATTAATTAAATTACAGTTCCCTGATTTTTTAATTAAAATTATTCATAATTTCTTACACAATAGAACTTTTAGAGAGTTCATGTAAATAATTCATATTCTAACACGGAATCTTGCCTCTCTGGGGTCCCTCAGGGATCTGTTCTTTCTCCGTACTTGTACAACATCTACACACATGACTTTCCACAGCACTCCACCGTCAGTACTTGCCTGCTTGCGGATGATTCCGCAGTTCTCTCGCAAGGTGTCCAGCTGAAATACACTATTAAAACTGTTCAACACTTTTTAGATAAACTTGAAACGTGGCTTACACATTGGAGAATTGCAATTAATGTAGATAAATCACAAGCAATTGTTTTCAGGAAATGGGGGGTCATCGACCCGCCTTTCCAACTTACACTTTTTGATGACAACATACAATGGGTTCCGGTGGTGAAATATCTGGGTCTACACATTGATAGCCGCTTAATGTTCAAAAAGCACATCGACTATCTATCTGAGAAATTCTGGGGTAGAATTTCTCTAGCCATCTCCCTCGTCGGGAGGAGGTCTCCTCTATCCCTGGAAAATAAAGTTATTCTTTACAAGCAGATTCTGCGCCCAGTTATCACTTATGGTTCACCCGTTTGGGGAGCCGCAGCCGCCACCCACATGAAAAAAATTCAAGTAATGCAAAACAAAATACTACGCGTCATGACGAACGCACCTTGGTACGTCCGAAATGACGTGATTCACAACGATCTACAAATGGAGCCGATTTCTAAATACATCACTAAACTTTCTAGAAATGTCTTTAAATCTATTGAATCTCATGACAATCCAATTATCAAAGCACAAACATTGTTTACGTATTCTCATCCTAAAATTAAATATTCGTACTCTTCGACGAAGTGAAGAAACCCGCTTCGCCCCCCATAATTCAACAAATAAACACTCTCTTCACACTCTCAAACAATATAATTTAGCTGCACTGCACTGCGTCATTTTATTTTGGGTTCTTGGGTGATAAATCACCGCCTCTGATTCGCTGCTTTCGGCCGTCCCGCGTTCCTTCCTGCCTTCTTCCCCTCCCCCCGCCGGCGCTCTGCTTCGATAGAGCGTTTCGAGTTTCGGGGTACGTCCTCCCTCCCCGTTCTGTCGGAGAGATCTCTTGATTAGATCCGATATCAAATTATGGTTTTTCTTTTTCTCCCATCCTTCTGGGAAAAGGCGCCCTTGGCGCCGGCGCCCGCGATCATCTAATTTTAGTTTTTAGTTAGCCAATCAGAGCAATCTGCGATTCAACAGAGTTGAATCGCAGTGAGGAATTTGATCAGAAATTTTGACTTGCAAAAAAAAAGAAATTAAATAAAAATAAAATAAAATGAAATAAAATAAATGGTTTAATTGAAATCGGGATCGACCAAGATGTCTCTTGGTCTACGAATGAATGGATACGTTGGATAGGTAGAGATGGCTTGGATAGTTGGGTTGTCGTGCCCATCGATGTTACTGAAGAAGTTAATTGCAATTTTTCTGATACTTTGTCTGATGGTTGGGATATTACATGACGTTCTTATATCTACATTTCTCATATACCAGTGGGCATCGAGTATCTGTCTTAGGATTGCATTTTGAGAGCTTTCAATGAGGTTGATATTGATTCTTGCTGCATGCGCCCAGATTGGAGAAGCATAAGTCAGAAGGGGTTTTAGGATCAGAGTGTAGATAAGCATTTTATTATGTCTATTCAATTTAGACTTTCTACCGATTAGGGGATAAAGTTTACGCGAAGCATTTTTAAATTTATTTCTAATTTGTGTAATGTGTTGTCTGAACGTGAGATTTTTATCAATTATAACACCAAGATATTTGGTGTGCTGAGATCAGGGGATGCTTTGATTTTGGAGCGTAATTTCAGGGGGTGGGCGCTTTTGAGAAAAGGATACTGCTTCAGTTTTTGAAGTGTTCAGGGCTATTTTCCAGACGGAGAACCATTTTTCAAGGTGAGCCAGGTGATTATTTATATTTTTTATCAGTGTATTTGGGTCATAGTGTCTGCTTAGTATTGCTGTGTCATCTGCGTACATACAAATCATTGTATTAGTGCTTTTAGTAGTATCGTTTACATAGAGGTTAAAGAGAACGGGGCCAAGAATAGAATCTTGAGCAATTCCGGCTTTTGCTGGTTTAATTTGTGAGTAAGTTCTGTTAATTTTTACCGTAAAAGATCTGTCGTTGATATATGAATTTAGGGGAAGGATTAGTGGGGGTGGAATTTTATATTTTATTAATTTGTAGAGGAGGCCAGTGTGCCAAACTCTATCGAAAGCTTTCTGAATGTCAAGGAACACTGCAGCTGAATACTGATTTCTATCGATAGCATCTTTAATATATTCTACTACTCTAAGTAGTTGATGAGAGGTAGAGAGACGAGGGCGGAACCTGTGCTGTTCTGGTGTAAGGATGTTATTCCTCTCGAGGTAGTCGTTAAGTCTCTGGCAGAGATAATTTTCTCTGCCAGTTTACTTAGGATTAAAAGTAGGGAGATCGGTCTATGGGAATCAGCCAATTTTGGATTTTTCCCAGGTTTGAGAATTGGTATTACTACTGCAGTTTTCCATGCATTCGGAAAGTATCTGAGTTTGAACATGTTATTGATAATATTAGTAATTTTAAAGACAGTAATGAGAGGTAGGTTTTTAATCATTTTATTTGTTATTCTATCTCTCCCCGGGCTTTTCTTAATTTTAATCTTTTTAATGTAAGTAACCGACCCAATCCTTTTCCACACCCACTTTCTGCGTTGATTGGTTTCGACCAATCACAACGCAGCAAGCAGGGCATTTTTTCCATCAGTGAGCGGACTTCGTCCGCTACTGTTTTTCAGCAGATATGTTCTGCCCATCTTAATTATTTCATTAATTTATTAATTTTTCTCTTTTTACTTTATGTCATCCCACTAATTCGGCTCTAAATTTATCAATTCTGATGAGGAGGTACGTTCCCCTTATAGGGACAGGAACTCCGTAAATTACATGCCACTTGCCACTTACTTCAAAGCAGGCGCCGATATTGGCGAGAAATTTGCTAAGCTCTGTAACCCTGCAGACTGTCATCCCCCTGTTTCCTTCCCCTCTCCTCTTCTAAAAAAGTGCTCTTTATTTAACGACTTCCCAGAAAAACAGTACATATTTTCCTTGTCTTCGTTTCTTCTGAGCGCCAATTTTTTTGTCGTCACTACACATATAAATTCCACTTTCAATATCCGGTGTCTTTGAACTGAAAAATTCCAAAATTACTCAAATATTTTATGTACGGTTCCGAAATTCCCACTCTTGTTTTTAATATATTTTGAAATGTTTATTTCCATTTATAAATATCATCTTAATTTCTATTCTACAGTGGCTTCAATAGTATGAAGCAGAATTTTCACCGATCGCTTTGATTTTCCACCTATTTGTTTGCGACTGTAACGGTAGAAGAGAAACTTGTCCTTTTTTTTTTTGTATTCTGTATTCCCATTGCATGTTAGATATCTGTGACACATAATCAATTTAAACTTTTTATTCTTATAATTTGTTTTTGTGTGCAAAAATAAAAAGGACAATGGCTCAGATCAGACAGCCAACACCTAAAGATGCTGTTATCACTTACGTCAAAGGAGAAGGTGCTCGCTTAAAATTTTGGGCTTTGCCGCTTACTTCTCTTGAAACGGTAAGAACATATGAAAATCATTTTATGAAAGTATCAAATGAGTTGGCAAATTCTCCTGGGTTTGCAAACAGTAGCCAAATTCCAGTCGGTTCCTTTTGTGCAGTGCTATCGAAACGCAAGGTGCAGTGGTGCCGAGCTCGGGTTATAAATGTAATAGATTTTACAGAAATCGTCATAAAACTCTTGGATTACGGAAATGAAGAAAGAATATCGTGTAAGGATGTTAGAAAGTTGGATGACAACCTTACTCAGTGCAAAGGCCAAGCTATTGAATGCATATTGGCAGATGTGTGGCCAACTCATGATAAATGGACAACAGAAGCGATTCGATTGTGCGAGGAGCAATTGTTATATGCGACTGTGTCATGCTTTGTTGTAACGCAGTTCATGGATATACCTGTTGTAAGAATAGCTAAACAAGGAGAAAAAGAACCTTTTGTCCAAAGACTTATTAATAGTAATCTTGCTTTTATCAAGCCTGAAACACCTCCTCAACAAATCCAAACTCCTGTTCGCCCAGTGCTGAGTTATAAGATGAATGTACTTGATCCAAACACCACTCATTTAGTTCGAATTTCATTTTTTGAAGAACCACAAAAATTTTTTGTACAACTTGCAGCTGCTGAAGTAGAACTGAAAAAAATGATGGATGACATCAAAATGTATACTTCAACTGAAAAATTAATGTTGGTTAATTCACCTCAGATAAATGTCCCATGCCTTGCTACTCTAGGTATTAAACCTGTATTCTGTAGAGCTGTTATAACATCCATCGTTCATAATAAATGTACTATTTACTATGTTGACTATGGACATAGTGAAGTAAAAGATTACAAAGAATTAAGAGCAATACCAAATCATTTTTTGACACTTCCAGCACAAGCTATACGTTGCTCTCTTCCTAAAGGTGATATTACTTATGAGGATCTTTCAAGAATTGCAAAGTATGGCCTTTTGAATTGCCATGTTGTAGGTTATAATAATGAAGCATACCTTGTTCATTTAACTCCGCATGTCCAAGAACCTGTTATACAAAGGCCATTTACTACTAATATAGTATCACAAATGCAACCGTTAGTTTATCAGCGACAGAAATTAAATGCAAATATTTCATATGATGTTACTGTAAGTTATACCAATGATATCTCAGAATTCTACTGCCAATTAATCCAGTATAAAGAGCAGTTGGATAACCTATCAAGTATTCTAAATTCTGGATTTGTACATGAAGCCTTGACTATAAGAGAATGTGTTCCCAATTTGCCAGTTTGTGTCAGGTTCTCAGAGGACCATTTGTGGTATCGAGCTCAAATTATAAAAGTTCATCATGAAAATGATATTGAAGTATTTTTTGTGGATTTTGGTAACTATGATAACTCTGCTCTTAAGGACGTTTGTAGGTTAAAACAAGAATTTATAGCCCTTCCCACTCAAGCACATAAATGTAGCTTACATGAAGTTGAATCTCCAGCAGATTCAAGTCAGAAAGATGACATGTTTGATTTATTTGAAGAGTTAACTGCTGGTCAGACTCTGGTTGCTCATATTCATTCAGTGACTAGTGATAATTCTTATACAATCACCCTTCAAGATAAGAATTCATCTACATCTATCAATGAAAAACTAATTTCAAAATTTGTCACCATTCCCTCTGTTGAGGTTTCAGACATTGAGAAGCTATATATCACCTTCTTTGGATCACCTTCCTCATTCTTTGCACAATTTGAAAAATTAAGCTCAGCCGATCTTGAAAAAATGCAAGTTGAGATGAATAGACACTATGCTAACATTAATAATTCCTCTTTCATACCAAATGTGGGAAGTTATGTTTGTGCCAAATATTCTATGGACAATATGTTTTATCGTGCCTTGGTTGAAAACATTGTAGGCTCAAATTGTGAAGTTAATTTCATTGATTATGGTAACAAGGACACAGTTCCATTTTTTAATATCCATCCTCTGGATAAGAAGTTTATGGTTCAACCCCATTTTGGTGTTGAATGTGGATTGAAATCCTTTCCACCAGCAACTCCGGTTGAAAAACTCAAAAGTCTCATGCTTGAAAACTCAATTCGAGCTCAAATGCTTGAAGCTAAAAATAAGAAATGGTTAATAGCTCTTACTGAAGATTGTACAGGAAATGTTGCCATTTTGGAATTATTACGTCAGCATGAAACTCTTGTTCCACGTTCTATCCATGGTGATTTTACTTTACTTACTTTCTATATTTTTAAACTTTTTTGGTATTTACATTTTATTTATTTTTCCTTCTAAGTGCACTATAGAAATTGCTGCTTTTGCTTAACTTGTTTTGAATTGTTATTAATTATTTTAAAATTTGTTAGAGATTCATATATTGTGAATTAAATTTTTTAAAATCAAATTTTTTTTGATTAAACTGATAGTTGTGTAAAATGTCGACTGTGCTTATAATTTAAATTACTGGAAGAAAGTTAGGACTGCTTTATAACAAATTCTTCAAAAAGTCGCTAGATTTTTTGACAACTTCCAAAAAAAAAATTTCTTATCTGAAACATGAAAGGCTGGAATGGTGAAATTCAAAGGCCAAATGTTTTCCCTAACCCTATACAAAGCATGGAAATGGAAAAATTTACTTAATTTCCATGTATTATGAATATTTGTAGTATGCAAGATATTTTTAAAAATATTTGTTGTAAAGTTATCTAAAAATTAATCATAATAGTAAATTTGTAAAGTAAGCCGGAAGTGCATTTTAGGTAGTTTAGAATTGTAATGAATATAAATTAATTCTTAACAATAAACACTACAAATTAAAGAATATAATTATAAGCACAAGAAAATTTACTTGCTTGGCAGAACTAGATGCATGAAAAATTTGCCCTAAAATGATAAATAAGTATAAGTGTTAATGATTGCTAAGAATTTTTAACAACATCCTTTGTGTCAAAAATCTAAAAGTGGTTGATCCATCAAGGATCCTAAAACTATTTTATGTAAATTCTCTGAAATTCTATGCAACTGACTCAACACATTGATTAATTAAAGTAATCTCATTAGAAAATCCCTCATTTGTTTCCAGGGAGGAATGGTAATCAGAATTTAGCAAAAATCATTCAGAAATGTCAGTAACTTGAAAAGTATGCTGACGTAACACTAGTAAGAAATTGGTTATTCATTCCTACTGATTTACAAATTGTATTGATCTGGTTCTGTTCATATTTCTCTAATTATAATATGGATCACTTGATTATTTCTGATTCTTAAAATGAAAATAACTCAAATTTTGCACCAGTGTGACAATATAACAGAATTGAGAGTTTTTAGTAAAATTTAGGTTAAGTCAAAGTTTAGCCTTCTAATTTTTTTTTCTTTGATGCAAAAAACAAATTTTCGCCAAATCCTGTAAAGTAAATCGCATATTTTTGAACTAGCTTCCGGGGAAAAAAAAACTAAATGATTTCCATTTACCAACAAGTGAGGGAAAAGACAAAGGAAATGCATGTTTTTGGTAGTGCCTATGCTAAAATTATGAATATGTAAACAATTTTGAAACTCGCTTATTTTTTTCTTCAGAGAGAACACTTGTGATGGCTTGGGGATAACTTTGTAATAATCATTCCTTCCCGTTCAATAGATTAAACACATATTTTTGCCTTATTTCAAGCATTCATACCTAAATGCTATCCATCCTATATTCATGCACCCATGAGTCACTTCTTTTATTCAAAGTAGAAAAACAATTGTAGCTTTCCTTTCAGCCATATTTTTTCATTCATTCTCTGGAACAGTGATCTTCAAACTTTTCAACTCACAGGGCCCTTAGAACTATATCTTAGGTTCCCAACCTTTTTTGAACTGGTGCTCCCTTTCGATATCGTTCCCCTCTTACTCCAGAGAAGGTTGAATTTGATGCATTTTACAGAGTTTAACATGAGGCTCGGATTTTACTTAAAACAATCATAAGTTGCTGTGTTCAGTAACATGGAGCCAATTTCTCTTTTTGATTACTAATGTTGCTACAGTACTAAATCCATATTCTGCTAAAAATGAAGATAGGAATGCTCTCAGAGATGTTGAACAATAAACACATACTGGATACAGCTGTGAAATCAATTTTTACAGCCAAAATTCTTGGTAGCCATCCTTGAATTTAATTTTTAATTCCTCCTTTGTCGTTAGTTCTATTTGTTCTTCTAACTGGGATGAACCTACTTTATGCTAATTGTATGTATTTAAAGTTTAAATACATTTAATCAACATAAGGTAACCAGTATTAAACTTTAGGTGGTACATAATCAGCGTGATTTTGCAGTCTTTTTAGACAATATTTGGTTAATCCGCTTATGCCCCTCTATACCATCTCGACACCCCCTGAAAGCCTCAAATGGCATTATCGCCCACATTGAGAACCTATGAACTATGGTGTTTGGGGAAACCCATTCCACACCTAGAATATATTTTAAAATATATCAACATATGTACTTTATGTAAAACAAAAGTATTGTATTTGTTATAAAATTTTTAATGTAATTTTAATATTGTTTACTCTCACGTTAATAATGATTTATGAACCGTCACCTATCCATGTATATTAGTAACTGGGATACACAGGCTTGCATTTTTTTACACAAACTGTCCGAGTTCAGACCTATTGAAATTATTGGCAGTCACATTTCATATTCTACATTTAATTTGTTTTTCTATTTTGTTTTCATTGCCACTCATGTTGAGAAATATTTTTTACTTAAATACTGTGTTCTGAATGGCATTAAAATGTCTGTTCTATATCTGTGTGAGAAATCCTGTGTATTTTGCATGAATTTGCAACCTAAAACTTAGGCACTGTTGCTTAAATTTAGATTTTAGCTATCTGTTGATATGTCGTTAAGTTGTTCCCTCACCATCATTTTAGGCGTTTCTTCCACTAATGAAAAAGATGAACTATTTATTTTAAAAAACATTGTACTAAAGAGTGTAAAATTATTTCTTGAACCTGGTGTAGTAAATAGAATATTCACAATACAATAGGTAGTATATATAAAGAAAAACATTTTAATTTTATTTTATTGTATGATAAAAGTTTTAAAAATATTATAAAAAAAATTTTAAGGTATGAAAGAAAAAAATTTTTTCGTTTTAATGACTGGAAGGAGCTTTAAGTACTTGTTTAGCAAACTTCATAGCAAACATGAATCTGCTTTTTATACATTTTTATAATTTTCTTTTTAATTTTTTATTGTGACTCATAGAGAACCCGGGTATGCCTTGTGAAACTCCAGGGCACCATTGAACACAATTTGAAGACCACTGCTCTATAGAAACTGATACCATTTACAACTAACATTTAAAACTAACCATTGGAGATGTACTGAGCTTTATCACTAAACTGGTGGGAAAAATTACCAGCTTGGTGCAAAAATGTCATTATATCAGGGGGCTAAGCTAGAACCAACCAAAATTTACATTCAGGGAATCGCTTATTAATCATTTTTTAAACTATTTATGACTCTAAAACTAATGAATCAAGCTAAAGTTGGAAACATGTTAAGCTTAGGTCTCAAAAGTAGATATTTTTCATACTTTTCATAATATGCTCTGTTGTTTTAAACTCTTTCTTTTAATGCTATTGATTGTGCCTTTGACTTTTTTTATTGTTCTATACTGTATTGAGTTGCTCATCGGCTCATGACCAAAAGGTCTCAGGATAAAAAAGGCTATATGCAGAAATTTTAGCAATAAATTCATGCCAAAGATTGCTGTTCAAAGATTTTTAATGTGATTTTTATAAACAAAATAGTTAGATCCTACTTTCATGTGCACATTTATTATGAGTTTGGACAAATTACTCTCATCTTGGTTAGAGAGAAGTCCCAATACTTATAAAAATTAACTGTTGGCACTATATACTTAGCATTTTTTCCTCATTGATGTGAACTAAACTGAGATTTTCAGTTTTTTAAAGAATTGTTTCACACATTTTTTGTGTTTACTCAACAATAAAATTTGCATTCCAATCTTTTTTTTAAAGAACATTGTGTGTGATTACTTAATTATTGCATAAAGTATATTTATATATTTTTTTGTGTGTGTTATTTTGGAATGTAAGGAGAGAAATGCATTTGATATGGTATTGCATGACTAAAGATTTGAATAACAATGAATGCTTGATTTTTAAAAATGACATGTGTTTTCTTGAGAAAGATGCTAAGGGACTTGTTTTGGAATTCTACTAGAGAGGAAAGCATCAGCATTATATTAGGAGGAATGCAAGATAGAGCAATTTGTTTGAAGAAAGTAGATTTTAATAATGAGGAATATGTAGGTCCAAAAGGCCATCAGTGTTTTTATTTCTTTTAAGATTGATATCTCAGAGAGAAAC
Organism: Trichonephila clavipes; assembly: GCA_019973935.1. Lineage (NCBI taxonomy): Eukaryota > Metazoa > Arthropoda > Arachnida > Araneae > Nephilidae > Trichonephila > Trichonephila clavipes. The sequence goes on along the minus strand of BMAU01017210.1, from coordinate 1,675,470 downwards.
GGCAGAAAAGATACTTTCCTGGAGTCTATTCCAGAAAAATATTGTCATTACATAAAATATGTGACTGAGAAAATCATTTAAATTTTTGCCTTTCAGAGTTTGTGTGATAAATGATGCTTAAAATTTTTTAATTTTTAGATATGGTATAATTACTCAATGACAGTGCCGGTTTATCCATTGGGGCGTGCACCCAGGATCCAGATATGCTGGACTAAACGAGATTTTCTGGCGATAAAATTGAATAATTCAATCTTAAAAACATTGAAATTTTTATTTTACATTGTAAGAATGTGTTCGGTTTTAATAGTTTGTCATCCTTCTTTAGAAGTCATTAGTTTTACCTAGGGATATACTGTTTTTCATTTTGATTATTTAACTGTGTCAATTTATAGTATGTATGCATCACATATTGTAGAATAATTAACAGGATTTGTATGGGATAATGAATTGAGAGATGTTAATATTTTGGGTAAAATCCTAGGAGAGCCCACACCCTTGGCGACAAACCGAAAAAAGCGCCAAGCCAGAACAAGATGGCGCCAAGTGAACCCGACAATGGCGGTAAGGGTATATATCTGGATAAGGTGGATGCGTAATGAAAATATATGTAAACAATACAGAAATTAAACATTTAAGATAAAAAATATAAAGCACTTACTTTCTTAATGCTGATTTTTTCCAAGTGGAGGGTACAGCGTAACAGATTTTAAAATAGCCTTAAAGGTCCCATCTCTAAGCGAATGATCGTGTGAGCGCCGCCATATTTATTCTGCGAGATAATGGTAGAACATACATTGTGTGGCTGGTACGATTTCGAAGAAAGCGTTTAATTGCCGACCATGTTATATCATGCCAATCATTACATTTAGGACATTCATAACTCAAAGCAATCAATCCCCTTCCTTCATACACCATTTAATTAATTCTTTCTTACCTTTTGCATTCAACAAAGTAAAAAATTCTAAAGTATATTCCCTCACACACGCAGCCAGCCCGTAGCCCAACAACAAAATGAAATTCGAAATGCTCGCCCACAATATACGAAAATGCTAGAAATAGTTAGGGTTGCTATATGTAGTATTTAAAAGTAGGGTTACCAGGATGGCGCAATTATCGCCAACCAAAGTAATTCGTGCCAAGGGTGTGGGCTCTCCTAGGAGTGAACCATATTTTGTATCTACATTGTAAATTAGGGCTTTATTATCACAAAAAATAAAATTTTGGTGAGAAACTAATTTGCAAGGTATTAAAACTTCTAATTGTAAGTGCAGTTCTCTTAAATTGTTTGTCCACTTATTTTTATGTTCTTATTATAGTTTATGTTGTGCTAATTTCTTTTTTTTTTTAAATCTTATCTACACATTTTAATTTTCTTTCATGCAGGTGCTGGTCTTAAAGGTTTCCAAGGAAAACCAACTAGCAGAGAACCAGCTCCTTTTATCAATAATGAATTCAGACATCCTCGAAATGATTTTGATCGTCCAAATACATTTAGATCTGGAAAACTTGAAAAAAATGAGACAATTACAAATAAAAATAATGAAATATTTTCTTCTCCAAAAAAGAAACAGAATTATTCACAGTCTTACTCTAAGTCCTTTGACATTATATCTATTCCACCTAGAGCTTTTAGAAATGTTTATGTATCTCATGTAGTAAGTCCAAGCGAATTTTATTGTCAAATAGAGGAAGAGAGTACTAAACTACAAGTTATGATGAAAAGTATTGAAGATACTTATATGAATGCAGATGATAATTTTTTGAAATTAGAGAACTTAACTATTGATTCTCCTTGTTGTGCCATGTTTGAAGAAGATGGAGGCTGGTATCGTTCACAAATAAAGCAAGTTCGCCCTGACACGTGCACTGTATATTATATTGATTATGGCAATACAGATATTGTTGATGTTTCCAAAATAAAGGAATTGCAAAGAGAATTTTTCAGTCTTCCACCCCAAGCTATACATTGTAAATCATATAACGTGTCTCCAAAAAGTGAATCTTGGAGTAATGCAGACATTGAGGCTTTTGTAGCAATGACTTTGGAAAAATCTTTTGTAGCACAGTTTGTAGAATCAGATGAAAATGGCATATATTCTGTCAATCTTGTTAGTATTGGTAAACTGCAGGAAGATGTCTTAAATAAAGAGTTTGTATCTTTGGGTCATGGACGTTTAGAAGATTCTAGTAAAATCATTGTCTTAAATCCTTATGCTGCATCGAGCAATTTGACATTCCCAGTGCCTGAGGTTCAAATTGGATCTCGTGAAGATATGATTGTTACATATGGTTTAAATCCTGCAGAGGTATTTTGTCAATTGAAATCTTTTGAAAAAAACTTTAAGAAAATGATGTTTGATATGCAGGATTATTACAACAAAGAGTCAGGTGGTGAAGCACTAATAGATAGACCACATCAAGGCATGATATGTGTTTGCCAATTCTCTCTTGATTCTGCATGGTACAGGGGTGAAATTAAAAAAGTAGAGAAAAATTCACTAGTTGTGTTATATGTGGACTATGGAAACAGTGAAATTGTAGATAAAAAGAAGGTACGTTCCATCAACCAAGACTTTACTCTGTTGCCAATCCAAGGCATTAAATGCTGCTTAAAAGGCATCAAACCTCCTGGAAAGACATGGATCACAAATCAAAATCTCAACAAATATTTTGAAGGTGACATACATTGTCATTTTGTTGCAAAACAAGAAGATTCATTCATAGTTGACATGTTTTGCAATCAAAGAAGTGTTGCTAGGCAACTTGTTGAGGATGGTCTTGCTTCAAGTGATGTTCCAGTCTTAAATCAAGAACTTCCTTTAGATATTAGGGAATCTGTAAAACCACAGGTAATGCAACCTCTACTTCAAAGAGAAACTTCCTTTGCTACAGGACAATTGTTATCAGTGATTGTTTCATATACTGAGAGTCCTTTTAAGTTCTGGTGTCAATTAACAGATGATGAAGAGACAATGGTACAATTGACTACTGATATTGAAAGTTTATATTCAGAAGAGGGATTACATCCTATTGATGCCACTGCTTTAACTCCTGGTGCTTATTGCATGGCAAAATATTCTGTTAATGAAGCTTGGTACAGGGCACAAATTAAATCATGTTTGGGAGGAAATGAATTTGAGGTTTTTTATATCGATTATGGAAATTCTGAAGTGACAGCCTTAAGTGAGGTAATTTCAATTTTTTTTCTATTAAAATATCTGGAATTGATTTTTTTAGGTGTATATTTTATTTTCTGTGGTTTGATTAACTTGCTATACCCAAAATTAACATTTGCATGAAACAGTTATAAGTAAGATATTAAAATAAATATAAAAGAATTTATATACTTTTTATATTATCATATAAAAGCTTACTGCACATTAACATTTGATTAGTAAATCATTTTATGCTAACAATCAATATCAATAAGTGACAATTTAATATAATTATTAATGCATATTTTGAATACTTTTGATATTTATTCTTAAGCGTGATGGTTAGTTTTATAGTAACTGGATCTACTGCTAACCCAGGCCAAATATATGGTATTACAAGATGCTTTTACGTTAGGTAATTTTTTATAATTAAGGTTAATTTTGCTTAAGATGAGGCATTAAAATGAATGTACACATGAATTGTTTAAATGATAGAGCTTGAATTTCTCTTCTCCTCTCAGGGGCTTATCTTCACTAGATAAGTATAGTATTTACCATCATAAAATATCCCAAGTAATCTTTCCTTTTACTAATGGAGTTAGTCTTAAGTAAATATGGATAAAACAGTCTTGTATATCCTGGTGATTTCTTTTCAGTTTTCTCCTAATAACCATTTTTCTCTTTCATCACCTAATGTTTAAATCACTAACTAGTTTAAGTATTAATTTACATGATTTACTTATTTACTGTTTTTATTTTCATTATAACATTGTTCTCTACTTTTTTAATTATGTATCACTAATACAAAAATAATGGTAAAACCTTTTTCTATTTTTCTTTTATTGTTGTTTTTTAAACATTTTTCTGACGGATTGTTTATTTACATGTTAGTCATGTGCAGCATTCTATAAATGAAGTGGTACTCTGAAAATACTTTTTGTATTCCGTTGCTTCACTGTAAATGGGTGGTAGAAGTGAACTCCAATTTCTATCAATTGGCTTATAAAACTGGGATATATTCGGTTGTACCAAAGAGAAACAGGTACTTGCATATTAGCAAACAGGTACCGCAATAAAATTTGTGCCACGGGAATCGTATTATGATATAAAAACAGCAAAAAGATCTGCATGTTTTATTTGAAAATAATTCAATCAGTTAGAATTTGGTGGAAAATGGTACAATTCGTGTGGTATGAATGTTGCTGTGGTGATGTTAATACATAAGTACCAAAAAACATTAATGTAAGGTTAATGCTTCAGCTAAAAAATGGCCTCAGGTTTACCAGCTGATCTTTTTCATTTTCCATATACTATAGTACAATATCTTGAATTATATCTTGGTAAGTGCTGAGCTTTTTAATTGAATAATTGACAAGATTGTCTTTCTGACTCTATTGTAAATGATGGCATTCCAGTTGAATATCTTCTTTCCCTCATAGATTCATGTCTTTTGTATCTGTGTAATAGTCTTGTTTTATTCTCCTTTTTTAGTTATTTCTTGTTCATTGGTTCTATACTTCCTTTATACATATCTGGATTTGTTTGATTTATGTCATGCTGTATAATTATCTAATACAGTGGTCACCAAACTTTTTTACCTCACAGATCAGTAAATTCATCATTTAAATCCTGCAGACCACTAATAGGAATTTTTAAGTGTTAAATATATTTATTAAAAAAATGTGATTTAAGAACACATAAAATGTACCTAGTTAATACAATGAAACTATTCATTGTAACAAATTACGAAAGCTGTATTAATAAACCATAATAAAATAAATCTATAAAAGCAAAACAATTAAAAATGGTTTAAGTATATCAAACTTTTAGCATTATACATTCCTAATGTGATGGAAGTACCTGCTTACTTGAAATAAAATTATAGATATTTGGATCCAATGTTACTCCAAAACTGAGAACAGCATTTATTTCAAGCTGTGACCGGTACCGTGTTTTGATGGCTGTGACAGAAGAAAAGGCATTTTTTTTTTCACATAAATAAGTTGTTGAGAACTTAATCAAAATTTTCATCACCTGTTCACTAAGAAAAGGATATTCACTTTTTACGTAAAGCCAAAACTGAGATCTTGATAAGGGGGAAGGAAATTTAAATTTGAGAGTTTCGTCGGACGATAAGTCGATGAGGTTTTCTTTTCGCTGCAAACGGATATATTATCTGCATATTACTATGTTAGTATGACTTATTTACTGTGGTGTTATTCTATGAAGTAGCGTTTTTGACTTTTAACATATTATTATGAATTTAATTATATTTTATTGCATCTTAAAACATAACTTAATGTGATGAGTAAGTATATTCTACACATTTTTCTGGGGACCAGCAAAATGTTCTCGCGGACCACCACTTTGGCGACCTCTGATCTAATATCAACCTTTTTAATTGATATTATTATTCCAGCAATTCATTTTAAATATTTATATATAATGTTTAAATTTAATAACTGTTTTGAAGAGTTTATATCAAATTCCAAATATGATTGATGTTACATTTTAGCTAATTAAATAAGTAATACATTTTCTTGCTAACAGATAGCTGCTATTGTGCCTCAATTCTTGGAAATTCCACCCCAATGTTTCCAGTGCCGTCTTTTGAAGTCATCTCCTAACAATGATACTGAGAAAACAGAAAAATTTCAGACTGCTTTAGATGAAGCAGAAGAAATTACAGCAAAAGTGGAAAATGTAACTAATAATATTTGTACTGTATCATTACTTCTTGAAAAAGATGGGGAAGAAGTGAATATCGTGGACCTTCTTTTTGATAAAGATGGTGAAGAAATTAATGCTAATGGGTCTCATCTTGGTTTCAGTGGAGAATTGTCTACTCCTTTAATGGCTGGTAAGCAATTTCATTTTTTATATGATTGTTATCTTAAAAACTCATGACTTGCCTACTCTGCATGAAATATTTTGTAGAAATCTGTGTTTTTTGCTTTTAAAGGTAGCTGTGACATGTTTAAGAAATTGAATTGAATGTTTTTTATGGTCAAAATTAATGTTGTGTATGTATGCATATATAATTCAGAATTATACTATATTAGTATTAAACCGTGCTGTTGAAACGTTTATCATGTAACTCTTAGACCTTATTATATACATTATCATTTTCAGTAATTAAGAGGTAAATTTATTGTGCACATGGTTGACTGGCATATTTTATTTATAGTAGTTTTAAAGATGTGTGACATAACCATAATGCATATATTCATAGTGTATAAATTTTTTCAAGAAAGGAAAAATCTCTATTCAGTTATCTAAATTGTCATTGCTTGAGATAAGTTAATCTTAATTTCAATAAGCAAGCTTTATTTTTATTGTATCGAGGTATATGAAAAATGTACATTAAAACATGCCTATAATTTATTTTGATCTTAATCTGCATTTAAAACATAAGATCTATTGAAAATATGTTAAGAATAAGTATGGGTTTAAAATCTTAAGAGGCATCATCTTATTGTACTTTTAACCAAAGAAATAATTACCGTATTTTCCTGTATATAATCCGCAGCGGCGTATTATCCGCAGAGCCCTTTTTTTCGAGTAAAAAAAAAAACATCGTATAATCCGCGGCAGTTTTGGCGGCGAATAATCTTGCTCCTTGAACGTCGACGGTCTGGTTGGTGGAATATCAAATGATAATGGAACTTCGTCCATATTTATATATATATATATATATATATAAATCAAATCCTCTGTAAAATTATTTTCAACAATAATTTGCTTGCAAAATGTCAAAAAGTCGTCCAATTGTTTTTCCCAGTCATCCGGTAATTTCTGTCCGACCGTTGAACGACCATTTCGCGTGCAATAACTCGGGCTTTCATTCTGATGCTAACTGTCGAGACAGCTTTCCCATCGTCCCTTTCTTTTAAAATCCATTTATTTCTGCCTCTAATTCTGGCCTGTGAGGTTTTCCACGACGATCGGCCCTTTTACGTTTATCGCAATTTTCGAAGTTTTGTTCCTTCTCCACAAACGAATATTCGATTCGTCAACGTTGAAAAATCTTGCAGCTTCTCGATTCCGACTTCTCTACAGCGTTTAATTTGAAGTCTGCAGTATAGCTAACACGCTTCATCATGATAAAAAAACTTTCAAAGGATGCAACACCTCTAGTCAAGACAAAGTTGTAAATGACGCCATCAACTTGTAACTGCTATTTCCTTCCGAGGAACCTAATTCGTTATTGAAAGTAATTGGACAAACACTAATTATGGCCGTAATACGTCAGCCGAGTCGTGAAAGCGCCATCTATTATTTATTTTATAAAACATAAACAGCATTTCTTTCAAAACTTTGTTAACTTTTCTGATGGAGAATGTTTTTTCTCAGATAATCTGCGGCGGCGTATAATCCGCACAACGAAATTTGAAACTTTTTTAACACATAATCCGCGGATTATATACAGGAAAATACGGTATGTACTTTGAGAAAAAAATAGATTGACATAATTTTGTTAATTATTCATCCATTTTTGTTCAACCCTTTGGCAACAAATATTTTTTAATGATAACATGACTTTTGGTAACCCTGTTATTAGTTGGCAGTGTGAAATTTCTCTTCCTCTATCTATAGAAACAGTGTCTTACAGGTATATTAGGGATGCACAACCTAAGGCCCGCAGGCCAATTTTGGCCCATGAAGCCTTTAAGGTTGGCCCGCGAATGTCTATTATAAAAGAAGAGTAATCTAAAATGGAATTGACCTTTGTTAATCAAACTGGGAAAAATTGTATACAAAAACAGTATTACAGCAAATAATTGTTTTACAGTTCATTAATTTTTTTTTCAATTTATTATATGGCTTTTCAATATGTTTCCTTCATGGCTATCTGCAAGTACGAGTTTTCGTATAGGAGAAGCATGCAGACATGATCACCAGAAGCCATTATTTCTTTCATCGCGTGGTCTGGATGCAGAAAAGGTCAAAGAACAAATGCGTATTCACACAGGCCTACTCACGCAGGCGTACTGGAACAGTCTTGATTGGAAATTATGCTGAGCCAATCAAAAATAGCTATCGAACTTGCGTTTTTCTTCATGGTGAGCATGGTGGTCAATAATAACTTTAACTTCTACTTAGCTTCAATGATCATTCTTTTAAACAACCCCATGGTTTTGCTAGTAACTCAGGATGTTGAAATCGCTGTCATAGAATGGATCTGATGGGGTTTTTTTGTCTAGTATCATTTATTTATAAGGCCATGTAAAATATTTTGGATAATGAGAGAGAAAAAAGATGATTTTCAAAATCGAAAATTTCAAGATGCATGGACAGATAAATACTGTTTTATCTATTTCAATGATGTTGTCACATGTTTAATATGTAGTTGCAAGATTGCTGTGGCAAAAAGGTATTACATAAAGCAGCATTATGAAACAAAGAATAAACATTTTACATCTATGAAAGGATATGAACGTTCGCAAAAAATCGAACAACTCAAAAAAACTTTTAGTAGTCAAGCAAATTTTTTTCAAAAATGTTCAGTTAACTTGAATTCATATGTGGAAGTGAGCTTAGGTGTCGCTGAAATTATGGCTAAAGAAGACCGGCCATTCATAGACAGTGATTTTGTTAAAAAGTGTTTGTTAATTGCATCTGAAAAACTTTGTCTTGAAGCAAAAAAAAAGTCTTAAGCTTAAATAGAATGACTATTCAACGAAGAATTCAACAGTTGAATGAGAACATTGAAAATCAAGTAAAATCAGCCACTTCAAACTTTGTATATTTTTCTTTAGCTGTTGATGAATCTACTGATCGAACATCAGTCAGCCAATTGATTGTGTTTGTTTGTGGAATTGATAAAAAATTTTGTGTTGTGTGTGTACTTGGAGTATTTCCCATGAAGGGGCAAACATGTGGAAGTGAACTTCTTTTCCAGTTTGATTCATTTGTGCAATGCAGCTTCCTTAAACATGAATAATTGTGTTAGCATTACTGTAGATGGAGCAAAATCAATGATTGGCACAAAAATGGGAACGGTTAGACTGTTAAAAGAACGCCTTGCCCATTGTGGTGTAGAACTGTTGCAGCTTCATTGCATTATTCATCAAGAGAATTTGTGGTAAAGAATCAGGATTTGCAACCTTAATGCAGTGTGTATCTGAAGCAATTAACTTTATTCATAGTAATGCCCTCAAACATAGGCAATTTAAAGAATTTTTAAAAAGATTTAGATGACCTGCCTTCTGATATTCTTTATTATACAGAAGTTAGATGGCTCAGCCGAGGAATTGCCCTTAAGCATTTACTGGAACTATTTGTTGAAATTATTACATTTCTAAGTGACTGTTGTAGAAATACTAGAAGGTTAAAAGAAGTAAGTTTCCAGTGTGATTTGGCTTTTCTCGCAAACATAACAGGCCATTTGAATGACTTAAACACAAGGCTAATTTTTTAATTGATAAATAACATAAAGGCATTTAAACAAAAATTATATTTATTTCAAAACCAGCTGAACACTAAAAATTTGTCACACTTTGCCTACTGCCAAAAAATGCATGAAAATTTCCACACATGAAGATGAGGAACAAATTCAAATCTTGCGCAAAGCATTTGATTGATTTTTAGATTTAAAAAAGTGCCAAACAAAAATTGATGTCTTTTCTTCATTTTCTGTTGATATAAATCTAGTGGATGAGAGTTGTAGTTAGCCTTAGTTAATTTACAGAATTCTGATGTTATCAAAAATCAATTAAAAGAAAAATTGGTATTAGAATTTTGTAAAAACTTACCCGAGGATTTTTTTGCATTTAAAGAAAAATGCAGCTGTATGTGCCACTTTCTTTGGCAGTACTTTCATTTGTGAGCAAACTTTCTCACTAATGAATTTAAACAAACCAAAAATAAGAAATAGAATAGCAGATGAGAACCTTTTTCTTCTGTTCTACATAGTGCCACAACAAGTCTTAAACCCAACGTAAAATTAATAACTTCAAATATTTGTCCCAGCCATCTCATTAAATTTTACAAATCTTTTTTCAAAATTTAAATCGTGTTCTCTGTATAATTATGAAAACTTTTCCTCTGTTATGTAATTTCAAGTTTGCTACCTTTTTAGCAGATTTTTTTTTTTTAGCTAAAGTATTTTAATCATTTTGAAAGTATTTGTGTTTCATCCTTTATCAACTGTATAATGTGTACATGAGTAAGTAGAATAAGTAAATAATAAATGCGTATTGTCATAAAACAGTGTTTTCACTTTCATAACATATTTGCCATCGCGTAATACTTTGCCCTCGATATAATCCTATTAAATTTTTTGGCCCCTCATCCTTCAAAAAATTGTGCACCTCTGTCTTATACCAATTTTATTCTTTTTTACCCTAAACTGGAATTTTCATGGGAATTTTTTTTAACTCTTAAACTCTTAATTATCATCTTAATCTCTAATGTTGGCAATAAATTTCATGGTGATAAAACAGCAGATGAAAGCTTCATTTCATTCTTCTAAACAGGGTTACTCAACCTTTTTTCCCTCCAGGCCACATGCACATGATAGGTATTTCACATGGGCCATATACCCATGAGTTATTTCATACAGATAATGGAAAAAAACATTATAAGACCAAAGCAACATCGACAACAAATTTGATGAAAATATTATAAAACTCATTTTTAGCTTTTATTTCAATACTATATTAACTTTACTATCAAACACACAAAAATATTTATTTTTATGAATTTTTACTGAGTTTAGAAATTTCTATTTCCTTTCATCTATGACCAAGCCTGTTGCTTACATTCTACTATTAAAAGAACAAATTGATACATTTGATTGCTTGATTGAGTGAATGTCCTGTTAAAATTTTTTGTACATTGTTCTCCAATAATTGAATTTCTTAGTGCGTTGGGCCATGACCAGACCACTTAAAAAAGGCTGGTGGGCTGCAGGTTAAGTATCGCTGTTCTAAAAGCTAAACTGTAGTTTTTGTCAGAAAAGAGAATAATTGTATGATCTTATTAAGGTCAATGATTCTTAACATTTTCTTTTAGTCTTTATTGATGTTTTTCCTTACAGCAGAATCATTACTCAATCTTGTTTCATTTTACACAGATTTCAAATTTGAAAGTCGTGCTTTGCACCATATCTTTTTTCTAACGGCAGATTATGTTGTAACTCTTTTAATCTGTCATTAAAAATAAAAAATGCTTTTATGCCAAGTGACTGAAAAATTGTTATTAAGGTGTATAACAAAATAGGATTTTATTCATGGAATGTTTTCTCTTCTGGGATATAATGATCATAAATCAATGAAATGAAAGATTATAATTTCTTAAATAATTATTTTTTGTTTTAAATATTTTAGATTTTAAAATGTGAAAATTTGCAATATTAGTTGTTTTTTAAAAACAGACTTCACACATCAGAATGGCTCTGTTAACCCTTTAAAGCTCACTACATATTTATTCCCTTTTAAAAATTAACAAAATAATATTAAAAATGACTATTGGACATGAAGGTGATCACAAATATACAAAAAAAAAAAAAAAAAAAAATTAGCATTTCTCAAAATTTTGAGAAATTTATGGTTTTACTGTGAAACCAGTGGTCCATTTTCCATACTCAAACTGACCAATCCAAAAGATTATTCAGAAAAAAAATTAATATTTTATGACCATAAAACTTTCATATTTTAACAAAATTTATTAATTTTAATTTCATTTTTAAACTCTTCTGTTTACTTATCAAAATAATTAAAGTTGTAATTAATAATTAAAAAGACTCATAATAAGATCGCATGCTATAATTAAAAATAACTATTTTTTAAAAATATTTTTAAAGCTAATGAAATTTACTAAATTTAAAGAGACGTCAATATTTTTCTATATAGGAGGTCTCAACCATTAAATATAGCTGTAGTGCTGCCATTTATTGCTAGGAAATAGAACAAAAGTTCAAAAACAGCACTTATTGGGATAAAGAAAATTTTTAATTTGATTTTTAAAAAAATGTGTAATGTGTGGTTTTTTGGTGTGAAACCAATGAACATTAAAGGGTTAAATTATATTCTTGTTATGAAAGAAATATTTTTTCAATTTGCATATGTACATAAGTAATGCCATAAAAACTGAATTTTGATTTTGTACTACAAGAACTAAAATCGTAATTGTAAGCTATTTTAACCCTCTAAGTGGATACCTTCCTTCTGAAAAGTTATTCCGAAAGCGTTTTACTCTTATTTTTTTGCTATTCCCTTCAAAAATGCAACAGACTTCAATTCTTTCCCCCTTTTAAAACTTGGGAGGTCGAAAGGGGATAATTTTATGACTTGGTTCGGCGTCTTTGTTCAGTGAGAACCAGGATAGCAATCGTTTACAGCTAGCTGTTAAGTTGCTTTGGGCAATCTTGTATGAAAACCGTAGTTCTACTCTGTCGTTTTCCCCATAGATTCAGTCACAGTAAAATTAAAACAAAATGCAGGGTAAAAAAAACATGAAATAAATGGTGTGTTAAAAGTTGAAAAATAGTTATATTTTCTTCAAACAAAATTTATTTTTCTGTCATTTTTTAAAAATAAAATTAATTTTTTGGTATTGCAATTTGAACCAGAAAAAAGCATCCTGTATTCATTTTTGAATATGAGAGTAAGAAAACGCTTTCACTTTCCTGTTTTTAAAAAAAGTTATGAGGTAAAAAGAGTATAAAGGCCCTATCTTTTTTTTAAACAATAAGACAATTAATGGTGCATATATTTATGAAATAAAACAGATCTTTCTCTATTCAATTATATTTTTAATTTAGAATAACATAAAAAATGATTTCAATATACTTTTAATTTATTTAAATTTAAATCATATAAATTATATTTTTATGTTAACTGAATATTTTTCAGAAAAAATCTAAATTTTCATTCCTAGTGCTCTCCTTTTCGAACTCCTTGTATTAAATAAAAATATCTTTTCTACATCAGCATTTGTGATGGACATAACACACATTCAGTCAATAATTTTTAATTTTAATGGGGGATATACTTCTTCTCTCAAATGCGCATGACAGTACTTCTAACCATTTTCTACTCAAGTTAAATTTCTTATCTTTCTGTTTCTTTTATTACAAGGAAAAATGTCACACATCGATAACTACATCTTCACACAATTCAGTCATTACAAATTCTATTGTGAGAAAAGTTCTCCTTAATTAATTTTGTCTTTCAAAACAGTACACTTAAAACAATTTTGTTCAGTGAAGTTAACCGACAGTTCCACAATGTATTCATACCAAATTTTAAAAACAAATTTAACACTTGGAAATGTATCCTGTATTAAATTTTTCAGTATACACAAATATTTCCTGCTGTAGGGAAGATATAGTATGAGAGAGATGTGGTGTGCGGTTGTGAAAGAATGTTTTCGTACGTGTAGACTATTTTTGAAAATTTAAATATCACTGAAGCTGATCATATAACTGCAAATGAGCCTTGTTTTAATGTGTGCTGGTATCAAAGTAAAACACTTTACAATATTAAACAGCCTATGGGTTTATACTCAATATCAAACTATTCGCAAAATGGCTTACAACTTCTATTCAAATTGTAAAGAAACTGAAATATATATATATAAATATATCTTACTGCAGTCAAAAATATTCATAATATGTAAGTATCCTATTTCTCCACTTATTTCTGTACATTTTAAAAACTGTAGTTGAATGCATTTTTTTATATTTATAAACGAGGCATAACAGCTCACACAGTCGTAAAAATGTCTTTATCATTTTTGAATGTACTACTATAAAACGTATATGGATTGTAAGATCAGTTGTAAAATCCTAAAAGCTTTTAGAGGAGCTAAAAACATGCAATTTTGGATTGATCAAATTTTTAATATAATACACAAATATACATGTTATTAAGCAAATACATTTGAAAAATCAAACTTCCTTCTGAAATAAACGTAATTGAAAGAAAAATGTTTAATTGCAAATGAGTGGAAATACATGTTTATCTAAGGGGTATCCCCAAAGTGAGATAATCCTCAAACTTAAAACTCAAACTCAGTGGCACAACAATCCATGAGGGCCAGGAACTACTGTTCCCATCATAATACACATGACCATTGGACGCTGAGGTGCATGAACAGATGTCCCGATTTGGTGGTCTGTCTGAAGAGAGAGAGACCTTCAGTGTTTAAGACCCGAAGCAAGCTTGGTACTCATTTATCGACCCAATGTAGCGGGGATGAAAAGCAGAGTCGACCTTGCGCAGCCCCAGACCTGTGGTGTGGAAGCACTATACACTACCACTCGATCCTATTCGGTGAAAAATAAAATTTAATGTTAGAATCTTATATAAATCCCTAATGAATGAGGGTGTCCAAACTTTTTTTTTTTTCATGTAAACTGTTTAGACGGAAATGGTTAATTATGAACATTTCACAAGTTGCATAAATAAAAGCAGAGTCGACCTTGCGCAGCCCCAGACCTGTGGTGTGGAAGCACTATACACTACCACTCGATCCTATTCGGTGAAAAATAAAAATTTAATGTTAGAATCTTATATAAATCCCTAATGAATGAGGGTGTCCAAACTTTTTTTTTTCATGTAAACTGTTTAGACGGAAATGGTTAATTATGAACATTTCACAAGTTGCATAAATTAAAATTAACCGTTATAGTTTACATAAATTTTTAAAGGTGCAAAAGGTGTATTTCGGCTGCACGAATTAATTTTAAAAGGAATACGGTTACGAAAAAGTAGTACAAATCTATCTAAAGTAGGGTTGGTTACCTTACATATTGTCAAACACAACAATGTATTGGAAGCCAATTCCACAATTCGTTGTTATAAAAATGTATGGAAAATTACAAGATTTATTTTTGCATTTGTAATTTATATATATATAATTTTTCCTGGGAACTTTAAAAGCTAGAGCGGCATCCATCAAAACCGCGGTTCTCTCTGTTTTTCCAGATCGCCCCTGACTAAGCCGGCTCTGCCATAGTAAGTGAAAATGCCGGATTTTGTTTGTCAAGATCATTTTATAGCAGACTGCATTTTTCATGTATTTTAGATGGTCGTTTTATATTTTCTACATCAATATCTTAATGTCTGAATTTAAAATTACATAAAATTCTTGACATTCGCATCAATGACCATGATAATTTTTATTAGTATATGAATGTGTCATCAAACGATTACATGACTAATATTAACATATTATTTTAACCATTTAATTAATATTAAGTATAACATAACGCAGACAAATTTTCTGTGAACTTTAAAATAAATTTTTCGAAAACTACTTCAGATATACTCAAAATTTTTCATTCCTAAGCTTTAGCTTCTCAGTTTTGCTTCTATGTAAGAATTTATTGTAATTGTATATTCATCAATTTTTTTAGTATATTTTTTGCTCTTAGAATGCAGTTTTCAACTGAATTGTATGAAATCTTCGAAATATATTAAAAGATACCAAAGAAGCTATTTAATAAAATTTGAAATTTTTATTATACTCAAACAATTGCTAAAACTTATGGTAAATAATTTTTAACTGCGCGATGCATTTTTTTTTTTTTTCGAAATTTCAAATGGAATTTCTAACATAAAATTTCTAGCTTTATACGGTTGAGATTTCAAAAAATATCCAGATTTTAATTACTTATTCAGTTAGCCTTTAAAAAGATAAATGTTGAGGTATTTTGTATAAATAGATATTTTTGAACAATAATTCGAATGTTTTTGAATAGCTCGAATTTAAAATTGATTTTTATGTTTATTTATATGCATAAATGTCTACTGTAAATGTTTCCGTATATTTTTGATTACCATTTATTCACACATTCAAGTTATAAAAAAAAAAATGTGAAAATCTTCATTCATGTTGTCTTTGATGTAAACTGAAGTTCAAGCACTTAAAATTCAAATATAATTCGGTGTATTTTAACAATATATAACTATAGGCACTGTACTTAAACTTCCCTGAACACTTGGGCTTTGAAATCTAAAAAAAAAAAAAAAAAACTAATAAATCTTAATTAGGTTTTTTTTTAGTTATTATTTTTATCAAAGTGTAAGAAAATGTTTCAAATGATTTGATGAAGTTTAAATTTATTCATTTTTAGTGTTTGGAAAATTGAAAAGGTTTCAAATTTTAAAGAGTTTGGTGTTTTATTAATTTTTTCGGTATCTTATAATAAAATAATCATGTTTCAAAAATTGAAAGCTTTGATTAAAATAAGAAAAATGAAGCAAAAGAATATACTTAAAAAAGATAATTTGTCTAACTATATAAAATAGCAGATTGCACTGACACGCCGCAACTTGTTACAGTTTCAAATTAATATGAAACCAAAAGGGAATTGTAACATATTTTACTTATGCGTTGGGACTTTTCAAAACTTAAAAATCGAGGTAACAAATAAACACTTCCTGGGGTCTAAAGAAATTTCCCCTGGATTTTTTACGATTGCCCCAGGGTCAAAACATGGGGTTTCCTGCGAGCCATAAAACTTCCTATCAGTGTCCTGCTGTGTTGCTTCCACCGTCCCCAATTATCTTTCAAGATGTTAAACCTTTAAAAGGGGGAAAGGATTTCTTTCAGAAAAGTGCGGCTAATCCGCTTTTGAAAACGTTACTTGAAGGCAGAAAAATCCGTGCAGTGCATTTTCGAAGCATCTTTACACTGACGGAATTTTCCGTGCTATCTGGTTAGAGGATTAATTCTTCTTTTTTCTAGAGAACTATAAGCAGAAACAGTCTTTACACTTTTAGGTTTATGTTGTGACTTTGATTTATGTATTTTTATCCTTACGTTTGTAGGAGTACCAAGGTTTTTACCTCCTGATGTTCCTCTTGGATACCAAGAAGGTACTGTAATTGTTATCAATACACCTCATGATTTTTATATCCAGCTGGCAGCTAATGAAGATGGCATAGCTCAATTACTTCCTGAATTATGTGAAAGTTGTGAATCCAAAACTGTGACTCAAAATGTAGTTCAGAATCCTTGTGTTGGTTATGCCTGTTGTGCAAAGTTTCCTGAAGATAATAATTGGTACAGAGCTGAAGTTATCCATCTTCAAGGTAAATCTTCTGTATATTAAAAGTATTTTTTATTATGATAGTTCTCTCATGATACTTTTTTGTTATCTGCTCCATTTTAGAAAATCATTTTATTTGCATTTTTGTAAATTGACAAAAAAAAAAAACCTTACCCATTTAATGTCTCATTGCTATTCTTCTGATGGCAAATAATAATATGAGAACATTTATATAAATCTAAATGGTGAATATATATTTCATGGTTTCTAAAGTACTGGATATATAATACCTCCTATTTGATAAAATTCTACTTTTTCTCACTAGAAGTAAAACTATAGTCTCATTGTAATTTATTTCATAAAAGCACATATGTGTTTATAGGTATTACATATACACACACTTAAGGAATAGAAATACAGATCGGTGAAAGAATAGTGTTTAAGTATGTAATATGCATCTACAGTAACACATGTGGTTATACTCTCATAAATTGGAAGATACATCAAAATCAGTTTAATGACACCGAATATTCAGTTTGTAGAAAGTGTCCAATGTTTTTAAAGGAATCTGAAAAAAAAATTTTTTTTAATTCTGCTTTATATTTATCATTTCAATCATTTTTTTCTTCACAGCCTTGCATGTGTAGCTTTATTTTGAATTTATTTTAAAAATCTTAATTTCTTATCAATATATGTGTAATCAGTAACTATATATATGTAATAATTCCCTCTAGTATCCTTTTTGTTAACTCTTTGTATTAATATTTAAACAAACTTTAATTCTTTAGTTTAAAAATAACACTGTAATCTTAATCGTAATCAGCTAGTCTGAAATCCCTGTCCTTCCCATTCTATCCAATCAAAACTACTATTACGTAATAACCACTGATGGTATAAAAACAAAGATCTTGTGTAATCGCTCTCTTTTTGTCTGTTTGCCTTCATGTAAAAATGTAAATAACCGCTGCTGCTGCTGGTCGTTGTCTGCTTTACTTAGTAATCGAAAGTTTCTCTATTCAATGTGAAAATGTACCGCAATTGTATTTTAATCTATTAATGCGTGCTTCATAATAAAGGATGAAAAGTTATCATGAAGATGTCTTCAATAAACCAGACATGACAACAACCAACACTACTAAAATACGTTACAGAAAGTCGGCAGGATCGTTTCCAACCTCGAAGATGTGCAAGAAAAAGATGAAAGATTAAAAGAAATAAGAAAAATTCTTCAATAGTTTGTGTGATCTCTAAAGAAATCTTACACCAAAATTTTAAAGTGCTGCACCAAAATGAAGAAAAGAAAAAAATAATAATTCTGCGTATGTGTGTTCATTTATTTGATGTGCAAAAGTGTCCGGAAAGGGAAAAAACTCCAGTTTCCCTGCTTCTTTGAATTCGTCTTCCTAATCTGCAAGAGTATAACCAAAGAAAAAAATAGTTTATTTCATCCGCCAATATGTGTTAAAAAAATAAGCAGTCTACAATTTGATGATTAATTCTTTGTTCCAATGAAAAAGAAAGAACGTTTCTAACCTTGAAGTACAAGAGATGTGTTTTGGTTTAAAGTAATGTGAAAAAATGTGCAACACTAGCTATTTTTCAACCCCAGTGATAAGTCTTTCTTTTATTCTGCTTTAAATTTGGTGTATATTTTCTAAATTGGTTTTCGAATTATTGATTTTAAAATATTTAAGAAATTATTTTTTTTTTGTAATATGACTGATGAGATAATTTGAAAATAAATTTAAAGTTTAAAATGCTCTCTTATATAACAATTTGATTCCAAAATGATATTGATATAAATTTATGATCTATTCTATTTTTCAATATATGTGTAACAAGTTATTTTTATTTTCCAATTATATCTCAAATTATTGATTGGGCAGTCAACTCCACCTATTATTGAGTATGTGTTTTTATAAAGTTACAATTTTAAAAACGTTTCCAGAACCCTCGGGTTTATATTTTTGAATATGAGAATTGGTGCTTTTATAGTTTTTTCAAGTGTTCATTGAATTCTTGCTAATGTTTTGATATTTTTATTCTGAGAATTTTGTGTTGATATGTTTATGTGGTTTCAAGATTTTTTATTATGGTAATATTTACTCTATTACAATGATACAATTTATCTGAAAGGAAAATGAACAACTTTAAATGTGTATGAAATGATAATGGTTTTTAGAGCACTTAGGCTGAGGAAATATTAATAAATAAATAAAAGTATAAGCAAGTGTTTGCATATAGAAGAAATAATAAATAAGAAGAGTTTTGTAAGGATTGTGCACATAGTGAGTAACCTCATAGTGAGTAACCTTTGACTGTCAAAATAGCCTCCTAACTTGTACCTTTTTTAAGAATTAAAGCATTATATAAACAAAGATAAATCATAAATTGTTTTAAAAAATTTATATATTCTTTTTTTTTTTTTTTTTTTTTTGGTTGACTTGCAGTTTCCAGTCATGGGAAATTTCTGTTTTTGAAGTTATTGTGCAATATACACGATAAGAAGGAAAACTTGTCTTAATGATTGTGCAAGACGTGGGTCAATCTCTTAATTTGTTTTTTCTAGTCTATTTTCACTCTCAGTGCTCTTGTAAACAATTTTTGATCTATTTTTGGGAAAATTTATTTTCTGTATTTTAGGAATTTATATTTTTAAATTCACAGGCAATACAAATAGTAATAAAGTGGTGGATGGCTGTTTAAAAATTTTTACACACTCTAAAAATTATATTTTTACCAATTTTTGAATATGTTTATGTTAATGTTTAAGTTAAGAGAATTTTTTTTAAATAATGTTAATCTGAAATTGTCCACGTTTCAAACTTGAGAACTTATCCTCCTGAAGAATTGAAATTAAGTCATGAATAATAATAATAATTACACTAAAAATAAACACACACCTACACAAAACGAAATCATTGTCCTTTTACCCCTCTTGACCCCCTTTCCACTCTTGATATATTTTTTTCCTTTTTTACTGTTGTTGTGAAATATCACAATAAGAAATGATCACAGATCTTATAATGTGCGAAACATGGGTCCATCTTCCAACCCATTTCAGATTTTTTCCTGTTTTTATCTCGGAATACTGTTTCTGTTTTGAAGTGTCACGCCTCTCATCACTTGCCACCAACCTCACGAGAGGACTTGCAGCTCAACGGCTGTTTATAGTACCCCTGTCGCACATTCAAGATATCAGTCCTTGTTTTCAGGTTTTTTAAATATTTATTATGACGACACACAAACAATTAAATGTAAATTGAAAATTACTATTTTGTGAGTAGGCACACCCACCGATTTCAGGGGTTCTGTTATTGGCCAAAGTTGGTTACAGACTGACTGAATCCCTCCATCGGTTAGGGAAGGTTCACACATATTTCCCTTTAGGGATTACTCAGAAGCAAACCGCCACAACTCCCATGCCACGAAGGCCCTATACATTTACTATCCATGTCTTCTCCGGGATTTGAACCCAGGCCCTATGGCACAGCAGTCAGCATTGCTAACCACTATACTATATGGGCATCAGTTTGACTATAGTTAATATATTATCAAATTGTATGTTCTTTTGACAAATACTAAATTCAAAGCTTCCTGTGTCGTTTCTAGAATTAATTTTTTCTAATTTGAAATTTCTTACATGTAGCCTTATTAGCCCATAACCTGTTGATACTTGTGTATTTATTTTTGTACCTGTCCTATATTATGATGCAAATTGTTACAGAAAGACAAAATAATGTAAGCTTTTATATTAAAGGAATAGATATACTATCAGATACGAAGAATGAGTTCATATGACAACATATTAGTCCTGAGGTGGAATGATAATAATATCGTCCATATATGATATTGACATATGCAGGTACAGAACCTGAAAATGTTCAAAGATGGGATTGTTAAAATAAAAAAAATTTATAGCAATAACCAGGCCTTTTACTGTAACAGAGTACAACAGTTTAATGGTAGTGTAGATTTGTCTAAGCGTACAATCACTCTTTGAATTGCAAAAAATTTTATCATAGAATTGCTTTTCATTTTCTCTGTGTATCAATTTCCATCTGAGCAAAGAAAATATGATGACTCTTCTAGAATTCAATATACGAATAGGTAAATAGAATAAAAATGAGGTCACAACCCTTTTCAAGTTCTGAGTATGAGATCTAAAAGGTCCAAACACAGGATTGAAGTCATTTCTGAAATCAGGCTAGACTATTGGCCATTATCCTTTGAAAATGGAACGTAAAAATCCCCCATGATGTCATGACAAAAATTGTCTAAAATAAACTTGATGCGGATGTGAGAAATAGAACTATAAATAGCTTGTGTGCCCTGAGTATATGAAATCTCTTCATTCATAACTGAGTCCTAATGTTGAATTACCACAGATATGGACAATATTTTTTCTTGTAAATATTTCTTATTATTTTTCTTTTTTCAATTCCTACTATTAGTTCACACTCTCTATATACTTGTTCAAATTTTCAATCGTTAATCAAATATATTTTAAAGCACTCAATTGCAGCTGAAATTTTTATACACGATTATTTTGGATGACAATATGGTTATTTAATTATAATTAATAAAAATTGATTGAAACTAATTATTCAAAGAATTACAGATACAGCCACGTTGGCATCATTTTTGGTGACTTAGCGACCCTTTTGTGGCAACTTGTGTCAAAACTTGAAAAGGTTTTTTTTTCTCAAATTTTAATATTCTCACATTTGAGCTGAAATTTTCTATACACTATTGTTTTGGGTGATATGATAATTTTAATTATAATTAATTTAAATTAATTGACAAACTAATTATTTTAGGAATTACAGATGCAGCCATGTTGGCTTCATTTTTAGTGACTTGGGTCAAAACTTTTAAAAGATTTTTTTCTTGCATTTTAAAGCATTCAATTGAACTGAAATTTTATATACATGATTGTTTTGGATGACAGTACAATACTGTAATGATAATTAATAAAAATTAATTGGCACTTAATGTTGTGATTCTGTTCTGTGTATATACATATTTGTATTAATTGTAACTATTTAATAAAAAGTTACTAAATAAAATTTTTCATTCTTGACCTAAGTAGGAATTGTCTTTAAAATTTTTTTTTATATTACTTGTTTACTTATTAAATTGTTTTAATATAAAAGGAGCAACTTGATATAAATATTAAATTAAATCAATGTATTTCCACTTTTAAATATTTGTTCATGAAAAAGTTAAACCAAGCAGTAGTGACCTTGGACTTGTGACAAGATGAACAGTTTTGAAGATATGGATAAAGTCATCCTTAAATGTATCTTTTAATGATAGTCATAAGTTGCTCTAGTACTTTTTATGTAATTCAGAATTTACACATAATTTTCCCGAT
The DNA here is from genome assembly GCA_019973935.1 of Trichonephila clavipes. NCBI lineage: Eukaryota > Metazoa > Arthropoda > Arachnida > Araneae > Nephilidae > Trichonephila > Trichonephila clavipes. The sequence continues at coordinate 1,652,936 of BMAU01017210.1, read as the reverse complement.
TCCATGACACTCATACACCCTAAAATCATGACACGTATTAAGCTTCATTGAGCACTTTAAAAAATACACTTTGCTTGCCGCACCGAACACAGACACCGTGATCACTGGAAGCTCAAAACATTGATTCACTGCTAAAGCGAAGACAAATATGACATTTTTTTATGTTTGGGAATAATGAAGGCTCATAAAATATGTCATTTGTTTTAAATAAACAGTATTTAGATCTATGTAAAAATCAAAATTTTTTTCTTATAATGTGCACCCATAAATTTTGATATTTTTTGTGTTGAAAGTATGCCTCATAGACTGGAATATGCAATAAGTGTGGCTGGAGAATACTTCCTTGTGGAATAATATTGTACTTGAATGATGTTTTCATTTATGTTACACCTTATGTGAGCTAAAAAGAAATATTTTATTTTAGAGGAAATTGTGGATTAGTTTTTTAATGGATGCAGCATGTTTGATTCAGAGTTCCATTTTGCAACTCAAAATTTAATTGGATATTCACTGTTAAAAATATTAGCCAACTCATTACAATTGAATTTAAACTATATGAAATTAGAAAATCTGTCAGTTATTTAATATTATATGCTAAAAATAAGATACATAATTTTTTTTAACTACATACACACCTTTAAATATAGTATTTGAAGGAAGGATTCGATCTGAGTACCTTCCGTTTCATATGCAAGTACTTTATCCATCACGCCAAAATGATCATGATGTTTCGTACCAGTTTATAAGATAGGTATCACACCGCCACATACCCCCATGCCAGTGATTCGGCAAACGAACGATACCATATTTGTGGCGAGCGTGTGAGCAGTTGTGATATATCACACCGCCACGTATTCTTAGTGTTAGTTTTTATTGAACCACTCAATTTAAACAAGAGTTGAGTAATTTTTTTAAATCAAAATTTATTTGAAATGTGTTTGTGTATTATTTTGCACTTTTTCAAAGTAGGTATGTAACTAACCTTTGTGGCTACATTACCTGCATAGCCAACAAATTATTTTTGAATGTTTTCTAAACTTTTGATAAAACCTTTTTTATAATATATGTAAAAAAATTGAAATTTATTCATTTTTAAAACAATATCCTTATATTTCAGACACTACTGCTGATGTTCTATTTGTGGATTATGGAAACATCACCTCTGTTCCTATTGATACTTTAAAGCCTCTTGACCCAAAGTTCTTGGATATTCCACCTTATGCTGTAAGATGTAAATTAAATGGAATAACTTCTACAACTGATCAGTGGTCAGATGTGGCTATTGAAGCATTCCAAGACATGGTTCTAGAATGTCAACTTGCAATTACCTTCATCAGCAAAGACATCCCAGCTATTGTTAATTTATCAAAAGAAGACAAAGATGTAGCTCAAAGTATGATTGACATGGAACTTGCTATTGTCGACACTTGTCCAGAAACTGAAGAAGCCTATGCGGATGATCACTTAACAACAGTAGAAGACCAATTGCATTCCCTACCATCTGATCTGGGCTATCCTCAGCGCAAACTTAGTTCTTCTAAACTACTTGTAAAAATCAGTTATGTAGATTCTTATGATAAATTTTATGTAACACCATTGGAGCTTACTACTGAACTTGATACTGTAATGAAAACTCTGGAAATTTTGTATTCTCCAAGTGATGGTACAAAATCATCTGTACCTGATATACTTGAAGATCCATGTGTATCCTTGCCTTGTGTTGCTAAATACAATGAAGATGAAGCATGGTACAGAGCTGTTATCTCAGATATTGAAGGAGAAAATATTTATGTGCATTTTGTAGATTATGGTAATTCTGAAGTTTCCTCCCTTCAGAATTTAAGACCTATAACACCAGAATTAATAAAGATACCACCCATTGCTATAGAATGCAAACTGTATGCTATTCAAGCTAATGATGGGAAGGAAGCTGAAATAACAGCCAAGTTGGAAGATTATTATATAGAAGAACTTGAACTTGATATGGAAGTTTTTAAATTGAGTGAGCCATACGAGGTTAGGTTATATCATAATGGGGATTTAGCTGAAGTACTGTGTCAAAAAGGCTTGGCAACTGAAGTTATTCCACCTCTTGAAAATGTTCAAAAGTTATTAGCTGAAAATTTAAATGAAACTGGGGGAGAAAATATAGAAATATCTGTAGAATCACCAGAAGCTGCAACCTTCATTGTGCCACTTCGTTCATGTAATAAAGAAGAGATGCTAGTAAGTATCAAAAATTGGGAGTTAGAAAATGATGCAATTGTAGTATATGGTGTACCAGATGAAATAGATAATGAATTGACGAACTTTCAAGAAAAATTGCAATTTGCCTGCAGTGAAAGTGAACTAGTGCTTAAGATTAATATTTTTGATTTTTGTGTTGCAAAATATTTGGAAGATGAATGCTGGTATAGAGCCCAGGTTATGGCTATTGATGGCAATGACTTTCTAGTTAGATTCATTGATTATGGTAACAGCGGGACTGTAAAAGTGGAACACATACGTAAACTTCCTTTGGAATTTATGAATGAGCCTCAATTCTCCTTGAAATTTTGCCTGGGTGGCTTTAAAGTACTTGATATCCATAGTGAAAACTTACAAATCAAAATTGAACAGTATTTATACAGTGAACTTATTCTAGTTAAGTTATGTAAATATTCATGTAATATTCATGTATGTAATAATTCATGTAAGATCTGTATTAGTAATATGTTATGTGGTGATGTTGATATTGTTGAAGCACTTTTAAATGATGAACTTGTGTCTCCACAATATATTGTTAACACCAAAATTAGTAGCACATTTAAAGCAACTATTGAAAATATTGTTGGAGATTTATTTTATTTGTTTCCTGTAGAATTGATTCAAGAACGTGAAAATCTGCATAATAGTCTGTCTGAAGTTTGCTGTGAGGAAAGTATGTCTTTTGAGGAATTTAGTCCTAGAAGTTTATATGCTGCAAAAGTAAAAGATCATTGGTCACGAGTTTATATTTCTAGGTTAAATGATTCATCTACAAGTGCTTTGGTGAACTGTGTTGATTATGGATTTGAAACTGAATTGGAACTAACAAGATTAGCTGTTTTACCTAAAGAATTTTGGCATAAACCAATGTTAACATTACAATGCACAATCACCAATTTTGAAGATGCTCCAGATAGCATGAAGGAAAAAGATATGACAAAAATTGCTGGAAGTATTTTTCTGTGCGAGTTCGAAAAATCTTACCCTTTGAAATATCCATTTGAAGTTAAAGTATTAGAAGAAGATAACGTAAGAATACTGGATTCAAATGAACATTCAGCTGATCCATCTGAAATCCCTGATGTGGATAAAGAAATAGAAACATCAAAAGATGGTGTTAAATTATTGGAGAGAGATAATATTAGAATTCCTGATATAAAGGAGGAATATCCTTCTCAATCTTCTGAGATCTCTGGTGTGAATGAAGAAATAACATCAGAAGATTTTATACTAACAGAAACACCAGTAGATGTTAAGAATGAGGGAGATCAAGTTTTAGAAAATACTGTCTCTTATGAAGATCTGTCCAATACATTGCAGAAATCTGATAATAATGAAGAGGAAATGACAGTTGCAGATCTTCCAGAGGCTCAAAATGTTTCTGAAGATACTGAAATTTGTGATTTGAACTCCTCCAAAAGTTCAAACAGTGAACTAGAAAATGTATCAAAACCTATTTTAAATGAAACTGAACTATCAAGTGTTAATTTAGCTGAATCGGAGATTGGTAATGATTTTGAAGAATCGAATGACATACAGAATCCTTCTAATGAAAACTCTGAAATTAAAGAACTGCTTGATATTGATCTCAATTCCAACCAAGATACAATTGAACAAAATGATGGAATAGAATATGATGATGCTGGAGCGTTACTAAATAATGAAATAGAAAATTACAGAGTAGAATCAAGTGAACTTGAAAACTCTATTGGAGGGGCTGAAGACAATGAATGGGATGAAAGACCAGAATGTGACATAAAACAGAATGATGAGCACAATGAAACAGAAAATAATAAATTATTAGCAGCAACTGAGGAACAACTTTCTGAAGAAGCATCTTATCAAAATGTCTGCAGTGATGAAAAAAATAACTCTGAAAAGCATAAAAGTGATTTTGTTGAAGATTCACCAGAACTACATGGAGATATTACTGATGAAGACTCAATGGGAGATATGCATAAGAAAGAGATTAACTATCATGACTCAGATCTTAAAGATGAGTTGTATTCTGATGTTTTAACAGACATGGTTCACCAACAGTTGTCTGGGAAAGTTGATGTTTATGTGTCTGAGATCACCATTTCAAATGGATCTGTGTTATTAAGTGCTATACCTTATGATCTTCATTTGAAGCTTATATCTACTCTTGGTGAAACTTTTCAAAATATTTACTCTAAGAAAGAACCTGGTTTGAAGAGCTATTCGGTTTCAGACTTATGTGCTGTGTGCTCTGACGATACTTGGTTTAGGGGAAAGATCCTTAGTTTAGATGATGATAAAATGGACCTTTTTCTTATAGATTATGGCATTACTAAGACAGTGGACAAAGCTTTGACAGTTGAATTAGAACCAGAGCATAAAAAAATACCACCTTATGCTATAAAATGTGTACTTGCTAGTGCATATTGCCCTCCAGATAAAAGTGAAGACACGAAAACCTTTTTGTGTGATCTCTTAGCAAATGTACAAGATACTGGTAAAGACGTATCTATTGAAATAGTTAAAGCAGAAGACCCTCAGCAAGTCAATCTCTTTTTGGTGAATAATAATATTTTATTTGAACTTCTCTCGCATAATCTTATCATCCAAAAACTTTCTAATCCTACTACAAATCCCGGAAAATATACTGCAAAGGCATCCCATATTGACATTGTTTCTGGGATCTTTCAGTTACATGTCAATTTAGTGGATCAACTGGATGACTTACAAAGTCTGAGAGTTACAATGAACAATTCATATCCTTTAAATACTCAGAAAGCTTCTGCTGTAGAATCTGGGGGGTTTGCTGTTTTTCATAAAGATACTTGGCATAGAGGAAGAATTATATCATCTACTAATACTTCCTGTTTATTCCTTGTTGATTCTGGGGAGACCATCTCTGTAGATTCAGATTTATATCCATTACTTCCAGAACATACTATGCAACCACCTTTTGCAATACCATGTCAGGTTCCTGGTAAAGTTGTAGATTCTGAAGAGGTTATATTAGCTCTCAAAGATATTTTTACAACAGATAATTTTCTTGTTAGTGTTGATGTTGATTCTGAATCTGGTAGTTTGAATGCCAAGGTCATGGATGAAGTACTAATGGAAAAATTGAAAAATGCCAGTCATGCTGGACAATCTATTTCTAGTGATCCAGATTCAACTTAAGAATATTTTCAGTAAATTTCATTTTTTAAAAAAGATATTTAATTTTATATACCATGTATAATCTTTTTGTAATGACAAAGATTTATTGATGCAATCAACTTCATTTCATTTATTAAAAATAAAACATTAATTATATATAACATCAATTAAGTCTGGTAGAGGTTTCATGTATGCAATATATTTAATTTTGCCAGTTTTTTGTCTTTTCAAACTTGTTTAATTCTTAGCTGAGGTCATATGAAATGTAAATAAAAAATGGTTTTTGTACCCTATTGGTTTCTATTAATTATTGATTTTTTTTTCATATTAAGTTACATTCAAATGAATAAGTTTTGATGAATTTGTCATCAAGCTCTTTTGTGTGCCTGTTCCCCTGTATTTCCAAAATTTTATATCACATATAACTTCATCTTTCATGGTGTAATATTCTTTTTATATTAAAATTGTTTTTAACATCAATAGGAGTATGTATATGAAATGTAAGAATAGATAAGACAAATATAAAGGTATAATAATAATTTTAAAAAGTGAAAAACCTGATCCGAATACTGAGTTTTTTTATTTCATAGAACTATTAATTTTGTACATGCATTTTTAATTCTGACCAAATAGTCACACTTTTTAACTCTTTAATTTGAAAATACGTACTTAATTTCTAATTGAGATTGTCATTTTAAATTAAATATTCAACTTAATCAATTGAATCCAATCACATATTGAGTGTTTCTTATGTAAAGCTAATGATTAATATATATCTCATAATTTTAATAAAATAAAATCATTCAATAAATGATGACGAAAAGGCTCTCTTTTATTTAGAGTATGTGAAATATATATTAATATAAGAGATGAAGACTAAATGAGAATTCTTTTTTTCTACAATAGCTATTAAACTGTACTTAGTATATATATTTTAAAAGGACCTCTTTTTCAAAAATTTCATGTTGAAAACTAGAAAAACGAAACAGTTGACAGTACTGCTAGTTTTGGTTTCATTCTGTGATACTTTAAAATGTATCAAATCAGCTGTCCAAAATCTATGAAGTTTTCAAACTGCATCATGTAAAACTCGAATGTTTATTACTGGAATTCACTTTCATGTCTGTAAGCACTACCAATCTTCCCCAATACAGTTTTTGATTACATTGTAAAATTGACTACATAAGTAAATTACACAGACCAGTTCAGGAACACAATAACTGGCATATTAATGAAATTGAACATTTTTATTGTAATTGATAAGAGATGTATTTCTATTTATAAGAGTCACATATATAACATACATAGGTAATTCGCATCTAATGAAATTGAATGTTATGATTAATGAGAAATGTGAAGGTCCCTTGGTTATTATGTTATGACAAAATATTGAAGACTAGCAAGTACAGGAACAAATAATATTTAATAACAATTGCGTTCAACAACATTTAAGAGGTCACAAAAACATACATAACACACATCTTTCTTCTAGAAAAGCTTGTGCGTACGCTATCTTCATACAATCTAGTTCTTGGGAAGAACAGGCAAAAGAAAGGCTGTTGCTAACAGTAAAAGGAAGGTATCTTTTAAATATGTAGTAGTGTTATAGGACTATGTATCTGTAACTTTCCACTGATAGTTGTTTGCTGTTATGGATCAAGTTTAAGAATGAAAATTATCAAAAGTGACATAATATTTATAAATTAACTTATATCAGCAAATATTTTGTATATTTCATTTGGGAGCATTGCTTTTTTTACACAAATAAGAGGTAGTTCTAGAGAGAAAAAGTACCACTAGCAAATTTATGCAATTCATCATACCAAGTGGTAGACATAAAATTCTAAGACTAACAGGCTTAAATATTTTTTAAATATTTCTATACTGCAAATCTAATCATTTTAATTTGATGTTCCGAAGGAAACAAAAAATTGTAATGCAGTTTGGAACTGTATTAAAATATGACAAGCAAGACTCAAAATTTAGTTTTGAAGTATCAAAAAATTCAGTTGCAAACATATATTAAAATGAGTGAAACTTTTTTTTTCTTCAATTGTGGAATTGAAACAAAAGTTTTTTGAATAAAGAATTTAACAAGAGTGCAAGAAGCTGGGTTTTTTTCTTGTAATTTTTATTATCATTCGTATGTATAAATAAATGTTAATAAAATAACTTTTATAACCACTTATTAACATCCAGACATTTCTTTTCACTCCAGAAAAATTTGATTATTGCTCGGTGCCTCAAAAAATTGCTTTAGATCTTTCTGCAGCTAAGCTAGCGTATTACCTCATAATATGGTGCAACGCTTTCTACAAACTTTTTTTAAACTCACGAAATGACGATTAAACGCATTTCATTTTATATATTTAACTATTGACATGACACACACTGGCTTTGAAATCGATATATCTTAACATTTTCCCTACGAAGGTATTGAATGATGCAATGTTGAAAGATAGGTCCCGAATGTGTGGAATATTTTTTTAGATATAAAAGTAGTCAATGTTTTAGCTTTGCTATCCTATAGAGCTGAAGGCCTTAACCAGGGTTTCGTGAAACCCTGGAATTTTGACAAGGTTTCTGCAAGTGATTACTATTTGTTTAATCAAATCACCAAAATTTTAATTTAAGAGCAAATCCTTAAAGCCAGTTTGCTTGTAGAACTAAATATTTTATGGATAAAAAGAATGGTGCGTGGAACGCCACGCGATAGGAGTGAAACTTCTTTGGCGACGTTGGAACATTGATTATTTACCCTAATATTCCAAATTGACCGAGTACATGTCTCAATCGCTTAATTTGCGTGAAAGGTATTCGTGGCGAAATGAGTCTTTCTGTTACCAAATCCAAAGTAGAAAGATGTCCTGGAATTTCTGGGTATGCAATACCATTATATTTTGATAAATTTTGTATACTTTTCTTATTTAAACTTTGTCGGCAATTGTAGCATGCTTTAATGTGTCTTCTAAATTAATTCCCGGTAAAATATTTTTTGTGATCAGCACAACAGACGTTCTCAAATCATAATCTATCATAAATTGAACGCTTGTATCAATTGAACGATTATCAATGAATCGCTTTTGAAAATTTTGTGGGAATCATAGTCTTTGTAACGTGAGATAGAATTTATTATTGATTTGCATGCATCAGTTCCAACACGCACTAGAATTGTTGAGGTGCTCTGTAGTTAATGGCACAGGGTGGTTCACTAAGTCCGTATTAATCTGTGCAGTCATTAGAAGAGTCGATAGCATTCCCATCCCTTAAAGTTAGTATTTTGCAGCGTTTTTTTTTTCCGTGCTCGATATTCTCTCATGTACTCTGATGGAGATTCCGCAATAGCACTTGATAAATTTGCAATATTTTTCTGGGTTTTTTTTCTTGTCACTTTTTCGACTGGACTTGCTGCTAGTTTTTCTTTTTCTTTCACGAAACACTTTTCCTCTTTGTGCATTTGATATAGGCATTTTGACTAGAATTAATATAATAATTAAACGCAAATAAAAGTCAAAAAAGCAAATTAGCCGCCTAAAACATCGCCATGCAGCAAACAATCTAAAAAATATTTCAAAAAAGTACGCTTTTACTGCGAGAGCTATTTTGTCTACACCATAATGTCACTGCATCTCATACAACCGTTGATAGATGTTCCCGGGTCTAAGGGGAAAGGACCCCCAATAGGAAGTTGAGCAATAATCCAACATTTACACGGATATGATGCGAGTCACGTTGTGTCCCCGCTCCTCCTTTTCCTCCCAACTCGCTATCCTGTCATCGTGGTGACGATTCTGGGGGCGGGGAGACTACTTCCGTTCGCTCTTTCACTGCTACGCAAAACTGGACAAATTTCTCATTCACTCTCGAGCGCTATGAAGTTTCACTTCAATAAATTCGTAAAAGTCACGTGCTTCAAGCATGAATGGATAAATCAGACTTGCCAATGGAGAAGGAACAACTTATCGACATATCAATAGATTCAACGTTCAAGTTTAAATTTAATGTTGCAAATTGGCAGAAATTTCTCACACAATTATAAACATTTTAATGCCATTCTGAACAAAATAGTTTTCTTTGTTATGTGGCAACAAAAACAAAATATAGAAGAAAATTAACTCAGACGGCAGGTTTCTTCAAATACCTAGATCAATAGTCAGTGTAAAGAAAAAGTAAATGCATGTCCCAATTATTAAATATGCAATAGGGTATATGAAACTTGCAGTACAAATTAATGCGTAAATTACAGCGTTACGTTAAAAACTTAAATAGAAAAATATAGTAATTTTTAAATTGTTCACAATAATAAAGTACATATAGCATGTTGATCTACTTTAAAAATTATTTTAAGATATATTCTTCTAAGGAGCCTTTTTTTTTTTTATGGGGTTTCCTGGAAACACCTTATAGTTTTAAAGACTCCGCGGGTCGACGAAGTTTGAAAACCACTGCAATAGAGAATAAGCATGTTTTATATACTAGCCATTTGTATATATACGAGTAGATCCATTTTTTTTCTACTATACCATAACGCTAAAAGAGCTAAGCCTTTTATATGTTAAAACTAAAATAAGTTATATTTATGAAACAAAAAACACTTTATTATAAACAGATGTATAAATTATATAATGATTTAAATTTTCATGAAAATTGATTTTTTTTTATGTCTGAAAATGTGCTCTGCGTTTAGTTCAGGATCTCACCTATTTGGCAAGGTGCTGCGGTAGCCCAGTGGTCTAGGTATCGGATCATGGCAGGCATGTCATGAGTTCGAGCCCAGTACCACTAAAGATCCGCCGTGTAGGGCAGCGATGCACGTTGAATCTGTCGAGAGCTGAAACGTCCTCCCGTTGGCGTGGTGTGGTAGTAAGGAGAGGGGATGCCAGCTCAGGTGTCGTCCTCGTCAGTGGACCATGGTTCAAAATTACGAGTTTCGTCGCCAAAAGTCCTTGCATAGCTGAACAGTGCGACGTTATTATTCACTCGCGTATTTCGCGAAGGAAAGCTTAATAGTTTTTGAACTCCCTCCTGTGTACGTCATACTTATTTTGCCACAGTCAGTGGCACTTAAAATTTTTGTTGAAGATTTTTTTTTCAGAACAGAATTTTCAACTCCTTTAAAAATATCTGCTCCAGCAGTCAGTCATAAATGCAATGAACTTTAAGCTCTACACACACTACATATTTTTTTATGTATCCTTCGAATAAAAAGTAATGCCTGTGAGCAGTATCTGAAACAGTTGTTATCGCATCCAGGGCCGAAAAGAACAATTCTATATGTAAACTTTTGTCAGACAATTGAATTAATATATTTTCTGGAATATTACTTATATACCCTTCCAAGACGCACTGTTTTCTGACAAAAGGATGTTTTAAATAAATTTGCTTTTTTCCATTCACTCACTTTAGTTGCTGCAGTCATAAAAGTATTGGTTAATTCTTAAGGTATCCGACTACGTTCGGAACCGTGATCTTCAAAAGCGCATAAATGGATAATTGTCATGATATTTAGTGTCACTTAGATTAGAATATATGCATAAAATTGTTTTAAGGACATTTTGACAAAAAAATTTTTATTTAAATACAATATTTTGGCAAAAAATTAACTTAGAATAATATTTTTTCCAAATGTTCTCCTTTTGTGAAAAATGCTTCTATTATAATAATATTTTGCCTGTATATAGCTCAGACATCTGTTCAGAGGCTCAACTAGAATTCTTGAAATATATAACTTAGAAGTGGGTAAAGAAGAACATTTGGAAAAAAGATTATTCTAAGTTAATTTTTTGCCAAAATATTGTATTTAAATAATTTTTTTTGTTAAAATGTCCTTAAAACAATTTTATGCATGTATTCTAATCTGAGTGGCACTAAATATCATGAAAATTATCCATTTATGCGCTTTTGCAAAATCACGGTTCCGAACGCAGTCGGATACCTTAAGTGAATGGTTTACCATATTTTTCTATAAATGAATTGCGTGGAAACTAGCAAGAGTTGCTGCTTCTTGTTCAGCATACACTTCTTAAAAATTGTCGGGACTTCAGCTCGCACTTCAACGATTCGCATTTTTCTAACCGTAGGCTTCCTTTAAATTTGAAGTAATACTGATAGTACGTTTAGTCTCTTATAATAACCTTTTACATTGTAATTTTGAGGGCTGATATTGCTTAATTGAATATTCTCATTACCTTATTACTGTCTAACTCTTGGCTGTCTCCCGTATTTATAGCACAAACACTTGAAACTTCCAGACAAGCGATTGTGCAACAGAATATGCTCTTGCACTACTTGCTACAAAATAGCTTCGACTAACCCAGGGGCGGACAGTTGTTAAATCAGGAGTGAGATTGCTCGTTTAAATTCTCATTTCATCCACCTCATGTACCCTATCACAATTTATTTCACACACAGCCAACTTGCATCCATATTTACTCTTATTGAACTTCATGCAAAATAGCATTCTTTGAGAAAAAATACTTCGAAATACTCTTGGAGGTGTGAATGAAAATAATAGCTGGAGAAGAGGATATATATAATTGTTAATTATATAGATTTTATAAATAATCTAATTATATAGATTTTATAAACAATCTGACATCATTAAACACATAAAAATAAATAGAATGAATTGGATGGCCCATATAATTTGAATGCCAGATGATAATGTCAAAAAGATACTACAGTTCTAAGTCACTTGGATTCAGAAACGGGGAAGACTAAGGCTGTGATAGACAGACTCAGTGGAGAAAGACTTTCAAATTATAAATGATAAAATTTTGAGAACGAAGGTGAGTGAGAGATCACTGTGGAGGAAATTTCAAAGGAAGGCACTGGCCCACGAGGGGTTTTCTTGCCGGATATGATGATCTTCATGCAAGAAAAGCTGCTCACACAAATGTATGTCGACCCCCCAAAAATATCAAGAATGTTTTCTTAGCAAATTTCTTCAAACATGGAAATTTTGAAGCAGATTTGTAAAAGCCAATTAATATAATAGCATTAAACATTTCCTTCACACTGCGATCCGACTGCAAGTCAATAAGTTCAAGATGCAGCTACTTAAGTACTGTATCAGTAGCAATAATGGAATAAGAGAAAAAATTGAATTTAGGTTCAATTTCTCTCCTTAAAATCCTCAAATCTTGTGACCTCGTCCTCCAAATTCTACAGATGATCTCTAATCTTACAAGAAACACTTTCAGGTGCTTTGTTTTCCTAATGGTGGAATATATACTAGACGAATATACGGTCGACCATGGGAAAGAAATCAGTTCAAAGCTGATTGTCCGACTGTCTTTTGGGCTGCAAAAAAGTTATTTACCCTCCTCTGAAATAACCAAACAAAAAAAAATTGATGTTTTCACTTAATTCTGCTGCTCTCTACTAGAAATCACTATATGCTGTAGTTTTGTCATGTCTGTTAACTTCTCTACTCTCCGCAAGGTGACATTGTTACACATTTAGTATTGACATAATAACAATTCTAAACATACAGCACGCGCATCGACAATTTATGCTGCAATGACATGTTTTTAATATTTGCTCTTAAATACTAACCGAAATTAAGAACGCAATGGAATCCCGCCCCCCCTACCACGCTATATATAACTCCCTCGCCAACTAAAATAAATAAATAAAATATCTAGCTAATTAAAAAACTGCTGTGTATATTAGTACAACTGCAAAAAACTGCTGTATATTGGTACAACTGCAAAAAACTGCTGTATATTGGTACAACTGCAAAAAACTGCTGTATATTGGTACAACTGCAAAAAAAAACTGCTGTATATTGGTACAACTGCAAAAAACTGCTGTATATTGGTACAACTGCAAAAAACTGCTGTATATTGGTACAACTGCAAAAAACTGCTGTATATTGGTACAACTGCAAAAAACTGCTGTATATTGGTACAACTGCAAAAAACTGCTGTATATTGGTACAACTGCAAAAAACTGCTGTATATTGGTGCAACTGGAAAAAACTGCTGTATATTGGTACAACTGCAAAAAACTGCTGTTCAATGGTACAATGCGTTTGCTAAGTCTTGGGACTTAGTGTAGGAGTGATTGTGGCTCATCGGTTAAAAGATGTGGAGATCCGTGATCCAGAAAACAGTTTTAATATGTTTGTACAAAACTCCCCCGATTAACGTGCAACCCCGTATTCTGGGAGATCTCCCAATGTGTAAGAACTGTTCATCCATTTACTGTGAAAAATATCTTGTCTGAATTTTATGCTTGTTACCACGTCTTAGCCAGTACATTATCTAGGGTATTTGATTACTATCGGAGACATATATAAACTAGGGAGGAAAAATAAATTCTCGAAATAATTTTTAAAAATATAGGATAAATTTAAGTGATGATAAATTTTAAAAAGTGGAGTGAAAATTGCCTTTTTATGCCAAGAAAATAAAGCATGAATATGGATGGGAAAATATCTTAATGAAATACAATAATTCAAATGCTTAAATAAATTATAAACTATGGTTTCTAAAAAACAAAATTACTTAGAGATTAGTGACAAATTTTCCCTGCGAAATATTAAAAAAAAGAGATTCTTTGTAAATAAAAACATTCTATTGTAGGTGTAATTTGTTTTTTTAATGTTGAAGAAATAGAATGATCGTCGTGCATTTGTGTGTTTTCTTTATCAACTGTGCTTAGTTTATTATCAGATGGTGTAATCGACACAAGATATGGCACAAATGAAGAATCTCAATACTCAACGGTGGGAAACATCTTTAAATCAACCATTTGAAATTTTATCTAAATTTTACAAGTAGAAAACATGTGCAAGTCTAATGTCATTTTCGAATTTAATGGCGAACTCGTGATTACATTTAGCCTGTGACCGTCATGAATCTCATGATCTAAGAGATCTAAATCCGCTATGAATCCCTGTTACTTTATCCAACCAGGTTATCGATAGTTTATATAAATCTCTCTTCTGAGGTTTATATAATAAAATAATGTTTGCGTGTAATATGTCATACGGTTTCATATTCTTATAAAACAGATTTTAGGTAATTATTGTTATTTAACCAATTATTTAAAAAACTCAGTTCCATACACATTTTTAGTATTATTATAAATACATCGGCAATTCATAAACAAAAATAAGTACTCATGGCTTTCTTTAAAACAACTAAACTCTCTTAACATTATACATAAACAATATTTTCATTTTAAGATTAAGAAACCCATACCCCTTATCTCCCTTAAAAATTATGTATCTGTTATTAATTTAAAAAAGTATTGCACAGCCATTTCCTATTGTATTACCATACAGAGGAAACCCTTGGTGTCTATAGTTTCATTTCTCTTTGAAATAGTCTTTTTTAATGCAATTACTATAAATTAATTACTTTTCGTCAATATATAACAATGGAACGGGAAAAGTTTCTGGATCCTGCATTTCAGAAGGCCTTTAACGAGGAAATTAGCAAGGACCATAGGGTATGTCACAAAGCAAAACCTTTCCCCATTTTGATTTAATAATATCTCTTTTGAAAGATAATCAGTTATAGGAAAATATATATAACTAACTTTAAAAACTTGAGAGTATAATTTGGCGAAATTTCGCAATCTCAGGAGTTGTTTTAATTAAGTACCAAGTGAAATACCATTAGACAAACATGACTTCATTTTTTCTTACTGTAGTACATGATCAATACGATTAGAAAAAGGGAGAGTCAGATCAATGGGTTACGAACAGTATGAGCAAACAAGGTTCCATGATTTGGAACGATTTTGGAAAATCAAAATGGTTTCATTTTGATTCTAATATACAGAGGGATTCTAAAATCATGGGACAAATTTTGAGGGGGTGGTAGAGCTCCCTAAAACAAAAACATTTTGTATAGGAATGCATGGGTGGAAGTGCCGCGTTGAGGCACAAACAGAAGAAATAATACATAAACGGAAACATAAAACGTTCCATAGCATACTTAAAGCATTAGCCTATATACCGTAGGGAAAATGTTAAAATGGTTTTAGAAATTGCATCCACCAACTGTCATGCATGCTTGGCGACCTTTATGGCGAGATTGTCAGACAATATTGGCGATAGTTGAAGGCAGCAAAGTGGTATGCCAGTGATCTGCTGCACCACCAAAACTGACATTTGCGCTTGAGATTTCGTTAAGGAGGATTTTACTAATAGCGAAAAGGTAGACATATGCATCTAATGTATGGTGCTGCTAATCGCAGCGCTACGGTTGTATCAGGAACGCTTTGCAAGCAGACGCATGTCAAACCACAAAATGCTTTAGCGCTTACATCGACAGTTGTGTGAAAATGGTTCATTTACCGCCAGTACTGATGGAAGGGGTAGATCGAGCACTGTACGACAAATACACCTGGAAGAAGTCATCTTGGACCATATGAACAAAACACCCGGCACAAGTGCAAGGGCTGTAGCATGTCGTCTACATATCAGTCAACTAACCATTTGGAGAGTTTTACTGTTGGACTGTTGGTGGATGAAATTTCTAAAACTGTTTGGTACTTAGGTATTATTGCAGCAATCGCCAATTTTATAAATAACTCGTCAAGTTGGCAACCTCGATTTCTTATGTCTTACGCGCTGAACTGGCAACCATGTGCTTCGTTTCATGTAATGTCGCCAACAGGTTGCGATAATATGTAAGTACCAACTGTTTTAAAATTTTCTGTACGAAATCACTCGTTATAAACGCTTCATTTTTACATTTATGTGTTATTTTTTCTGTTTGGGCCTCAATGGGGCACTTCCGTCTATATATTCCTATACAAAAATTGTTTGTTTTAGTGAGCTCTACCACCCCTCAAAGTTTGTACCATGATTTTAGGGTCCTCTTGTACATATATTTGAATTTTATCACTGACCATATTCAAATGTAATTTCGCATTTGTATTTTTACTAAATTTGGTCATTTGGTGAGAGATGAAAGTAATAAATATATTGTTAGCAGGCTATTTCAACAATACGGTATTCATATCAGTATTGCAAATTTAAATATAATAGAACTTTTAAAATGTTTTGAAAAAATTGCGGATCAGGCTCCAAATATGTTATAATTGCAAAAGAAATAGTTGAAGAATTGAAAATTACATCTAAATTTTAGAGACAAGAAACTGGACAAATGCTGTAGTTTTACTTCTTGGCGCAATTTTCCAAATGCCCATTGGGGTCCCTTTTATAATTAGTGTTTCCTAAAAATTAAAGTTTTCTAGAGAGTATCGTGTGACAAAATAAAGGCGCCAAAGAACAATTTTTATAAAGGACATCACCGCGCTTATTAGACAAAAAAAAAATGGTTATCGAACAACACGCATACTACAGTAAAAAAGATAAGAGTAAAATGATAAAAAGTAAAAATTATGTTTAAAGAAATAAATTTTTAAATACAATACATGGTTTTTCATCATTCCCTCCTTGGTTTCGCAGCACTATAGAAAATAAACTAAGACGAATACAGCAAAAAAGAACATTTGAAGAAATTCAGAAACAATTCAAGTTTTATTTACGTATTTTACTGATGTTCTAAGTGTGAAACCTTGGTAACACAGAATACATCAATGCAATAGTCTAGTTCCCGTCACACTACTCAATATAGTACAAACAATGTCGTACACAGTACGTGTTATTCTTTCGTGCAACTCTGCTACATTACGCGGCAAAAGGGAGTGCAAAAACTCGGTCTTATGTAGAAAACCAAGTTTTCGGATAGCACATGGGCTGCGGTACCCCAGTGGTCAAGGTATCGGATCATGGCAGGCATGTCATGAGTTCGAGCCCAGTACCACCAAAGACCCACCGTGCAGGGGAACGTTCTCCCGTTGGTGTGGTAGTTAGGAGAGGGAGGTGCCAGCTCAGGAGTCGTCCTTGTCACTTGACCAGGATTCAAAATGACGAGGTCCGTCGCCCAAAGCCCTCGTGTAGCTGACAGTGCGACGTTAATTTTCACTCACTCGGATAACACATACTGTCTATAACATTGATAGCACTATGTTGAGTACATAATGGCAAGAACTGTACTATCGCACGGATGTATGTCATGTAACTAAGATTTCCCTGACAGAACACATGTAAAGAGGGTAAATAAAAAAAAAAATGTTTTTGCATTCTTTCAAATGTTCTCTTTTTTTTTTTTTGCTGTATTCTCGTTTTAGTTTCTTTTTACTATAGCGCTTCAAAACTATGGAGAGAATTATGAATAACCTTGTATGTAGTATATTCCAAAATGGTAAGGTCTGTTGTCAATCTCGTTCATTGTATTGCTCTAATGTGACATCAGAGCATTTTAAAATAAATAAAACTGTTCAGAGAGAAAATGATTTCTTCTCTCCTCTAGATACGTGTTCAGTGGCATCTTAAGCACGATTCTAGTCTGAAAAAAACAGCAAGAGAAAGTTGCGGTTGGGATGATGCCCCCGATGACGATGATGAAGATTTTGTTGCTCCGTATTATTTATCTCCGTCTGCACCACTGGATGTTCCGGAAGTAGGTCTGCTGAAGGTTCGTAGTGTTGAAGAACCACTAGAAGTAGATCTTGAAGAATTAAAGAAAATTGAAGAAGAGCTGAAGGTCATGAAGCCAGTGCACCCGAAGACAAAGAAGATCATATATGAAGGTACGCATCTAAAATTAATTACAAGCTATATCAGCAATTTACTTTTGCTAAAAAAAAAACATCATTTAACTTCAATAAAAATAAATTATTTTATTTGGGAAAAGGGGATGACTGAACATTCCATGATATCCTCACAGAGATATTTTTTACACATAAATTTTCGGTGCTGGGTTCTTTAATGTTTCTCTCTTGTCTTATTGATTTCTTAAGGGTCTATATTATAGTCAGTACCAGGTTCTAGGTATTCGCTTTGAAGACGTGATCAGCTACAATCAGTTGATTTTATTGGTGAAGGGCAATATCTAGCTACAAACACTCGATAACTTAATAATAAAAAAGGATTTGGCTGTAAAAGCTTGCAAAGGAATCAATAAAATGACATACACTGAGGGACATAAATAGAACAGTTTGAATTTTATCAAAAAATGGGGCGAAAAATTATGCAATTCATTAATTTTATCAAACCAGATATTATTTAAATAATTTTTAGAGTATTAAACAAAATAATTACAAAATTTAAATTGAAATTGCGTCATTATGTATGTAAATCATTAATACAAGAGAAGTTATAATTTGATGTATCTAAAGTAATTCTGGAAGCGTAACTGTTTCTGCTTAGTTCATTGAAATTTTAAAATGTTTAGAGAGAGAGAGAGAGTGTGTGTAAGCTAGTGGAGATTAAGATTGAAGAAATAAAAACAACGATACGTGTATGTAAGTAAAATAAATCAGTGAAAAAAATAGTGAATAGGTGTTGATACACACTAAAAACTGTGATAAGAAATTTTCAATTCTTTGTTAGTGTGTGATAACTATTTAAAAATGTAGCAGCCGAAAATAATTTATTCGCAGAGCGTTGTCAGCGTTCATAGAGAGTTGTCAAAAAGTTGTTAAAGTGAGTCCAAAAATTTCTTCAATTGCTATCGCTGCAACATTAAAAGGCGATTTTAAAAAAGTAATTCATTTAAAAATTATCCACAGATATTTTCATTGGGCTGGTAACCAATCGAGAGCACCCAAAAGAAAGCCATATGAATAAAATCAATCGAAAAAGGATTCGTATTTGCAAGAAAGCTTTTGAATAAAAATTTGGTCAAAAGTATTGTTTTCTGATGAAAGTAAATTTACGTTCATTCGTTGGTATAAAAAGGAATTTAAATTAGAGGCAATGGATAATTAAGCCACGAGAAAAGAATACTTAAGTCCTTATCACACGTACATATATTGTATTTGGAGCAATTTTTCTTTCAACCGACAATTTTAACCAATTTTTACTCAGTTGCTATAGCAACGGCTTCAAACAATTTCTTGTTAGTGAGCTGAAAAAGCTGTTCGAAATTAAAATTCTGCTCCAAATTTCAGCCAATAGGGTTCTTCGTCTCCCACGCGAAAATGCGATGGCAACCTAGTCTTCGTCAAACGCAGTATCAGAAATGTACGTATTAAAATGGAACGAAATGATGTAGAGCACTTTGATTGACGAAGTTGAAAAATTTATATACCTATGGAATCCTAAAACCCCCCATTTCACAAAAAATATTGTTATAAAATTATTGAGCGTGCAGCGGTGCTAGCGGGTAATTGTTTAATGTGGAGACAGAGCGCGGGTGACACCAGAGCATGTCGTTCTGTTTATGGCAACCCTTCACCCTCAATTTTTTCAAAAAATTGGGCGAAACGGTTGCACGAAAAACTGCGTGTGTGATAAGGCCTTTAAGCAACTGTAAAACATAGGGGTAACATTGTGAGGGTATGGGGCTGCGTATCGGGTGCTGGTGTCGGCTAGCTTGAGTTTATGTAAAGGCTCATATATTTACTTGAACATTCCCAAGATAAATCTTCAATAAAGTAGTTCTTAATTTCATTTGTGCTAGAACTTCTTGTTCCAACAAGACAATGATTCCAAACACAAGGCGCGCATTTGCTTCATCATACGTCAACACTTACAAACCTTCACCTTAATACCGTTACGGCGTTGTCGAGTCATGAGTTTGAAACATAGTGTCATTGAAGATCCACTGAGTAGAGGGGCTGATGCATGTTAAATATGTCGAGGCTCAAAATGCTCCCATTGGCATGGTATGGTAGTTTGGAGAGGGAGTGCCTGCTCAGATGTCATCCTTGTCACTTAAACGTGGTTCAAAATTACAAAGTCCTTCGCCAGTAGCCTCGTGTTACTTCACAGTGCGACGTTAATTAAAATCAACTAGTGCATCCCATAAATTCCTAATGATCATTTATAAAATGAACTTGAGGAAACACGATGGACCATTTTAGAGGCTTCTCCTAAAAGAATAAAATTATACTCTGAATCAACGAAAAAGTTGCTTAATTCCAATGTAATCAGGGTCAAAACTCGTTATCAGAGACAAGTTAATCGGAACAAAAAGTATTGACTACAACGTATTCTGATATTTCAATCACTTGTAATAGTGATTGATAGTGACTTGTAATAGTGACCCAGAGTTTAATAAAATTTCTAGGAAACGAGATGGATCATACAGCTTTAGTAAAATTACTTCTTTTATTTGCATTTTTTAATAGTAGATCAACACACGTAACTATAGGTAAGTAACTTTACACATATGGCTATCGGCAGTGACGGAACGGGGAATAATAGGGCCCCCTGCAGAGTCAGGTTTTAGGCCCCAAGACAGATCTTATAAAGGTCAGTCAATGAATGAGTGAGTGAATATTAACGTCACACTGTTCAGCTACATGAGGGCCTTTGGCGACGGACCTCGTAATTTTGAACCATAGTCAAGGGACGAGGACCACACCTGAGCTGGAATCCTTCTCTCCTAACTACCACTCCACACCAAAGCAAAGGTCAGTCAGAGATCTTACAAAAGTCTTTGTGCGATCAGTCAGGCTTTGGGCTCTCCCCACAATGCGGGGGTGTACGTTACGCCACTGGCTATCGGATACTTTGTTGTTTCGTCGTCGAATAGGCTCATTCCGCCGGATATCGGCAAGTCCAAGATCAACCTTAATCGTGAAGCTGTAGTTCGATTTTTTCCCTTTTTCACTGTTTTCTCTTCACTTTCCTTTCCGTCTCTTTAAACCTTCCATGCAGGCCTGTCTCGCGCCTCTTCAAATATTAGTATGAAACAAGTAATAGAAATTTTTTTTTTTAAATCAATTCCTACTTAGATCAAGAAAGAAAATTTTTTATTTTAGCTACTTTTTATTAAATAGTTACAATTAATATAAATATGTATATACATATGACAGAATCACAACATAAAGTGGTAATTAATTTTTTCATGGTCATTAAAGTATCGTATTGTCATCTGAAACAATTTCGACATTTTTTTTCTTGTTTTCCTTGCAGTTTTTCTTTCTTTTATTCATTTTTGATGGGTAAGATATATAAAATAAACATATATTAATTTTAAAAAAGGTGTGAATAATTGCTTTTTTTAATTTATAGTATTTATGAATTTAAAATTTATTTTAGGTGGTTTATAAAGTACATTAAAAGATGAACCTCTATGTAACGAATTTTCCATATAACGAACTTTTTTCCGAGATTTAGCGACTTCGTTATATAGAGGTCCGACTGTAATTTAATAAAAATAATGAGAGAGAGAGAGTTGCACGCATGTTTTTTATTCCATATTCTGAGGGGAAAAGTCGAAATGAGCCTTTATTCTTGTCCATCACATTGCATGTACGATTGGTGTAATTTATTTCTAAAACGGGGTTATCAATTCAATCACAATTAACACTTCTATCTCTGCACGTATCTGATGGGACTTGTACTAAAAAAGTACCGTAAAATCCGGCGTATAACGCGCACTTTGAACAGAAAAAATAAGATCGAAATTTAAGGGTGCGCGTTATACGCCGGGTATAAAAACGATAGCTTTAAAAATAACAAAAAGAGATGAGCATAAAAAAAAATTATTTCTACATGTATCGAAACACTGTTTATTTAATAGAAACAACTTGCCTTATGAGCCAAAAGAGAATTGTAGTTCTAGAAGTATACTATTTTTTCTAAAGTCTGGAATAATACCTCGAATAAATGACCAAAACGTAAAAGCAATGTATATTAATATATATTTGAGATTCCTTCTTTAAAAAAGGGGGTGCGCTTTATACGGCGAATATACCTAAAAATTAAAAAAAATCAGGTTGAAAGTATAGGAGCGCGTTATACGCCGGATTTTACGGTAGATATATTTTTTAAAAAATTTAATTTGATTGTTATTAAACTCATCCGACATAACAATCTCACTGCAGAATAAGTTTGCAGAACAAACAGCAGAATAAGTTGGAACAAAACAAAATTAATTACCTATATTTTACAATTTATTGATAAATAAATAAATGTACCTCTTCACGTGCTTTAAAATTCCTTGTTTCATTCCAGGCATTAGTAAAGAAGACGAAGGTAGAAGGAAATATTTGAAAAAACGATACAAGAAAAATCCAGAAGACAAGTTCTATTTCCCAGTCTGTACGTCATGGGATTACGGCTGGACATATGGACAAGGACCCGAGCTCAATTTCCCAGAATTTGGACGAAAGCAGGCCATCAAAGTATCTTTCTTTAGGCCAAACGATGTCCTATTGAAGCCCAGAGATCGAATCGACTAAACCTTAAATAGTGCCACTTGTGTTCTTCCATACTATATATCATTTTAAACTGTCCATTTTTATTTGCGAGTCACCTGTACATAGCAAATCATTACACACCAGTATTTTTTCCAAGGCAGAAAGTCCTCTATTCTCGTATCAAGCTCCAATACGCCACCCGATATATTTTGATTTCGGGAACAAAAAGCGGTAAATTATTGAATAATAAGTATTAATTAATAGCTTTAAAACAAAAAATTTAAATGTTGTTTATTACACACCGAAAAATCCGGCGTATAACACGCACTTATACTTTCAAGCTGAATGTTTTAATTTAGATATATTCGCCGTATAACGCGCACCCCCTTTTTTACGAAAAAATCTGAAATATTTATATACATTGCTTTTATGTTTGTCTTATTCGAGGTATTATCACAGACTATAGAAAAAATAGTATACTTCTAGAACTGCAATTTGTAGTAACAGGTGTTGATGGATGAAGGAAGACAGATGAGCTTGGGTATGTTATTACTCTTTCAAGGAGAACTTTGTTGGGAGTAGTGAATTTAGTTAACCATTCCACGTATTTGAAAGAGAAATAATTTATGCCTATATTTTTCAGTTCAGATTAGTAGTCTTTTATCCTGTTATATCTGGCTATGAAAAAAAAATATATGATGGATTTGATGAGTTGCCATAAACCAGCTAGGGAAATAATATAATAAAAGGAGTGAGCGGAATAAAGATGTTCAATATTTTTACCTTCTGAAATGCATGTAAATTTATTTCATTTTTAATATATTTTAATCATTGAGCAATAAATAACACCTAAACCTTTTAGTTCACAAGGCAAGTCGTTTCTTTTAAATAAAGTCTTTCGACACATGTAGAAGTAAATTTTTTTTATGCTCATCCGATTTATTTTTTTAAGGCTATTGTTTTTATCCACAGCGCACACTTAAGTTTCGATCTTATTTTCTGTGTTCAAAGTGCGCATTAAACGCCGGATTTTACGGAAAAAAGAATTATAATCAATCGAACGAAAATCAAGGGCTTTGGAGGTGAGGACCCCACCCTTTATGTGCGCCATTGTTACACACCAATCCTTAGTAGCATCAACCCCATTTTAAAAGCTTATCTAATAAAACGTTTTTAGAAAACAAGAGCAAAACATAATGATGGAGGGAAATGCCTTTCCTATAACCCATCTCTGAAGAACATTTAAATAACCAGTTAAAATCTTTGAGTTTTGGTATAATCATTAATACAAAGAAAGAATGCCGAGTGAGCGTGAATTATGTTAATTTCGCACTATAAAATAACAAGAGGGCTATTGGTGACTACAGGACGACATTCGCCTCTTCAAACTACACCTCAACAATGGAAGGGCATTGAGCTTCGACAGATTTCACATGCATCGGCGAAAGAATTTCGAAGGTTAACTGAATAGCGAATTAAACAGCAGCATGAATAAAGAGGCAATAAGCATTGCATAAAAGCACAAATTGCTGAAAAATACAACTTTTCGTTTCGAGTAGTCAAAAATTAAAATAGAGAAAAAGACTGGTTCAATTTTGCAACTGAAGTAGAACATATGCATTTCAATTTTCAGGCAGTCTTCACACTCTATTACTAGGACACGCGAATTCAGAATATTTTCCCAAGTATCGACTATTCCACCATTAAATTCTGGCTTTACTATCCTATGGAGAGCAACATTTCAACACGCTTCTCATTAGGAGAAATTATTCCCCAAACTAAAATGTTAAATGAACCTTCTGATGTTGCATTAAAATGAAGTTACTTTTATGGGTTATAAATATATTATAAACAAAAAGTTTTAATGTTATGCTAATATTGTACATCTTCATGAAAATCCAACTTTAAAGATTTTGTTCAGGTTCTCATATACGCAACGAAGAAACCTTAAAATAGGTATTCAAGAAATTTCTAAGCCAGTTTAAATATATTTTCCTGGAAACTATTCTTACAAACACTTTTATAAAAAATGTCAAGGTGTTATATTATACTTCCAACTAAAAATCTAACCAGAGAATTTATAATGTCTTAAGAGGACTTGGTACCCCTAAAATCACAAACCTATCATTTTTTTTTTTCTTCATTTAATCTTATTCTTTGCATTATCTTTCGATCGATATATCACTTGTGCATGTCGGAAACCACACCCCCTTTTTAGTAAAAAAGCGTTTTGATAAAAAAATCTAATTTATGAAGAGAAATATTAAAAAAGAATGTGCAATATATAAAGCAGAATATTTCCGAGGCAATGCATACAATCATTTTTTTTCTTTGTGAAATGTGTGCATGTAAAATTTTTAAATTAAGGCATTTTATAATTTCAGTTCTTATTCCTGCTATATTTTTCATAAAATGCAATACTTTAATATTATAAGAAAAACAGCTAAAATTTCTGTCGTGACAGAAAAAAAAATTTAACGTTTTTTCTTGTGCAATTAGTACTCTCTAAAAGTTGATCATTTATAAAAATGTGTGGGTTGAAAAAATATGAAAATTCAATTATTTTAAAAAACGTATAACCAATATCTTAAAGTGGTATTTTAAGTTTAATTAAGCTTATAATTATTTTTTCAGAATTATAAACTTTAAACTGGTTTTTCGAAACCTTAGTGCATTCAAAATGCTACTCCTTCAACAATTATTTACCAATCACTTCCATTCCCCGAGTGTTAAAAATAAAGCATGTAATAAAATTAGGGATCTGTTTTTCTATAAACAGAATACTTTGTTTTAAAAAAAAATAAAATGCAAGACATGTTGGCTTTTCAGCCAACATTTCAACATTTTATTTTTTCTCGTAAACGAATTAAGTTATTCTAAAATCGATCCCTAAAGTTGCTTAGAACATCCATAAGAATATTATAAAAAAAATTTCACAAAAGGAGTAGGATTTTAAAATTTTCCAATTTTTTAAGAAAATTGGGGATTTTAAAATTGTGTGAATATACGAAAATTTTCATCTGTTGTCATTTTCTTGAATAGGAACATTGTATAAAATGCTAAAATATAATTTTTAAATACGTAAAAAAAAAGAAATTTGCTCAAAGAGTACCAAGTCCCTTAAAATAAAATGCATCAACCATCACAAAAAGGAAAACCCCAATTTAGTTTAAAGGAATTTGTATAAAACTTTTACAGAGTTGATATAGTTAACTTAATCTGTATAAAATTTTTCCCATGAACTTTATATATAGTATGTTTATAATAGTATACTGCATCCCTGAATTACTGTACTTTAAGAAACAAGCCATGATTATAAACAAAAATTTATTAAATAACTTAACATGAGAACAAAAAATTATAAATAGTCTGAATTTTTGCCTATATACAAGATCCTAAGGATATGGGCGTGTTGAACATGAATGTACAGTTCCATGGTTTAATGACAAAGTAAACTTCAAGTCCATTTTGAACATTTCCTAAATTTAAAAAAAAAATAGTTCTTATAGTTCATCCTTAAAGTCTTCATCTTCTGACTGTGTAGGAGGAGGTGCACCACCCTCACTATACAACTTTGAAACAATTGGAGTGACAATATCTTCAACTTCTTTCTTCTGTGCTTTTAATTCCTCAGCATCTGCATCAGGATTGCTTTCCATCCATTTGATCTTTTCCTCCAAGGCTTCCTCAACCTTCTCTTTGTCAGCATCGCTCAGCTTGCCACCCATCTTTTCTTTGTCATTAATTTGATTTTTTAGAGAGTATACATACGATTCCAATTCGTTTTTGGCCTCAACCTTCTCTTTGATTTTCTTGTCATCTTCAGCAAACTGCTCAGCATCTTTGATCATCCTCTCGATCTGTTCTGGGGTCAATCTGTTGTGGTCATTTGTGATTGTGATCTTCTCTTTGTTACCTGTTCCTTTATCTTCAGCAGATACCTTAAGAATACCATTGACATCGATCTCGAAGGTTACTTCAATTTGAGGGACACCTCTGGGAGCAGGTGGAATACCAGTCAAGTCAAATGAACCCAAGATATGGTTGTCTTTTGTCATAGGCCTTTCTCCTTCATATACCTAAACATAAATGTTAACTTGTAAATAACCAGCATTAAATTAAGATCAAATGGAATGAAGCTGAATGAATTTGATAATTTGTAAACTAAAATTCAGAAAAATTTACATCAAAGTAAAGACTTTGAGAGCCATACGCTAAATACAAGCAGTTCTAGATCTAATATAATAAAATGTTTTTCTAAGTGAATACAAGATAGTTACAAAGGGAGCAACACTAGGTTTTTAACAAGATATTGGAGCTTAATTTTAATTTCTATAGTTTTAGATCATGTAAACAATGTTAACTATATTACTGTTACAATACAGGTGAGAAAAGCACTGTTCTCTTAATCTTAATTATCCATCTTGAGAATAAATAAGTAACTGAACTCTTACTGATTAAATCTAGTACAAATTTTATAAAAGAGGAAGAGTTTAACAAGTCTCCTATACAAGACAATATTTTTAGTAAAGGGAGTTTACCTTAATAGTAACTGTATTCTGATTATCAGAAGCAGTAGAGAAGATTTGAGCTTTCTTAGTTGGAATGACAGAGTTTCTGGGGATTAACTTGGTCATTACTCCACCAACAGTTTCAATTCCAAGAGTCAGAGGGTTGACATCAAGAAGAACTAATTCACCTGTAAACAGTTATGGAGAAAATTAATACTTTTATACTGTTGAGGAGTTTTTTTAAAACAAAGTATTATAACAGAAAGGTTCACTTAATAAGCAATTATTGTGGTTTGATTTAATAGTAATTAAATATAAACTTAAAATAACATCTAATCTATATAAAGCAAAAAGAATGACATGGGAATTATAAAACCTTACCAGTATCTTCATCACCACTAAGTACTCCAGCTTGAACAGCAGCACCATAAGCCACAGCCTCATCAGGATTAATACCTCGGGTAGGCTCTTTACCATTGAAGAATTCTTTGACCAATTGCTGGATCTTGGGAATACGTGTAGAACCACCAACAAGAACAATTTCATGGATATCTTTTTTCTGAAGATCACCATCTTCCAATACTTTTTGGACAGGTTTCATAGTTGATCTGAAGAGATCCTAGGAAAGAAACATTAGGATTAAATTATAGTATAGTCCAAGGGAATCTAATAAAACTATTTAAAATGGCCATGAACCAATAGTTATAGAATTAAACATACAAATCTGGTACTAAATTTTACTGATCATATGAAGCTTAATTTTAAAAGAATTTAACCCTGAAGATTTTTTAAAATAAGGAATCTAATATACAAGGATATCACATCTTTATCACAAATTGAAACCTACCATGTTAAGCTCTTCAAATTTAGCCCTGGTTAGAGTTTCACTGAAGTCTTCACCTTTGTAGAAAGATTCAATTTCTATTCTAGCCTGATGAGCAGTAGAAAGGGTCCTCTTTGCTTTCTCTACTTCACGTCTTAACTTCTGAACAGCCCTATTGTCTCCTCTGATATCATGGCCCGTCTTCTTTTTATAGATTTTGATAAAGTGTTCCATTACTCGTTGATCAAAATCCTCACCACCTATACGTATAAGGACATAAACTTGTTAATATAACCAAATAAAGTTTAGAAAACTTAAGTCAGAATATTAACTTTAGATTAAAATTAAATGTTTAACAGAACAAACTTTCAATGGTCGATTATTTCTAAATTTTAGTTAAAGAAATTTTGAATAGTATAATCTTATGTTTGAACTAGTCTTAAAATTCAGAATTAAGAACAGATGCAAAATCACAATTATAGAAGTCTGATATTGTAAAGCAAGACGCTTATGAAATAATCCAAAGACAATTACCAAGATGAGTATCTCCGTTAGTAGCTACTACTTCAAAAACTCCATTATCAATAGTAAGAAGAGATACATCAAAAGTACCACCACCCAAATCAAAGACCAGAATATTCTTTTCTCCTTCCTTCTTATCCAGACCATAAGCAATAGCAGCGGCGGTTGGCTCATTAATAATTCTCATTACATTAAGTCCTGCAATAACACCTGCATCCTTGGTTGCTTGTCGCTGAGCATCGTTGAAATAAGCTGGGACAGTGACAACAGCATTCTTAACTTTCTTTCCAAGGTAAGCTTCAGCAGTTTCCTTCATTTTGGTCAAGACCATAGCAGATATTTCTTCAGGAGCAAAGGTTTTGTCACCATCCTTTGTCTTAACCCTGATGTAGGGCTTGCTGTTCTTTTCAACAACCTAAATAAAAATTTAAACAAGTATTAAAGAAACTGTTCAAAGATATAAAATCATGTTAATCATTTATATTAAGTAACTTATAAGAAAATACAAAAAGACTAATCTTTTGCAATAAGTTAAAAAAATTTTTAAAATTTAATTTAGATTACTGTAAAAATTCAGCATTTCTAATTAAATTTTATTATAAAAATTAGACAAAGCAACTTGTTCAAAAAGTAGGATACAGAGTATACAAAACATCTAGGTAAACTACTTTAATTGATAGCTTTTTTAACATGTTTTATTACAAGACTAGAATCTGGATCAAGAATTTAAATCTTCCGAATCTATAGTTTAGTATATCATATTTATAGTCTGTTAATTTAAATACAAAAGTTAATTTTATTTTAAATCAGTAGTGCATTAAAAACTGAATATTAAGAACCTATTTCTTTTACATAGTTCAAGTAGAACAATTTACTTTACAAATTTTAAAGAATATATTTTCTAATTAAAACTAGATAAAAAGACAAATAAGAAATTAAAACTGAGGAATCCAGAGTATTAAAATTTAAAATCTCAAGCAAATTTAGATCAAGAGTGTGGTTCAGTTTTTATTTCGATTGTTTAACACGGAGAGAATATATTTAGATAGTTAACATGCATGCGTGGATTCAATTATATCTGAATTTGTAGATATATTAGATAAGCTTATTTAAAGTAGGCCAATTAAATACTTTACCGAGTAACTTAAAGCCTTCAATTGTTTATTAAACTATAAATAGGATATATATTTATATAATAGCCAAGTTTAATACTAGAAAGACTGAAATTTAATATACCTATATTGCCCAAAACCAGTTAAAATTATTGCATTGTAAAAGTATTAATGTGTAAAGTTTATTTGAAATTAACTTAATATTTTATATTTACAGTCATAAGACATTAGTAAATATTAACAATAACGGTCAAAACTACTTTCTCGGGAAAATCTAGTGTTAAGCAATTCAATAACTTTCAAAGTAAATGGCGATAATTTCATATTTTTCAACCTATCTGACATTATGCAAAAATAAAGCACCTGGTTGCCAATTCAGTACAACGACATATAGGAAATGAACGCTGTTAACTAGGCGAGTTATTAATAGAGTTGGCAATTATTAAAATTACTTCCATTAAATATAATTAAATCTATTACAAGATGTTTTATATAACTAAGGTATCCAAATAGTCACGACTTCAGACTTTGCTAGTATGATTCATACCTGCACCAAGCTACAGGTTCAAATCCTGGTACAACTTTGAAGACTCATTGCGTAAAGAACACTGTATTTTAAATCTGGTCTTCATGTTCATACAATATAGAAGCTTTAAGGCTGGACATGAACCTTCCAACAATACTTCAGAATGCAATATCAATTAACACTGTTAGTAATCTAACCAAACTGGCAATTATACATTAGAAGATCATGAGTAAAGTTTTGTTAGGACTCAAACTAGTGACATACTAGCCACCAAGTTCATTATCATAACCAATAAGCTACAGCAATCACATGATAAACCACGAGTTCTAAAGACTAATATCAGGAACATAAAGCAAACTAATTATATTCTTAAACAGGTCTATTAATTTTAAATGAAATTACCCTGAAGGGAAAGTATTTTATATCTTTTTGGACAGTTGGATCCGACCATTCTCTTCCAATAAGACGTTTAGCATCAAAGACTGTATTTTCAGGATTGGAAGTCAGTTGATTCTTTGCTGCATCTCCAATCAATCTTTCTCCTTCAGCAGTAAAAGCAACATAGGATGGTGTAATTCGATTACCTTGGTCATTAGCAATTATTTCTACTCTTCCATTTTTGAAGACACCAACACTGAAATATAAAAGAAAATTTAAGTCAAAGAAAAGTTTACAATCAAAGATTTCTGCATAAGTAGTGATCTAGATTATTTCCAACTTAAGACTTACAAAAATAAAGCACAATATACATCTAGATATCCCCGTACATATTTGTTTTAAACTTTCCTTAAAGTAAATTACTCATTTCTCAATGGAACCATTAAATTTGACTTCCTAAAGAGCAAGATCAAATAAATATACAAGACCATTACTCAATTATGTCTGACAAGCATTATGCTAAGCCATTCAATCCCCCACCATTTCGAAATATTTAAATGTTTCTCATTCTGACATTTCCATTAATCATTTTAACAAGCAAGCATTTAATTTCAGCATTCTTGATGTTTGAATGCATTAAACATTAAAGTCTAGTCCAATAGGATAATCCCCCCCCCTTTACACATAAGAATTAAACCGACAGCCCCGACATTGAATTATGCAAGAATGTGTAACGTTTAATTACTTACCATGAATAAGTTGTTCCCAAATCAATTCCAATCACCGTTCCTAAACCTTCCTTATCTTCACTCTTAGCAGAAACAAACGTTATCGCAAGCAGCAGTGATGCTGCTAACCTCAAGACAGTCTTCATATTTTCTGAAATGAAAAATTACAGTATTAGTATAGTTTCTTGCCATTTTAAACACTATTCAAGACCATGGATTCAACATTAAATTTAGCGAGAGATCAAGAAATCTAAATTGCTGGACATAACTCTAGCATTACTGATTTTTAATAAATATATGAAAACTAGTCTTCAATACCAGTGACTTACGGTCACTAGAATTTAACAGAGACTATTATAAAATCTTAATCGGACCAATTAAGATTTCAAATAAAGAGACAATCGGAATGAAATTTATCTGTAATTAAAAGTTGCGAAACTGATATTTACCTGTTATGCTTCTAGTCTTCTTGATGAAATAATACCAAAAGATTCACGAAGAACGATGTATAAAGTATCAATTAGGAAAATATCGGATGCAATATAATCAGCGCAGGAACCACAAATTCGTTCAAGTTTAGTAAATTCACACGTATGTCATAAACTAACAAGGTGCCGGGAGAAAAGGTTTATTAAAAGGCAAAAACCGGCGTGGCGATAGTTGATTGGTGGAGGTCAACCAATTCGGCTTACGTCTATTGGTTGGATTACGCAGAGAGTTCCCGAAGCTTGTAGAGCTGACGTGTATTTCTTCTCTTGAGCTTCTTCTCGCCAAATGAGGAGAATGAAGCAGTTGGAGTTCTAGAAAATGAACTTTATCACAATTTTGGCATTCCTTGAAAGAAACTTCTCACATGTTTATATTTTTACCTTAGAATCTTATTTCTCGGAATTTTACATTTAATTAGAATTGAAATAAAATTCACATTTTGGAAGCATGAACTCCCACACATTTTAAGATGCTGCCAAAAAACAATTTTTATATACTTTTGAAAATTTAAATGATTTTTCTTTCATCATTGAAAATTTTGCTGATTGATTAAAACACAATTTACACGTTTATTACACGTGACTGTAAAAGTTATATTTTAACATTAAAATTTGTTATTTCTCGTATTTTTAAAAATCCTCTACATGGAAAATGACCCTGAATAAAAAAAATTTTTTTTTTAAAAAAAGAAAGGTTAATGAGAAAATTCATGCGTAGTTTTTGTTTTATTTCGTTCAAAAATTAAATTAAAAAAAACATGGAAAATAATAAAATATATTAAAAGATATTCCCCCAATCATATTTTTGAAAACCCAGAGAAATCGAAAGGTGAATACTGATATTTTGGTATTTTCAAAGCTTTTTAGTAAGAATATTTCCTTAAAATATGTTCGAAAATAAGATTATAAATCTATGAACACCCCTTATAATAATGCATAATTTCGAAAATAAATTTTTGTGATGGACTAACCAAATAATAATTTAAAAAACAAAATAAAGTAATATTGCAAATTGCCATATTAATTATATTTTTATTGAACGAAAAAAGTCAAAGGAAAATTTATCTAATTTGTATAAAGAATTTATAAATATATACCTTTTTATTCACTTGTCCAGGTTATAACAACTATAAAATCCCATAGTACGCTTTCTTGCGATCGTAAGCCTCCTACCCTTTTTTTTTCTTGCTTTTTTTTTTACTTATTTTACATTTGCTTCCTAAAATTACTTTTCAGTTAATGATTTTGCTCACATTTCAAATTCATTATTCATTTTGATTATTTGTTTTTTACGCAAACAAATTTGTTTTATTATTTGATTACACAATATTATATTTATTTTAACCACAGCTTTTATGTTTTATTCTTACATTTTTCTGCTAAAACACTTGGAATATTTTATTAGCAAGTTTCATTTCATAATTTTCTTCCTATTTATTATTATATTTCCCCCACAACTTATTAATTTTATTCTTAACATTTTTTGTGCTTATGATTTAATATTAAATTTTTATGTTTTCGAAAGTAAATTCATACAATTTGTCTAGCTGTTACACTAAAACGGCAAGTTTTGAAAATTTAACAATATTTTTTTTAAAAAAATTACTATTATTGTGCTTATATACAAGACCCATCTCTTAAATTTAAGATATTTTTCTATTGTTAAAGGGGTGCTGACGTGTTATCTGGATTTTTTATCCTCTTATTTTCAATTAAAAAATTATTTGGAGTTGGCATCAATTGTTTGAATTCTGATTTTATATATTTTTTTTAGAAATAAAAGATTGCTTTCATAAATATGAATATGCAGGTACAAAGATACTTATAATATTGTGTAAAAAAATATGATACAGATGTGGAATATTATTTTGAGTATTGAGCTATATTGGCTCTGATTTGTTTTAAAGCAGTGCTTCAACATTCGCGACCCAATATTCAATCACGATTTTCATCGCGCCCCCCTCATACAATAACAATGTATTAAATTCAATAATACTGTACTTTGACGCTGAAACTACGACACGACCTTGACCTCTTAAGTGCCACCAGCGTATATAAACGTCTCGCTCAGTCAAAGCATTAATTTCTCCGGACGTATATATACGTCTTTCCAAAGTACGATCTGTTTGTTCTCTGCACTGCTATTCTTAAAATTATTCCGAAGTCTTTGGAATGCAATAAAAGGCTGTGAAGAATCTGTACGGAACCTTTCCACTAATCTTCTCAGGCGTCTTTCTGGGGAATATAAATTCGCGTTTATTTCCAATCAACTCCAAAAAGAAGTTTGGCACATTTAAATTAGATAAGGTATTTAAGTCGAGGGTTGCGAGATAGCAAGAGAGATGATGATAGGCTATTGAGCCAACAACGTTTAAAGCAAAACTAGAAGATTCAAAGAGATTAGATTCGTGAAGACGTCGTGCTGCTAGACGTACCAGAAAGCTGATATAAGCCAGCGGTACATATAATTCACGTACGCTTAAAATAAGCGCCAGTTTTTTTGAGATACTCAGTTAAAGTTGATGACAATTAAGAATTCGAATACGTGTGTTTCTCTCGGATCTCCTATTTCGGTAAACCTTACTTTAGTTGAGCTAGATTAGTCATTAATTGTATTCTTAATAATTTAATTTAATATAAAGGCAAATCCCTTTAGAAGACGTAACATTATTATATTACTTGTTATCAGAGATTTTTGAGGAAAATTATAACAAAAATAAATAATATTATTATTCAAAATTGGCTTTTGGTGGTTCTTTGCCTCAAATTAACCTTGGTGTTCGAGGTGTGACCCAGGGGGTCATCACAAGGCCCTTGACAATGTTTGCGAAGAATTTGCTGATTTCAGAATATTTTTACTTCTTTATTCCTTCCCATCCTCCAATACATCACATACGCGCGCTTACGTGGAAAACGGTTGGCGCTGGGAAGCGAATCGCGTAACTTTTAATCGGCAGTTAAGGGATTCATTATAAACCGTACAAATTATCGAGATAAGAGTTAATTTTTGTATATAATTTTATATATGACAAACCCATGAGGTCACTGGTAATTATTAAACTTTTGTTCTTAACTTAGTATTGTTAAATTGATTCTAAAATGCATTTTATAGCATTGATACGTTTATAATATATCAGTGTAAATGAGTATTTTACATTTTTTTTATTATGTCAGAATGTATTTTGTAAATTGATAATTTTTTAAGTAATCTTTTGTTTTTGACTTTTCAATATGTTCCCCCCTCGTACAGTCGTCACGCCCCCAAGGGAGGCGCGCCACACAGTTTGAGAAACGCTGTTTTAAAGTAATCTGTTTGTATATATTTTAACACATCAGTTTTTGTTTTTACTATTTTTTACAAACTTGGAGTTAAATAATCTTTTGTCATCTCTGTCTTCAAAAATCAGCTCTTTCATTATCAAGCAAAGACAATTTGATTAATTTACAGTGTCATTGAAATGATTTTGTAATAAAAAAACAACGACACTAGAACCGCTTTATTGTTTTTAAATTAATCACTTATGTTGAGATATTATACGCATTTGCCATTAAAATTTCCGTACCAAGAAAAATTCGTCAAAATGATACGAAATTTTACGTATGTAAATAATACTTTGATTTAAGTAAGGCACCAGAAAATCAAAGAAAAAGGGATAACTTATTGTGCAGAAAAAAAGTACAAATGAATGAAGTTTTAGTACTCTGTTGGACTCTATCTAGCGCGAATACACGATGAGGTACGAGCGGGCATTGAGGCATACAAGTTCGTATGATGTCCTGAATTATCCTGTTCCACAATTGCTCTAGTTCTCTTGTTCGACTGAACTCGTAGACTGCCCAACTTGCCATCCCAAATGATATCAGATATGGAGACAAATCTGGGGATAGAGCCGGCCAGGGAAGGGTGGTAATGTGACAGAGGTAGTCTTGTGACATCCTTACTGTGTGTGACTAAGCATTATCTTATTGAAAAAGTGCTCCTGGAAGCCCTGACATGAATGGCAATACATGTGGCTGAAGAATGTCATGGATGTACCGCTGGTCTGTCAATGTGCCGTGGATGAATATTAGGAGTGACCGTGTACCGTAAGTAATGGCACTCCATACCCTCACTCTAGTTGTGAGAGATGTGTGTCGCTGTAAAGCGAAGGCAGGATTGAGGCATTCACCATGGGTCCTCCACACACGTATACGATAGTCATCAATGCTCAATTTGAATCTAAATTCATCACTGAAGACGACATGGTTCCATTTCGTTGTAGGCCAATCTCGTCGTAAGCGACTCCACGCCAAACGGAGGCATCGGTGGGTGGTATCATAGACAGCACACGTAAAGGGCGCCGCGTTACCAGATATCCTTCAGCCAGGCACCTTGCGATGGCTCGGGAAGACACATGAGTTGATAGTGAAGGTGCTACCGGTGCTGGGAAGTAGCCAATGAGGCAATTGGCTCTACGGGTGCGTGTCATAAGATGTAACGGTCTTATCGACGACTGGTCTGTCGAGGGCGTCCTGAGCCTGGTCACCATGTAAATACCGTCTCTTCAGTACACTGGTCCCAACAACTCCTCACAGTCCAATCAGAACGGCCTTCTTGGCGAGCTACTCGCCAAGCTGACCGCCTTACATCATCCTGATGATTCTTCCCTTCTAGAACTCTGACAGCTGCTCCTATTGTCTTCAATAGGAGTGTAACAGCATGTCTACCTCAGCGTTTCTTTTGTAAAAGATTTCGTACACTCAAACAAGCTCTGCTTACCTTTTTTATACTCCAAGGAGAACGAAGTTTAACGCCCTCTAGTGGCATTACGCAATGCATTTCTAATCATTTGCATATCTGCCCAACATGTGCCTTCATGCCAAGTTTCGTTACGATCCCACAATTATTTCTTGGTGCGCAAATTTTTATGGCAATGAATATATTATATCATGTCTAAGACTGAAAGGAAATATTCCTAACAAACAAAAGGAGAACTTTTAAACAATTTAAGTTCTTCTCTTAAACGAGTCAATGTTATCGGGCGATTAATACGCTGCACCCCAATATAAGTGTATTTTCCGTTTGTTCAATTCCTACTATCAACTCACACTCTCTATATATTTATAAGATTAGCTCAATATTTTGAAATTTTAATGAAATAAAATCAATTAGTAATTTCAACAATTCCAACAAAATTTATTAAATTATTCTCATTAGCATAATATTTCTGAGAAAAAGAAATCAGACACTAACCCCAGACAAGATAACAGCTGAGAAACCTTTCATTTAAATAATTGATTTGCAAACTTGAGCGGTAGAATAAAAGTGAGGCGGAAAAAATCCATTTAAAGAAAATAGAATTATAATTAATTTAGTGATACACTAGGTAAAATGTAAGTTGAAAATAAATAATTTACAAGTTATAGCATTTTTTCTCCTATTCAAATTCGACACGTTTCGGGTTAAAACCGTGACAACTACCGTAGAAGGATAAGCAGTTCATCATTCTTTTATTCGCCTCATTAATCTTTCCTTTCAACTGCATTCAAGAATACTATTATGAATTAAACTAAGAAATGCAGTTTTTTTTTCATTGTTAGTATATTTTCGCTTACAGCTCCGTGTAACAAACGCAGGTTTCTCGGTGCTTACGTATTACCGCAACAATCACCAACTTTATTAATAACTCGCCAAGTTGGCACCCGCGATTTCTTATGTACCGTACGCGCTAAATTGGCAACTATAGGCTTCGTTTCATATAATGTCGCCATTAGGTTGCGATGATACGTAAGTTCCTAGGTTTCTAAGAGCGAGTGAGTGTTTATTAATATTGTACGTTTATTAATGTCGTGTTTATTAATGTTGTCGTATAAAGTGATACAAGGGTTATTGACGATGGACGTCGCAATTCTGGACCACGGTCTAGTGACGAGGACGACACCTGAGCCAGGAAACCATTCTCCTAATTTCCACGCCTTACTAACGTGAGGACATTGAGCCTTAGCAGAATTCGAGTGCATCATCTCCCCTAAGCGGCTCCAGCACTTGAACTCTCGAATCCACAGCATCAGCCACAAGTTGTGACGTTTGAGATAAATAACGGTAGCGTGATTTTGATCAATTTAAATA
The DNA here is from genome assembly GCA_019973935.1 of Trichonephila clavipes. Lineage (NCBI taxonomy): Eukaryota > Metazoa > Arthropoda > Arachnida > Araneae > Nephilidae > Trichonephila > Trichonephila clavipes. The sequence goes on along the minus strand of BMAU01017210.1, from coordinate 1,615,179 downwards.
TTTAGTTTATTTACATCACAGCTATTATTTACAGAATTATACATTGAAGTTATTAAACTTATTAAAATATTATTAGAGCTCAAAACAGTGGTTTGTGAGAAGAGAGTTCCCTTTTCGTGCGTCTGATTCCTTCGAAGGGTCAAAGCATCTCTCTTTTGGTTCTCCCTCTCTTTGCTCGGGGATCAGGGGGTGGCTCTTTTTAGCATTTCGTTACATCCTGCCAGAAGCGGGGAAAGGGTCTCTCGTGATGTCAAGGGTCGATGGGCGATCCAAGCTGGTACTACGCAATAATTCAAAGTTGCACAAGGGTCTTTGCACGTGTGGTGATTATTTCCCCAAAGATGCCGATCACAGCTGCGAGACGAAAATGTTACAAAGTCCATGGTCATGATTAATATCCGGCCGTGGTCCCGCAGGCGAGTTTGAAGTATAATTGAAAGTAAAAATAATTGATTGATTGTTACAATTTTGCATTACAAAGCAATACAAAGACTGTTGGAGGTGGACCTCGTAATTTTCAACCATGGTCAAGTGATGACACTTGAGCTGGTACCTCCCTCACCAAACTTCCCACCAACGAAAATACTCATTAAAGTAACAAAAATAAGAGAGAGGCATTACTAGATTAATATTCACAAATTAATATTCATATGAATTCCTGTTTGAAGAATAAAAGTGCATAAATCCAAACAAAACTACTGAACAATAAATATTTTTATAAATAATACTAGTCATAACAATAAAAATATTCAATTAGAGATGTTTTACTTATAATTTCCATTATTTATGGTTTATTACTCATACAGATTCATTGAGAGAATATGTTACATATTCACTAAATAGATATCGACTTTTTTTTCAAATCAATATTTTGGTAGTGTATGGAAAATATTCAACCCATATATATATACATATAAATATATATTTGAAAGTTAGACTCACATACATATAAGTTTCCTCAAATTATTTTTATAAATAATTGTCGATACTAATTCATTTTTTAAATGTTATTTTGTTGCAAACGATAAACATAATATTTTAATTCATAATTGTTCAAACCTGAGATACATCATGTACACGCTCATGTATTCACATACATATATTTCAGTAAAAAAATACTTAAAATCATTTACAGGAGCAGATTCTTTTAACATGTACGAATTTTCGGTGTTCTTGGAAGTTTTTCGAAATACTCTAGTTACTGTTTAACATTTCACGGGCATTGACATGAAACGATGAATTTTACAGGAGAAATCATTTAATTAAAACTCTCAACAGAAATTCATGGAAACAGAGCGATCAATTACTTTTCACAAAAACACTGTGATCATATTTTTCATATTTTTTCTAAAAAAAATAATAAATTAATTTTATTAAGAAAAATGATAAACTAGTATTTGAAAAAAAATAAAACGCGGAATGAGTTCTGTAAAATTTAGCAATAACGTACATATTCCGATGGTGATTTTTACTTTCTAACACAAAAAAAGGATAGAAAAATAAATTATACATTGAATAGAAAAGGACTGTAATCCGTAAGACTGGATTGTAATTCAATACGCAGATCATTAACGAGGCATTTAGGATCAAGCCCTTGATCTCTGGAATAATTAATGAACAAAATTTAATTCATAAAATAATGACAGTAGATGTCACTAATATTTTCAATGATATTACGTTTCCAAAACATTTTTTCCCCCTCCTACGAACGTATCCGAAAAAAAAAACATTTTGAAAATGTTTTATAATAAATCAAGCTTCTTTTCAATAGCAATAAAGAAAAGTCACATTTTATCTGTGTTATGTATTATTACCTATTACCAGTTTTGCTTACTTGTTTCAAGTTTCTAATCGATTGAAAATATAACGGTCTCTTACAACCTCCCCCAAGTCTTGGTCATGGTCAGGAACTCGTGACTGGCGTTGTCGAATCACGAGCTTGAGTCCAGATGTCACTGAAGATCCATCGCGTAGAGAAGGGGTATCAGACTCAAAAGCTAACTCGGGCCAAACAAGCAAGGTTTAACTTTAGGCGGGCCGCAAAAAAAAAATCAATATTCATAGAAACGTAGGTTTATTTCGAATAACATATGATAACAAACATATATAAAAGAACACAAACAAATAAATATTTACATCCTTGCACTTGACATCTCTTTTCTGCTGCTATCTTTCCAATTTCGGGAGGATTTTATTGTGTATTATCGTGTGGGGATATATTGCCTGGGCTGCAAAAATGTTCGTTGGTTCCCATGCGGGCCGCGAGTTTAACACCACTGGTGTAGAGAGTCTAATGTATATTAAAACTGTCGGGGTTAAACTCCTCACGTTGGCGGGGTGTGGAAGTACGGAGAGCGAGGTGCCAAATCAATTGACCATGGTTCAAAGTTACGAGGTGTGTCACAAAAAGCCCTTGCATTGGTTTAGAGTGCGAATATAATAAACACTCTCACTTTCCCCTCCCTTTCTCTCTATTATGTAACAATTCTCTAAACCAATTTTTCCCCTACTTTTTTTCTAGACTCAAAGAAATTAACTAATTCCTCGGATTTAAGGGATTATGTTTCAAGATGATTCATATATTTACAGTAAGGGACTTAATTTTTACTATTCGATCAATGTATTAATGATTAAAATGTAAACAATATATGTGTTATTTGTACCTAAGTTATACAATTTATAGCACGGTTATATTCTTGAGGTAATTATTTTTTTAACAGAATTGATAAATATTGGATAATTTAAGATGATATTTATTTTTAATAACATAAATAAATTTTTTAAAAACAAATTCGTATTTAAAGTTTGATAATAATGTTAATATAATACTCTTAATTTTTTTAAATATTCTGGTAATATGTAATTTTAAATTTCATTTAGATCTTATATATGCGTTTATACGAAATAAGTCAAATTTCATTTAATTGTTTGCAGTATTAATATATGACACTTTACATTATTCATTGTTTATATTTTTCACCGCATAATCCTTTTATATATCTTAAGCCAAACGTGGTGACCCTTTCGATATACCTTTTGCTAAGTTTTCTCGACCCTATTGTCTGACTGAACTCTGCAGGAACACGCCCAATTTGCCATGAAAGAACAGCTCTGAATATGAGTCATTTGTACTCATTGTACACTTGTTAGTTGAAATACTTCAAGCTTGTTTTGCTTAAGATATTGCATTTCATTTCAAATTTTTCTACTTGGTTGATGTTAAATGTCTTGAATAAAGAAATCCCTCTTGCTGAGTAACATATAGATCAAGGCAGGTTTATTATTATTTTATTTATAAGAATCATAACCTCACTGATAAAATTTATAATGTTTAGGCCTAAAACTCGAATATTCAATTTAAAGAAAATTTAATTCCTTATTCATTATTTATTTCCGTTTTTTTAATAGAGGTAATAATTTTTTATTTACTTTTTTCCTATAATCTTTAAATTGAATGCCTTATTTCTATAGCAATAAAAATACAACAAACCAAACCATAACTAAATAAGAAAAATTTGAAATTTTTTAAAAGTTACCGTTAAACTATAGAGAATAATCATGATGTATTTTTTCATTAAAAAATGGAATGAATCCTTTAAAAATTCACGAAACGTTTATTTAATGCAAGTGCTTACTGAAGAATACTATAACAGTAGATTTATGCTCAATGAAATTGCACCGTCCGAAATCTCAAGATCACAATTAATTCATGTCAATTGTAGAACAAACGTTTTTTTTAATTGAAAGTTATCTCATATTATATTTCATTGAAAAATTGATTTCTTATTGGAGAAATTATTTTTGAAGAAAAGGAAAAAAGATAGAGGAGAAATTAGAAAGAGAATCCCATCTAGAAAATGTAATAATTTCACCAAAATACATTTCTAAAAAAATTGAATTTCACATCTGTTTGACTTTTGAAAATGTTGTATAAGGATATCGTAGCAAGCTCACGTGGAACCTGTTTGAAAAAGCGGTAGAAAAATCAAAATTTATTCTAAGTTGTCCTTATTGGGTCAAGGCTATGTGACAACTGAAAGGTATGGTTACTGAGAAAAAAAAACGACAACAGAGAAAGAAAGAAGAAAAGAAAAGAAAAGAAAACCTCACTGAGAATAAACTAAAAGTACATATTGCAAAGTTCTTTTAGATTAAGTGAAAGATATATTTTAAGTCATAATAAATTTGCTTATATAATACATTCTTCTCATGAAATGCATAGCTAAACTGTTGTTTAAAGTGTAGTTTAATTTAACCATAAAATTTTCAAACGTAGGAGTGCTTTGGAAATTCATTTTTATGAAGAGGGAATTGCAATGTATTTTTTGTTCTTTAATGTATTGGAATTCCAAATATTTTTTTTGTACAGTTGTGTGTTCTTGATTGAAAAGAACTTCGGTATTTTCAAAACTCAATTATCATTTGATTAATTTTAATTTTATGTAAGTCTTTGAAATTGTGAGTCACGAACCTTGACCACTGGACTACTGCAGCCCAGGTGGGTTCCTAGAGCAAGTCGTATTTAACACGAATCATCATGATCATTTTACCCATTTGGCGTGGTGTGGAAGTTTGGAGAGGAGGTACTAGCTCAGGTATCGTCCTCGTCACTTGATAGAGGTTCAAAATTACGAGGTCCGTCGCTACCAGCCCTCACGTTGCTTTATAGTGTGACGTTTATTCTCGCTCACTCACTCATCCTTTTACCTGTGGTGTTTGATTGAATCATATTTTGAATCAATTATGGCAGATGTGCCTGTTTTAGGAAACGCGAAAAGCTATTTTCGACCTTTCCTTCCTTCCTTCCTTCCTTCCTTGTCCTAGTGCCTCTGAATTATTCCTGTCTGCATTTTCATGTGTTCTATATAAGTTAACCCCAATTCTTTAATTTATATATATATATATATTTTTTGGCGGGAACACGATACTGCACTCTTGGCCATCGTTTTAAATCCGTTTTAGTAGGTTATGTTTATGTTCATATGTTCTTGTTAATGATTTAATATTTAAATTTTACACATATAGAACTCTTTTCTTTCCTGTTGGTACATAGTATGACAAATTACAGGTGAAGGTTGGCGCCGCAAAACTTGTTTAAACCTGCAATCCTGGTTCCTAAGGCTAGGAATTTGTCTTTATACTATGTGCCTACTTCCTACTTTTAGTTATCTTAGGTTTATAACTATATGATTATTTTTATATTTTTGTTTATGTATATGTATATGTGTGTATAAATTTATATATATGTGTATGTATATGTATATGATTATATATTTTAAAAAATTCTTATATTGGATTATATATATATATATATATATATATATATCTTCTCTATAAGCGTAACAACCTGTTACAGGTCTTGGCTGCCTCCACAACTCGCTTCCTCCAATTCCAACGATACGCAGCAACTCTCTGCCAGTTTTTAATATTTAGAATTTTTAAGTCATTTTCAACATCATCTATCCACCTTGTTGGTGGTCTTCCTCTTGTTCGAGATCCCATAGGATTCTTAAAAGTACAAGCTCTGGTCTGGTTGTTTTCGGGGCTTCTCCAGGTGTGGCCGAGCCATCTCAATCTGCTACTTCGGATAACTTGAGTAACTTGAGGTTCTTTGTAAAACCTATATGGCTCGAAATTATATCTAGTACGCCAACATCCTTGATCTTTAACAGGCCCAAATATAGATCTCAGTGCTTTTCTTTCGAAAGTTTCCAGAGCTCGTATAGTCTCCAAATTCAGCGTCCAGGTTTCGCTAGCATACAGCAACACAGGCGAAATTAATGTCTTATATAATCTTTGTTTTTCCGCTGATAAATTTCAATCTTAATTGCTTCGTTAGTCGATTTTATACGGTTGTTTATTTCAGCTTATTTTGGTCATTAATAATGGTTCCGAGGTATTTGAACTCACTAACCCTTTCAAAAAAATGACCGTACAATATCTCTCTCTCTCTCTCTATATATATATATATATGTGTATATATATGTTATATATTAATTTTATGTATATATATATTATATATTGAATTTTATGTATATATATATATATATATATATATATATAAAATCCAATATAAAAAATTCCATATATAAATATATATATATATAAAATCCAATATAAAAAATTCAATATATAAATATATACACTGGTGTGCAAAAATTAAGGACGAAGTCGAAAAATTAGCATATCAGCTGAACGAAGAGGCAGAGCGGACAGAAAGACCAATCAGGAGATTAAGTAAGGTGATGTAAGGTAGCACATGCGCAGATATGCAGGTAGACGTAATGGGGGAGTGTCTGAGTAGTATAAAGCATGTTGTCGGTGTAAGTTCAGTATTTCTGGCAAAGAGATTGCACGCCGTATAGCAGTTAAAATCACACCGAGTTGCTGCCTCAGCGAGAAATGGCGAATAATCAGTCTGTTAGACGACATCTGGATGCTTTTACCCGAGGTCGAATCATTGGGAAGTTGGAGGAAGGCCGCAGTGTGACAAGTGTGGCTGCAGAGTTCGGAATTGCTCACAGCATCGTTTCACGACTTTGGAGACAATTTCAAACTACAGGAACAGCTATCCGGGGATTCAGTAGTGGTCGTCCACGAGGAACCACACCCGCAGATGACCGGTACATTGTCTTACAGGCCAGAAGAAACAGGCGGCAGACAGCGGGAGAAATCGCTAGACACACGACACAGGCGACTGGACGACCGATATCGCGTTTTACCGTGGCCAGAAGACTGCACGGTGGTGGTCTGTTTGCACGACGTCCTGTACGGTGTGTACCTTTAACGCCTGCCCATCGGAGAAGGCGTTCTCTGTGGTGCCGGGAACACCGGAATTGGAGAGACAATGAATGGGGACGAGTACTCTTTACAGATGAGAGCAGATTCAGTTTGAGTAGCGATTTTCATCGAATACTCATCTGGAGAGAGCAAGGAAGCCGCAATCATCCCTCGAACATCATTGAAAGGGACAGGTATGGAGGTCGCGGTGTTCTCGTTTGGGGAGGCATCATGCTTGGTAGTCGTACAGGCCTTCACATCTTCGACGCAGGTTCAGTCAATTGGGACCCGTTATTGTAACGAGATTCTTCTTCCATATGTGCGTCTTTTTAGAGGCGCTATTGGTCTGCAGTTCCTTTTCATGGACGACAATGCACCATGTCATCGCACAGTAGCTGCCAAACAGCTCTTAGAGAGTGAGGATATTGAACGTATGGATTGGCCGGCACGATCTCCGGATCTCAATCCCATCGAGCATGTATGGGATTTTCTAGGCAGACGCTTGGCAGCTCGTACCTTACCGCCAGTAACGATTCGGGAGCTTCGATTGGCGCTGCAAGACGAATGGGCAGCAATGCCTCAACAACTCATTGACACCCTCATTCTCAGCAAGGGCAGACGCAGTGAAACCTGCCTAGCAGTCAGGGGAGATCATATCCCCTACTAAAGACCGGATGTTTCTTGCTGGACACTTATCACAGGGATGTTTCGGCCTTCAGTCGCATTGCGCTCCATGCTACTTTTTCAATAAAGCTTCTTTTTATCCCTCTGATTTCTCTTTTAGTGAGTGTTGCTTACATTACACATGTCCTTACGTATTGGGGATCTTACGGTATTAAATGTGTTGATTTGGAAAGCTTTTGTACAAAGTTAAATGGAAAAAACCGTCTCGTCCTTAATTTTTGCACACCAGTGTATATATATATATTTCTTAAAAATAAAATAATTTACAGCGAATGTTTCTACAAAAAATGTTATAATTTTATGTGAGTGTCTATTAACGTCCCACTTTGAAGTAACAAGAGAGCTACTGGCGGTGGACCTCGTAATTTTGAACCAAAATCGAATAACGAGGACGACACCTGAGCTTCCTCTGTGAACTTCCACTTCCCACCAGCAAGAGAACTTTGAACCACGACACATTTAACGTACATCAGCTGTTCTACGCGGCGGGTCTCCACTGGTATCAGGGCTGGAGCTTACAACTCACCGGCCACGAGTATGAGACCATAACTACTAGGCTACCGAGGCCTTTCCTTAATATTTGGATGACAATGATAAATAATGTAAGTGTATAGGCTCCGTTGACTTAGAAGTAGCGTGCCTGCTTCGCAAGCCTAAGGTTGCTGGTGTGGCCGCGGCAGCCGAGTGGTATAGGTATGGTGGCTGGCTTTGTCACGAGTTCGAGCTCAGTACCACTAATGACCCGCCGAGTAGGGCAGCGATGCACGCTAAATCTGTCTAGAGCTGAAACATCCTCCTGTTGGTGTGGTGTTGTAGTTAGGAGATGGGGTACCAGCTCAGGCGTCGTTCACGTCACTTGACCATGGCTCAAAATTACATGGTCCGTCGCCAAAAGCCCTCGTGTAGCTGAACAGTGCGACGTTAATATTCACTCACTCGTCCCCGGCTGTAGTCGACAGATTTTCTAGATGAGAAAATCGTATGCACGCATGTCATAGGATTATGTGGCATGTGAAAGATCCCTTGAGTATCAATTTGGCTCTAGTACTCTAGGCAAAATTAAATCATGACAATATTTAGCATCCGAAGAGAGATTGAATTTATGAAATGGTTCTCACATTTGGGGACCTGCTGTGCCTGCAAAGGCTAAATTGGTAAAATGCAGTGTTTTAAAAATAGTATATAGAGAGAGTAGCGCACACAAAAAAATTTTAAGAGGTGGGGGGTGTCCAGGATCGAAAATCCACCATTTTGGCATCATGCTCCAATAAACCGCCCAACATATTCTTTTGATTTTGTCGATTTTCGGGAACAAAAACAATAAAAAATTTATTATTGGATAAATAATTAGCATTAATTAATAATGATTATTAATAACATATACGTAATTGAATTTTACGTAATACTTACATGAGATTATATGCAATCGGAAAAAAAATCAAGGGCTATGGAGGAGTTCGGACCTCAGCCCCCCCTTTTGTGCGCCACACTGTGTATATATATAGTCTAATTCTCTACACAAACAAGAGATAAACATCCATCAATCACATTCGAAAAACACATAGATAGTAGGAAAATCACACAATGAAGGACGCATGAGCAACGGAGATTAAAAATTATAAAATGGATGCTGCACAGTGGCGCACACAAGGGGGTTCCTAGGGGTTCGGACCCCCCCCAAAGACCTTGATTTTTTTCCGATTGATTATAATTCTAAGTATATAGTACGTAAAATTTAATTAATTACTTGTTATTAATGATTAATTTTATTAATTAATGCTAATTATTGATTCAAAAATTAGTTTTTTACAGTGTTTTGTACTCGAAAATCGACAAAATCAAAAGGAGCATGATACAAGAATGGTGAACTTTCGACCCCCCTGAAAAATTCCTGTGTGCGCTGCTGATGCTGCAGTATTATAAACATTGTTGACTTAGGACAGCTAATATATAAAATAATGTATATAAAAGTGGGGTTGAACATGTTTTTGGGCTGGACAACCTTCGCCCTTTATGTAAATAATACTGAGCAAAAACATATTGAAAGTAATGGATAGGAATATCTAAATCTATTACAGGATAGAGGTATCTTACCTAAAAATTGCACTTAAAAATGCAGAGCCCGCGCTAAATCTGAGTGCAATAAATAAGTTTTTGCCAGATTCTGGACACTAATGCAGATTCAAAGCATGTGAATGGCTGAAATGTAGCACTTAACAAAAGTATAAGAAGCATAGAAATAAAAATTAAGAAGATAGTTATACAAAAATTACCATAACTTTAGTGACACTAGAGTATATATGAATTAAATAATATTTTAATTTCACATTAATAACACTAAAAACCATATTAATGTATAAAGATTAACAATAATTAAAATAAATACCTTTTTAAGTGCATTGATGACTTAAAAAAAAAATCTGGAATTATATACTTATACAAATGAGAAAAAGAAGAAAATTATAATGAAGAAATAGTCAAAAATCTAACCTGTTAGATAAAAATATTTCACTATCAGCATTAGCTACATAATTACAGGATCTTAAAAAGACCTAAAATTCATGTCAAAATTCTAACATACATAGGCGTAATGCAACCACATAATATGTAAGAATATATAGTCTAATTCTCTACACAAACAAGAGATAAACATCCATCAATCACATTCGAAAAACACATAGACAGTAGGAAAATCACGCAATGAAGGACGCATGAGCAATCAAGATTAAAAATTATAAAATGGATGCTGCAGTATTATAAACATTGCTGACTTAGGACAGCTAATAAATAAAATAATTTATATAAAAGTGGAGTTGAATATGTTTTTTGGACAGCCAACCTTCCCCCTTTATGTAAATAATACTATATATATATATATATATATATATATATAAATCATAAAGGAATCATCAAAAAGGATAAAGTGGTGTTGCAATAAAATACATTTAAGAGTTTTTTGCTTAGTGCTGGAATCAAATTGCACAAAAAATAATGACGCGTCATATAAAGATACGATCAGTTGACATGATCCTGGAGCTAATACCCAAATAATGAGAGAGAGAGGTGTTTGTTCAAATTTCAATTCCACGTCATTTGGAGACTTCAAATAGAGTTTGGTATAAATTTAAACATTAGATGTTAAATTTATACCAAAATAAATTTGATGTTAGGTATAAATTTAAACATGTAGATACATTAATATACAAAATGTATTCCATATAAAATGTTTAGTTGTGCAAGATCTTCGGCGTTGAAATTCAGTTGCATGCAATGTAGGGCATTTTTAATCTTAAAAATGTTTTCACTCAATCTTTTGTAAGATTATGGTATTTTTTTAAAAAAAAAATTTCATGTATTTTTAAAATCAGTTTTTTTAGTATATACATTTATGTATATTTAGCAGAACTGATCATTATATTTTTATTTTGTGAGGAAGTAGAACATCTCTTTTATATGAACGATAACAAATTTTTATTAAAAATTTGTTTTTCTGCTGATTTTATTGTTCAACTTTAAATTTCTTTCGAACTTAACAATAAACTGTTTACTTTTAATAATTTGGTTGGTTTGTATGCGCGTTTTTCTCAAAATCATTCTTTTGCTGTTGTATCCAGTACAAAAATAATTATTTTAGGTAATTCATTTATTTTCAGGAAGAAAATACAGAAAATTATTTTGTAGTAACTCATATATAAAAAATAAAATTTCATTTTTAAACTAATGCAAACGAGAAAACGATACAAAAAACCGGGCAAAAAACTGCAGTAAACAGCACTATTCCCAGCACATAACAAAAGCCTCAAAAGCAAAAATAATGTGATAGGGCCTCAAGAAACGGAAGTATGTTTCTGACGAAATCGTGTCAAAATCGAAACAGGTGAACACTTTCCGGTTTTCTCATATTGGCGACATGGCGAATTTTCTTCAGTCAAACATGCAGTAACCCTATTATTTTCATATCGGTTTTACGTAGAATGTTGTCCTACATCTGCATTCGAGTGCTTTTAAGGAGTATTTATTGCAAAACTGCGCATGCCTTTTAAGTATTTTTGAATCAATTCTTTATTCTCAGCGCAATTAATTTATTTTTTAATATAGGTATAAATTAATATTACTTAAAAAGAAATTTATTTCAGTTTATTTTCGGTAATAATTTTTCGTATTTAAAATTATTTTATTTTGAAGCATGCGCAGTAATACAATAAATACTGTGCTGATTAGATCGACATGAGAGACCGCAACGTGTTACAAGAAAGCATTCAACTAAGTAGCTGATGTAAGGTACTACCGTTATGCTGTCATGGACTTTTTAATACGGTTAATGGAATCTGATGAATTGTGTGATAACTGTGTTGTTTGTTCACATTGATAGTTTGGATTTGTCAAATTGTATGTGGCAATTTGAATGTTTATTTGTTTATTCTAGTATAGTGAAAGTAACACGTGGAATAATTTCATTTGACGGCAAGTAAATAAAGAGCATTTATTATAATTACATGATAACGAATAGTCGGTTTTATGAAAGCGAAAGAACATAACAAATCTATTTGTCAAAACTTTTTTTTTCTTTCGATGGCACGTTATGAAATCTTGGAAAGTGAAATTAATACAAAATTAGAAATAAATAATAGTGGTGGTTTTTTAATTAGTCAAAAACGAACGTTTTCTTTTCTCGAATTCGACGAAAATTAATGAAAAGCAGATTTTTTTGTGACTAATAACGATTCTAACCATTTTTTTTTCTGAATAAATATTCAGAATATAAAAAAAAATTAAAATGCAGCTGTTTTTTATTCTCTCCTTTTTTTTCTCAGGTTGTATTTTCGTAAGTTATTACCTTAACAGTGTTCTAAGTACTTTGAGTTCCTAGTGCTATTTTTCTCGAAGTTCTAAGTACGTATTTTCCGTTGTAATAATTTCTTTAAAGCAATTAGAAAGTGAATTAATTTTAAAATTTATAATTAAGTAATGCACAGCAGGAGAAAAAATTATAAAATATGAACGTCTGTATTTTGTCTATATGGAATTTAGGAATTATTATTTTATGAATAAATTAGAATTTTTGATGGGGAAAATCTGAACTTTTTATTAATATGGAATGGAGTTCATTTCTACATTTAACCATAAATTGAATTCAAATATTTATCGTTTGACAGATTGTTACCTTACTAACAGAAATCACTTCGTTTTAACCTGCGTCCATGTAGCTTGAAACTCTATCGTGTGTGTAGATAATTCTGAAATTCTTAACATACTTACAATTGCATTACATTTTACTGGCTTTTTTTTAACTATTAGAACATTTTCCAAATTTTTAATTAAATAAAAGAATGAAAATATATCAGACGATCTGAAGCAAAACTAAGTATTATACTTCTGAAATAAAAGTTTTTATATTTTAACATTAAATAATAATTCATTTTCTTAATTTATTATAATAGGGACAACATGTACTTCAAATATTTTTTTTTTCAAAAAAGAAAAAAACCAGAACATTATTACCGAAGGATATTTTCTTAATTTTTTCCCGTTTATAAATACGTTTATTAAAATGATATTTGAAATCTAAGGCTGCTTGTTAAGTATCTTCTCCAATTCTCTTGTTAATCTCCTAAACTAGTGTATAGTGATAATTCGTCTAAAAATTATGTATAGAACATATATATACAGTGGGCCACAAAAGTATTTATACACTTGCAATTTCTTATAAAATTTAATGTTTTCGACTAATAAAAATTAATATATTGTAATTGTAATTTTTTTATGATATCTGCAACTTGTTCTTAATGGAATGACATAATTAATTTTTTAAAAATAGTATAACCATTTTTTTAAAAAAATTAATTATCAAAAAGCTACTAAAAATTACGCCACAAAAGTCTTCGTACACTTAACAAAAATCTCAACTTAGCTTTAAATATTGTATTTCTTTCTTAATTTAGTACTGAATAGGATATCTTTTAGTGTCCACAACAACTTTTAAGGGTCTTGGTATAGGTTTAATCAATTTTTCGTAATTTCTGCATCGATTTTCCTCCATGCTTCTGTGGTTAGTTTTTACTTCATATTGTGTTTATATGTCATATTTTCTTCTTTTTTTTTAAAACCAAATTCTCCCCAAATATGTTCTACTGGGCTAAATAAAGTGATTGAGAGGTGTTTTCAGAATTTGGGAACAGTTATAAAGACACTAGTGGCGTACAATGAGAGCAGTGCACTTGGCGTCATTACCCTGTTAAAAAATTAAGTCGTCTCCAATATCCAAATTTCGGGCGGATAATTTAAAATTTCTCTTTAAAATAATTAAATAGAGCTCATGATTCATAATATCAACAAACAGTACCAAATTACCTAATTCTGTGGCCGATTTACACCCCCACACAAGAACACTTCTACCTCCATGTTTTAGTGATCCAACTACATTCTTAGAATTTAGTTTCACAAAATTCAAAATTGACAGCAAATTGATTGGGATTGCAGACAGTTCAACAATTTTTATTCCGATGGATTTATAATAGCTTGTAAATGAAAAAATAAGGAGTTTAATCCCATGATTTATGTGGAACAAGAACTCCTTCACTTACATGCTGAAGTATGAAAGTGAAGGAGTTCTGTCGTGGGGGTGTAAATAGGCCTCAGAATTAGGTAATTTGCTATTTTTTTCATGGTATTTTATGTATTGAAAATATTTTGAAGGAAATTTGGAAAATTTTAAAGTCCTACTCCTTTTGTAATTATCAATTTTTTGACCAGAAATTTTTTTGTGCTATTCTTAAGGATGTTCTAAACAACTTTAGGGATCAATTTTACGATAACTTAATTCGTTTTCGAGAAAAAAAATAAAATGTTGATATACGTGCTAAAATTCGACGGAAAAGCCAATATCTCCTAGATTTTAATTTTTTTTAAAAAAAAGTATTCAGTTAACAGCAAAATGGATCCCTAATTTTTTTTACAAGCATTATATGTTACACACAGGGGAAATAAGGAAGTGATCGGTAAATAATTGTAGAAGGAATGCACTAATGGATCAAAAACAGACACTGAGAAAAACCCCTTTAAAGTTTATAATTCTGAAAAAATAATTATAATAAGCTTAAATAAACTTAGAATACCACTTTAAGACATTAGTTATAAATTTTTCTTTAAGATAATAGCATTTTCGTATTTTTCCAACCCACACAATTTTATTAATGATCAATTTTTAGAGAGTTTTAATTGCATAAGAAAATTCAAGAAATGAGTTTAAAATTTTTTTTTCTATCATGTCAGAAGTTTTAGCTTTTTTTTTCACATAATATTGAAGTATTATATTTGTATGAAAAACGTATGAGGAATAAGAACTAAAATTTTGAAATAATTATAATAAAATGCCTTAATATTCAAAAATTGTACATCCACATATTTCACAAAGTAAAAATATTACATTATTGTAATGCCCTGGTAATATCCTGCTTTATATATTACACCTTCTTTTTTGTAGTTATTGTTTCTCTTTTTAAAATAGATTTTTTTTTTTATCAAAACGCTTCTTTAAGCTTTTTTTTCCGAAATGGTCGAATTGCCTAATTTGTTAATTTATATTTTTCAAATGAAGTTTTGTCCACAACTTCTAACTTTCCGACATGTAAAAGTGATATATCAATCGAAAGATAATAATGCAAAGAATAGGATTAAATAAATAAATAAACGATAGGTCACTTTTGAGGTACCAAGTCCTCTTAACATGTATATACCTCAGTAAAAAAAATATTTCTCTTTTCAAATTTTCAAACTTCTCCCTTGAAAATTTTGTCGATACATGTATAATATAGTCGCAGATACTGGAAATTAAAGTGAAAATTTGTAACTTTGTGTCTCAAATCGAGGGAATAGTTTAATATTGAAATTCGTTTACATTTGATCCATATCCAGATTTTTGATAAATTATTTACATAAAGAACTAGGAAAAAATATAAATGAACCGGAGTCGTTGTTGTATTGTGGTAGCAGTTTTTTACTAGAGATAATGAGTTCATGATATGTATATATAATTCTGCCAACACGGGCAATTATAGAGTTGTTGCGAATTTTAAATATAATTGGAATATTTATAGGGAAATTTCTAACGGAAAGCAAATGTTTTGTTTAATTTATATACAAAGCGAACCAAAAAAATTGCTAAGAACTAAAATGTAATATTGCATCAATAAATAATTAAAAACTCTTTTAAAATCACAAATCTTTTAATTTAAATCCCTATATACGAGCAGGTAAACTAAAAAATTTTATAAACTAAACTAAAAAAAAAAACCCCACCTAACTATAAATTATGAATTTTTAAGAAATGCTTTTTCTTAAAAATTTTTGAACGATATTCAGTGCGAATTTGGAAATTATAGAAATCAAGCTCAAAAAGAGAGGGCAACCAATAAAATGACTGAAGAGTTAAAAGGAGAAAAGAAAATCTCAAATAATATTTCTTTGAATTTCCTACTTACAAGACCAAGTATTTCCTTAAAATCGAGACTTGGAAAAACGTTCGAGTTATAAAACCTGCATTAAATCGTGCGTTGAATAATTTCGAAATGGGATTTTGTGTCTATAACACAGCTCATCCGCCCCTGCTCTGGGTGAAACTCGTTATTAGCAGATTTCTACTTTAGGAAAGATGCTCGTTCCCCAAATTTCAAGTCTATAATCGCTCAAAAACGGGATTTTTTATAACTCCCCCGTAACTTCCCTCAGTCGTCGATTTCCGCAAAACTCGTTCTTAGCGGAATAACAAAAGAAACATGAGTGCCTAATTTTATATCTGTAGATCTAATAGTTCGTGAGTGAGTTACTTTTTTCTCTTTATGAACATCTTTTGGGAACCTAACCTTTTTGTAATAAAATCCATGTTAAATTATGTTATTTTTATCACTTTTTTAAAATATTTTTCCCCCGTTCTCTTAATAACAAGGCTTTATATCATTTATGAATATGTCGTAGTTGAAATATAAAAGTATCATGGTTGCACAAACTTTGTAGTCGCATCTTTTTGTCACAGTAACTGCTTCTTTTCATTGTCAAGGCTTCTGTGACGTGGAGTAGTGACTATTTCTATGAAATGGCGATTTCACCGAGTATATTAAAAAAGTAATAAGACATTGAAACTCTTATACCGAAATGAATTAATTTACTGCAACATATTTCCTAAAAGTAATAGTTTTTACATGTCTCTAGTGTAAGCATTTTAAAATCGTAATTAATTATTGAATCTCTAAGAAAACTCAAGGCATTAGGTATATTCGGGGAAGGGTGCAGGACTTGCAGATGATTATGTGAGCTTCTTATGAGCAAGAAAATGTCCATAAACAAACTAAAATGTTACAATTGAAACCTTCTCTATATAATCAAGTGTAACTACATACAGGGTGGTTCCGAATTCATGGTGCAAACTTTAAGGGTAGGCACAGGACATTGTAACAATCATTTATTGTATAGGAATATTTGAGCGCGCAAGCGACGTGGTGCGATACAAACACAAAAATAAGAGACGAATGGAAAGATAAAGTGTTTATTGCAAGTGTTATAAACAAGATTCTTCAGACACCCCCATAAAAAGTAATCGAGGCTCGATAAATCGGGAGTTCGGGGGGTCCAAGGGACTGGTCCACCACATCCAGTTCATCGCACCCCAAACGTGGCATTCGAGCTTGTGCGCACATCAGTGCTGAAGTGGGCTGGCACCCCATCATGCTGAAACTACATGCGATTACGAAAGGCGATCGGAACATCCTGCAGCAGTTCTGGTAACACCTGTTCTGGAAAAATAAGATAACATTCACCATTAAGTCGCGTCAATAGTAAGTATGGGCCAGTCAAAAAGTCGTCGACAATACCAGCCCACACATTCACACAGAATGGTTGTTGATACGCATGTGGTCGCGTTACATGTGGATTTTCGGTTGCCCATGTAGCATATCCTATATTTTAACTCACTAGATGGTAGCACCTTACAATGGAGTATACATCTAGAATAGTACTAGTTTTTTCCGCTAGGGTTGCAGTATATGTATCGGTTATGCTCATGGGTAATCTCTCCGCGTCAAAAATTCCGGAAAATAATGTTTAAACTATTCCCCCTAATTGGCCGGAATTCCGAATTATCTAGAAATAATAAAGTGCTTTTATTCACAGCCGTTATGCGTCCAATTTTAGCATATGGGTGCCCAGTGTGGGGATACGCCGCTAAAACTAATATTAATATCTTAGATACTCTTCAAAATTCAACAATCCGAATGATCGTAAAAGCTACCAGATACATGAGAAATGACGACATTCGGAAAGCCATTAAAATCAATAGTTTTAAATCCTACATTCAAAAAACTTTAACTCTCTGCAATTTACTAATAATAGTAATATGATAAACTTAAATAGCTATAATCCTCAAGATTCAACAAAAAGACCGAGAAGAATTCTTCGCGACTCTTACAACCCGCCTTAAAATTTATTTTTAGTGCAATTTTTATTGCACAACTTTTGCCAAAATTTTTTCTTTTATTTTTATATATCACTTTTAATTTTTGTCGTATCCCCATCGTCTGGGCTTGCCCCTCCCCCTTAGTCTTAAATTTCTTTCAGAACATTATATATTAAAAAAGTAATTATTCACACCTTTTTGTAAATTAATATATATTTATTTTATATATCTTACCTATAAAAAAAGGGAAAAAGAAAGAAAGAAAGAAAAACTATATGTATGGAAAGTTTCTTGTCACCTTTATCCTCTTTCAGAAGAATTAAATGTTTTTCTTTGATGCTCAGGCACTTACGTTTTAAGGTTTTCGAGCTACAAGAAACGAAGCTACCAGCACGACTGATCAACACTACAAATGAACGGAGATTGGTTCAAGGACACGGGGACGCAAGAGAACTCTACAGAGGGGGAAAGGGCTTTCGAAGATGTTACAGTGAACAGGACAATGGGGATTTAAGGCTGCATTCCTTGGATGAAATGCCCAGAATTCTGTTGCTCTGGGCGAGTTAGAGGTCTAATAAAACCAGTTCAAGATTTATGATCACCATAAAGTGACTCAAAAGAGAGAAAAACTTGAAATGTTTTCACTTCGCTCTTCTGAGGTTATTTTACGAAGAAAATCGTGAAATGTGTTCTTGGTTCCAGGAAAAAGTTCGCTATCTAGAAAAATTCGCAATATAGATGTTCGTAATATGGAGGTTCAACTGTATATATATATTTAAAAAAAAGTCATATTTTGCAATATTTTTTTAAAAATTGAACTTTGTGACAAACCTATACGGAACTTTCTCACTAACCTTCTGAGACGTCTTTTTTAGGGAAATTTAATTCCCCTACCTATTTCCAATCAACTCCAAAAAGAGGACAGGATTCCTTGTTATGCAGATTAGATAAAGTATTTAAGTCAAACGGAATAGTAAAGTAAAAAGCAGTAGGAGAGAGAGATTGAAGCAGAAAGGTATAATAGTGAAGTTAGAGATTTATTATTGCAGATTTCTAGGTGGATAAATTAATCTCAGGAAGAGTTGAGATTCAGTGTGGTAAATATTGATTTATATTTAAAGTCTCATTAAAGCTTTATATTAGGAGTGAGATTAAAGTTAAATGTTCAATAGGAATATTATTGATCATAATTCTGGGATCTCTTATCGTGGTAATCTCTGCGTGATCGATATTCTAATTGTTAATTAATTGGATAATTAAATATTTAAGTTAATTTAAAGGAAAGTCCCTTTTAAACCTCATATAACTATTTTGATATATTTGTTATTAAAAGTCTTTGATTCTATTTGGGAAAGATAACCAAATAAAGAAAGTTATTTATAAAAATGGCTACTGGCTCTTATCTGACTCCAAATTATTCTCGTTCTCAAAGTGAGATCCAAGGGGATCTTCACAACTTGATATTTACATTTCTTATTTTTAGGATTTTTTAATCTGTTAATTTTAATGTCAGATAAAATTTTTACTAATGGTCAAATTGAAATAAATAAAAGAAGTTTCCAGCACAATAGTTAGAAAAAAAAATGCTCCATATTTACACTATCACTCCATCAGTGTTCAGCTGTGGTTTATTTAAGAAAAAAAAAAAAAATCCAGATAAAAAATTCTGAAAGTAAAAAGAGCGCAGATATGATAATATCAAAATATTAGAATTCTTCAAAAAATGGTAGCGATATTGAATTGTTGTTAGTGAAAAGGCAGCTGTGCTGTAACGTTTGAAAGAATAACGGTAGCGTATTCTTGGTTAATTTAAATATGGAATTTATTTACGTCACAACTATTGAATATTATTTACTGAATGATACATTAAAATTATTAAACTTAATTAAAGCTTTCTAGAGTCCAATATTTTGTGAGAGGAGGAACCGTTGACTACCGCTCCCGTGTAAGTTCAAAGCATCTCTCCTCTCTCCTCTTCCGGTCGACGGTGTTCGATTCCTCGGGGGTCAAAAAGGAGTTGCGCTGCAGCTACAAGATGCACGTGTGGGTGTCGGGTCCAACAAAGACGCCGACCGCTGTTGATGTTCGGAGAAGCGACGTTACAGTGCGTTAAAAACAACAAGTAACAATATTTTAATTTTTGTACGCAGCAGTATATTAGTCAGCTATGTGAAGATGATAGAGAATTGGTAATTTTATCTTTCTTAAGCTTTATTTGTGATAAACATAATAGAAAAATCTTGTATTTTTAACATGTTGAGTGCAGTCAGATGATTACATGATGCTAAAAGTAGAATGTGTTAATTCAATATTGTTTTTTTAAAATTATTAATGAATGAATTATTTATTTCGAAAAGGTCTTATTTGAAATGCTCGAAAGGGCGCCAGATGAAAAAAAATTGAGCAATGAAAGGCAATAAATTTCGATAAGCGGTACAGATCTGCACTTCGCACTGAATAGATTTATCAAAATCAGATAGAGATTCACTTCACTCCTAACCATGAGCGTATCTAATATTACTCAGAAAAGGAATTGGGCTTACTCAGTCATCAAACATAGCCAAAGAAATAAATTAAGTCCTTTTGTGTGTGTGGCGCAAGTACATCTATTTCAGTTCAATTTCTTTTTCAATAAAGTTATTATTATTATTATACTTTGTCTCCGAGCATCACAATTAAAATTTTATTGAGAATCTGTTTTGGTGTTCATCGAAATGAAGTAAAGTGATCATTGTAGCACTAGTCAATTTCCAACACGATCTTTTCTTTGAATGGCCAAAAGTTCCCTCAAAATTCAACACTTATTATTTTTTCATCTGATTCTTCTATGCTAAAAGTTTACATCTGTATTTCAAACATTTTAAAACTGAGAAGATTGTTAACAAAACTGAAATTCTTGTAAATGAACGTTTTTTCTTTTTTTTTTACTACGAAATTTTTAAAGTGAATCTCTTAGAATTACCGATTATTTTTTTACTATTTCACCGGCAATACTTATAAACATATATTTTGTGGATTATTCTTTTACTTCTATTGCTTGTTGTTCAATTGACGCCGCACTTCGATGCAACACATTATCTTTGTAATGTTGAACAATAGTCAATTGACAAACCTGATATCTGAGCTGGTACTCAACTCTCCAAACAAACACGCCACGCTTCGACTGATTTAAAATTCATCAGCCCCTCTAACAAAGAGTTTTCTCTTATTTCTGAGGAAGGTATATTCGGAATTTGTCAAACCATTAGCATCTCCTTGGTGAGACAATTAGTCCTTATAGTGTAAAAAATAAATGAAACAGCGATAGTATTCTCAATTATAATTATAATATTAAAATATTTCGATGGGAATTTATCACGGAGTTACCGAAGGGTGGCCATTTTGATACTATGGATATTTTACATATACACATATGCATGATTTTTTTTTATAAATCATATTTATAGATCTGAACTGATTGCTTGCAGAGAATTTTTATTTATGCATTATGCTCTTTAAAACGTTTCTGAAAAAAAATAGAGGGAGGGGGAACCGTCTTAGAGCAATTTGGTTCAGTAGTTGCACCACAACCGAAAAAATGGAAAAAATGTATTTGCCAATATATGTATCACAAAGTTTTAAGGCTTAATGTTTTATGCTTTGTATTGAAAACCATTCAATGCAACACTATTGCTATTCGACAGTTAAAAAACATTTCATGTTCATGAATAATATACTATTTCATACACATTACACAATCAAGAAGACACGCACATCCGTCTACATATGATTTATAAAAAATATTTATCTAGACCAGACATTCCTTATACAATGCAACTATTATATTCCTTGTTTCTGTTACTGTGATTCCCAAGAAAACACCTGAATCAATAGTTGCAAAAGTCTGGAATATTTAAGGATCATTATAAGAATATTTTGCTTGATGTTAGTGACAAGAAAGTATAGAAATAGGTATAAATAGTTTCTTCAGCTGCATTCAATATACCACCGTACCTATATTGTATTAATATAAACCTATATTGTATTAATATATTGTATAAATATTTATATATAATTAAAATTAATTATATATAAATCAATTTTAGAAGTATGATTTAAAATAAAACTAATAAATATGAGATACACAGAATTAAATAGGTTTCTGTAACTGTAAAATGAAATTGAGAAGTTTTATTACAGTATTTAATGACTTTATTCGGATAAAACAAGCAACAAACTGAATTATGCGAAAAAAGATTATATAAGATTTCTGGTTGTCTACTAAATTGACGTAGATCAAAAATAAAGATATTTGCCATCCGTAAGGTTAAACAGACAAGATTAGGTGTGAACAACAAATTTCCAGGCCTTATTTTGATTATAAATTCACGTAAAGGACTTGTAGGCTCCTTCAAGGATTTATATCGTCCAAATCCCAATCATACCTAAGAATTAAAAAATAACTGAAGTATAACATTCTATTTTATGCAAATGCAAATGAAGATACAAGACCAGTGTCGCACACAAGGGGGTCCGGACCCCCTCCAAAGCCCTTGATTTTTCCCCCGATTGATTATAATTCTAAGTTTATAGTACGTAAAATTTAATTAAGTATATGTTCTTAATGATTAATTTTATTAATTAATGCTAATTATTTATTCAATAATTAGTTTTTTACTGTGTTTTGTTACCGAAAATCGACAAAATCAAAAGGAGCATGATGCAAGAATGGCGAACTTTCGACCCCGGACCCCCCTTGAAAAATTCCTGTGTATGCTACTGTACAAGACTAATATATTTTAAATATATTTTGAAATAGTGAACAGTTATGACCATTCTCTAGAAGCTCTGTCCATCTTGCCTAAGATATTAAAAACATGATATAAAATATTTCAAATGGAATGTTTAAAAAATTTTATCTAAAGATATAGGTTTTTTTTATGTGCTTGAACATTTTCAAAGAAGTTTGAAAAAATTTTTGTGTATTCATAGCTAGGAATATTTATGCAGAAACTGATTAAATAAACTTGATGTGCAAAGGAGGGAGCTTGTATAAGGCGGTGACATAAGGCGTACAAATATGCTTATATGCTGTTATATTTAAGATAAAAATTTTTTTGAATGCTAAAAGTACGCTAAAAAAGCTTCATTACTCTTATTACTACTAAACAATCCTTAAAATATGACATTTTTATGTATTTAGAGAGCTCTGTAGTAAATAATATCGACTGCCCAAAATTTTCATTTTATTTCCTTGGCCTAATATTAAAAATATTTGCCTTTCAATGATTTAGAACAAGGGTGTCAAACTCAAAATCTACTTTAGGCCAAGCAAACAAGGTTTAACTTGAGGTGGACCACAAAAAAAAATCAGTATTCATAAAAACGTAGGTTTATTTCGAATAATACGTTATTTTAAACATAGGAATAAGAAAAATTTAATGCTTTCGTCCTGACACGACATCTCTCCTCTGCTACTATCTTTCTTTTTTTACACACGAGAATTTTTAAAAATTTTATTATGTATCATTATGTTCTGATATATTGGCCCTGTCGCAAAAATGTTCGTAGTGGGCTGTGAATTTGACACCTTTGATTTAGAATATAATTAATAATAAACTGTTATATATTTATTTTCTTCGAAACTAGATGGCGCCATCATTTTGTATTTAGAGTCAAAATATTGCGCGTGTTTAATGTTGTAAGTTATTACAACATTATTACAAAATTATTACAAAAGTTATTACAAAATTATTACATCCGTAGTATAAATAAATTTTATTTGATATTCTTCATGACATAATCATTCAAAGTTACATTTTTTTTACTTGAGAGGGAAAATGCACTGTTAGCATTTTTTAGGTTACGTCACACAAAACTGTAAAATTTGAAATTTTATTTACTTCGAATAATACAAAATGTAAAAGAAAATTTTGCCCACATACCTTTGAATAATTTTTATTTCAAATAGACTTGAATAACACAAAATCTGAAAAAAATTTCGGTAGGCATTTTTAAGATATCGCCCATATATGAAGATAGTAGTGACAAATAGCTCAATCTTGTTTTTCTCCCGAATTATTGCAATTAGATTTTAAATAAAAGTTTAAAAAATTTAGAATTTAATATTCATCTCTCAAAATTTTTAGAGATAAATAAAAATTCCCTTGATTATGATAACTTAAACTTGATAGATAAAACTGTTACCAAAAGCCTCATTGCAGTTGACTGTAACTGCAATGTAACAGGTCATGCCATTTCAGAAATAAACAAACCGGAGCTTGTTGATGTGTGTGTGTTCGAGGTTCTAAGAAACAAGTTATATAAATATATAGACCGAAATTGAGAATTGATTAAACACAAAGGAATAATTGCTTTAGTTGCTTCATATCTATTAAAACCAATCAGTAAGACCACGAAGTAACCATTTTTAATTAACTTACAAAACAATGAAATCGAATCAAGATATATTGATATTATTTGGAACACAAACAGGAAATTCAGAGGATGTTGCTGATCGGATCGGGAGGTTTGTTACTCGCATGAATGGCAAGGCTCAAGTTGTCAATCTCGGCGATTACCCAGTCACAAATTTGGTAAACGAATCAATCGTTATTTTTGTATGTTCTACCACCGGAAATGGAGAATTTCCTGACAACATGAAATCCTTCTGGAAATTTATGTTGCGGAAAGGTTTACCTAGCAATTCTTTGTGTCATATAAAATTTTCCGTTTTAGGATTAGGAGATTCATCTTATGATAAGTTCAACGTAGTTGCTAAAAAATTAAATAAAAGGTTGCTTCAACTTGGTGCTTTGGAATTAATACCATTGACTCTTGGTGATGACCAACATGAACTTGGTTATGATGCTGCTTTAGATCCATGGTTACTTAAGTTAAAAGATGTGTTGAAGAACATTTGTAATTTGTCAGATTCTTACATACCTGACAACATACCGCTTCCACCAAGGTATACTGTTATATTTTGTGAAAGCCCTTCAACAAACAGTGTTAATTTTGAAGTGTGTAATAGACATGACTCATTTCCTCTTGCAACTCTGAAAAAGAATCAAAGAGTTACACCTGAGGATCATTTTCAATCTGTTCATCTGCTTGAATTTGAGATTGATCAAAATGTTCATTATGAACCAGGAGATGTTGCTGTTGTTTGGCCAGAAAATCCACTGGAAGTAGTGGAGGATTTCCTAGCTTTGTTGAATGTTCCATTGGATATCATTTTTACTCTTCAACCTACAGACACTGATGTACCTTTACCAAAAATGAGTAAATATCCTTGTACTGTTAGACAGTGTGCTACAACATACTTTGATATAATGAGTATTCCTCGGCGATCTTTTTTTGAGATTTTTCGTCATTTTAGCCAAGATGAATTAGAGAAAGAAAAACTTGAAGAGTTTACCACTGCTGCAGGACAAGAAGAATTATATGACTATTGTAACAGACCCAGGCGTAATATTCTTGAAGTTCTAAAAGACTTTCCTCACACAACACCACATGTTCCTTTTGAATATTTCTTTGATATGATTCCATCTATAAGGCCACGATCATTTTCAATAGCATCATCTCTGCGAGCTCATCCTCAGGAATTTCATTTATTGGTAGCTGTTGTTCAGTACAAAACACGGTTGAGGAAACCTCGTTTAGGTTTGTGTTCTAACTGGATTACAGAACTAAAACCTGGCTGTTCTATTCCGTTTTCTACTAAAAAGGGATCAATTGCATTAATTGAAAGTCCAGTACCCATTATATTAGTAGGTCCTGGTACAGGTGTTGCCCCTTTTAGATCATTTGTTGAAGAACATGCTCTTAAAGGAATTGGCGATAACTACTTATTCTTTGGCTGCAGAAACAAAGCCAAAGATTTCTTTTTCTCTGAAGAGTGGCAAGAATTATGTGAGAAAAACATTTTGAAAATCTTTACAGCCTTTTCACGTGATCAAGAAGATAAAATTTATGTTCAGCATAGGATTGCAGAAAATGGTCCATTAATGTGGGATCTTATTCAGAATAAAAAAGCCTCTATTTATGTTGCTGGGAATGCAAAACAGATGCCTCAGGGTGTAAAGGATGCATTTTTAGAAATTATAACAAAAGAAGGAAGCTTAACTCAAGAAGAAGCAGTGAAATATTTTCTAAGTCTAGAAAATGTTAAAAGATATCAAATGGAAACATGGGCATAATAAAAATATACTTTTTGAAATGTACTCTTAATTATAAAATAGAAATTAATGAATTGTAGTTTAAATTGTTAAATATTGTTATGTATAAGACATATATATTGATCGATAAAAGTTACTGATTATTGTTAGAAATTTTAAAATGGTTATAATTAGTTATAAAACTGAGTAGATGTTTAGAGTTCCTTAAGATTCTTTATTTTAATATTTGTTTACTTTAAGAATCCATCTTGTGTAATTTAATATATCTTCAAATATTCTTAACCTGTATTCTTTCTGTTGAGTATGAATTCTATCAGATGTTGTAATTATATAAATATATTTAAAGAGAGTTGTAATTATTATTTTTGTAACAATGTGAAAGATGTTTAATCTTTAAGGAATGAAGTCAAACTAATCAGAAAACGAGATCTGATTTTATCAATTGTTAAATTATTTTGTTTTTTTACGCAGATGTTAAGTTGAAATCCTTGTTAATTTAGTTTTGAATACAATTATTTGATGTAGTTATTTGCATTATATGCAGTAACATACTTTTAAATCATTCATTGAACTTCAAAATGGCCGTGTTAAATATAGTTTTAAATTAAAAATATATTTGAGTACACTTTTTTGTTTCAAGTTGTACTTTGGTGCCCTGTCTACTTAGAACTTAATCTGCCCTATTTGCCTTTTGGAAATTATATTTTTGATCCAGTGGCATAACGTACACACTTGTATTGCGGAGGAGGGCAAGATTCTAGGGGACCCAAAGCCTATGTTATATTATGGTTTTGCTATTCTTTGTACAATCCGATTTGGGGCCCAAAACCTGTCTTTGCAAGGGGGCCTCTAATATTTTCTGTTATGCCTCTGATTTGATCCCTTCTTCTCTGTATCTTTACAGAACATCTTAGTAGCCAAATTACATATGTTATATGCAGTAATTTGCAAGTTCAACAACTTTTTAAAAAGTTTTGTCTTCTTCCTCATTAATGTAACATTATACTTTTGTTTTTAATTCCTTTCATGACTAAGGGAAAACTTTTTGGCCATTTTAAAATATACTGTATTTAATTATAATTTATTTTTTATACAAAATGTCAAAATAGAATGTATGCAGAATGCAATTACCTAAATGGGAACATTTAGAAGGAAGAAAAAGCATATTTTACGTAAATCGGCAAGTATAGTTTTGTACAATAATTAAGTATATTTGAATGACTGAAAACAAATGTCTGATGATGACAAATAACTATTTCATTCCCATAAAATTCCAAGAAGAAAACACATTGTTATGTGTTTTTCTTATGATTTTTATTTATTTTATGCCAAAACAAAAAAATAAGCAGTTACATACTAATATTTAGTCTTAGCAACCTTACAGTTCTTTGAGGGTTAACATATACGCTGTTTCACTGTTTTAAAATGCAGTAGCTAAGTGGCCATGGTCACAAATTCATGGTCAGCATTATTTCTATTGAACCATGGGTGCAAGCCCATAACTGCATGTTAAATTTGTATTGGCTCAACTTCATATTGATGTGATGAAGAACTCTTTTGGATAATAAGAGCCAACTTAGGTATCATCCTTAAAACTTGAACATGGTTCAAAGTTATGAGATCTGTTCACCAGTAACCCTTGTGTTGGCTTCTTATTGGCTGTTAAAAGAATATTTTCCTATTTTGACAGAAACAAACAAAAAGAAAATGCTTTAATTTTATTACTGAGAAAAGCCAAAGATGAGATTTTCAATTAATATTTAAAGAATTTTCAAAATTTTATTTAAATGTGATCTATAAGAATATTTTAGTATTAGCAAAATTAAGGCAGTTATGATTTATTAAATAACTTTTTGAAAATTGAAAAAACAATGCTTAATATTCATTAAAATGAATGAAACATTAAGTTCCCAGTATTAAGCTTTTTCTATGGATATGAAAATTAATATAAATAGTAGTAATATTTTGAGGTAGCTAGACTTATGTATGTTGACTAATGGAAAAGCTTTGCTGTGATCATATTTTATATTTTTGAGAGTACCAAAGCTTATAAATTAAATTATAATCAGTGAAGTATGTTAACTATTAATATTTTGTATTTATGATACAGATAAATTGTTTAAAAGAATAAGAATTAAAAAAAATCTTACTATTCAATAGTCAGTATATCTTATCAGTGGTGTATGCAAGGGTAGGGTTTGGGGGTTCAATTTTCTATACATGAAAAGATTTTTATTTTTTTAGCGTAAAGGTCAAGCCTTGATGCTTTCATCCACCTGTTTTTAAAAATATAAATATCACCTATATGAGAAAGTAATCTGTGTACGTCACTGGATGTTATTAAAAATATATGAAATATAAATTCTCAAATATATTCTTACTTTACAATTCAGTGTCAATATATATATACACTTTTATACAGCAATATTAAATGTAACAAAAATGAATGAAATATTAAGCTCATTTGAAAAATATTAATTTTGAAGAAACAAGTAAAATACATTTTCTGCTCTATAATTAATAACTGTGTACTAGTTTTTAACTTGGAGTATATACAGTATGTGTTATATTACTTCAATATTTTAATGGGATGGTATTTAATTTTGTTCAGATGAATTAAAACGATAGTTTAATTAATCAAAACTGAGATATAGTCATAAATGCTTCAATGTTCTAAGTATTGTGGATTTTTTTCTTTCGTTTTAAAGAAATAAGTCTTCTAAATATTGGCTTGTATTAGAATGGATTTGCAATGGTTTCCGGTTAAAATATATGAATTAAATATATATATATATAATACTAGTCTAGTAAGCAGTTGAAGTGTTTTTTGAAAACTTACTGAAACTTACTTTTAAACATTTTGAGTTATTGCAAATTATATTAAAAATTTCTTACTTCATTCCTCATGAAAAAAGTTCAGTTGAATAATGAATAATGGAATAACATAGTAAAAAAGGTATATTTGTATTTATTCGTTATGTATGTAAATATGTATTTAAGATTCTAAAATTTTACATTCTTCATAATATTCAATATAAAGAGTGTTTTTTTTTTCCAGGTATAGAAGTTTAAGTTGGCATTACTTTCCAAGATGGCGACCGATTTAACAGCTGTCAAGTGATTTATTCTCAGTTTGGTTTGGCAATTCATCAAAACGATCATCAAGCAAGGCGTAGATTCGCCGAATGGGCCCAAAACGAGATTGCCGTTGTTCCCGATTTTCATAAGCGAATTTTGTTTAGCGATGAAGCGCACTTCTGGTTGAATGGCTACGTCAACAAACAAAACTGCCGCATTTGGCGTGAAGCTAATCCACAAGTGTATGTCGAAATACCGTTACATCTAGAAAAACTGACTGTTTGGTGCGCTTTATGGGCTGGTGGAATCCTTCTTCAAAAACGATGAAGGCCACAACGTTACAGTCAATGGTGATCGATATAGAGCCATGATTACTAACTTTTTCATTCCTGAATTGAACAATCATGATGTCCAGGAGCTGTGGTTCCAACAAGACGGCGCAACATGTCACACAGCTCGTGCCACAATCGATTTATTGAAAGACACGTTTGGTGACCGCCTAATTTCACGTTTTGGACCTGTGAATTGGCCTCCAAGATCTTGTGATTTAACACCGCTAGACTATTTTCTGTGGGGCTATGTAAAGTCATTGATCTATGCGGATAAGCCACAAACGCTTGACCATTTGGAAGACAACATTCGCTGTGTTATTGCCGATATACAGCCACAAATGTTGGAAAAAGTCATCGAAAATCGGACGTCCAGATTAGACTACATCCGAGCCAGCCGTGGTAGTCATATGCCAGAAATCATATTTAAAATGTAATGCCACAAGATTATCTTTCGAATGAAAAAAAATTCATGTCAATCGAATAATACATCGTTGTTTTATTGCAATTTAAAGTTCTATACCTCTAAAAAAACACCCTTTATTTTGCAAGTAATTTTATGTAATAATCAGCCAATAGTAAATAAAATGTACTGATAATTATTGAAGCTCACATTTAATGCTATTCATTTATTTTGTGACAGCTAAAAAATCAATTTTGATAAAACCAGTCAGTGAATGAAGTTGAATACAAAGAAAAAAGTTAATTGCTTAAAAGTATTATTACAAATAAAAAATGTTAATTTATAAAAATTTTTGATAAAATTATGCTTGCTTGTTAATGCAAAAATAAATTTTGGTGACACATTGAGTTATTTAGCCATTTGGTTTCACAAGGCACACACTTTTATAGCACATTTAGATTGATAGTCATATTTTTTGTGACACTTTGTTCACTTCTAAGGTATTTTATTTCTGTCTAATGGGAATATAGTTCTGCTGTGGACATCATTTTCCTTTAAAAATCTCTTTATAAATACTAAATTCAGATCTTATAAAAAAATTGCTTAAAAATAAAAAAAAAATCCCCAAAATGATTTAGAAAATGTTTATGTGTGCATTATCTTGGTAAAGGGCTGAAAATATATTCTGTAGATGATTTTTTTTTTTTTTGCACTTAAACTCAGTTTTAGTAGTTGATTGGTCATGGTCAATATAGTTTCTATCAAATCCAGGATATCATTAAAGACCCGCCATGTTGAGAGAAGTTGATCTGTGTAGGCTCAAAGTCCTCATATTGGCATGGTGTAAGTTTGGGAAGTGACTGCCAGTTTAGGTTTCATTCTTGTCAAAATTATGAGGCACATCCCGATAGCCTTGTTACTTGTAAGCACGAATTGATAAACAATCAATCAATATCACATTATTATCTTCAAAATAGTGAATAAAATCCGTCACCATTGTAATGAGTCAGAAATTATTCAGTAAGAGAGAGAAGTGAGGATCCATCTCTGGGTTAACATATGTTATTTCCTGTACATAGGCACTCTTCTTGCTTCTAAGTTGCATACAGTTCCATGTTCTATGCATATTTATACGAAAAAAAATCATTGACAGAGATTTCCACACGTTGATGGAAAGCAGCCTAATGATTCACTCTCCTGTGACTTCCGTTTTTCTACCAAAGGGAAACCGTACAAGTAGTCTGTCTAGTGGCGCCATCTAGCAGTTGTGACATTAATAAATGATAATATAATTCCCCTGGTTACAAAACTAGTTTTAAATCACAGATTACAAATAATTTATTACTGTATTAATTTTATTTTTTCTTAATCATAGAGTTTTTTTTTTTACTGTTCTGTATCTGCTATGTTACAAGTAAAAATTATTTTTTTCACTTTCAAGCTGGAGATCTGTTGAAAGTTATTATTTTATTCAGTTATAAATTTGCTAAGTATGCAACTATATCAATCCTATAATGATTAACTACACAAAATTTGTTTCTATTTTCACTTCTCACTGCTATACATTGTTTACACTTCGGGATTCTTATCTGAATTATTCAATCTTTGAAATATTCATCAGAGTTGAACATTATGTTTAGCATGTAAAAACTTTGATATCATAAGCTTTAAAATTGTATATAAATTGTATTTTTATTTATGATTTTGTATTAACAAATTTTTTCTTCTCTTATTAATTTTACTCTCATTTATTTTTATTACTTAAATCTTTTGGAAGATTTTAGTAAAGTCAGACTTTCCCATCAGACTTTCTCATCAATATATATGTGAGAATTTTTTTAAAAATATTCATTTTATTTTCAGCCTTACCGAACATATTTTATTTTCACCAAAAGATTGTGCAATAAAGTTATTTTATTATCATTTAGTAAAATAAGTTCAAATTTGGACAATTTTGGACTGCGTCCGCCCCATTCCACCCTTCCTTGATCTGCTCGATCCCCAGATTTGTCACCCATCGAGCATATCTAGAATCAGCCTACGAGCAGGGGCGTAACGTATACATCGCATCCCGAAAAGGGCCCAAAACTCGACTTTGAACGGGGGGCTCCAATGTTCTCCGTTATGCCACTGCCTAGGAGTTTGGTCGAATTAGAGGCGCGTTTACTGCAATTGTGGAACACGCATATGTATCGCAGGACATTATAAGGGAAATGTATGCCTCTATGCTCGACCGTATCACATCATTTAAATGCCAATGAGTATATATAAAACAATACACAAAATATATGAAACCTATTTTTTTAGTAAAATATTAGTATAGTTTCTTAAAAAAAATGATGGAACTTAGTAATTTTAAAAATTATATATTTTTTTTCATGGGAAAACTATATTTGCAAAAAAATTAGGCATTGCTTACACTAAAAAAAATTGGGATTATATTATATGTACAGGTATCCTTGTGACGAATCTGTACGGAACCTTTCCGCTAATATTCTTAGGCGTCTTTTTGGGGATTATAAATTCGCGTATATTTCCAATCAACTCCAAAAAGTGAACGGGATATGCAAAGTAGATAGGGTATTTAAGTAGAGCGTTGTAAGCTAGCAGGTACGAAGGCTATTGAGCCAGCTGTAGTAGCCTCAAATTTAGAGGATTCCATTGGATTACGTTAGTGAAGCCTTATTGCTGTTATTCTACGAAAGAACTAGAAAGCTGATATACCAGGCGGTAACTATAATTTATTTACGCTTAAAATAAGCGTTAGTTTAGTAAAGTTAATGGAAGCTAATAATTCCAGTACGTGTATTTCTCAGACCTCCTATTTCGGTATACCTTATTTCATCTTGCGCACAATTATTGATTAATTTCATAATTTGTAATTTAATTTAATATTAAAGGTAAATCACTTTTGTTTGACGTAACATAGAAACATTATATGTTATTAGAGTTTTTTGAGATTTGAATTGATATAATAAATGCAAGTTATTATTATACAAAATGGCTCTTAGTGATTCTTTGCCTCAAATTAATCTTGGTGTCCAGGGTGAAACCCAGGGAGGTCCGCACAGTGGCGCCCAAAGCTTAAATCCCGAGTTTAGAGTCGGATCTAATTTTCGTATCATCCCTAAGCAGTATCTTTCGGGGATGGAAAATGTGGCTGACTTCTTGGAGAATATTGATAATAACTTAACATATTACGAGATACCCACACAACTGGCTTGTGCATATTTAAAGGGTCATCTCACAGGACGGGCACTAGATTGGTTTGAGGTTCTAGGTTATAGGGTTGTAGAAGACAAGGCGACGGATTACGCGCTCTTAAAGCAAGTTTTGACAGAACAGTTCCCCGTGGTTAGGAATAGTCGGAACTCGAAACGCGTTTCTATTCATCATCTCAAAAGCACAACCAGAGACCTTCCGATTTTGTGTATGACTTGTTAAAGATACACAAGCATTTAAAACTAGAAATGACGGAGGAAAAATTGCTAGATCATGTTATTAGTAGGTTAGAACCTCAGATTTTAGATTATGTGGAGGTTCGGCGTCCGCAAACCACATCTAACCTTCTACAAATAATTGATAAGTACGAGAAAAGGTTTCTAAATAGAAAGCTCAGGGGTTCGAGTCGGGAATTCCGAGATGTAAACCAAAGCGAGAACAATCGTTTCCCTAACAGGAATCGGCAGGAAAATTGGAGGGAGACGAGAGGTAACAACAGGTACTCTGACAATAGTAGACCGTAGAGGGAATTCAATAGATTTGAGGGTCAAGGTGTTGCGGATAATCGGAGATTCGATGGTCGACGCCGAGGTGGTCAATCTGATCATAGATTCCATAATCAAGGTGGCCGACAGGGTGGTTCAAGAAACGGTGCTTTAAGGGGTCAGAATGATCAAAACAGATATTTAAACTTTTAAGCGATCGATGCGAGTCTGGGGGTGATCAATCGCGATCTACAGAAAATCCTCCCGATACGGAACACCGAACTATTAGGATATCCTCACTACGAATAACTCCAGTAGATTTACCTTATGTGCCCATTCTTTTAAATGAAACATTCATTACAGCCCTTTGGGACACGGGAGCGGAGAAATCTTTTATATCAGAGGAGGTCTATCGCAGATATTTTTCGTATCGACCGCGTCAAAAGACTAATGATAGAGTAGTGACGGCCCAAGGAGCCCCGTGTTGTCACATAGGTTGGGTCGAATTACAAATTCGGATCCGAGAATTCCAGAAAACCTGGGAATTTCCCATTCTTAACAATATGCAGTACCAATGCATTCTAGGCATTGATTTTATGAAGGAATCCAAATTGACTTAAGATTTCTATAAGAAATCTTTGATCATTCCAGATGACCAAATGAAACAGTTGCCAAAAGTGGAAAAGCAGGTCGAGATTGATCTATCCGATACAAAGCTCGGTGAAGGACAAAAGCAAAAATTAAAGGATTTATTTAATAGTTTTAAAGGGCTATTTTCAGACCAGCCGGGGTTAACTCATGTTTTATACCATAAAACCGATACTGGGGACCAGGGGCCGGTAGTGTCAAGACCACAACGATATGATAGGGTCAAACAAGGAATAATTGACTATCACATTGAGAAAATGTTACAGGAGGGTACCATTCGTCCTATTCAATCCCCATACGCGTCACCGGGGGTTTTAACGCGCAAAAATAATGGCCTTCCTCCAGATTCTTTAGAGGCGTATCGATTCGCGATTGACTATCGCAAACTCAACGCCATCACTAAATACCCGCCATATCCATTACCGGTGATTGATGACCTGTTCACAAACATCCCGCATACCGGTATTATGTCGACATTAGATTTAAAATCGGGCTACTTTCAATTGGCAATTAGTCTGAAAGATATCGAGAAAACCGCGTTTATAACACGAAATGGCACGTTTGCATTCCTCAGAATGCAAAAGCGCCAAACTTTCAAAAGGCCATCGACATTATATTGAAACCGGGTATTGGGCGTTTCGTGATGGTTTACATGGATGATGTAATCATTACATCTCCATCATTTAATGAACACATAGATCATTTGAATCAGGTATTTACATTGTTGCGAGACGCAGGTCTAACACTAAATAAGGATAAATGTCACTTCACACGTGACAAATTGAAGTATTTAGGTCTCATAATTAGCAAGGAAGAGATTGAAACCGACAATAGTAAGGTCAAGGCAATCGCAGAAATGTAACTCCCTAAAAATTATAAAGAAGTGTCGAAGTTTTTAGGGATGGCGGGGTGGTATCAAAAATTCATACCCCATTATGCAGATATATGTGAACCATTATATCGGTTAAAGAAAAAGGGAGCTAAATTTAATTGTCCAACGGAAGCACAGGATGCTTTTAATAAAGTAAAACGAGCATTAACAGAGGCGCCAGTTTTACAGTTGCCGAATTTTGAGGAACAGTTTAACTTATTTACGGATGCTAGTGGGTAGGAATTGGTGCTGTGCTGAATCAAAATCCCAGACCTATTGCATTCGCGTCTAGAACCCTGAACAAGGCCGAAAGAAACTATACAGTTACAGAACGCGAATGTTTGGTGGTGATATGGGCATTGAATAAGTTAAAACTTATTTTGGATCACTACCGGTGAAGGCAATCACAGATCACGCGGTATTAACAAAGCTAACGAATGGGAAAAACTTATCCGGGCACTCAAGTTATCCGAGTTTAACATTGAATGGGAACATCGACCCCCCTGGTGTCCAAAACGTTGTCGCGGACGTATTGTCTAGGAATCCAGTAGGCAATATGGATGGATCACAAATTTCGTGCGCAGCTCTTCGAGCCTTAGCCTTAAACTCTAGAAAACAACTCATTCGAGAGCAAAGGGAAGGTCCTGAGTTAGGGCACATCTATCGTTATTTAGAAAATCCAGTCGATGGTTCCGTTAATGCAACTGTATGCAAGGATTGGTTCCAGGATTTTAAATTGATGGTCTACTCTTTTATGCGAAATATTCTACAACTCTTGGAGAACTCAGAGTGTACATTGCTATATCTCTTCGCAAAGCAATAATGCAAGAATTTCACGATCTGCCATTAGCAGGCCATTTAGGAAAGAGGAAGACTTATTTAAAATTGCGTGACACATGTTATTTTCCGTATATGAGGAAATATATATTTGAATATGTATCAACCTGTGACCGGTGTCAAAAATTTAGTTATAAAAACGCGCTACCAGCTGGTCGATTAATTCCGATAGTATCGAATTACCCCCAATGAAATCGTAACGTTAGACTAACTAGGCCCCTACCTCGCATGACGACCCGAAAGATATAGATTTCTATTGGTAATAACTGACCACTTCATTAAGTGGAGTGAGCTTATTCCTTTACGAAAAGCTTCGGCCCAGGCCATAGCTAACGCTCTTTTTGAAAATTGTATTTCACGATATGGAGCACCTATTTCTTTGATTAGTGATAATGGCCCCCAATTTATATCCGAGGTCTTTGAACACCTAAGACACAGGTTGGACATAAAACATATTAAAACGGTAACATATCGGCCGCAGGCAAATTTAACGGAAAGAGTTAATCGCACCTTAGTGCAGATGATAGCGTGTTTTGAAGAAGAAAATCACGATAACTGGGACCGAGATTTCTCCATAAGTTCGCTTTTGAGCTGTGCACATCAGTTAATGAAACGACAGGTAAAACTACGGCTGAGTCATTCTTAGGTAGAAAGATTATAACACCTTTTAGTAAATTAATAAATGTCACAGAGGGTGCTGAATATGTGGGAGGAAAAATTGAGAAATTATTCGATGAGGCAAGGCAGAATATGCGGAAACAACATAAGACTTGGGAAAAATACTATACTCGGAAAAGGAAAGAGGTTAACATCAAAGTAAATAATTTGGTGTTGGTACAAATTCATTTTATGAGTGCTGCGGGTAGGAGAGTGGTCGGAAAGTTTTTGCCTAAGTTTGAAGAGCCATATAGAGTGTTGGAAGTACGGAATAACAATTTGATCATTTAGAAGAAGGGAAAAAGGGTCGACAGTTAATATCGACCAGGTGCGAGTGTACCATCCAAGACAGTCCGATACAATTAGTTTTGATAGTCATGATGAGACACTATATGAAGGATAGAGGTCTAGTAATGGGTCGAGTAGGTCACACCCGGGAAAATCCAAAAGATCTAGGAAAACCTCGAGTGAGGAGAGTAAGGGTCATAAATTAAATAAGGGAAATGCCGGATTGGAGGATCCGAGATTGAAGCGTAAAGTAAGGTCAAATGGGTCAGTGGAGAGGACGGATAAAAAGCGGTCCAAAATATGCAGGAAAAGATCTCTGCAGGGGTCCGAACATGGGGACCAGAAAAGACCAACCCCTGTACCAACACAGGGGATAAAGAGAACAGCACCATCCTCTATATCATCTGGAAAAAATAAATATAATAACCCTTCCCAGGGAGTCCACCTAATCAACCCTTCCAGACAGGGCAAGAGTCCTGTACAGGGCCCGGGTCCAACAAAGGAAACAGTTGCAGGGCGACCATTGCATCGGAAGAATTATTGCAATGAAGCAAATCACGGGCGGATGTTTAAAATCCGGTGGATAAGAGCGAATAGAGG
The DNA here is from genome assembly GCA_019973935.1 of Trichonephila clavipes. NCBI lineage: Eukaryota > Metazoa > Arthropoda > Arachnida > Araneae > Nephilidae > Trichonephila > Trichonephila clavipes. The sequence goes on along the minus strand of BMAU01017210.1, from coordinate 1,577,691 downwards.
ACAAAGAAAAAATCAGGTTGTATCGTTTCTTTTTTCCCCTCTCCTTTCGAACAAGTGGTCGGAAGAATTACAATGAAGCAAATCACGGGCGTGTGTTTTTTAAGAAGCTTGAAGAGAAAAACAAGCTTTTGTCTTGTTAATTTTTTTATATAAATATAGAGAAAACAAATGTAAAAATGCATTTGTTTACTTCTATGTATGACTTCTCTAAGATGCGACAATTCCTTTGGTTATTTGTTTTAATGGTTTATTGAAAAATGTTTGAAATTGTATGTATATATGTATGTGTATATTTTTTTTATCACATCTGGTGGCTTGGGACGCGGCGTATTTAGGTAGTGCTAACATTAACACTAACAAGCGCAGCATGCATGGAATGGGAATTTTAAGGAGCCAGATGCTTTAATTGGTATATAAGAAAATGTTATGTAAAATGTGAATGTGTTTGTACCTACAGTATATGTTTGTTTCTTCCTACTACTTAACACAGTTAAATAGTTTTTGATGAAATAATTACATAATTTCTCTGAAAAAACCCTACAATTTTTAAAGTTTCGAAAATCTCGAATTTTTTTCTTTTTTCTCATGTAAAACAATTTTTTTTTAATTTGAAAAATTAGACGGTAAAAAGAGAAAAAATATTATTGTTCCTTTAAAAAAACAACCGAATTAATGATTTTCATACATCAAACACAGAAGGAACTATCTTTTAAAATGTGTCAAGAGGCGTCATTTATTTTATGAATTTTATTTTTAATATTTTAAGGTTATTTTATATCAAAGGACGTAAAATGCTATGCGTTTTTATATTCAGAAAAATATGCATTAATTTTAAAGATTGCAATTGAAAAAATCGATTTTTTGAATGTGCATGATGTCCTGGTACTTTTATAAAGAAGAGTTTTACTTCAAATATTAATAGTTTTAAGTATACAACAATACACATAAATTTATTTCAAAGTTGAAAACAGAGAAAGATCAATGATGTGGTACAATTACTTTGTTCTAACAGATATGACAATTATATATCCTCAACAGTTATTTGTTACTAGTTATTCATTGCAGATCCAACAATGTTCTTACTCAACAATACATTTAATAGTTGTTTGTTTCCAATTAAATTCTTTTCAAATAAATATTAAATAATGCAAAAAAAAATATGACTTAAATCTGTATCCTCCCAAAATGAAAAGATATGTCTTTTACATCATTTTAGAGTTTCTATCTTTTTATTTTTACGTTTCTTCAGGGATAATCGAGGACGAAAGGGTAAAATATACATTCTTTCTTATTATCTCGTTGTTATAATGTTATATAATCATAATTTACAAGCCATTTGGAATAAAAAATTTTTTTTTAATAAATGAACAAAACCGTTTATAGTCTTACGATGTAATTTGAGAAATATTTCACACAAGGAAATTATTCCTCTATTTACTTGAAATAATATCTGTTGCTGTGTTAAAGAGCTCGAAAGCCGTTGATGTGCAGATTACCTAGCCAATCTGAAGATTAACTGATTTACTCCGTTAAAGTGCGGAATCAAGAGTTCTAAGCATTTTAAGAGGTAATCTTCACATTAGCTGTTTCGTATCGTTATGCTACTCTCATTTTCTTTGCTGGGAATTTGGATTGGACGTTGACTCATTCCAGAATAATTTATCCTAAACATTTAGAAACAGAGTGACAGACAGTAAATATATTCAATAAAAGACTCCTTGAATTAATTTATAATACATTTAATTACGACTACCAGTATCTTCTGGAGACAAATTAAATGTTTAAACGTTCCAATATTACAAAGAAAAATAGAAAAGATTACAAAGATATAGACACATAAATAAATAACTTGTCTATTTCTTTAACCCCTTAATTGGTCATTTATTTTTACCCAAAATGCTTAAAAAAAAAGGCATGTATTTTTATTGTTTATAACTAAACAGTAGGGATGGCGATTCTTTCAGAAAAGGATTGATTTTTTTAAATCGATTCGAATCGTAACCTGATGAATCGATTCACAAAAAAATCGAAGTCTAAAAATCGATTTCTAAAAAGTCGATTTTTTTTTCAAATCTGCATTTACAATGTAAATATAAACCCATTTTATGAAAAACAAGAAAGATACCATAATATATATATAAATGACCTCTTATCAGTAAAATCAGCAAATTTTTTAGTTCAGGGTATTCGACATTTACTATTATTTTTATCACATATCAAAGAGTATCAGGTATAAAAGAAGGCATTTATTTTCTAAATGTATTTGTCACATTAAAAAGTTTAGAAAATAGATATTATAACTTATAGTTCCCAATGCTTATTATCTAACTTTTTAAAAACAACAGTCTGTCAAGTCTACTGGGATTCAATCGATTCCGCTCATCACTTGCGATGTTGCCGGCAATCGAAAAAAGGCTCTCACAAGAAACAGATGATCCAACGATACTCATATACATCATGACTATTGAGTGAACGTGTTGATAAACACAGTTCTTTTGTTCTTTCCAGTGAATTAACCCTTTAACCACCAACACCGTAATATTTTCGGTTTTAAAGATAGTGAACTCAACTAATTGTGAATAATGTTATGTTTTTTTACCAAAACAGAAAAAAATCGAATGTCGATTTTCTAGGATGAAATATCGATTCACTGAATCAATTCATTCAGATTTAAGCGATTTTGGCCCGACATAATCGATTTCAATCTCCATCCCTACTAAATACCGTGAATATCGATTTTTTTGTCACAGCCCGAGATATCCCGCCGTGTACACGTTAAATCTGTCGATTAATCGGTGTCGTCCACGTTTCCATGAAAATCGCCATCCTGAACAGTACGTTAAATTCAATCAATCAACCCTATCTATTCCCGCCTTCACCACAAAAAAAATGCCGGATGAAAAACATTTTAGTACAGTGCTTCTCAAACTTTCAATACTTGCGACCCAATTTTCAGTCATAATTTTCTTCGCGCCCCCTCCCCCTGCAAACAATCATAATGTATTGAATTTAATAATAATGTACTTTGACATAAATCTACAATATGAATTTAATTACAAATCGTACAATTATCAAGACAAAAATTAAATTTTTTATATAATTTTATGTATGACAAGCCCATGAGGTCACTAGAAATTGTTAAACTTGCTCTTAACTTAGTATTATTGTTAAATAACTATCGAATACAGTGTGCAGTACTAATACATTTAAAAATATATTATCAGTATAAAGGCGTATTTTTTATTTTTTACTATGTCAGAATGTATTTTGCTTTTCTTCCTTTCAGTAAATTAATAATATTTTAAAATGTTTTATTTTTGACTTCTCGATATGCTCGCGGCCCCCTCATAGTGTTATCACGCCCCCTGGGGGGGACGCGCCCCACAGTTTGAGAAACACTGTTTTAGAACCATAACAAACTACATTGCCTTTTCAAAAAACTAGCTCTAAATAATACGAGCCATAAAAATCATACACCATAAAAATTAAAAATAAGTGCAACTCAAAGAAAGAAAGAAAATATCTGTGTGCCCGTACAGCGTAAGGGCAAACCAGTTGCGGGCAACTTTCGATAGTCTATACGTTATCTTGAGGGGCTAATTACTTTGTATTGTAGTTTTTCAATTGATTGATGATTGATTTTGTCAACTTATGTGTTGATTGTTCTATTTGTTCCATCAAAGATCTTATTTTCGCTTTAACGAGTGTGTAATTGGAAATGAGTGGATTAACAAATGTCTAGTAGGTAAAGTGCAGATTATCTAGGTAATTCACAGTTTACCTAGGTAATTTGAGAAGTGAAACAATTTTCCATACTTGAACGGATCACCCTAGTTAATGTGCAGATTAACTGATTTCTGCAATTTAGAGGAAACACAGCTAATAATCAAATTTCATCCAAACGTGGTCATTAGTTCCAGAGAAATTCTGAAAATACTGTAAGGGGGTCACACTTTGATTTTCTGATATCGTAATTTAAAAATTAAAGATTTTCTGAACTATACTGAAAGACACTACGTGTAATTTCAGATTTATGACATGAGCAATCCATATACAGCAGAGCCTGTTTTTGTGTGGACCTTTTTTCATGCGATTTTATTTTTGTACGATCTTTTTTTATGCGGTGTATGAATTTAAACGGCTTCGGAGCCAATGTAATGATTTCTACCAATGTGCAAATATACACTTCAAGACGCTCTATTCATTTTTTAACATGCTTTTATAAGTTTCACTTGTATGTAATGGAATTTTTGGACTCGATTTTTACCCGCTTTAAAAGGTCAGATTAATTCGAAATTTTGCACACTTATCAAGGATCGATGACAATACAATAATTTCAAAATTTTGTTCCATTGTCCTGATCAAAATCGTCAAAAATAACGATTTTAAGTATTTCGAGATTTGGCGACTAATTCATTATACCATTTACAAATTTGGCGATTAATTCCATACTCCATTTCCATATTTGGCGACTTATTCCAGATATGGTGACTAAAAAGGTGCAACCCTAAAAATGAAAACGCTTGTTATAAAAAAAAAGTGTTTTTTATGTGAGAAAGGGGGGAAGACTCGTTCATATGAATAAAAATAAAAATTATGTTCTAACTGCTAAATATTTTTTATTTTTATTTTGATAAAATAATATGTTTTCTACACTTCCAAAAAATACAGTACGGTAGCTGTTATTATTTTTATACTTAAAAAAAGCATTACCTGCCTATTGAATTAAAATTATAGCGTTATAATTAACTATTAACCACAAACAAATTATGCAAATTCGTCCAAATGATTTAGTGTGAAAGACAAAGTTTATCTACTTTAAATACCAGAAGTGATAAAAGTAAGTTTTATTCTGAAATAAAAAAAATAATGATTACACTAATCAAGGCAATAAATTAGAACCGAGCGTGCACTGTCACTTGGCACAGACAAAACAAAAGGGAAAAAAATTCTTTAAATACACATAAGAAATCTAAGATTATATTTTTTTTCAACAGTAATAAATTGTTTTCATTTGTAAAAAAGAGGAAATGCTTTTGAATGTTAGAATACTTGATAGTAAAGGATATTAGTAAGGATTTATGGAATTTTCAAATATTTTTTTGTGCGGTTTCTTTTTATGTGGTCCTTATCTATCGCACAATAACAGATTTTACTGTATACGCATATACAAATTCATGTCAAAACTCACTTTTTGTTACAATAATTTATTCACATTTTACACAACATTACTCTTTTATCCACTTTTTTTTTTAGTGTTTTTGGAATTTCAATAAAATATCTATCATTTGACGAGAGAAAACTTTTACAGAAGTGTTAAGTAAAAAAGTTTTTATCTCCTCCCCTCCGTTGAACTTTGCAGTTCCTTCTTTAAATACCTATAACTCAGAAAATTTGTTTTGAAATTAACTTTTTTTTTCATGATTGAAAATCAGAGGAGCTAAAAAAATAGACATCAATAATGAGAAAATTTAGTTTTAGAAGTTTTTTAGCTATATTTTAACTATGTTTTACTTAACTATGCTTATAATTTTGAGCCATTAATATTTATACTAATTTTGTCAATCTGCGATTAAAAGTGTAAAAGGAAATAAATATGTGTCTTTTTTTAAAATTCCTGAACAGTTTTCTATAATTACTAAAAGATATAAAAGTTTCAAATAATTTTTTTTAAAAAAATATACATTCATTAACAGTTTTGATGGACAAAATTTTGTAAAATATTTTGAGTATTAATTTCATTTTAATCTCGTAATATTATGAGATAAAAAATATTTTCTTACTTTGAAACCAGTATCAATTATTTGTAACGATGCAGGTGAAATTCATATTCACAACACATTAATAAAAATATCCTAAACAATTTCGAGTAAATGTAAAATGTTGCGCATGTGCCTTTTTCGATGGTCGAGTCGTTGAAACAAGCTTTCTAAATGATATTTAGCCATTTTCGCAAAAAATTCTAATAAACAAATATCAATTCGAAAGTTAATGCCTTATATATTATACAAAATAATCAATAACTTTTGTTCATATCTTTATTTACCAACAGGATTTTGTTCCGGACATAGAGTCAGAAAAATATAATGATATTCCGAATTTGGACTATCAAGAAATGAGTGAAAAAGAATACCTTAAAAATGTTAGAAGCCGCTCGACTAAAACTCCTTTTATAGAAAATACTAATAATCTACTCAAAAAGAAGAAATCAAGCGAAGAAAACACAAAAAGAAATACATATAAAAAAGATACATTACAAAAGCACCGTGAATTTAGACAAGAAAATATTCATCCTGAACATTCAGTTATAGCGACTTTCAAAGTACATTTTAATGAATTAAGTGTAGAAAATTCAAATCAGAAGGACAACAATGGAATCGCTTTAAAAACGAATTCTTTAGAGAAAAGGCATAAAAACAGCCTGCCTCTTCACTTAAAAAATATCATTATTTCTGGAGAAACCAATCACTTAAACAGAGGTGAAACAAAAGTAGATAAAGCCAAGCGAATTATGAGTCACTTAAATTCGTTACAAAATCGCCATTTTGGAGAACATAAAAACATTCAACCATTCCGAAGACAGACATTGTATAATAATGACAGAAATTTGTACAAGTTCCATCAAATGAGAAATCCAACAAATCTTCAGAATAATGAAAACGAATTGCGTCAGGATTTTGAAAACGAATTGCGCCTGAATGATGGAAACGAATGGCGAAACATTGAAACAAAATCAGAAGCAATCAAAACTAACGATTTTTCCAACAGAAAAAAAATTAAACCTGCTTTGCATGATAGATATAATTTCAAAAAACCAGCACTAAAAGACATAAAGCTGAGATTAACTGATAATGAATTTGAGTATCCAAATGGAGAAGAAAAACGGGATTCAGTTGATCAACTTTTATATCAGCCAAAGGATATGAATCTAAAAAGAAAGATAATAGATAAAATAAACTACTTTGAAATAGATGATTTGGAGAAAGGCATCGAATTAAAAGACCCCGTCAAAAAAGATAAACAAAAAATACCACTAGATGGAGCTTTAGAAGCTGATTCCGGATATCGTTACTTGCAAAACTTCAGAAATGTGTCAACGGCACCCTCTGTTACTAAAATACTTGACAGAAATTACACAACTAAGACAGAAAGTACCTTAGCCATCTCGAATGATCAGAAAAAAGTTCATGCTCGGGTCGTAGAGGTTTATCAAGAACCTTTCATATCTGACAATAACAGAACTAGTAAAAGCATAGGAACTGATGACATGATTAATAATTCAGAAAAGAAACGTAAAGACCTTGAAGGTCTTCTTAGGGCATTAACGGATGATTTGGGAGAAGAAAAAAGCTTTAAGAGCCCTGCTAATGAAGAAACAGAAATCAGAATTCTAATTCGAAAAATTATTCGACAAGATGATACGGAATCTGAGAAAAATAGATCGGCATATTTCGGATCTGTAACTCGTTGGAAAGATGATCCTAGTCAACAGAAGCAATCAAGATCAGCAACCATAGAAACAATTAATCTAAATCTGACGACACCACCGACATCATATATAGCTACAATAATTGCAAATGCGTTAGAGGCGAAAGATGGATGGAAAATAAAAAGAATGATAAAGTCTCCATCAAGGTTCTTACCGGAACCTGGCAAGAAAATAGTTGCCAGTAAAATTATCAAACGATCTCGTGCTGACAATTTAGATAACTCAAAATTTGCTGATAATTATTCTGGGCATCAAGCATATATCAATAAAAAGATAAAAGATCTTAGGCAATTGTATTCTAAAAATTTCTCAAATAAGAAAAACTTTGGCATAAATGCAAATGATTCTGAAGTTTCCGATATAAAAGAAGAACCTATACCCAATACCAACTGGAGTCATATCAATAAAGTTCAACAAATACTTTTAAATGAAATGAAAAGACTTCAGTTGACTAGCAAGCCTGAACCGTATAAGAGTCCAGTGGCAGATACTTTAGAACTAAAAAGGGAACAGACTGAAGCTAATATACTACCAGGACAGCCCCCGGACAAAAGTTCCACTGGGATAACTAAACACTTCCTTACCTTTCTTAACGAAAACCTCCCAATGGATAATACGGATGAACAAAGTATTGTCACAGAAAATCATGTGTTGCCTAAAATTCTAGAAACTGAAAACATAGCAAGTACAAGTTCGTCGGGAAACGATATTGTTTTGCAGACTGAAAAATCCAATGCTGTAGGTGTATTTGAGTTTCCGCAAATAAAAGATACGCCCGATTATTCAAAAGAAGAAACCCTTTTACCTAAAAATATCATAGAATGGGAACTCGGAAATGTTTTACTGAAAAATAAATCAAATAGTCAAAGAATGAATATATCGAACATTCGAGTACACGAGCCAAAAATTTTGGAATTAATGAATGCAGTGCTTACTTCCAATAAGATAGATGAAAATATCGAAGGAAAATATTTAAAATCGCAAATTTCAAACAACGAAAGCATTTCTACAAAATTGATACCTTTCGAAGACAGAAATGAATTCTCAAACATTGAAAGTTCTTCGGAATTTTCACACACAACTGCAAGGAATGTTTTAAACGAAGAAAGTACATTATTGAATTTACATCCATATACGCATAAATTTAAAGAAATTTCTGATTTACTTAAGAATGGAAAAAATACAATTGGAAGCGTCTCAGAAACTCCTCAAAAAATAATAAGCAGCCCAGATGTTTCTAACGATATATCCAGAGCTATCTTAGAATACTTAAATTTGGTTACTTCTACCATAAAAAGTGCCTCTTTTCATAAAGAGGACTATAAAAAGAAAAAAAACGTAGTGGATATTCTCAAGAATCTTACCATTTCAAAAAGCCATCCAGAAACGAAAAATGTATCAACTGAGCCCACTTTGTATCTTTTAGAAACTCCTGAAATAACAAGCAGCCCAAATGCCTTTCATGTGTCTAAATCTATCTTAGAATACTTAAATTTGGTTACTCCGACTTTAAAAAGCGCTTCATTTCATAAAGACGAGGAAAAAATGAAAATCAACGCAGTGAATATTCTCAAGAATCTTACTTCAAAAAGCCATGCAAGATCGAAAAATGTATCAACGGAGGAAACTTTGTATCATTTAAAAATTCCTAAAATAACAAGTAGCCCAGAGGTTTCTAATGATATGGCCAAAGATATCTTAGAATACTTACATTTGGTTACTTCGACTACAGAAAGTGTCTCATTTCATAAGGACGAGGAAAAAATGAAATTCAATGCAGTGGATATAATCAAGAATCTTACTTCTTCAAAAAGCCATCCAGGATCGAAAAATATAGCAACTGAGGAAACTTTGTATCTTTTAGAAACTCCTGAAATAACAAGCAGCCCAGATACCCTTAATGTGTCTAATCATATCTTACAATACTTAAATTTGGTTACTGAAATTCAATGCAGTGAAATAAACGCAGTGGATATTCTCAAGAATCTTACCTCTTCAAAAAGCCATATAGGATCGAAAAATGTATTAACTGAGGAAACTTTGTATAACTTAAAAATTCCTGAAATAACCAGTACCCCAACGGTTTCTAATGATATGGCCAAAGCTATCTTAAAATACTTACATTTGGTTACTTCGACTATAGAAAGTGTCTCATTTCATAAAGATGAGGAAAAAATGAAAATCAACGCAGTGGATATTCTCAAGAATCTTTCCTCTTCAAAATGCCATTCAGGATCGAAAAATGTATCAACTGAGAAAACTTTGTATCACTTAAAAATTCCTGAAATAACCAGTACCCCAAAGGTTTCTAATGATATGGCCAAAGCTATCTTAGAATACTTACATTTGGTTACTTCGACTATAGAAAGTGTCTCATTTCATAAAGATGAGGAAAAAATGAAAATCAACGCAGTGGATATTCTCAAGAATCTTTCCTCTTCAAAAAGCCATTTAGGATCGGAAAATGTATCAACTGAGGAAACTTTGTATCACTTAAAAATTCCTGAAATAACTAGTACCCCAAAGGTTTCTAATGATATGGCCAAAGCTATTTTAGAATACTTATATTTGGTTACTTCGACTATAGAAAGTGTCTCATTTAATAAGGATGAGGAAAAAATGAAAATCAACGCAGTGGATATTCTCAAGAATCTTACCTCTTCAAAAAGCCATCTAGGATCGAAAAATGTATCAACTGAGGAAACTTTGTATCACTTAAAAATTCCTGAAATAACCAGTACCCCAAAGGTTTCTAATGATATGGCCAAAGCTATCTTAGAATACTTACATTTGGTTACTTCGACTATAGAAAGTGTCTCATTTCATAAAGATGAGGAAAAAATGAAAATCAACGCAGTGGATATTCTCAAGAATCTTTCCTCTTCAAAAAGCCATTTAGGATCGGAAAATGTATCAACTGAGGAAACTTTGTATCACTTAAAAATTCCTGAAATAACTAGTACCTCAAAGGTGTCTAATGATATGGCCAAAAACTTATATTTGGTTACTTCGACTATAGCCAGTGGATATTCTCAAGAATCTTACCTCTTCAAAAAGCCATCTAGGATCGAAAAATGTATCAACTGAGGAAACTTTGTATCACTTAAAAATTCCTGAAATAACCAGTACCCCAAAGGTTTCTAATGATATGGCCAAAGCTATTTTAGAATACTTATATTTGGTTACTTCGACTATAGAAAGTGTCTCATTTAATAAAGATGAGGAAAAAATGAAAATCAACGCAGTGGATATTCTCAAGATTCTCTAACCTCTTCAAAAAGCCATCTAGGATCGAAAATGTATCAACTGAGGAAACTTTGTATCACTTAAAAATTCCTGAAATAACCAGTACCCCAAAGGTTTCTAATGATATGGCCAAAGCTATTTTAGAATACTTATATTTGGTTACTTCGACTATAGAAAGTGTCTCATTTAATAAGGATGAGGAAAAAATGAAAATCAACGCAGTGGATATTCTCAAGAATCTTACCTCTTCAAAAAGCCATCTAGGATCGAAAAATGTATCAACTGAGGAAACTTTGTATCACTTAAAAATTCCTGAAATAACCAGTAACTCAGAGGTTTCTAATGATATGGCCAAAGTTATCTTAGAATACTTACATTTGATTACATCGACTATAGAAAGTGTCTCGTTTCATGAGGCTGAGGACAAAATGAAAATCAACGTAATGGACATTCTCAAGAATCTTACCTCTGCCAAAAGTCACCCAGAAACAAAAAATGTTTCAACTGAAACCTCTTTGTATCTCTTAGAAACTCCTGAAATAACAAGCAGCTCAAATGTTTCGTATGATATGTACAAAGTTATCTTAGATAAATACTTAAATATGCCTAGTTCGACACCAAAAAGTGCCTCACTTCATAAAGATGACGAAAAAATGAAAACCGAAGTAATTGATATTCTCAAGAGTCTTACCTCTTCAAAAAGCCATCCAGAAACGAAAAATGTATCAAGTGAGGATACTTCGCATCACTTGGAAACTCCTGAAATAATAAGCAGCTCAAATGTTTCTTATGATATGTACAAAGTTATTTTAGAAAATTACTTAGATTTGGTCCCTTCGACCATAAAAAGTGTCTCATTTCATAAAGATGACAAAAAAATGAAATTAAATGTAGTAGATATCCTCAAGAATCTTACCTCTTCAGCAAGCCACCCGGAATCCAAATTTATATCGACTGAGACCACTTTGTATAACTCAGAAACTCCTGAAATGATAAGCAAACCAGATGTTTCTAGTGATATTTCCAAAATTAACTTAGAAAAGTACTTTGATTTGGTTCTTTCGACTATAGAAAGTGCCTCTTTTCCTGAAGATGAAGGAAAAACGAAATTAAATGTAGCAAACATTCTTAAGAATCTTACGTCTTTAAAAAGCCATCCAGAGTCGATATTTGTAGCAACCGAGGAGACTGAAATTAAAAAAGGTGTTTTTGACACAGGAGACACTGAATCGAAAACTATAAATGTTCTTCCAGAAGTCTTACGACCAGTTTCATTGAACGCTCATGAAACCGATGATTTAGTTTTTACAAGGGGTAATTTAGAATTTCACATCACCCCACAGGAAAGTATTTCGTTTCAAAATGATTTTTCTATTAAAAAAAATGAGAAAAACGTTGACAGTGAACCAGACTTCTCTCATTTAAAGTTCATCAATAAAGCAAATATTTCACCCCCAAATATTAACTTGAAGAATAAACAACGGTTTGAAAACATTCTGCAGCATTTTAACATTCCTCCTAGATTTAGATTTAAAGATGCAAAAAACGCTAAGAAAACTCATAAATCGTTCAAATTGACTAAAGTGGTGATGCCAAGAAAAAGAAGTACTACTTCAAAAAATCGTTTGAAAGCAAAAATTTCGACCGAATTAATTATGTCAATCGAAGATTTACTATCGTCAAATAAGAAAACGGAAGCTCCTGAAAGCACTCAAGAGATTAATATTGACTCCGAATCAAAAGTTTCGACTGAACCCGTCATGTCTATCGAAGATTTATTGTCATTAAATAGAAAAACGGATGCTCCTGAAAGCAGTCTAGAGATTAATATTGACTCCGAATCAAAAGCTTCGACTGTATTAATGAGATCGATTAAAGAAAACAGTAAGAAGCATACTCCTGAAGATAGTTCAGAGCTTTTTCAAATAGCGTATACATTTTCTCCCAATAAACGAGATCTTACAGTCCCAGAAAGTCAGTCAGAAGTTTTAGTGTCGGAGTATTTTCGACAATTTGATCATGAACCTGAAACTAGGAAAGTTAAAAGTCTAATTCACAGAAATGTTTTTTTAACGAACTTGCTGTCATTGCTAAGCAAAAAAGCTATTTTTAAGAAAGATATCGACAACCACGTGAGTAACCTCGATGATAGTGCAAAGTTATTGGAAACACCAGCAAAACATCCATATCTCGCAGGATTTGTTTTAGGAGTGGGGATTGTTGCTATTTTTCTGATATTTAGCATTGCTTTATATTGGATAGGCTTCAAAAAGAATAAATTGCAAACAAAGGATGGAGAAAATGATTACTACCTAGATACGAGGAAGCGAAACGGAAAAGGTGAGAATTTGAAATCTTTAAACAATTTTTATAATTTGACAATACTATAAGTTTTTTTTCCACTAAATTATTTCGAATTTCAAAGAAAAAAATATCAATAAAGGTTTTCACATCTCTCCTCACAAAATTGTATAAACTATATTAAACATTAAATAATCTTAACAAATCTCAACGTGTTATTTTAGTTCAGATAAAACTTTCATTACCATTCTGAAGCCATTAGCTACGTTCAAAACTTGAGCCTTAGATATAATTTTCTTTGTATAACATAAATATTTGCCTTAACAGATTTTTTTTGGTTAGTCTTAGCTGGAAGAGATAATTTTTCCAATCACACACACACACATTGAATGTGAGCTGTACGACAATATTTTTTCCTCCTTGCGAATCATGGTCATGTATCAGAATCAACCTTTAAATTCTTTTTAGAGAACATATTAACAAGCGGAAGAAAAGTACCTCATTGAATAAAATAATTTTATCTCAAATTTAAATAAATTTATGAAGCAATCGAGAAAAATAGAATGAAACTTCGATATAATGAGCTAAATTCATGATGATCATATGATAACTGCTTACACATCATGAGTTTTCTGTGGGATTCAAAAATGATACTAGATTTGTATTTGTTTATACCTGTAAAATTCAAAGCAATTTCAAATTTGATAACTGGGGAAGAATGTCAAAGTATTGAGATTCTTCAAACAATTTTTCGTAAGGGAGGATAAATCTTATATTGTATGGGTATTCTTAAATCAAGTGCATTTTGCTAACATGTGTGCTTTATTATTGTTTTTAAATGCATACGGTTTTTCTTAAAAAAAGTTTCTGCAAAAGCAAAAGTTGGCAACAGTGAGGAACTGATTGGGAATAAGAGAACACTACATTTATATATCATGTGACTATCACATTCCATTAATTAAGGCAATTACATACGAAATCGAGAATGAATTGTGTACTTCTCGATTTTTTTTATCTTATTCTAATTTGGTTTATTTTGAAATCACTTTGTTCTAGAACAGTAGTTCTTAAGCTTTCTCGATTGCCGCGGACCCCCTTTATGTATCAGCCGGACATCGCAGACTCCCAAGGTTTTGAACATCTCTCCCTGGCTCCCGATATATGGTTAAGTGATTTAAGGATTCTTCAACAATCTTAAGACTGTCTCTGCTATCTATACAGACCAAAATGAGCATTGTTTGATGATGAACTTAAGAATCCTGTGATACGGATGCTACTTGAGCTGATACTTCATTTTCCAAATGTCCACATTTTCTTCTCTGATTTGTGTTAAATTTAGTATAACAAAACTAGTTATTTGAGGTCTGCAGTATTTTTCATTTCACACAAAAGCAATTTTTAAATTTTGAGAGCTGTTTGTTCTTGAGGGCTTATAATTTGACTGCGTGCAAATAACGAATGTAGCATCTGAATTATGGGGGTACTTGACTCTTATAACATCCATACTATTTTATACATGGACTTACAAGCCACATTTGATAAAACTGTCAACAATATACATTTTAATCAGCATTAAAGTGTTTGACGGAATTGAAACCTAAGTATCACCGGCCATGAGATTAGTGATCTTGCGATTGCGGTTCTTTTTAGGTTCTATGTTTTATTTAAAAGAGCATCTATGGCAGCAGTTCTTAAACTTTCAATCTCTTTATGCACCAGCTTTATGCACTTTCTTTATGCACCAGCCTGACATCGCGCCCCCCTCATGATTTGAACACCTCTCTCTCTCTCTGACCTACAACCCATGACTGATTGATTTAAAGGTTACTCAATAATCCTAGACTGCCTCTGCTGCTTATACAGAATTTTTTAACACATCATTTTCCCTTTAAGAAAACAATAAACTTCTAATTAAAAATCTAAGCAAAACAACTAAATTAATATTCTAGATCGAAATACATGTTCTAATAGTTTTTTTCATTGGGGACAATTTAGTGATCTAATCTAAGATGGCACTTATCTCAATTTTTTCACGTGGTCTTTCAGAGTCTGTAAAAGAGGGAAACCTTAACATTAAACGAGAGACCTTCGTGGACCCTTAGAAAGGTGCTGGGGAATTTTAGGGGTCCACGGACTACAGTTGAAGAGCCTCTGATCTACGGTATTTGGAAGATTGCTGTAGATCAATAGAATAAATTTAACTTGTCAGTTTCTATCCAAGCTTTCCCCAAAGATTTTTAAGCAGAATAGTGACGGTTTTTGCGCTCTAAATTAGTTTAAGTTTCAAAATTTACCCGTGGATTTATATAAGCAAATGAGAAATCAGTTTTCGAGTCCGTCTTGTCATATTTGACTGTAATATTAAATTTTGAAGTTCACCATCGAAGGCTTTCCTGTAAGTCTGGAGAAATGTTAATGGGGTCCGGCACATGAGCTTTCGAAAAATTATCGAGAGATTTTCCCTTTTTTACATTTTCTGAAAGTACAGATATTTCTGTTTAAAATGATGTACGATATGAGGAAATACGATAGTTAAAAGTATTTTTTATTTATTTTTTAAATGAAGCTACTCCTTGACGCGCATCAAATGAGCTCTGATTTTAACACCTGTATTTCCCCTTGTATAAGTTTCTGATGAGCGCGAATCTATATGATGTTTTCTATTGGATATATTTTTCTGAATTGGGCTTATCCAAAACTATATGGGTACATGTCTATTGAATCTTAAAATGAAAAACTGAGGGAACAAGTTACGGGATGAAAAAGGCCTAAGTGGTCGTAAACGACTCACTGACATTTTAATATTAAAAATTCAAAGTTATTATAGTATGGTTTTTAATAATATCAATGATCTACATAGCACGAAAACTGCTGTTTGGGCTGTTTATTTTCATCTTTTGTCTTCAAACGAGAGCCTTTAACATGAACTGTGTCCCACGGGTATAAATGCCTGATGTTAGTTTCAAAAGACAGAAGCTGAGTATAATGAAAGACACCATGATCATAAACACATACACACGTGCTATATACTAAATTAAATGAATATGAATTAATATGATGAATTAAGTGAAGCCAATTTTTAGAGATCTAGATGATTCTATGTTATTAAGAAAATGTTTACATGGAAAGACTCGGAACCCAAATGAGTCAGTTATGAACACCATATAGTCAGTGATTCCACGATCTACATTGAGATCTACTAACTTGAGATTCCCAAAAAAGGCAAAATTGTTAAAAGTAATGAAAAAGAAAAGAAAATTAGAAGAGTCCTTTTTTGTAAGAGCAGAGTATATATATAAATGTTTCATATGCTTCTGGAAAGTACTAAAAAAAGTATACGTTCAAAGAACTACAAATTTTTACATTAATTTTTCACTTTATGTACCTTTTTCTCAAAAACTACTCATCATATAATGCTCAAATTTTCTGTGAGCAGACTTTTAACATATTTACACATTTTATTGGAGGGCATTAGATATATATACGAAACTTTGTTAGATATGGCTTTTTTAAACTGAATTTTAGGGAAAAAAAATTGGACAATTTTTAAAAAATTCGTAATTATTTTAATTTTTAACAAAAAGACAAAGTGTTCGTTAAAGCGTTATTGATAGTACACATAACCTACTGCAAAAATTTATCCATGAGAAATAAGTAGTTTCTGAGAAAAAGGTACATACACTTACGCAATTTAACAAGGGCTCCTATGGAGGTGCGGGACCTCCTTAAAACAAACCAAGTGTTAGAAGTTTTTATTTGACCGGTTATTTGATTCATTGAATGAACAATCAGTACCATGTTATAAAACTATTCCAAGAAGTGTTCATGCACGAAATGCTAGTTTTTTTGTATGGCTCGAGGTATGAGGAATTATTCAGTTTAGCGTTGCTCTCTAACAAAATGTTTTTTTAATATATTTTATTGTATCTGTATATGTTGTATAGCAGTATACATGTTGTACAACATGTAGAAGGCTCTTAAATTTTCAATAAAAATCCTTTACTGTCCTGAGAGTAACGAAACAAAGTTTACTTAAAAAAAATTAAATTTTTTTAATGATTTTTATTTCTCAAGATATAAAAATAATCAGACGTCCTTATTTATCCTTTTATTTATTATTCTTGGTCTTTTTTTACTAGTTCAGAAACCAAATGACGTTTACGGTGTACAAATAATTAGGTATATGAATTGCATTATAAATGTATGTATAAAAATAAAATGATTGAAATATAATGGGAAAAAAACATTCTTCAAAAATATTCAACCTCAATAAATCAGAAAAAAGGAACATATCCTTAAATTATTTTACTACAGAATACTAAACAAATGGAAATGCATAATTTGAATTATATTGAGTATTTCAATCAAATATAAGGTGTACGAGGTAGGATTCAAAAGTTCCCGTACTGAGCTTGTAACGTGAAAAGTTTTTGCAGTAGAGTGACTACGATAACGTTTATATATACCACTTTTTCTAAAACAGTTGGTCCCAAATCACGTGATAGGTCGTATTTTGTATGTGGATACATTTGGAAGCCGACAATTGAAAGAAATTGCGTTTGTTGAGCAGAGAATAATATCAAATTTTGTGTTGGCTTGGAAAATAGTGCTACGGAGACTTACGAAATGTTGAAGCATGTTTAAGGCAGTGATATATTATTGAGAACGCAAGACTTTGAGTGGCATTGACGTGTCAGAGAAGGCAGGAAAAATGTCTGAAATGATGAAAGCTCGGGACGTCCACAGACTTCCTGCAGCGCTGAAAACATTGATAAGTTTTCTGCGACGGTACGTAAGAACATGCTTCTAACAACGACGGGGTGAAAAGGAAAACAACTGTTTTGCCACATCTTCTTACTCCAATGATCTCGCCTCCTGCGATTTCAGAATATTTCTTGAACTGGCGCTCATCACTTGCAGGGTCGTCAGTTTCAATCTGCAGATGAAGTTAAAAGTACATCGCAAGGTGAATAAAAGGACGTGGCCAAAAATGGATTCCAGAAATGTTTTCGATGAACTTTGCAAGAGATGGCAAAAGTTTGCTGTTGCTCATTGGTCTTATTTTGAAGGAGGATGTGTTTCAGCAACTTAATTGGTAATATTTTTTATGTTACAGACTAAGTTGGGAACATTTGAATTCTACTAAGTATATCATTCACAATCATATATAATCTGAGCATAGAAAAACATGCATAGTAGCAACTAAGCATATCTCGTGGATCATTCAATAGGTGATATTTATTTATGTCAACATTAAATGAAAGCATTAGTAAAAAAAAATCAGAAGGAAGAAGTCAATCCTAATTGATGAATATTTAACAAAAAAATCGATTATTTATAAATATTTTTTGAAGATCTAAAACCTCACGAGGGGGAATCATTAAAAAAAGGTATGAAAATATTTTCAGAAGTTGAAAGAAAAATGTTATCTCAAAGAAACTTTCATAATAGTTTGCTCCCTTCAATGCACTTTATTGCATTCGAATAGAAACACTAGTTTATATAGATCCAATGACCCTGTAGGAATAACATTGTTTTCATGAGCTCAAATTATACCGTAAATAAGACGAGATTTACACGTTTTTGCATTTAAGGTATCCGATTACGTTCGGAGCCGTGATTTTAAAAAAGCGCATAAATGGATTATTTTCATGATATTTAGTGTCACTTAGATTAGAATACATGCATAAAATTGTTTTAAGGACATTTTGACGAAAAAATTATTTACATACAATATTTCGGCAAAAAACTTAGAATAACCTTTTTTCAAAATGTTCTCCTTTTGTGAAAAATACTTCTATTATAATAATATTTTGCCTGTATATAGCTCAGACCTCTGTACAGAGTCTCAACTATGATTTTTAAAAATTCACTTTATTTTTAGAGTTGCAACCAATTGAAATAATTATCGGCTTTTTTTTTCTTAAAATTTCTCCCTCTGTTGTCGTAAAACATGGATAAAACCACTTCTAAGTTATATATTTCAAAAATTCTAGTTGAGCGTTTGTATAGAGGTCTAAGCTATATACAGTCAAAATATTATTATAATAGAAGCATTTTTCACAAAAGAATATTTTAAAAATTGGTCATTTTATATTCATTTTTTATCAAAATATTGTACTTAAATAATTTTTTATTTTAATACTATTCTTAAAACAATTTTATATGCATTTTCTAATATAAGAGACACCAAATATCATAAATATTATCCATTTATACGCTATTTCAAAATCACGGTTCCTAACGTAGTCGGATACCTAAGGCTAAAAAAAATAATTAGATTCTCGAAAAAGAAATCCGTTATATTTCTTCGGTATATGGCTGTAGTGATCTAATTCTCGTAAAGTATCAATCAAACAATTTGCAGATTTATGCTCATTGGAAAGGTGACATTTTGCGCTAGAAAAATCTTTTGCTGTTTCTTGTTTGGTCTTTTCAGTTGGGAGTTACAAGGTGTTAAAAATGGAAGTCAACAAAGAAAAAATATTCGTTACATTTTACAGTTTTTCTTTGATAAAGGCGAAAATGCAAGCCAGGTGGCTAAAATTGTGACTGGGGTTTATGGTCCCGATACTGTATCAGCTAGTTATGTGTAATTTTGGTTTCGTCGATTCGGTACAGGTATGCCCGTCGTCGAAAATGTCGACAAAATCACAGAAATGATCGTAGTTGACCGACATGTTAGTAGTCATAGTATCTATCGCCAAGGAGCTAAAGATTAACCATAAAATAGTTTCAAACCCTTTTACAAAAGATGGATTAAAAAAGAATGCTTGATGCTTGAGGGCCACACACACACACAACATACACACACAAACTCATGAGGGTACTAACTCAGGTGTTCCTCACGCTCACAAATTCATGTAGGTAAAATTCTAACATTTTCATCGATTCTCAATAAATTTTCAACAGATAACAATTGTACACAGAAGTAATTGTCTTAAACCAGTGAAATGTGTAAATGTATCTGCAACAACATATATACAGAGGTAAATTCTTAATAGATAATAGTAATAGGAAACATTATATTTTTTTTTATCAATAATGCATAGAAGCAGAAGTCTGAAGAGCGTGATATGGCTTGTGAGACGCAGGTCGCCGACTCTACCCATGCTTTAGTCAACGGTTCTTGAATTGTGGTCCGAGGACCCCCTGGTTTCTCAGCGCTTTTCCCCCGAAGGTCTTTTATTTAATGTTAAGATTTTCCTCTTTTACAGATTCTCAAAAGCCTCGCCCCTAGACTAGATCACTAAATTGTTCTCAATGAAAAAAAACTCTACTAGAGCATGCATTTCGATCAAGAATATTATTTCAGTTTTTTTTTATTGTTTGCAACTACATAGACATTGCTACAACGTAATTGTTTTAATTAGATGTTTAATGTCTTAAAGGAAAAAAAAAGCGTTAAAAAGCCTGTGTAAGTAGCACAGGCAATCTTAAGATTATTGGGGAACCTTGAAACTATTAAGCTTTTTTTTTGTGTTGGAAATCAAAGAAGGTTGCTCACATTTTATGGGTTCTGTGATGCCAAACTGATACATAAAGTAGGGGAGAGGGGCGTGTGGGGGGCACAGCGATCGAAAGTAAGTACCACTGCTCTAGGTCATTATCGATGTTGGCCGAAATTAAAATATGGCACTGAAAACAAATTTTACAAGGTGTGACACAAAAAAACGAGACTAAATGTGTAGCTTGTAAAAAGGGTGATGTTGGCAACATCTGTTTTGATGACGTTCTCCCACATCCCTCCTCTATCCATGTGGTCATGTTCACCTTAATAGATCGTGCCAGTTGGGAGAACTGCGTTATTGAGTGAAAGCATGCAACTGCATTCTGCCAGAAAAATGTCGAACACAATTCATGTTTCTTGTGAAACTTAAGAAATCCACCTCGAAAACATTTCAAATATTAACAGAGGTTTATGGAGATGAAACTTTGTCTCGTGTACATGTGTTTGAATAGCATAAACGGTTTTCGGGGGGAATGGACAGAGTGAAAGTTGATGAACGTACTGAGCTCCCAAGGTAAGCGATTACAGAACAAAACATTGCTAAAATTTGTGATATGAGTGGGTTCCCACTCACATCAGTGGTCAGACTGTAAATCAACACAACTACATTGAAGTGGACCGTGGGTAGCCTAGTGGTTAGAGCATCGGACTAATGACCAAAAGGCTTGGGTTCGATGCCCGATGCCACCAAATACCCTCCGAGTACACACGGAGTATGTTCTCATTAAATCAGTGGGTCCGAAAGTCTTGTGGGCTGAATCACGAGTGCAGGGGGCTGGAGAATATTTCCCTCCCCTTCAGTTCCATGCCAAAATTGTGGAGGCGGAGATAGGTGGTGTCGACATCTATCGTCCTTTCGGGGAATTCGCCGAGCTAATTCGTACTGTCACCTGTACGAACGACAGGCGTACTTCTAGCCCCTTGCCACGATGAATTTCATGAGCCTCGATCTGACTACGTCAGACAGGTGGCATTAACCACATCACAACAACAACACTACATTGAAGTACTAAAAGACTTCGTGAAAAAATTAGGAGAAAAAGGCCAGAATTTGGGAAAGATGGATGGCTGTTGCACCAAGACAATGAATCCGCTCACACGGTCCTATTTGTTAAGCAGTTTCTGACTAGCAAAAATATTACTGTGATGGAGAATCCTTCTTATTTACCTGATTTGGCCTCACGTGACTTTTTGTTTATTTTCTACAATTAAAAAATCTTTACCTCAGTTGAAGAGGTTCAGGCATAAACAAGGAATCTCTTGAAGGGCCTTCCAATAACCTTGTTCCAGAATTGTTACCAGCAATGGCAGCACCGAATGCAGAAGTGTGTGAATGCTAAAGGGAACTACTTTGAAGGTGATATTGTTACGGAGAAATGATTCCGTACGTACAATGATTTATTGGACCAGTCTCGTTTTTTTGTGTGTCACACCTCGTATATCCTATGCTGTTATTTATATGTAAAAACTTCATGTATATTTCTTTTTATCAGTAGCAAGTGGCAGCAGTGCCGAAGCAGTCGATTCAAATGACGTCCGGTGTTTGAAGCACATTGTTTCAAGAGCCAGCACCTTCAAAGACAATCATCCTATTACAAAAGAAGACCCAAAACGTTTAGAAAGAGTTTTCTGCCGAAATAACGAAAAGGATTCCAGGGATAGATTTCGGAAACGCTCCGATAAGTCCACGTTCTTTGATGTCTGTTACAGGAGATCTCCGAACATGAACTTTTCTACCGAAGAAGGTTCGGACCAGGACAGTTTAAGCGCAATTTTTAATCCAAAAGCAAAATAATCTTAGGAGAGACCCTTGCTAAAGATTCACGAAAAGAATGAAGCAAGATAAAATAGATTTTTAAGAAAAGCCATTCATACGCACACATTTTGACTTCCTTAATAGTCATGTGCCGTGTAAAATACAGTATTTTTTTGTTATTAATTATGCGAATAAAAACTTTTCACGAATTTTGTGTTGAAATGGATTTCTGATAAACTTATTTGTACGTCAATTTGAAGTGTTTTTTTTAATTATCTAATAGGGCTGCGGATTGGAAATTTTACCATTGCAGACCTAGTACATCCCCCGGAGCCGATATCACTCTTTAGAGCGGCATCATATAGGTGATACCCATTACCGCAAGTAATTTTGACATCCGGTTTCCTCCCCAGAATAAGGCGCATGAGCTCTGACGATGCGAACCTGTACTAGGATTTAATTTTGCCGAGAGCGCTCATGCCAAATAGATACTCTAGGGATTTTTTACATGCCTGTATATAATTTGAAATGTTATTTTGATGGATTATTCTTAATCATGCCAGCATGACGGTAGAGTGGTTAGTGGCACTGACTGCAGTGCCGTAGGGCCTGGGTCCGAATTCCCGAGCATGTCAAGGGTATTTGTGAATGCATAGTACCCGTTCGGCATGGATGCACTCTAAAATACAGACGAACCACTATATAACGTACCCCTGTATTGCGAATTTTTCCATATAGTGAACTTTTTCCTGGAACCTTTAACATTTCACTATTTTCTTCGTAATACAACCTGTCTATAGCGAAGTTAATTTTCTATGTAACGAACTTTTTCTTTTGTGATTCAATTTTTGTGTTCTCCCTTTTTCAAAAATATTTCTGAAAAAATTTCAAGTTATTCTCTCTTTAACACATTTGATGGTGGTCATAAATCTTGAACTGGTTTCATTAGATCCTAACTCGACGAGAGCAATAGAGTTCTGGACGTTTCATCCAAGAAATGCAACCTTTAGCCCTCATTGCTCAGTTCACTAGAAACATCTTCGATATCCTCTTTCACTCTCAATGAAGTTGTCCCGTGTCCTCGTGTTCTACTTATAAATTAATATATGTGTAATATTACTTGTATGCTTTAAATTATACAATGTCCTTAAAATCCATTAATTTTAATATAAAATTATTTTCTTAATATTGAAAATACAGTGAATTCTTCGACATTCTTTTTTCTTGATTTCCTTGCAGTTTTTATTTCTTTCTTTCTGTTTTGATGGGTTTAATATTTGATAAGTATCTAATTTCGTGATTTAATTTAAAAGTAAGGGTTAATCCCATTGACGTAGACATCTTGATAAATCTTTGTAATTAGATGGTTGATAATTGATTCAAGTGAATAAATATAATTTTTTTATTGTAAAAATGTCGTCTGGTCGTTCTTAGCCTCAATTCAATCTTGGTGCCCAGGGTGGAATCTAGGGGGATTCCCACAAATGTCGGAGTTTATTCTGTTTTGCTTCCTTTCAGTAAATTAATATATTTTTTAAATAATGTTTTATTTTTGACTTTTCGATATGCTTGTGCCCCCACGTCCACGGAAGGTTATCGCACCCCCCCTAGGGAGCATGAAGAACTGAGAGTTTCTCAGCGTTTTCTCACAGTGTGAGAAATGCTGATTTAAGTTCCTCATCTGTGAGTATTTCAATAAGCTTTACATGTTTTAGTATGGATTCATCTGTATTTGGGATCTGAGTTTGTCCAAACATAAAAGGGTTCAGCATCCAGTCGGGATATCCGAGTGAAGAATATTTTCAAGTCTTTTGTTCAGGTCTTCATAAAGAGCCGTTAGGTGTTGACAGTAAACAAGCAAATCTTCATCTCCATTTTGCAATTTCGAAAGATTTGGAAACTGAGAACACACACATTCTTCACTTCCCAAGTTTGTTTGTACAGAAAAATTTTACAATGAACGCAGGTATTGCGTTTTTAGTTTTGATTAAATTTAATTGGTCATATTGTAGTTTCAAATTCCTTCCTTCCTTTCTCAGTGGCTCGACAGCCCAGGGCGGGTCTTGGCCTTCTCAAAAAGCCTTTTCCAGGCTAGCCTACTTCTTGCTAGTGTTCTCCAGATCTTAGTTCTCAAAACTAGGAAATTTTTTACTAGGCCATCAATCCATCTAAGATTTGGCCTGCTCTTTCTTCGTGCGCCAATTGGTTGAGCATTAAAGACTTTTTAAGTGATGCC
Organism: Trichonephila clavipes; assembly: GCA_019973935.1. Taxonomy (NCBI): domain Eukaryota; kingdom Metazoa; phylum Arthropoda; class Arachnida; order Araneae; family Nephilidae; genus Trichonephila; species Trichonephila clavipes. The sequence goes on along the minus strand of BMAU01017210.1, from coordinate 1,553,153 downwards.
GTCTTCGTTCATTCTGACAACGTGACCTGCCCATTTAATTCGTTGTACTTTGATGAAGTTATCAAGGTCAGATTCATTACATGATTTATAGAGCTTGGAATTCAAATTTCTTCACAACGTTCTAATTTCCTGAATTCCTCCAAAAATAAATCTTAAAATCTTCCTTTCGTATATACTTATCAGGTTCTCATCTTTCGAGACATTGACCAAGTTTCACATGCATAAGTCAGTCTGATCTTAAAAATATTTTATACAATAGAACATTTTTTTCTTTTGATTAAATTCGATTTCATATATTTTCGTATTCCATTAAGATATCTATTAGACATAGTAATTCTCTTTTGTATTTCAGTAGTACAATTGTTTCAAATTAGTTTCTTTAACTTTAACGAACGAATTAAACGTAGTAAACGAGAGATAGTAGTCTTCGTGATTTTCTAAAAAGTTGAGCAAATAATGTCTCACTGAAAGCATTTCTTTCGCTTTTATATTCTGTATGTAACTGTTTTAATGACATAAGCTAGTGAACCATGCAAACGTTCACTACTATTTTTTGCGACTAAATGATGTCGATGAATGACCCAATGTACTGAAAATACATTCGGTACAATTTGCTTTAAGTATGCCATAAAGCTCGGCATCTTCCTACAATTGCCAAAGCCCCGTCAGTAGCAACAAAAATGATATTAGTCAAGGGTATAGCTTTTACATCGAAGAATCTTTTTAATTCAGTTAATAACATTTCACCATTCGCACAGGTTTACAAAGATTTAGCAAATAACAATTGTTGGCAAAATACACTCATGTCTATAAATTAGGGATAATTCGGAATCACACAGAAATTGAACTCTAAAATAAAAATTTCACCTGTAGAATTATCACACACATCTTAAAGAAGAATATGCAAATTACAGGAAACCACCAGATGGCGCGGATAGTACGTCACAATGACTTGGGTGTAAGAGAGGGGTATATAAGGAATGGTGGCAAAGAAGTAAAATTATTTACAAGTGCTTTAAAAGCCTTTCAGTGCAATAACCGCATAGTTATGGCACAAAGGAAGCATTTGGATGATTTTTTACGTGGTAGAATTATTGGACGACTGGAATGTGGACGTACCCAGCTGGAAGTATCCGAGGAACTTGGAATCGCCCAGAGTGTCATCTCTAGGCTTTGGCAACAAATTCCAAGATGATGGTAATGTGAGTAGATGTTACAGCACAGCTCACCCCCAAGTTAAAACGCCGAATGAGAACCGGTATATGGCAGTTAGTGCCAAAAGAAACAGATGGAGCACAGCATCAGACCGGTCTCGTCAGCTCTCTTCAGCTACCGGTACGACAGTTTCAAGGCAGACCGTGTACAGACGCTTAGGGCACATTGGTCTATAACCTCGTAGGCCTGTCAGATGTGTTCCACTCACCGCAACTCACTGTCGCCTGCGATTAATCTGGAGTAGAGAGCATGCATTGTGGAAACCACAACAGTGGTCTTGTGTGATGTTTTCCGACGAGTCCAGGTTTAGTTTACAGTCTGATTCTCACCGGACTTTAATATGGAGAGCGCCAGGTACCCGTTACCACCAAGAGAACACCATTGAACGACACCGTTACGGTGGTACAGGATGGCTCGTTTGGGGAGGAATTATTCTTGGTTCCAAAACTGACCTACATGTTCAGAGTGTAACGATGATAGGCCACATCTATCGGGATGTCATTCTGGAACAACATGTACGTTTGTTTCGGGGCGCCATGGGTGCTGAATTTCTGTTTAGGGATGACAACGCCCGTCCTCACCGTACAAACATTGTAGACGAATGCCTTCAATCGGAGGATATCACTCGTATGGATTGGCCAGCATACTCACCGGACTTGAATCCAATAGAGCATGTGTGGTATATGCTTGGCCGACGAATTGCAGCCCGTTAACCCCCTCCCACCTCTCTACCGGAACTTCGGAGGGCATTGCTTGATGAATGGTGTCATATTTCCCAAGTTCAAATTTATAATTTGATACTCAGCATGCCTAGGCGTTGTAAGGCCTGTATTGCATCTTCCGGGAGACATACTCCGTATTAACCATCATACTAACTATGTTATACTGTTTTTTGTAAATAGGTTCTTTTTTTAACTTTGCTCCAAGGAGTAAAAATCGCAATTTTTATTAATTATGTCAAACATATAGCATCTTTTTTGCTCTTTACCTTTTGTTTAATAAATAGACTTTACAAATAAGTCAAATTTGTTTTGTTTCTGTCTCTTTCTTTACCTGAACTTCATTATCCTTAATTTATGGACATGTGTGTATTTCTTCTTTTACAAATCTTACATAAGCTAAAAGTAAAGATTCGTTTCCTGGTACTGTGGACTCATCAAGATGTATAGAAAATTCAGAGGTTTCAATTACTCGCGTAACGAATTTTCTACGCATTGAACTATTTCGTCAATTCTTCTTTATATATATTGTATTATTACTCAGTGGATTTCTTTTTATAATGTCGAAAGACGATACTATTTCCTGATGAGGAAATTAATCCATACTTCAAATCAGAGGTGTAACGGAGAACATTCGGGCTCCCCCTGCAAAGTCAGATTTTGTATAATTTCATCTTCAAGTATAATTTCACAAAGGGCAGGTACATGGCGGCAGTCAGGCTTTGGGCACCCTCTCCCGCGATGCGGGGTTGTACGTTATGCCACTGTTTCAAATATTCAACACTGTATTGTCGGCATATTTTCTTCGGCTCCCTCATACTGTTATCTGTTATAAAGGGAAAAAAATATAAGAAAATTTGCATATATCTCAAATGTTTTATTTGTAACAAGCCATTGTTAAATACTAACTTTTTCAATGGAATACTGCAGTAAAGCCCTTTTGAATTATAATTAATTAACGTAAGGATAAAATTTCATGTAATTTTTGAATAAAATATAATTCTCAGAGTAATTAACTTCTTTCAAAAAACGTTAGTGTTAAAGAAAAAAAAACTGCGATTGCTTCCTTTTTTTAAAAATAAAATTGACGTTAAGGGATTACTATTGTGAAAAATATGATTCATAGTTTTTTCCAAAAGAGATCAATTTTATTCAAATATACTTACGTAACAAAAGTACACTATCTGCGCAACAATACAAAAAATACAAATATACTAAAAAAATTCCAACGAACAATGCAAAACTTCTTTTTGTCTATATAAGACTGGGAAAATTTATTTATACACTTCGTATGAGCATGAGTGCCGATTTAAGCTAATTTAGGGCCCTGAGCGCAGAAGATCTACAGACACCTTGTCACTGGTGGATCGAAATTTATTTCCAGGAAACCTGATTAAGTCCAGCTTAACCGGGTACTCGTCCCAAGCGCCCTAGTGGATAAACCGGCACTGATCAGCATCACATAGAATTAAATTGTTGATTAGATGTACGATTTTCTTATAGTTATGTTTATATTGTTGACTAATTAGGGCATGTATCAGCGTTATACCATTCCAGTAAAAACCTGCTTTCGGCCGCCTGTCTCGCAACGTGCCACGCCTGTTATTAACTTAAGTAGATGGCCCCTTCTACAACTATTAAATCATAGGAGAGTGTTAGTGGAGTTTTTAAATTTTCGTTTTTGAGGGGTTATCTCAGTATTTTTATGTAATATATATATATACATATGAAGCCCAGTGGTTGAGTGATCAGTGCATCGCGCTTCCACACCACAGGTCCGAGGTTCAAACTGACCACATGACCGGAACATCTGCTCATGTATTTCAGAGCCCAAGGTCACGTATACTGAGTTGGGCACAGTAGGCTCATGTGTGTTGTCATGGGCTGTTCCGCCACTGAGTTAAGTTATATATACATATATGTAAAATAACACAAACAGGTAAGGGACTTGCTTTGGAGAAATTAAATAAAATAGATTTAATGAAAAGTAAGAATGCGCTAAGTAGATATTTACAGATTAAAAGTGCCTGCACGCAGCTATACAAGGCTCCTGCACGAACCGGCCGAAGTCCGAATGTTTCTCCCACATGGGTTCAAAGTTCAGTTTTTTCTAAAGCTTGTCGGTGAGACTCTTCACTAGCTCGTGGGTTGCTCTGAAGACCTCCCGATAATATTCTTGTCGTCACATGGTGTATTCACTCGTCGCAGCACCGCCGTATGTCACACACACACACACACACACACACACACACACACACACACACACACACACACACACACACACACACATACACACACACACACACACACACACACACACACACACACACACACACACACACACACACACACACACACACACACACACACACACACACACGGCCGCAGTAGCCTAGGGTAACGGACTCGTGACCGGCGTGTTATGAGTTCGAGCCCAGTACCGCTGAATACCTGCCGTGTAGGAAAGCGATGCACGTTAAATCTGTCGAAGATCAAACGTCCTCCCGTTGGTGTGGTGTGGTAGTTAGGAGAGGGGGTTGCCAGCTCAGGTCTCGTCCTCGTGACTTGATCATGGTTCAAAATTACGAGGTCCGTTGTCAAAAGCTCTCGTGTAGTTGAATAGGGCGACGTTAGTATTCACTAACTCACTTAGTTCTATGATTGTTATTTCGTTATTATTTTGTTGTTATACTGTTCTTAGCGTGTTGATGGAAATTGGAAGCTTATGTTTATTGAAGTAAATTGAACAATAACAACTTTAAGTAATAACATTGTGACATTTGAGATAAATAAAAAGTAGTGTGATATTGATTAATTTAAGTATTTAGTTTATTTACATCACAGCTATTATTTACAGATTATACACTGAAGTTATTAAACTTATTAATGAGGTTGTTAGAGTTCAAATGATGTGGTTTGTGAGGGAGTAGTTTTTGGTGTCCATGCTCGAAGAAGTTTTCAGACCATCTCCCGTTCACTCTCCCTGCCCTCTCTAGGCTTCGGGAATGACTGAGATCGGCGTCTTTAGCTTCGAATTACATCCTGTTCGTGAGTGGAGAGGGTCAAATGTTGCCGGGGTGATGTCCAAGACAAGACCATGCAATATTTTTAAGGTTGTAGGTGTCATTGCATGTGTGGTGACCATACCCACAAAAGAAGCCGATTCACAGCTGTGTGGCGGGAAATTCACAGCTACGTCACAAAAATTAATACAAGTTATACACACCACTGTTACCACAAATGACAAATCAGTGGAAAGAAGTTTTGTCAATGTTCATTCATAAAAGAATTACATAACGCTCAGTTCTTAAGTAACATAGTGTATTTTAAGCCCCCACCTATATTTATATTTTGCTCAGGACGTAAAAATGGTTACTATCTGATTTATTGTTATTTATTTGAATTAAAATAACAAAAAATGAATCACAATTTTATATTATATTAAACCTTGCGCGGACCCCCTGACGTTGTTCAGGAACCCCAGGTCAATTTAATTTTCTACGGACCCCTTGAATAATATCGGGGATCCCTGGGGGTTCGTAGGAACCACTTTGGGAACCACTGGCGTGATGAAAAGTGCCAGTTTAAACATTGACTTCGTTTTCGGATTTTGGTTCAATATTGCGAGGAATATTGGCAGCGGTTATTAGATCTTTCTGTCGGGGGGAGGGGAAGGCAGCCGTGGTAGTTTATTGGGTCTATTGGTTATGGTCACGAACTCGTGGCAGGAGATGTCGAGTCCTGAGGCCACCGTATAAACGCCGTGTAGAAAAGCTGTTTCACGTTGAATCGGTCTTGGCTGAGTGAGTGAATACTAACGTCGCACTGTTCAGCTGCACGAGGGCTTTTGGCGTCGGACCTCGTCATTTTGAATCATGGTCAAGTGAAGTGGACGACACTTGAGATGGCACCACCTCTCCTAACTACCACACCACACCAACGGGAGGACGTTTGAGCTCACGACAGATTTAATGTGCATCGCCTGTCTTGGCTGAAGTGAGTATTAACGTCGCTCTGTTCAGCTACTCGAGGGCTTGTGACGAACCTCGTGACGAGGACGACATCTGAGTTGGCACCCCCACCCTTAACTTCCACACCACAGAAACGGGAGGGCATTTGAGCTCTCAACAGATTCAACGTACATCGCTCCCCTACACGGCGGGTCTTCAGTTGTACTAGGCTTGAATTCATGATACGCCAACCCCGAGTCCATCACCTAAACCACTAGGCTACTGTGGCCACATCTTGATTGGAAGCCCTCACGTTGGCTTGCTGGGGAAGTACGGAGAGTGAGGTGCTAGCTTAGGTTTTGTCCTCGTCATTTGACTGTAAACTGCGGCTCAAAGATTTCGAGGTCTGAGAAATATTAATTGTACAGTAGGTGGGTTAATTGTAGTAGTTCCAAACGTCAGAATAAAAAATTCATCTTCTTGAAAAATTGTTTTATGAAGTAATGTATAAATTTGCCTAATAAAAAAGGAGAAATGTTTTTTAAAAGTGATATATAATAATAGCAATATGTATATTTTGTTTTAAAATCATGAGCAATAAAAGGTTTAGAATGAAAAGTACAAAAATTGGGAAACTTTCAAAATGTGTTTTCTTGATGTTATATAATAATATAAACAAATTTCTATTCATATTTAAATAAAATCATGAGAAGTCATTTTTTAAACTTTTCATTGAGTGTATTTTAAACTTTTAAAAAGTTACTTTTAAAACGTGCTAGGCTGCCTACTAATGTTATGAATATTCTAGCATGAAACAAGAGTTTTGAGATTTTTAGTAAAATTACCTCTACTAATTTGTATCGGTTGTCCTACTTCTTCTACTACCATGAATTTTTTTTTAAACTAGACTTTTTTTGTTCTTATTTACGTTAAGTTACAAACTATCTCGCTAAAAGTTCTTGCTATGTGGTGCAAAAAGTTAAGGAAAGTAAAAACATATCTTTCGGAACGAAAGAAAATAGAAATGAGTTTGCAGTTTCGTAAAACATGATTATATTTTCAGAAAGAGATCTTTATACAATAAATGGAAAAGTGGGAGCCACGTTCAATTCTAATTTTAAACGAATTATTTTAAAACTCGTTCTGTATTACATTAAGTTTTTTTCGTTCTATTTTTTTTAAAAAAATAGTATTGCATGTATTTATTTTCTGTGGTCAAAATTTTTTTATAACTTTAAAGAAAAAAAAAAAGAATCCAATGAAAAGGATCTTTTTCTAAGACATTTAGAAAATAATTATAAACAAAATTTTGCCTTTTAGTCTAACACTAATTTACATTTACATATATAAAATAAGTAAAGAAAGTCAGTGAAAAATGAAGAATTAAAGGGAAATATTCGAAGCAATATTTCATTAAAAAAAAAGAAAATTTAATCAAACATACGATTTTAGAGTTTTCTGATTTCTGGAAGAATCCCTTTTTTACTACACATTTCAAGGTCAGATAAAGAAAAGAATAGGCGAAAAAATTTGATATCCTGATAATACATATTATTAATATCATCCAAGTTTATTTATCAAACAAATCAGAGAAATAGGCTTGTGACTTTCGCAGAAAAAGAAGCAAAAAGAGAATTCCCTCTCTTTTGTCTTTTGACGCCAAGTTTGGCATTCTTTTCGCCTGCGTAATCGATGATAGCGCATATTTACGTTTTCGTGTGACAGCAGCTGCGAACACTTCATTGATAGAACTCCACTTGTTGATATTTCACGATTTTTGCAGCCATGACGACCGGATCGGGTAAGGTGTCCCTTTTTATGTTCCGTACGCTTCATATTTGTATTTCAGCCTTTTAGGAGTTAATTATTTTTTACATTCTTTGCCAAATTTTTTAAAATCCGATTTCTTTGTATTCGTAAGTTATTATTATTTAATACATTTTTTTTTCTTATGATTGAAAATGAGTAATGAAGCGTTTTCATTTGGTTTTTTAAGTTTTTAAATTGTGATCTTAAAAATATTTTAGAACTCCCTGCTAATTTTTATAATTGCTTAGAAAGTTGTGTTACTCAGTTTCGACATCATGCGATGATGATAATGTATAATAATAACACATCCTTATAAATCGCTACAAATATAAATAAGCAAAGAAAAAAAAAGAAGAAATATAGACAGTGTAGATTGAAAATAAGTTAGCCACAGTGCTACAATAACAAACTTTTGCCTTATGCACTACGATTGCAGGTTTAAACATGTTATACATGTACTCGTATACAAATTGCCTAATTTTTCCATTATAAGTTATGTAAGATATGTGTATTTATATATATAAAATAAGTTCATGCCTTGTATTTTCACTAGTTTTTTTATTACACTTTTCATTTTTATCATAGAATTACGCTTATGAAACATTTACAGCAAACTTCTGAAGAATTCTTTAAAAAAAAAAGTACAATTAACACGTCGACGAAAATCGATTTTTTTTGTAAGTGGAATCTGAATTTAAAAGTTACAAATCTAACCAGATGGGAAAAAACCCTCACATATGTGCAACCTCTTGATATAAATTGTATTAAGCAAAATTTTTATTTTTGGTTCTAAGTGAATGTTTGTTCTTTTGACATGTTCCTTGATATTTTTTTAGAAGGTGTTGCTAATTTTCATATGCGCATAGTGAAATTTCTTGTTGTGAAATATACCTGAATGTTAAAACAGAGAACTGATAATTGTGCTTTGAACGAAATATTGAAACTTAAAAATCAAGATTATTTTTTTCCGAAAAAAGTTCTTTTTCATATTTTAAAACTGAACTTAGTAGCTAATAACATATAAATAAATTTTGGAATATTATATTTTTTGTGTGTATCATTGTCACTGCAGAAAAAATCTGCTTTCATTTAGTGCTTTCATTATATTCAATACACATTAAACTTAACATGTATTTATGCATTGAATTATAACAAAAAAAAAGAATAATCACTGACATTTTTTATAACATAATTGCGTACAGTAATTTATATACCTGATTATATGATCGTACTAAAATAGTTAGAAGACATTTAATTGCCAGAAACTTTTTTTTTAAAAAAAAGAAAAACCGAATTTTTAAAACCGATAATAGTGCGTAATTTTCTTTAAAGTTGAGCAGAAAAGGCTCTAAAGCGAGGGCTTACTACTCAACTCTTTAATATATGCTGAGTGAAGTTAATCATATATCTTTCCGTTTTCAATCTTTTTGTTTGTAATCAGCAGAAAGTTGTCCACTTCCGCTTGCAAAATATTACCCTCAAGGACATTACATCTCTTCTTTCTCAGCCGTTATTTTACCAAGACACAATGGCATTAAAAAAAGACAGTGTAATTTTTATTAAATGGAATGACCTTTATTGAAACGTAAAGTTGTAATGGTTCTTTTGAAACGTGTCTTCCTGGAGGCACGTGAGGGCATATTAAGGCTGTTTTCGGTCAATGTTAAAGTATAAGACCCGAATTTAAAACATTTTTTCAGATAAAAAAGAAATGAAAAATTAATATGATATTCTGGCTTCTCTATCCTTTAGAAAGCAGAATTTTTTTTATCATACTGCCCTTTTTTAACAGAGTTGATTCATTTTTTCTGGTATATGTGTTTCGCGTTTTTCTCCTATACAATAATGTTAAATGGGCTATGCCCGCATTAAAATGAAAAAGAAAGTATTCATGGAATATTTTGAAATTTTTAAAAACACTACATTGTTAACAGAGATACGAGCTATAATTCTACAAATTTCTATGGAAATTGAGGCATTTTTCTGTCTGAAAATGTGCTTTGCGTTTAGTTCAAGCTCTCGTACTTTTACCGAAAACATCCTTAAGGCATGCGCTCACTAAAGTAAACAACAAATCTGTGTATATAATTCCTATCTTGGCTAGAGGGGGCTCGTTCCATCTTCGTTATCAATCCAGAGGGGCTTCTTTAAAACACATATGGAATTTTTAACCCCCAAAGATCTCTTCTTTCTCAAGAAGAGTATACTGTCCGGACTGACGCCAAGATGCCTCGGCTGTCTTTATATCTTTGGGTTTTTTTTCTTACTTAATCCTTTCCTTCCCTTTTGTTTACAATTCAATCTGGATCATAGATACACGAAACAGAGGGGGTCTGAAGTATGTTTTCGTGTTAAAGAACATTACAAAAAAATTATATTTAAAAAAACTAAAAAAACCTCTTTTATAATTAATCGAACTAAGTTGTAACTTAATATTTTTAAGTCGCAAAGTCTGGAAATTAGATCTGAAATTAGCAGTTAGATACGAGATGGGATCTGAAAATGGGAAACTTTAATCCTAAAGATCCTGACCAGGAAAATGGAACAAAATTATTAAATTATTGTATTGTCATTAGTCCTGACAAGTGAGCAAAATTTCGAATTAATCTGACCTTTTAAAATGGGTAAAAATCGAGTTCAAATATTCCGTCACATACAAGTGAAGCTTATAAAAGGGTGTTAAAAACAACTTATTACAACAAAATTAAGTTTATTACAGTACATTTTTTCCAGATATGTATATATGTACATATGTATTTAATAAAAATCAATGAAACAAAAGAATTCACAAGACATTAATGAAATTTAGTACAAAATTTTCTTAAAAGATAAAACGTTTATTTAGTTTTTGAAAAATAATATATTTTTCTTTGCACATTGTCTTTTTTAAAATCAAATTGTTCAACAAATTGTTAGTTATTTCGTCCATTTTGTTATTTATTTCATTATTGAAATGCGCGTCTAAATAACTCAGCATGCTTTTTTATGATGTTCTTCCTTTCGGAGCATCATGATAGGAACTGCATAATTTATTTCATTTTCGTCGTCAGAATCTGCGTTAAGGACATGTTTTGAGCTTGCAACAATTTCCAAAATGTGTTGGTCTGCCATAAATGTGTCTGTACACACATTATCATCATCTACTGCAACGAATTCTTCTAATTATACAGTAGGACAGTCCGATCCGGCTAGTGTTTTCCATATTTTGTTCATTCCCAGAAGGAAATTCTTTTCGTGTTAAGCGATTTTTGTTTCGTGTTAAGCTTTCCGACTGTTTGCGACAACTTTTTTTTTATGAAAAAGTGCAAATATGGAGGGTTTTTTGTGGTTTCTAGATTTATTTGGTACATTTTAAGGGAAAAAGGTTAAAATTAGGAAAACAATAAATTATTACAACTAAAATGGGGAAAAATTGACAAAAAATTACATAAAAGGGGCCTGCTTTGTACGAATAATAAAGGAACAAATTCTCAATTTTGATGTATTACTTTGCTATTCCTATTTGAAATTATCTTCAGGATAAGAGAGATATTTTAATTTTTACCAAAACTAGAGCACTTTATCTTAGTTATTATATGAAATTGCTTAAAAAAGATTATATTCACACAAAGAACTGTAAATTTTGTAATAAAACAGTGATTGTGTTAAATTACTTCTACTGTTATACAGAGCATACACAAAAATTTCAGCAAAATATTTTAAAAAGTTTTTAAGCAATCACTGTCCCCGTTTGTGTTTTTCGAGAAAAAAAACTCATTTCGAGTAAAACGCATTTTAAAGTTTGACATCTTATGTAAAGTTATGGCATCTGCTTTTACTAAAACACTTGTAGTTTTTGTTCTAGTGAATGGAAAATAAAAAACTGGGTATTTTTTTTAAAGTTAATAAGATGGCTTATGAAATAAAATCATTAAAATAATGTATCAATTTTTGACAAAATTCACAATGTTAGAGTAGTCGGGGATACCTTAAGAGAAAAAAAACTCATGGACATGCTCAGTAGTCTGTCGGGACCGCTGGATTATTTTTTTTCCAACAGATATTTCGTCATTTTCGCGTTAAATGTATTTCACTGTATTTTCTTAATTTATCCAGTGAGCGACGCATTTTAGCCCGATATGCCCTTGGTGGTGGTAGTAAAACCAATTAACTTAAAGTGTATGATGACAAAGTAACCACTGTTGTATTAAATTTCAATATTTACAGCCTTTTACAGAAATTTTTTACTATAGAAAACAGCCTGATATTTCGATTCAGATGAGATGCAGTATATGATTTTCCTTCAGTTTTAATCTTTGAATTTTGAAGACTGAACGTTAGTATTTCTTTAATATCAAAGAAAATATGCTTAAAGTGACATTTAAAATCGTCGGTATTTTAGCGGAGTATTTTAAAATGTTTTATATTTTTTTCTCTCTCTCCTATTGTATTAAATAGAATATTGTGAAAATATAAATAATTTGTTTTATCGTTTCAAAAACAAGTTATATATATATATATATATATATATATATATATATATATATATATATATATATATATATATATATATATATATATATATATATATAAAAAGGGTGTTTTTTTAGAGGTATAGAACTTTAAATTGCAATAAAACAACGATGCAATATTCGATTGACATGAATTTTTTTTATTCGAAAGATAATCTTGTGGCATTAAATTTTAAGTATGATTTCTGGCATAGGACTGCCACGGCTGGCTCGGATGTAGTCCAATCTGGACGTCCAATTTTCGATGACTTTTTCCATCATTTGTGGCCGTATATCGGCAATAACACCGCGAATGTGTGTTGTCTTCCAAATGGTCAAGCGTTTGTGGCTTATCCGCATAGACCAGGGGTGGCGAACCTCTTTGGGTCAACGTGCCATTTTTTCTAAAAAAACGTTTAATGAGTTATAGGCGTGCCATCAAATAATTTTGACATGATTATTGAAGAACTAATAAAACTAAATACGAACAAATCAAAATTGTTTATTTAATACGAAACAATACATTTTTTACACTGTATAGTAGTAAATGTTTTAGTTATACTTGTAATTAAAATTAAAATAACATTGGTGTGATTTCTGCTGTTGTAGATTAGATGACAAATAACTTATATCAGGATTATAAGATGTTACTTTTAGTAGAATGCATGCTGAATTAAAGTCGTCTGTTAAACGGTTTCTAAGCGAGTCTTTGATGTTATTTATCTTTGAAAATAATGACTCGCAGGTATAGGTAGATGAAAATATGGTTAAAATAGCATACGCCAACTTCTTCAAACAGTTAAATGCGTCTGGAATCGAATTCCATGTTTCCAAAATTTAGTTACTGGTATTTTTACTTATATTGCTTGTCAATCTTTCTGCTTCAACCAACACACACACACACACACACATATTGAACTAGACTGGAAATCAATCAGTTGCATTTCAAGTTCTTCAATTTCCAACCAATCGAATTGAGACAAGTTCAGTTTATCAAACGAAATCACATCAGGGTACATAATAAATTTGAACGTTTCCGATAATTCCTTGAACTGAGAAAATCTCGCTGAAAATTCTTTGATTAAAGAATCCATTTTGGAAATAAAGTCATCAATAACTTTTTCTTCCTTTCGTTTTTCTTCGGCATCTAAATCTTTGATATTTTTTTTTTCAAGTTTGGGAAGTACTTGTAGTTTTTTGTAATAATATCGTTTCTGAAAACATATAATTTAGCTTCAAAAGCACGAATGAGATCCATCATGACGATAACTGTTTTATTCGGGCCTTGAAGCTTTATGTTCAATTCATTGAAATGTTGGCATATGTCTAAAAACATCAACTTTAAAAGCCACATAATATCCATCAACTGTGGGTATTGTTCAATTTTGCTCTCATTTTGTAGAAACAGTCTGATTCCTTCCAAGCAATCAACAAATGAACAATGAGTACGTTCCCGCGACTCAACCAGCGAACATTGTTATTAATGCAACGCCCGGTTAACTTAAGTTAATTTAATTTATTCTTATTATCCGTTCTTTAGTACCCAGGTTCTAAATTAACATTTGGCGTCACACTATAGCTTAAATTTAGACATTAATCATTAAAGACAAATAAAACGGACACTAAATTAAAAAGCCTTCTTTAAATTACACTTAATTTATTTACAAAACATTTAAATTACGTTAATTACTAAAGATATACATTATCACTTAACTGAATTAGGATCTGAGAGAGAGAGAGAACATGGTGTGCCATCTCGGGAGTCTCCAACCTCGGCAATTTGTCAAAGGGTCGTCAGACCAAAATCGGTGATAAAATTTGTGTCAGAGAGTGACTAAATTCGTCGTGCAAGCGCTTATATTTCGCGGCGGTTTACCCCTGTATTCTGGAGAGGATTCTTTTTCGAAACACAATCAGCTTTTCTGATTGGTCTGAAGTCAGCGGAGGGATATCTTCCCGGGGTCCATGACTCCCCCAAAACGCGGGAAAATCCCATATCATGATGTATTTATGGGTACATTGCCTTCTTCCAGGCGTGGGAAATGCGTCACCCTTTTCGGTGGGGTGAGAGGCCCTCCCAGAAATTCCTCTGCTTGTAAACAACAACAGGGCCGATATACAAATTACTGTTGTAATCCTTATGGAAAGGCGGCCCCCCATCATTATACATTATTAAGCCATTATACACCGAATTGACTTCATCCAACAAAGCATCAAACTTTCGTTTATTTAAAGCCTGCGACGAGATATGAGGTTGACTATTTTTGTGACTAAAGTTATTACATTATCAAGAGATGTTAAACCACTCTTTGCACATAAGGCTTGTTGGTGAATAATTCAATGGCATTCAGGAATCGAATATCCTACGTCTGTTTTAAATAAAGAAATGAAACCATTTTTTGATTTTTTATTTTTTGCCTACCATATTTGGAGCACCATCAGTGGTTACTGAAACAATTTTTTTCAAATCAATTTCTTTCTCAGCAAGCGAATTTCTTACTGCCGTACAAATATTTGTGCCCTTTGTAGTTGTTAACAACGATGTTATCGCAATTAATTCTTCCTTAATGATGTTTCCTACACAATATCGAGCAAAGACAGCTAAACGTGCCGATTTAGTAATGTCAATACTTTCGTCAAGACAGCGATATAAAAGGAGCGGAGTTAATGTCATTTTTTTTGTTCATCTGTAACATTTTCTGCCGATTTCAAGATTCTATCTTTCATTGTGTTTCTAGATAGAGGAACATCTTTGATGCGCTCAATTATCTTATCTTTATTATCAAAATCATCAAAAGTGAGGGCGCACATGCCAACCAAGCTTCCTTCAAAAACTCTCCCTCTTGAGGTTTACCATACCGAGCAATGGCATTTGCAGCCGAGTAACTTGCCGCACTTGTGAACAAATTTTTTTTTTGCTTACATATTTAAACATAGACGTCGACTGTTTATTTCTGCCTTTTATTGCACTTGCGATTAATTCTTTTCGCTCTGGTTTGCTTTTTTCACAAAAGGATTTGTGATTTGTTTCAAAATGCCGTTTTACAGACGATGCTCTGCATACCCTGTTCCAGAACATAAAACACACACCGCATGGTCGCCTTTATTGATCATGCCATATTTCTCAGCTCACCAAGTTTGAAATTCTCTGCTACACTTACTATCTTGCACTTTTTGTTTTTTTGTTGAACTAGCCATGTTAAATAGCAGTTAAAAATCGTAAATTTAACACAAAACTTTAAATGTACAGTTGTGTCGATGAAATTGACTATTCTATGTGCTCTCGCTTGATTCCTCCCCCTTACACCAAAAAAACCTTTTTACTGACTGCGCATGACTTCGGGCTCATGGGCAGATTTATTTGTTTTTTAGGAAATTGAGTGCTTGTACGAGATTTCTGTAGTGTCTGCTCTTTAGCTTTTGTCTCAGGTCATTAAAACTTTTAAAAATAAAGCAGTGAGAGTTATTTTACCAATTAGACTTACAAGACAAGAATTCGATCACATTAATAAATTAGATGTATACAAGCTGAACTATTAATGTAAACGTTAGAATATGTTTTTTAAACAATGTGAATATATTTAGAAATAGTTACATACACACACTATGCGTAGATAAACTTTGCATCATTAGCAATTTATAATATACGAAGTATTTACGCAAGACATAACAAACGAGTCTGCTCCCCAACTTGTCGGCGTCGCGACGGATTACTCGCGTTTGTTCATAATACTTCATAGTACACTTAATTATTTTAAGCTAAAATGCAAATCATATTTGATCGATGGCGTTCCCAAAATATTCTGTCGCGTGCCATCATTGGCACGCGTGCCTTTGGTTCGCCATCCCTGGCATAGACCAATGACTTTACATAGCCCCACAGAAAATAGTCTAGCGGTGTTAAATCACAAGATCTTGGAGGTCAATTCACAGGTCCAAAACGTGAAATTAGGCGGTCACCAAACGTGTCTTTCAATAAATCGATTGTGGCACGAGCTGTGTCTTGCGCCGTCTTGTTGGAACCACAGCTCCTGGACATCATGATTGTTCAATTCAGGAATGAAAAAGTTAGTAATCATGGCTCTATATCGATCACCATTGACTGTAACGTTGTGGCCTTCATCGTTTTTGAAGAAGTACGGACCAATGATTCCACCAGCCCATAAAGCGCACCAAACAGTCAGTTTTTCTGGATGTAACGGTGTTTCGACATAAACTTGTAGATTAGCTTCACTCCAAATGCGGCAGTTTTGTTTGTTGACGTAGCCATTCAACCAGAAGTGTGCTTCATCGCTAAACAAAATTCGCTTATGAAAATCGGGAACAACGGCAATCTCGTTTTGGGCCCATTCGACGAATCTACGCCTTGCTTGATCATATTTAAAATGTAATGCCACAAGATTATCCTTCGAATAAAAAAAAAGTCAATCGAATAATACATCGTTGTTTTATTGTAATTTAAAGTTCTATACCTCTAAAAAACACCCTATATATTATATATATAATTTTAAGTCAATTCCTACTTTAAATGGATGAATAGAAAGTATTTTATTAACGACTGAAAATTTGAATGATATATATATACAGGGAGAGAGTGAACTAATTGTAGGAATTGAAAAAACAGCATGATTTGTCTGCATTGTTGTAACATTGCACACCCGATTTGGATAGTTTGGCTGAAAAACAGGTTTTCGACGCCAACTTTTGTCTTTGTTTTAACAATTACATTGTAACAACAATAGAGACGAATCTAAGTTGGCGTCGAAAACTGGTAATTAATTAAATTTAATTTTCTTTATGAATTAATATTTGGAAAAACTGTATTAACATCAAGTGTCAACAACTACAAGTTTAAAAAAATGTATTTGGACTATACAGTAGAACCTCCATATTACGAACCTCTCTATTGCGAATTTTTCTATATAGCGAACTTTTTCTTGGAACCAAGGACATTTAACGATTTTCTTCGTAAAATAACCTCCCAATAGCGAAGGGCATGTTCTATATAACGAACTTTTTCTCTTGTGATTAAATTTTTTCTCCCTTTTTTAAAAGTATTTCTGAACTTTTCAAGTTATTTTTCCTTTTAACTCATTTTCTGGTGGTCGTAAATCTTGAACTGGTTTTATTAGGTACCTAGCTTGCCACGAGCAATAGAGAGCGAGAGGTTACACTTCTGGGCATTTCATCCAAGAAGTGTAACCTTTAGCCCCTATCGTCTAGTTCACTGAAAACATCTTCGATATCCCCTCTCATCCTTAGTGGAGTTGTCTCATGTGTGTGTGTCCCCGTGTCTTTGAACTAGTCTCCGTTCATTTGTAATTTTGATCAGTCGCACTGGTAACTTTGTTTCTTGTAGCTCTAAAATGTCAAAACGTAAAAGGTTTGAGCATCAAAGAAAAAAAATTAATACTTCAGGAAGTGAATAAAGGCCTCTATCTATATCTCTCTCTCTCTCTCTCTCTCTCTCTCTCTCTCTCTCTCTCTCTCTATCTCTCTCTCTCTATCTATATATATATATATATATATATATATATATATATATATATTATATATATACACACACACACACACACACACACACACATACACACACACACACACACACATATATATATATATATATACACATATATATATATATATATATATATATATATACACATATACACACACACACACACACAGAGAAAAACTTTCCTTGAAGTTTTTCTTTCTTTTGGTGGGTAATATATATATATATATATATAGCAGTAAATAAATTAAAAAGAAGAATAATAAATCCTAAAACATCTTAAGAACAAACCGAAAGAACCAAGAACATGGAACCATTACAAACCAAAAAAAATAGAATATATATAATATTTTTAATTTACACAAAGGTGTGAACAATCACTTTTTTTCTATAGTGTTTATGAATTTAAAATTTGTTTTATGTGGCTTATAAAAAAAAAGTGGAAGATGAACCTCTATAAAACGAATTATCCATGTAAGGGATTTTTTTTATCGGCATTTAGCGACTTCGTTGTATAGAGGTCCACCCGTATATTAATATATACTATATACAAAATTAGCAGGAAGTGTACGCCAAACCCATGACAAGTATTTTTCTGATTTTGTTCAGTAAATCTGTTAAAGGACGTTTAGATACAGCAAAAGTAAAGAATTCCTTCACGTAGCCCAGAGATTATAAATAACGTAACACAAGATAAATACACGACATGCACGAGGTGTTACGAAGAGCTTACTTCCTGTCGTGTGTATTAGAATTTCAAAATCGTTGATAAGCCTTTTGGATGAATAATATTTCACTGACTCATTTGAGGCTTATTTTTAAAAGTATGGTTACACAGAATCTTGAATATCTTGTTGAAAGATCACGGGGTAGAGTTAATCGATTCTACAAAAAACTGCCACGAGTATATATGACTTAGAATAAAATCATCTGAAGGTGCTTTGTAGTAGCCTAGTGAAAGATTATTAGATAACATGTGTAACACTTTAAAAAATCTGATATGGTTTCTGTATTACAGAATTTCTCTCTTTTTATCAAACACAGCTTATCCAATATATTCCCCCCATTTCAGATTTAACCTTTTAAGAACCAAGGGTTTTTTTTACGATTATTTCAAACAATCGTCTTTAAATTTTCGAAACAAATATTAATAAAACAAATTACTGAATTGATTAGAAATTGAATTGTAGATCATTTAAAATTACTCGTAAAGTCAACAGCCGCATATAAATCTTGACACGCATTTGTAAATAACTTTTCTCAGTTTCATACAATTTAGAAAAAATTGAATTTTACGACACGAATTAATTAATACACTGGTCGACTTTTATGAAAAAAAAACTTAAGATTTTTTTTTTTGCAATCAATAATGGTCATTGCAAACTATTGCAGTGGTCCTCAACCTTTTTATCGCCACGGAGCTGTTGACACTCGATAATTTTACCACGACCCGCTGGGAGTGGGGGAGGACTTTGTTAGTTTACATTTTAGATTATTTTGATTTAATAATTTTATTCGTATTTAAATATGCCTTCAGAATAAAATGCAGTTACAAACACACCAAAAAATTAATATAAAGTGATTTCCATGGAAATCCGAGAGAAATACACCACAGTAAATAAATCCTTACTAATATTATAAACGCGAAAGTTTGTATGGATGTATATATATGTTTGTTACTCTTTCACGCAAAAACAAATGAATGGATTTTAATGAAACTTTACAATAATATAGCTTATATATCAGAATAACACATAGGCTATAACTTATAAAGATATTGTATGAAGTGTTCAAAATATAACGATAATTGTCAAGTAAGTAGGAAAAAATTCTGCCATCTACAAGCTATTCTGGCGTGCGCTGAAAAAATCGTTAGTTTCACGTATACAAAAAAGCTCGCGACAGCATATATCTATTTCTAATGTGTGAAACAAAACTTTCCCTTTTTGTTTTGTCCACGCCAGGCACTAGTGTGCGTTCGCTTATAATTTATTGCTTTGATCAGTGTAATTACTATTTTTTAACTTCAGAATAAAACTAGATTTCTATCGGAGAGGTTGTGGCAAGATTTTAACATAAAATAAATACATTTAACGTATAACGTAACGTAGTAATATTAACGTATTACACTTCCAGATATAAAGTATTTACACTATTTTAAGTGTTTATTACACAAAATTTGCAAGAATGTGTCACTTTTGCTGAGCAGAGATCAACTTAGGATGGTGTTTTTAAAAATCGACCCACAAGGGAGTTATAAATAAAAAAAAAAATCCATTTTATCAGCTCTTAGATCTACAGACTTAAAATTTAACTAGCATGTTTTTTTTTGTACAGCTGAGATGTGCAAAAAGCTTTTTTTTGTTTAATTTTTCAATTCACCCGTGCAAAGAACGGGTATACTAGCTAGTTAGAAATAATTTCAAGTTCCTTGGGGGACCCGGTACCGTTTGAACCCTGATCCGGGGGTTGGGGGACTAGTGGTTATGGTCACGCATTCGTGGCCGGCGTGTCATAAGTTCAAACCTAGTGCCACTGAAGATTCTTCATGCAGGGAAGCTGATGCACGTTATATCTGTCATGGCTCAAACGTTCTTTCGTTGGCGTGGTGTTGTATGTTTGGAAAGTGGATACCATCTCAGTTGTCGTCCTCACCACTAGACCGTAGCTCAAAATTATAAGGTCCATCTTCGATATCCCTTGTACTGCTTTATGTAGTGTGACGTTAATAAAAACTTACTCATCACATAATAAATAGTTAAGAATTGCATTAAAACTTTATTTATATTATTAAGTATTTAAGTTTTAATAAGAAGGTAATAGGTTCAATTACATTTTGGAAACGATAGCAGTTGCATGTATACTCTATGGCTCAGCTACTCAGGGACTTGCCTTCTCCACATAAATACGGGATATATGACCCTGAAGTTTTTGTATGAACTTTCCTTTTTCTCATTGGAGAGTGTCTTTAGTCTGGTCGAGATCTCATGACCGTGGGTTCGAGTCCCGACACCACTGAAGATCCGCCCCGTAGAGAGACCAATGCACGCTAAATTTATCGAATTCAAAACTTTCAACTTGATGAGGTGTGGATGTATGAAAAGTGGAGTGCTAGCTCAAGTGTCGTTCTCGTTACTTAATTGTGGTTTAGAATTACGAGGTCCGTCACCAATAACCCTCGTGTTGCTTTATAGTGTGACGGTTGATTGATTGATTGAATATTAACGTCACCCGGTCCAGCTACACGAGGGCTTTTGGCGACGGACCACGTAATTTTGAACCATGGTCAAGTGACGTGGACGACGCCTGAGCTGGCACCCCCTTTTAACTACCACACCACACCAACGGGAGGACGTTTCAGCTCTCGACAGATTTAACGTGCATCGCTGCCCTACACTGCAGGTCTTTAGTGGTACTGGGCTCGAACTCGTGACAAGGCAAGCCACGGTCCGATACCTATACCACTCGGCTACCGCGGCCACTATAGTGCGACGGTAATAAACAACCAATTTTTCTGTTATAAGGATCTGTTATATCTTGTGCTATGTCAACTTTTCTATAACTAGTTTAAGCGTTCATATATTTTACGCTGAAATCATAAAATAACGATATAAATCCCACTATTTCGGGGAAAAAATTATTGGGAGATACTTTAAAAATAGTTTCTTTGCTATGATTTTTGATAACGGCAGTGATTTATAAAAAATGTTAGAAATTTTGAGTGTTTTAACGCTTATCTGAGGGGATGGATTTATATAACAAAGAGAGATATGTCGAGGCAGTTGACAGAATGACTTACCTGCTAAGATAACCGGCCTAGATTTTACTGTTGATCATTGAGGATTTTGCATCTGTTTCACGGAACAGAAGACCACGTTTATTTGGCTCTATTGGCGCCTTTTTTTTAAATTTGAATTTCTTCGCTTAAAATCAGTTAAAAAAACTTAGTTTACAGAAACGCTTTTATATATGTATCGCGATACCTACATATTTTATTGATGATAACAGGAAAAATATGTCGTAAGTAGAGGGCAATATGTCTTTTCGAGTGCAACATCTTAATGTGATGGACATTAGTGATGGCACACTTTGCATTTTCTCAAATAAAGAAAAATCATTATTTTTATCAAAATAAATATTATTTATATAGCGTACAATATTTTCAATATACACACTCAATTTTTTAAAGTTCAAACCGAGATTAATAAACTTACAAAAGTGTAATTTTTAACCTATCAAAATGAAGGACAAAAATGAAAACACGGTAGTTAAAATTTCAGAATAAAAATGGAGGTCAATACGTTGTTCCGAATTCTCTATTTCTTATAGAAGAGATTCGGAGCCTTCTTGCCTTATAATTCCCCTACTTTTTCATTGTTTGAGGAGGAATGAGTGAGTGAGTAAATATTAATGTCGTTCTGTTCAGCTACACGAGGGCGTTTGACGACGGACCTCGTCATTTTTAACCATGGTCAAGTGACGAGGGCGACACTTGAGCTGGCACCCCCCTCTTAACTACCACACCACACCAACGAGAGGACATGTGAGTGGTCGACAGATTTAACGTGCATCGCTCCCCTACACGGCGGGTGGCCGCGGTAGAGGAGTGGTCAAGGTATCGGATCGTGGCGGGCTTTGTCACGAGTTCGAGCCCAGTACCACTAAAGACCCGTTGTGTAGGGCAGCGATGCACGCTGAATCTGTCGAGAGCTGAAACGTCCTCCCGTTGGTGTGGTGTGGTAGTTAGGTGAAGGGGTGCCAGTTCAGGTGTCGTCCACGTCACTTGACCATGGTTCAAAATTACGTGGTCCGTCGCCAAAAGCCCTCGTGTAGCTGGACCGGGTGACGTTAATATTCACTCACTCACCCCTACACCGTGGGTCTTTAGTGGTACTGGGCTCAAACTCGTGACAAGCCGGACACGATCAATACCTTGAACACTAGGCTACCGCGGGCACTTTTGAGGAGGAAATTTGCCCTGTTATTTTCAGAAAAATCTGTGACCGTAATAATAGAGGGGTTATGATTGCGAACTCAGTTAAGTCGCGGATTCGAGCCCTAGTGCCACTATAGACCAGCCTCGTTGAGGAGGCTGTTGTACACGTCAAATCTGCCGAGGCTCGAAAACCTCACTCCTGGTTGGGTGTAGAAGATTTGAGAGGAATGTGCCAGTTCAGATGTTGTTCTCGTCACTTGACAGAGGGTTCTAATTTAAGTCCGTCGTCAATAGTCCTCAAAGCGACTCAAATCAAATCTAGAAATCTTTTCATATGGTCCACGTCCAATAATTCGTGCTTCTTAAATTTGTTAAGAATTAAGTCAGGGGATAGAGATGGAAGTTTGTGAGTGTTAGGTGTATGAAAGAACAATAGTAGTCTGACAAGGAATTCCGTATTTTTGGGATCAAGTTGTTATATAAACGGAGAGTACTGGGACTTTGCTGAGTATTTTGTCAAGTAGGCATGCTTGTCTATTGGGCCATCAAGGAACTCAAGTGTTCTGATACTTGTAGTTGACATGCAGCCTCATATTATCACATGTATGATCCAATGTCTTATTGTTACTTAAGAATTCTTTTTTCGTAACTCAATTTTATCAGTAGTTTTCAAATTAAATTTTATTTCATTGCAACAAATAAATTGGATTTACTCTCGTAGGGAAAAAATAAATTCGACCAAAATATACTATTTCTTTCTTTCGATTAGTTTTGCTGATATATGATTTTTGGGTACTATACTATAGATTTGTAACCAAGTTGATAAAATATTTGCGGATGTTTTTTTTTTTTTTTTTTTTTTGATAAATATTACTTGAATAACGTCTTTCTCTTGAGTATTATAGTGGTAGTACCTAAATTTTTGTAATTGTATTTTCTCTACAAATGAGCCTTTGGGGACGGCATTATAACTCTACCAGATGATTGGAAACTTATCTCGTTTTTCACTGTGTGGTATTACTGTTACCCACTATTTCGCCAATTCCTATCAATGAATTTATTCTGATTATATAAGCAGTTGATAATTTTTCGTTTTTCAGTTGTAGTCTCCTCTCGCTTACTTATCATTCTAAATATTCGATAAACTAAGCAAAAATAATCGAGTTTTTAGCACTTCTTCAGGTGGCCGCGGTAGCCTAGTGGTCAAGATAACGGACTCGGTGTGTCATGAGTTCCTGCCTGGTGCCGCTGAAGACCCGCCATGCAGAGGGGTCTGACGCGCGTTAAATATGTCGAGGCTGAAACCTCCTTTTGTTGGTGTGATGTGAAAGTTAGGAGAGGGGGTGCCAGCTCAGATGTCGTCTTCGTCACTTAACCGTGGTTCAAAGTTACGAGGTCCGGTGCTAAAAACCCTCGAGTTGCTTAATAAAGTGCGACGTTAATATTCACTCACTCAACACTACTTCAGATAAAAAAAAAGTCGAGTAATTTAATTTATCACTCCAATTGATGTCTACAGAATGATGCAATATCTTACTTTGTAGTTTCACTTTTGTCCTTTATTTGGATGGGTTGAACATTCTGTTTATTTTTTACAGTTTATTATACAGTAAGACCCCGCTTAACGCGGTTTCGGTTTAGCGCTCTTTTATTTCAACCAGGGGATTCCCCGAAATTGCTCGCAGCGCTACGGGGATTCAGCGGAATTGTAGGTTTCAAAATATATGTACATAACATATCCGAAACAGTGTAGTTGTGTTTCTTGTTTGGTGCGGTACTGTACGGACGCATTTTTATCATTTGAAACATTTGTTGGCATTATTGTAAGTATAAATTTATGTAATACTACAACGATTAATACAGTGACAAATATTATGCTCTTTAGTTTTTATCATGTGTGATAATGAAAAACAAGAAAAGAAAGCAACCAGAAAAAGCATTTCACTGGAAACTAAAATGCAAGTGATAAGAAGATTAGATTCTGGTGAACGTCCATCTCAAATTAGTGCTGCATTGAATTTGGCAACTTCCACAAGATACCTTCTTGACAAAAAGGTAGAAAATTGGAAACACAGAATAGACTGAATGATCTGACTTAGAATTTTATTTGTTTTTATATGTATATATTCGTTTATATTGTTTTCATTTTTGTAAGAAATAAATGTTTGGTTTTATTTTTTTTATTAAAAAAACAATTATTAAATTTAATACCTAACCAATTTTCTATCCATCTTCCCCTAACCCAGTGCTTCTCAAACTTTCAATACTGGCGCCCCCCTTTTCAATCACAATTTTTATCGCCCCCTTATACATTAATAATGTACTAAATGCAATAATCATGCACTTTGACGCTAAAGCAACAATCTTTATTATAAACCGTACAAATTCATGACATAAGTATTAAATTTTGTATATGTTACTTTTAAGCAAAAAAAAAAAAAAAAAAATTAAGTAATAGGATAATTATTATGTTATTTTTCCTTTCTCTAATTTTTAAATTGGAGCATATTGCAAAATGCGGTGGTTGCTTAGAAGACAAAATATAGATATCAGCTAAATATAGAAAAATAACTCAGAGGGTCAATTTCTAATCATAAGCATTCCTTTGAAAAACTTTGCTCTGTAAGAACAATGGAAGTCGCTAATACTTATTAAACTTATTCTTAATTTAGTATTATTTAATTGGTTATAAAATACTCTGTGCAGCACTGATACATTAAAAGTATACCGGCTGAAGTACCCGCTCTTTGCACAAGTTCATTTATAAGAAAATAAAACATTCTTGATATAATAGCTGTATTGTAAGGAGATTAAAGCTAAGTGTGCGACAATGTTTACAAAAATGTAACATGATTTTTTAAAATGATTGCTCAAATTATAATTAGTTTTAAGCGAACTGTAATTTTAAGCCTCACAGAATTAGCATTTAGAATTGATGTTGAATAATCAACAATAAAAAAATTCTGATAAAGAATAATTGTATTATTTTTAATATTTTTAAAGCGAAAAGACTTCTATTTACATGTTTTAACCCTGGAGCAGGCGCGCACTAGATACTAATGGTCGAGCGGGGTTATTGAGTCACCTCAATCCTTTTTTTATAATTATTTTTATAGTACACAATAAAAATCGTAATTCCAATGAATAATTTAATTAAGAGAAAATATACTCACCCCTACTTTCAAGGGCACAGAAAACATTTCGGAAAAAAAGTTATCACACCGAGAACTCAGACAAAACAAGTACCTTACGATCGTAAAAAAAACGTTTGTCACACCCAAAAAAGAGGGAGATATGTGACAAATATATTTTAGTTCACGTTAAGGTTTGCAAACAGGAGGATAGTGTCAGGGCCATTGGTAACAATTAAACAGTTTTGCCAGAATTACCGATTTCGTGCACTCTGTGCTTGGCGTGACCGCTCCCGGATTAAAAGTGTATTTATTACAATATGGATGTTCTAAAAAAATTATGTAAAAGGTTTTTCATTATGCTTGGCTTAGTAATCCTTTAAACTTCCCTAAATGAAAAAACAAATACATAAAAGAGCAGGGACGTAACTAACCTTACAAGTAAGCTCGAAGGTCAAACCGCAGTAAATACATTCTGCTGCCTACAGCTGATGGCAATAATATATAACAGGGATGAATTTTTTTATCTTCCTAAAATTTTTTTTGATTATAGGTCTGGGTTTTGTCTTTCCTCTGAAAAAGTAGCATTTTCGCTTTGAAAAGAAAACGTAATAAAAAAATCTCTCATGGGATTACAGCAAATCGAATAAAACGTTTTTTATTTGGTTATAGTATCAAAGATAGCTAAAGAATGAGGTTTTGTAGTAGAAGCTTTTATTTCTGATGATGTAAAATCGCAGATTATATATATATATATATATATATATATATATATATATATATATATATATATATATATATATATGACAAGCCCCAGGCCTGCTGGTAAAAAGAGGAGGGC
Organism: Trichonephila clavipes; assembly: GCA_019973935.1. Classification (NCBI taxonomy): domain Eukaryota; kingdom Metazoa; phylum Arthropoda; class Arachnida; order Araneae; family Nephilidae; genus Trichonephila; species Trichonephila clavipes. The sequence goes on along the minus strand of BMAU01017210.1, from coordinate 1,526,547 downwards.
ATCATCTTCACAATATTCCTTTATTACGCTTTCATCATATATAATCTAACATGGCGGACCTTTTGCCGCGCAACCGGGTGTTATCAAATACAACATCGTAGGAGACACCAGCCAAGTCCTTCCTTAGTATGCGTTTTCGTCAGCGCTCGTTGCTCCTTTTAACAGGCTTGTTTACTCATAAATCCTTACGCGATGGTAAAGAGTTCGCTCTATTTTCATTTATTACTTCTTTAATTTTGAACCTAAACTTTTCAAACCTGACATATATTATATATATATATAATATATATATATATATATATATATACTATATTATTTCCGCGTAAATGTGTATATTTTTTATAATGTCAGAAAATATTTTCTTTTACTTCATTCAAGTAAAAATTTTTTTTAAATCTTTTATTTTCGATATGCTCGCGCCCCCCTTGTAGGTTTATCGCGCCCCACAGTTTGAGAAACACTGCCCTAACCCCATTATTTACATGTTAAGATAGCCTCGTTTAGCGCTGTTTCTCATTACGCTCTACTTTGATGGAACGTATCCTCCGCGTTAAGCGGGGTCTTACTGTAATTTGAATTTGAATTTTTGTAATTTTATGTATAATATATATGTATTCTAAAGTTTATATAAATATCTATTTTGCTAAGAAAATAATAAAATTGTGTAAAAATAATCTCCAATTTTTTTAAATGTATAGTATTGCCTTCATGTCTCTCACTATTGTTTCGAATCTCAGTTTTATTAAACAATTTTGGAAGCTACGATAGACCATTGATCATGCCTACGGTCTCAGGCATTCAAATCGAGTTGTAGGCTTCAATTCAGATTTCGCAACAACAGCCACCCTCGTTGTTTAGCTTTTACAGGTAAGTACGGGGTAAACGACCTGATCGCTGAGAGATCTTTCTTTTTATACTACGGAACTTCTGTCGTTAGTAAACACAAATGACGTGCAGGCGCATATTGATCTTTATCTTCGATCCTTCCATAATCTCTTTTTTCCCATTCTTGCATTTACAGGATTTTGTCCTAAACGGTTGCGCATTTTTTCAAGTATTAGGCACATTTTGACCAACTGTAACATTTTCCCCATAAAATGGGGGATGTGGTAGCCAAGTGGCCATGGTCTTAAACTCGTGGCCAGTGGGCAGTAGCTCACTGTGACCTTTGAGAAAAATAATGGTGGCGTGAGAGGTAGGAAACTACATAATTGGTTTATTTACACGTCTCGGCTATTAATTGCAGTATACATACATTTGTTGTGAAGTTTTTCATAATATTGTTTATTTCATTAGAATTCAGAATAGGGTATTTACGAGGGAAGAGACAACACAACCGTTCTCTTCGGTGTTTTCAACGGAATCCCCTTTCCCCTCCATGGTCTCGGGATTGGGACGGTTTCCTTCTAAAACCTCGAATTACACTCGGAGTATCCGGATCGCAGGTGTCCAGCCGTTGGGTTTTCTCACGGTCATAGGTTGCCTGGGGCGATGTCAGATGACAAGACTCCGCAATATTTAGGGGAGCACATGTGCATAGGAATAATGTTATCCTATCCACAAAAAGAAACCGATTTTTCAGTTGTGTGAATGCGAAAACGTCACACTTACACAAACTTTTTTTATGGAGGGGGTTACATTCTAAAAAAACCACACAAATTAAGCACCAAGAGGTACTTACTCTTTATGATTAAAATTAAAAATCTGTTGGCCTATGAAGGGAGTGGAGTTGACCCCTTCCCCAACCTTCTTGCATACGCCACTGCCGACGTGTTGAATCGCGGGTTTGAAACCTAGTACTACAGTGTGGAGGGGCTGATGCACATTTAATCAAGCGAGGCTCAAAGTCCTCCTGTTAGTGTGGTGTGGAAGTTTGGAGAGGGCTGCCACCTTTGGTGTCATCCTCGTCACTTGATCATGGCTCAGAATTGCGATAGCCCTCGTGATTTTTCAGAGTGCGACGTAAGTTAAAATAAAAAAATCAAGTAATAACAAAAGTCAAGAGGAATAATTAGAACTTTTGGACTTCAACTTCATTTGGACGTTAAACGCTTCCAGTTTAGAGAGTGGCAGTTAGAAGAGATGCTGTAAAACTATGTGTTGTTCTCGTAAGATGTTCGAAATTACGAACAACTCATCAATAATTTCATGTAACTATTGCAATGTTTGAGTCAAATCAACCAGCATTGCCTTAAACTTCGAGTAAAGTTGTTGGAGGAGAGAGCGAGGTTTTGCGAATGTGATTGAATTAAAAAGATTCACGATGTTCTCATATGGCGGCAGGTAAAAGTTACGAGAAACTGGAGTAACTGTTCTCTCCACCATCCCTCCCCAAACTGTCCAGTTTTTTTTTATTTTTAGACAAAATAATCTTTGATATAGTTCAAAAGCGATTTTAATTCAAACTGTGAGAAAATTGAAGAGTACTCCACAAAAGGCCTACAGCGTAACCAAATGCAGTATATACAAGGAATATGCAGTTTCCTGTAATATATATATATATATATATATATAATGGAATAATTCCCTCTAGTATCCTTTTTATTAACCCTTTGTACTAATATTTGAAATAACTTTAACTCTTTGGTTTAAATTTAACATTGTAATTTTACTCGTAATCGGCTAGTCCGAAATTCCTGACCCACCCATTCTATCCAATCAGAAATGCTATTACGTAATCATCACGGGCTTGCACTGCTGGTATAAAAGCAAAAATCTTGTGTATAATTGCTCTCTTTTGTCTTTCTGCTTTCATCATGTAATCAGCCGGCTGCAAAGCGTTATATGTTTGTATTTGTCTGTGTTTGTGCCATGATGTTTGCTTCTTGTAATGTGTAATGCCGTCACTACTGGATCTTTATGTGTTTCCGGATGCGAATAAAAAGGAATAACGATTTACATGAGGGCCTCTTTGATAATACCGTACTCGACCACGCTCCATGTAACACAGCAAATCACATCACCGGCCACGCCCTACCTTTGGTTCGCCATTGTTACATGATTTTGAACTTTTTGTATTAAATAGAATGTTTTATGGTTTTTTAAACATCTCTTAAAATTGATTCTCAAGTTTTCTTTGATTGCTCCCTGAAAAACAAAACCTACTTTAAATGATACCATCAGAGCAAAAACCTTTTCGTCCCTAACTTATTTAAGTTACAATTTTTGATTCATTTGGAATTTTGAATGCAAACTTAACGACTTTCAAGGTTTCCGTAATTTATTCTGATATTTAAAATAAAAATAATAAGTAACAAATAATTTTAAAAAGAATAAACAATTCATTAAGAATAAAATAATTAGAAATTTATTTCCTCCCAAATTTTTTAAAACAAAAAAGGAATGGGAGAAAAAAATTGCCAAATCATCGCAATCTGTAGATAATCTACCCGATATTGGGATAGCAAGTTATTTAATATCAGTAGATGTGACGTGTGAGTTGTCAATTCGATTCTGAACAATGATGTAAAAGTTCTTAATATCGGAATTGGGTATCTATCATGTGTTTTATAAGGTTCGGGAAAAAAAAAAGTTTAAGCACACTATAAGGAGTGGTAACAAATCGCAAAAATTTTTAATTGGAAGAAATATGCTTAACGTGAAGTTAAATAAATTTATAATATTAATAATAATTTAAAGTTATAAATTTGTTTATAATTTTTTAAGTTAAGTTAATAATTTTATGTTTGTATTTTTGCACAATTGAAACATGCGTTTTTTAACACATGTATGTTATGTTGTTACTGGGATGAATTCGTAAACTCTTTTGACAGAATAATCTGTTTATTTTTAAAATAAGTATAAATGAAATGAAGAATAACAATTGATGAATTAAGTGAAATATTTAAACGCGCGTCATTGCCTAATTGGCTTTCATTATTTTTTAAGAGTTATTACGGCTATGCCCATGTGCATCTGCTTCTCTTGCGTTCTCGACGTCTTCTCTCGTGTTCTAATATCTCTTCTCTCGCTGCCTCTTTCATCCGAGTCATTGCCCTCTGCTTCTCTTCGCAGCCACCTGGAAGAGGAATGCTAAGGGGGCTTGCAGTAGTGCGTAGCGCCGTCCACTTCACATGTATTATACATAAATCATTTTTAAAACTAAATGCATGGGTAAATGTCATTTTCATTGAACGTTTTATCACAAGTCTCAGTTATTAAATATGCGGTATAACTTCTTTATGGGATTTAAAAATGATTTTAGATATACAAGTGGAACTTTTCATTACATTCAAGCCATGATAATGGCGACCAATCAGCGCAGATACAAATTGGAAAAGCTTTTATTTTTTTCCCCAATGGGGCTGCGGATTGATATTTTCCCCATTGCAGATCTAGAACATCCCCCGGGAGCTGGTATCACTTTTTAGTGCAGCACCATATAGGAGATACCAATTGCCGCATTTAACTTTGATGCCCAGTTTCCTTCAGAGAGAGGCACCACCTGAGCCCTGGCGATGCGAACTTGTTCTAGGAATTAAATTCTGCCGAGAGCATCCAAATCAAACAGACACTCAAGGGACCTTTTACCAGCCCCATAACCATACGATTTTCTGCATCATGAAAACCCACCGATTGGGACCGGGGCCGGACCCGCAACCTTAGTCGTACAAGGCCAGCACCAAACCACGTCACCCAGCCGGCTATGGAATTGGAAAAGCGAAGAGAGTTGGTAAATTCATTCGAGGCTTTTATAATTTTTTAAGAGGAATTTTCCGAAATTGTGCTACTTAGACGTTTTTTGAGTCGTAGAATAATGAGTCGTGAAATAATTTGAATAATAATTTGAGTCGTGAAAGAATAGGTCAACTGTATATATGCATACGATTTAATTTAAATAGAGAGAGGTGTGTAAAAACAGCACAAAAGCTTACATCGCTTATAAATGAAATAACTCTGGTAATTCCCTCTAATATAAGATCAACCTTAGGAGAGCGAAAAGTGATTCACTTTTCATAAGATAACCGGAACAATTATACCTACATACTTTAAATTTGGCAGGTGTGATTCTTTTGTTGGGTAGAGAACCGCTAGAATTGGCTCAGAGAAAATCGATTCTCATGGAGGGGGGTTGTGGTGGCGTTATATATAAAGTTTTAGTTTTTGAATTATAAGAGCTACAGACTTTAAATTTACCCAGCATGTTTCTTTTATTGAGTGGAGATCTGCTGTTTTGCAGAAATCGACTTAAAAACGCGTTACTGGGTTTAAAAGATAAATATATTTCCGTTTTAGAAATTGAAGTCTTGTCCTTTATATATCGAGAGGTGAGAGCCATAAGAATTTCTTTTAATACCATCTAAAACTTAATCCTAGGTTTTAGATATTAGTAACTTAAAAACAAAAAAGAGTCATACAACGTTATGAAATACCCAGTGAATTGGGTAGGTAACGGCTAGTATCATGTATATCTAAAAGGGAAATGTTTTATTATTCAATATGGTATAACATGTATGAGAACAAATATCTATATTTCTTTTTATCAAACAACTAGCTGTACCCGGCGCGCGTTGCTACGCAAACAACTGAAATAAATTTAAGAAAAATAATTTTAAAGGAAAATCAGTACACAAATATTCAATTCATTCAAAGCCGTTTCGAAAAAATTGTGTGATTACAAAGTTCAGTTTCAATTAGATGTTTATTGAAGTGCTGTGGGATACACAATATTTCTTGTTTTTCCATCTGGTGCGTAGACGAATAAATCAGAAGGTTTTCCGACACGTGAGCAAGCCACATAGAGCTGTCCATGTGAGAAGCATGGATTCTCCAAATTTAATCCACACACTTGTAACGATTGTCCTTGTGCTTTGTTAATAGTCATTGCGAAAGCGAGTCGCACCGGGAACTGTAAACGTTTGAATTCGAATGGCATATCTGTCGGGATCATTGGAATACGTGGCAACAGGACGTCTTCACCTTTGAATTTTCCAGTCAAAATTGTTGCCTCGATAACATTGTTCATCATTTTCTTGACTGAGAGTCTGGTTCCGTTGCAAAGTCGTGGTGGATTTATGTTTCGAAGAAGTATGATGGGTACGCCAATTTTCAATGTAAGAATGTGCGGTGGCATGCCTGGCAAATCAAGCGAATTCAAGAATTCAGTTGGATAGTTGACAACCTCATCTTGATTCTCCACAGTATTGATGGACTTATATGTTGTCGTTTCACTGGGTATTCGGGGCTGCGGTAGCCCAGTGGTTAAGGTATCCAACCATGGCAGGCATGTCATGAGTTCGATCCCAGTACCACTAAAGACCCGCCGTGTAGGGCAGCGATGCACGTTAAATCTGTCGAGAGCTGAAACGTCCTCCCGTTGGTGTGGTGTGGTAGTTAGGAGAGGGGGGTGCCAGCTCAGGTGTCGTCCACGTCACTTGACCATGGTTCAAAATTACGTGGTCCGTCGCCAAAAGCCCTCGTGTAGCTGAACAGTGCGACGTTAATATTAACTCAACTCAATTCACTGGGTATTCCATGCTGAATGGTGAAGTTGATGATATTGACATCGATGTTTTTGGCTACTAATATAGCACGCGTACTGAGCCACTGATGGTTTTTGTAGTTTTGTGCAATGTTTGGGAAAACTTTTTGCACCAATTCGTCGATGCTTTCTGTTATCTTACAGAAGTTTGCTGGCAGGGTGATACATTGTGTAGATTCATCAATTTCCATTCGCCCATTTCCAATATCCATTAATTGTTTAGCAAAATTTCCAGCCGATGCATCCCGTTGTAGTTGTACACGCATGTTAGTTTTCAAAGTCAATTTCTGTAAATGACGCCATAGAACTGATGATTTATGACATGCATGAAGTTCATCAGCGGGTGTTGATCGTGATATAATGGGCAGTGTTTGTCGAAAATCACCAGACAATAAAATGAGTGCGCCACCTAAGATCCGTCTGTTTCCTTTGAAATCTCGCAGTGTACGATCAAGCGCTTCCAATGCTTTCTTGTGAGACATTGTACATTCGTCCCATATGATAATTTGACACGTTTGGAGTACTTTTCCCATTCCAGAGTTTTTTCTGATGTTGCATGTTGGTGCCTCAGTGTTTTGCAAATTCAACGGCAGTTTCAATGCTGAATGCGTTGTTCGGCCACCATCCAAAAGAGTTGCCGCAATTCCAGATGATGCAATAGCCAGTGCAATATTATTTTGTGATCGTACGGTTGCCAAAATTAGTGAAAGAAGAAAAGTCTTGCCTGTACCACCGGGCGCATCTATGAAAAACAGTCCACCGCTTTGTTCTGTGATTGCACGCATAATTCTTAATGCTCGTTGCTCGTCTGATTCTGAGGCTCGTAATGCTCTTCTCTTTCGTGCTTGAGGTGTAGATCGTCCAATTGCTCGTCGCTTTGGAGGCATAATTATACAGGAACGACGTGATGCTTTTGAATTTATAAAACGTCGAAAAGTCGCAGATGGTATAAGATGCTAATAAGAAAAAAAAAAAAAACCGCACAGCAAATGCGTTCGGAATGTCAATCAGCAGTCAAATCCTTCACATACACATTCGATGATCTTCGTAAATTCACTGTAGAAAATGAATATAATCAGCTCACGGAAACTACAAATATTCAATCCGATTGAAGTATTTATCTAAATTAATTCAGCTTACGATGAAATGCACAAAGTTATTCGAAAAACTCTCCCAAATATAAAAATACGCACAATATTGTCTATTTAATGTAAGCTAGATATGAATTTCACAACCTACACAAATTCTTATGTCACTCTCGACTCGAAATGTCATCTATCGTTCGCTTCATTTGTTTCAATTCATATCAGCATGAACTGTAACGACAATATATGAAATTCATTAGAATGACAGCTTCACGTAATCAGATACATAGTTTACGATTCTAGAAAATACATACAGGTAAACAATCATTTTTATAGAGATAGAGAAGAGAAGAGAAGGGAAAATTCGTATAGATATCTATTAAAATCAGTATTGAACTTGATACATGGAAGCGCCATCTGGTGGTAACTTCCATTAATACGAATATCATATTCGTTTCCTCTGTGTAAAAATACATGGTCATAATGATTTTCATGACAATCGGTTGAACGGGGCAGAAGTTGCTACTCTGTAGCACCACCTGGTGGTGAGTGGCATCAATGAGCATATTATACAAACCTTCTCCGTGTCAAAATTCATATATATACCAATTTTCATAAGAATCGGTACAGTAGATTTTGAGTTCATCGATGACATACAGACAAACATTCATTTTTATATATATAGATGACATATATAGATAAATAATAACATGAACATGTACAGATAAATAATAACATGAACATGCATAGATAAAAATTATTAATGATTAATTTTATTTTATGAATTAAATAATTTAAAATTAACTGAGAAAGTCAAGCATATATAGTATATACAAAAGGGTAAAAGAATTCATGTATTTGATTTTTAATGTGTATTTAATTTAGTTTTAGGTAAATAAATTTTAAAACAATACTTTTAACTTAACTCAGTGGCGCGACAGCTCATGAGAGCCAAGGCCTACTGTGCTCAACTCACTATATGCGACCTTGTCTCTGAGATACATGAGCAGATGTTCCGGTTAGGTGGTCAGCGTGACGCGAAATCCTCAGTGTTGAGTACCAAGCTTGCTTAGGAACTTATTTACCGACCGACTGAAGGGATGAAAGTCCGAGTCGACCTTGCCCAGCCCGGAGTTTGAACCTCGAACCTGTGGTGGGGAAGAGCGATGCACTAACCACTCAGCCACTGGGCTTCAAATAATACTTCTAAAAACTAAATCTATACTAAAACGTGACATTATTTTCATTTCACAACTTATTCCTGATTTTTTCAGCTAAAAGTGCTTTATTTGTAGTAGTACAAACGCTTTTCTAAAATCTTATCAATGGTTTGCTTAGGATTGTATAGAAGTAGCGTGAGATAAACCGGTTAACTTGTAATGCTGCGTGCAAAAAATTGCTGCGCATTGCACATTAATTATTTTACTAAACTTCAAGAATAACATACCTGGTTGCTTTATTTGCATAAGAAAGCGTGCTTGAAAGAATTAAGAAGTTGCTTATTTTGGTACAAATCATGATAATATTGGAAAAAATATTTTTGTACTAGATACTGGAAAACAACTCCTTGACCAGTTTGTGTTCGTCAAGGAAGAGAATAAGGAATGTTAAGCGTTTTTAAACACAATCACACAATGCGTGTTAAAATATAAAATATTTGCACACAATCATGGTACTTAGCATAAATGACAGTTCAAACAAAAGCATAAAATTCCCATAATTGGAATATCTTTGCGTATTCCTGTGTTTTGACCGCTGGCGTAGCTAGTCTGAGTATCAAAATTCCTTTGGGACCCTTTTTTAGGTATGTGAATCCTGTTAGTGGGACTGTAGTTACACATGTTAGGGCCCCTGTAGCTTGGGGGCCCCGTATCATTGATACGGCGGTAGATACGCCCCTGGTTTCGATTATTATGAGGGCCCAAGCCGTGCAAAGCGGGGTCCGGAGCAAAGTTGACGTATATGTCTTTGAAACAAATTTCATACAACAAAATAACAGTTGCATTTTGTTATGTATTACATTGCACAAATCGATGTATCAAAGTGTACACGAAAATGATATTTGAAATATTAAATTTAATATCCCCCCAAAAAAATTCTTTAATAAATTAAATAAAAATTGTTTCTCTCTCTCTCTCTCTCATAAGTATCAAATATACTTTGGTACGCGGCTTATATTGGAATATGGTTATAAAACATGATTTTATTACATACTTAATTTTCTTGCATGTTTTATAAAAAAAATTCGTAAATTTTCTCATAATTTAGTTCGTTGGTTATTCCAGATTTAATAGATAAAATGGCTGAGATAAAGCGTTTGTTACTAATGCTAAATCCTTACCATTTTTTTTTATTTTCAGTCATGAGAAAGATGTTTCCACAGATGTGACAGTCATTAGTAAAGTTAATATAATTGTATGTGAACACACACAGTAACACATAATTTGAAAACAATTAAAATAAATTATTTTTAAGTATTGTAATATATAGAGAGAGGATTTTTCGGAATGCAGAACTAGACCATGAATTTTCATTCCATTAAGTAAAATCACTGTGGATATAGACACAAGTTATAATTTAAGTCTTTGTAAGTAAATTTTGAATTTTTTCTTATATAATCACACTAACGATTTTGACTAGAAAATATTTAATTCGGAAATATCGTTCGCGCTGTTTGATTCTTTCATAAAAAAGTATTTCTTTGTCTTTTTCTTAAATTTGGGTGTTAATTTCAATTTTTCAAATATTTCCTTTGTAGTTATAGCATATATTTGTATAAATCCTGATATTCCCGATATTTTTCAAAATTTTTTGAAAGAATTGTTAAATGTGAATTTGTAGCTGCAATATCTGTTGCAATGTACTAGAACCCTATTTCTTAAAATTAAATGAGAAATAACAATGATATACATTTTAACGAATAATTATATTATAGTAAAGCTTTATTGATAGATTTTTTTCATTGATGAAAGGTTCCAGAAAACGCTAATATCCTCTAACCACATATTTCAGGACCTTTCTAATAACATTATTTAATTACTGTTGTGTTAATATTTTATCATGAACACAGAGTTCATGTATTTTATCATGAACACAGTTCATGAACACAGAGTTCATGTATTTTATCATGAACACTGTTCAGTTATCATACAGTTTTTTTTCTTAAAACCTTTTTGTTGTTGTTAGCGTGTCCATGTGCAGATTGATAAAAAAAAAGCTTTAGATCCGTCCAAAGCTGTCTTCGTCACCTTCGGCAACCTCAACAGCTTTGTCAGAGAAGATCAAATTTTCTGGGTCTTCTGGGCCGATCTTGAAAACACTGGCTTTAATTGCTGGGCAATTGAGGACATGTTGTGGAGACAGTTGAACATTAGAGCAGTTTGGGCAATGATTTGTGTATCTTTTTTGTCCGTCGGTTGAGATTTTCATTCCTTTTACGTGCTTTGTTCTAAGTATAATTGTTATCGATGTTATTGTACGGTTACTATTTAGAGCTGGGATAAAATATTTCAAATTATTACTGATAAGTCTTCGGCTGGCAACTGCATTGGCGTCGATGAGAGTCGTGAGGTTAGATGATTGGGGGCAAGCTCTGGGTTTGGCAAGTTCGTCGGCTTTCTCATTACCGAGGATATGTACGTGGGCTGGTTTCCATTGTAACGTGCAAGATCTCTTTTCTGTGATGATTTTGTCTATGGATTGGATGATTTTGTGGCTGATTTGGCACTTGCCCTTCTGGATGACTTAAGTCTGTGAAGATGATAATGTTGCTGGATTCTTGGAGGCGATTAGAAAAGAAAATCTCCAATGCACTCTCTTGATAGCAATGAGTTGGTGAATGCGATTTTCCCTACTTTAATTTTATGGTACTTATGCTCTCTGTGTTTGGAGAAGTAAAAAAAAAAAAGACGTCTGCACCTCCTCTATTAAAATTTGAATCATAGGAACCGTCATTATAGATGACAGCCAGATTTTGAGTTTGGGTGGCAAGTTCTTCGATGGGTGGTATGGTCACCTTTTTCTTTGATTACCGAGAAAGGTTCTTTTTTAGAGTAGGATCGTTGGAGGTTTAGATTTTGTCTGCGGGTGAAGATGCCGAGCGTGTGAAGGTTCTTTCGGAGTATCAAGTGACTCGTGCTAGAGGTTGATGTCTTTTCTGATTTCCTGGTGGTCTTGTTGCAGGGTTGAGAATCAGAGTTGATGACCTAGATTTATCACTCCACGCTTTTAAAACCTCTTTAAAGGCCTTTAACAACCCTGGTTGGAAAATGCTTGAGTAGCCGATTTTGCTCTTAAAGTTCTACATTCGTTAATGTTTAGGTTTTCTGAAAATTCTTACTATTTACTTTTTTTAACCAAAAGAAAGAAAAACACAAATCGCATTACCGAAGTCACACCATTTAAAGATAGCCATTCTAAGTTTATCGGCTGTTTCAAGCTTAATATCAAGAACACATAGATATCAGCATTTTTATTTTTGTTGCATCTCTTGAAGCTGCTATCCTCGGAATAATTCATTCTATTCATTGCTTGACGCCGACAAAAGAATGAAAAAAATCCCCCGATTGTACTTTTTTTTATTTGCATTATGAATAACTTCCCCTTTTCTTATCACTTTCCTGTTCAATAAGACAGCCGCATGCTTTATAATGATCGGGATCATTTTCGTGGATGCTTTTTGGAGTAATTTTGATTTTTGAGTTCGATCTTCTTGTAATTATGGATTATGTATTTTTTTAGTTTGTTGCGCATTTTCAGTTTTTAAACATTTGGTAAGGAGATTCTGTCTTGTCGTAATTTGTTCTTTCTCTGAAATGGGCGTTTATCTTTGGACACCTGGATAGCGAGCAGTCCTTAATCCCATATCTGGTGTTCTTCGATTTGGGAGACGACGAAAGTGGAGTTTTCTCATTTTGCGGAGAGGTCATTGGCTGTAGCGAGATGATCCGGAAGGCGTGCCTAATTGTTTTCTTCATGGGGAAGTTTAAAGAACTTTTTGGCATGGTCGAGAGCTTAAGACTGCTCTGTGGTTGGTCGATGGTGAAAGTGAACGTAGACTCTGATTCGCTGCCCAGGAGGCTCAAAAGGTTGGAAATATAGAGAGCGATAGGAGCTTGTCCAGTGGGGCAATTTAGAATTGAAGATATAAAAATGAAAAGAAAGAATATATGAAAATAATTAAATTAAATAATTATGAAAATAATTAAAAAAATTATTGCGATGAATAAAAATGCTATGGAGGTTTGTAAGAATCAAGAAGTATTCTTCTTGGTCCTTTCGTTTTATCATTAGGATTGTGAGCAGTAAAGTTTAGCAGATTTTTAAATTATTGGTATCAGGTAGAGAGTTGAAAAAGTTAATTGCAGTTTTCTTAATATGAGCTTTGAAACTATTAATTTTTAAGGCTTTACGTAGTCGTCGTTGCGCATGAATCTTGAGGCTTTGACGATCCTATGTATGAAATAATTTTGAACGGCATCTATATATATAAAAATTTAATATTGCTATTAGCAGCCTGGACAAGCGTATGTAATTATGGGACGCCATAACGATTATACAGAGAAGCACTTTGTTTTCTACACCAGGGTGTCTGTTGTAAATTAGATTCTTTAATATAGATGGCGCTGCAAGTCAGCTAATACTATATACTTTGGCTCGTAGAGGTAGTTTTGTTTAAGTAATGTGTGTGTGTTCTTTATGTGATGTCTTCTATGTGTTTCGTCCAATAAACAAAATTAACTAAAAGATGGACTAATTACTGGAAATTTACCATCATTGGATATGATCGCCTAACTGACCCATGGAAATTAGGATTTAAGGAAAACAACATTAGTGTCCAACCCGCGGCCTGCGAGATTCTTTACAACTTTACAAAATTTGACTTTTATACAATATTTATTTTTTTTTTGTAAAAAATCCCATAACTGTTATTATTTTATCACGTTGCTGCTTTTACTGCGAATCTCTTTTTTTCCCTAAATTGAAATTGATCAAACATAAATCGTGCTCAGACTTAACGCACGAAAATCTGCAACATCAATTACGATACACAAATACACATGCATTGAGATCGACTTGCAAAAACTAAGTGAAAGAGTCGAGAAATATATATCTCACTAATTAAATAAATTAAACATTATTTGATCCTTGCATTATTATTATTATTATGTTACTTATGTTTGTATACATAAAAAAACAATGAAAACAATAATAATATATCAGTCTGTTTTAAATTTTCACTCCAACAAATGTTTGTAATGGATCCAAGTCTAACATATATATATATATATATATATATATATATATATATATATATATATATATATATATATATATTTATATGCGGCCCGCGGGATTGTAAAGTTTTTCCGAAGCGGCCCGCGAGGTCATTTGGGCTGACCACCCCTGTTTTACACAAAAAGAGACTTCCTGGCAATTAAAGGGAAAAGTTTAAACATGGTTCTTTCTCTGTTTTTCATTCAATGTATCACTTCCCATTGGCGGGATGTGGAAGGTCGGAGAAGGGTGTGGGGCCAGCATGGGTGGTATCCTCGTCACTTGACCATGTTTTAAAATTACGAGATCCAATACCGAAAGCCCTCGTGTTGCTGAGGTGTGCAATGTTAATACTCACTCACTCATTCATTCAGTGCGCACCAAATGTTAACTAAGGGGTTACCTCGCTCAATTTCTCTGTCACAATTGGGGTTTTCTAGCCCCAAAATCCTGCAGTTAAGTTGATTAATTTCTCATGGAGCACACAAAATGTTGCTTCGTCACTGAATACTATTTTCAAAAAAAAAAATAAAAAAATCCATCATTACTGTACCGTTAAGAACACAAATTGCTTTTTCATTTCCTGAGTCTATTTTATCTGTTGTCATTCTCAAAAATTATAGCAGAAGAAATTACTTGAACTAAAGAATATATATGTTACCGTTAAAGTGCATAATTCAGTTATTTCATAAGAATGTATAGTTTTTTCATGAAATACCTAGTTAAGTCAGTTAAAGTATAGAATGAATGAAAATTTTTATACTTTAGCTAGTTATTCTATGAAATATCTTATGATAGACCGTTAACTCTTAACTTCGTAATTTTTTAAATTTCTATTAAAAATTATATCAGCTTGTTCTCAAGTAATAATAAAAGGGAAAAATATGAAAAAAAAAATTAAGCAGTTTTAAATTGAATTTCAGTCATTTTTTTGTTTGTTGCAGGTGCAACATTGCGCAGTAGTGCTGTAAATTGCCTAGTAATTTATTTCGTCAATAAACAAGAGGAAGCATAAATTAAAATGGATTCTTTTTATAGCAAAAACACAGTTCTTGAGGCATCAGAGATTTTTATAATTGTTGTGATTTCTGAAAAAAATGTATTTCCATGTAGTGACAAAATTAGCATGTATTTCGTTGCAGTAATCTTTTTTTTCTCAGATAAGTGCTTTGTAGGTAATTAAAAAATATTGAGTCTGTTAAATTAAAATAAATCATGTGTTGCAGAAATGAAACAGTGCGAAGTTAAGGGTTAAAGTGAAAAAGAAACAATTTCAAAGTTATTGTATATATTAATTGATCATAAATAGCTAAAATCTCTCGAAAATTACATGTTATTCCTATTGCGAATGATTAATTGATAAATAATTAGGAAAAGCAGATGATATAATTTATATATTATTGCTCATATTGCTGTAATATTAGTAAAACAGAAAGGGAATTTTTTTTTTTTTGCATCTGTTACTGGTACAATTAACATTTCTACTCCTTGAAATTCAAAGATATCATATTGTTGGAGTAACCAATAGTCATGTGGTACTCTTTTCTGTGCTATTTTAGCACTTTTTACTTCCCTGCTATCGAAGTTAATAATTTTTCACTTGAGTAAGAGCAGCACTGTTTTCCTTGTCCCACGCTCATGTAATAAAGATCCAAATCTCTCGTATTGAATCTTTCTTATTTACAGGTTAGTTTCCCATTCCTGTAGAAGTCATTGCCTTAAAACAGGTTTCAAAAATGTTTGTTAATGATTAAACGCTAACATAAAAACACCGTCTAAATCGGGGGTACTCGACCTTTTTTCTGCTGGGCCGCATACATATTGTAAGGCATTGGCCCGTGGGTGTTGCCTTACTTTTAAGTTATCCTCGTGATCTAGGGGTGTGGGAGTGAGTGAAGGTTAGGCTTTGTCATAATCTTAATATCTCTTTATTAAGATCTTAACTTAAACACTATACAATGATAATATATATATATATATATATATATATATATATATATATATATATATATATATATATATATATTTAAATTTAGTGGATCTGAGATGAAGAAACACACAATACGTATTACCAAATAAGTGCGAACCTGACCACTATATTTAACTTTACCGCTTAATCCTAACCTATGTATATACACAGTTCCTAGTAGTTAATAGAACGACCCTACCTCTATATCTTGGGTAGCAGCAACTCACTCGGATCCTAAATGACTTTTCTTTATCTCGAGTGGAATGGTATCCACCTTGACTTGAACGTACTGGCACGAATAACTGAGCTCTTGAAATTCGGCTAACTTCTCAAACTTTAGCTTACGCGCTTAAACACAGACTAGCATAATCACTTCCCAAAAGGCCACACTGCTTACGCTAAACTTCTGCTATTTAAAAGGTTCTTAATTTACATAATCACGCTTCGCTTCTGGATTTGGTTGGAAAGAATTTGCCTTTTTTTGGCCCCAAAGATCCCCAGAGGACAATTAATGGAAAGCGCGATGAGCCCGTCACAATATATCAGCCATATCACGCGGGCCGCACACATATGTTAGCTATTTCAAGCGGATCGCAACATGAGGTTAAACAGGGGGAGGGGAGCTTATGATAAAGATAACATTGGAAATTTATAAAGTGGAAAATTGATCAAAATATT
Organism: Trichonephila clavipes; assembly: GCA_019973935.1. Lineage (NCBI taxonomy): Eukaryota > Metazoa > Arthropoda > Arachnida > Araneae > Nephilidae > Trichonephila > Trichonephila clavipes. The sequence goes on along the minus strand of BMAU01017210.1, from coordinate 1,510,058 downwards.
GTAACTCCTGTTTTGCTTCTTTTAATTATTATTTTTTATATATGTTTTTTATTTTTGTCACTAACACTAAATTAAAAGAATTTCAGAAGCGCTCTATCAGAATTTTTGCATCGGTAAACGGTTTTATATAAATATCAATAATATAACACTTCATGAGATGTCTCTGTTCCTGCTGTGACATGACCACTGACGAAACACTTTGTTGCTGTTGTAAAGAATATTCAATAAAGCTTATTTGCATCGCTTGAAAGAGATCGCGGAAGGAAAGTGTCATTGAATGATTCGTGTTTATTGGTATTTTTTAAATACAGCACTTTCGTGACAAATCAAACAAGTACTGATCCATGTTTGTTCTTTACTACAAAACAGTCAACCTCCAAAACATTTGAATATTTTTCGCTTACAAGGTATGAAGGATTGTTAAAAATTAGTTCCACCCATAAAATTGTCGCTACTCTACCGTTGTCTGTTATCACTAACCGTAACCATTACAAATAGAAAAAAGAATATCAATTCGCAGTCGTACGACTTCGACAGCAAAATTGATAGATTTGATTTATTGTCAAAGAATTTCCTTCCAAATTTTTAAGACATTGTTCTAAAATAACTGAATTTCTCAGAGCAATGGGTCATGACGGGGTCACTTAAAAAGGCTCGGTGGGCCGCCGGTTGAGTATCTCTGGTCTAAATTCTATGTTTAAAAACAACGGAATGAAGGGTACATCATTACAAAGCAGCTAGAATCGGTTCAAAGAATTTTCGAGTGGTGTATTTCATACTTTTAACTATCATGTAATTGTTATTTTGTAGAATACCTAGTTAAATCGTAGAATTCAATAATTTTTTGTATTTTAATTGACTTGTCCAATTATTTCATGAAATACTTAGTTACTCAATGAAATAATGGATTTTACACTTTAACGATAATATATATATATATATATATATATATATATATATATATATATATATATATATATATATATATATATATATATATATAATATTATTCCCTCTTGCCTCGTTAATTTACGTTCAATAATTTTGTTATCCGGTGATTATGTAATCCTGTGCATATGTAATACGTGTTGACTTTTTAATAATTTTATTATAACAATGTATAACAAACGTCATCCCATTGTTGTGGTGTGATAGTTAGGAAAGGAGGAGGGGGGGGGGTTACCAGCTCAGGTGTCGTCCTCGTCACTTGACTATGGTTCAAAATTACGAGATCCGTCGTCAAAAACTCTCGGGTAGCTGAACAGTGGGATGTTAATATTCACTCACTCATTCATGTCTGATTTTAACGCGGGACTTAAAAAATTTTGACAGTCTAATTAGAATTTTGCTTTTATTTTATTTTGGCAGATATTTTCTCTGTATTAAGTATACTTTCTCACTGTGTGTAAAACTAACTGTTGAAAAAACTGTTGAAATTAATCTATATTACATTTGCAACTGGATTTTTCCTTGATTTAAATCCTTCATGGCACTTTTTGAACACTTTTAAAACAGTTGTATTCATTGACACCTTTTCGTTGCTTTTCCAGAAAAATATCAATTTTTGTTAATAATAAAGCACGAAACAGGGTTTCTTACGCCGAACTCAATGTTATTTTGGTATCACGTACTTGGTTGTGTTGGCACGCAAGAGTCTGAAATATCACCGACTTCAGCGCTCATAATTCATTCCTTGAGACCTCATATTTCATCTTTTCGCGCAGTGGTCATCCATATTTTAACTAACTTGTCAAGAAAAAGCATAATAGTTACTGGGAATCTTCGTGTTTTGCGACTATACATTTAAACTATGAACTGATTTTGAAATGATTTGTTTGGTTAGGTATATATGAAAAGGGGAATTTTTATAACATGATAAACACGCGCACTAATAAATAAAGTGCGTATATATTCAATTTGCGATCCGGTTTCTCTTAAATTCCCCCTCCCCCATATTCGAAAAGTAGGAAATAATCATTTCCTTCCCCCCAAAAAATTATTTAAACAAAATGTAATTGTTTTTAATTATAATTTGAGTGATTTAAAAATAAATACAATTAATTTTCTAAAGTTTTTTTTAAGAAAATGGGATATTTAGTGACAATGGATGTTGTCACTAAATACCCCATTTTCTTAAAAAAAAACTTTAGAAAATTTATTGACCTTTAAACTTTTTATTGACCGGGCAGTGGCAATAAAAAGGTTGGACAATATTACTCTATAGCAGGGGTGGCGAAACTTTATGGATCAACGTGCCATTTTTTTCTAAAGAAATGCTTAATGAGGTATAGACGTGCCGTCAATAGTTTTGACTTGTGATTATTGGGAAAATAATAAAACTAAATACTAACCCTCTCAAACCTCTTTATTTACTACAGAAAAATACATTTTGTATTTTATAGTAGTAACGTTTTAGTTAAAAGTGTAATTCAAACTATATAAAGTAACATTGGTATGATTTCTGCTATTGCAGATTAGAAGACAAATTATATTAGGATCGGACAATGTGTTACTTTTAACAGAATGCATGCTGAATTGAAGTCATCTGCCAAATGGTTTCTAAGCGAGTCTTTAATGTTATTTATCTCTGAAAATAATGACTCGTAGGCATAGGTCGATGAAAATATGGTTAATATAACATGAGCCTGCTTCTTCAAACAGTTAAACGTGTCTGAAATCGAGTTTATTGTTTCTAAAATTTCGTTACTGGCATTTTTACTTATATTGCTTGTTAATCTTTCTGTTTCAATCAGTTCTAACTTTTTCCTTGTTTCAATAAATTTTTAAATCCACATTGAACTAGACTAGAAATCAATAAGTTGCATTTCAAATTCTATTTCCAACCAATCGAATTGAGGCAAGTTCAGTTTATCAAACCATGTCACATCAGGGTACATAATAAACTTGAGCGTTTCTGATAATTCTTTGATCTGAGAAAATCTCACTGAAAATTCCTTGATTGAAGAATCAATCGTGGTTGATCGTTTTGATCTGTGGAGTGCCCAAAATATTGTGCTGCGTGCCATCAATGGCACGCGTGCCAATAGTTCGCCATCCCTGCTCTATAGTAAGGAAATCAAAAGAAAAATGGTTTTGAAATTTAATATTTAATCAAAAAGGGGTTGAATTTTTGAAAAAATGGAAAGATGTCATTTTGGGGTTAGGTGATTTTAGATTCAAAACGAAATTATTTTTCTGCAATATAAATAGTCAAAAACGATGATTATTGATAGGCGAGTTTTGTCTGTAGTAAATGGTACAGTGTACATTGCAATATTTCATAATCCATGGCTCTCTTTCTTCATCGTCCAATCGGTTCTATCTAAGCTACTTTTCATCTTCTACTTTACATGCACTGCTATTTCGATATAGTAGATTTTCTTAAAACTTTAATATTAAAGAAATCGCTAAGCGTATCTGTGTTTTTCTTTGTAATTAATTAATAGGTGTCTTCCCTTTGCAATAAATGCTAAAAAGTACTAAAATACCTGTTTTTATTTAAACAAGAATTAATTTTGACTTTTTACCATAAAAAAGATCAAGTACCTAAACTTCCTTCCCCTTGTGGCAGGCCCCTTTTTAAATTTTATTTTTCTCTATATCTATATACCAGAGAACATCTTTTTTGAATTGATAGGTTTTGAAATTCTGACAAAATATTTCGATTCCCCCAAATTCGTTTAAATTTAAACTTATTAAGTTTCTGTAAAAAAAGAGAAAAAAATGGATGTTTTTTCTCAAAGAGCCAATTTTTTCTTTGTATACGTAAAAGTCGAATTTTTCATATTTATTCATGCATTTTTTCATAAACCGCTGATACCTACGACGATTTATTTATATATGTTACCGTTAAAGTGTAAAATCCGTTATTTCATAGAATAACTAGGTATTTCATGAAATAGCTAAGACAAGTCAGTTAAAGTATATAAAATTATTGAATTCTACGATATTAAACTGCGTATTTTATAGAATAACTATTTCTCGATAGTTAAAGAGTGAAATCAGCACTCAAAAATTCTTTGAAAAAGAAAATGGCCGAATAAAGCAATTGTACTCTAGATCTCAGTTCAGTATGTGTGAGCAAGAATTAATTTCAGTGAAGAAGTTCCGAATATTGACACAATGCTTATATATGTTGCAATAGCTCAAAGTTGAGGCACTGGACAAGGATTTAAAAAATTTTCGTGTAAAAAATAATGTGCAGTAATAAAAAGTGTGCTTATTTCAAAAGTAATATTGAAATGCAATTCACACACAAAGTGTCATCACAGCAATTCTTGCTCTAAGAAATAATGAAAAGTAAGTTAAAGGTATTTCACAATATTGAAATGAATATTCTCTTACTTTTTTGTTTGAAAAAGTTTACACAATATTTTCAGGAGGCAACAGTTTTTCTTCTCAGCAGGCATTTTTGGATGATATTTAAATATAACTACTTTTGCAACATATTCTCTTTTCCTTTCTGTTTAACTAATGTTAGCAATATGAGCAATAATAAATTATATCATCTTCATTTCCTTATTATTTGTCAATTAATCATCCGCAATAGGGATAAAATGTATTCTTTGAGAGATTTTAGATATTTCTGATCAATTGATTTATTTAATAACTTTGAAAGTGTCTATCTTTCACTTTAATGGTCTCTATCAGTAGTTATTTTATAAAATAACTAGGTAAAGTATGAAATTTTTCATCTATTATATACTTTAACTGCCTTGTCTAGTTATTTTATGAAAAAACTAATTATTCTATGAAATAATTGAACTATACACTTCAGTGGCGCACACACAAGGGGTCCGGACCCCCCCAAAGCTCTTGATTTTTTTCCGATTGATCATAATTCTAAGTATACAGTACGTAAAATTTAATTAAGTACTTGCTATTAATGATTAATTTTATTAATTAATGCTAATTATTTATTCAATAATTAGTTTTTTACTGTGTTTTGTTCCCGAAATTTGACAAAATCAAAAGGAGCATGATACAAGAATGGTGAACTTTCAACCCTGGAACCCCCCCTCCCTTGAAAAATTCCTGTGTGCGCTACTGATACACTTTAATGGTAACATATATATATGTACATTTTAACACGCAGTTGGTAATACTAAAGTATAATAAACCACTATAGAAATTTGCTTTCGGTATTTTCTTTTTGAAGCGAATTTTTCTAACCTTGAATCATAATTTGTAATTTCCAACTCACGTTTTTTAAACAAAAGTACGAGTACAGTCAACTGCAAGATACATATATAGTTATATCATTATCCATCATTCCATTTCATATCATTATCCATCATTCCATTTCATATCATTCAGTCACCTTTTGTTACTTTTTTCATGATGAATCATCAGAATTCCCAGAAATTTCTAAGATGTTACCTTTCTTTCACATATTTCTGAGTCAATATTTCCACCTGATGATGATTTGTCTGTGATTTTTACATCACATTCCAGTCATAGTGACATAGAATAGGCGCAATCTGTTTTTCTGACGTTGACATTATTTCAATAGGTACTCTACATCATTTCAAAGCGACTCGAGATGGATGTGTATTGATATGACAAAACGTTTTAAAAGTGTGACCTCTAAGTCTCGAAGTTTGTTATCACGTTGTAACAAAAAAAATTCAAATTTAAAGAGTCTGCATGAGTAAACCAAGTAATATAAAAAAAATTTAAAGTCAATTTCTACTTAGGTCAGCAAAGAAACATTTTATTTTAGTTATTTTTTATGAAATAATTACAATTAAAATGAAAATGTATATACATATGACAGAATCGCAATATTACGGGGCAATTAATTTTTATTAACTATCATTAAAGTATCGTATTGTCATCCAAAACAATACATAATCGTGTGTAGAAAATTTCAGCTCAAATTAGCGCATTAAAATGTGAAAAAAAACCTTTTAAAGTTTTGACACAAGTCGCCAAAAATGATTCAACGTAGCTGTATCCGTAATTCTTTGAATAATTAGTTATAATCAAGGAAATTTTATTAATTATAATTAAATTACCGTATTGTCATCCAAAATAATCGTGTATATAAAATTTCAGTTCAGTTGAGCGCTTAAAAATGTATTTTATTAACGATAGAAAATTTGAACAAGACATATAAATGAAGATTGTGAACTAATCGTAGGAATTGGGAAAAAAAAGAACGTTTTTTTTTACCCATAAATAGAAGCCCTTCAAAAATATATCACCAACTTAAGGTATCTGAATACTCTAAAATTGGAAATTTTGCCGTCAATTGACAATTGTTTTATATAATTTTATTTTATAGGCTATCTTATTAACTTTATAAAAATACCAAGTTTATTATTTCCCATTCATTAAAACAAAAACTACAAGTGTTTTAATAAAAGCAGATGCCACTACTATTTAAGCAAGATGTCATATTTTAAAACGCGTTTTACTCGAAATGTGTTTTTTTTTTTTTTGAAAATGCTCAAACAGGGATAGCGATTTCTCAAAAAGTTTTGAAAATTATTATCCGAAATTTTTTGTACATGTTCTTTATAATAGTGGAAGTGTTTTAACCTTCAGATTTATCGATAACTGTTTTATTACAAAATTTACAGTCTCTTATGCGAATATAATCACTGTTTTTTAAAGCAGTTTCATATAATAAATAAGATAAGTGCTCTAATTTTTGTAAATATTAAAATATCTCCTATCCTAAATGTCATTAAAAAATAAATAACAAAGCAACACATCAAATTTGAAAATTTGTTCGTAAACTTTTTGTACAGTATGAGCTCAGTTTGTAATTTTTTTGTCAATTTTTACCCACTTTTTTCTCATTTTAGTCATAAATTCTTTTTCTCTTCTTAATTTTAACATGCTTCTTGTGCTTCTTAAAATGTACTAAATAAATCTAAAAACCACAAAAAGTCCCCATATCTCCATTTTTTTTTAAAAAAAAGTTGTCTCAAGTTTTTGGATACTTTAAAAATTAATTTTGATTTTACATTCTCGATGTAAAGGCACATTATGTTTGCTTGGCTGGTTGATTTTATTTTATGTAGTGACCACATATTTTGCGAAACTGCCTCTAAACATTCGTTAATTTACTAGAATAAGCAAGTATATCGTGTAGATAATTATTAAACATATGTGATCATGACGTAAAGTGAAGACAGAAAAAAGTAAATTGAAGATTGATAAAAGAAGGGTCACAAATAAAGGCTAAGATTCCTATGCTATCCTGGGGGCACATCACCCGTGTTTGACAATAGTAAACCTCATGGGAAAGATGAAATACCACTCGGATACTTTCGAGTAGTGAGTAGTGGCGTAACGTACACCTCCGCATCACGGTGACAGGGGGGTAGGCCTCTAAGGTAGCCCAAAGCATCACTGACGCCAAGTACGTCAACCCTGTTACAATACTAAGAGTACTAGGGGTTACCTTTTGTAAGATTCGGCTTGGGGCTCAAAATCTGAATTTGCAGGGGCCTTAATATTCTTCATTACGCCACTGGTAGTGAGTTTCATATTTGAGGAGAAGTAGGATATTGAAGGAAATCTCTGTGGAAGATCAACTTCTGTATGTAGTATGGTTAATACTCGCGGGTTGCGCCCTTCCCCCTCCATATAATATAATTCACCATTAATTTAACCAGTGTTACTGACCCCGTTGAATCCCTTTCGCATCAAACGGGGAGAGTGCACGACTTTTTCCTCTTTAAGATTCCATTCTATTTTTAATCGTACGTCACCCCACTTTCCATGTTTTGCAGTGGCGTAACGGAGAGTATTAAGGCCTCCTGCTAAGTCAGGTTTTGGGCCCCAAGCTGGATCTTACGAAGAATTGCGAAACCACAGCCTAACATAGGCTTTGGGCCCCCGCACCGAGGAAGTTGCAGGGGTGTACCTTACGCCACTGATGCTTTGCTGTCGCTTTTAATTAAATTTTATAGTATTTATCCCATTTTTTTTGTGAGAGTGATATTTTAACTTCACTCCACAAAGCAACATGAGAGATAGAGGCAACGTGCCTCGTATTAATAAGATTAGGTCATTTTACGAGAAGACACCCCTCTTTCCAAACTACCACACCACGCCAAGAGGAGGACTTTGAGCCTCTACAGATTTAACGTGCATCAGCCTCTCTACACTGTGAGTCTTCAGTGACACAAGGAACTGAAACCTTGACACGCCTGATACGAGTTCATAAACATAACCACTAGGCTACACCGATCACTATTCCTTATTGAAGATATTTATTCAATTAGAGGAATTATATATATATATATATATATATATATATAGTCCAAACTCTAATAGCATATAACAAATATAGTCATTGTGCTTGGTATGTGTCAGGTATGCTCCGCATGTTATATATTAATATCATATATTAATCCACTGACTTATTAAAATTTTTACATTAAACAGTTTATTTTGCATTTTTGATCTTCCTCAGAAAAGCAAACTACCTCAATTCCAGCGATCTTTGCGGTAACGATTTCGCGTCAGGCCGCTGAAAAATCGACTTTTTTTTATATGGATAGCACAACACCGTTCAAGTACACACGTACACCCTAAAATATTGCCGTTTTTTTTCATCTGACATCGCGCCGACAACCGATGGCCGTGAGAAAACAACACTCCACCCCCCCGAGCTGAAAACCCCGACTGAAAGTCGAGGGTAAGAGAGGCGACCGCTCCATCCCAACAGAGAGGAAAGGGAGTCCACTTTGAAACACTGAGAAGAACGTTTGTGTTTACCTCTGTAGCTGTATCGTCATAAGCTTGTCACAGTCTCCGGACAAGTGTGATCACTGTTGTCTAGTGGTTATGTGACTCGGCTATGGGTCCTGGCGTCGAGGGTTCTGTCCTCGGATCTCGGATTCACCTCCACACTTCTATTTTACAAAGGACTTAACTTTGTAGCATTGAAATAATCAATAATATACAGTGGCATAGCTGCCAATGGGATAGGTGATGCCTTGCACCAGGGTCCTTAAGCCAAGGGGGTCCCTCGGGCCCTGACCACCAAGTTAGCCAATCTTGCAATTATTTCTCCTTCATTTAAGACATGAATATAAAAAGTTCGACATAACTATAATCAATTAAAATCAAATTGAAATTAATTTCGAACTGGTAAGAATTCTTTCCGTTGTTTTCATAGTATTGTGAGAGAATTTTTACTTTTCAAAAATTTTATATTGTTTTCAATTTTTAAAATTTTTCTTTAAGCTGTTACTTGAAAATAAATTTAAAGTTCCATGAAAAATCTTGCATTACAACTTAAAAAACCTACACAGGAAGCAATTCCTTCCTGGTTACATTCAGTTTTCAATAACAATATGATTCATAATAAGTTAGTTTCTTGTTTCAATATTACCCCCACCCCTCCACCTCCTCTGCTCTTTTGCAGAGGAAGGACAGTTATTGCAGTTAAAGGTACCGCCGTCGATGCAAATATATAGAAACGACTTCGTATCATTCGTGCAAAGCCAGTAAAACTGCAAGAAAATATGCTATAGATTCCCATTTTCAAGAAAAAAAGAAAACGAAAGTTGGAAAAATATTTTGTTGTATTAGCTTTTGATCGCCGATTTCGAAACCGGAAAGAAATATTTAAAATTGCTTCTTTTAATAAGATACTAAAAGCAATATTAGCTCAATTAAATACATATTTTACTGCTATAAGTGCAGTCTGTCAAATATTCAATTTTATAAGACCAATATTTCCCCTTCAATTTCTTAATATTTGCCACCTACTTCTCACTGAATTAGCACAGGCTTGGACTGTTCACCAATTATGCAACAATGAATAAACATGGAGAACTAAAATGCGACTTAACAGAAGCATTTACAGCAACCTTATTATAGTATACAATTCCGGTCACTTCTCTTGCAGAAAAAAGACTGTTTAGCAAATTAGAAATAATTAAACTTAAGAAACTGTGGGCCCAAGCTCGACTCCGCATTTATCGCTAAGGCAATTTAAAACAAAGTCGCATCAAACCTGGATTTAACAGAAGTTATTGAAACATATGGCGAGAGAGAAAATTAAAGCTAGGAAAAATGTTTTAAACCAAATTGTTGATTAATTGTTAATATAGGTATCTAACCTTCATATAATAAGCCTTTTATTCTTTATCTAGATCGTTTTATTTCATATTACCTATGTTATTATTTGTAATCTTGTTCGTTATGGTTTAGTCTTTTATTATCCCTTACGTTGCTTCTCATCTTCCTGTTCCGACGGTCTGTCTGTGTCTTTTTATATAAAAATGATGTCCTTGGTAGCCGAGTAATTGGTCACGAACTCGTGAGTTCGAGTCCTGGTGTTATTGAAGACCTACCGAGTAGAGAGGCTGCGTACATAAACTTTGTTGAAACTCAAAGTCTTCAAGTTTGCGTGGTGTGATAATTTGAAGAAGGCATTATAACTAAGGTGACCTATCGTCCACCGTTAGGGAGGACAGTCCTCCTTTATAGGTTCTGTCCTTCCTTGAAAAGTGTCCTCCTAATTGTTCTCCTTTTCAAAATATTTTAAAACTGATCTGTTAATTTCTATTCAAAGATGAACCAAACATGTTTCCAATATGTCGAAGAATGGTTTGAAGCAAATATTACAGGAAATAAGTCTTCAATGGTTTATTTGACATCATCGCAAGTAAATTGGGAAGATATAGAAAATTGTTTTGAGTTTTAATCGAAAGAAATTCCTGATATTAAAATCGATGACCATTGTCTGTTTGAAGAAATTAGAAGACTGAATGTATATTTAAGTTCTAATAAATTGGAACAATATAAAATAAGCATGCTAGAGAACTAATAAAAGATGGAAGGAAGTACTTAACCATTTTTCAGAAAAATGAACACTTTCCATATTATAATTTATTTATTCTTGTTGAGTTTTAGTCGTGCTGTCCTGGAACTAATGCAGCAGTTGAAAGAGTTTTTTCGGTTGGTAATGATTTTTGGGCAAGGGAGAAATCAGGATTGAATGTTGATATTTTAGCTGCAGCACTTATCGTAAAATTCAGTATTAAGGATATTTTTTGCTCTGAAATTTCCGATGTATTAGAAAATGATATATTGGCAAAAAAAAAAATATTCGATGAGGAAATATTCATTTAAGTAAATAATTAAAAGGAATGCAAGCGTAAATAGCGAATTTTTGTTTGAGTTAATAAAATGTTGCATATATATAAGTTGTAACTTTTTCTTAAAATTTTCGCACGCTCCTTTTCATTGTAAAAAAAACTGGTCACCTTATTATAATTCAGGTGTCGACCGTGGTTCAAAATTGAGAAGGTCCATCGTCAATAGTCCCCGTGTTTCGTTATAGTGCGAAGTTCATCAAAAATCAAATCAAATTGGATATAAGAATTCACGTTTGGATTCAGTATTTGCAAATTTAAAAAAATGACTTAATTATGGCTAGTTGTTAAATTAGTTTATTGACGAATTAGTTGACAATTATTCTAGTTTATACTAAAAATTTAGAAGAGAATATTGTTCATCTTTGATTATTATTAATGCTATTATTAATTTTATTAGCATTAATCATTAATTATTATTATTATTTTTTGCTTACATAATCTTTAAAAAAATTATTTATTTTTTTTCTTCCAAAAATAGAAAAAATAAAAATGTAAGTTCCCTCACAAATTACCTCCGAGAAGTAAATGAATAGAATTATCAAAAACGAAAAAAAAAAAAAAAAAAAAAATAAATAATAATAATAATAAAAAAACACAGGAGAGATGCTAAGCACAAAAGAATCATTTAACAATTCAAATAAATAACCTTAACTCCTTTTTATTTCTTTTAAATGATCAAGTTAAAGATCGAAACCCTTAAAAAAAAGGACTGTGACAAAAATTATCTGTCATTTAAAATTAATTTTACAAATTTTTTTTAAAAAAGAGAGAGAAAAAAAAGAGAGCACACACACATGCTTCGCAGCCTTTTTTTTTCGCCGTAGATCATCACTTTTGAAAAAATAGTGCGAGATTCCCTTTTAGGGAAAAAAACGGAGAAAATTTTCTTCTTGGGGAAAATACACAGACAGTAGTTCCAGATCACTCGAAGCGGTGGCCATTTAATATTCAAGGTTGCGTGTTTGGTTCATTACATGTCTGTTTATCATAGGGATGATTTAAAACCGTTTCTAATCAAACTGTAAATAAAATTTTAAGTTGAAGAAAGGGTTGTATTTCTAAAATGGAACGAACAGCTGTTCATAGGCGGGGTAAAGACTCTTCAGGTAAGCTTCTGTATGGGTGGGATTTATTTGTTGTTATGCCGCACACTCGACATTTTCCCCTTATGTTAAATGGAAATGTTTAATGTTATCTTTTATTCCTAGATGGCGCCACATCTCAATTGTCTTAAGAATTCTCAAAAATAACTTCGTCCATGTTATTTAAGTCTTGGCCAGTTGTTCAGCTGTATTATTATTTGCAAAATAGTTCCATACGCACTATATATCTCCAAATGCACTATTTGATTATGCAGGTGCATTTTTTGTATATTCATAAGGCAGTCAAGTTCTAGATATCATGACAGTAGGGTAATTACGGAAACAATAATAAAAATTATTCAGAGAGCTAGTCTTTTTTTTTTTGTGTGTGAGTGGGGAGAGAGAGGGGATTAAGAATTCTTCAGTGGGAAAAAACACTAGATCTCAGCGAAATTAGATATACTGCATCATTTTTATATAAAAAAAAATATGATTCTAAATATTATTATATTCTTTAAAGAATAGATATATATAAATTTGCGTGGAAACTTTTTCACCATTTTATTGCTTTTTTACATAGAAGAGGAGGAACTAAGGGTAAAAAGAGAAAATTATTGAACAGTTTAATCCAATTCAATTTATAATAATTTAATTAACAATTTATTACGTATGTATCTTGGATATTTTTATGATTTTGAATATTTTTATATCGGGGATGTTTTGAGAATTGGAATATTTTTTAGGTATTTGATAAGTTGTAGTGAAAGTGCGTTTGTGTAACCTTTTTCCCCTCCCTTTTACTTCTCAATTAAAATATTCTGAACATCGGCTATAATTTTAAAATTTAAGTAAGCAATATTAAACGTATTTTAATACCAGATAATATTTTGATATTAATATATTGGCAAAAAATGTATTTGTAATTTAATTACCAATGCATATATATTCTTTTATATTCTTAACCTTCTATTTGAATATTTTTTAAAATTTGCTGAAATAATACCCGAGTTCATTAATATTTTAGACTTTTAGATATGATATTCTCTTAATTTTTGCAGATGCTGTTTTATCGAGGGGATTCTAATTTTGATATAATTTAGATGTTGCTTTCTCTTAAATTTACTTGAAAAAAAATTTACACAGCGCTGCATATTTTAAAATGTTTAAAAACCTTGGAACACTCAAATTAAATAATTTTGTTTGTTTTAAAAATTTTAAGTTCTTTGATTGAATTTGAAACATACTAATATTTTTTTTTATTTCAAATGGATTAATAAAAAAAGAGTGTGATTGTTTGTAGATGTAGCATCGTAATTTAATTTTTAACCACTATTGCACATTTAAAATAAATGTAGTTACTAAAAATTTACCTGAAAGTAAAACTATCGTATAATTGCGCCAAAATTTACAATTCTGTCACTTATATTATTTGCTCATTTCATTAGCGTACACAAGAATTTTTCAAGGGCCGGGGGGAGGGGGGTACAAGCATCTATTTACGGTACAAGCATCTATTCTATGATGTTCAGGTGGTTCAGTGATTTTCTTCCCAGGACTAAAGATCCGCCATGTTGGAGGAACTGATGCATGTTTACTCTTCTCGTGGATCAGAACTCTTACGTTGGTGTGGTGTGGATGTTTGGAGAGGAATATACTAGTCATATTATCGTCCTCGTAAAATGATCGTGGTTCAGAATTACGAGGTCTGTCTCCGATAGCATTCGTGTTTTTTACAAAATTCGACATTGATAAACAATCACTCAATATTGTATAAGGATCTTCAGAATAGTAAATAAAAATTATTTTTATTTTTCTGTTTTATAAACTATTACTGTATATATTATCTTTGGTTTTACTTATTTGTCTTGCGTTGATCACCAATATCCTTTTATGTTGCTTTTCACATTACTCAAACAGAAGAAGTTTTAAGGATTTTCGTAAATGTATGTTTGTGTGTCTATCTGTGTGTTTTTATAATTCACCTGATCAATCATTTTCTCTTTAGGAGTGTTTCGCTTCACAGAACAAGAGAGTTTTAAACAAGGTAAGATACTGTTGTGGTTCTAAAATTGATGTTCAAACGCAGTCCTCAACAGAGGGGAAAATGTGAGGATTAGGGACTTCTTCAATAACTTTTTCCATATAATTTTTATTAAAACTTGCTATTATTAGGGAGTTAATATAATTAACTTCTACAACAAAATCATTTCATTACCATTGTAATTCTTTCCTCTTGCAACTAATTTCTCCTTTTAAAATTGGCCAAAATGTTAAATTTGGCGAATTTTTGTTCGGAATTTATGTTGTACTGATTTAAAAATAATTCCTTTGATGTTAATTATTTACCACATTTATCGATAAAAAATTATATTCAACACTTTTCGAAGCTTTTTGCTTATATATATATTCTTTCAAGTGTTAAAAATATCTTAAAAAATGGAAAAAGTTACATGTGTGTGATTATGAAAAATATTAATTAAATACTCAACTCTAAACTAAACTGAACTCAGTGGTGCAACAGCCCATGAGAACCAAGACCTACTGCACCTATCTCAGTTTACGTGACCTTAGGCGCTGTGGTGCATGCGCAGATGCTTCGGTCAAGTGGTCAGTCTGACGTGAAACGCCCAGTGTTCAGTTCTCAAGCAAACTTGACACTCTTTTATAGACCCACTGAAGGGATGAAAGGCTGAGGCGACCTTCCCCAGCCCTGTGGCATGGAAGCACGATACACTACCACTCAGCCACTGGGCAAGAAAGAAAATAAGGCAAGCTACCCAGCGGCCATGAATTAAATACAACTACGAAAAAAAATGAATAGCAACATATTGACATTTTTTTTTTTATTCATTTGGATTACCCCTCTCGTAAAACCTTTTGATACAAAATGTAACGTTGTAGCCTCCAGAAACTCAAGGTATTCAAGGTCAAAACGTTTGGAAATCCAAATACCGCAAGAAATCGTGAATTAATTTATAACTCTTCATTACCGATCTACATATCCTGCAGGTTTCTAAACATCACGAATCACCTGCGCGAAAATGTTTAGAAAAGATCCCTAACGATTTTCTTGGAATATCTTTTGAACTTACGATCAGATTCGAATGAAAAATTTCGGAATATATGTAGACAATTTCATTCATTCTTTGCTTAATTGTGCAAAATACTAGGAATCCATTGTGAAAACTCTTTTTAGAAATGATCTAAATAAATTTGAAAAAAGTTGTTTAAAGTGTCTTTTATTTTCACCACCGTACATCAAAATGTTCTCCTGCAATTTCAAGTTAAAATTAAGCTAAGTGATTGAAATTTGGTTCAGTATCGCTTCTGAAATAGAATAATAGTATAACGAAAGAGAAATTTTGTTTCAAAATATTAAATTTGAATTGAAGAATTTAGGTATAGAAATTTAATTGATTTTTTTATATCATGCTCGTGTATGTTTAAATTTCTCCATGTTAGTTCAAGTTTGTTTAAAACAATTACTTCTTTAATGTTTAATTATCCGTTAAAGGTTGAACCTGCAAGTGGTAGTTAGCTTTGAGGCCAGAATGTTCACAAAATTTAGTTCTAGCCAAAACAATTTTAAGGACTATTTATATGTTGAATTTAACTGCATGAATATGTAACGTAATGAAAAATATATGGTAGGTAAATATAATAGATCATGCCCTACAACAGTTTACGAGCCATAAAAATTTTATATAAATCCAGTAGCATCAAATGGTGTATAAATTTGAACTTTTTTTTAAGGTTGTTCGTAAGAGGAAAATTGTTGCGATAAAATCAGTCTGTGAGCATAGCTATACTAATTCGAATTAATACATTTTTTAAATTAAATTAATTAATAAAGAGTGTTTTTTTCCAGGTATAGAAGTTTAAGTTGGCATTACTTTCCAAGAGGGCGACCGATTTAACAGCTGTCAAGTGATTTATTCTCAGTTTGGTTTGGCAATTCATCAAAACGATCATCAAGCAGGGCGTAGATTCGTCGAATGGGCCCAAAACGAGATTAACGTTGCTCCCGATTTTCATAAGCGAATTTTGTTTAGCGATGAAGCGCACTTCTGGTTGAATGGCTACGTCAACAAACAAAACTGCCGCATTTGGAGTGAAGCTAATCCACAAGTGTATCTCGAAACACCGTTACATCCAGAAAAACTGACTGTTTGGTGCGCTTTATGGGCTGGTGGAATCCTTCTTCAAAAACGATGAAGGCCACAACGTTACAGTCAATGGTGATCGGTATAGAACCATGATTACTAACTTTTTCATTCCTGAATTGAACAATCATGATGTCCAGGAGCTGTGGTTCCAACAAGACGGCGCAACATGTCACACAGCTCGTGCCACAATCGATTTGTTGAAAGACACGTTTGGTGACCGCCTAATTTCACGTTTTGGACCTGTGAATTGGCCTCCAAGATCTTGTGATTTAACACCGCTAGACTATTTTTTGTGGGGCTATGTAAAGTCATTGGTCTATGCGGATAAGCCACAAACGCTTGACCATTTGGAAGACAACATTCGCCGTGTTATTGCCGATATATTGCCACAAATATTGGAAAAAGTCATCGAAAATCGGACGTCCAGATTGGACTACATCCGAGCCAGCCGTGGCAGTCCTATGCCAGAAATCATATTTAAAATGTTATGCCACAAGATTATCTTTCGAATAAAAAAAATTCATGTCAATCGAATAATACATAGTTGTTTTATTGCAATTTAAAGTTCTATACCTCTAAAAAAAACACCCTTTATATTGCCCTAGAGTTACGTACAGGACTATTGGATTTCGAAGCACTGTAGCAGTGGTTCTTAAACTGTGGTCTGTGGACCACGGGGCTCTTCAGAGTTTTTCTCGGGGGAGGGGAGTCCGCGAAGGTTTTTGATTTAATGTTAAGGTTACCTTTTTTTACTGACTTTGAGAGGACTCGTGTAAAAAATATTAGATGCATATTTTATTTTTAATTATTGCACTTTTGATATAACAGCACTTGAAAAGAAATGCAGTGCTATTCTTCTCATTAAACATTTTAATTAATAAGATTAAGTAGCTTTATTTGGTTTTTCTTTATTTGATAGTAGTATTTTATAATGTTTTTAATTAGGTGTTTACTGTTTTCTTAAAGGAAAGAAAGAAGTGTGTTAAAGTCTGTGTAGGTAGTGGGACCAGTCTTAGGATTATTGAGGAACCTTTAAATCACCCAGCCGTGTGTTGGGAGTAAGGGAGGTGTGCTCAGAATCTTAGGGGTTCGTGATGTCAGGATGATAAATAAGAAAGGGGGGACCTTCAGTGAATTCAAGTTCTCATTCACAAAATGAGACTGGAGTATTCGTGAAGTCATAGGCATAATTTTGAAAACAATGATATTAAAGTCCGAATTATGTTTAAAATATTTCATGCAAAATAATGAATGGAGGGGGCACACCATGTTTTATAGAACTTCGAGTAAAGTTCTTGAAAGGTGTGCTCTCGGGAATTTACCTTGTTTGCAGCATAGCCTAATTTGGCTCTTGTACCATATAACCAAACTACCACTTACACATTACAGATTGCTCATTAACGTCACATTTTGATACTACATGAGGGTTATTGAAGTCGAATCAAGTAATTTTAAACCTTGCCGATTGACAAGGATGACGCCTGTACTGCCACCCTATTTTATAATCTTCACCCCCGCTAACGGGAGGATTTTGATTTTCGAGAGATTTAAATGTGTCTCAGCCTCTCTTCACGGTGGTTCTTTAGTTGCTCAAGGACTTTAATCTGTTTTTCGATAGAAATGACGCTGATCTTGTGTTTGAAACCATTACCAGCCGTCTACTGTGACCCCCCATTCATTCAGAACCTTGCTTTTTAAGAGTACGGCATTTTCGTTCTGGAGCAATGTTTCTTTCCTACATGGAATGTGCTTTGATAAACACAGATGCCACTTTTCCAGGATATTCTAACAATATTTCTCTGTTTTTGTCTTCTATTTCTTCCTTTCTTTTGTTTACGGAGTGTTTGTCTAGACCACCTGATGCAAATTTTTTTTTCTCCCATAAAATAACGGTGTGGCTTTGCCCATGTATGGCATTTGTATAGGATGGATAGGGTCGATCTAGAGCAGCGGTACTCAACCTGCGGCACACCGAGCCTTTTTAAGTTGCCCGGTCATGGTCCATTGCTCTGAGAAATGTACTTATTTAAGAAAATTTGGTGGAAAATTCTTAGTCAAGAAATCAAATATATCAATTTTGCTGTCGATGTCGTACAGGTACGAATTGATATTCTTTTTCCATTTGAAACGGGTGGCCGCGGTAGCCGAGTGGTATAGGTATCGGATCTTGGATTGCTTTGTCACGAGTTCGATCCCAGTACCACAGCGATGCACGTTAAATATGTCGAGAGCTGAAACGTCCTCCCGATGGTGTGGTGTGGTAGTTAGGAGAGGGGGAGCCAGCTCCGGTGTCGTCCACGTCACTTGACCATGGTTCAAAATTACGTGGTCCGTCGCCAAAAGCCCTCGTGTAGCTGAACAGTGCGACGTTAATATTCAATCAATCAATCCATGCATTTGGAACAGCTACGGCTGATGATAACACAGAACAGTGGAACAGCGACAATTTTATGGGTGGAGCTAATTTTTAACTATCTTTTATATCTTGCAAGCGAAAAATATTCGAAGAAAATATGTCGTTTTCGACGATTGGGAGGTTGACTATTTTGAAGTGAAAAACAAACATGGATCAGTAATTGTTTGATTAATAATGAATGTGCTGAATGCGCGTGTAATGAAAGTGCTGTATTTAAAAATACAAATAAACAAGAATCGCGAGTTCAAGGACACTTTTCCTCGAAGATTTATTTCAAGAAGTGATAAATAGGCTTTCTTGAATAATCTTTGCAACAGAAACAGTTTTGTCAGTGGTAATATCACAGCGGTAACAGACATCCTGTGAAGTTTGTTATATTATATTAGTAATCATATGAAACCATTTACTGATGCAGAAATTGTGCAGGAGTGTTTCTTAAATGCTTCTAATTTATTGTTAGTGATAAAAATAAAATATATAAAAAATAATAATAAAAAAAAAGCAAAACAGGAGTTATAATATTTTGATCAATTTTCCACATTTTAAATTTCCAATGTTATCTTAGTCTTAAAGCATTCACCCCCCCCCCCCTCTACTCTCATGTTGCGGCCCGCGTGAAATAACTGACATATGTATGCGGCGCCTTAGAAAAAAGTTGAGTACCCCTAATCTAGAGTCTATTGCGCTAGTACCTAGAGGCAAAATAATCAGAAAGATATAACCTAAATATTTGCAATTATGAAGGTTTTCAATTTCGGCTGTTTTTATTTTAAACTTTTTAAAGGATTTTATTTTGTAGTTTTTAGTCTATTACTTATATAAATTAACTACTTTAGTGTGTTAGAGGCAAATTTATGTAAACCCATGGCCACTGTGACGTTTTCTTGCCATACAGCCGAAAGTCGGCTTTCTTTTGTGAAGAGGATAAACATGTTTCTATGAACACGCGCACCCTTGAAATATTGAGAGGTCTTGTCATTTGTCATCGTCCCAGCAATGTGAGAAATATCCTACTTCACCCACGAACCGGATGTGACTCGAGGATAAAGAGGCCGACCGCTACCATCCCGAGACCCTAGAGAGGGCAGAGAAAGAAAAGACGGTTTGAAAGAGAACGGATGCAATCTCCTCCCTCACAAACAACAGAACTTGAACTCTAACGAACTAAGCAATCCTTTTAATAACTTCAATGATGTTCTGTAATTAATAGATGTGACGTAATTAAACTAAATATTTAATTTAATAAATATCACGCTACCATTATTTATCTCAAACGTCACACCACCAATAAAAATAACCAACAGAATATTTGCATAATGTATGGAAGTTAGAAGAGATAAATACAACTTTGTAATTGTCTTTGTCATTTGTCCTTGGTTTGTAATTGAAATATATCTCTAATAAACCTCGTCTTGCTGTAGTACGGAGCTAATAAAAATTAAATATAAACAAAAACATACGCTGAAAGATCATCGGATGAATTTCGTACATTTGATTGTGTTTAGAAGCATCGCGAAGAGGGTAAGAATTTTGAAAATAAGCCCGCGAAATCTCTCGAACATTCCATTTAAGACAGACAACATCCTTTGTACGTGAATGATTATCTTCTTTGTCCAAATCTCAGTACAAGTTGTAGCGAACATTTATATTGATTATATAAAACCAGTACATGAGAGAGAGAGAGAGAGACATGCACGCATAACAACAAATGATCACTACTGTCTCGTGGCCGAGTAATACATATTATATTGTTAAGCTGAGATAGAGGGGTGGTAATCTCTAAAGATTGCGGGAACTGCAGAATCTATGAAAAACTATTGTTTGAAATGATAAAAATGTGTTTGAAAGTTGTTACAGTTTAATTGAGCATCGAATTATTTTCTTTTATGGCTTGAAATTAAAATTTGGAAAGTTAAGGACCATCTTCGGATGTGTACTCGTAACTTGAAACAAACCAAAATAAGTTGTGGCGAGCCATCAGTAACGGTTCTTCAAGAGATCAATCAGAATCTAAGGGTCTTTTGAGGATTTTTAAATATTTCAGTCTATTTTGAGGAGAGAAAAACATCTTTATTTTCATTGACAAACTAGTTATATTTATATATTGTTGTCCTATTTTATGTTTCCTCTGGAGCTCCACTTAGGAATTTACTGTTCCTGATGAACGATATAAAGGTGATTTTTCATTTCATGCTGTGAGAAATGTTTCATATATCTTCATAATGTTTCATAGAACTTCTCCTACTATACGTACAAAAAAAATTTCATGTTTGAACCTTTTTTCAAACGGTTGAGGATTTTGTGTGTGTGCCTGTATATATGCACACATAATTTAAAGCATGGTGTAATTCTAAGTCTTACATTTGCAATGGGGACAGAAATAATATCGGCGCTTTTGGATTATCTTTCCATTTTTATTTCTTCTCAAGCAACAAATGCCTTGCCATTCCTTATTCTTAATGGAATATTTTTAAGAATCTAAATTCCTGCCTTCATTGAAAAATTGTCGCCTTCACCACAAAGAAAATCCCGGATGAGAAGTATTTCAATGCCATGGACAAACTGCATCGCTTGTTGTTGTTTCTCATCCCCGAGATCAGCAGAGCTAGATCAGGTCCATGAGTCTATTCATCCTGAAGAAGTCCGGAATCAATAGGGGATCTTGAACCAAATCCTGCCTGGTAAGCCCCAAACAAGATAAATTCTGCATCTCTTAAAAACACACGCTAGCAGTAATAATCTCACTATTAAAAAATTAAAAATATGTCCGAATCAAAGATAGCAAGAAAAAAATATCAGTGCTCTTACAGGGTACGGGCAAACCGGTTGGGACCAGCTTTCGGTGGCCCGTACTGTGTACGGGCAAGCCAGTTTTAAGGAATTAAACCACTGACAAATTTAATCGAAATAATCACCAATTTAAATCACTGGCTGCACTTTGGTTGAAATTATGAAATTCTTGAATGAACGACGCATTTTTCTTCACGCAATATGATCGTGTTTATCATCAAGTCCTCCAGTGAAATCGGGACTTTGTGCCTTGCAAGGGATGTTGATTCAAGAGAGGGAAACTGGGCTCCCCGTTGTATTGATTTTAGATACATAGAAGGAATTTTTGATAAGATATACAACTGAATTTTCTAGTTACTTAATCCCGGATTTTTTGCTCTTTCAGAAGAGAAACAGAAATATGTATCGAGCCCTACAAAGACAGCCAACATAATGTATCCCAGAACGGGAGGAAATTTGAAAGACATGGCCTTCATCGTGGCCGTGATTGCATCTCAAATCGTGGGCTTTATTATTGTTGGTTTATTGATCCGTTGGTGCTTTCTGTACAAAGGTTTTTCATGGGAGGATGCAAATCTACAGTTCAATTACCATCCGCTTTTCATGGTGCTGGGATTAATCTACTTCTACGGAGATGGTAAGTTATACTTCGCAACAGTAACTTCTTTTACAGAATATTTTGAGTTCTTGCTGAAAAATTGCTTTTACCTATTTGTTTACTTTCAGCTCTTATAGTGTACAGAGTCATGTATTTTCTTCCTAAATGGGTTTTGAAGATCATTCACGCGTGCCTTCATGCTTGTGCAATTATATTTTCAACCATAGCTCTAGTGGCTGTACTTGAAAACCATAGGAGGACAGTTAAAGCAGATTTTTACTCTTTACACAGTTGGATGGGAATAGCGACTTTTTCTTGCTTCATTCTGCAGGTGAACTAATTTTTGTTCTGTTTCTTATATTTTTGGTTTGTCTTTAGGAGTATAAATTTCTGTAATTGTTTGCATGGATGAAAGTGTAAGTGTTACGAAAATGGAATTAATCGGAGGAATTGATTTAATTCGAATATTTTTGAAGATGAAAAATTATACAAGAGAGGGAATAAAGCAATTTTTAGATTTTTAAAAATATACCTGGGCTTCTTTTATCATATATTTTCCTTTGTCCTAGCAGATTTTTTCCTTAAGGTTTTATTGCTAGCAAATGCTGTGGCCGCGGTAGCCTAGTGGTATAGGTATCGGACTGTGGCTTGTTTTGTCATAGGTTCGAGCCCAGTACCTCTAAAGACCCGCCGTGTAGGGCAGCGATGCACGTTAAATCTGTCGAGAGCTGAAACGTCCTCCCGTTGGTGTGGTGTGGTAGTTAGGAGAGGGGGTGCCAGCTCAGGTGTCGTCCACGTCACTTGACCATGGTTCAAAATTACGTGGTCCGTCGCCAAAAAGCCCTCGTGCAGCTGAACAGTGCGACGTTAATATTAACTCACTCACTCGCTAGCAAATGCTAATTATCTGAACTTAAAATTACTAAAAATGTTATTGCATTATCCGAAGAAGTCAATTAACTAGTATATATATATAAACTTTAGAAATATATATTTAAAAATAATCTTAAAATTTTTTTTCCCACCAAATTAAAAATTTTAAAAATGTTTACTTTAATTTTTTTGTTATGTATCTTACGATATAAAAAATGCTATTTAATTACGCTTAATGTGCATGTATCTTGAATGTTGAGACATAAAAACAAGTGTACTAGCCACTTTAAGTTGAAAGTAAAATAATAGTAAAATTTGATTACATTTAAACATCTTTATAGGATAAAAAGGTTAGCAGTAAACTATTAATACCAGTAGTTTGATACTTATAAAGATTTTAATTTTATCTAAATATAGTAATTTTTTTTATTTAGAAAATAGTTACTTTGTAAATTTTACATTTTCTTTTATATTAAAAATTATATAAAATAGCATTATATGTATTTTAAACGTTTTTTTATAGAATTTTTAATTTTTAAATGGCAGTGTGAAATAAAGGGTGTTTTTTTTAGAGGTATAGAACTTTGAATTGCAATAAAACAACGATGTTATATTCGATTGACATGATTTTTTTTATTCGAAAGATAATCTTGTAATCCACGGCTGGCTCGGATGTAGTCCAATCTGGACGTCCAACT
Source organism: Trichonephila clavipes (assembly GCA_019973935.1). Taxonomy (NCBI): domain Eukaryota; kingdom Metazoa; phylum Arthropoda; class Arachnida; order Araneae; family Nephilidae; genus Trichonephila; species Trichonephila clavipes. The sequence goes on along the minus strand of BMAU01017210.1, from coordinate 1,486,306 downwards.
TTCGATGACTTTTTCCAACATTTGTGGCCGTATATTGGCAATAACACGGCGAATGTTGTCTTCCAAATGGTCAAGCGTTTGTGGCTTATCCGCATAGACCAATGACTTTACATAGCCCCACAGAAAATAGTCTAGCGGTGTTAAATCACAAGATCTTGGAGGCCAATTCACAGGTCCAAAACGTGAAATTAGGCGGTCACCAAACGTGTCTTTCAATAAATCGATTGTGGCACGAGCTGTGTCTTGCGCCGTCTTGTTGGAACCACAGCTCCTGGACATCATGATTGTTCAATTCAGGAATGAAAAAGTTAGTAATCATGGCTCTATACCGATCACCATTGACTGTAACGTTGTGGCCTTCATCGTTTTTGAAGAAGTACGGACCCATGATTCCACCAGCCCATAAAGCGCACCAAACAGTCAGTTTTTCTGGATGTAACGGTGTTTCGAGATACACTTGTGGATTAGCTTCACTCCAAATGCGGCAGTTTTGTTTGTTGACGTAGCCATTCAACCAGAAGTGCGCTTCATCGCTAAACAAAATTCGCTTATGAAAATCGGGAACAACGGCAATCTCGTTTTGGGCCCATTCGACGAATCTACGCCTTGCTTGATGATCGTTTTGATGAATTGCCAAACCAAACTGAGAATAAATCACTTGACAGCTGTTAAATCGGTCGCCCTCTTGGAAAGTAATGCCAACTTAAACTTCTATACCTGGAAAAAAAAACCACTCTTTATATGTAGGGCTGTTTAAGTCAAAATAAAAGATACATCTTCAATCGGTTCTGAATAAAACGCACAAAATTATAACTATTTAATTGATACGTTGCGAATAGTATCAATTCAAAATAATAAATTATGGGTAAGTTCTTTTTTTTTTTTTTTTTTTTGCAAGGCTTCATTAGTATATTGTAACAAATTTTGTGTAAAATAATGTAAATAATTTGTATTTTTGGATGTGTAACGCATTTATATTACTCTGCTATATTTATTTTATGTTAAAATTGTAATATTTGCAAACAACGTTATAGTTTGCGTTATAGTGATGATTCAATGGGAACTTGTCAAAATCTTGGCGATAGAACCAAGTTGACATCATTTTGGGCGAGTTTGGAACCCTCTGGATTCTTCTGGAAATTTGTGGAGAAACCCCCTAATTTCAAGACCTATGACACAAGCTGATCTTTCTCGAACGATCGAGAGAGATGCTCGCCGAAAGTCATTTAGTCTTGCTTTGATCAGTGATTAGTTGATTTGTCGGGATCGTTGAAGTGATTAATGATTACTTCGGCTGTTGAAAGAGCGATTGCGTATGAATAAGCTTTTACATATGTGTAATAAATCTGATAATATATCATCTGATAATTGTGTCTGAGGGCTGTTGATGGTGTGAAGACCTCAGATTTATTCTGTGAATATTGCTGCTGAATCCTGTACTTCAAGGATTGTTTTTGCGACAGTAAATTCTTATTTTGTGACTGATTTGCATAAAATCCTCGTGCCCCGATCAACGTAACAATATGAAATTTTTTAAAAAAGTCACATGAACATGGTCTTAATTAAAATATAAATTAGGTCTATCAACGACTTAAGACCTCGGGCTACAGCTTTATCATAAGTCCTAAAGACAGTTTCCTATAAGTATTGGAGGGATCGTTGCATCTAAAAACTATCTTGGCCATCCAATTCTTATGCATGAGAGTATATAGCATTATGTTGAAGTTATATTTGTATTTTATTTTTAAATCTGTCATCGCAACAGTTCGTAGTGCAATTTGGACGTATTAATCAGACTGAATTAGATTGAAATGTAAATCTTTTTTCTCAATATAGTACATCGGTAGTTTTGTTACATTTATGCTACCGTGGGTGCCAAACATCTGGAGAGCAAGATTTATGCCCTTCCACACTTTCTTCGGATTGGGTCTTTTTGCCATGGCCGTGGGTACAGCAGAAATGGGCCTGACTGAGAAATTATTATGGACTGCGTAAGTATTTAAATATTATTATTATACGTAAAATTGAGTGCAATACCTTTTAGTAGAGTAGTATTTTAATAGCTGGAAAGAGGGTCACATGTTTAACCCTCTGGCCGGAACATCAGTTTTTTTTTTTTTTTTTGCCGCACTGAGAAACATCCGTAAATTTTTTTGAATTTTATTACCTTAAGGACTTTTTGAAATATAGCTCATGAAATTGAGTATGGCTCAAATAAGATGCGTGGGGGTTAAATCAATATATTTTTATCACTAGAATAGTGACTAGTATTTTTATAAAAACCGCTTAAAAATTATTTATATTCATATAAAAGTAATTAAAAATAATAATACTAAACACGAAAAAATTATAGGAATATCCGTCTGATAGACAAAAAAATCGCACATGTCGTGAGTTAAAACAAATTGCCATGTACCACCACGTGACCCTCTCTTCCTGGTAGAGTCCAACTGAAGATTCAAGGCGGCCCACCCCCAAAATCACACCACAGCGTTATCTTCAGGCCTCGAAGCAAATCATACCCGTCTGAGAGACGGATGTTTCGGTCAGAGGGTTAAAATATGCTTATTCTTGATCCCTTATCTATTTTTTCGCTGACGTGGATCCCTTGCAGGTTGTCATAAACCTGAAGGAAGATTCGATCTGGGTACCTTCCGTTCCGAAAACGAGTATCTTATCCACCATGCCAAAACGATTGTCATCGCATGTACCTATTACTGGTTTATATGGATATCACACCGCCACACTAACCCCTTGCCTGTGATTCGGCAAACGAACGATACCATATTCGTAGCGAGCGTGTGAGCAGTTGCGTCACTTTGAGTGCGACGGTTTTGTGGGTTGCGTCATTTTGTGTGACGTCTAAATTGCGTCATGTGTCTGACGGCTTAGATGCATTTGCGGTAGATAGATGGCGCCACGACTGCTGCGGTTCTCTTTTGCATAGCCAAGGTCACCAATGAAGGAAGATTTGATCTGGGTACCTTCCGTTCCAATAACAAATATATGAGCCACCATGCCAAAACGATCATCATCGCATATAGGCTATTACTGGTTATATCGATATTACACCGCTACAGACCCCTGGAGTCGGCATGGGCCACTTTGGAAATCACTGGTAAAGGGGATGTGAAATCGGGATGTCTTAGCTATCTTTCAACCGTTCTCCTTATCATTCCCTGTCCTTATATTTATACAAAGTTTAATCTAGATCAGGAGTAGGCGATTGTTTTTGTGGCTGGAGGACTGCGCAGTGAAAGCAGATGGTACCGGATGGCCGCTTCTTTTTAAAATTATTGCATTCATTAGTTAACTTTGCATCTCAGAAAATATATAAACTGTGCCAAAAAATCAAATATAAATTACATAAAAGAAAAAGCGGCAATTTTTTTACTGTGCTAATTTCATATCTTTTGCACTTTTCAACAAGTTTTAAATAAGTGAGATAGCTTGCTGAAATTCTCATCAAAGCCTGCAAGTTAAGGTCAACCAACTTGCCTCTATATTTACTCTGGTTGATCTTCATGCTAGAAATCCATCGTGACTGAAGAATCCCTATATAATTACTAATACGTTTCTAATTTGTCAAGAAAAGCATTCCTTTGATTTTTTCTAACAGTGTACGTAGCCTTTAGGACCAGCAAGGTTGAAAATTTTCATCAAAACATGTATTTTTTCCCCCTGATTTGTTTAATGACATTGCATCTTTACTCTACTTCAGTTTTTCACCCCTTTCATTGTTAATTTTTTATTAATGTTTAATTTACAACTCAAACTGTAACATTGTTTTCTTAAATATTTTGGAATCTCAAAAGTCGAATAATCTGTTTTTAGATGAAAGCAAAACATTTGTTAATAGTCCAGTGTTTATGCTTTTCCCCCTGATCATTTCATTTTTGTTTGAATTAATTTTTCTAATAACCATATAGTGATTGGTAAATTTTACAATGGTTCCATTTGACCAACTATTTCTTTTTTTAAATTTACCAGCATTATAAAATATTTTCTCACTGCATAAACATATCTTTATATTCTGTGACATCTTCAAATAAATCATTAGATAACGATCAAAAAATTTGCAATTTTATTCCTCTGTAATACTAAGGTGAATATGTGATGTATGTTAATTTTTTTAAAAAAAACCTCATTTGATTTTTAAAGTTGAAAAAGTAATTACCAACTTTAGCATGTGCCTTTATCTTCAGAAATGTACCAATTCTCTCATTAGTGTGGTTTTACAATTTCTTAATATATATACTATATTTTCTGCAATGGTAGACTGCATTCATTTATGCAGTTTTTGTTGTAACAAGAGTATAAAAGTTTCCTAAATAAAATAAAATTTTAATCTTTATGATGAAATACATACTGAGTTCGTCTTTCAATAGGAACTACACAACTAATCAAATGGTCCCGGAAGGAGTTATAGGGAACACCATTGGATTGTGTTTGGTTATCTTTGCATTTTTGATTATTTTCATTACAACCCAAGCAAACTACAAAAGGCAACCTCTACCTAATGAAATACCAGCACCCACAAACTAATGAAGATCATCTTTGTTAAACTGACAAAAACACCCAATGGTACTTACTGCACTCAATGCTTGTCTGTTCTAGATTTATAAGTTTGTACATTATTGCATGATCTGTCGTGTACTGTGTTTTATGGAATATGATAATTTCTATATAAATGTTTCCATGTCTTTTTTAAAAAATAAAGTTTTTTGATTATATAGACTGACTATGTGAACTTTTATTGAACAATATTATGTAAAAGGAAAAATTCTTATAAGCATGGAATGGAGAATTTGAAGTATTTAGTTATCAATTGTTTTAAAAAACAGAATTGAAATTTTTCAATTTTTAGAAAACACATGATTTAGGACAAGAAATAGTGGTATGTCTAAAATGGGTTCCTACTTTACACTTTTTAAAGAATATCTGTATGTGTGTGTGTGTGGGAGGGGTTGTAGATTATTATACACTGCTGGACAATTGCTAAGGACGGATCACAAATTGCTATGTAGCATAACATTAAGCGAGACATGAGGCCTAGTAGGATAAAATATAGTTGCCACACTGTTCAGACATTAGAATAATTATTGTTCTGGAAAGTACAACAGCTGTGAAACATCTGAAAGAAAAAAAAATGTTCATTTGATCTGCATTCGGAGAAATGGAACAATGCATCTAAAAGTCAGCAGGCACCTTAAAGAAAGGTATGTCCACCGTGGAGTGTGATGCAACATTCCACACGTCGTACCATACTTTGCACAACATTTTCCAGCAGCTGTTGAGGCAATTTATCCCATTCCTCAGTGAGTGCACGGATGAGGGTGTTCTTGTTTGTCGGAGGATAGTTTCGACCAGCAACTTGCCTCCCCAAAGCATCCCACACATTTTCAATGGGGTTTAGATCTAGAGAACGCGCTGGCCATACAAGACGTTGAATACCCTCGCTGTCTAGACAATCCTCAACAGCGAGTGTTCGATGACATGTTGCGTTGTCGTCCATAAAAACAAATTTATCACCGACAGCACCACGGAAAAGACGAACATGAGGAAGTAGAACTTCATCAATGTATCGTTGGCCCATCATAGTCCCATTCGCAACCACATGTAGGCGCGTGCCGCCATTGATCATGATGCCGGCCCACACCATGATACTGCATGTCGGATATCGGTCCTTTTCCTGGACGATAAGCAGTACCACTCTCGCGCCAGATCAGTTGGCGTCTACAATCCGATGACAGACAACCTACTCTCATCTGAGAATAGTAAGCATGCCCAGCCTTTTTCAGTCCAATTGTGATGCTCACGACACCATTGCAAACGGGCAGTACGGTGCTGTCTGGTCAATGGGACACACACAACAGGTCTGCGTGCGTATAATCCTCCTCCCCTCAAACGTCTGGCAACAGTTTTTCGGGAGATCTGTTTCCTGAGGCAGCAAGAAACTGATTACTACCTGCTGAGCTGTGGTGCGCCTGTTCCTTTTTGCTGATAGGACGATATATCTGTCTTCTGCAGGCGTCGTACTTCTAACACGACCTCCCCCGTGCCGTCTACTACACATTCCAGTAGTTTTAAATGACTTCCACAGCCGTGAAACAACGCTGTGAGCGATGTCGAACTCCCTGGCAACATCTGTTATTTTCGCCATTCTTCGATCTTTCCAATAATTCGGCCACGCATAAAATCATCTATGTGATGTCGGGAAGACATGCCAAAAATTTTAAGTTCGTCTATGAAATCTTTCCTGTAAAACTTTGACTTGAAACAACAACTGTCCACACGCGTCAAAACCTTTAAAGCTCTTATGAACGCTATCACCTGATGAACAGACATGGAAAAAAAATTTGCATATACTCATACTTCTTCTTACTAATATCCCGCACTTATTCTAATTTTCCACATTTTGCGTCCTTAGCAATTGTCCAGCAGTGTATAACTAGTCAATGTATCTTGGTATAATCATTCATATTACAAATTTCTGTTTTAAAGCTTTTATTTCAATAATTCTACAAAAATATATATAAAAAATATTTATTATGATTTGAATCAATACATTCTGTCATAAAAAAATATTCTAACATGCTTAAAAATCAAATAGCAAAATATATAACTATATTGCAGGGTCATATCTAATTAGAGTATAACGATGGAAATGGCAATACTTCTGAAGGCTGCAACCTACAAAGTAAAAAAAAATAAACAATTGTATTTTATACATCTAACAAATAGCAGTAATGTTATGTAATAAAAGCTATTAAAAATATAACAGCTATTTTATTACTTCATATTAATATGAAATAGATGTTGCAAAACTTCAAATTTATATAAAACTTTCACTTTTTGTTAATTCAGATCCAAAGTTAATAGAGCAATGTACACATAATCTATGAATAAGAGGTTCAGGTCTCATTCTTTCAAAGATTTTTGAGTAAATCAGTTGGAAATCTAAATGCTTTTATTTGATCTAGCACTTCCTTTTTCGTCTTATGGTCTCATCATTAAATCCTGGTTTAAAACTGAGATTTGTTATCAATAGCTCTCCTTGTGTCTGGTATGACATTAACAAACAATTAATTTGTCCTAATTCTTATAATAGCACATTAATCTAACTTGCAAAAAATTTGTTTATTGTACATTGCATGCATAATAAGCAGATATATAAGAAAAAAAATCAGTTGATTTAATAAATAACTAAGAGCATATGTTACATAGAAAATAGAGAACAGTAAAACATTTTATATTTAAAAAAAAAGCAAATTACCAATTTTTCTTGCTGTATTCCGTATCTTTTTGCTCAACAACATGGAACGTGTATATTGGTCTTGATTTGTCCGAAGTGTTCTTTCCACTTTTATGAATAACAGAACCATGAATAACTACACAATCTCCTGAAATATATAAAATTGCCATGACATTGTGATTAAAAGTTGATCATTTTTAACTAGATATATCATAAAATATAGTGGTTTTCAAATTAAATATGTTCAAATTATGCAGCTTAAACTCATAAATTCTTTTAACATGCAATAGCCCCTATTTAAGATGTTTGAGTTTTCATTTTCCTGTCAAAAAATAACTGTTTGAATAGTATTTAACCTAATAGGCATTTAAACTATCTTTGTGATGAAACTTTACCCATTGATTCAAAAATATTATTCAAAATAGTTTTTAGATATTTTTTGACAGATTCCTTGATTTCACAATAAGAAATATTGCTAATATTCATCTATTTGGTGAGATTTAAAAAAAAATCCTAACACTACATTCATTATCATCAAAACAAATGAAAATTGCTTATAAATAATACAGAATATCATACTTACTGATATAATAGCTATAAGGAAATATTTTAGAATTTTATTATTTTTTCAAACAATACTGAATCAAATATAATATATGTAAGCAAAGAGCACATGCCCTCACAAATTATTCAAATCCTTTATACCAGAAAGTATTAATAATTAACGTTGCAAAGAGTTTATGCTATGTCAAATGTAATTTTTTAAAATTTCAAATCTTTCACACACACACACAGTTTATACATAAAAATTATCAAAATCTCATTTTAAAATGTGTTACCTTTTTTAGGAAGTACTGGGACATATAAATTATCATCAAATTTTGGAACTTCACCTTCCAGTACCAACTGAGGGGATCCATTTGGATTTTTAACATACCTTTGGTATATTTCATCTATAAAAAAATAATTAGCAACAATCAGGATAATATTGAAAATGTAAGCATTTTTTTAAAAAATATATAAATGATTAAAAGATATGTATTATGATAAAAATAATTCTTACATGGAAAAATTCCATCAATTTTTTTTTTTTTTTGGAAAAAATAATTTAATCTCATGTTAGTTTATTGCATGAAATATTTTATTTTTGCCCTTCACCAATGCACTGTAACATTTCCATGGTACTGTTATTTTATAAGCAGAAAATATTTTTAAGATAAAATGCAATAATTACATCCCATATTTCATGATAATTTCATTAAATATAATCTTAGTTTCAATTTAATTTCACTTTGATGCTAATAATCTCAAACACTATAGAATTTAAATAACATTAAACTCGATAAAAAGTGTGCTTTTAAATTTATGTTTTGGAATAAATATTAAATAAAAATTGCATTATTACATCATCCTAGTGGAGTATCTTTTTAATACATGATACAAAGTTTAGTGTACAGATGCACACATTTTAAAATTGAAATGGATATTTGAGTTTCTCAGAACTCTTTATTCTCTGCACACTAGTTTTAAATTTATTTTTATGTACAAACAAACATATTTCATTATTTAAAATTTATTAATCTCATTTCTTTCTATAATTATCAACAATCTTATAATTCAAAACATATTTATCAAGATTTCTTGAAAAATTAATGAATTTTTTTTTTTAAAAAAGGCATAGAACAAGGGTCAACAACCTTGTCCCTTGTAACTGAGGTGTGTGCCAAACCAATCCATCAATATGATTCAGGGTACTACACAGTCGGAAATATTTGAAACTTGATTTATGGGTCAATACATGAAGATTTATGGAGCAGAGGTCAAGAATACAGATTTAGTTTTATTATATATTAACCATACATCATTTAAAAATATTTATTAACATTTGAACTTGGTTCTTTATATATTTACCATCTGAGAAAAATTTACCTTTGGCAACTACATTTGGTTACATTCCCAATTGTTTGACAAAAGATGTTTGTTATATTCCGTAACAAATACATGTGGCACATGGTACAATCTAGTTTTTATAACTTCACATTTCTTAAATGTGGACTGATGTTTAGTTTAAAAATGTCCTTGTACACTTCACATGTAACCTAACACACATACAGCAGCATCTTTTTGTCATAGGAATCCAAAAACATTTGTCCAAGAGTCTTGAAAACTACAATCAAGCTTTTTTTTAATGGCCACATGAATTAAATGTATAGGCAAGAATCACACAAATAAAATATATGCTCTCCCAATAAAACAAAGAATGTGTAATAGAACTAAAATTAGTACACAATGCATATGCATAAAATTCTACTTTCATCTGAAATAATACTCAATTCTTGTGCTCAAATTCAATACTGATGGCAGAGTTAGTTTCACTTTTGTTGCCTTTAGGAGTGGTGTTGAATCGGAGCACTTTCAATTTAGAATTCTTGATGAATGCATATTTTTTGCAGCTGAACTTTTATGTTTAAACTTCACCATTCAATGGATAACTGAACAAAATAGTGTCATCTCAGACAATCTCATTTGTATCTACTCTTTGTTCTCTTTGGATTCTCTTGGGTGCATTTCTTCATCTAACATAATCATTCAGATTTAAAAGCAACTTAAAAGATAAAAACATATCAATAGTTTTTGCATTTGTTTGCGGACACACATATGTTTTTGGAAATGAGCAGTCCAACTGGCTTGCAAAGGCTGCCTCCAAGTGTGAAATTAACATTGCTGTTAACATTCCTAAATTATGAAAGAAATAATGGTTAAGTCTTGGAACCAAGAATATCTCATTTCAAATAACAGGAGCTTAACAAAGGAATTTTTTCCAACCATTAATGAGAAACTGTCATGCCATCATTTTTATACTAATTACAAAATAATCCAATTTCACAGTGATCATGGTAACTTAAAAAACTATTTGAATAAATTTAATTTGGTTCCGTCATCTTCCTGTGATTGTAATATTGGTGGCAAGGAAAATGCAGAACATATGCTCCTTCTGTGTCCTAAGATTGGCTTTCAGAGGGACTTAACAAAAATTGGCCGCCGAATTTTCGCCAACTTCTTTACACCAGAAGTACTTTTAAAAAGTTCTGTGAATTTACTGTAAATATTTGTAATCCTTCAGAACCATAAAAAATTTTTTTCCTTCTTTCCCTTTGTAATGTGTGATTAATACTTATTTCTGAGAGCCCCCTGTGATACTTTGTGGTGCATGAGAATTTTATAATTGTTTTCAATAAAGAAAAAAAAATGCTACAAATTGAATGGAGAAAATGCTTGAAGAGCAGAAAGGAGAAACAGAACAATTTAACTTTGTGACAATTTTGTAGAGTGCCACTGAGGTTTTTAAATATGTACCAAAGGCTGCTACTGCCTGGTACAGAACATGGAATAGATTTAGGTAGATAACCATACAATACAATCATTAGCATACCTTTATGTGATCCAGGTATGAACCATAAACATCCATTTTTTAAAGTTATGTCAACAAGGGGAATCCAAAGTCCAACAGCACTTAGTGGTTCCGTGTACAAAAATGTAGAATCTTGATGAGGTGTCACTTTTGCAAAAAAATAAATAAATAATAAAGATTTAAATATAGAAACATTTTAAAACAATAAATTCGCAGGAATGAATGGTAAATTCCCAAAACTTACCTTCACCACCAATTTCAGGATGCTAAAAATTATGAATTATACATTTAATTAGAATATATACACTACAGAAATTCATAAACAGATTTATATAAGTAGTACTTACTTTGAAAATGACCATACTCTGCACTATCGCTGGATCTTCATATTGTAAACTTTTCAATACATCCTATGTTAAAAAAGGGAGGGGGGCATTATTATATTCCACTCAATGCACAATAATATAGAACATATGCATAACATTATTTTGTTCACAATTTTGTCAGGGTTAACTGATTTCTAGCAATATTATTAAATTCAATAATTTGCCACAAAACACACCTTAACTTTCCTACTAAAAGTCACACTTTTGAAGGTGGGGTTCAACCAGTGCAAAGCTAAAGGAAAAGAAAAAGTGCAATTTATGAGATAAGAAATAAAAGAAAAAAAAAATTAAAGATAATTAAGAAGTTCACAAGACCTACTACTAACAGATGTGTGCATGTTGAAAATTTAATAATATCACTAGAATTGAGTAATAAAAAATTCATTTTGTACATAATTTTTTTAATTACATCCAACAATTAAAGTATCAAATACAAACAGTGCAACTATAATTACATAACAAAAATCTATTTTCTTAATTAATGTCTAATAACAGCTTCACGCTCAATAAAAAGTATCAAAGTTATACCATAAAAGAAATATTGAAATTAATACTGCTATATATATACTATTTCGTTATTTTTTACATTTCATTCAAAAATAAGACATTTTTCAGTTGTGAAAATGTAATTTTACACAGTGTAAGTAACAAGTTAAAACACATATTTTAAACCCCTTGACATGCATATAAAATGAAATTTGATACACATTTTTACCAAATGTAAGTGTTTGGTACTGTTGAGAACGGGTTGGAGAGAGGAATCTTGAGCTTTTTCAAAACAAAACTGAATCAATGCACAATTCTCTGCATCTGCTGAAGACAGTTATTGATGTCGAGGTCCACAATCACACAAGAAATGAATGACGTGTCCAAGATGTCATAATATGCCAAGGGGTTAATTCACTTATTTAGACAATACATATTTCATTCTCTCTCTTAAATTAAAAAAAAAATTCTCACATAAAATTTATTTTCATAAATTTTGTTTTGTTTTTTTAAATTGTTTATTTATTAAGACAGAATTAACTGTCAAAATGTGACAATAGACCAATAATACTATTTTAAACTTGTATGATACTTCAATAATTAAGATTAGAAACTTAAAAGTAGAGATATTACCATGCCCCATTTTATTTAATGCTTTATTTTTGTTTACCACAAGTTCTCCTGAAAAAAAATAAACAAAAGTACACATTCATGAAATGTAATGCATAAATCTAACTTTATTTTCATAAAGAATAAATTTAAAATAAGTAAGTTCTTAATTATTTAAATTTAAAAAGAAACAATTTCAAAATCTGTCATATTTTTGGCAATATTTCTCTACAACTTCACTAACTTAATATATATATATACATGTATATAAAGTAAAAAAAACTACCTTCATTATTAACAGCCTCTTTTTCAAAGAAGAAAGATATTTTGTCACCTGAAGTCATAAAATACTCATCACGAGCCTAGGAGACAAAATAAAAAGGTACAATAAAATACTATAGTCAATTCAAATTTTATACATTTATTTCATTCAGGATTCTACTCTAGTAACTTATATAAAATATTTTATTAAAGGTAATACATTTGGATACAAACATTGAAATTCTATATTTGAAAACAAATACAAAAAAATTCTTAACAGTAGTTTTAAACTAAAAAAAGATGTAGCAATAAAAAGACTATTGTTAAAATAAACCTTGACAAAGTAATAGACCTTAATATGTTTATTTTAAAACTAATTTAAATAAACTGTACTCTTTAAATATCACATTCACTTTATCATGCATTGCTTGAACTATATATTTGGAATTCATTTATCCAAATATCCTAATTATTTTTATTTTATAATAATAATGCCAGAGTGAACAGAGGTAGAACTTTAGAAAGAAAACTTTTTGAGTGATTTTTTTATAGGGTATCAACCAAAAAATTGACAAATATTTACGAAAATTTACATTGAATAATTACTTGATCTTTTCCAGTATGAAATACAGACAAATGTTCAGGAAGCGTCATATTTTGGACAATGGAGTTGCATTCTTGCAGAAGTTTTTCTACTTCTGACATTGGAAAGAAGTTTTGAATCAAAGCAAACCCATTTTTCGAGAACTAAGAAAATAAATAAAAAGTTTAATTTAAAAATAAAAGAATAATAGAAATATTTAAATATATTTAATAAATTGCCAAAATACCATTTAGATTTTCAATGCATAAATTTAAAAGGAATGAAGATTTTATTGATTAAATTTCATCATTGAAACAATTTTTTTTTAAGATTCACTTCTTTGAACATTTTATTACAAAGGCAAAAAAATTATAGATTAACTTAAAAATCTACCAGAATTAAAAAAAATTATTATCGATGAAATTTAAAACATATCGCTATACGGAAGACTCAAGGTATTATCAAGAGAAAATCTTTTGAAAATGATTCATTTCAGTTTTTTGAATATATAATTCCTTACTTCCTGATAAATATCTTCATAAACCATGTTGCGATGTGTTAATTGATACCAACAAAATTAAAATGTGTATAAAAGTAGAGAAAATGATTGCGAAATCTGTGTTTCTTTCAACAAGCCCGTAGAAGTGATAAATGATTGATTGATTGGTCACGAGTTAAGTTGTTTACAAATATTAAATTAGTTACAGTTGCAGTTAATAAAATGGATAAATTGTTTAATTGCATTAAAATCTCTGAAGGCTCATTTACTTCATGGCAATAAGCAGCGAACGGTCAAGAAGCAGTTAATCCTAGACCTTTGCACCAGACAGTTCACGCGAAGCAAATTATACTACACATAATTAAGGGAAATTAATTTTGAATCGAAATCACTTGGGCCCTTTCACACGTGGGTCAACTTGTACCCCAAAACAACGTTCTCCTCTCCACTAGCTCACTCAATTAAATTGATGTAGTGGCAGCTACGATCTTCATACGTGGCTGCTTAGTGATGCCTGGCACTAAGTTGCCTCGCCCTTACAGTAATAATACGATACTTGTTTTCACTCATAACAAATTTTTGCATTTCCTGTTTAATTTATTTTAAAGATTTACATTGTTCTTAACTTAGCATCTGGCAACTCAGTTGATTTATGTTTGTTTTAGAATTTTTAAAAAAAATGGGAAAATACCATTCTCTCTGCATAAGCAATATTACAATAAATACGAGGAAAATGAAATGTTAATTCAACTTTTGCAGTGTATTTCCATTAAGGCTTGCAAAAATTGCTTGTTTAATCCCTCTCTTTGTGAATTTTGTGTTGTAGCATGAAATAAACTGAATGTTTTGAAATGAAATAACACATCATTCGATAAGTCCCGGGCCTAACTAATAAAATAAAAACTTTTAGGCAAAATTGGGTTTTATTTATCAAGATACTCCCCTCCAAAAGTGATACATTCAGCCCAATGGTCTTTTAATTTTTCAATACCTTTTTCGTAAAACGATTTGTTTTTGCTGTCAAAATAGGCTTCAACTTCGGCAATTATGCTGCATTCACACCTGTCAGCGGCGAGCGTTAAGCGTGTAGCCAATCAGAGACTGGATCTCGGGCGAGATGAAGTCTCTGATTGGCTAGACGCTCAACGCTCGACGCTGACAGCTTTGGTGTGAATGGAGCATTACTTCTTCATTTGAGCCAAACCACTTCCCCTTGGAGCATTTTTTGTAGGTCCACAAGCAATCAGTGAACCCTAGGGGCTAGATCTGGACTGTGTAGTGGGTGAGAAAGTAATTCGAAGTGCAATTCGTACAATTTGACCATCCTTTTCTTGGACTTGTGGCACGGAGCATTGTCTTGCTGAAACAGTTCAGTATGCTGTCTTGAGACATTTCGTTTCATATTTGCTGTGACCTTGCCTCTAGTTCGTTCAAACTCTTGGGATGCCCAACTCGCCATCCTAAATGATCCCAGATATGTTCGATTGGAGACAAATCTGGGGATCGAGCAGGCCAAGGAAGGGTAGTAACAGTGTGGAGACAGTCTTGTGACATCCTTGCTATGTGTGGCCGAGCATTATTTTGTTGAAAAATGGCTCCTGGGAGCCCTGCTATGAGGGGCGACACATGTGGATGAAGAATGTCATGGTCGAACCGATGGACTGTCATTACGCCATGGGATCAATATTAGGGTGACCGTGTATCGTAAGCAATGACACTCGATAACCTCATACCAGCTGTGGGAGTGGTGTGTCGCTGTAAAGCGAAGGCAGGATTGAGGCATTCACCACGGGGCCACTACATGCAAACACGATTGTCCCGACTGCTCAAATTGAAACTAGATTTGTTGTTGAAGACGTCTTTGTTCAATTCCGTTGCAGTCCAATCCCGCCGTGAGTGCCCCTAATCCAAACAGAGGTGTTGGTGGGTGAGTGTCATTGACGAACACGTAATGGGCACCGCGATACCAGATGTCCTCTCAGGCAGCAGCCTTGCGATGGTTTGGGAAGACACAGGGGCGCGTAGTGAAGGTGTTGCCTGTGTCTGGGCAGCGGCCAATGAGGCAGTAGGCTCTACGTGTTCGTGTTGTATGATGTGGTGGTCTTCTCGATGGCTGATCTGTCGACGGCATCCTGAGCCTGGTTGTCGTGTAAATAACGTCTCTTCTGTCCAGTGGTTCCAACACCTTCACACAGTCAAATCGAAGTGGCCTACTTTACGAGCTGACCACCCAGCTTCCATCATCCCCATAATTCTTCCTCTCTCAAACTCTGACAGCTGCTGATATTGTTTTCGGTGGTAGTGTAACGGCATGTCTAAGTCAGCATTTCCTTTGCAAAAGATTAAGTACACTCATACAAGCTCTACCTACCTATTTAATACTCCAAGGAGAGCGAAGTTCTACGCCCTCTAATGGCATTACGTAATGCTCAATCAAGCTGCATTTCCAATCATTTGCATATCTGTTCGACATGTACCTTCATGCCAAATTTCGTTACGGCCCCACAAATATTTCTTGGTGCGTAAATTTTTATGGTAATTTCACCGTACAACGTAAACAAAGATGAGATTTCGCCTGACTCTGTGATTTTCCTACGTAATTTAGTTCCCAAAATAGCTGTCGTTTGATGCACCATCTACTGTACCACGCCTTAATCTTATTATAATAATTTTGGTCATCTTTTTGATTCTGATACCGTACTGTGTGGCGTTCAGTTTAAGAGTTAATTCGCAAAGTAAAAAAAGAAAAAGAGAAAATATCTCTTCAAGTTTTTAATTTAAAAAAAATCTAAAACAAATTTTTAAAAAAATATTTAGAGGGGCATATTATTATTTAAAACTTCAGCACCCTGAATTTCATGTGTCGGGGCTTTTTAATCATTGCGCTACGGTGTTCACATATACCTGAACACTTTTTTAAAACTAATGTAGATTTCAAATATTAATGTGTGATAATATTCTTTAATATAAAAATGATGTAATTTTCTTCAAAAAAGAACGCTGTGCTGTTACGCAAAAAATAACATTTTTGTTAGCTTTCCAGAAAAAATAAATGGGAATCACCATTAAATACCATTCCGGAAATTGAATTGTAGTAAAATAAACCCTTTCAGATATTTAGATTCTCAATGTCTTGATGGGTGGATTGACTCACTGGTGTAGCTAGCTAGCTCTGAAGGGGCCGTCTATTGAAATTCCTTCTGGTCCCTATTTGAGATATGGGACCCTTGTTAGCGAGACTGTAGTTACACATGTTTGGTCCCCTGTAGCCTGGGGGCCCCATATAATTGATACGGCGGTAGTTACCCCCCTGGATTGACTATATACACTGGCCTCAAAAAGTTAAGGTACAACATGTTTTTCGAAGCTCACCATAGAATAAATGGCAGTAACAATAAAATGCATAGTTTACATGAATGATAATAACGAACTTTAAAAACATTAATGCAAAAACGATTGCTACAACTTTTATTTTATTGAAAAGAACGTATATTTATGAGTGAGAGAAAAATATGCAAATATCAAGCTTTCGTACTTTTGTGTGTAAGTTGTGTTGATTTTCAACAGTTGTTGGCAGTTTCGGTGACAATAGTCAATAGAGTTTAGAAAATGTCTCAGAGACGTCGTTTACCCAATTCGTTAAGGTGGCGGGCAGTTGGATGAATGGAAATGGGATTGTCGCAGGCTGATGCTGCTAGACGTCTCAATGTGTCTCGTAGTGTTGTTCAGCGACTTTGGGATCAATACCAATCCGAAGATTCTGTGTCCAGAAGATCTGTTCCAGGCCGACCACGAGCTACAACACCTGCAGAAGACCGTTTTCTAGCTCTTTCGGCACGAAGGAGAAGAACCACTACTGTGCCGCAGCTCGTTGCAGACCACTTTCAAGCATCAGGAAGAAGAATCTCCGCTACTACGGTGCGAAATCGTCTTCACAATGCAGGTCTGTATGCAAGAAGACCAGTTGTGTGCGTTCCCCTCAACGGACGACAGCGAAGGAACCGCTTATGCTGGGCAAGAGAACATGTTTCTTGGACGCAGCAACAATGGGCTTCTGTGCTGTTCACAGACGAGTCCATCCAGATTTACAATGGAGAGTGATTCAGGGCGTCTACTGATCTGGAGGGAACAGCGCACTAGATACCATCAATCCAACACTGTTGAAAGGCACAGTTATAGAGGTGGTGGAATCCTGGTTTGGGCAGGGATCTCGCTCGGTGGCCACACTGACCTGCATGTGTTCCATGGAGGAACCGTAACTGGTCTTAGATATCGGGATGAGACCCTTGATCCATATGTCCGCCCATATGCTGCTGCTATTGGTAACGACTTCATTCTGATGGATGATAATGCACGACCTCACCGAGCTCGGATTGTTGAGGAGTATCTGGAGGATCACGGTTTGGAACGAATGGAATGGCCAGCTCGATCTCCAGACCTGAATCCGATAGAACATCTTTTGGGAATATCTTGGCAGAGAGGTTGCTGCTTTAAATCCTCCTCCAAGGTCGTTACATGAGCTGAAACAAGGCTTACTCTGTGTCTGGTCTTCGCTTCCTATTCCGGTGTCCGACAACTTAATAAACAGCATGGGAAATCGATGCCGCCAATGCATTCAAGTTAGGGATGGACACATTCCTTATTAGAACCCATTTTTGTATTGTTTTTATGCCATTTTACCACATAACACTGTGATGTGCTGTTTTCTCCAAGAATGGACTTTTCCGCAGAGATTGCTTTTTTTGTTATAAATCGTTTTTGCAATACACTTATACAAATTTCTATGACGCATTCAATAAAAACTATTTAATGCACATATCCTCCAAATTTTTTGTTTCTACATTCATTCATTTGCAAATTAGACACAAAAACCCGGTTGTACCTTAACTTTTTGAGGCCAGTGTATATTTATCCCCGGGAGAAAGCGCGAACTTGATACTAACGTGAGTGGTCGCGAGGGGTGACTGAGTCACTCCAACTCTTTCTTTATAATTATTTTTATTGTACACCTTAAAAATAGCAATATCAGGGGGAAATTTAATTAAGAGTAAGTATATTTACCTACTTTTAAACATTTTTCAATATTTCTTTGATCATTTGAGAAAAAATCGAATCTAAAATGTTTCAAATGTGCGTGACTTTAATAAAAGACACAAATCCCAGACACTTTTCGCTAACATTATAGATGAGCAATGTTTTCAGGTAAAACTGACATATTTTTTGTTCAAGTTATTGTAATTTTATTGTCCTTTGATGATCGACAAATAGCATGTTGAACTTTTTCTTGCTTGTGTCTTTTTAACAGGCTTCATATCTTTCTTGATGAAGTTTTTTAGGTTGCATTTGAAAACTTTCCTTTCAACTCAAAAGTTTCATGTTAATCACTTTTCTTAAATTTACTTTCTTAAATAATTATCCATTATTTCATTAGGCTCTTCCCTCTCTTGATCAGTTTCAACTTCAAAGAATACCCACACCTACACCCATATCCATACCTACACCCACACCCACACCCATTTCTTTCATTATATTCTGCTCGTTTAAGGGCCGTTGATAGCCTAGTGGTTAGAGCATCGGACTCCAGATCGGAAGGCTTGGGTTCGATGCCTCAGAGTACACACGGAGGGAGTGCTCGTTAAATAAGTGGGCCGAAAGTCTTGTGGGCGGTCGCAGCAGAAACCACGTGTGCAGGGGATGGAGAATATATATATATGTATATATATATATATTTCCTTCTCCCCTCCAGTTTCATACCTAAATTGTGGAGGTGGAAATACGTGGTGTCCCCATCTATCGTGTAAGAAGTCCAACCTGGCTCTGGCAACTTTCCTCTCTTTCACAATGAGTCGTATAACACAGCAATAAAAACCACTAAGTTGTTTACAGGAGGAAAACGCAGCATTTTCATAGAAAATATTTTGGAAGAAAAGTGGTCACGCGGGGAACTCAGTCACCCCAAGCATCTTAAGATTGTAAGAAAACGTTTGCCTCACTCCCCCAAAAAAGGGAGGTATGTGACAAATATATTTTAATTCCGTGAAGCATACTGACCAGGCCATTGGTATCAAATAAACAGTTTTCCTAGAATTAAAGATTTCGTCAGTCTGGGGTGATTCAGTGCCTCATGCGACCACTCCCTGGTTAACAACGTCACACGACGAAGCAGTTCAAGGCCTATCTCGAACTTAAAATGCTTAATTTTTTGTAATTATCTTCAATAATTCAGAAATTATTCAAAGTAAAAAATTCCTGTCTAGATTGACAAATTTTATGCTAGCAGCATGCTAGTTTGTGGTTTTTGATAATAGATTCGCTTACTTGGCACTAATCGAAAAAAATTCAATATATTAACAAATCCATTGCGTTTTACGAGGTAGGATTCAAAAGTTCACGGACTGAGCCTGTAATGTGAAAATTTTTTGCAGTAGAGCGACTGCGATAACATTTCTGTGCCACTGCATTCTTTCCCTTTTCTTAAAAGTTTGTCCCAAATCACGTGGTCGGTAGCTTGCCGTGGCATCGTACTTTGTAAGAGGATGCATTTAGTAGACGGTGAGTGAAAGAAATAGAGTTTGTTCAGCAGAGAATAATAACAAATGTTGTGTTGGCTTGGAAAAGAGTACTACGAAGACGTACGAAATGTTGAAACATGTTCAAGGCAGTGATACATTATCGCTAATGCAAGATTTTGAGTGGTATTGACGTTTCAGGGAAGGCAGGGAAAGTGTCAAAGACGACAAATGATCTGGACGTCCATAGACTTTTCGAACCGTTAAAAAAAATTGGAAAGTTTTCAGTGGTGGAACGTAAGAACATGTTTCAAACAACGACGGGATGAAAATGAAAACAACTGTTTTGCCACATCCTTCTTACTTCCCTGATTTTGCTCCCTGAAAATTCAAAATATTTCTCTTGAGCTGGCACGTCACTTGCAGGGTCGTCAATTTCAATCTGCAGATGAGAAGTTAACACTTAACTTTGCAATTTTTTAAATATCTATGAAAAAATTATATCAGCTAGTTCTCAAGTAATAATAAAAGGGAAAATTATGAAAAAAAATTAAGCAGTTTTAAATTGAATTTCAGTTATTTTTTTGTTTGTTGTAGAAGTGCAACATTGCGTAGTAGTGCTGTAAATTACAAAATTTTTTTTTTATATGAGGATTTTATTATTAATCATAAAATATTTAAATTTCTTATCTGGTAATTCATTTCGTCAATAAACAAGAGGAAGCATAAAATATAATGGATTCTTTTTATAGCAAAAACACAGTTCTTGAGGCATCAGAGATTTTTATAATTGTTATGATTTCAGGGAAAAAATGTACTTCCATCTAGTGACAAAATTAGCATGTATTTCGTTGCAGTAATCTTTTTCTTTTCAGATAAGTGATTTGTAGATAATTAAAAACATATTGAGTCTGTTAAATTAAAATAAAGCATATATTGCAGAAATGTCACACAGTGCGAAGTTAAGGGTTATAAGTCTATCGTTGGCTGAATTAAAGGACATAGCTAAAAATGGATTCCAGAAATGTTTCGATTAACTTTTTCAACCAGTGCTTCTCAAACTTTTAACAGTGGCGACCCATTTTTCAATCATAATTTTTATTGTGCCCCACCTCCTTATACAATAATAATGTATTGAATGCAATAATAATTCACTTTGAGAGAGAGACGCTAAAGTTACAATACGATCTTAATTATAAACCGTGCAAATTAATACGATAAGTATATTAAATTTTGTAAATGTAACTTTTAAGTAATATATATTTTAAGGAAAATACTTTTAAGTAATAAGATAATTATTATGTTATTTTTCTTTCTCTAATTTTAAATTGGATAAGATTTCAAAATACAGTGGCTGCTTTGAAGACAAAATATAGATCTCAGCTAAATATAGAAAAAGAACTCAGAGTGCTAATTTCTAATCGTAAGCCTTCCCTTGAAAAGGTCTGCACAGCAAGACAAGCCCTTGGTAGTCGCTAATACTTATTAAACTTGTCCTTAATTTAGTATTAATTAATTAGTTATAAAATACTCTGTGCAGCA
This sequence comes from Trichonephila clavipes, assembly GCA_019973935.1. Lineage (NCBI taxonomy): Eukaryota > Metazoa > Arthropoda > Arachnida > Araneae > Nephilidae > Trichonephila > Trichonephila clavipes. The sequence goes on along the minus strand of BMAU01017210.1, from coordinate 1,464,764 downwards.
CTGATACATTAAAAGTATACTGGCTGAAGTACCCGCTCTTCGCATGAGTCAATTTTTTTAAAAAAATAAAATATTATTCTTGATATAATAGCTGAATTGTAAGCAGAGTAAACCCAAATGCGCGACAATGTTTACAAAAATGTAAAATGTATGAATGCTCATATAAAAAAAGTTTTAAGCGAACTTTAATTTTAAGCCTCACAGAATTAACATTTAGAACTAAAGTTAAATAAAAGTAAAATAAAATTCTAATGAGAGAAGAATAATTGTCTTATTTTTAATATTTAAAGCGAGAAGATTTCAAAATGTTTTAACTGGGAGCAGACGCACACTCGATAATAACGTTAATGGTCGCGCGTGGTGATTGAGTCACCCCAAATCCTTTTTCTGTAATTATTTTTATTGTACATGACAAAAATCGTGATTCCAGTGAATAACTTAATTAAGAGAAAGTATATTTACCTTCCTCCAAGAACTTTTCAATTTTTCTTTGATAGTTTTAGAAAAAAATCCAATTAAACTGAACTAAAATGTTTCAAATGTGCGTGATCTTAAATAAGGACTGAAATCACAGATACTTTCCCCTAAAATTATAGGAATGTTATTTGCAGGCAAAACTGTCATATTTTGTTCCATGTTATTGTAGTTTTACTGTCCTATGATGAACGACAAATTGCATGTTGAACTTTTGCTTGTGCTAGTATGTTTTTTGACATGGCGAAGTGTGTCTTTTAGTACTCTTGTGGCTTTGTATTTTAGTTATATTGGAATTCTTTAGGTAACATCTGAAAATTTTCCTTTCGTTTCATATTCATCGCTTTTCTCAAATTTACTTTCGCTATCATGATTATTATGCATTATTTCAGCAGGTTCTTCCCTTGTTTGATCAGTTTCAATTTCCTTCAATAAAGATCACACACACACACAGATGCCCATTTCTTTTTTTTATATTCTTCTCATTTACATTTATAAATTACATAAGTCGTACAGCAAGGCAATCAAAATCACTAAGTTATTCCTAGGGGAAAAATGTAGCATGACGATAGAAAATATTTAGGAAAAAAAAAGTTGTCGCGCCGAAACTCAGTCAAAACAAGTATCTTTTAAGATTTGTTAAAAAAAAAAAAAAAAAAAAAAAAAAAAAAAAAAAAAAAACCGTGCACCACTCCCAAAAAAGATTGGGATATGTGACAAATACATTTTAGTTCCCATGAAGACTGTCATACAGAAGGATAGTGTCAGGGCTTTTGGTTTCAAATAAACAGTTTTGCCAGAATTAACTATTTCGTGAACTCTGTGCCCCGCGTGACCGCTCCCGAGGAAAAGGGTATTCAATATAATAATATATCGTTGGGGTGGATGACTTGAGTACCCAACTCTTTTGAGCTACAACCTCATATAAGTAGGTATTTGAGTGACTGTAAATGATTGACTTTTGCCCTTTGTTAAGATTAAATGCTTTAAAGAAGAAATAAAAATACTGGAGTTATTGGGAAAATAAAAATTTTAAATAGTGAAATGCATTTAAATAGAGGAAAGTAGCTTCAAAATCGGTGCAGAGCACCGAGAGTGAACGCAGAATCACGATAATTGGGTGGAAGGGGCGAAGCCGAACAATGGGAATGCAGCTAGGATCTCGATCAGTTGGTTGAAAAGAAAATCAGAAAACAGCTTTTTTAAAAGCTAATAAAAATATGAAAACATGAAGAAAAATAAATATAATAATATGGTTGTTAGTTCGAAAAAATTGCGTAAAACGTGTTTTTCATTATGCTTTATATTTGTTGTGAATACTCATAAAAATAAATCTTGGCCAAGTAATCCTTCAAAGTGCTTTCTCTCTCTGTGCTTTTCCAAATATCATAAAACTCTTTTACATGGGAAACAGCTCAAGAGAGATACATTATTTACAACTTCCCTAAATCAAAAACAAACACATAAGAAAGGAGTTGGAACTAACCGTACCGGTAAGTTCGAAGGTCAGCAAATATATTATGCTGCCTACAGCTAATGTATAGTATTTCAAAATAATAACAATGATGATTTTTTTTTTATTTTCTAAAATTTTTTTGATTAAGCATTTGGATTTCGTTTTATCTGAAAGAATAGTATTTTAGGTTTAAAAAGAAAACTTAATAAAAAAATATCTCATCATGGGATTATAGCAAATCATACAAAATGTACTTTTTTATTTGGTTATGGGATCAAATATAGCTAATGAGGTATTCAAGAAGCTTTTATGTTTGATGTCGTACATCACCAGATGATATATATAAATTATACTAGCGTAAATGAGTATTTCTTATAATGTCAAAAAGCATTTTGTTTTACTTCATTTCAGTAAATTAATTTTTAAAAAATCTTTTATATTCGAGATACTCTCGCCCCCAGGTGGCCCACCCCACAGTTTGAGGGATGTGCCTCAACCACGCTGTTTTAAACTATGGCAAAAACGTGCTGTAGTTCAAGGGTCTTATTTTGAAGGAGGATGTGTTTCAGCAACTTAACTGGTAATATTTTTTAAGTTATAGACTCAGTACGGGAATTTTTGAATCCAACTACGCGTATATTAGTTTTATATTATTTATTAATTTTATTCATTTTTAAAAAATATATTATTATTCGCTCAGGTGTCGTCCTCGTCACTTGACCATTGTTCAAAATTACGATGTCGGTAGCCAAAAGCTCTCGTATATCTGAACAGTGTGCGATGTTAATATTCACTCACTCATTGCACCGAATTCTTTCGATAATACAATAAGATAGTCCAATCCAACTGGTGATTTTCATATTTTGTTCATTCCCAGAAGGAATCTTTTCGTGTTAAGCGATTCTTGTTTTGTGTTGCAACTAGGGATTAGCCACACATTATATTCTTGATTTTCTTATATGAAAATATAGCGGTGCAAGCACTCGGTTTGCACTAAAATTTTTATTTATCTTTTTATTAAACTATAATGGAGAGAAATACTTATATTTTATGTTGTCTATTTCTTATTTTGATAAATATCTTTAAAAATATTTAATACCTGTACAATTTTATTCTCTTATTTTTGTTGAAGAAATAGTTATATTTTATGTTGTTCATTTTTATGTTAAGAAATATCTTTAAGTGATGCGAAATTAATGCATAGTAAAACTGTAAATATCTCTCTACATTACTGACCTCTATTCTCTAACTCTGCGTGCATTATCATGGGGATCGAAATGTTTCAAATATGTCCTACTGTGATGCGCTGAATCATATTGGTAGAATGGTTTGGCAAGCCACAGCTAAAAGGTTGCCGATCTCTGTTCTAGAATATATATAGTTTTTTCCTCCCATTCTCTTACAACAAATTTTCAAACAAAAAAAAAAGTTACACTTCTACTTTTCTTCAATATATATATTGGGATTTTAAATTTTTTTTTTGTTATTTCGAATAAACAAAAAATGTAAACAGCATTGGAATAAATAATTATGAGCAATTTCACCTAAATATTTTACTATTAAAAGGGCTACGGTAGCCCAGCGGTCAAGGTATCGGATCATGGCAGGCATGTCATGAGTCCGAGCCCAGTACCATTAAAGACCCGCCGTGTAGGGCAGCGATGCACGTTAAATCTGCCGAGAGCTGAAACGTCCCCCTGTTGATGTGGTGTGGTAGTTAGGAGAGGGAGCTGCCAGCTCAGGTATCATCCACGTCACTTGACCATTGTTCAAAATTACGAGGTCCGTCGCCAAAAGCCATCGGGTAGCTGAACAGTGTGTGCGACGCCAATATTCCCTCACTCACTTACTATTAAAAATTAATCTACCTGCTGACGTTGGGGAAGATTAAATGACATCAAACGTATAATGAATGTATTAAAAAAATGCTTATAGCATTAATTTTGTGTAAAAAATGCATGTGTGAGAATCGAATGATGACACAACGAGCAAAAGCGTTCTTATATCTTTATGTAATAATGAATTCGTTTTTCTGTAATATGAACGAATTAACTAGCAACAAGAACACAGTGTTTATAACTTTTATACACAAAATCATCCAGACTGAAGACATAATATTCTGTATTTGTAATATATTCATACAAATCACTTTTAAAACTAATAATAACAAATCTGATACATTACACAATACAGGTGTGCTAATTATCAAAGCAGTTTTTCTTGAAGCAAAGCTGTTATTAAAGGGAAAGGAAGTTGAATTAATTATTTTTTCCAACAATCTTTAATCATAATGGCAATACAATTCATAAATTCGTATCTTTTTTGGCACATAAAAAACAATTCTAAAATAGTACTTCGAAGGAATTAGTTACAGAATGATTTCGATAATAACGATCTTTATACACAGTAGAAGGAAAAGTAGAACATTCTGACGGATATTCTAAAATATTAAAAAAAAATCAAACAAACAAAAAACGAACAAACTGAATTAAGTTATATTTGAAGTACAAATAAAGCTAACAAAAAGAGATAAATAATAAAAAGAAAGATAAATTTTAAAAAAATCAATACTTGCATCTGTAATTTTCAAGTAAATGTATTAGGTTCTCTGGAGTTATATAATTAATTGTTAAATTTTTTTGAATATTTTAATATAAAACATTTAAAAAGCGCCAAATAATTCTGGAAACAATCCAGACTTTTTCAAACGAAAAAAATTTTGTCGTAAATCTAGGCCTATTTGCTTGTTTTTATTACAATTATTTGAAGAAAAAAATCAGATTTTAAGTTTGATTAAATTAGTCGCTAAATAATCGATTAATTAATTACTAAACTGACTTATAAAAACAATTTCTGTGCAAACTACAATTTCAAAAAAATAATTACGTTCGATGTATAGTTTGTTTCGTTTTTAACTTTTTTTAAGTTGCCATATAATTTTGACTCAGTTTGAATTCCCTTAAAACTCACAAATTTTTTTTTTTGACATCTAATTAAGAAACTGGAAAGTTGAAAGAGTGACTATTTTCAAATTTGATATTTTTCTTCTAAGTTATAAAATGATTTTAAATGCTTTATATTATGTTTTTAATTCTTTGAAAAAATGTCAGACGAAAATTATTTCTTTATAAAATTTTTTTAAAAAAATATTTTGTTAGTCTCGTATGTCAAAATTTTTTAATGTATAACTTTTATTATATAATCATTGGAAAGAGATTTTAGACTTTATAAACTATTTAATGCTATTAAAAAATTTGACAATTTTTTGTTAAGTGAAAATGAAGATTTTTAATCATACTACTATTAATACTTAAAGGGAATTAAAAAAAAGTTTAAAAAAAGTGGAAAGAAAATTCTAAATTTCATAACTTTAAAAAAACAACATACTTATATTCCACATTCGAAAATGATATTTTATTCCTAAATTCCGAACGATTTTAAAATATTCGTAGAATGTTCACAGAAACTAGTTCCGAATTGATTTCTACCACAAATGAGTTGCCAATTTTTATTTATAGCCACGAAATGAATACTGTTGATAAAAACTTCATTATTTTTTTGTCGCACAAAGTTTCATTCATACTTCATTTATGTCACTTTGAGGTCCACACTTACCTAAAGACTGTTCTTTGAGCAAGAGAACATTTAACTTGGGCAATATTGCACAAATTCGAATGAAACTGTGTTTCATTCATTAAGGTTACAGTTGAACAACACGGAGATCATTACAGGAATTATTCAATAAAAAATGCATAAATAAGTTATGTTTTTTGCATAAGATATAATGATTTGTCTTAAGATTGAATGCGTTATTTTTTATTCATCGAGAAATGCTGTAAGTCTCTAAATTTGGAATTATTTAAAGTTTTTTTTTAAATATCTCTTTCCCCTTTTTATATGTGTTTTTAAATTTTTTTAATTATGTGCTTTAAAGGATTTTATGTTTATTGCATATTAAACACTTATGTGTGCATGTTTTTAACTCTTGTTACAAACTTATAGTTGAATTTTTTTAGTTAAAAGCATTCTACACACAATAAAAACAAATGTATTATATTATAAAAAAGTATACAAGATGTGTGCTTGTGCATTCATATATAGCTTTTATGCAGAAGTGAAGGCTAAATAAAATATAACTCAAAGTAAAAAAAAAATTTTGTTTATGTTTAAATGAAATTGTTAATTCTTTTAATAAATGATTGTTACATTCGAAAAAAATTTAAATTTAGTAAATAGACGAATATTTTTCACTTATTATGCGTAAATACACTTTTATTTTAATTTTTTCTACGATTGCCATATTTAGCCAAGCTTCGCCAAACTTTAATTTTTTTTAGGAATTTGTCGCAATAAAAAGGAGCATTTAGCAATAGGAATATCAATAAAATTTGACATTAAAGATTTGATTCAATTTTTTTCTTTAAAAGTATAAGCAATATTTGGCGCATAAAATTTTTTTCAATTAATTTTTGAGTATAAAACAAGGGAAAAGATTAAAAATTAAAGTTTTTAACATTTTACGATGCTGAAATCAACAACTGAAAATTAATGAAAAGTTGAATTAGAGAATTCATTTTACGTCACGTGATTCCATCGAATTCTGAAATGGATTGTAGATTTATGAAATATTTGCAATAATTTATAATCGCAAATATGAAGAAAGTGTATTAATTTGTGACTGAAACACAAATGCTTAATTTTGAAGAATATCTTTTGTTAATAAAGACATACTTTTTATTCTTTTTTAATTTAATTTTAATCGAAAGCCTTTTTTTTAACTCTTTAAGAAGTTCTATAAAAATATTTGTACAGCCATGTTAGGCTTAGCATCTGAACGCGAGTTACCACACTGACAACTCATTTCACGTGACAAATTGTTTTTGTTCATATTTTTTTAAAAAAAATAATCGTTGCTGTGTTAGTTTGGCAATGCTATGTGGCGTATTTAGATAAATAAAATTGTGTGTTTCAGTTAATGCACTTAAAAACTTGCAATTTATGAAAAAGAAATTGAATGCCTGAGTGTTAAAGTGTCCATTAAAGTCTACTTTCTACTGTCCAAATTTGTTACATACAGTTTAATTTCAAGTTTTTAATTATTTTTTTAAAATAAGAACTACGGTATATTTTCGCATGAATAATGGAAGGTTACAATTTTCATTTAATCAAAAAGAAAAAAAAAATTCTGAAAGATTTCTACATTTCTTCTTCAATAAACCATTAAAAACGAATAATTCCTCTAATGATTCCCCAGATAGCCATTAAATATGGTTATCTTTACACATTAAGATCAGATTTACTCGAAACCGTAATGGTCACCCACAGTTATATTGTATGCTTCTAAAGTCATGAGAATGGGAAACAACTTAAAAATGATGTCGTTGTAGAGTAGCGATTCAAATATAATCCATGCTGACTCATTTTAGCTGCCTACTTGGAAGAGATGAGAGTAGCATGTATATATATGTATATATATATATCAGTTGTTCTTTCTTTACAAGTGTTCAAAAGTTTATTTCATCACTACAAAATGTTTCTAATATATAGTCAATTCATCCCCTGGCTTTGAAAAATGCATCTTTCGAATGTCCACTTTTAATTTAATTTAATTTTTTTTCCGAAAGAGGTCCTAAAAAAGAATCCCAAAAAAGTTTGGAATTATCTCAAAGCTCATAGCACCAAAGCATGTGATCGTATGAACAGTTTTTTTTCACAGTTGTAGGAGTTAGTACTAAGCATCTATTTCAAATGCACCATCATTTATTTCCTTGCTTTCTCAGCAGAGTTCGAAAAAAACAAAACTATATTCCTCGATTACGAATATAGTTTATATATTTATATATATTATATCAAATCCTCTATGGCATGGAAAGGCTCTTCCCTTTTTTTTGTTAGCACAAAGCCGTTTGTTAAAAAACTGTAGTATCAGGTTCCGCTTTGAGAACAGGTAGGATAATACTTTGTTCTAAAATAGTAAACTATGAACAACAGGACTTTACTCTTAGCATCCAATATACTTTTACAGATCCGAAGATATAACAATATATTTCCATCCATCAATTTATACAGCGCATAATATCTTGTCAAAAACTCTTTCTGAATCTTCCATTCTATTCTTATCAACATGTTCGAGAATTAGAACATTCCTTTATTTTTCCAACAGAAAAAAAAAACATTTGAATTAGAATTATACAATTATTTTTGAAGGATTTTTAAGTCTTACGACTAGCTACGTAGAATATTTCAACAGTTATTAGTATTTTTTTAAAAAAATTCAATCAAGAAAAATGTATGGAAGATATATAGATGAAGGATTGGAAAAGATACTTTCATTTTCTGACTAAATAAGTATGATTTTTTAGAATGTTCATCATTATAAAGTTTCTTTTCTTTGAAAGTAAGTTGGATATTAGTCTTTGTTTCAATGCAGATGATATTTTGCCTTTGAATTGTCTCTTATTTAAAGTTGAAGGAAAAGAAACTAATTTCGAATGACTTAAAATAAAGCCTTTGATCAATATGGATTCCTAATGTACTAGCTTGTATCTGATAATAACTTGAGTTCCACGTATATATAACGTATTGAAATTCCAATACAAGAATACATTGGATAAATTTTGTTGACTGATATTGTCTAATTATCGCAAAAAAAGTCCTTACAAAAATATTCAGAACAGAAAGTAAGTCAAAAATAACCTTTATAATAAATTTCAAATGACTTTTATTTGGCACTGAATTATTGACATTAATTTAGAAAAGACTATTTTTTTTAATTCCATTAACTTTATGTCGTATGTAATTGATGATAATACTGATGGAAAATAAGGGAAGAAGAACATTGAATGTGATAATTTTCTCGAAGAGATAAAATCAAATTTTCTGTAAAAGGCATTTAAAAGGAATCAAGGTTCGTAAATCATTGAATAAATTAAGGAAATCCATTATCACTTTACTTTTTACTGACTATCTGTTTCAATTTAGCTTAAATTTTTGTAATGTTAGAACCTAACTTAAATATTTTCGAAACCACAACTGAATTTGCCAATAAGAAGAATGATTAAAATCTTTTCCTTCAATGAATGCGAAGTAGAAAAGCCGACAATCTTCGAATATCAAAACAAATCCCTAGAATTATCTATCCAAATGAAACGCTTCAAATCTCCAACAGCTCTTTCGAATTATACGTGTCATGTCATACGTTTTGAATTTCTTATATTTCAACTCAAACCGTGCAGAAATTTGAAAACCCATCCATTTCGGCTTGCGAAAAGACCTTTGGACTACTTCTGATTAAAATGCATTTGGATACATAAGCTGATGAATTCTAAGGATAAAAATGTACACAGTCTTGTTCTTTATTAACTTCATTCTTCCCTCGACCAATTCAAAAAAGTTGTTCATCTTCTCCTGGCACTTTAATGGGCAGTGAATCAGCACTTGGTAACAGCCATCATGTAGTTTCTTCCTAAGTTAATCCTAGAGTTAACTATATTTATGTATTTTACCGAAACTACCGTTCTCTTTCAAAAAAAGCTGTAAGGGCTCGTAGCACAAGTCACCGCACAAACTGTTAGGGGAGGATCCATGGCATGGTGGTCATGGCCAGCTGGTGTCGTGGAAGTGGCAGGCCTCGCCCGCACTCGCCGGATGTCAGACACTGTCGATAGACATGAAATTCATGGGACCGAATTCCGGGGGATCGAAGGGGGGACTTCGCTTCTGCCTTGGCTCGAAGGGTGGAGGAGGGTGCTGATGGTGGTGGTGGTGGTGATGGTGGTGCCGCCGTCGCTTTCTCTTGCGGTGACAGACGAGGCAGATGGTTAGGAAGATGCTGAAAGCAATGCCCATGGTCAGGCCTACGATCAGGTACACGTTGACAGTTTCGATTTCTTCGCCTTGGGGAAAGAAAATACATACGTTATTTTCTAAGATTTATTACAGTCTATTGTTTTTTTTTTGAAATACGGTATAATGACATTAAAGTAAGTGGATAAATAAAGAAGATTGTTTGTAAAGAATATAACAGTGATTCTCCAGTTGCTTATGGGGATTGTCAGATGGGAAAAAAGACAAAAGAAAAAAGACAAGGTAAAGCAGGCACAGAAAGTAAAAAATATATACCAACAACACAGAGTTTGATTATTTCTCTATCCAGTCTGAGTTACTTTAATGTGAACATGCATCGTCTCAACATGACTTCTTTTTCAAATCGTATTCAGAAAAGACGAAATATTTGGAAGAAAATGGACCTTATGAATGCTGTGAACATGCCATTTTGAAAATAAGAAAAGGACTTTCAAAGTGCAATTTGATCCACCTATTGAGTTTTTACTTATGGTAAGAATACATTAAAAAAAATTACGAATTTAATTTTTTATTTCCATTTGGGTATAATAATTGTTTGAAATGCTCTAAATGAATACTTTACTGAGCATAAATTAAAAAGCTTTTACAATTAAAAATTTATTCAACCCACTTTTTATAGAAATTTAAATTAATGTGCACGTTATTTTAGGGAAAGTTTATCCCCAAGAAATGATTATTAGCCTTAGAGGTTGTTAATATATTACTATGCCTATTTTACTTTGTCCGGTTTTATCTTACTACTTTCATGTTTATTGTTTTGTTATTATTAAGCCAGATTATGATCAAAATTTAATATATATATATAATTCACACACAATTATAAAAATATATACAAATATAGTTATAATCCTAAATATAACCAGACGGTATATATATATAGCAAGAAATATTAGCCACAGTAGTGTATAATTATATATATATATCTATCTATCGAAAATAGAGAAAAATAAAAAAAAGATGATTTAAAACTTTTTAGGAAAGCAGGTGTGAAAAATTTAAAAAAAAGAGAAAATAAATTTAAAAAAAATATATAAAAGAATCTATGTATTTTAATAAATACAGCATAAACGAGTAAAAAAATACCCGCTCTAAATAAAAACCCTGAAGCCAAGGTATCCGACTACGTTCGGAACCGTGATTTTAAAAAGGCTCATAAATGGATAATATTCATAATATTAAGTGTCACTTAGATTAGAATACACATATAAAATTGTTTTAAGGACATTTTGACAAAAAAATTATTTAAATACAATATTTCGGCTAAAAATTAACTTGGAATAACCTTTCAAAATGTTCTCCTTTTGTGAAAAATGCTTCCATTATAATAATATTTTGCCTGTATATAGCTCAGACCTCTGTACAGAGGCTCAACTATGAGTTTTGAAAAATTCACATTATTTTCAGAATTACAACCCTTTGAAATAATCATCGGTGTTTTTTTTCTTAAAATTTCTCCCCTCTGTTGTCATAAAACATGGATAAACCCACTTCTAAGTAATAGATTTCAAAAATTCTAGTTGAGCCTCTGTACAGAGATCTGAGCTATATACAGGCAAAATATTATTATAATAGAAGCATTTTTCACAAAAGGAGAATATTTTGAAAATGGATCATTCTATGTTCCTTTTTGTCAAAATATTGTACTTAAATAATTTTTTATTATAATTTTATTTTTAAAACAATTTTATATATATTTTCTGATCTAAGTGACACTAAATATCATAAATATTATCCATTTATACGTTTTTGCAATATCACGGTACCGAACGTAGCCGGATACTTTAAAGAGAATTTCTTTTCATTTTACTGATTTTGAAAAAATTGGACAAGTCTTCATTACCTTTATTAGATCATTTTAAAGAATACTGTTGTTCTTCAATTTATTTCATTGCAATTTATAATAAAATCAAGTGTTCATACAAGCGCAAGAAATAGTTCTTTCATGAAATTTGTTTGAAGGAGAGAAAGATACATTAATCATACAAAATTTAATTTATACTGTTTTCCTTGCCCATTTCAAAGATAGTCGTAAGATGAATCTACTATTTTAAATCATAATTCTTAAAGGGAATTATTGGTAGTTAAAGGCGTATAATATATGTAATGCTAAAAACTAGTAACACATATGTAATTGATTTATTACTATATCTGCAGTTAAAATGATAATTTATAAAATTCTATTATTAGAAATCAATAAATATCAAAGACAGTGATAAAAAAATCCTCTGTAAAATGCACTAAAATGATTCAATGATATAAAGAAAGAGCTCTTTTTGTGCAAATAACAAGCTTTACAGCGTATAAAGACCAACTTAAACATTTATTCTAAAAAAGACCTCTTATGGCAATACAAGCTTATAATTTAGCTTAGTTCAATTATTGTGTGTGTGTGTGTGTATTACAATTATTTTTATAATAATCTTGATTTGTGTAAGTTAGGCATTTAGTACTGACTTTATCGATATTCTCCAAATATTTTACTGAATATTTTTGAAAGATCAAAGGTATCATAGAAGCATCATTTCGATAATTGAAACAAAAGATTAAGTAAATGTTTTTTTAAAGTTTTTATTTTTTAATTATTTTTAGACTGAAAAAATGTATGTACCTGTGGAAATGTGTTTATGTACTTAAATAGATTTTTCAAATGAGTACATTAAATGTTAATGAAAATATTAGATTTCGTTAGGATTCAATAGAGCCGTTATGGAACAGTATTTTTTAACAAAATGTATTTAGCCCCCTTCAAAGCACACTTATTTTGAGAAAAATCGACAAAAAAAAAATCAATTTTTTAAAAAATTTTAGAATTTTGATTTGGGCAAAATTAAAAAAACAAATTACTAAATCAATCAAAATTTTAGTTCTATTTTTAATTTTTGATCTACATTACTGTTAAGAGCAGATTATTACAATCTTGCACGACATTGACTTTTATTATCTTTCTTTTCGAAAAGCTGTTTTAAAAAAAAACATATTTTTATCAGAAAAAATATTAATTATTGTTTTCCAACAGAAATAATAATAGTTTTACTATTTATTTTAAGGTACCCGACTACGTTTGGAACCGAGATTTTGCAAAAGCGTATAAATAGATAATATTTATGATATTTAGAATCACTTAGATTAGCAAACGCAGATAAAATTGCTTTAAGAATATTATTACAATAAAAAATAATTTAAGTACAATATTTTGACAAAAAATGAACATAGAATGACCCATTTTCAAAACATTCTCCTTTTATGAAAAATGCTTCTATTATAATAATATTTTTCCTGTGCATAGCTCAAACCTCTGTACAAAGGCTGAAGTAGAATTTTTTAAAATATGTAAGTTAGAGGTGTGTTTATCCATGTTTTACGACAACAGAGGGGAGAAATTTTAAGAAAAGAAAAGCCGATAACTATTTCAATTGTTGGTAACTCTGAAAATGTGAATTTTTCAAAAATCCTTGTTCAGACTCTCTGGAGAAGTCTTTACTTTATATAAGCGAAATATTATTATTATAGAAGCATTTTTAAAAAAAGGAGAACGTTTTGAAAAAAGAGTATTCTAAGTTAATTTTTTGCTAAAATATTGTATTTAAATAACTTTTTGTCAAAATGTCCTTAAAACAATTTTATATATGTATTCTATTCTAAGTGACACTAAATATCATGAAAATTATCCATTTATGCACTTTTTTAAAATCACGGTTCCGAACGTAGTCGGATACCTTAAAAAAATAATTCAAAATTGTTATTTATATTTGGAAGCAAAGTGCATCACACAGCCCAACATTGCAAATATTACACACAGGTAACGACTGTCTTTTCTTTTCCTTTTTCCTTTACTATTCTTTTCAGCTCACCACGCAGCACAGTATCTTGTGGGAGCTTCTTTTTCTGATGTTAATGGAACATAACTAGTAAATTAACGTTCGCTTGTCATAGAATTCCAAAAGATTTTGGTCCATTCTTTTTTACATTTGTATCGCTATAAAAACTTTATAAGTCTTTCTACCAATTTGCGTTTGAAATTTAAATCCCCCTCAGGTTTTTTTTATATAAAACAAATGCGCTCAAAATGCTGATGTCTATCAAATTAAAGAATACTTTTTTATAATATTTATCTAAATTTACTATAAAATTTACCTAAATTTACGAAATCACAACGACGGGTCGCAACCAGTCTAACGAGGGCTGATTGCTATCGCTTATATGTGGGAAAATTACATCAGCATAAAATGGGGCTCGATTTATCTGGATTATGCACAGTTCAGCCAGTTTAGCGTGATCAAATTAACTCGATCGTGCACGTCAAGGGGTTAATAAAAATAATTATTATTATCAGAGTTCTGCAGATGAAATTTTGATATAACATTATACTTTAACTCTTTAACGGGCAGTGGCTAATAGGTCTAGCTACATATTAAATTTTTTTTCTCCAAGCGGTTGTTAGATATTTAGTCTATACACATGCGTTAGTTGAAGCTAAAACGCATAAAAATTAATACGGATGGCAGCATGATACCTTTTTTTGCATTTCATGTCCTCTGATGGGTAGTTAAAAATAGTTTTTCTTGGTGTAAATCTATAAATTGTATTTTGATTACTATAAATAAAACTTCTGATCTATAAAAAAATTTCGACATGCCTTAAATATACTTTCTTCTCATCTGAATGAATTAAGCAAATGTGTAATTAAAAAAAAGTTTTATTTGGGTTTTTGGAAAGCTTTTATATGTGGATAGAGGCTTTATCCACTGCCTACATAGAATAGAAAAATGACCCAGACATTTTCGCTTTTCCTCCACTTGAGAATCATATGAGAATGTTGAAGGTCGGAAATATAAACAAACTTTGTTTACAATATGTAGTACAAGATTCTTGGATTCGAAAATCTTTCATTACAGCTTTTCTAATCAGAGAAAACTTTTGCATATTATATAGTTTCACAGAAAATTGCTCATCAAATTTGTGAAATAACTAATTTAAATTTTCAAAAACATTACTTTATTTCTAACTTTTTATACTAAAATTAAATAAGATCTAAAATGTGGTTATGTACCAATTTCAATGTATATTCTAAGTATTCTATATATATATATATACATACATATATATATATATATATACATATATATATATACATATATATATACATACATATATATATACATATATATACATATATATATATATACATACATATATATATATATATATATATATATATATATATTCTATGTTGTACAATTATTCTATTATTATTTAATTACATTTATACTTTGTATTTAATGGTTATTGAGCTAGTTATCAGCATAAATGTTAATTTTTCATAAAAAGTTTATTGTGATATTATTCATCATTTCTGTCCTGAAAAGTAAGTTAAATGTCTTAAGTGTGCAGTGGCTGTAACGTTTAGCGACAACCCAGGAAAAAAACCCTCGATCTGATACTTTTTTGTGACTAAATAACGTTTATAGAGGATAAGAACATTACATTTATCAAGTACTTTATCACAGAAAATTGTATTTTAGCTGTCTGCCCGTTAAAGGGTTCTATTAGTTTTGTTCACAGCATATAAAAGACAAAGAATGAAAATATAGAAATTAAAGACTTCAAAGAAGGCAATAATTACAGTTTTCTTCATCACTTCTGTCTGTCCATCCGCAGTTGGGCTCTCTGTTGCATTTGAGCTCGTTAGCAATGCAGTAGCTACTTTCTTTGCACTTGAATTGTTGGCAATCATGCGCTGTAATTAAAGAGGAAAAATTATGTGTAGAGGAGGAAGAATTGGATGGTTAAAAAATAACGGAGGAAAATGTTTGTATTAAAATAAATGTAAAAAAAAAGTTGAAGAATTAGAAAGTCAATAGAAAAAAATGTTTAACGGAAAAAAATGAGAAAGAAGCACGTTACGAAGAACGAACAATTAGAAGCAAACATGTAAAAAAAATGTGATAAAATACTGATTAAAGAAGTTAAATATACTTAAAAGTCAAATGTAAATATTCCATTGTCTATTTTCACCCTATATAAAGAAACCATCTAAACTTGGAACATTTTTTCAAAGAGAAGAAAAGCTTTAGTATTCTGTAAGTTCACGTGACTATATGAAAGTTGTTGTATACAATCGAATCTCCATATTACGACCCTCTATAATGCTAATTTTTCTATTTAGCAAACTTTTTCGTGGAACCAAGAACATTTCACGATTTTCTTCGTAAAATAACCTCCCAATAGCGAAGTGTATTTTCTATGTAACGAACCTTTTCCCTTTTTGATTCAATTTTGTTTTCTCCCTTTTTTAAAGTATTTCTGGACATTTCAAGTTATTCTCTTTCTTAACACATTTTATGGTGGTCATAAATCTTGAATTGGTTTTATTAGGTACCCAGCTCACCAAGAGCAATATAATTCTGGGCGTTTCATCCAAGAAGTGCAACCTTCAACCCCATCGT
This sequence comes from Trichonephila clavipes, assembly GCA_019973935.1. Lineage (NCBI taxonomy): Eukaryota > Metazoa > Arthropoda > Arachnida > Araneae > Nephilidae > Trichonephila > Trichonephila clavipes. The sequence goes on along the minus strand of BMAU01017210.1, from coordinate 1,448,522 downwards.
CCAGTTCACTGGAAACATCTTCGATAACACCTTTCACCCTCAATGGAGTTGTCTCGAGTCCTCATGTTCTTGAACTAGTCTCCGTTCATTTGTAGTGTTGCTCAGTCGTACTGGTAAACTCGTTTCTTGTAGCTCGAAAATGTCAACACGTAAGTGCTTCAGCATAAAAAAATTCTTCAGTAATTGGATAAAGGCGTCATGAAACTTTCCCTGCAGTTTTTCTCTCTTTCTTTTTGATTTGTAGGATATATAAAATAAATATTATTAATTTACTTACACAAAGTGTAAATAAAAAATTACTTTTTTCTTGTATATAGTGCTTATGAATTTAGAATTTGTTTTTGTGGTTTATAAAGAAATTTGAAAGGTTAACCACTAAGTAATGAATTTTCCATGTAATGAACTTTTTTTCGAGATTTAGTGAATTCGTTTTATAGAGGTCAGACTGGATTAGGATTTTATAAAACCCGTCAAGATATATATCTTGTGATGCTTATCCGTTTTCTTTGAAAGTCGTATAAGTTCACTTTTGACAAAAAGTTAGGCTAATGATAACAGTGAGTGCAATTTGATGAGAGCTTTTTTTTAAATCTATAAACAGGCCCCCCAAAAAAAAAAAAATTATTCAAAGGTTTCTTCATTTTGTCAATATAAATTTACGTAGTAAATGAAATTGCAAATATATATAATTACTTTGTAAGATTCATGTAAGTCAATTTTTTGCAAAGACATAATATCTGTTCAAAGATACACAATTTATCTACTTCGCTTTGATATGTGTGGCAACGCTTAATGACATAAAAATATTCGCTTGTTTCCGGAAATTTAGGTGGAAAACGATAAAAATTAAAAATGACACATTAATATAATGTTGTAACTGAAGTAATTTAAATAGCATTACCTGAAGAAATATTAAGCAAAGCTTTTTTGACACATTAAATACAAATTTGATAAAAAACTGGTTTGATTAAATTAAATTGCCATAGTTAATATATATTTCATAAATGTAAGATTTTCACATTTTCTTGAGTTTGAAAGTGGTGTATGTCCATCTGATGTCATCTAAAGCAATGGCTAGTTTAGGCAAATAGTTGATCAAGATGGAAATGTTTCAACACGAACTACTGCGTTAGATCTTGACGTTAGTCAAAAAACAATAGTTAATGCTCTACACTGCGTAAATCTAACGTTTAAGTTAAACCACTGGAAGCCTCACAAATTAACTGCTGGAAAGACAGAAGAGAAAGAAGGCCTATTTATCTCTGCCCAGAGATCAAAGGAAAGAAAACATTTTGAACAGAATTGTGACCTGTGATGAAACATGAATGTACTGCAACAATACAAGCCATTAAGGAGGGTAGTCAGCACCCAAGGAATCATCGAGTCGTTTGCAAGAATAACGTTAACTAACAAGAAGATGCTTCTCTGTATCTGGTGGGATTGTTGTGGAATTATCTATAAGGAGTACCTAAAATGCAGACAGATTATCAACAGTACAATGTACAGCAATATGCTAATCAAAGTTAGCGATGCCATTCGCGAAACACTAAAAAAAACAGTTCAGAAGCAAGGAGGTTCTCTTTCATGTAGGTAGCGCCTAGCCACATGTTAGTGCGATGACCGGCTGGACGCTCTACACACTGAAGTGAGATTTGATGCATCATCCACCATACAGCCCAGGCATGGAACCTTCGGATTACTATCTGGTTTCACATCTGCAACTACATCTTAGTTGCGAAATCTTCCGTTCAAATGACGAGGTCATAAATGAGGTCTATCATTTTCTGGACTCACGCATCCCACAATTATTCGCAGAAGGGATTGAAAGCTATCAAAACACTGGCACATGATTGTAGATTTGAATGGAGATTACTATCCTCATTAGCTTTGCTGATTTTGTATGTATTTATCATTTTACAACATTGTTTTCTTTTGGCGTAAAACTTTTTACTCAACGTAATGCTGTTGACGAACTCATAGAGCAAGACATTGAAGAACTTGATTCTTTAGACCCGGTTCAATCAGAAGATCGAATATGGTTGAGAATTTGACAGAAGAGCACAGTTGAATTAAAAAAAAAAGGTTCAAATTTTAGAAAGTATAGATTCCAACGATGAGCGTATTTTTTCATCAAAACAAGCAATAAAAAATTATTTGCTTGCTACGAAAGAAATTTGCGGAAGAAAAAAATCTTTGAGCTGGTTGACTACTTCGTTGGATTTTATGAAACTAGGATCGAAAACTACGTCAAAATAACTTCAATTTGCGATTTTGTATCGATACAGTGTTTCTCAAACTGCGGGACGCATCTCCCTTGGGGGTGTGACAACTCTACGAGGGGGGAAGGGAGCGAGCACATCGAAAAGTTGGAAACAACAGATTACTTAAAAAAATTTATTAATTTACTGAAGGTAAACACAAACAAAACATATTCTGACATAATAAAAAAATAAAATACACATTTACATTGATATATTGAACTTATAAATGTATCAGTGCTACGGAATGTATTTCATAATTAATTTAACAATACTAAGTTAAGAACAAGTTTAATAATTACCAGTGATTCATGGGATTTTCATATTTAAAGTTATATATACAAATTAACACTTATCTTAATCATTTGTACGGTTTATAATTAATCCCTTTACTGCCGATTAAAAGCTACGCGATTCGATTCCCAATGCCAACCGTTTTCCACGTAGGCTTGCGTATGACATGCATTGGGGGAGGAATAAAGAAGCAAATAATCTGAAATAAGTAAATCCTTCGCAAACATTGTCTTGGTCCTTTTACTGCATGCCAAAGCCTGCGGAATAATTTCATGGATAGCAGTACACAGAAAAGATCGTACTTCGGAAAGACGTATATATACGTCCGGAGAAATCAATGCTTTGGTGAGTGAGACGTTTATATACGCAGGTGGCACTTACGAGGTTAAAGTCTTATCGTAGTTTTAGAATCAAAGTATAGTAGCGGTGAGGGGGGCGATGAAAATAATGAATTACTATTGGGTCACGAATATTGAAACTTTGAGAAGCACTGTGTTATATATATAATCGAAGATTTTATTAAACATTTTTTTTTCTAAATTCTTATATATTTTCGTCTTTGACCTCAACTAAAAATAATTTGTAAGTATTTATATGTGAAATTATACAGCGATTTACGCGGTTATTACTCACTCCCACCTATCACGTAAGTTCGGGATATTACTGGTGGCCGCGGTAGCCGAGTGGTATAGGTATCGGATCGTGGCTTGCCTGGTCGCGAGTTCGAGCCCAGTACTACTAAAGACCCGCCGTGTAGGGCAGCGAAGCACGTTAAATCTGTCGAGAGCTGAAACGTCCTCCCGGTGGTGTGGTAGTTAGGAGAGGGTGGTGCCAGCTCAGGTGTCGTCCACGTCACTTGACCATGGTTCAAAATTTCGTGGTCCGTCGCCAAAAGCCCTCCTGTAGCTGAACAGTGCGACGTTAATAATCGGGATATTACTGTACTTTAAAAACGATCATATATTGCAAACTTAAATCAATTTAATATTTAAAAAACATAAACTATGAGGCTCGCCTCCTAGGGGGGCGCGAACCTATTAAAAAGTCGAAAACAAAAGATTATTTTTAAAAAAATTATTAATTTACTAAAAGTAAACAAAAAAAAAGCACTCTGACAAAAAATAAAACACGCATATTTACACTGATATATTACACTTATAAATGTATCACTACGGCACGATGTATTTTATAATGAATTTAACAATACTAAGTTAAGAACAAGTCTAATAATTACCACTGACCCCATGGGCGTGTCATATATAAAATTATATACAAACATTAAGAATTATCTGAATAATTTGTACTGTTATAATTAATCTCTTAACTGCTGATTATAAGTGACGCAATTCGCTCCCCAAGGCACACCGTTTTCCACATAGATGCGTTATGTGGTGCAAGTGATGCATTGGAAAAGGAGAGGAGGGAAAAGGAATAAATAAGCAAATCCTCTGAAATAAGTAAATCCTTCGCAAACTTTGTCAAAATCCTTTTATTGCATTCCAAAGCCTTCGAAATAATATTATGGGTGGCATGTAACGTCACTTCTCGAAAACATCAACATCTAGTCGGCTTTCTTTGTGGACCCGACCCCCACACGTGCATCTGCAGCTGCAACGCAACCCCTCTTTGACCCCCGAGGAATCTAGCTCGTCGACCGGAAGATGAGAGGAGAGATGCTTTTGAACTTGCACGGGAGCGGTAACCAACGAATCCTCCTCTCACAAAATAGTGGACTCTAACAATCTATAATTAACTTTAATAACTGTAATGTATCATTTAGTAAATAATTTTCAATAGTTGTGACGTAAATAAATTCCATATTTTAATTAACCAAGAATACGCTACCGTTATTCTTTCAAACGTTACAGGCAGTGCACAGATAATTACGTACTTCGGAATGACATATATATACGTCCAGGACAATTAACGTTATATATATATGCCGGTGACACTTAAGAGGTTAAAGTCGTACAGTAGCTTTAGCGTCAAAGTATAGAATTATCGAATTCAAAACATTGTTTTTGTATGGAGGGGGGAGGTGATGGGAATTCTAATTGAATATTGGGTCGTAAATATTGAAAGTTTGAAAAGCCCTGTGTTAACAGATAAACCAATATTTTTTCAAACCATTCACATCTCTGCATAATATATAAAATGAACTTAAGCAACTTTAAAAGAAAATGACTCGTATACGAAATTTTTCATTTTAATATGCGAAGTAAAAAATCCGTTAGTGGCATTACATCAGGTGAATTAATTATATTTTGTACATAGGAAAAATTGAATTGATTCAAACAAAAACTAGATTAACAATAAAATGAAAAATTCTGATTGCAACCAAAATATGCATTTAAAGCATTTTCTGCATAAAAGCGCATTTAGAATAAATTATTTTTCATACGATTAGGCAAAGGCATTCTAAATTTATTAGATAATTGCAAAAGCAAGTAAAATTTCCAACAAACTTAAGTTTAAACACAATTATTAAAGAAAAGGTACATCAATACTTTACTTAATTTAATTTACATTTAGCCTCTTAAATGTAGATCACTTATAGCAGGTGGGTTTAATGGTGTAGATCATTATATTTTTCCATAAAAATTTCTCCATACTTTTATTTTTAATAAAGATCAATTGACTAAACTTCAAAAAAATACTAGAGCTATAACAGTCAATAACTGGATATTGTATTAGTTATTCGCATAGCAATTAAGCTTTTCTTTTATATGTATAGTTTTTTCTACTATTTGAAAATGTCATTTTTTAAAAAAGAAATAAAAGCATAATTTGTTTACTGATTGAATTTTTAAACTTTTTTTGCTTATTGGTGTTTTTGAATTAAAAAACAATCAAAATGATTCTAAAAATATTTTTGTAAGAGTATGTTCTGCTAAAATGTGATTCAATATTCGCTATAGTCTTAAGATTTTTTTTGTAATCACCAGAATTATTTTTGTATATTATAAAACAGTCACCTTTCTCTTCCCAGTCATTTGAAGTCTAAGTTTGACTATGTGATTTATTGAAACATTTTTACGCGCGTATCATGTAAATGACAAAAGCCTACATAATTTGTATTTTTTTAAAAGCTAAATATATCACCACTTCATATAAATTGCTCGATTAAGAATATTTACCAAATAAAAAACCATTGGAGATTGATTCTTATATGTTTATTTTATTCTTCTTTCTATAAATGATGAGAAAAGGCAAAAGTGGCATTTCTGTTAAAAAAAGACAAACATATTATAATGTTATTTTGTCTATTATCATTTTCTTTATTCTGTAGAAAATGATACCCAAAATCAAGTAATTTTGTTAAACACTACATAACGTCTTACTTTTAGAAACCTCTGTCCAAACAGCTTTGAATCCTTCAGCACCTATGGCTTTCTCGGCTGTTGCAAATCTAAAACAAAGTAAATAATGAACTATGAGCCAGAGTACAAATTAATTATGCATCAATAAAATCGTAAAACTAAAAATATCGCATTATAATGATTTTCCAAAATAAATTTCTTTTAAATTTTTAAATCAACAACTTGTTAAACAAGTGTGTAATATAAAAAAATTTTTTAAAGTCACTTCCTACTTAGATTAACAAAGAAAATTTTTATTTTAGCTACTTTTCATTAAATAGTTACAATTCATATAAATATGTATATACATATGACAAAATCACAATATTAAGTGGTAATTAATTTTTATTAATTATCTTTAAAGTATCGTATATCATCCAAAGCAATCGTGTATATAAAATTTCAGTTTAACTGAATGCTTTAAAACGTGAGAAAAAAAACCTTTTCAAGTTTTGACACAAGTTGCCAAAAGGGTCACTAAGTCGCCAAAAATGATGCCAACGTGGATGTATTTGTAATTTTTCAAATAATTAGTTTTAATCAATTAATTTTTATAAATTTTTACTAAATTATTGTATTGTCATCCAAAAAAATCATGTATATACAATTTCAGCTCAATTGAGCGCTTTAAAATGTATTTCATTAACGATTGAAAATTCCTCCAAGATAAATAAATAAATATATAGAGAGTATGAGCTAATAATGTAGAATTTTAAAAAAAAATACTGTATTATAATGATTTTTCAAAGTAAATTTCTTTTAAATTTTTAAATCAACAACTTGCTAAAAATACAGCAATGTACCTCGACTTACGTGAATTCGGAGTTTCGCGATTTTTTTAAATCTCGTCGATTCGTTTTTTTTTCTTCTCTGAAACTCAGGTGGAATCCATGCCAGAGCCTGACGAAATTGGTAATTTTATTGAAGAAATTGTTGATCTTGCCAGGCAAATACATTTAGAAGTGGATAGTGTTGACGCTCAAGAAATGCTCGATTCGCACAATCAGGAACTGACAATTATTGATGAGCTCATAGAAATGCACAAGCAAGTGAACAGAAGATTGAATGACGGTTGGTAATTTGATCAAAGTCAATTTAATCAGTTTAATTGAAAAAGGGTTACAAATTTTAGAAAATATAGACTCCAACGTAGAGTGTATGTTTTCAACAAAACAAGGAATAAAAAAATTATTAGTATGCTACGAAAAATTTTTGCTGGAGAACACAAAAAAAAAAAAAAAAAACTTTTGATCTGGTAGACTAGTTGTTCGATTTTATTAAACCTTCTACATCTAAATAACTTTGGTTTGCGATTTTATATTTGTGTTTTATATATATCAAAGATTTTTATTAAACCTTTTTTTTTCTGAATTATTATTTTTTTTCATCTCCGGTCCCAACTAAAAATAATTTATATCATACTCCGACTTTCTTGAACTTGACTTACACGGTTTCATTCGGTTCCACCTATCGATAAGTTCGGGGTATTACTGTATTCAGATTAATCAACTAAAGAGAACTAATGAGCTTATAGAAAATTTTTACAGTATTTCAGATAAATAGGCTAGAAAAAAATTCGCTGAAACTAAGACTCACGTGAGCTTAAGAACGCTGTTCGCGGAAATGATTTCAAGAGTGTCGTTACTGGGCTCCATGCCACACATCTCTATTGGGGCCTGGCTCAGATTTTTCCACACCCGAACCACAGCACCAGGACAACCCCTTTCTAATTGAAAAGAAAGAAAGAAATATATTAATATGTTGAATAGACAGATTATTTCAGATAGTTTCTGATATTTATTATCTGGAAGTATGTTACAAAAACTTTTGTTATTATAAGAGTTGCCCAAATGAAAAGGGGACACGTGCAATTGTGTTAGAATGATTGCAGCTATAGCACTGCAATTGAGTCAGAATGACTGCAGCTATAGCAGTGCAATTGAATCAGAATGATTGCAGCTATAGCAGTGCAATTGCGTCAGAATGATTGCAGCTATAGCACTGCAATTGAATCAGAATGATTACAGCTATAGCAGTGCAATTGAATCAGAATGATTGCAGCTATAGCAGTGCAAATGAGTGAGAATGATTGCAGTTATAGCAGCGCCACCGAACATGGATATAAAGGGAGAGGTACACAGCGTACAACGTGCAATAATGAAACCTGTTCGTGGTAGAGGAAATAGGTCAAAAGTAAAGTCGTGTTATTCATGGGTGCGTCCATATCGGAACAATGCGCGGTAGTATGATTTCTGATTGCGGAAGACGAGCTGGAAGCGGGCATATATCAGCGAATGGGGTAGTCTATGGAGAGCACTGCTTAATTAGAACAATTGGTACCAAGAATTTGGTGAAGGGTGGCAAACGATATCAGATCTCCGTGACAATGTCGTCCCAAACGTCTCCTGTGAAACCCAGACAACCTTGAGAAAATTCCGCTACAAAGTGTTTTAACACCTAGCGTACAGTGCAGATTTGTCTCCCTGAAATCTTCCACACTTATTTCCACTCAAAAGAGCATTACATTTCCATTCGGATGATGAGGTGCAAGAAGCTATGCAGGACTTCCTCGAAAATTAACCACGATTTCTCTCGACAGCGAAGGCATAACCTACTGTCGAAACGATGGGATCTGTGTTATAACGCCCATGGCGATATATTTTGATTTCCAATAAAGGCATTCTTTTTTTATTCAAATTATCCACTTTTTATTTGGGCAACCCTTATACTTCATTGAAGGTTACTTCACGTTATTATTGATGTTTCGCTTTTTTATTAATGAAATTAAAAAAAAAACTATTGTGTAAATTCATGATTTTTTTCTAATTTCGATTATATTTAAGAACCTTTAATACTTATTTAGAGATGAATTGAATGTTCACTAATATATATATATTATATAATATACTAAACAAATTTTTTTAGTGTAGTTTTATTAAGTGGGGTGCAAGTTTTACTTCGTTTCAGAATCAGAATAATGAAACAAAAAATAATATCCATAACAACAATTACTGGGTTGTTGTTTCAAAATCCCTTGAAGCAGGAAAACCTACACAAAGTCCATTTGGCCTTTCTGCAAAAGAATGTCACAAGCCAGATCCTACTCACCAAACAACTGTCTCTGGGAAACGACCTAGCAGTCCAGAAGATGAGTAGGAGAAGCAGGGACAGATATAGAAAGACTTTAACCCCTGCAGAAAGGTCATACCACGCAGGTGACCTCTTCTGCAGCGCTTCAAGGCCGTCTGAAGAGCCTTGGATCTCCTGCACTGTAGAGATATTCCAGGACTCTTAGCTGCGTAGGATTAACCAGCAATCGTAATCAGCAGACTAAGTCACCAACTTAATTCTAGAACATTTGCAACTGATTTCGTAGCTATCAAGCCAAATGTCGTTCTTCCTTATGCCATGTGCTAAGAATGACACCTAAATCAATAACTCAGTGTCCTGATTTTGACTAATGTAAGAACTTTGAGAGAAACTTCAATTTAATGTGCTATAACCGTCGAAACTTTACACTTGTGTGGTATCAGGTATTGGCAAGCTCAGCGTTGCTAATAACGCCAATATACCAAAAGGGTTATTGTAAAAAACTTGAAAATGTCAGTCTGCTTATTGTTCCTTTGAGAGAGGGTGGTTTTTCGTCAGTAGTGAGGTCAACCACCTTCATACCAATAAATTTTGCTTTGGACTCGAAACAAATTGTCATTTTTAAACTTTGTTTTGTACACCTCTATCTCTCTAGATGAGGATTCGAACATGAGATGATAACCCTTAGGCTAAAGTATTATAATGTTGTCGTGATTGTTGAGTGATTACGATCACGAACTCGTGGTCTGTGTTTTTTTGTCAAGGCAGGGATTAGAGGCCTGATACCTTTAAAAACCCGTCGTATAAAGAGGCTAAGGCACGAAAAATCTGTCTAGGCCAGTGGTTCCCAAAGTGGTCTATGAGGACCTTCAAGGGTCCACGCCAGCGAAAAAATAAGGTGGGGGTCCATGAGATGTAAATGGGGGGTCTATAATAGAAGCTCTCATTAAACCAGATCGTGACTTTAATCTTTAAAATGAAATTTGATCTCATGGAAACCATATTTTAACAATTTAACTGATTTATTTACAACATTTAGTGAGGTTAATTTGTGGTTACTTGGTGACAGAATAAATTTTATTAAGACAAGGACCATTTCAGCATTTAAATTAAGGAAGTATAATATTTGACTTTGCGAATTTTCTCAATTAGTCACAGGCAATCTGTCAGGACATTTTAACTTACGTTCAACATTTAAATGTCCATTACTCAGATTTTGAAGCTAGGTTTGATATTACTTTTTTTAATATTAATATGACAGTAGACAATGTCTAGTCACATTGAAAAAAAATGTCGTATTACAATAGGAACTGATCAGAATAGTCCCTAACTATCTTAAAATAAAATTTAGAAACGGATGTCAGAAATTTTGGCTTTAAAAAGACATACCTGTTGTCACGAATTATGGAATATTATGAGAATGTTTTTTATTACTTTTTCTAGTGAGAAGGAGTTTCAGAGAGTTTACCAATCTCAAAAACAAAGAAGGGGAGGAGTGGGGGACTGGACACTTACTAACTAAGGACATTTAAGGTTAAACCCGACTAGATTGATATTAAATATTGAAAAATTGTTATTGAAGCAGCAGATTCATCACTCTAGCTGAAAACATTTGTTTGTTGTTCAGTTATTTTATGTAACAGTTGTTTATGTATTAAATTAATTAATTTTAATTTAATTCATTAACATGTGCTTCTTAAATTTCAAATTATATACTTCACTACATTAGAAATTTCATTCTTTTAAAGTAATTAGTAGTACCAGCCATCAAAAAGATATTTAAATTGATAAATTTGCAAAAATTCAATATTAGGTAAGCAGGGGTCTACCCGAAACCGAAAAACATGGCAAGGAGTCTATGAGACAAAAAAAGTTTGGGAACTCTGGTCTAGGCTTTTGTATTCTCACGAGGCATGGCGCGGGAGTTTAGAGAGTGGGTGGAAGCTAAGTGGGATATTCTTCAATTGACCGTGGTTTAATATTACGAGTTCCATCACCAATAGCAGGGCAACTTTTCCGCTTAGGTATGCTGGGCATGTGTCTAGGGTGCAAAAGATTTAAGGACACAAAAAATTGAAGGGTGAAAAAAAAGACAAAATTTGAAATTACAGAGAGCTGACGTACCACCCACTACCTAGCGAGTCATGTATGCGTTGTGTTTGTGTGTGTGCACGGAACTGAGAAAAACATCTTCTATGGAAAATGTAAAGCTTAAGAGTTTCATGTTACTATGCGCTCAAAATGACATGACAATGGAAATTGATTACTATGATGTCATTAATGATTTTGCAATGCTCAGAGCTTGAAGAAAATTTTGATGTACACGCACAATGATAGTGACATAACAAAGAATAAGGATGTCTAAAACTAAAAGATAATAAAGCAATAAACGTCCAAAAAGATGATAATTAGCAAGTTGAAAACAGTTCATATATACACTAATGTATACTCTATACTGTAATTGTAACCGATTTCATTAATTTACAGTATGGTAGGTGGTCTGTGATGCCAAAAGGTAAGAAATGAACAAGAGTGCCACCTAATCATACCACTATTTTTTCGTTACGGCTGCCAGTTGCCAGCCCTGGATATGGTGGATCTATAGATAAGGGATAATGGAAAGACTCTCCGAAGAGAAAAAACAAAAGGGGAAAAGAGTGAGAGAGTTAAGAGGTCTCAAGGGTATTGAATTTCTCTAGAGGGCTGAAAATATAAACAATTTTCAAACAGGTATAATTATTTTAAATTTAAATTAAATAATTTGAATCTTTTACACATTATCCATAAAAGAATGGGGCTTCAGAAAAGTATAAAATGTTTAAAATATGATCATAATTTTAAAAATTATAAGCATATGAAAATTTTGTAATAAATATTAAGTAATTTTAGCGTTGCGCACTTCATTTTCTAAAATAGTAGCCTCTGATGTATAAGACTTTATAGAATTATAAAATGTATAATACTCTTTAAACTCTACATCATTTAAGAATAAATATATCTTTTGTATTTCAAAATATTTGAAAAATATTGAAATTTTTAAAAAAATTTCTAAAATTATAATTTTATTATTTTTTTAAAAAATTTAATTTATATTTTTCTACTAACATAAAATTACTACGGTGTATTAAGGATACATTTAACTTTATAAATCAACTTATAGCTAGTAATTAAAGCTACTATTTTAGAAAATAGCATGCGCAACGTAAAACTTAATAAATATTTCTTATGGAAAAGTTTCTTATTTTCATATTCTTATAATTTTTAAAATTATGATTATATTTTAAACATTTTATACTTTTCTGAATCCCCATCCCTTTATAAATAATGTGTAGAAGATTCGAATTATTTAATATAAATTTAAAAAAATCATACCTATGTGTGTGTTTGAAAATTGTTTATATTTTCAGCCCTCCAGAGATATTTAACACCCCTGAGACCCCTAAATCCCTCTCGAACTTAAAATTGGTAAAATAGAACTGAAGAGGGGAGGGCTAACAATTTGAAATGCCTAGGGTGCAATGGAGGTTAAAAACAGCCCTGACTAATAACCCTCATATTGCTTTAAAAAGAGGGTGACAATAATAATAATAAACCTTAATGCTATCAATAACATGTAAAAAAGTGCCTAAACATTTTTGTAAAGAAATGCTAAATGATGCGCTTGTTACCTAGAGGATCTCCTTCAAGCCTGAAGAATGTAAAGAGCAGAAGTATCTTTGCGTTCTGCTTGACGTGGATGTACCAGTGACATACTTGTCTCCTATCCTTGTATTTAGCAGGGAAACCTGGACTCGTAAGGACTCCAGAAGTTTGGCCACTGATATTGAAGCCACATTCTATACAAAACAAATATTTTTTTAGTGGAAATTATCTAAGAACTAAAGTGTTATTATACAAAAAAGTGCATTTCTTTCACAATTTTATTTTTACACATGTAGCCTCTACTTTACAAAAAAAAACTACTTTTCTATATAATCTTCAGCAATATTAAGGCTGTTTTCGATTAATGTTAGAGAATAGATCCGAATTTGGAGCATTTTTTTAGATATAAAAGAAATGAAAAATTAATATGTGTGATATTCTGGCTTCACTATCCTTTAGAGAGCAGCATTTTTTTTTTATCATACTTCCCATTTTTAACCGAGTTGATTCATTTTTTCTGGTATAAATGTGTTTCGCATTTTTTATCCTGTACCGTAATGTTAAACGGGCTTTTTGCCTTCACATATTAAAACAAAAAAGAAAGTATTCACGGAATATTTGGGAATTTTTAAAGACACTATATTGTTAACAGAGGTAAGAGTTAAAATATTGCAAGTTTCCATGGAAATTGGGTCATTTTCTGTCTGAAAATGGGCTCCGCGTTTAGTTAGAGCTCTCGTACTTTTATCGAAAACAGCCTTAAGGTATTTATCGTATGAGTTTCTGAATTCTATCCTCATAGAACTCTACCATTTCGTATGAGAATCATTTACACAAATATATATATATATATATATATATATATATATATCAGCAGGGCCGCTTTGATATTGTGGTTATAGCACTGGTTTCTAAAATGCTCCTTTAAGTCGAATAGCCATTAATAATTAGAGTAATATGTTAGTGTTAAGCATATATATATATATATATATATATATATATATATATATATATATATATGAATGTTAGGCAAAAAGTTCACATCCAAAAAATCTTATCTATCTCAAAACAATTTGTCTCAAAATTTTTCTCTTTAACAAGGAAAATATAAAGCACTGTTTAAATGTTTAGTTTTGTGCAAACCACAGTTTGTGATTATGCAATTATTCTACCTCAAAATACGTTTCGTTTCTTGAAATTTAGCGAAACTCATTAGATTATGATTAAACTGTCTGGCGTCGGCTTTCTCGGACTTTTCAAATTTTTATCCCAGGTTTTCATTAATGAAGGATGGTCCCCCACTACGTTTTTCGTTATGCGGTTCATTACTAGTGTTTTGGAACAAAGTTTTTCTTCAGCATGAAATTTTTTTTTAACTGACAGACCTTTGATTTAAATTAAAACTGATTATAATGATGCGATTATATTGATTGCATGGGCTTAGTACAACAGTTTTCAAAACTCGATTTTGTTTTTAAAAAAAATTGACAGATTTGTGTATAATTTATAGCCAATAACAGAATGCGTAAAACATGTAGACTATTTTAAAAATAAGCCTTTTATAATTTTTTTATATATTTGGCTTTTATTTATCACTTTTTTATAAAAATTTATTAAACCAAAAGGAAGAATCATCAAAGCTGTTAAGTTTGAACTCTACAAAAATATAACAGGCTCTATTGTGAATTGAAATAATTTTTTTGTTTTTAGTCTCGCTGTGTGATTTAAAAACTGCTTGAAGTACACCTCCAATGTTATCTATAAATAAATGTATTAGTAGAGAAAAATGTAGACGAATGTAGAAATGGTTGTGCAAGCAAAACCATTTTTCGAATCAGAATAGTCAACTGAACATTAATAGCTTACAATGGCACACAATAATGACGTTTTATTCTGATAGGTTCGCATGAGGGTGGTTCAAAAAGTTTTTAGACATCACTATAAAAAATAAATTTATTTACAAAATTTGCCCACAACTTTTCGAAATACAATCATTTGGCTGCAATGCACTGGTTCATTCGGGAAAGCCAGTCTCTAAATGATGATGACCAATCATCTTTTTTACTCGTATTTTTCTATAATACTGGCTAAAAACTTTTTGAACCACCTGCGTAAACTTATGCGGCATGCGTAGTTCTGATATGCCTTGCTGTGAAAATTCTAAAAGTTTGTGTTGTTGTTGTCGTTATGGCTAATGCCACCTGTGTGATGCATTCAGAACGAGGACCACGAAATTCATCGTGGCAAGGGGCTAGAAGCATGCCTGTCGTTGGCCTTGAGCACCATACAGGTGATAGTACGAATCAGCTCGGCTAAATTCCCCGAAGGAATGATAGATGGTGACACCAAGCTATCTCCACCTCCACAATTTTGGCATGGAACTGAAGGGGAGGGAAATATTCTCCAGTACCCTGTACTCGTGAATCAGCCCACAAGACTTTCAGAACCACTGCTTTAACGAGCACGTACTCCGTGTGCACTCGGAAGGTATTTGGTGGCATCGGGCATCGAACCCAGGCCTTTCGGTGTGGAGTCCGATGCTCTAACCACTAGGTTACCGATATCCCTGAAAGTTTATAAATGTATTAACTGAAAAGTCGGTTTTGTGGCTTTAAAAACATGTTTTTTTCGGTTTCAATTTTACAACAAATCTATTTATCAAGAGCAGTTTTGCAATCATTAGAAGGTCGTCTTTGAATAATGCGTAAAGAATAAAATCAACAAAGAAAAATTTTGTTCAGATAGAAGAGTTCTGACTTCCTTTATTTATATAGTGAGTTATACATTTTATTTTATGCTATTCACTTTTTTTTAAAGTCTGAATTGATCCTTTTTTCCTGGTATATTTTATCTAGTATTACTTATGTTGTGCCTTCTGTACAGCATGTTAAAGGAATTTTTACTTTACATGCTAAAGAAAAAAAAGTTGCTTATGCTTAATGAATATTTCCAAATTTGAAACTAACACTGTTACTAACTGAAGCAAGAATTTCAACGTTACGAGTTCTTATAAAATTTGAATAATTTTTTTGTCTGAAAATTTTTTCCCATGTTAATTCAAACTCCTTTGTTTAGCCTTAAATAACTCAAACGATAGAAAGTTGAAACAATACTTCACCTTCAAATTTCTTAGAAGGATCTATGAAAATATAGGTTGCCAGGAAACCGCTGGCCACCCCTTCCGCGTCAGTACGGAGAACAACCTTCATGGTATGCACTCCCTTGTCTGATACGATGGGGCCTGGGGTAGACTTCGAACAGTATCTACCCACGATACTTTCCCGGCCGTTGGGATAGATCTCGTAGATCTCCAACCAATCCTCTTCACACACCTCGCTGAAAAAGAAAGAGATTTTTTATCAAAATATTCATAAATATAAAATGTATATATATATATATATATTCTTAGAGGAAGAATTGTACATTTCGTTTTTTATATACTTGTTGCAAAGTTTTGCTAAAAAAATGCCCTAGAGGGAAGAATGATTGAAACAGAACAGAAAAGAAGAGCTTTTTTCATTGATCCGCACGATCAGAAATATATGTGATTGTATTTTCTTTTGTTGATATTCTTTCATACTTCTTTTTAGAAACATTCACATATATGGAAGTATAAATCACAAGAAAAAGGACACATTTATCAATGAAAGCAACAAATCTTTTGTCAAAGTTTCTATTTTTTTTTTTGAAAAAAAACCCATGTTTTAGTTTAAAATAGTGAACATGGTTATGTTCCACGTACTTTCAATAGCCATTGTGTTACTTTAAGGTTCTACCAATGGTGTAATGTACACTCCCTCGTCATGGGGCCCTAGAATCTAGGGGGCACAAAACCTATGTTATCCTATGGTTTTCCAGTCCTTAGTAAAATTCGGCTTGGGATCCCAAACCTGTCCTTGCAGGGAGGTCATAATATTCTCTGTTACGCTATTGGGTGCTACATTAATAATAAAACAATCAATGTAGATGATTGTGGCCAATGGTGTGCATAAAGAGGGGATAAACTAGGTTGAGGGTTTACTTCTGTTCATAGTAAACAGATTTTTGATTACCTTATGGTTTTGCAGTCTTTAGTAAGATCCAGCTTGGGGGCCACAAACCTGACTTTGCATGGGGGCCCTAATATTCTCCGTTGTGCCATTGGGTGCTACGTTAATAATAAAACAATCAATGTAGATGACTGTGGCAAGTGGTGTACATAAGAAGGGGATAAATCGGGTAGAGGGCCTAACCCTGTCCATAGCCAACAGATTTTTTATTTTTAGCTTAATGATTACGTCTCGGTGTGCTTGTCAACGCGCGAATGTTTCATATAATGTACTCTCATCCCCTCTCACAGAACTATGTACGCCACTTACAATGGTTTATTTTTTGCTGTTATGAATATGAAATAACAGCGAAAGCACCAGATACATTCAAAGAAAAAATGATAAAGTGGTTCCAAATAAAAATTTTTTTTTCTTTTGGTTAACATTAATTTATCGCACTAAGAAATACCGACTGAGACGTCCTCCTTTCGAAACGAGTTTCAATCTTTCAGGACAATACTATTTAAGGACAATACTAGACTGAGTTTTGGTGCACGTGCAGCTGGGGCTCATTATCGCTTATTTAGCGTCAGGACTTTGGTGCCAGTTAGACTAGTCAAACAATAGTCTGGCTGTACTAATGTGGAGGAGATCGCTTCCGAGGCAGCTGACTGTCGCCTTACATACACGATGGCGAATTGTCCTCAAAGGCGGTAAAACAACGACAGTGGGCCGAAGGGGTTCGGCCGTTGGAGCATGCGTCGGACACCCGCTGGTTTGTGAAGAAACCAGGGGAGTGGACGATTGGCGGATTATGCGCCAATGGGCTCTAATGAGTTGAGGTTCAAGGATAGACTCATATGGGTCTACCAATAAGAAAGCGTGAGGGGGGAGAAATGGACTGCCCCTGATGTCTTAAAAGACTGGAAAAACCAAAAGGAAAAAAAAAGGGAGAACGAAGGCAAAAGAAAGAGCTCGAAAAGACGAGGGCTGGTCGTTTTAGGAAGCGGAGAGGAGGATCCAGGAGTTTGGTCCGTCATGCTGATCAGGAATCCTGAACGCGAATAAGAAAAAACGCCTTGCGGACTGTACCGAGAGAAGCTGTGGAGAGAGCTACTTCAAAAAGGGTCTACCATACTGGCTAGGCACTGAGACTATCAACTTCATAAACTAATTTAATTCGATTATCCTATCGGAGGAAAAAATTAGAAGAATTTTTTTACTCCCACAACCTTGCTGTGATGTTTTATTTTCACGCTACCTTCTGACGACGTTACAGCAAGATCTAATTTGGTGGCAGCTTTGTGAGATAGGTATTTCTGTGAATAGATGCCTCGAACCCTTTATTGAGAACAAAAAATAAAACGCCAGCCGTATGGAGCTATGCCCGCCTGATTCTCGCACAACTTGTGAAAGAAATGTGTTTCATCGAATTACATGCAACAAGAAGTGACCGGAGTCTCTTGCTCGTGCCCGTGTGTTAAGGAAGCGTGCCCACCTGAAAGCTTTCCCGGAATTCCTATATTTTCCTGCTTGTGAAGAGTGCCCGCGAAGTGCCTGCCTTCCGTTTTTTCCCGGAGAAGGGCGAAGAAGATGTTTCCAGTGTTTCCATCTGCAATGTTAAGGTCAGTCTTTTTCTTTGAGTATAATTTTGTGAAGTATAATTAAAGTCTAGGTTTAGCGTACGGTTAGTTACGCTGGGTTGTTGAATAAGTTTGTGTAGTACAACTAAGTATAGTGTAGTGTTGATTTACGTTGAATATTTGAATTGTTTTAGTGACAATTGAGATTGCATTTAGTGTTGTATTTATTAAAGCATGATGGCGTTTCTTTTAAAGCAAATAAAAGAAGTATTGTTAGAGGTTGCGATAGATTTGGGAGTCGAAGTCAATAGTACTCTAACCAAGTCAGAAATTAAGAATAGAATTTGTCAGAGAGAAGACTATAACGAAGAATCGATTAAACGTTTGCTGGAGGGTATCTTGGCGGAAAAACGGGAAACCAAGGAAAGAGAGTGGGAGACTAGAGAATTTGAAGAACGTAAATTAATTAGGGCATTTGAGTTGGAAAGAATGAAATTAGCTAATAGTACGGATACGGTAAGTGTATCGTCAACTGATCTTGAGGGACAGGGAGTTAATAGACGGGTTAACTTGAGAGACTTAGTGCCTAAGTTCGATGCTCAGAATGAGGACATTAATTTATTTTTTGAAATATTTGAAAGGCAGGCGAAAAAAGAAAAAGTGGCTGAGGACAGATGGGTCTCCCAACTCATTCCTTTACTTCCGGTGGAAATCGCGGAGATAGTAGCGAAAGAACCTTTAGAGAAACGCGACGATTACCCCCACATAAAAAATCTGCTCTTGGCCCGGTTCCAACTCACACCGATAGCCCTTAGAGATACACTGGTGTGCAAAACTTAAGCAACAGGTGGGTTTATTGACATATGAGAGACGTGAAATTCAGAAATGAGGGAGAGTATTATGTACGTAAAGGATGACGAAAGCATCGGCGCTGAAAAAGGAATACAATGCATACGGTATGGAATCAAACAAAAACAAGCTTTATTGAACGCATAGTATCGTGACTCATGATGGTCTATCCAACAGGAAGAACAACAAGCAGATGTTCCTTAATATGGTATATGCTCTCCCCTCACTGCAATGGTTGCTTCGCACCGTCTCCGCATACTCAGAACCAGCTGGTGCAGCATTTGTTGCGGTAGGCGTGCCCATTCTTCAATCAGCATCTGTTTGAGTTGTCGGGTGTTCTCCGGATGATGTAAGCGTGCTGCAATACGTATCCCCAAAGCATCACACACATGTTCGATGGGATTTAAATCTGGGGAGTACGCTGGCCAATCCATTCGAATGATATCTTCGCTTTCCAGCAGCTCCTCAACAGCAAGAGTCCGATGTGGCTGTGCATTGTCATCCATAAAAATGAAGTCTAGGCCAATGGCGCCTCGGAACAGACGCACATGGGGAAGAAGTACCTCCTCACAATAGCGATCCCCGGTTACAGACCCTCTATCGAAAATGTGGAGCTCAGTTCGCTCGTTCAGCATAATGCCTCCCCAGACAAGAACTTCAGGACCAGCGTAATGGTGTTTTTCCTTGATGTTACTGGTATAAAACAGTGTCCCGATCTCTCTCCAAATCAAAACGCGTTGAGAATCGCTTCTGGTACTGAACCGACTTTCATCCGTAAAGAGGACACTTCTCCATTGACAGTTGTCCAGTTTTTGTGCTCTCTGCACCAGTGTAAACGGTGGTCAACTTTCAACGGGAGGCAGCGTTTAGGACGGTGGGCGAATAGGCCCCCTTTGTGAAGGCGTCTGGCCACAGTAAACCGCGACACTTGTCGCCCCGATGCTGTAGAGAATTGCTGAGCAATGACGCTTGCTGACTGCCGTTGACCTCTTTTTGCCTGCAGGATGATATATCGGTCATCCCCTGCAGTTGTCGTCCTCGGGCGGCCACCACCAACCTTTCTAACAGCTGTACCTGTGGTTTGGAACGCTTTCCAAGCGCACGAAACGACACTTTTTTTTATTCCGAACTCTGCAGCTACACTGGTGATGGCACGCCCCTCCTCCGGCTTTCCAATCATTCTTCCAAGTGTGAAGTCGTCCAGGTGATTTCTTCTAGCCATAATTCACGAACTGACTCACTGGCACTTGCAGCGAATATGTTGAATTGCGTCTGCGTCCTTCATTTTATTTTACTGTTGAACAGCACGCGCCGACATCACGCGTTTTGCGTACGCTCACGTCGCTTCTGACGTTTTCGTTCCTGATATTTGCATACGCATGACGTCTCTACTGACTTACGTGTTCACTGTACTGATCTCCAGACCTCCTTTTCTGCAATTTCACGGTTATCTGCTTAATTTTTACATTGTTGCTTAAGTTTTGCACACCAGTGTAGATTTGAGTCGCATCAACGCAAACCAGGGGCAATGTGGGCGGATTTAGTGTTCGAACTAAGGTTCTACCTGGACAACTGGCTAGCTGGGATGAAAGTGGATGATTCGGCCGCATTGAAAGAGCTACTAGTGACAGAACAAATAAAAAAAGAGCACCAAGTGAATTAGTAGACCATTTTCTAGATTCGTGGGATGGTTTCAAGGAGGCTAAAAGTTTAGCTTAGAAATTGGACCATTTTGAGGCGATTAGAAGAGTGCATAAAAAACAGGTCCAACGAAAACCTGGGAACATAGAACCTTTGATAAACAGCCTCTCGAAAAGTAAAAATAAATCAGCTCATTTTAGTGGTAAGGGTAAAAATATCGAGCCCTTGAATAGGGATCCTTATAAGCATGAGGTAAGTCATGGGAGTTCTCAAATTAGGAGGGAGGGCCCCAGGGCGGGGGAGAGTCAATTTGAGAAAAGGAAGCCCATAATATGCTATTACTGTAATGAGACAGGGCACATAAAGCCAGTCTGCCCCAGATTAAGGAAAACTAATTTCGAAATGGTAGCTAATTTAACTTTAAATACCGAGAATGACGACCCATTTAAAAAATTCAAAATAAACATGGAAATAAATGGCATAGATCACGCATGTCTAAGGGATTCGGGGTCTTCCATAGACGTCTGTTCGTGGAGCTGGATCAATGAAAATGACCCCCTAGGTGAATACGTTTGGTTGAAAAGCCCGTTAGATGAGATTTTCCACTGTTTGCCTCTGGCTAAAATTAAAATCAAAACGAAGAAAGGGGAGTTTTATACCAAGGCTGCAATAAAACAGGATAGTAGTGACAATGATCTATATTTATTGGGAAACCGAACGGCTGAACTGCTGGAGTCAAACGAACAGGGTGTGCAGTTGGTTAACGCAGTGGTGACTAAAAGTAAACAAAAAAAACTTTCCCCTGAGAAAGAAAAAGAGGCGAATGGAGAGGAATTGAATAAGTGCCAGCTTGAGCTTACGGATTCCCCCCCCCCGTCCGAGGGAGGGGAAGACGATAGTCGTATCATTCCTGCTTTTGAAGGAGAAGGGAGAAAGAGTTTAACGAAAGTGAATGGTGTTGAATTTAAAGAGGAACAAAGAAAATGTCCCGATCTGAAACCATTATGGGATAAGGTACAAACAGGAATAGACAAAGAATTTAGGATCATCAGGGGGAAATTAGTTAGAGTCGCGAGAACTAAGCGAGGGGAGGAAGTCCGACAGCTATGCTTACCCATAAAGTTTAGACTTGACATTAACAAACTTAGCCAGGACGAAATAAGGGGCATCTGGGGGGGGACGAAAACCAAATATAGAATTCTAAGGCATTTTTTTGACCAAACGTGTACAGAGACGTGGAGGAGTTCGTCAAAACTTGCGATTCGTGTCAACGAGTAGGGAAACAAAGAGATAAAGCGAAAGAATCCCTGAAATTAGTGCCGATTATTTCGGAGGTATTCTCTAAAATCAATATAGATGCTGTGGGACCTCTCCCTGTCTCAACAAAGCAAAATAGATATCTGATTACGTCGATTTGCGTAGCCTTTAAGTACCCGGAAGCTATTCCGGTGGAGAGTATTACTTCCCCGAACGTAATAGATGCCCTCTTGAGTATCTTTTCTAGGATAGGATTCCCGAGCGAAATACAATCCGATCTGGGGACTTCTTTCACTAGTGAATTGACCACCACCTTTTTCAATAAGTTCGGCATCAAAGTGATGAGGTCATCAGTCAGCCACGCCCAAAGCAATGCAGTGGAGCGAGTGCATAGAACCATCAAGCGCGTAATTAAGGCTTTGTGCGTGGAATCGGGAGAAGATTGGGAGGGGGTTCTTCCTTTAGCATTATTCTCTCTCAGAACGGTCGCGCACGAGAGTACAGGTTTCAGTCCCACCGAGTTGGTCATGGGAAAGAATTTGAGAACACCTCAAACGTTAGTTTACGAGGAATGGAAGGAGGAAGAAGACACGAGTCAATTGGTAGTGGAATATATATTGCAGTTAAATAATAGACTCATACGTTGCCAAGATATTGTGATCACTAGGATGAAAGAATGCCAACTTAAAAGGAAAACGTGGTACGATCGTGATGCCGTGGAACAGAAATTTGTAGAAGGGGATCTGGTAATGGTGTTAGCTACCTCTAAACAAAATAAACTTGAGGTGAATTGGATAAGGCCGGGAAAGGTATCTGGTAGAATTTCGGATACAAATTATGTGATACATCTACCAGGAAGAAGGGACCGTAGTACTATCTATCACGTAAACTTACTAAAACCGTATCATCGGAGACCCGAGCTGGTAAGCCTGGTCGTAGAAGAGGTCTCGGACGACATAGAGGGAGACGCTGAAATTCCTTATCTAGATAAACAATGCACGAAGTTTGACTATCACGAAATATTGCGGAAAAGTCAACTGCAATTTAAACTATCCCCCTCTCAGGTCAACGAATTAAAACAAGTCATTACTAAAAATAAGGACGTGTTTTCCCCAGACCCTGGGACGACTCACTTGATGCGAATGGATATTGAACTGATCTCCGACAAGCCCATTAAAACAAAACCTTATCGGATGTCTCCGAGACAAATTAACATATTGCGAGAAGAAATTAAACGTTTGTTAGAACTGGGTGTAATAGAGATAGGACAGTCCGATTACACTTCGCCCCTTATTTTAGTAGAAAGCCCAAATAAGGACCCTCGTCCATGTGTTGATTATCGTCGCTTGAACGAGATAACTTGAGCTGAGTTTTCCCCTTTGCCAAATATGGAAGAGATAGTAGAAAAAGTGAGTGCGGCTCCCTATGTAACTGTGATGGATTTGTCGAAAGGTTACGTTCAGATTCCGCTCACGCCGAGAGTTCAGAGATACGCAGCTTTCGTTACTCCATTTAGCACCTATATCCCCAAGAAAATGATGTTCGGGTTAGTATGTGCAACCTATTATTTTTGCAAATTGATGGCCCAAGTTTTAGAGGGGTTAGAGCAGTCTGCATTGACGTACATAGACGGTATAGCCATTTTCCCCCAAGGGTGGAAAGATCACGTAAAGCATATCGACATAGTTTTAGGAAGATTGAGAAAGGCGGGGCTAAAAGGGAAACCATCTAAATGTAAGTTTGCTCAAGAGGAAGTCTTATTTCTAGGGCATCGAATTGGTTCGGGGAGTAGGTCTCCGAGTGATCTGAAGATAAAAGCTATAGCAGATTTCCCACGGCCCACCACTAAAACACAGGTACGATCCTTTCTTGGTCTAGTGGGGTACTACTCTCATTATATCCCAAATTACAGCACCATAGCTTCACCCTTGACCGACGCACTGAAACGGAAAATTAAGAAAGATCCCTTGGGATGAGAAATGTGAAAAAGCGTTCGAGGAGCTAAAAGTCAAACTCGTCTCCCAACCCATATTGCTCGCCCCAGATTTCTCCACGGATTTCATCCTGCAAACGGACGCGAGTGAGGTGAGTGCTGGGGTTGTTTTATCCCAAAGAATAGAGGGGGAAGAACACCCCATCGTTTTCCTAAGCAAAAAATTTTCTAATGCGGAGCGAAACTACAGCACGGTGGAAAGGGAATTAGCGGGGATAATTTTTGGTCTAAAGCGATTAAAGCATTATTTAAACGGGCAAAAATTTATTATAGAAACCTACCACAACCCCTTAAGGTACCTAAACAAGAATGGGGAGTACTAATCTCTAGATTACAAAGATGGGCGTTGAGTTTACAGCCGTTTAATTTTGAAATCAAACTCAAACCTGGGAGGCTCCATGGAAACGCGGACGGCCTAAGTAGATTGGGATAAGTAGTTTGTGAATTTTTCTATTAATTATTATATATATTTATATTACTGTTTTATTTGTATGTGTGTGAGTGTATCTGTGTATATAGTGGAAGAAAATGGATGTTAGTGAAAATCTCTGATGTCTCTTAGTCAACGTAAACCAACAGATGTTTACTTCTGTAGTCATGCGCGATTAAGTGTAGATGGTTAGTAAGAGTTTGGCATTTGAGAGACTCATTTTGTTTAAAAATTATAATTTAAAGGTGAAATGTAACTTTAAGAAAAATAATCCCAGATTCGGATTTTAAGTTCTAATTGTGTAAAGTGTACATTTTTTCTTTTGAAATTTTGATTCATCTATTATGTTATTTTTTGATTGTGTTTAATACCGGGATTGCTGCCCTGATCAATCACATTGATGGGACGATCTTTATGTGTGTGAGTTCTAAGAACTGAATCCAACTAGGACCAGAGCAGTCCCGGGAAATGGACCTTTTTTAGGGGGGGGAGGAAGTTGTGACGTCCTCCTTTCGAAACGAGTTTCACTCTTTCAGGACAATACTAAACTGAGTTTTGGTGCACGTGCAGCAGGGGTTCATTATCGCTTATTTAGCGTCTGGACTTTGGTGCCAGTTCGACTAGTCAAACAATAGTCTGGCTGTACTACTGTGGACGAGATCGCTTCCGAGGCAGCTGACTGTCGCCTTACACACACGATGGCGAATTGTCCTCAAAGGCGGTAAAACGACGACAGTGGGCCGAAGGGGTTCGGCCGTCGGAGCATGTGTCAGACACCTGCTGGTTTTTGAAGAAACCAGGGGAGTGGACGATTGGCGGATTATGCGCCAATGGGCTCTAATGAGTTGAGGTTCAAGAATCGATTCATACGGGTCCACCAATAAGAAAGCGTGAGGGGAGAAATGGACTGCCCCTGATGTCTTAAAAGACTGGAAAAACGAAAAGGAAAAAAAGGGAGAACGAAGGCAAAAGAAAGAGCTCGAAAAAGACGAGGGCTGGTCGTTTTAGGAAGCGGAGAGGAGGATCCAGGAGTTTTGGTCCGTCATGCTGATCAGGAATCCTGAACGCGAATAAGAAAAAACGCCCTGCGGACTGTACCTAGACAAGCTGAGTAGAGAGCTACTTCAAAACGGGTCGGGTCTACCATACTGGCTAGGCATGGAGACTATCAACTTCATAAACCTATTTAATTCGATTATCCTATTGGAGGAAAAAAATTAAAAGAATTTTTTTTACTCCCACAACCTTGCTGTGATGTTTTATTTTCACGCTACCTTCTGACGACGTTACACGACTTTATTATATTCTTCCCGATATGTACTTATGCAGAAGAAACATGTTGCCAGTATAAGCTAGCTCTTACTTGTATCCGGTGGTTCCGAGATCGTGCTGCGTCTTTGTGCGGAAGTAGTTGAAGACGATCTTGATCTGTGTGCCGGGCTCCCCTTTGAAGATGTATACGCAGCTTGTGTTGGAGGGATAATTGGCGGGATGGCGGGGGCTGTTGAATTCGCCCCTCTTGGTGTTCTTGCTGAGGAACGTGAAATTGCACGTGCCGTCGGGGGCGGGTGTGCCAGGAACTTTGTAGTCTGAAAAATGTAACGAAATGACAATCAGGAAACATAAAGTGATGCCCAATCCAAATATGTATCAATATCAGGTGAAATCCTAAGCTTTTAGATTCCTTGCAACTATAGCATTATTTTACTATCAAGTTACGTAAAAAAATAGTAAGGATAAGAACATAACTGGAATCAAATTATGGAAAATATACCCAACAGTGAAGGTTAAAGGTTACGTATAGGATAGCCCGGCTGGGTGGCGGAGCTGGCTTGTCACTGGCTTTCTGTACCCAAGTTTGCGGGTTCGACCTCGGCCCAAGTCAGTGGATTTTCATGATGCAGAATATCGACAGTAGCTATGTCGTATGATTATACGGCATTTAAAAGATCCATAGAGTGTCTGTTTGGCTTGGATACTCTCGGTAAAATTAAATCCTGATACAGGTTTGCATCGTCAGAGCTCAGGTGCCTCCCTCTAGGGAGGAACTTGGGCGTCAAAATTACCTGCGGCGATTGGTATCTGCCTATAGGGTACCGCACTAAATAGTGATACCATCTTCCGGGGGATGTACTTGGTCTGCAATAATTAATGACCGATTCGCAGCCCATTAGAAATAAAAAATGATTATAATAATAAAAAAACTGTATATGATAGAGTTTCATTCGGAAATAGACTTGACTCCTTGAAAAGGAAATTTATTCTGTGTCTTACGAATAAAACTAAATTTAATGCACCCTTCAACCGGTACATCCAACTCCAGGTTACTAGTATCATTGAGAAAGGGAGAGAGCCTTGAACATTCAAAACAAAACAAAATCGACGGGTGATTCTCGACAGAGGCATTTCTTCTCGAGATCCTTCTTGATGTCTTGGAGGCATCAAAATTTACAATGGCACCGAAAATGGTCTCTCAGACGTCATCCCATGCCAGAGGGTTAATTTAGTACATTTACGTAATTCCAGTGTACATCATAAGCTATTATTTTAATGTAGTGTATCATGATAGTATTTTTAAGACTATTAAAAGTCGTAAGAAAATGAATTTCGGAATTATTTACTTAGTTCAGCGTTTCTCAAACTGGGGGGCATGATTACCTTACGAGGGAGGCGTGAGCATATTGAAAAGTCGAAAACAAAAGATTATTAAAAAATATTAATTTACTGAAAGTAAACAAACAAAATATACTCTCTGACATAAAAAAATAAAATACACATTTACACTGATATAATACTCTTATAAATGTATCCGTACTGCACAATGTATTTCATAATTAATTTAAAAATCCTAAGTTAAGAACAGGTTAGATAATTATCAGTGACCCCATGGGCTTGTCATATCTACAATTATATAGAAAAATTAACATTTATCTTGATAACTTGTACGGTTTGTAATTAATCCCTTAAATGTCGATTAAAAATTACGTGACTCTCTCCTCATTGCCACCGTTTAACACGAAGGCGAGCGTATGAGGTGTCTTGAGGGGGGTAGAAAAGGAATAAATAAGCAAATCTTGTAAAATAAGTAAGTATATTGCAAACACTGTCAAGTTCCTTTTATCGCATTCCGAAGCCTTCATAATAATTTTAGGGGTAGTAGTGGATAGAAAATCTTCGGAAACACGCATTATATACCTGGGCAATTATCGTGCTGGCTCAGTGAGGCATTTATATACGCCGATGGCGTTTAAGAGGTTAAAGTCGTATTGTAGGTTTAGGTCAAAGTACAGTATTATTCAATTTAAAACAAGTACTTTATTATTGAATTCAATACATTGTTATTGTATGAAGGCGGGGGATGAGGGAGGGGGCGACGAAAGTTTTGATTGAATATTGGGTTGTAAACATTGAAAGTTT
This sequence comes from Trichonephila clavipes, assembly GCA_019973935.1. Taxonomy (NCBI): domain Eukaryota; kingdom Metazoa; phylum Arthropoda; class Arachnida; order Araneae; family Nephilidae; genus Trichonephila; species Trichonephila clavipes. The sequence continues at coordinate 1,420,681 of BMAU01017210.1, read as the reverse complement.
GAGAAGCACTGATTTAGTTATTGCATGTAATATATTTTATACTTCTTGGGTGTAAGGGAAAGTTCTGTCGTTTTTTTTCTAAGGAAAGCATTTCTTTCTTCTTTTTATCTAAAATATAATGTCCTTTGTTAGTTACAACTGTCGGCCAGCGTTTTGGCAGTTTAACTAATCCCCTGGAAAAGAAGTTCTATGTTTTTGAGACAAAGAATTCAACCACTGCCATTTTGGCACACTCAATCAGGAGTATACACTGGCTGAGGTAAAGTTTCCTAACACAACTCTACAATTTTTTATGCGGTGTTCCTTACTACGTGTATTCTAGCGTAGTCGAGATGATGAATCACACCCTTTCTGTTGGCCAAAGATGGACGTTTACATTCGATTCTTTATTCAAAACATAAAGTTGAGAACAACGGCCGATTCATTTTCTTTCAGCAACTCATAATGCACTATACCTTGCTGTCTCACCAACAACACAACATAATCTTCTGATGCACCCCAACTTTGGACGTCTGTGGTAGTGTCTCCCCTTTGTAAACATATGCCCTTTCTATAACCACATGTTTATAAACTATCCACTTTTCCTCACCAGCCACCAAGTGGTTCAAAAACAATTCCCTTTTGTGACGAGTAAGATTTGAAAAACATATCGAAATTTTGTCCATTGATTTTTTTTTCAATTCGTATGGCACCCAAACAGAAAGTTTGGACACGAAACCAAGCCTTTTAATTTAATCCAAAGCAGTAGCTTGATGAATTCCAAGCTTTAAGCCTATTTCAGTCAAAGTTAACGGGAATTTGTCTTGATCTCATACTGCATAGTACTTCTTTATTAACATGTGATGGCCTTCCTGATCCGGGTTCATCTTTCAAAGAAAAATAAACCCTAGCGAAATTTCACAAGCCATCTTTGGCATATTCGAGCTGTTACTGCTTCATCTCAAAATACGTCACACAAGTTTCTTTTTGCCTCCATCGTGTTATTCCCTTTTTGGAACTCATGCAACCTACAATGGTACAAGTGTATGTTCAGAATTTTACCTTAAAACTAAAATACAAAAAAAAAATTATATAAATCGTCAATATTATACTAATCTACTTGTTTAAACCAGTTTCAGTTGGATCAAAATTCTTGCTAAGAATCGTCAACACATAAAAGGTCATGTTTTCAAAAATGACAGAACTTTCCATTATACCCGATAAATATGTAAAGATTCTGAACCTTCAGAACTTCGTGCAAATAAGTAACTGTTAATTACCCGCATAACGGGATATAATCCAAACTATCTCTTTTAAATTAAAATCTAGCGCATTTAAATTAAGAATTGTATAACGAACCTCATCCAATTATCTGGACCAATCAGAAGATACATCCTAGAAAGTCATGCGAGGTTTTGAACTTAATGTCTGTGTTTCATATAAAAGAAGAGATCCTCTGGAAAATTTACGCCGTTTATTGTACAAACCATGCAACTGCACGGATCTAGCTGTGACGAGTCTTTGCGAGACCTTCACCAATCCTCTTGGGGAACCTTTGGGCTAACATTTGCATTTATTTCACAGCCATCCCTCTCAAGAATTAGTTAAGGGATATAAAGTTAGAGTTTAATAATCGTAGGACAGAAGGAGCGGAGCATTTGAGTACAGCGTTACTAAGGTGAGATTTAGAATTTACACATCTTGACTAAAGGACGGATTTTGGCTACTAGATTAAATCAGTGGATCAAGAATTAATAGGTTAGGATTGATTAAAGCTAAACTAATCTGATTACGTGCGCCTATTCACTCAAGGTATCCGACTACGTTCAGAACTGTAATTTTGCAAAAGCGTATAAATGGATAATATTTATGATATTTAGGGTCACTTTGATTAGAAAACGTATATAAAATTGTTTTAAGAATATTATTACAATAAAAAATTATTTAAGTACAATATTTTGACAAAAATGAACATAGAATGACTAATTTTCAAAACATTATTCTCTTTTATGAAAAATGCTTCTATTATAATAATATTTTGCCTGTACATAACTCAGACCTCTTTACAGAGGCTGAACTAGAATTTTTGAAGTATATAACTTAGAAGTGGGTTGATCCATGTTTTACGGCAACAGAGGGGGAGAAATTTTAAGAAAATAATGCCCATAAAAAATTATTTCAATTGATGATAACTTTAAAAATAATTTCAATTTTTCAAAATTCCTAGTTCAGACTCTCTGGAGAGAGAGAAGAGTCTTTACTTAATATAAACAAAATATTATTGTTATAGAAGCATTTTTTATAAAAGGAGAAAGTTTTGTGTGAGAAACGGTTATTCTAAGTTAATTATTTGCCAAAATATTGTATTTAAATAATTTTTTGTCATAATGTTCTTAAAACAATTCTATTCATGTATTCTAATCTGAGTGACCCTAAATATCATGAAAATTATCCATTTATGCGCTTTTTTAAAATCACGGTTCCGAACGTAGTCAGATACCTTAAGGTGGTTGCTTTCTTTATATCACTCCTAGGGCTTTCTTTTTTAGATTACTTTGTTGTGGAATATTACAATTGAATAATAATAAATTAGATTTATCATTGAGAGTTTTGGTCATGCCTCGTTCCCTCCCACAGCTTTAGGTAAACAAGATAATGAGAAAGTGACTTCAGGGATAATTCGCTTACATAGCTTTTGTTTTTGTGTTCTTTGTTGTGCCGTCTCCTAAATGTAATAAAAAAGGGATTATCTTGCTACAAAATGATTCCTCATCAATCCAGCATGCGCTACACCACTCACTTGTATTCTCGGCCAAATGATCCATAGTTAATTACAAAAATTCTTACCACTCACCTCGACGTTACACACCCACATGCATCCCCTCTACACATGCGCGCGAATGTGTGTTAAACTATTTTATGCTTCAGGTCATACGTCAAAACAGGGATGGAGGATGCTTACCTGTTTCAAATTTGTATAGTGCTCTGAAGCCTTTCCCCGTCGATGACCCAGTGGGCCCGCTGCTAAAGACCATGGACAGACGAGGACCCTCTGAGAGGACAGGAGGTGGTAAGATCCTCCCGCACAAATTGAGATCAAACTCGTCCAAAGCCTGACGCTCCTCTTGACCTTGGATATATATCTTCAAGAAGCCACCGTCAGTACACCTACGATTAACAATTGATACTATTACAAATGAACGATGATTGGTGATTTTAGCAATGTGTCACGCTTATTCATTGACTTCGACTGATTCAAATAAGTGTAATAGGGCTGTAGAGCTAATTTCAAACTTGGAATGATGGTTGCGTATTTTACTGTATTTAATTACAGTCAGAATCGTACCAGACGGTAATGTGCAGAGGTGAGGAACCCCCGGCTTCGAGGCCATATGCGGCCTCCATGAGTTTCTCATGCGACCTTCATAAAATATATATCACTTTTATTAATTAATATTTAATTACATAGATAACAAGAGTTTGAAAATCAGTGCAATTTAATAGAGAACGGCATGAATGTATGTATGTTTCAATGACTGCTTGTGGGAAAACTAATTGTACATTTTAATGTTAGAACGCCACCTAGGGCCACATGGCAACACTACCAGACATGCTCAGCTAGAAGATCAGTTAAGGCTTCACTTTATGAAGCTTGATCCATATATATATATATATATATATATATATATATATATATATGGATCAAAGCTTCATATATATATATACATATATATATATATATATATGAATATATATATATCTCATATATATATATATATATATATATATACTGGTGTGCAAAAATTAAGGACGAAGAGTCGAAAAATTAGCATATCAGCTGAACGAAGAGGCAGAGAGGACAGAAAGACCAATCAGGAGATTAAGTAAGGTGGTGTACGGTAGCACATGCGCAGATATGCAGGTAGACGTAATGGGGGAGTGTCTGAGCAGTATAAAGCATGTTGTCGGTGTAAGATCAGTATTTCTGGCAAAGAGATTGCACGCCGTATAGCAGTTAAAATCACACCGAGTTGCTGCCTCAGCGAGAAATGGCGAATAATCAATCTGTTAGACGACATCTGGATGCTTTTACCGAGGTCGAATCATTGGGAGAAGTTGGAGGAAGGCCGCATGACAAGTGGGGCTGCAGAGTTCGGAATTGCTCACAGCATCGTTTCACGACTTTGGAGACAATTTCAAACTACAAGAACAGCTATCCGGGGGTTCAGTAGGGGTCGTCCACGAGGAACCACACCCGCAGATGACCGGTACATTGTCTTACAGGCCAGAAGAAAAAGGCGGCAGACAGAGGGAGAAATCGCTAGACACACGACACAGTCGACTGGACGACCGATATTGCGTTTTACCGTGGCCAGAAGACTGCACGGTGGTGGTCTGTTTGCACGACGCTCTGTACGGTATGTACCTTTAACGCCTGCCCATCGGAGAAGGCGTTCTCTGTGGTGCCGGGAACACCGGAATTGGAGAGACAATGAATGGCGACGAGTACTCTTTACAGATGAGAGCAGATTCAGTTTGAGTAGCGATTCTCATCGCATACTCATCTGGAGAGAGCGGGGAAGCCGCAATCATCTCTCGAACATCATTGAAAGGGACAGGTATGGAGGTTGCGGTGTTCTCGTTTGGGGAGGCATCATGCTTGGTAGTCGTACAGGCCTTCACATCTTCGACGCAGGTTCAGTCAACGGGACCCGTTATTGTAACGAGATTCTTCTTCCATATGTGCGTCTTTTTAGAGGCGCTATGGGTCTGCAGTTCCTTTTCATGGACGACAATGCACCATGTCATCGCACAGTAGCTGCCGAACAGCTCTTAGAGTGAGGATATTGAACGTATGGATTGGCCGGCACGATCTCGGATCTCAATCCCATCGAGTATGTATGGGATTTTCTAGGCAGACGCTTGGCAGCTCGTACCTTACCACCAGTAACGATTCGGGAGCTTCGATGGGGCGCTACAAGACGAATGGGCAGCAATGCCTAAACAACTCATTGACACCCTCATTCTCAGCATGGGCAGACGCTGTGAAACCTGCCTAGCAGTCAGGGGAGATCATATCCCCTACTAAAGACCGGATGTTTCTTGCTGGACACCCATCACAGGGATGTTTCGGCCTTCAGTCGCATTGCGCTGCATGCTACTTTTTCAATAAAGCTTCTTTTTATCCCTCTGATTTCTCTTTTAGTAAGTGTTGCTAACATATTACACATGTCCTTACGTATTGGGGATCTTACGGTATTAAATGTGCTGATTTGGAAAGCTTTTGTACAAAGTTATATTGAAAAAACCGTCTCGTCCTTAATTTTTGCACACCAGTGTATATATATATCATATATGTTTACATAAATAAAAATACCAGAAGTGAAACATAAAATGTTACATATGTGTCTTTGAATTTAATGTATTCAATAATTTAAAATAATAATCAATGATTAATGTTAAAACAAGTTTTTATCCTTATATGAATACAAAAATATTTTATATTGCAACTTTTTACGTCAAATAATAAATAAATAAAGACTAAATTTTTAAATAGTATTTCTATATAATGCACCAAATTGTTAAATCTATACAAAAACCATAATAGTTTATAAAAGTCGTCTTTATAGGTACATCAACCAAGGCAGTCTTCTTTGCTGCTACTTTACATGTGGCCTTTAATGGTAAAAAGGTTCCCTATCTTTGGTATAGGGGTTAGCGACGCTGATTGCAGTGTCGTACGGCTTAAGTTCTAATCCCAGAGAAGGCATGGGGGGAGGTGTAAATGTATAGCGCCTGTGCGGCATTGGGATACTCTAAATATCTGTCAATCCGAAAGTCCTCTCGATAGATGGGTGATAGGGGAGTAGAGGTTTGAGGCCTTGACCTCCCCCCCCAGGGAAGCCCTTCCTCAAGATTGGGGTGAGATGAAGCCGAAACATATTGTTACTTGCATGGTACTCAAAGCTGCGGCTAACGACAGTCGTAAAGTAGCCCCTTGCCGCAATGAATTTCGTGGGACTCGATCTGACTCCGTGGATCAGGCGACATTTGAAACAACACAGTCAGAAATTGAACAGCTGATATGTAAGCTAAAAACTACGAATTCTTCACCATGTCTGATGAAAGGTTTGAGTCCCTTAAAAAGCTTTGCAGTAGTTGCCCTAACTATATATAGCAGTTTTTGCTATCCTCTTATTCAAGTATTATTTATGTCCTTCTGTGTATTGATATTTTAATGTTAGTTTAAATAATAAACACATTGAAAATAATGTTAAAGTCGTATAACACCATTTCTTGATTTTCCTGGAAATTTCTACGAATGACACTAACATAAGATGTAATATCGAAATCACTAAATGTGTCACAAAAGAAAAAAAAACAGAAAACCCCAAGATTTCAGATTAGAAGTTCAGTGAGAGTGTTTGAAAATAATTTTCCACCTTCTTACGGTAAATATGTTGCTCAAATTTTATTTTATATAGTTTCCAACCTAAACCATGATTAATTATTTAAGTAGGAATATATTATTCCTTAAGGCATTTGACCACGTTCAGAACCACAGTTTTGCAAAAGCGTAAAAAATAATTAATTTGATATTTAGTGTCATTTGAATTGAAATATATTAGGATGGAGGAAAAGAAATCCATTTTTTTTGTATGAAATTCAAAACTTTATTTAACATGTTTTGTATTGTCCGATTTGGATCAAATATATACCATTTTGTTGTATAATTTGTTGCCATTTTAAATGTAGCTTCATGTTGAATCTCTCATAGAAGTCTTGGCCTTTATTGGCGAAGAACTCTAGCAATCAATTTTCATAATCTTCTCTTGATCCCCACTTCTTATCACCCTGCAAGTTTCGCAATGCGAGAAAAAGGGGGTAATCGTTTGGTGCCAGGTCCGGGCTATATGGTGGATGCATTGAAACTTTTCAACCAAGCTCCCAGAGTCTTTGGCGAGTCACTACAGATGTGTGTGGCGTTTCGTTGTTCTGATGGAACATAACACCTCTTCTGCTGGCCAATTCTGGCCGTTTCTGGTCAGTCACTAGCTTCAAACAGTTCAGTTGGTGACAGTAGATATCTGAATTTAGTTTTAAGCCCTATGGAAGCAACTCATAATAAATTATTCTTTTCCAGTTCCACCAAATACACAGTAGAACCTTCCTGGATGTTAGTCCTGGTTTGGCCACCGTTTAAGCTGCTTCACTGCACCTTGACCACGATCGTTTTCACACAATATTGTCATATGTGACCCATTTTTCATCCCCAGTCACCATCCGTTTAAGAAAGAGGTCGATTTCATTCCGTTTGTCCAGGGCTTCGCAGATGAAAATTCGATCCATCATGTTTTTTTGGTGTTAATTGGTGTTGCACTCAAACATCGAGCTTCTTTTTGAATCCAACTTTGCTCAAATGCCTTAAAACTGTTTTATGGTCGATCTTTAGCTCCTGGGCGATGCTGCAACTTCTAACATGCCGATCAACTTCGATTATTTCTGTGATTTTATCGACATATTTTCGATGACGGGCGTGGGGCAACTTTAACATCAAAAATGCCTGAACGGAATCGACAAAACCAAAATTGCACGTCATTAGCTGTTACAGAATCGGCACCATAAACACCATTTACAATTTCAGCCACCTGGCTTGTATCAAAGAAAAACTGTAAAATGTATTGAATTTTCTCTTTGTTGACTTCCATTTTTAACATCCTGTAACTCACAATAGAATGAAGCAAACAAAAAACAACAAAAAAATTCCTTTAGTGTAAACTGTTAACTTGACAACGAGCATAAATTTGAAATTGTTTGATCAATACTTCACGAGATATCGATACTACAGCCATCTACCGAAAAAATAATGGGTTTCTTTTTCCCCAACCTAATATATATAAAATTGTTTTTTAATAATACTTCTATAATAAAAAAATTTATTTAAATGCAATTTTTGGAAAAAAATAACATGTACTGAATACATTCTCCTTTTCTGGAAAAATGCTTCAACAATAATAATATTTTGCCATTATATAGCTAAGACTTCTCTGCAGATCCCAAATTAGAATTTTTGAAAAATTTACATAATTTTCGGTAAATATGAACTGATTTAACAACTGGTGTTTTTTGTTAAAATTTCTCTAATCCGATGTGTTCAAATTCGAATAATTCCACTTCTGAATTATATACAGAGAAATACGTTTAACGCGAAAACGTTTAAGTCGAAATATCGGTTAACACGAAATAATACAACGGTACCGACAAACTACTGTGTATTTTTTCATGCATATTTTTTCTCTTAACAGATTTCCCCTCTAGAAATGAACAAAATGCGAAAAACACCAGAGATTTAAGAGGGGTGTGAAATAAAAGAGAGGTGGTTTTGCATTATTTTTCTGTATTCTTGGACTGTTCTATTGTAACATCTTAAGAATTCATTGCAGTAGAGGATGATATTGTGTGTACATCCTCCAATTATGACAGGCAATGATATTTTGGAGTTTGTTCAAAGCTCAAAAAATATCATTGATACAGATTCAGACGAATTAAATTCAATGAATAATGCAGCTCCTATTCCCACGTCATCCGAAATAAGGAACGTCATGAAAAGAATGTGCAGTTATTTAGATGTACATTCCAATCATGAAATGAATAACGAAATGGATGACATCGAACTATTTTTTGACAATTTGATGCTAAAAAAGACAATACAAAAAAACAACAACTTGTTTTCAAAAATTCAATATGCGTTTTGTGTTTCAAAGAAACTTGAAAATTTTGTATTAAATTTCATTAGGTTCATGTGAATATTTTTGTTTCATTGGTTTTTAATAAATACATGCATTTAATTTACATATCAATGTAATTAAAATGTACTCTAATGAATTTAACTTTGCTAAAAAGATGCGTTTTTTTTTGGAATATTCTTTAACACAAACAAATATTTCAGTTCCTTAAGTTTTGTGTAAAATGATTTTCACTGTATTTCAAAAATCTCCTAGTCCAGACTCTATAGAGAAGTCTTAGAAATATACAGGCAAAATATTATTGTAGCATTTTTATTAAAGGAGAATGTTTTAAAAAGATGTCATTCTTTCTTTCTTTTTTCCCAAATAATTTAATTTAAATATTTTTTCTTGCAATAATATTCTTAAAACCATTTTATATCATATTCCAATTCAAGAAATACTAAATTTTTTTAAAAAAATTACTCATTTATACGCTTTTTTAAAATCATGGTTCGATACGTATTCAGATATCTTAATATCTTGTTACGTTGATCTGGAATTCGAGGATTTTATGCCAATCAGTCCGCAAAGAACAAGACAGTTCGTCAAGAGCGATGAGAATTTATTGTAGAAAATCTAATCCTTTAAATACAGGATTCAACAGCAATATTCACAAAATTAATCTCAGAAGGTCTTCTCACCTTCAACAGAATTCAGACACAATTATCGGTGTCTAAAATACACGTATATAAAAGATTATTCATAAGCAATCGCTCTTTCAAAAGCCGAAGTAATCACTATTTTCTTCAACAATCAGAGCACTGACTCACTCTTTCGGCGAGTTCTATCTCTATTTATATCCCTCGCGGATGATTCGAGAAAAACACGCTTGCGTCATAGGTCTTGACATTAGTGGCTTTCTTTACTAATTTCTAGAAGAATCCAGAGGGTTCCGAACTCGCCAAAAATGGTCGCCAACATGATAACAAGTCGCCAAAATAGTCGTCAACTTGGCTCTATCGCCAAGATTTCGCCAAGTTCCCATTGAATCACCATTATAAAGTAAGGGACGGCGTTAACGTGTGAATATTGCAATTTTGACATAAATTAAGTCTAATATAGAGTAAGATAAAGATATTACACATCCAAATGCAAATTATTTACACTATTTTACACAAAATTCGTAACAATCTGTTAAAAACAAATTCCAGAAAAAATCATTGCCACTCTATTCATGTTTGACTGAATCATTTTAAATATTTTAAGGGGGACATCAAAAAAATCTGAATAACTCCATTAAAAGTAATCAATGTCATAGAAGTAATGAAGAGTAAAGAAAGGTCCTAGGAAAAAAACTTCCTATTCTAATCAATTAAATTCTGAAAGTGGGGCGAAGAACGAGCCTGAACAAGCAACAAATTTGTCAAAGGCAGATAATATAAATAAAAAAATGTCACTACTACTAGAGAATAAAAAGCAGCCACTCTTACTCTATATCTTTATTTGGAATTTCAAACATCTCGAATATTAGTCTGACTCTTTCTAGATTCTGATTATCTTGCAGACCGTAGATGTAGTACTTGCAAATGGTGTTCTGAAGATAAGGGAAAGGATAATTCGGAGAGTACACATTGCCAGATGATTCTTTTTTGCTCAAAATCTTTTGATCGCATTCTGGAAGAGAAAAATAATTAACAATGCAATATCTGTAATAAGGTGAAATGATGTAACATTATGTAAATATTAATTTTCTCTTTGTGTATGTTTGAAAATAATGATTTTCCTTATGCTTTGCAATATTTTTGTGCAGAATGCATTGAAGTTTCACAAGGTAAAGTCGTAACAATGAGCTATCCTTGATGTCTGTCCTCTCCAACTCGGTTTTCTTCCACCCAGCCAAATTGGCACTTTGAGCTAAAATAACTCAATTCCGCAAATGGACGCCACTACTTAATAGCATTTATATTGTCAATGAGATATAGAACAGATATTATGTGGACAATATAGCCACTCTAGTACTGTCTGAATTACAATCGTGCTTATTCCTGAATTACTGTCACTATTAGAAGTTTTTAGAAATTTTCTCTTTGGCGAGTTCAGAGGTTGCATATCATTAAAGATAAGTACCCGTTACTTATTATTAGTTTATTGTCTTATCTACATATAGCGTAATCAGGTTTAACATTATATTAATAAAAGTGAACTATTATTATTATCTATTGGTCATCATTTCGTGTCCAACTTAAGAAGTGTTGGAAAGCAAAAATCTTATTTTTTTTGACAATTTGAGATATCTACACTTTCAAATTGTATAGATTTTAACCTTTCTAAAAAATCTTACTTTAACCTCTAAGGTAATTAGAAACCCTTTAAAAACTATTTTTAAATAATCGTTGAAACTGGGCCACGCCCATTTGAATGGCGAAAAATGTAAACAAAGTACTACGTTTTTGCTTAAAGGTTGAACGTCTTATATTAGCCAAAACATGTATCTCTTATTGTAAATTCAGCCTTTTATTTTTTTAGTTCCTAGCCGATTAAAAGCCTCACTGTATACATTAAAATAAATTTATCTCAAAATGTAAATTTTAATGTTCGATGTACCTTTTCTAAGAAACTACAGTTCACAAGTGTGTAAATTTCTTATGATATATTTATAATGATAGCTAATATATACTTAAATGAGCATTTAGTAAAAAACTCAAAAATTTATTTTTTACAAATTTTTTAATGTGAAAAATGGGTCAAATTTTAATTTGTTTGATAAAATATTTTATAAATTATGAAAAAATTTAAAATGAGCTAAAAACTCATTTCAGTATAATGAGAAAGGTTTTTTTAATTGTATGAAAAATTTCAAGCATATTTATATAACAGATTTTGAGAAAAGTTACGTCGAAATCAGCCAATTTAACATTGTCAGTTTATAAATAGAAAGAGGTTTCCAACTCTCCTTGATGTCGTCTCAATCCCTACTGCGTTCAGATCCCTTTGAGTATCTGAATAAGGAGAGTGACTTACACATCAGCCCATATGAGGAGGATGTACCACGTCAAAATCTGTAGCTCTTCTGCCGTTACTTCTAAGCACATTTACATGTTTGCAGTTACACTTTTAAAGTAAATGAAATATTCTTGTTTGGCATGAGCATCTCAAGCAATAGAATATTTAGAATTATTCTCAAAATTCTATTAAAAATGGTTTTTTGATAAACTTTTATTAATATTTAGGTTTTGTTAATAATACAAATGTATCATACATTATTAATGTATTCGGGTGTGATATATTTGAAAATATCTATAATTTCTCCGAGGTAAATTTTCTGCAAGTAAAGGGTGTTTTTTTTAGAGGTATAGAACTTTAAATTGCAATAAAACAACGATGTATTATTCGATTGACATGAATTTTTTTTTATTCGAAAGATAATCTTGTGGCATTACATTCTAAATATGATTTCTGGCATATGACTGCCACGGCTGGCTCGGATGTTGTCCAATCTGGACGTCCAATTTTGGATGACTTCTTCCAACATTTGTGGCCATATATCGGCAATAACACGGTGAATGTTGTCTTCCAAATGGTCAAGCGTTTGTGGCTTATCCGCATAGACCAATGACTTTTCATAGCCCCACAGAAAATAGTCTAGCGGTGTTAAATCACAAGATCTTGGAGGCCAATTCACAGGTCCAAAACGTGAAATTAGGCGGTCACCAAACGTGTCTTTCAATAAATCGATTGTGGCACGAGCTGTGTGACATGTTACGCCGTCTTGTTGGAACCACAGCTCCTGGACATCATGATTGTTCAATTCAGGAATGAAAAAGTTAGTAATCATGGTTTTATACCGATCACCATTGACTGTAACGTTGTGGCCTTTATCGTTTTTGAAGAAGGATTCCACCAGCCCATAAAGCGCACCAAACAGTCAGTTTTTCTGGATGTAACGGTGTTTCGACATACACTTGTGGATTAGCTTCACTCCAAATGCGGCAGTTTTGTTTGTTGACGTAGCCATTCAACCAGAAGTGCGCTTCATCGCTAAACAAAATTCGCTTATGAAAATCAAGAATAACGGCAATCTCGTTTTGGACCCATTCGACGAATCTACGCCTTGCTTGATGATCGTTTTGATGAATTGCCAAACCAAACTGAGAATAAATCACTTGACAGCGGTTAAATCGGTCGCCATCTTGGAAAGTAATGCCAACTTAAACTTCTATACCTGAAAAAAAAACAATCATTATAACCAAAGTACCGACAGCGGATTTCTTCAGTATATATAGGACATATAAAACCTCATTTAATAGTATTAATGCTTAGAATAAAATTATATTTGACTCTTTCTATAACGCAATGATTCACAAAAATATTATAATGAATATAAAACTTAATTTTTTAAATAAAAAGGATTAGTGAAAACAATTTATTGTTAACAATTATTTACCGAGAACATTAATAAAAAAATAATGCTGATTGATATTTAATGTATTTTTTTAAAACGAAAAATTGTAAAACTAACCTGTGCCTCGAATGTGTTCTCCATCATTTTGATTCTTTCCAATAAAATCTGCAATTGAAAAAAAGGTTATTGTAAGTTCCAAAATACTCATGTACTTAATTTTAATCAAATTTTATGAATCAAAATAACTTAAATGCGGCATTTTCTGTGAGAATTTTGATTATGAAAAATAAAATCATAGAAGAACATAGATTAAACATATAAATAATGGAAATTTTTTTAGTTTAAATTATATTTTTTACTCTACTGAAAAAATGTTTCTAAATTTATACTATAACAGAAATTTGCAATTCGAAGAGAATGCTTCAGATTTCGATGTTAAGGATTATTATTTTTGGCTAACTTGTGACAAATTAATTTACACTTGTTATATATTCAGATAAAAAAAAATGTTAAAAAAAACAAGCAAACAATTGTAACACCAAGCAACTATTTTTTAATTATTCGCAATTATTTCCAAAAATTTATGCATTAAATTTATATATTTAATCCTTGTTCCAATTTGCCACTTTATTTTAAAGTAACACTGTTGAAATTCTCAATATATTTGGAGACGAATTGTCAGGATAAAATAAAAAAAAAACAGAAAGTATGTATCGAAAACTTTTTACAAGTGAAGATTGGCATAGGAAATAAAAGGAAAATGAAGAATAGAACAGCAACCACCACGTTCAAAATGAATAGGAACAGCTTGTTAGGATTCCCGTTTACCAGTTGCTGTTTTTTTTTATTCTTGAATGTTATATCAATTCTATGGAAATTCTATCTCAGACTTAAGCTAGTTTTATTCTTTCGAATGCAGTAAAGCGTATCCGCAAAAGAGCAGAGAATATAGCAGGCTTTCTGAAATTATTTTTTTATGTCTATTTTAATGTTTCTATTGTGGCTTTTCTATTTTTTGAGATATTTAGAAACATCCAGAAGTAAGAGAAAAATTTAATCATAGAGAAACCTTTTTTCTCATTTCTCTTTTGGATGCATCTTACTGCATTCAAAACAACACACTAGTCTAGGTTTGAAGAGGAAAGTATAGTCTCCGTAGGATTAACATTATGATCACAAGTTTCATTAGACAAGATCCTTAAGTGTATCTTGGAAAAACTCAAAACATATTTTTTTCAGAATGATAAATGCTTTAATACCGGTACTTTATATATATCTTATTTTCTCTATTGTATAGAAAACAGAATATACAGTAATACAATATTAATATGATGGCTTGAATTAATTGCTTTTATATATAAATATGCTTTACATTTTTCACCTCGTATATTTTAATGAAAAAGGAATATTTAATTTTGTTTTGTGAAAAAGAAGTAATTAATTGAATAGTACTAAATTTTAAGGCATCTATCTAGGTTTCTGAAATGACTTTTGACTAAAAAATTAAATTTTTACCTTCTTTGTAAGGTCTGTTTATCTGTGTTTCCAAATCTGTACTTACTTTATTTCTATGATTAATAATGCATTAGTCATGTTATTTGCTATTTTTCTGTGTATTCTGAAGCATATCTTGTAGCACAACTTAGAAACATGAGTATGTAATGAACGTATTATGGTACAGGAATAATTGAAGGAGAGAGAGAGAGGAAGGGTGTTTTTTGTTCCCCATCCATTAAGTCCCATTAAATGCTGACATCCAACTGTTTTATCCTTGATTGTAATATATCAAGGGAATTCAGTTATATACATGCAAAAAAAGAAAACACAAAGCGTAAAACTAAGCCTTTTATTTTCCTCTTACTACTTTGAAATTTTAATGATTTATATATTTTATTTGAGGTACCACATATCCAAAAATATTTTTACTCTAACAAAATGAGTCTACACCTCATCTATATGCGAGTTTGCTAAAAAAATATATCCCTCCTTTTTTCACATAAAATAAATCCACATAAAATAATATTGAACTAATCTTCTTTAAAAAAAATTCTACTGTGCTACTATATATTTCACTCAACGATTTAACCATTGATGCAAGAAATATTGGAACGTCTTTTTTAAGATAGTGCACAGCTGGGACCTTTTTCTGTTTTCTTTTTCCTTTAATATGATATTCTGATCTCTGGAAATCGTCACCTTTACATAAGATTTAATATAACTCCGTTCTTCGTTTAAATATAACTTCTGTCATTCTGTCAAAAATGAAAATCCAATGGTATTGATTTACACTTCTTCACTCATCAACGATCTGACAATGACTGACAGTTTCTGAAGGCAAGAAAAAATAACAAGTACCTGTACGTATCAGGATCCTTCATATACATGTGTGCTAAACCGTATCTCTTTAGTTTCATTTGCTTACACACGAAAAATAACTGTTGTATGTTTTTTGAGGCATAGCCAGGGCCACTCTTCTTCTTAGGCACGTGCCTACGATGAAAAAGATTTGAGAGCGTGAAAAAATTAATTCAAATTACAGCGAACGTACCACCGCCTAGCAAGTCATGAGAAAAAGATTTCTGCTCTCAAGAGATTAAAGACTGAAATGAGATCCACCATGAAAATGAAAAACTTAACAGTTTGATGTTGCTATGCATTCAAATTGATATTGCAATGGAAATTGATTACAATGATGTTATTAATGATTTTCTCTAAATCACATTCGTTTTTCGAAGAACAGAGAATAAGGATGTTAAAAACTAAAAGAGAGTAAAGCAAGAAGCGATGAAAAAGATGATAATTAACAAGTTGAAAACAGTTCGTACAATAATGTATACTCTTTACTGTAATTGCAAATGATTTCAATAATTTAAGGGGTGTTTGAAAGCTAAAATCTTATTTTTTTGACAATTTGAGATTTTTACATTTTCAAACTGTATAGATTTTAACCTTTCTAAAAATACCTTACTTTAACCTCTAGGGTATTTAGAAACCCTTGAAACGTATTTTTAAATAATCTTTGAATTTGGGCCACGCCCATTTTAATGGCGAAAATTGTAAACAAATTACTTTGTTTTTGCTTAAAAGTGTAACGACTGATATGAACCAAAACATGTATCTTTCATTTTAAATTGAGCCTTTTATTTTTTTATTTCCTAGTCGATTAGAAGCCGCACTGTATACCTTAAAATCAATTTATCTCAAAATGTAAATTTTAATGTGCGATGTACCTTTTCTGAGAAACTACTGTTCACAGGTATGTAAATTTTTTATGAATTATTTATAATGATGTCTAATATATACTAAAATGAGCTTTTTGTAAAAAACTCAAAAATTTAATTTTTACGAATTTTTTAAGTAAAAAATGGGTCAAATTTAGCAATGTTTGATAAAATATTTTATAATTTATTAAAAAATTCAAAATTAGCTAAAATCTCATTTTAGTATAATGAGAGAGGTGTACTTTAATAGTATGAAAAATTTCAAGCATGTACATAAAACGGATTTTGAGAAAAGGTACATCGAAAACAGCCAATTTAACATTGTCAGTATACAGAAAGAGAGAGGTTTCCAACTCCCCTTAATGCGCTAATTTACAAACGGGTGGGGGATGCCGTAAAGTAAGAAATGGGCAAAAGTGGCTAAACCATACCACTATCCTTTCCTTAAGACTGTCGGTTCAAGACACGGTGGATCCATAGGGGATGCATAATGGAAAGACTACACAAACAGCAAAAACAAAGAAAGAGAAAAGAATAAGTGAGTTAAAGGAAAATGCCCCCCCTCCCGAAACAAACAGGAAAAGTAAGAATTGAAGGAAGCGGGGGTGAGGGGGTGCTCTGTAAATAGTGTGTGGCGTAACTATTGAAGTGCCTAGGGCAGGATTGTCCAACTCGCGGTCCACCGACTTTTTTTTTTAAAAAAAATTAAACATCAGGTTTTTAAAGTTTTTCCATTTTGAAATTTATTTGAGGGGAAATTTATATATTTATATCTATCTATCTACAATGTATTTGCCTGTTACCTGTTCTTGTTTTAAAATAAATCCTTTTTGATAGTAGAAATATCCTTTAGATTAAAATAGATTTATATTTTATCAAACAGTTACATTTGATTTTACTATAGTAAAATACTTTTTTTTAATAAATTTCGAATTCCATTATGCATATCCTTTACTATGGATGGTACATGATTCTCTGTGTGTGCGACTTTCGTTTCTCCTCCTCCTTTTCTGTTTGGAGTGACCAAAAAGCAAGATGCAGTCAGAGATGTTTTTTTTAAAGTAAATATTCAGGACGGTAGAGATAAAGAACAATGTTTACTTAATCGTTTGCGAATAACAGGACTATCAGATTTCAACAATGAGTAACGAAATATCAATTAAAAAGGAACACCATAATTTTCAAGAAAATGGCAACACACACACTACACTGTAATATTTTAAACATTATTTGATCATTGCGTTATTATATTATGTAAACATTATTATATTACCTATGTCTGTATACATGAAAAATAATGAAAACAAAAATAATAATTCATTCTTTTTTAAATTTTCACTCCAATAAATGCTTCTTTGTTTCCAAATCTGATATAAAGGTGCATATTTTTATGTGCGGCCCACGAGAATGTAATATTTTTCCGAAGTGGCCCGGAAGGTCATTTCGGTTGGACACCCATGACCTAGGGCGCCAAGGAGCTATAAAACGGTGGCTATCTTTAACCCCGCTTTACTTGGAGGTTAAAAATAGCCAATGTAGGTGTTTACCCACTGGGCGCTTGGGGTGGGTGACCAGGGGCCCGGAAGGGCCTATATAAGCTGGCACTGGTGGATCCAAGTGCTCCTCCTTGGATCCACCAATGTCAAGTGGGCCCGTAGATCTTCTGCGCCAAGGGCCCGAAATGAGTTTAAACCGGCACTGGGTATATCCTTTACTGGTACTTAAATAGAAAGGGGATTAATACACACCTAAATTGACGAATCTATTGCTGAATTCGAAGAATCCAGAGAATCCCCTGTTCTCGCTCTCGGCGGTGCGTTGCAGAGTGATGAACTGGACAGAGACGTTTTCGGCTGACGAGTAGATCACCAGGTTCCGCTGCTGGCCGCAGTGAGTGCCAATGAGGGGATCGTCGGAAGTGGGGCCGTCGAATACTTTTACATAGTCGAACGGACAACTGTGTAGAGGAGATTGGATTTCATTAGTCAGGGCTTGTATGCAATTAGTAATATATGTATTTTAGAAGTAAAGTATTAAATATAACTGTCTTTTTGATACATAGACCACACAGTATAGTCTGGTATTATTCTATGTCTGGCAATTACATGATTCTGAAAGAACGCAGATGCAGGTTCAAAGTTAAATTCTAAATATTGTTCATAATTATAGATGAACCACGGCGAGAAGCGTCTTCTAGATGTACAAGTTCATTTAATAATATAGAGAATGACTTATAACCGCTGGCAATAACAAAATCTGTAATCCTACCAACTAAAGTTTTTTTTTAAAATTAATTTTTGAATTTTTTTTGTTTGTTGAAAAGAATAGTAAGTTTTATTTATAAGCGAGGATAAAAAGTGGCTTAATATATATATATTATAAAAAAGTAAACTATTAAATCGAAATACGCATCATTCCTTATTTCTGAAAAATGAGAAAAGAAAAATACCGTGTGATATGAACAGAATAATGGTTCTTTTCGTGAGAGTCAGAGTGAGTGACAGATAGATTAACGTCACACTAACGCAACACGACGGCTATTGACGACGGACTTCGATATTTTGAACCTCGGTCGAGTGGGGAGGACTACATCTCAGATGCCACCTTCTCTTTTAACTACCAGGCCACATCAATGGGTGGACATTGAGCCTAGAAAGACTTAAAGTGCATTAGCCCTCTTTACATGGTGGGTCTTCAGGAGAACCCACGAAATTCCAACCACACGTTCGTGACCACAGGGAAACATTAAGACTTCTTGAGGCCCTAGGTCCCTACACAAATGTAGATTTCACCTATGACCCTTAGAAGTAGACAGTGCATAGCATACGTTGTCAAATATTTGTACAAACTATAACTAGAAACAAATAAATGTGCATGACTTACAATCGCACAAACCGGCTCGACCGACAGCGGTGAAACTATCTAGTGGCGGATTTCGCTACCAAATTTGGACTCTGGAATTAATTTAATTCAAGCTCTCGTCGGATAATGAATATTGCCGTGATTTAATTTGGCTGACAGTACAACAGCCAAATTGATACTCAAGGACCATTTTATGCGCCACATAATCATATGACATATGGCAGAGTGGCCGAATAGTAGCGATCGCGCTTCCACACCACAGTTCCAGGGTTCTACCCTCGAGCTGGGCAAGGTTGACTCAGCCTTATATCCTTTCAGTGGGTGGATAAATGAGTACCAAGCTTGCTTGGGTACTAAACACTGGGAAGGTTCGCTTCAGACTGACCACTCATCGGAGCATCTGCTCATGCACCTCAGCGTGCAATGGTCACGTATACTGAAATGGGAACAGTAGGCCTTGGCTCTCATGGGCTGTTGCACCCCTCAGTTTAGTTTTAGTTTTCATATGACATTTGTGCCTACCATTTTCGCAACCAGAAAATCTATCGACTCCAATCGGAGTCGAACCCGCAACCTTAGGCTCACGAAGCGTGCACTCTACCTCTAAGCTTCCAGATTCGAATGTTGAAGTTATTCGAATTATAATTTATTAAGGCTTAGTCGAGAACGAGAAGAGGCCCTGGGCCCGGGCCCAGTCGGCCCATACCTTAAGAGTATCCAATGTTATAACCACTAGGCTACAGGGGTGACAAAAGCTCTCGTAATGGTGGATCTAAATAAAATAGCGAATTAATTTTCCTATTCACTATGTGTGTTATTTACCATTGAAATCGATTGATTGAATATTAACGTCACACTGTTCAGCTACACGAGGGCCTTTGGTGACGGACCACGTAATTTTGAACCATAGCCAAGGGATGTGGACGACACCTGAGCTGGCACCCCCCTCTTCTAACTACCACATCACACCAACGGGAGGACGTTTCAGCTCTCGACAGATTTAACGCGCATCGCTGCCCTACACAGCGGGTCTTTAGTAGTACTGGGCTCGAACTCGTGACAAGGTAAGCCACGATCCGATACCTATACCACTCGGCTACCGCGGCCACATCTGAGAGAGGGAATATTAAAGATAACTTTTTTTAAATGGACAGAAGATTCAGAATATTGTAAAAGTCTTATGAATCATATCAAAAAGTTTATAAAAATAATTTCTTTCTAGAAAAAGAAAAGCTACTGAAAAACAAAAGAAAACTTGATACGATAACCCCCACAAATCCCTTTACTCGATCTCGTAAAAATGAACACAGTACAAAGAATTATTGCATCTTTTCCAGCAAATGGTTGACAACTTCAATAATATCGTTCGGGAGTTATATCCCCGCTTTATATTGGATGTTAAACTGAAAACTTTCTATCTCATTTTTAACAGCTGTGACGCAACATAACGGCTGTGACTGACAGCCGTATTTGATTCCAGCAGTTTGGAGTCAGTGTGCGATTTTATTTGAGTGAGCTTGGGAACAATATACTAAATTTAAAAAGTATCCAATGCAATTTTAAATATATTATATTGATTTAAAATAGAATATCTTTTCTTTTTCAGGACTTCCGACCAATACGTCATCTCTTCAGATAAAGAAATAAATTTCAATCTTCTTAGATCTAAGTCTTGAATCATATCTGAACAATGTGTGTGGTAAACAAATATAGGGCTTATGAGAGAGCTATAAATATACAAATTTATGCAGAAATTCCTCTATTTATATAATTTTAAAATTATACAAAAGTTAGTATACGAGTATTAATATATAAATATCTAATATACACAATCCTGAATATAAATATCATTTTCCTAAAATGATATCTAATATTGAGTAAACTATATTACTTTTGAAGAAATTAAATCATGCATTAGCACACAAAAATTTACAACATATCGTAGTGTTATGTTCAAGATTTTTGACTGTATATAAATACTGAAGCTTCATAAGGCAACAGTAGCACATCAGTTACACTAATGAGCTCCATAGCCGACGGGATGGTGTTATGTTTTATGCTAATATTTGCAAGGTAATAAAATTAAGGGTATTAAAAGTATGTATTAAGACCATGAAATGTATATGTTATGACCAAAGCCCGAAGTTCGGCCAGTTCAAGAAATGGTTAGACAATTCGCGTTTTGGCCAAAGTCCGAAGTACTTGCAATAATATTGTATATTATACTTTGGCTGGCCATGTCGCGAAGTGGCTGAGAATCCTTGGCCAAAGTCCGTTGTGAAAATGGTAGATTGACCGGTAGGCGGCACATTTGTCGCTTCCGGTGTAACGGAGTGCGCGTGGTAGAAAGGAGAGTGCCACGTTCCTGAGAAGGTCCTGCCAAATTGAGCACTCAATTTGAATTTGGAATCATACACGATACACAACGCATTTCTCAAGATATGATTCGTCATTTTGAAGCGTGCAAATCTAATCTTCATGCTATTACGTTGTTACAGCATATACGTTCACAGAATAATTTCTATTATGGCTTAATATGAGAACAGAATTATACGAATTCATATTTTTATATATTACAAGTTTATTTTTAGCTCAGAGGTCCCACTTATATTTGAACTCGTTTCTGAAACAATTGTAATTAAAAAGAAAACGGTATTCACAGAAGTATTCATTTTTAAATACCTCATTTCTAACAATGTATAAAACAATATGCTCTTGATTTCTTTCTTCCTACTTCGGCCGATCGTCTCAAGCCACTTAGCGAATTGGCCGGCCAAACCTCACAATCAAAAGATCGGACATTGGCTGGTAAGTTTACAGCAACGCTGGTGAAAACGCGAATTGGTGAGCTAATTCGTGAGCTAGTCGATTTAGGGCCTTAGGTGTAGCATATATATCAGAGAAATTTCCAGTTACTTGTGTATTAACCCCATGCCATTGGTGAGATTTGACGAATTTCAACAGGTATCTACCACAAGGAATAGTATTAAATATATTGTCATAGCTTGTTAATTCATTGTCGATAAATCGCTTGCATGGAGTTGACAAGGAAGGACCAAATAGCGCAATTTTTTTTTAAGTTTCTTTTTTTTTTGTTTATTTTAGTGGTCTTCAAACTGCCTTCGACGGAAACCTGAGGTTTCAAGAAGTATAGCCAGAAGTTCAGCGAACTACAGTAAAAAATTGGAAAGAAAATTATACATGTGTATGCAAAATAGTTTGGCATTGTCTATGAAGTTTGAGGAACTGCGAGCATCTAAAGCTCATCCCTGTCATCTCAAAGCTGAAGATTTTAATTATACATAATATATATAACTGTATTTTGTAAAACTATTTAAATTTTTACTGTAGTATAATAAAAGGATATTACATTTTTTTATATGTACTACTTACTATAACGCCACAGATGTTAAAAAATTGCAATCGCATATCCCAGTTACTAATATCCCAGCATGTGTATGTGACTCTTGGAACAGAAATTAATGTTATTAATGTTTAAATGAAATTAAAAAATTACATTAAATTTTCTTAATAACAAATATAATATTTTTCATTTGTCTATAATAAGTTGATCTACTTTTTATTATACATATATTTTTATTATATCTTATTTTAATATATATTCTTTTAAATGTGTGTGTTTATGATATGTGTGTGAAAACACCTTGTTGTTTTAAGGACTCCATGAGTCGAAAAAGTTTGAAGACCATTGGTTTATTTCTAGGAAATTAATTTATAATACTTTAAAATTGTTAGATTTATAATAATTATGACTCACATTTCACAATAGACTTTTTCTTTAAAAAAACATCATCAATTTCTTTATAAAACAATGATATTTCAAAAGATTTTTTGAAAGAGTTCACGCATATTTATTGTTTAGTTACGGTTTTTTTTGTTTCTTTGCAATTATATACTAAAAATATTGAAAGCAATCGAGAAGGTAATTCACAAAGAAAATTAGAAACTTAACGCAATAATTTATTTATACTACAATGACTTTCATTAATGCACATATGTTATATTACAACGTTAAGTAATATTTTAGGCAAAATGAAACAATTATAAATCATGTTTCAAAAAACCAGCCCCGTAAATGTTTCAAAAGACAACATTTATACAACACAAAAAGTGCCTCAATTACTAATCAGCTCACACTTTTTATTAATTATCAGCAGTCATCAATATTCTTTCATTATAACTTTTTAAAGCCAAGGGCCGTGTGGTTAATTTCTCTAGAAGTATTGATTTTGAAATACTTCAGTTCGGACATTGAAGATAATTTTATTAGTATTCAACGGTTATGTATATACCATGAATTCTTTTAACAGAGGACTCAAAATTTCACAATGATATGATTTTATTTTAAATTTCTTATGCATTACATTTATATCGGCTTTTTATAATTTAAAATAATGGCAATTTTATCAGGGAAGTCTTAAGACTACTTCAGGCTCTGAGCCCTACACAAATGTAGTCAAATACTCATACAAACAATAACCCGAAACAAATAAATGTGCATAACTTACAATTGCACAAACCTGCTTGACCGATTGCCATATTTTGACAGCACAAGTAATGATGGAGTATGGTGATAAGCCTAGGCCTGTACGCGAACGATGGCCATCACATGTAGCCAGTTAACTATCGTCTGAAATTCCCAATTTTTCGTAGAACACAACCGGAAATTATATTCGATCGTAGAAATTATTCGAATTATGATCTTATTAAGGTTGAGTCGAGAACGACAACCGAGGCCCTGGGCCCGGGACCAGTAGAACCCTGCCTTAAGACGTCCCTGAACCTTATACAAGTTGTTATTATTAATGGACTTCGATGGATGTGTTGGTCAATTTTTCATAACACTCACTTAGAGGGATGTGGCTCTCTACATTTTTTTGTTAAATGGATTGATACTACGGCGCGAAGGGATTAAAGATTCAAACAGCTTAGTTTAAATAAATTAATTTAAAAAGGAAAGATCTTGGAAGTGTGTACTTACTGGGCGCCTCCGAAGACTAAGTCAAAATCCATGAATTCAAGTCTGACCCTCTGTCCATCCTTGCCCATGAACCTGTAATGGCAATTGAGGTTCTTGGGGTAGACGCCGGGGTAAGTGGGAGAACGGAACTCCCCTTCAGACTTGTTGTCGCTGAATACTGTGAAACTACATACTGAGTCTGGAGACGCCGTGCCAACCACGTATTGGGCTGTGATGGAAAGTGAAGAAAAGTATTAATAAGTGATGATGCATGAAACCACAATCAGAAAAAAAGTACATAGTTTCTGAACGTTTTGCATTTTGTTCTCTCCCCCTTCCATTTATTTATCTAGTTTCTGTTCATTGAAATATTCATGATAATGACAGAAACAGAACCGTTGATTATGACTGGTTTCCCACGAGTCAACTTGTGCCGCACATTATAGGAGGTAGATATTAAGATAGGTAGATATAGAAGGTACATTATAGATATTCGGGAGTCAGTTTTGAACGGAAAACACATGGGTCTCTTAAACACATAGTCATTTGGCTCTTCCTGCTGGGAAGCTCTCGAAAACTACATACTTTTCTTTAGAAACTGACTCAACTAAAAGGAAATTTTGAAAACTATGATCTCCACATGCGACTACTAGTGTAATGAAAATGGTGAAAGTTTTATTTTTTCTTCGGACACAGAGCCTTTTTATACGAGTCAACATATACCATCCCATCCCTGATCAAACAGTTGAGAAATAGTTTAGAATAGAATTATCCTGAATCCTTTTACCCGTGGTATAATGCTTTATTACTCCCTCAAGCACCCACGCTCTCCTCCTCAATAGTTGACTCAACCAGCAGGATGCTGTGGAAGCAACGTTCTTCACACGTGGCTACTTGTGTATTGAAAACGGAAAAAGCTTTGTATTGCTTCTTCGGATTCAATCATTGTACCGATGAGTCCAACACTCCTTTCTAAATCATTTTTGTTTCCGAGTATTAAGAGAATTCTTTCACCTCTTCGAACTAGAGTCAGGCCTTCATTATTATATCGATGAGATAGAGAACTTCACCACGGTGCTTCTTTTTCAGCCAATTTTGTGTCAGTGTGTAAAAGGAACACTCTGCTTTCTGTACACTGGAGAAGTGGTGAAAAGAAGTAAGTTGACTGGTATAAAGCTCCTTGTGTGAAATTGGCTTATGACTCTAAGTTTTAAAGCTGTTTTTTTCTTTGGTCGAAAATGAAATTTAAAAAGAAAAATCACACACATAATTTAATGAATAATTTATTGAACATTAATGAATTTTAAACGTGCAATATAATAAAAAAAGTATAAGGCAATATTCTACGCTCTAAAAGTATTTGTAGCATCCTTAAAAGTATGTGAATCCTAAATTGTATTCGACATGGAGGAAATATTACTTAGTAAAGATAGTACTGGTTTCACTTGAAGCAAAATTTTTACCAGTCACTACGTTTCCTGTCCTCCCATCTTTAGTGTTTTTTGGGGAGAAAATTCTTTTCACACTCGGAAACAGGGGAACAGACTCAACAGTACAATGATTGAGTCCGAAGAAGTAATAAAAGCTTTCTCTTCATTTTCAGTACACAAGCTGACGCGTGTGAATAGAGTAGCTTCCACAAATCCGTTTAGTTGAGTCAACTAATGAGGAAGAGAGCGTGGTTTTCGAGAAATTGTAAGAATACACAGCAGGAAGTGTCAATGGACCACGTGTAAAGGAACCGCCAGTCTATTAACTCGTATAATAGGGCCCTAGCTGTGATACGTTAAGAGGAAATTAGAAATAACACTACTCAAATGTGATCAAACATATTTCTTAAAGAAATTACACACGCAGATGTTAAACTTTTCTGATGCCATTTATTTCTCTTTTGAATTTCTTGCAGTTTTTTTGTGTTTTATTATCAATTAAACAATAGCATTTAAGGAAATATATTTTATTTTGCCGAATTTTATGTTTACATTTAAATTTTAGGGGTGAGAAGAATACTTCCCAAAGAACCATTCAC
Source organism: Trichonephila clavipes (assembly GCA_019973935.1). Classification (NCBI taxonomy): domain Eukaryota; kingdom Metazoa; phylum Arthropoda; class Arachnida; order Araneae; family Nephilidae; genus Trichonephila; species Trichonephila clavipes. The sequence continues at coordinate 1,394,478 of BMAU01017210.1, read as the reverse complement.
AGTCATAAAGAAAGTTAAATTTAATGGTGATTATTTGTCAAGAAAAGATGAGAATCATGTTTCAATGCACAAGGAGACATCACATTCCACACACATGTTAACGGGTCCTTTTTTCTTGTCCCTTTCTGCGATATTTCCTACATCGTCTATAACTACATCTTTGGCATATGATTTTCCACACTGGCTAAGTGCACATCATCCGGAACTACACACTTCTTTACTTGGAAGCTAGCGAGACGTCCTTTTCTTTTTCTTGAGGAATGTCCGCTTATTACCTGACGAGATAATGCTATATAGAATGTTGGCTGGTCTAAACTGTTTCTTTTGTTCACATGCCACAGTATGAAACTATTTATGATGGCAAGTCAATAAGAAAATAAAAGATAAGTTGCCTCTATTTTACAGATATACTTATTTAGATATTTTTTTTCTTTTCTCGAAGCGATCAACCCTTCCCGTGACATCGTTATATACAGCGACAGCTTTTGTGCACAAGGTACTTCTTTAGTACCATCTTTTTTTTTTCCTACTTACAGATATCATAATTGCTGGATTATGTGCAGTAGCATAAAAGTGAAGCGGGAATTAGTCTTCCCATCGTTATAATTGTAAGGTCAACCTATTATAAAGGGTTTTGCGCTTCCCACAGGTGTATTTTGAAAGATCATGTAGATGGGGAAGTAATCTTCGCAATGCCCACGAAAGTTTTAAAGCACTTAAAAATGTTACAGAAAATGACGAGTACAAAAACTCACAAGCGTTGATGAACTCATAGTATCCTTCGAAAGCATCAGGTGTGACGAGTTCTTCGTCTGTGTAGAAGGCGATAACCAGCGTCTGGTACATGGAGATTCGGTTTCGAGGCCGGTTCCGGCCACAGTACCGACCCCCGAAAGGAGTTCGGATCAGCTCCATGGACGCGTCCTCGATCTCCGTATACAGGTCAATATACTCGTGGTTACACCTTAAAAAAAAACAATAACGTTCACGAGTATGTAGAAAATGGAAGGGTAGTCGAGAAGATGGAAACCGATACTCACTCTGGATTGGTCCCTCGCAAGTTGAACGACATGAAGGTGACCTGAACCCTTTCTTCTTCGCTGGCGATGAAAGTGTAGATGCAGTGGCGAGAGTGGCCCTTAGGGATGTTGAGCTGGGGCGCGCTGAACGAGCCGTTCTTGGGGCCCTCTGCGTTACTGACGAAAATGCGATCACATTCTGGAAAAAAGACAGAAAATTCATGAAATTTTGTGTGTTATGCATACGTTACAGTAAAATAGAATACATAGGACAAGTGAAAAAAAAAAGAGTGATAGGTAGCCTGCTTCTCCTAAAATTGTATTAAAGTTCGGTATCGTATATTGCAAACGCATAGACATAATCTTGTTTTTTTTAATACTATATATGATTAAATGTATCTCATGTCTTTTTTCATGTCTGTTAAGAGGTTGTATGGATTATAGGAAAAAGGCTGCTTTTAATTTTAGATGTTAAAAAAACTCATAGTTTTTCATCGAAACTTTGAAGCTTTATTTTAACAAAAACATGCCGGTATTGATTTAAAAAAAAGAACTTTGTACAAAAATTTGGTGTTACACAAAGCTGTATAAAGCTCGTTCTATATTCTGTAATTATAACATTAGAAAGATTAATTCATAATTATATTGCTCGCGTCCAAAAAATTCTCAATGTACATTGATTGTAAGATAATCAATTAATAATTTATACTAATTGGGTTTCTGATCTTGACCACGACCAAATTGAAGATTAATAGAAAACGTTAAAGGCATATTGTATATTAAATATCAGGGTCTAAAATTACTCATGTTGGCTCAACATAGAAATTTAGCGCGAAAAGGCCCATTGTCTTCTTATTTTATTTTGATCATTAAGTTTTGTTAGTAAACGGAATCTGCGCGCGTGTTCTCGTAGGTGCATTTAATATAACTGTTTAATGCTGTAGCAAAGTAGGCTACATTTATGCAATGTATTTTACGCTTTTAAGACTATTCGGTTAACGTTAAAGAATAGTACCCAAATTTGGAACACTTTTTTAGGTATAAAAGAAATGAAAAATTATTATGATATTCTGGCTTCACTATCCATTAGAGAGCAACGTTTTTTACCATGCTTTCCCATTTTTAACCGAGTTGATTTATTTTTTCTGGTATAAAATGTGTTTCGCGTTTTTCCTCCTATTCCGTAATGTTAAATGAGCTACGCCTTCACGTATTAAAACAACAAAGAAAGTATTCATGGAATATTTTGAAATTTTTAAAAGTACTATTATTTTTTATAACAGATGTGTGTATAAGTTATAATGTTGCAAATTTCCATGGAAATTGAGGCATTTTTCTACCTAAAAATGTACTTCGCGTTTAGTTCAAGCTCTCGTACTTTTACCGAAAACAACTTTAAGGAAAATTATTTTGAAAAAAAAAAAAGAATTGAATATGTAATTTTTGTTTTGGTGAAATGCAAGATAATTTATTTTTTTGCTTTTTTTTTCTCCAAGTTTTATTATTCCCTCCATTATTAAATTGAAAACAATTAATTCAAATTTTTATTATTCTCATTATCATACGTTACGCCTAATGTTTAGAGAATTAAAATTATTAAATATTTCCAATAATTTCATAAAGAAATTCCTCTAAGCAATCGCATTTGGGGTTTTTCTCTTCGTGAAAATTCATAATATAATTCTGCAAATTGTTGATTTGGAAATAATTCAGTATGAATCCTTCCTATAGAGAGAGAGAGAGTTAAACGGTTGTTTTATTCACATTTTCGGTTTTAAAGGTTAAATACACCCCTTTTTAACGAAAAAAGGGCTAGTCTAAAGGAAAAAGAATTTGTTTGATATTCAAAATAAACCAATACAAATACCGAGGAAAATTATTACAAATTAGATGAATGAGATAAATGTATACGTAATAAACGTTTCATTGAACACAGCTTAATTCTTCGTCGAATATTTATCACAAGTAAAAAAGACAAAATTTCTATCGGTTTATTTTAAAAATAAGTTGTATTGAGTAACACTAGCTGTTAATCCTAAATAAATCCAATTTGTAATCGACTACAAACATCTGCTTAAAAGAAATCGTTTACTTTCTTACCGCTTTGTCTTAGCTGGAGACTTCATCATGTGACCTTTTTTATTAATACTACATAATATATTTCAGTAAATCTTTTCCCCTTTGTTTTTTTCCTGATGATTTAGGTCAAAAAGTGTTATCTACCACCATCATTGATCATTTGACCAAGAAAACAATTTAATTTCTTCTTATAGGGCTATCAAATCAGAAAATGTGGGATACATGTACATTGCCCGTACTGTCATATTTTCTCTTGCACATTTATACAAACTCCTTGCAAATGAAATTAAAAAAAAAAGTTTTTTTGACGGAATAAAAAATAGAAACCTAACTACTATATATATATATATTTCCGAGTAAACTATATGTGAGTCCCACTATTATTTGAAGTTACTTTATTTAATAAGGGGGATTTTTTCTACTCAATCAATTCAACGTTATTTAGCTAATGCATCTTCCTTTTCGAACATTATTTCTGCAAATATGCTAAAAAGTTGAAAAGAAATTCCAGCAATGTTTTTCGATTCAATTAAAAATAATAATAATAATAAAAAACGAGATTGATGCTGTAAACAGAACAACTTTCTAATGCGGAATAGAATCGCCCCAATAACCATTATAGCTGAAGTATGATGATGTAAATTTTAGAAAATTCTTCACAAATCATTTAGTTGCAACCTGTATAACATTGTTTTTGCTAAGCTGTTAGTTTATGGTTCCCATATCAAATATAGAATCACTTCTGTTTTTGCTTTCACAAACTGTGTAGGTTATTTTAAATTGGTAACGCCAGATGGCGCGCTAAGCGCAGTAGTTGTAAAACTGTGTGTATTTGAGTGTTGTTGGAAGTAAGCAGACACGTAAGAGCGCCGTTCGAAAACTATATACTTATAAAAAGAACTGTAAATAAATTGTTTTTATATCTACATAAGTTCTCCTCATTTAACGAGGAAAATGGTGGACTATAGGTATTAAGATTTTAGACGTGAAATTGTTAAATAAGTAACTAGTTTAGTTTCTGATACGTCTTGGGTAAATTTAATTTCTGCAATTTGTGAGGTTGTTCAAGTGATTCTAAATAAAACTAGACTTCACAAAAGGAATAAGAATTGTTTTACAGAACTCCAAAATGTATCCGTTTTGACAAAAACTGGGTAAAACCTAAATTATAGAATTGATAAACATGTTTTGATAATAGGATGTGAAACATATTTACTGAAAGTGCCAGAAGTATGGTAAATCAGGTGTAAATATTATTGTAGATAAGCTACTATTTCTAATATAAACAAGATACTGACACATGTAATATATATAAGAGTTATTGAAATGAGATATATAGAGAAAAAGCCTGTAACGCTGTGAATATTTATCATTTGTGGCCACGAGATGGCTGCGCAGCTAATATAATGATGTGACCCATTTGCGCAGAACGTGTGAATTTCAAGAGATAGTTTCATTGCGTACAACAACTATATGTAACATATGAGTATTACGGATGCATCCTAACAAGTATAGAGACGTGCATATAAGCTGTGAGGTCTTCAGCGAACATCTGAAGGATCATTAGAAACAAAGCGTCTTGTAAGTGGATGACTAAAGACGATCTATTGTCATAAGAGGTAGTTGCTTCTAATCCCAGATGGTATAGCCACGTTACACCCTCTCCGTGAAACCAAGGATGCCCAAGAAGTCCAAAAATAAAATATGGCGTCTTTTAAAATCTCATGAACAGTTAAATCCAAATATTTAAAAATAAGAACGTGAGAAGTCTGATTTGTTTTGCCCCAATGACACTCAATGCAGAGCTTCATACCCTTTTGGAAGGTAAAAGCTTTGGTGTGACCACTCAAAATACGTGAGAAAGCCATCTTTCGTTTTCTAAGAATATTGAGTTGGGGAGACTAACGTGGTCTTGTTCCAAAGAAACATGAGTGGATAAGTGGGACTCTCAAAAGTGCATTGAATTCCATCTCTTTAATTAAGAAAATTTCATTAAAGGGTAGTATTATGTCTTCATGCAAATATTCAGCAGATGCAGTCTTGGTCAAGGTATCAGCTATTTCATTATCATTCAAAATTATATCACAGAAGACCAATTGAAAGTGTATTTAGGGTCTTGAAAGAAGCCGTAGAAGAAATATAAGAAAATTCAGGCCCCTATTACCCTCCAGATTTGTCCAAAGAGGAAGGTACTGTATAGATGCCCGAAAGGTTATTAAAATCCAAATCTCCATGTATCAAGTTCTTTAGACTTTTCATTATATTGTAGGTACTATTGGTGATATTGAAGAGTTTTTGTAGCCCGTTGGATGATGGATAATGTTGCTGTTGGGCAGTTTGGTCCTGTCGTATAATCATCCGATCTTGCCTGGTATTTCTCTGGACCTAATCCTTCCAGAATATTTATTTTATGAACGAAATCCTTTTAACTATTGCTGCGAACACCTTACCATAGACATATTCCCTACTGTGCAGGTAGTGGCTTTGTGCTCGGTTTGATCAGCCAGCAACCGACTCATCCTGCTTGCGAGGCTAGATTCGAAGTCATGTAATTGATTATACGGTTTTCAACAATGTTGTAATGGCATTATTGATTGTGTCTCTCCAGAATTCTGCAACATCTAAAACTAGAAAAGATATAAAACCCGTAATTGTAACCAATTTTACCCAATGGAACCCAATTTTCCTGTGGAACTATAGTTCCACAGGAAAAAAAGGGTACAATAACCGAAGTTAGCATTCACTGGTCTTGAAAATTTGAACATTTGCAGATATGGTATAAATAAACTTACATGTAAAATTTAGTGACAATCATATTATTTTTTTAGGAGTGACTTTTTTTTTGCAAAATAATATATTATTATTTTATTAATCGTGGTAGAATTATAGTAGGATATTATGAAAAAAAGTATATGCTTATATACTTAAGTAAATATATTTGGTTAGCTTTAAGTTACTTAAGTGCACAAAATGTTCATGAAAAATATGTGGTTTCAAATAACATTTAAATGGAGAAAAGGAGCTGTAAGTTTACTGATAAATAAATTGTACTTAGAAAGACACCATTAAATGTATATTTCTCCAGTAAATATATTTACTTATCTACGCTAGCGTAGCTAGCTCTGAAGGGTTCCTGTATCAAAATTCCTTCCAGGCACTTTTTTAGATATGGGAGCTCTGTCAGTGGACTCTAGTTACACATGTTGGGCCCCTGTAGCTTGGGGGACCCATATCATTGATACCGTTGATACGGTGGTAGCTACGCCCCTTCTTATTTGTTTACATGAGTTTTGCATATTCTGATGTATAATTTTAATGTAAGATCAAAAATTGATATAGAAATTGGGTAGAAGAAAACAGCTTTCATTTTTATGTTTTGTTAAGTCAAACTTTTCATGTCATAGCCAAGGAATATTTTAAATAGGAAAATATGATTCACAATAAAAATAAAGGACGTTGTGTGAAGTATACTTAAGAAAGAATATTTCATAGTACCTTGAATAAAGATAAAAATAGACGGCTATGTTCAGAATTTTTCCTCAAAAGTAGTGAAAAGTCTGAATGAACACAAGGCAAAATACAGGGTGTATCTAAACTCTGCGGCAAAACTTTAAGGGGTGATTGTACATATCAAGACAAACAGTAGTAAATAGGAAACTTAGGGTTCCAAACGTCTTTCGAAGGAGATAGGTGCCATTTAAGTTTGGGTCCGAAATTTCAAATGATTATAAAAAAACGGAAAAATGGGTCGATTCGTTAGCGGTTTTCGCTAAAATTATTCTTTTTGTCATTATTTTCTTGAAAAATAAATTTTAAACATAAAGCTCAAAAATTGTCGATAGAGAGTGCTTTAGACTGGAGTAACGAACAACTATTTTTTACTGTGTGTTATATATATATATATTTGTATCACATTAAATGCTTTCAAAGGCTTAGGCTTAAACTTAAATTTTGAGTTCAAAATTTGAATCGTTGGGGGTGGTTAAGAAGCACAAACTCAACTGTGTTCAGGAGGTGAAATTTGAACTCACGCTCTTCCCTGGACACCGTTCAGTTGTTCATGATCTTCGATGCTCGGTCGTAGACTAGGAAGCAGCTACTACCCACTAAACGTAAAATAAACGAGAGAGGGATGACAAAAAAAAGTTATTCATAACAGATATGAGAAATTTCTCCCAGCAAAATATCCGGTTATGCAAATCATCTGATTTGCATACAAAGTGTAGTACACAAGGATTTAACTGTATGGTGCTAAATGTATGTAAGAATGTAAAGTTCTACTGCAGAGTGTTCCAGCCAACATAAAGGCTCGTATGTAGTTCCAACATGACGGAGCACCTGCACATTTCAGCGCAGATGTGTGAAGTGCATTGAATATATCATATCCAGGGTGATGGATTGGGCTGGGCGGTCCTGTAAATTGGCCGGCACGCTCGCCTGACCTCTCCTGCTTAGACTTCTTTCTATGGGGGCCATATGAAAAGTCTTGTTTACCCAAGCCCTGTCGACTCCGACGAGGCCCTGGTTGCGAGGATTGCCGTCGTAGCAAACGAAATCCGGGAGAATCCCGAGGTATTTGCTTATGTTCAACATTCCCTCTGCCGACGGCGTGAAGCCTGCATCTTTGCTGGTGGGCACTTCTTCGAGCAGTTTTTGTGATTCCGCAAGAAAATCATGCATGTACCATTTTCTACGTGTCATTATTCATTCAACCTTCATTCATACGCAATACGTGTGTACATCAAATTGTTTCTTTTTATTTTGAGCAGAGAAATTACTCATGTCTATTATGAATAGTTTTTTTTAAAGTTTTGTCATCCCTCTCACTTTTCCTTTGCGTGTAGGAGGTAGTAGTTGCTGCCTGGTCAACGACACCAAGATCGGGAATAACTGGACTCTTTTCAGAGGGAAGGGAGTTTCAAATTTTACCCCCTGAACACAATTCCGTTTGCACTACTTAACCACCTCCAACGATTCAAATTTTGAGCTCAAAATGGAAGTTTAAGTCTAAGCTTTTGAAAGCATTTAATGTGATATACAAAAAAATAGCGGTAAAAATAGCTGTTCGTTTCTCCAAAGTCTAAGGCGCCCTCTATCGACAATTTCTGAGCTTTATCTTAAAAATTTATTTTTCAAGAAAATACTGACAATAAAAAAATTTTTTTAGCGAAAACCGCAAACGAATCGCCCCACCCATTTTTCTGGGTTTTTTTTTGTTTTTTTTGTAATCATTTGAAATTTCGGACCCTAAACATTAATGGCACACATCTCCTTTGGAAGACGTTTAGGACCCTAAGCTTCCTATTTACTATTGTTTGGCTTGATGTGTACTATTACCCCATAAAGTTTTGCCGCAGAGTTTAGATACACCCTGTATATTAGAATATGATTCAGTGCTCAAGAAAGATGAGAAAAATATAAAAAAATCCTTCAATGTGTGAAAAGAATACTTGAGCATTGGCTCACATTTAATTAAAAAGAGAAAGACAAGTATTTTCTTTATTTCTTTAAAACAAGATAGTTGATTCACATATCACAACATGAAACAGAACATCCGACGATACCAATCCAACGACGATGTTCCACTCAGTGGACAACTTTTATGGGTTATATTTTTAAAAAAATGTAGACGAAAGCGTCGAGGTGTAAACTTTATGGTAAAAACTTAAAAAATTGTTTTGGAATTTGAACCTTCAAACCCACCCATGTGTACACCGCTGATTTCAATGATAAAGAATGAAAAAACAGAAATCATGCTTCCTCTTTTTTGCGAAGAAAATCTGTCTAAATGCAGTAAAAATTCTGATATTGATCTCTTTATGGCAACTTATCATCATATTCATGATTACGGTTGGTTCATAACTAAGAATGTTCTTTCTCATTCACGAGCGTAATGTACACCTCCGCATTACGGGGGTGCAGTGACTCTAGGGGTCCAAACCCAGACTGACAACAAGAATGTATTTGGGCTTGGGGCCCAAAATCTGACTTTGCAGGGCGCCATAATATTCTTCGTTACGCCATTGCTCTCATTACAAAAAATAAACTTTGGGTAGTGGCGCAACGTACACCCCGCATCGCGGGGGTGGGGCAGGATTCTAGGGTTCCCGAAGCCTATGTTATGTTGTGATCTTGCAATCCTTTGTAAGATCCGGCTTGAGGCCCAAAATCTGACTTTGCAGGGGCGCCATAATATTCTTCGTTACGCCACTGCGTCTGGGGAATTTTTTAAAACTTTAATATTTTCCTGAGTACTTGGATTAATAGTCTATTAAAATGATAAGTACGCAGTTCGTAGAACATTCGAAGAAGTAAAATCTTCAGTAAGAAACAGCTTTGAGAGAGCTGAGTGAAAGCATTATTGATGTTATCGGAAACTTAAAAAAATGAATCAAATTATTAATAACTTTATTGTCAATTGTACTGGGAAGCATACTGATATGGGAAAAGTGAATGGCAAATCAAACACCAATCAAGTGCAATCTTATTAATCCGGATTGATTAGGGATATAGATCGACTAGACCAAACAAAATAACCTTTAAAATGAGCCAAGGTACATAGCTAAATCTTTTGTAAAGAAACTTCGAAACGGCAAAAAGCTACACACACACAAATGGTACATATAATTACACAACAAAGAACTCAGCACGTTGTTTGTTGAGGTCGAAAAAAAAAAACTACTTAGACCATGACGGGTCATCATCATTGTGACCTTTGTGTTTATTCATTACGATTTTTTAAAATGACAATCCGAATTTAACGACATTTGTGGTTCAAGGGATTTAGATTAATGAGATACTAAAATACCGTGGCTCCATCTATTGATTCAAGTGCTAACTTTTTGTAATAATGATTCCCTTCTCCGTATTAGGGAGATTTTTATCTGCAATAAAAAATTTGAACTGTCATCCTTTTAAGGTAGATCCTCTCATGCTTTAAGAATCCAAGTTATTTTTTCTTAAAAATTAGTGTTTTGCAGCTGGTAAAAATTTTAAAATTTAGAAAATGCAGGCACTGAAAATTTTTTTCACACATTTACTAACAACCAAGCAGTTCCTTCTGAAAAATTTTGTTAAATCACTTTCTAAGCATACAATTTGTGACATTCTTATATGAGAATTCTGCATACCACATACATACTAATGCAAAAACAAATAAATAAATCTCACAAACAATTCGAACATTATTAAAGCAATTATTTAAATCAGCAGAGAAATCAAACATGACTTTTAAAAAACATAAAAACATGCATTTTTTTTTACTTAAACAAAAACCAACTAATGATGTCCAGTGCAACAGAGACAGAGCAAGAGCGGAAAACAGGAAGTGATAACAAAGAAAAATGAAACGTACTTGGGGTGATCCGAGATGTGGGTGTAGGGGGAGAATGTGCAGCCGAGGGGTCGCTCACGGTCGAAGAGCCACTCACTAAGGAAGGAAGGAACGAACGAAAACAAAATAAGAAAACAAAGAGATGAGTGAACACAGCAATGACCAGCAAAAATCAGAATGTAGGCAAATTAATAGATCGTGATTCTTCCGAAATAAAATTGATTGGTGTTATTTAAATGGTTACTTTATAAAGATAAACAATGACAGAAACTGGAAGTGAATTTCGTGTGTGCGGATCTCTTCACCATATTTTCGTTTCAGTATCTCAAACTTATGTGTGACTTTAGTTAATTTTGACTACTGAAAGATCTTTAGTCTTTTTAGTTTAATTACAGAGCTACGACAGCTTGTTTTGTCATGTAGGAAAAATGAGTTTGCCGTGTACAGTCACTTTGGCGACAGATGCTACAATGGCAGCTAGATAGAGAAAAAAAAGCGTATAACATCAAGTTGCTGCTTTGAAAAATAAAATTGCTGCAGGCTCATTGACAGTTACATCAATGAAAGCATGTTTAAAACAAAAGCTTATTTTTCATGCTTTATCATTAAATAAAAACTTTGATGCTAGTATTTTGCCAACATTCTGTGTATTTTTTACTGGGTTAAATACAAGCATAGCGCTACAGTGATTTAATTTAAAATGATTTTAAGTATGATAATTCAAATAAAAGTGATTTTTAAATGAAAGGGATTTGACTAAGTACAAATACTAACACTGAATGACATTAGTGATAATATTGATAAAGTGCAAATATGAAATTACACATCAAAAACACAAAACAGTGAAGTAAATGCTATTAAAATACTTTTCTACAATTTGAATACTACTTTAATACAAATAAAATATTTGTAAAATAATGAATTTGTATTAAATGTAATAAATATAAACACCTTTAAATAAAACCCATGACTGAAGAAGATATGCATTAAAATACGATAATTCTATTATATTATACTATATAAATATATTTAAAGAAAAAATTAGCATCTACTAAATTATCCATTGTTGCTTGCATATAATACAAATCAATTATTTTTTTTATCTAAACTTGCAATGTACTAATAGTCACTAACTACCAACATTACTCTTCTTCTTAACCATTTATATTTTAATAAAATAAGATTTTGTTAACTAAGCATTTTTACATTTTTCAATTCCTACTCTGTCTCTATTAGTTCACTCTCTCCCTATATATATATATATATATATATATATATATATATATATATATATATATAGGAGAGAGTGAACGAATATATATATTTATTTATACTAATATATACATATATATATATATATATATATATATATATATATATATATATCTTGTTCAAATTTTCAATCATTATTAAAATAATTTTTTATTCATCCACTGAAGTTCAAATAATTAGATAATTTAAAATTTATCCTGCGTTATTTTTGACAAAGTTAGATTTATCTGCAGCAGATGGCACCAGTAAGTTTTTTTAACGAAGTAGGAATTGACTTAAAATTTTTTTTATATGTTACTTGTTTTATAGTTAAATTTTCCTTACTTACAATTAAAGTCAAATTTGTGCTGGAAAAGCAGTGGGTAGCGTATTATTTGGGGGGCGAGGCCACTGAAAATTCAGACCCTTCTAAAAACTTTCAACAAGTAAATAACTATATAGTGTATGTGAAGAATTGTGAAGGCGTAGGTTACGATCCTGTAAAGCAAGTTCAATCCTACTTCACTAAGTCAGTGGCAGCTTGAAAACATAGTAGTTTTCCATTTTGGTCAATTGATTTTCCTTTTTATCTTGTTTTTTTTGTTTTGTTTTTAGTTCTTGATTTCAGAATTTAAGCTTCCTTCATATTGTAAAATATTTAATTTATCCATCATTTTATTTATTAATATAATTTAAGTGAAGAGAGAAGAGGACCCTTTTTAACTTCTTTTTCATAAGAGTTGAAAATAGGTTAATTCCTTGAACAATCTTAGTGCATGACGTATGTAATAAAGTGAAAAAGGAAACTAAACTCTATACTACTTGCATATAATTTGTCGAAAAATCCGGGTTAAAAATTATTTACTGATGTATTGAAAAATATATTGACGTTGCATTAAATTTAGATCTGTGTTGAGATATAATAAAAATTATTTTATAATGCAATGCAATTTTACTGACATATTTCAATTAACGAGCTTAATATTAAATACTTTATGATCATTATTATTTCAAAGACTCTGGACCTCCTCTTTCCCTGTAGTTTTTTGTACGTGGATACATCTTTGCCATATATTTTAAAGGTTATTTTTTAGAGAAAAATTTTTTGACTAACTCTTTTCTTTGTGATTCGATTTTACAATTTAAAAAAAAGATATAAATAAATATTAGGAACAATTTTAAATTTTAGAACGTTTGTGAATGTTAGAATTATGAAACCTTTTAAGCTATAGATTTTTTTAACATAGTCTGATGGTAACTGTTCAAGTAATTTTAAAGTTGATTAAATGAATTACACTTCACTCTTCTCATTTCTGTGCATTTTTATGTGAGGATTTCGAGCGTCTGTTATACTTAAAATGCAGAGACACTATCAATCATCTGACACTTCAAAACACGCACACACTCGTCCTGAACTTCCGACCCACGAACAGTTATCCACTAACCAGGATATTACAGCTATTTTTCATGTGTGCCTGTGTTTGAAGCTACTTCTAAATAATTTTTCTCAGTTATTCTGTTAGTCTAAGATTCTCAAAACTGGATTGCATGTGTTTCTTCAGGTTAGAACAATGTTTTGAAAAGACAGTCGCAAATTGTAAAAAGGAAATCCTCTCATGAAAAACAGCCCCTGAAACATTACTTAGGCACCAAAAACATGTGAAGTACCTGTAGAAACTTATTTCAATTGGGACAGTAAACGGAATAATAGTTGATTTTCTGATTTAAAAATAGGTATTGGTAAAAAGAAAGATTTAGTTTAAGATGGTAGTTAGTTTTGCATTCCAAATGGTAAACTATTTGCTTAATGAATGTTTTTAATATTAATAAACTAAATAGAAAAGTAAATAAAATATTTCAGAAACATAAGTTCTGAGAATATTATTAATTTTTTTTATCTAATTGAGATGATTCTTTGAGCATTTATTAAGTATAAAGGAAGTATCATTCATCTGAATAAGGAATTTAATTAAAAATGGATATTTGTGTAAAGTATGATTTAAATCAGAGGTACTCAACTTTTTTTTCTTCCGAGCCGCATGCATATGTTAGCTATTTCACGCGGGGCGCAAACTCAAAATGGTTATTTCACGCGGGGCGCAACATGAGGATTAATGGAGGGGGGATAAATGCTTTAATAACATAGAAGATTTAAAATATTGAAAATTGATCAAAATATTAAAACTCTTATTTTGCTGTTTTAATTATTATTTTTTATTTTTGTCACTGAATTTTTCTAAATTAGAAGCATTTAAGAATCAATTCTTCACAATTTCTGCATCAGTAAACTGTTTTATACGATTACCAATAATATAACAAATTTCATAGGGTGACTTTGTAACCGCTGTGACATTTCCACTGATAAAATACTTTTGCTGTTGTAAAAATTACTCAAGAGTCTATTTTGTCTTCGAGGAAAAGTATTAAACGATTCCTGTTTAGTGGTATTTTTAAATACAACACTTTCGTGACAAATCAAACATTTACTGATCCATGCTTGTTTTTCACAACAAAATAGCTAATTTTCCAAACGTCTTGAACGAACATATTTTCTTCGAATATTTTTCCGCTTACAAGATATGAAAGATAGTTAAAAATGAGTTCCACTCATAAAATGGTGGCTACTTCACTGTTGTCTATTATCACTAATAAGAAAAAAAATATCCATTCGCACCCATACGACATCGACAGCAAAAAGAAAAATTGATATATTTGATTTCTTAACAAAGAATTTTCCACTAAATTTTCATAAATAAATGAATTTCTCAGAGCAATGAACCATGACCGGGCCACTTAAAAAGGTCTGGTGGGCTACAGGTTGATTATCGCTGATTTAAATGGTTTGCTAGAGGATATTGTTAGACTGTTTAAAATCTCCTGACGACTAAACTGTGTAGTTTAGTCGAGTTCTTACTTCGAAAGAAAGAAACTGGATATCATCTTGTCTGATTTGATATTTTACAATTTTTAAATGAATTATTAATGAATGAGCGCTGATATATACATATTTGTGTTAAGAAATAATTTTTGAAAAAAATTCTCCACTCAGAGTGTTTTGTATAATAAGAGCAGACACATACACATTAATATAAAACTAAAACTGAACCAAGTTGTTCGATCAAGGTAGAACATTTTTTAATGGTTATGTTCAATCTAATACTCTAAAAACATTTTTTGATACGATGAAATGCTAATGATAAAAAGTAAAAATTATTTTCAATGAAAGAACGAAAACATTATTGTAAGTTAAAAGTAGAAATGATTTACACATTTATATATAAAGATAATAAAGCAATAAATACAAAAAGTACAAATCCTACTCTTCTATTTAAAATTGATGGCTACACTAAATTAAGCTAAAAATATAAAAAAAGGTAAGAAATGATTGAATATTTACATTACCAGATACATGTTTCTTAAAATTCGTAAAATAAATGGTAGAATTTGCAATCAAAATCGCTTAACATGAAGCTGAAGGGTCTGAAACATTTTTTCGTGTTAAAGGATATTGCAGAAAAAAAATGAACACATATATAAAGTTAGTTAGAGTTTATTTTATTTGCATAGATATGCATATAAGCATATATTTAATAAAAATCAATGAAACAAAAGCATTCACAAGATATTAAAAAAATTTAATACAAAAATTTTCAAATTTTTTTAAAAACAAAATATGTTTTGAGTTTTTGGAATATAATCTGATATTTTCTTTGTATTCAATATTTTAGCACCAAATTGTCAACAAATATTGTTCGATATCAACATTTTGTTATTCATTTCACCATTGGAATGTGCGTCTAAGTAACTGCACATACTTTTCACGATGTTTCTCATTTCGGATGATGTGGGAACAAGAACCGTATTATTCATTTCATTTTCGTCGTCAGAATCTGCATAAATGATATTTTTCCAAGTTTAAACAAACTTCAAAAAGTGTTTGTCATAATTGGGGCTGTACTCACATTATCATCATCTACTGCAATAAATTCTTCCGATAATACAATTGGGTAGTCCATTCCAGCTGGTGTTTTCCGTATTTTGTTCATTCCCAGAAGAGAAATCTTTTTCTGTTAAGCGATTTTCATTTCTCATTAAAAGAAAAAAAATGTACAGTAGTTTGTCGGGACCGTTGTATTATTTAGTGTTAACCGATATTTCGTCTTGAGCCTTTTCGCGTTTTACGTACATCACTGTTTAAAATTCTTTTCAACTACAAACTGCAATTTAATTATATTTTCTCAACATGTACATGTTAAGGTATGTGACTACGTTCGGAACCGTGATTTTGTAAAAGCGTACAAAGGAATATATTTTTTAAATACCTAGTGTTACTCAGATTAGAATGCGGGCACATAACACATAAAACTGTTTTTAGGATATTATTAGAATAAAAAATTATTTAAATGCAATCTTGTGGCAAAAAATGAACCTAGATTTTCCTTTTTTTTCAAAGCATTCTCCTTTTATGAAAAATGCTTCTGTAATAATAATATTTTGCCTATATATAGTTAAAACTTTTCCAGAGAACCAGAATTAGGAGTTTTTAAAAAATCACATTATTTTCAGAGTTACTACCAATTAAAATAATAATCGGTGTTTTTTTGCTGAAATTTTTTCACTCTGATGTATCAAAATACGGTTAAATCCACTTCTAAGTGATATATTTCAAAATTCCTAGTTCAGGCTCTGTGTAGAGATCTGAATTATATATAGGCAAAGTATTATTATTAAAAAAAGCATTTTTCATAAAAGGAGAATGTTTTGAAAATAGAAAATTCTATGTTAATTTTTTGCCAAAATATTGCATTTAAATAATTTTACAAAACCATTTTATATGTGTACTCTAATCTAAGTGACACTAAATATTAAAAAATATATTCTTTTGTAAAATCCGGTTCCGAACGTAGTCGAATACAAGCTTTTTCAATAGGAAATTTTGTGTATAGTCATTAAATAGGTTATTTTGAAATTTATATATGATAAGTGTTTTTTTATGATAATCTCTTACTTGGTAGTTTACTTATTAATTTACTACTTAAATAAATCATTGGCAATTTTTTTAATTACTGTTAATGTGTTCAATTTATTGTTTGGCAACTCTAGCTTCAGCTTATCTTACAAATCGAATCAAATTTTTCCTTCTTTTTCTGTTCTAAAGCGACGTTTTAATTTATTTTTTTGTTATGAAATATTCTATGAAAATGTGTTACAAATATTTATTTTTAAATGTGCCCCAAATTATTTAAAAAGAACAAACTGTTGTGAATCCTGAAAGGAAATAATAAGCTCTCTCAACATCAAAGACATGAAAACTTCTTTCTCAGGGTACTTCGACAAATCGAGAGTTTTTGTCTTGGCCAGGCATGCAACACAAAAGAACTACTCTTTACACGTAAGCGATTTCCTCTCTCCCTTTCACAAGAAAAGTCAAATCTAAGCTCTTTCAAAAGGTACTAAAGACACACATATAAACAGATAACTGTCACTTTCTTTTTTTTTATCCAAATGAAAAAGACCGAAATAAATCCAAGCGTATGCTCATTTTCTAAAGCAGTCATTGAAATGTTCCGTACCTTCGAAAAAGGACAACTATGCGAGTGAAATAAATAAAGAGTAAAGAATCCCCGGGCACAAATTGCAGACAGATTCGAACGCTGAATCCGAGTATTTTCCGCCATGACTCATTAGTGGACCGAAGCGGATAAAAGAAATAGAATTTTTGTTCATTCGAATTCAGTCGAGTCTCTTCTTTGAGCTAATTAAAAGGAGTAGGATCATAAATGCTAATTGGTACAAAAGAAAATTTTTAAAAGATCTGAGTAGTCGGTGAACCTCGAATTTCTGGCGATGATACTACTTGTCTTGAATGGCAAACCCGGAGGTGAAATGAAGAATTTTTAACCGTTTGAAAAGCGGTTTTAATTAATGATGGAGGATTTGCTTAACATTCCATTCGTTCTATTCGAATGTTTTGGTGAATGGCCTGTTTCAGTTTGGAAAATTGAGTTAGATTTCACATAACATAAACAGGAGTCCTATTCATGCTTTTATTATTATGGACAGCATTTACAAAATTAATTTTATTTAGTATTCACTAAAATAACTCGGAAAAATTTTGAATCTCGTATAGCCTAGAAAGGTCTTTTCGAAAATTAGAAGTAGATGACAGATAGAGGAATCACTTTAGATTATAAATATTGATGTTGATGATTTACAAGAGTCTGTAAAGCAGATGTTCACGTTTCCATAAAATAACGATAATTAATAAAATATTAACTTTAAGAGGACATATACATATATATATATATATATATATATATATATATATATATATATATATATATATATATATAGTACAATTTAATGTTTAATTTAAGGATTTTAAAAAAATTTGGTTGCCTTCTATGTGCGTATACTATTTAAACAGATATTTTGTGCTCCAAATTTCATAAAAAGCTAGACATTTAGTTTTTTAAGGAAAAAACTTAAAATTTGTGATTTTAAAAGGCTACTCCTTCTACAAAAAAAATTTACTTACTCGCATGAAATAAGATTTACAAGTACGTAAACTACGTATAACAAAGGTGGCATGGGTTTTGCGAGAACATGATTGGTATTCGTTCGATACTTCTTTTATGAATGCGTATTGATAATTCCTTAAAAAATGTATAAATTCTGAGTTTAATTATTTTTAAAAAAATAAGCATTTGCTTTGATGAAAAATTCATACCAACTTTTGTTACATGTACTAATAGCAATAGGTAAAAAAAATTCAAAGCATTAGGCGCAATAGAAGAAAGCGATAGCATTTTAAATAAAGATAAACTAGTTATTTTATCTATCTGAGATAAGTAAGTTTTTAAAGTTTTGATTTGCCATAGGGATGTGAATAAAAGCGAACATAAAAGCTGTCATAATTATGCATTTTTTTCAGCTTTCAAATTTTGTGAGGAGAAGGAAAATTGTATAAAGAATAATTTATAGGTTAAAGATAATTAGATTTGATATTTTGACCCATTTCGTTTCATCCCTTCATCGTTTTTGAAAAAGTACGGACCAATGATTCCACCAGCCCATAAAGCGCACCAAACAGTCAGTTTTTCTGGATGTAACGGTGTTTCGACATACAATTGTGGATTAGCTTCCCTCCAAATGCGGCAGTTTTGTTTGTTGACGTAGCCATTCAACCAGAAGGGCGCTTCATCGGTAAACAAAATTCGCTTATGAAAATCGGGAACAACGGCAATCTCGTTTTGGGCCCATTCGACGAATCTACGCCTTGCTTGATGATCGTTTGATGAATTACCAAACCAAACTGAGAATAAATCACTTGACAGCTGTTAAATCGGTCGCCATCTTGGAAAGTAATGCCAACTTAAACTTCTATACCTGAAAAAAAAACACACTCTTTATATAGTAATGCGATAAAAAAAGTTGTGTATCTTACCAGGCAAATAAATTTAGAAGTGGACTGTGATGACGTTTAAGAACTGTTGGATTTCCACAATCGGGAGCTCACTATTGATAAGCGCAAAGAAATAGATATATAAGCAAGAGTAAGACATTGAAGAGAACTTGAGTCTTTATATTCAGTTCAATCAGAAGATCGAATGACGGCCTGAGTTAAATTGAAAAAAAAAGATTAATATGAGGCTCATCTAGAAAGTAAGTTTCCCGATTCTTCCCCCTTTAAAGTAAACGCAATTAGCCGTGTTAATTGCGCATGTTTAATAGATCTATGACGTATCAATCATATGCCAGACGGACATTTCCCGCCTCTTGCCAGTGGTGTGGTAACAGTGGTCCGAAATGGAAACTCTTATTCCTTCTCCCGCCACCTGCGAGTTTCGGTCGGTGATAAAGTTCTTGAATGCACAAAGCATTCTGCCTATTGAAATTCATCGTCAACTCTGCCAGATCTATGGGCTGAACACACACACACACACACATCATGAGAAGGCAGATCGTGTGTCGCTGGTGTAGGAAGTTCACCGAGGGTCGTCAAAGTGTCCATGATAAAGATCGTAGTAGGCTTGTTGATCTTGTTGAGGTAGTGCGGCAGAATGTGATGGAGAGCAGTCGCTTCACGATTACGGAGCTGAGCAGCCAATTTCCGCAGATATTGTGATCCTTGTTGCATGAGATTGTCACAAAGCACCTGCTGTTCAAAAAATTGTGTGCCAGATGGGTGCCGAAAAACCTGACACCCGAACACAAAATTCAACGCTTAGGAGCAGTACTGAGATTTCTGAAACGGTATCACGATGACGGTGACGAGTTCCTTGACAGGATCGTCACGGGCGACGAGCAGCAGCAGTCAATGCTTTGGCGGCATAGCGGATCTCCGGTCAGGACGAAATTCAAACAGACGCTGTCGGTACGGAAAGTGATGTGCACGGTGCTCTGGAATAGGAAGGGAGTTCTGCTCACTGACTTCCTTCCACGTGATGAAACAGTAAACGTTGACCATTACTGTGAAACACTGCGGAAATTGCGACGGGCCATTCAAAACAAGAGGCGTGGAATGCTTAATGCAAGTGTTGTACTCCTCCGTGACAATGCTCGTCCACATGCGGCTCGACGCACAACAGCTGTTTTGACGGAATTTGGCTGGGAATTGTTTGATCATTTCCCCTATAGCTCTGTTCTTGCTGCCAGTGATTTTCACATTTTCTTGCACCTCAAGAAATTCCTGTTCTCCGGCGAGCGTTTTGGCAATGACGAACAGCTGAAGACGTCTGTCTCACGCTGGTTCCATTCACAGGAGGCAGAGTTCTACGACAGAGTGTTACAAAAGTCGAACCCACGATTCGACAAGTTTCTCAATTCTGGTGGTGGCTATGTTGAAAAACAGCTCTCAAACATTGCTTTACTTGTTGCCAATAAATATGTTCCTGAAAGTGTTAGTTCTTTTTTTTAAAAAAATAGGGTAACTTACTTTCTGGACGCGCCTCATAATTTTAGAAAATATAGCCTCCAACGACGAAGGTATTTTTTCAAAACAAGGAATTAAAAGATTATTAGCATACTACGATGCAATTTTGTGGGAGAAAAAAAGAAGACTTTGCGCTAGCAGACTATCTTGTTAGATTTTATGAAACCTTCTACATCAATATAACATCGGTTTGCGATTTTGTGTTTGTTTATCTAAGATTTTATTAAACATATTTTTTTTTATTACAAATAATTATTTTCTTTCGTCTCCGGCCCCAGCTAATTAATACATTTTTGTATATGAAATCATACCCCGATTTACGCGGTTATCGCTGTCCCACCTATAGCGTTAGTTTGGAATATTATTGAATTTGAAGTTCAGGTGGGAGGTATTCTCTCTTGTTCTCCACCATTCAGAATCATTTTATTCTACCGGGTGGTTACAATTAAAGTTATACTATTCACAGAGACCTGTAAAACCCATTCTGCTTATCGGATTTGATGAAACTTGGAATATATGCTATATGAATCATGGGGGAAAAGGTTTCTGTAATAAAAAATAATTCAAATTTTGACCACTAGGAGGAAATGGGGTGCCCAAAGAAAGACAAAACATATACTAGAATTGTTAAAATTCATTCAATCTCAGAATATATTCAATATGTGTTCCATTGACATTCATAACGCGTTGAAAGTGCATTATAGTGTTTTCCATCGTAACGCGAAGCAACTCAAGAGGGATTTCAGCCACATGGCGTATAATGCTAGCTTTCAAATCAGAGAAAGTCCTAATTCCTCCTCTACAAACACGGTCTTTAAGAAATCCCCAGAACCAGAAGTTACAGGGATTTAAGTCGGGAGAGCAAGAAGGCCATGCATCCGGAAAATATCTGGATAATCACGATTATCGCCAAAGTTAGTACTAAGCATTGCTTTGACTTGGCGCCCAATTTGAGGAGTTGCTCCATCTTGCATAAAGATAGTGGTTCGCAAACATTGTCTTTACTGCAAAGCAGGAGTGATTAACGTTGACAAACACCCGCTGAATGATTTTCGGGCTATGACTGCAAGTTTATATAGAGGTTTTAAGTATTTGCATAAGGAATATTCGATAAGAGCCACCTGGTGGTTAAAATTTGTACTAATTTTTTTTACTGCAGCAATCTTTCCTTCATGGTTCATATACCATATACTTCAAGTTTCATCAAATCCGATAATCAGAACAGATTGTACAGGCCTTTGAACAGTGTAACTTTAATTATAATCACCAGGTATTTCCTTAAATCTCGCAATCGTTCCCCGAAGTTATCGTGTACCAATAAATTAAGAATTAAAATAGACTGCATCAGGAATTTATGTATTCAAGATTTCTTTCAAAATCATTCGAAAAGTTTCAGAGAGAAAAGGTTAGAAGAGAGGCTAAAGGAGAGACTTCAGGAGAAAAACCGTACAACAGATTAAAAAAAGAGATCGTAGTCGAGAGTTACAGATAATGATTCAGGAGAAGATTGATTGTATGTTTTATTAACGTCGCATTTTGAGGCAACACGAAGGTTATTGGCGGAATGCCCAGGCCGATCAAGTTCACCAAAAGGTCTTAGAACTAGCCCTCCACCCGCCCCGCACGTGAAACAACTATCCTACATTCTGCCAATATTGAGCAAAAAAAAATCTTTTTCGATTCTTACCATTAGTTCACAATCTCCCTATATATATATATATATATATATATATATATATATATATATATATATATATATATATATATATATATATATATATATATATATATATATATATATATATATACAGTCGGACTTGTATATAACGAAGTCGCTAGATCCTGGAAAAAAGTTCATTATATAGAGGTTCATCTTTTAATATACCTTATAAACTACATAAAACAAATTTTAAATTCACAGACACTACATATTTAAAAATCAAGTAATTATTCACAACCTTTTTTAAATTAATACATGTTTATTTTATACATCTTACCCACCGAAAAAGAAAGAAAGAAAGAAAAATTGTAAGGAAACCAAGAAAAAAAATGTCGAAGAATTCACTGTATCTCCAATATTATGAAAATAATTTTATACTAAAATTAATGAATTTCCAGGACATTTTATAATTTAAAGCGTACAAGAGTAACATTAAACATACATTATTTTATAATTAGAACACGGGGACACAGGACAACTCCCCTGAGGGTGAAGGAGGATATCGAAGATGTTTCTAGTGAACTGGGCAATAGGGATTAAGGGTTGCGCTTCTTGGATGAAACGTCCAGAAATCTATTGCTCTCGTTGAGTTAGGATCTAATAAAACCAGTTCAAGGTTTATGACCACCATAAAATGTGTTAAAGAGTAATAACTTGAAATTTTTTCAGAAATACTTTTAAAATAGGAGAACAAAAATTGAATCACAAAAGAAAAAGTTCCTTATATAGAAAATGCACTTCGCTATATGGTTATTTTACGAAGGAAATCGTGAAATGTTCAAGGTTCTAGGAAAAAGTTCGCAATATAGAGGTTCGACTGTACATCAACTTTGCTTTTTTGCTGTCGGTGTCGTACTGGTACGGATCCACTTACCTTGAAAAAACTTAGCTTAGGAAAATAATTTTTTAAAGTATTTATATATATATATATATATATATATATATATATATATATATATATATATATATATAGTCATGTACAAATATAATTCAAATTTGTAATTTTTTTTTATTTTTTGGGTGCTTTGAATGGGACTTTTATTCTAAAAGGGACGGGGGGGGGTTACAGAAATCCTCCAAAGTAGATGTCTAAATGCGAGTTTTTGAATAATTTGAAAGATTCACAGTCCCCCAATAGGATGCCTGAATGTACATAATCATCACGCGACAAGTTTTTATTCCATGAAACATAGGTCGACAATCCCATGCTGTATGAGAATTTATCTTTCCACTCATACTATCACGTATTTGTGGCCGGAGTGTCATCAATTCGAGTCTCAGTGCCACAAAAACGCCACCATGTAAAGCTCCTATTTTACATTTAATATGTCGAGGTTCAAAGTGCTCCCGTTGGTGTGGTGTGGGAGTTCAGTGAGGGAGTGCCAACTCAATTGTCCTCCTCGTCATTTTGTCATGATTTAAAATTTCGAGGTCCGTCACCAGTGGCTCACTCACATCTCGTCATACCCCAAAACTTAACTCTATTGAAAGAATTTATCTTTTAAAAATCACGACGGGCCTTAGAACCTCACCCACGTATGCCTTACAAATCATATCTCGTACTTTCCCAATTCACTTTTTTGTTAATAAAGCTTTTCTTAAATACCAAACCTGGAAACTTCGAAAACCTGAATTTAATAATATTATTGATTGTCATTCCCCATTGAAAATTTTATTTCTCTCCACTCTGTGAAAGCTCTTAATAGAATTATTAATTTTAATCAATTGCAGGGTCCTAGCGAGTGGGAGGTGCACACCGACGGGTCCAAACTTGGAACGGAGACCGCGTTGGCGGTGTGTATTTTTTATCGGGGGTTCCTTTATATATATATGGGACCTATAATGTCAAATTAAAATCCTACAATTCTGTTTTCCAAGCGGAGGTGTTTGCAATCGGATTTTCCCTCCAAGGCGCAATTGCTAAAAATGTTAAAACTAATATTTACACTGATAGAGTTTATCCTCTATTCTTTTCCTTAAAGTCCTGCCAATAAATCTGCCTTTCATAATTTAGTAAGGAATAAACTTTTTTTATATACCGCAACTTATATAATATTTTCTGGATTAAGGCTCATAATAATAATTTTTTTAGTGATATTGCAGATCATTTTTCTAAAGTTGCTAGAGATGTAGAGGTGAGTATTCCCGCCCCCCGCTCTTATGTCATCAAAATCCTTCAAAATAAATTGATTCAGGATTAATTGAGGAGAGTTGGTGATCAATAATACCAGCTTACGAGTCAAATCCTTCTTTCCCAACCCAGTTTATATATGTTTACATATCAGTCCCCAATCCAGTTAGGAACGCAATTATTAACAAACCATGGTCCATTTGTTTCTAATTTGCATGGCTTCAAATTAAAAGCTACTCCCAATTGTCTTTGTGGTTCTGTTGGAGACGCTGACTATTATTTGTTCGCATGTCCTCTGACTAAGGTTATCCCTTTGGTCTATCCATCTAAACATACTAAAAAAAACCTGGTTCCAATCTATTATTAGAAATCCATTCACTTTAAATTAAAATCATGTATTACAATTGCCTTTACAATCCAGGATCCAATTCCTTAGGTGAGATTGGATCGGTTCTCTTATGTGGTCACAAGCGGTTTTTCTTTTCTTTTTTCCCCTTTCCCAAATGTCTCCTGCCTTTTTCTTCTTCTTTAGTACGGTGTATTTGTATTTTATATATTTATTACTTTTGATGTATTTGCAAGATTGCTGAAATAATGCGTATTCTTTTACCTTATCTCACCGTTTATGTTTGTTATTATTATTTTCAGCGTTGTATGTTTGATCCTTGCATTCACATATATATATTTCTTTCCATTTACCTTTAATTTGCAATATGTGCATTTAATAATGCATTTAATTCTGTATAAAATGTAAACTATGATTTTGATAAACAATGATTGATCGTGGGGGTGGTTGTTTCCCTGAGGATTGTTTTGCTTAAACCTCTTTCGAGTGAACTTGGTTCCCTAGACCAGTGTTCCCCAACCTTTTTATCGCCGCGAACCGGTAAACTTTGGATAATTTTACCACGGTCCGCTGAGGAGAGGATGTGGATTGTTTATATTTTAGATTGTTTTGTTTTAATAATTTTAATTTAATTGTATATAATCATGACTTCAGAATAAAATATAGCTACACCAAAAATGAATATAAAGTGATTTAACAAGGAATATAAAGTGATTTTCATAAAAAGTAGCCAAAACCCAAGAAAAATATGCCACAGTAAATAAAATGGAAATAGTTTAATGTTTCTTGTGAGGACCAGTAGTACTTGTTTCACGGACCGAGGGTTGGAGACCACTGCCCTAGGGCATTCCGCCAATAGCTCTTGTGTTGCTTTATAATGCGAAGAAAATAAATACTCATCGACGCAATAAAAGAATTTCTTCAAAAGTATTCCCTAAAAATCATTTTTTTTGTTTTAGTTCACAATGTCTTGGTAGTACGTTAAATAAAGTTTGAAAACCACTTGCTTAAAGTTTATTAAATACTAGCTGATGTACCCGTTCTTCGCACGGGGGAATCAAAAAATTAAGCAATACAAATCGAACGACAAAGAAGTTTTTAATGAGTTAATTTTACGTGAAATGCAAACATTAAACTAAAAAAAAAAGATTTTGCATACCTTAGCTGAACAAAAAATCATATTTCTTAAATTTTATGTCTGTAGGTCTAATAGCTGATATATAAAGTTATTTTTTTTTTGTTTATAACGCCCTTGTGGATCGATTTTTGAAAACAACTTCCTTAGCTGATCTTTGCTCAGTAAAAGTTACATATTGTTATAAATTTTCAGTAGTGAATGCTTAAAATAGCGTAAATAATTTATATCTGGATGTGTAATGCGTTTGTATTACTTTCTGTTGTATGTATTTTATGTTGTTTATGAAGTTGTAATATTCGCAAGCCACGCCGTTCCTTACATTATAATGGCGATTTAATGGAAACAGCGAAATGTTGGCGATAGAGCCAAGTTGGCACAATTTTTCATGATCATGTTGGCAACTTGGCGATTTATTGAACTGTGCAGAAGTTGAAATGCTGCAGCTTCATCTGGTGGGGATCTGCAACAAAGAGGAAAAGCACAAAAACCTTCTCCACAAAAAATACATATACATGCCAATTTTCTTAGTGATCGGTTGAACGTTGATCGGTGAACGTTGTTGGAGGGAAGCGAGATCATATGTGCAAACATCCATTTACACACACACACACACACACACACACACACACACACACACACACACACACACACACACATACAAACACACACACACACACACACACACACACACACACACACACACACACACACACACACACACACACACACACACACACACACACACACACACACACACACACACACACACACACACACACACACACACACACACACACACACACACACACACACACACACACACACACACACACACACACACATATATATATATATATAGAGAGAGAGAGAGAGAGAGAGGTAATTTATGTTATGAAATTTACTGTAGAATTATTACATTACTTTAAGAAAATTAATTATTCAAACTAAAACTCTTTCATTATTTATCATTCTTTTTTTCATTTCAGGTTCTTTCAATACATCAAATATTTAATTTTTTCTGATTTTTATGACGTTTTAGAACTTTTTAGATACGTTACCGAAACATCCTGTTTATAGAATAAAATGAATTGAATACATGCATCAGATATTCTATTTAACATTCAAAACGGACAGTGCCAATGCACTCTATTTCCCAGAACTTTATTTGTCAATAAATCTAGCGGAAAGTCCAACTCGACAATTGTATCAAAATGTCACTGATAACAATCGCCACCTCCGCCATTACAATGTACAAAACGTGGACGTAATTGGCGTCACTTTGGGACTTGGCGGTACTAAATGAGGCGTCACATTTGTTGTAGCGTCTATTGAGCATTATCTGGAGAACAGAGGAAACTGTTAAGGTTCAGAACATTTGTCGGTGCACTTAGATAGTAGTTTCTTCTATTTAGAGAGAAATTCCAGGAAGAGTAATTTCTGGGCCTAGATGGGATAAAACGGTGAAATGGACACAGCAGATGAAAGATGTTATCATCTGTGATATTTCGTTTTCTGGAGGATTTTGTTATCAGAAAAGGAGAAAATGATCTGGTTTTTCCTACCCCTTAAGAAAGAAAATCCAAACGGTTAAATATTTTGGGGGTTTATTTATGTCAAGTTTGTGAAATTTATGACCGAAGTTATATCGAAATGTTCTGACAAATAAATAAAAGAACGAGGATTAAACTTCGGGAAGCTCATTTGTAAAGAATTAAGCTTTTAGTGAAAATATTTTGTTAGAAAGAACCTTTTTTTTATCGCCATATCTAATATTTTGGAAAAGTCTTTCTTGAAATGTGTTTTTAAAAATACAGTGAGAAATGCGTTTAACGCGAAAACACTTTAAACGAAATATCGATTTACATGAAATAATACAATGATCCCGTCAAAATACTATTGATTATCATGTATTTTTTTCTTTTAACACGAAACGAAAAGCGCTTAACACGAAATGATTTCCCTTCTGAGAGAAAAGATTTAAGAGGGGCGTGAAACGAAAGAGAAGTGGCTTCAAGTTTCGTAGAAAGGTAGCTAATTTGGCTTTGAAATATCCTCGGAACAGCCTGTAAAAGAGTCAATTTTGTTTATTTAGACTTCTTTCAATCTCCACCCCTACGAACCCCGCACAGAACATCTCATTTCTCATTGATTGGCTTTGGAATTCGGTGACTAGTACATCGTAGTGTGACTAAAAATTATTGAGTTTGGTTCGTATTTTTTTTTACGATCACAATGGAAAAGAGATCAAGGGAAAGAAAAATGTTATTTTATTTAAAATGAAGATGGAGCTTCTTAAGGCTGTTGATCAAAAATAGAAGACGAACACGGAAATCTGTAAAGATTTTCCTTTCTTCCTCAGTGGCTCAACAGCCTAGGGTGGGCCTTGGCCTTCTCAAGAAGCCTTTTCCAAGCCAGCTTCTTCCTGCTAGTGTTCTCCAATTCTTAGTTTTCAAAACTGCGAGATCTTTTTCTAGGTCATCAATCCATCTAAGATTTGTCCTGCCCTTTCTTCGTGTGCCATTTGGTTGAGGTTGGCATTGAAGACTTTGCGGTCTTCGTTCATTCTGATAACGTGACCTGCCCATTTAATTCGTTGTATTTTGATGAAGTTAACAATGTCAGATTCTTTATACTATTGATAGAGTTTTAAATTTAATTTTTATCGCAACGTTCCACTTTCCTGAATTCCTCCAAAAACAAATCTTAAAATCTTCCCTTCGTAGATACTTATCATGTTCTCATCTTTTCGAGACATGGACCAAGTTTCCCATGCATAAGTTAATACTGATCTTAAAAGACTTTTATACGATAGAACCTTTTTGTGTGAGTGTGAGTGTTTTTCTTTTGATTAAATTTGATTTAGTAAAGATTTTTGTATTACTAAATATTTTGATATTTGCTTTATTAAGTTCTTGTGAATGTTTCTGATTCATTGATTTTTTATATAATACATGTATATATACATATCTATGTAAATAAAATGTACACTAATAAACTTAATTATAATGAATGTATGTTTTTTTGCGATATTCTTTAACACGAAAGAAATATTTCAATCCCCTCAATTTCGTGTTAAACGATTTTCACTGTATTTTTCATGAATAAAAGTGATAAGATATTTTTTGAACACATCGTTTACTTGCTGGTTCTAAAAGCAAGATGCCTGTCTCGCGGGCTTCTCTCGAGGTTTCCTTCTCAAAAATAACTTCAGGTTTCTTAAAGATTATTGAAAAGATTTTAAAGGCAAGAATCTTAAAAGAAAATGGGATATCTAAATACTCGTGTATAATGCTTAGTAAAGTGAAATAATATAAAGCTAAGAAAAGAGATAGCAGTTTGACAACAGATAATATCCCTTAACCAATACTTAATGAGTGAGGGAATTATATCGAGGAAGTTTGATTAGGTTTAAGTCGGAGTCGGGATCAAAATTGGAGCTTTTTCATCGGTCATTTTTAGAGGATCGTATTGGTAGCCTACTTCTCAAACTGTGTGTAATAGATAAGGGAAAATTTAATTGTTTTGATTTGAGTATGTTAAAAAAAATTCATTTTACCCGCCCCCCATAATCAATCTGGTTAATAAACAAGTAATATATAAAAAAAATTTACGTCAATTCCTACTTGGGTCAACAAAGAAAATTTTTTTGTTTTGGTTACTTTTTATTAAATATTAGTTACAATTAATATAAATATGTATATACATATGACAGAATCACAATATTAAGTGACAAAATAGAAAGTGATTTTCCTTTCCCTATATAGGGTGTTGGACTTTTTTTTGTTACTATTTATTCATTGATTAAAATTAATATTCTAATAAAATAGTATGGTAAAAAAAGAAATCACATTTTTAGTAATTAGGGCATCACAGGTGGGAGTCGAACCGATGACCTGTAGATTAGAAACCCAACTCGATATCCATTGCGCAACAGGACCATTTTCCTTCCTATATTTGCTGTCGGACTATTATTTTTTTGTTTGTTATTATTTATTATTTTTTAATTTAATTAATGAATTAATATTAAAAAATATTAACATTGTCATACAATACAAGTTTAAAAAAATGTATTTGAACTGGAATGAATAGCCGCCCCTCCGGGTATAGTGGTTAGTGACGCTGACTGCAGTGCCGTAGGATCTGGGTTCGAATCCCGGGTAAGACATGGATGTTTGTGTTGTAATCCTTCACTTCTTTGAGATGCGTGCTTTGCGTTTACTTCTATGTTAGCCTCCGTGGGATACTTTGTGGTGGACGGGGTTATAAATGTTCTCTATAAAAAAACTTCAATGGTTGAATAGAAAGTATTTGTGGTTAACAATTGAAAATTTGAACTATATATATATATTAATAGTACATTTACTCACACATAGGGGAAATTTGAATAAACATTTTGTGAGTGCGGAATCCTCACAGTCAGCTATATAGACAATGGGGGTTCTATTACAGTATGAGTGTCAAATTGGGGCTACATGCGGGCCGCAATGGACATTTTTGAGGCTGGCCAATATATCGGTACACAATAAGATATAATAAAATAAAAAAAAAATTCTCGTGAAATAGGAAAGATAGTAGCGGAGAGGAAATGTCGTGTCAAGACGTAAACATTAAATTTTTCTTGTTCTTTTATGTATGTTTATTATGATATATATTATTCGAAATAATCTTACTTTTCTATAAATATTGATTTTTTTTTGCGGCCCACTTAAAATTAAAACTTTGACCCAAGATAGCCTTTGAATTTGACACCCTTGCATTACGGGTCCAAATGTCATCCTTGTCGTTGACAAAGTGAAAAATTCTGCTTCCAATACGTACTTATATTACTCTAGTTTAACGTTAATTAAAATCAAAGGTTATCTTACAATTTACCAGACCTTTTTACTAATATGTTTAATACAAATATACACTTCAACAAAATACCTTGACATCATTAAACAATCCTCATCTATTAAGTAAAAATAATCTTTTTGTTGTTGCGAATTCCGAAATTTGCAGCGGAATTTCCAAACTCGAAACGATCCGAGAGCTCCGCGTGCTCCGAACTCTACCAATCCCGTTCCCATAGCAACCGCATCTCCGTCATTAAAAGCCAGACGTTGGCACGAAGAAATGGTTGGAGAGAGGGGCTAAGGACCTTTTCCCAGACAATCGATGTGAAAAGAATGATCGAATTAGAAGGGGGTGGATGGAAAGAAAAAAAAATGAAAATCTAGAATGTTCGATGGGGGAGGGGGGTCGAAGAATGCCTAATATCTCGGTTGGAGATTCTTTTTCGGAAGTGTTCGAGAGAAAAGTTGCTTAAAAAAGCGCTCAACTCTAATTGAACATTTTTCTCTTGATTGAACGGTGTCCTGTCGAAAAAAAGGGAGGGGAACTGCTTGCATATTTTAGGCGGTGAATGCTAATTGGATGATGAAGTTAGGTTTGATCATGAGTCTCGGGGTTTTTACCAGGTTACCCTTTTTTCATTTTGGATTAAACTTGACATGGTAATATTCCCCATACGTTTTTAAGTTAGAAGAATGTTGATCAGTTATGCGAGTCAGGAAGAGTGTCAAGGTTTTGAAGTAATTACAAAATACAAATCTCTATTTCTAGTTCAAGTTACAAGGAGATTTCTACTTAAAAAGGTATTTAATTTTTTGCAAAAAGTACTGAAGGTCAGCTCTTGTTGTTGTAAAAATTATATTTTATTTTAAAAAGTATTGTATTTTTGTGCTTACGGGTAAGATATATTTTAAAATAGCATATTTTTAAATATCTTACCTTAAACCTAAGTTCTGAATGTTTTCAGTATATATAGGGTATGAATGCTTTAGAATGTCTTGGAGAATGAACATCAAAATTAATAATAAAAAATTACGGAACTAAAAGGTGACTGGTTACGTTTGGAACAGTAATTTTAAAAAAGAATATAAAAGGATATATTTTTTTTATGTTAAATGTCGTTTGAATTAGAATATGCATATAAAGTTGTTTTAAGAATATTATTACAAAAGAAATAAGTATTTAAATACATTTTTTGTCAAAAAGTAAAGAAAGAAGTACATATTTAACAAGACATTCTCCTTTTATGAAAAGAATGGTTCTATAAAAGTAATATTTTGCCTATGCGTATTAATAGAACCTATATACTGATCTTAAACTAAGACTTTTGAAATGTATAATTTAGAAGAGGATTTATTCATATTTTATCATATCAAAATAGAGATTTTTCAACAAAGAACACCTGTTACTATTTAGATTGATAATAACTCTGAAAATAATAGGAATTTTTCAAAAGTCCTAGTTTAGCTCCTATATAAAAATCTTAGATATATATAGGTAAAATATTATTACTATAGAAGTAGTTTTCAAAAAAGAACAGTTTGAAAATATGTCATTCTTTCTTCAGTTTTTCGCTCAAAAGTTGCATTCAAATAACTTTTTCTCGTATTATTATTCTTAAAACAGCTTTAAAACAACATTCTAATTCAACTGTGACACTAAATGTAAAAAAAAAATATTCACTTATGCACTTTTTTAAAATCTTGGTTCTGAACGTAGTCACCTTAAAGTTGCTCTAAACTTCTCCATAATATAAAAATTTTGTATTTGAAAATACATTACTTTTTTCAATTTTAGGTGCACTATTTTTTTAAGTACATATAGATTTTTGAATAATTGGTTCTGGAATCTCTACCAAAGGTCGTTTCGAAAAAGATAAACAACTTTCTGTTTCTAAATTCAGTGCAAGCGTAAAGGAAATGATTGAAATAAGGTAAATTTTAGAAAAAAGTAATAGGAAATTTTAAAAAAAATGTGCCTTCTATATAAAACACCATTTAAGCAAGTTTTACTGTAAAATCTCAACAATACGTCGTCCTTAGTGAAATGACTTTCATCTTATTTAATTTGCTCTATCCCGGTTTCCTTGAAAATCCGCTCCACTATCAAATATATTAAGAATTAGATTGAACTATTAAGTTTATAAAAGGATAAATTTGATTTAAGTATAACCTCATCTTAAGGTATCAGAGTGCTTGCGACAACTTTTTTTTTATTAAGAAATGGAGATATGGGGATTTATTTGTGGTTTTTAGATTTATTTAGTACATTTTAAGAAAAATATGCTACAATTAAGAGAAAAAGAAATTATTATTACTAATATGGGAGAAAGTAGGTAAAAATTTACAAAAAAAAAAAATTACATAAACAGTGACCATTCTATACAAAAAGTTTTCGAACAAATTTTCAATTTGATGCGTTGTTTTGCTATTCATTTTTAATATGACCTTCAGGATAAGAGATATTTTAATTTTTACAAAAACTAGAGCACTTTATCCTACTTACTATACAAAGATGCTTTTAGAAACAGTGATTATATTCACATAAGGGACTGTAATCTTTGTAATAAAACAGTGATTGATAAATCTGAAGGTTAAAACACTATTATAATTATATCGAACCTACACAAAAAATTTCAGTTAATTATTTTTAAAACTGTTTGACTAATCGTTGTCACCGCTTAAGCATGTTCAAAATAACACATTTCGAGTATTACGCTTTTTAAAGTATGACATCTTGTTTAAAGTAGTGGCATCTGCTTTTGATAAAACACTTGTAGCTTTTGTTCTAGGGAATGGAAAATAATAAACTTGGCATTTTTTATAAAGCTAATAAGATGGCGTATAAAACAAAATCATGAAAAAATTTGTCAATTTTTAGCAAAATTCACGATTTTAGGATAGTTGGTTACCTTAAGCTTAATTTTATAGTTTCCGTAGACGAAGATTGCTCGAAATTCTACTATAATAGCTCCCATAAAAATAAAGTTGGCCTTAAATTCGATTACAATCCTTCTTCCCCTAAATTTAATAGATGTTCCAGTTGTTGAAAAAGAATAAGAGGTACATTTAGGTATTTACGCTAATACTAACATCAAAAATCATTCAATTGATTTAATTTATGATCAAATTGTAGACAAAACGATAAAATGTAGAATATGTTAAAAAATGATTAGTTGTCGACGTGATAAATAAGTTTGATTCATCTTAATATGAGGAAGTTCTAGAAAAATCTGACCTTCAGTGCGATGACTTTTTCACTCTTTTCAGATTTATTCAGACGTGACATCATTGTGTTTTCTATATTTTCTTTCTGATTTCATACAGCGCTAATCAAGAAGCATTGTGTATTATGCATATGCAACTTAATTCTCTTAAAAAATACCTCACAGAACAGATTTTTGATACAAAACAGATTTAAGATTTTTTTATAACTAGATTTTCATTTATCTTATATGCGCCAACATTAAATAGAATTTAGAACATTGATTGCTAAGCCCTTAAATGCATATTTTTCCGACCTGTCTACATACTGATTCTTCTTAACTTTGTTCAAAAACCCGATTGTATGTGTTTCTGAACGCACACACTCAGCTTTATGGAGAAAAAGGTAATCATGAGAGAAAGAAAAAACTTGGCATTACTTTTAACGTTTTTTTTATCTGTCATATTTACTCGAATCAAAGCCGTACTTTTTTCCCCAATGTTAATGCTTCTGAAAATCGGGTGCGGCTTTGAATTGAAGGAAAAAAATTCGCTGGATGGGGCAAATACAGGTTCATATATGAATTTAAAAGTTTATAATGCCGGTAAAATAACTGATTATTCATTTATAATTAGTCCTCATTTTAAAGTTAATTTAATTTCGTAAAATTAGATATCTTTCGAAAATTTGGAGATTTGGGATGAGGCTTGGATTCGAATAAATACGGTAATTGAAAAACAATGATTTCATTTCTATTTTCAGGTAAGCTATTAATGTTTGATGTTGCTTTTGAAAATTTTTTTGGATAGATGTTATATTTTGGGGAAATACCGTATGTTGCTAAAAGTCTGCATACAACTTTTTCAAAATAAAAAATCAGTATTATTACCTAGATTTTTTTTATCTGTTTTTTACGTTGTCTATGATTACAATCCTATTGAAAACAATTTATTATAATTAAAAAATCATTCTTTTAACGGTTACGAAAAAATATATTTATTTTTCATACATATCGATAATTTTGTGACTTCTTGCAAGCTTTATCAGTATTATGTGAATAATTTTTAAACAGAAAAAAACATTAAAAGATGTTTAAAATTAACTGACTTTAAAAATACAATTTAGTTAAGTATACAAATCTGTCAATTACACCCAAAGAAAATTTTTAAGTAAATTTTTGACGTATATAAATTTTTGATATATATATATATATATATATATATATATATATATATATATATATATATATATATATATATATATATATATATATATATATATATATATAACTTAGAGTTAATAAAAACTTCCTTTCTTAGCAATCCATTGCAATGAAGATATTTCAGTTACAACTTAAAAAATTATATATACAACATGAATAAAAACCATTTCATTTGAATTATTAATAAAAAAAAGAAATATATTTTTCATTTGTTTCTGTATTACAAACCTGGGCGTCTTTTTTAATTAAAAAATATTCAATTTCGTTATTTCCACAGTAATATTAAAAAAGAAGCAGATTTTCACAATTTTTGTTAAAAAGAAGTTTCTGACTTTCTCTAGAAGTACGGATTACTCAGCGTCTGTTCATAAGAAGGGCACTTCTCTCACTTTTTGGAAATTATTCATGAACAAAACGAATACTAAAAAAACGCGCGGAAAAAAAAACAGTACTCGCAATTCATTTCATTTCGTTTTTGAAATTTACCATGCGAGAACTATTGAAGTGCTCTTCACTTTTCGGCTGGTTAAAATGGCAGCTGCTTCGAAATTCGTTTTCCTTTTTTGTCTGCGCGATATTCTCATTCTTTTTTTTTAATTTCACTTTACACGGATTTAGAGTGTTTTCAGCTGTCACTGCCACTCTTTATACACAGATAACAAATGTATTTGTGTAAATATAGCAGTCAGAGTATGATATTCATGTGATATTGAGCAGAATTTCTTCGAAATATAGTCGAACCTCTATATAACGAACCACTATAATGCAAATTTTTTATATAGCGAACTTTTTCCTGGAACCTTGAACATTTCACGATTTTCTTCGTAAAATAACCTCTCTATAGTGAAGGGCATTTTCTATATAACGAACTTTTTCTTTTGCGATTCAATTTTTTTCTCCTTATTTTTAGAGTATTTCTTAACAATTCAAGTTATTCTCTCTTTAATTCATTTTATGGTGGTCATAAATATTAAACTGCTTGTATTAGATTCTGATTCGCCGAGAGCAACAGAGTTCTGGAAGTTTCATTTAAGAAGTGTAACCTTTAAACCCCATAACCTAGTTCACTAGAAACATACTCATTATCCTCTTTCGACCTCAGTGGAGTTGTCCCGTGTCTCCGTGTTCAAATTATAAAATAATGTATGTTTAATATTACTTGTGTGCCTTAAATTATAAATTGTCCTAAAAATTTATTAATTTTAGTATAAAATTATTTTCTTAAAATTGAAAATACAGTGATTTCTTCCACATTTTTTCTTTCTTGTTTTCCTTGCAGTTTTTCTTTCTTTCTTTTTTGATGGGTAAGATATATAAAATAAACATATATTAATTTTAAAAAAGATGTGAATAATAATTTTTTTTTAATATATAGTGTTCATGAATTAAAAATGTGTTTTATGTGATTTATAAAGCATGTTAAAAATGAACCTCTCTATAACGAATTTTCCATGTAACGAACTTTTTTTGGGGGATTTAGGGACTTCGTTATAAAGAGGTCCGACTGTATTTTCTTTTGAAAAAAGTTGTTATATCTCATATTTCCTATAAATGAGGTGTTTATCAATTAATCGACGTTTGCTATTTTCATTCTGGGTTAAAATTAGTTGGACGTATTACTCTAAAAATGACCAAAATATCGACTTATTTTTACCTCATATTAATTGTGCAACTTTTCTAAACATATGTAAGAAATTTTATAGCTCTAGCTACATTATTTTGCTAGTTATTCACTTTTTTGACAGTATGTCGAAGCGAAAAACCGAAAATATAGCATGTGACGTCTGCATTTATATAGTTCTTTAATTTATTTTGCTGACCTTTAAAACTTAAAATCACTTTTTTCCTCTGATTTTTATTTTACACGATAGCTGTGTATTTAAAATGATACGACGATTTTAATATTGTATGTTAAGTTTTGAAATTTTTTGTTTTTCGTTGTTTTGTAAAATATTTAGGATGATTTTGTGCATAGAATAAATATATAGCATAACATTTATTTTTTTTTAAAAAAATCAAATTTAAATGTAGCTGTTCGTTTACTATTTTTTATAGGGTCCGATGTGAAAAAAAAATTGAAAAAATAAAAGTATCACTAATCCCATGCATAAAATTGCGAGCAACATTCCTAATAATATTAGAAATAATTGTTCAAAAATATTAAAATTTGTAAAAATATAGAAATTTTTTAAAAATATTATAAAACATTTTAAAAAATTCAAAATTTAAAATAACTGATTAAAAATTGCATTTTTCTTCTGAAATGTTTATTTCATGTGTGTGTAACTAGGGTATATGTTTTTTTATATAAATATATGAATAAAAATAATTGAGAATAGGACACCATATATATAAAAAACACTTCTCTTAAGAAGAATTTTTATTCAGAACTGATCTTAATGTTTCTGATGTATACTATAATGCAGATACATCGAATTTTTAAAAAATGTATTAATTTAATTTATTTTTTACTAGTATGTTTTTACTATAACAGATATTGAGGGATAAAAAAGAGTTCCGAAACAAATTCATTCTTTTGTATTGTTTTCCTTTTCTACCGTGAAGCAGAAAGATTTAAATCCACTGATAAAACAAACAAACAAACAAAGAAAAACAATTTTTTTGTTTCTCAAATCGCCCCTAAAAGTGTAATATTTATATATAAAAACTAACTTCCAAAATCGTTTCCATAAAGTGCGAACGACCTTCTGTATTCGCAATTGTATCATGAGTATCTTCTCATTACAAGCAGTTTTGAAAGTAAATTAAGTTTAAAATTAAAAATAACCGATTTAAATTGTGTAGTGTGTAATCTTAATTTATGGCACAATTATATACAATGTACATAAACTTCTTATAAATCTCAAAACTTTCATATGAAATTAGAGCGTATTTGTGTTCTTTAGTTCAGTTTGAGTCTATATTTATGACTAAGAGGAGATGAGATGTTTGTTTCTCTATGATAATTTGATTGAGATGTTATTTTTGAACATCACTGCAACGATTAAATACTAGGAAAAGATTTATATTAATAGATTTAGTTAAAAAATATTTAGGGAGGCCACGATATCCAAAAGGAGATGGAGCTCTTGCTCTGAATTAATGTCTGATTGATTCACTTTTGTCATGGATAGTATAACGAGAATATTCATAGATAGCTTCACTTTAAACTTGGTTAGATGGTAAAAAAGAAATGCCCCCCACCCAAAAAAAAATACGGCACAATACTCGCGATATTGTCGATAACTTTCAAAAAATATTTTACAAATGGCTTGTTGTTTTTAGAACTCAGTCACTTGAAAAGTACTTGAGGTTTTATATTTATTGTTTACGAAAAAAATTTTAATTCTAAAATTCACAAAATAATTAACACAGAAAACAAATTATTTTTTTAAAAATGTTTTGTGAAATTAGCTAATAAATGAAATTTTCAATTAGAATATAATATTTTAAAAAATGGAAAACCTGTACCAACGGGCTAAGAGATATTTGTTCCAACATGTCAATGCGCTTTATGACAAGTCACTTCTAGCTCGTCTAGTTGCCGCGGTAGCTGGGTGGTCATGCTCATGAATTCATAGTTGACGGGATCTGAGTTCTGGAGCTACTGAAGACTTGCTCTTTATAGGAGCTTATGCATTTTAAAACTGTCTTGGTTGGATATACTCACGTTAGCGTGTTGAGGAAGTCTAGAGAGTAGTAGTGCATGTTCAGGTATCGTCTCCGTCTCTTGATCGAGTTTCAAAATTCATCAGCAATTCTCTGATGTTGCTTTAGAATGCGACTGAATCAAAAATAAAAAAAAAATCTGTAGCTCATTGATTATGGTCCGCACACTATAACATTATTCTGATTTTGTTTTTATCACATCTGCCTGATTTGGCCTCATCGAAAATTTTGACTCTTTACGAAACTACACTGATGTTGCTTGAAATATTTTCGAATATTCAGATTCTGAAAATGTTCTATTTAAACAACTTTCGAGTCTAACACACACTGATGCAACATATCTTTTAGAGACAGTTTTGATAAAAACAAAATATAACCTAGAAATTACATTAAATAAGGATACTAGTAGGTGAAAATAAATACTTTTAAAAGATTTTAAGCACATTTTCATTTCTTTAAAAAATACAACTTATATTTGCTTTTCACAAAATATTTATACTCCATCCTTCATTTCAATTCAGTAGATAATTAAAACAAACAGAAGAATCTTCTTTTAGGTACTTTTTTTTCTCTAGCCATTCATAAATTTATTTAACTTTTCTAATGTCTTGTGAGCTCGTATATCATCATGAAAAATAGTGCATTCTTACCATTTTATTATCGAGTACTCTTCTCAGTGTCCAGGCATTTCATAAAAAGATCAATATTTTACATATTTTTTTACAACTAAATAACTCATACAGCACATTGTTATCATACCAAAAAAAAGTACGTAATTATCTACACATCATCAGAGTATTTGTTAACAAAATTGCTGTTATAAATTACCAAAAAAAAAAAACAACAACCTTTTATCACTGTGTGAACATAGTAAAATATTTCTCTAAACCTAAGAAAGAAGCTAAATTAATTACTCTGTTATATCTCAACCAAAAACATATAGATATATTTCTATTTTTTTATATTTCCACTATCTTATTAAATATCGTCTTCCCTATAAATATATTTTTTTTGTCATAAAGATCCCTACCAAATGTTTGGTAACATAATCCAGCCCATTGTAGACTCTTCCCCTTCAATTACAACCAAACGATTTGCTTAATAGACCTTCTTCTTTTCGAAAATATCTGTTGTTTAACAGAACAGTCAACCCCAGCAACAAAATCAATGGCCTTAAAACAGTGGACCAACTCTGTAATGAATGCTTATGCTTTTCCACCAGAACTTGGAGACCCACCAAGAAAAGGCCCGGAGCATAAAATAAAACATTAAAGTTATTCGCTGTAAAATGTGAAATGATAGATGGTATGATTAAACGCGTTGGATATATCATCGGGCCTGGTGTGCAGGGGGATGTAGTTCTTTTTTGTTGGGGAGGGTATAAGAAAAAGATTCTGTGCCTCGAATATACGCCGAGGTACCTGATACTTGGCCACCATCCAAAAGCATCTTAAAATTGTCAGAATTATAATTTTCGTTGTTGGTGTTGGAGGATTTTTTTAAGCTCCTTGGCTACCATCCAGTGTACTCTACTGTGGTGTAGAAATAACCCTTTCTTATATATCCAATTTATAAGGGTAAAAATAGTTGATGATAACTAAAAGAGCTTGTTATAGAGGGTATCCTGTTATACCATGTACATTAAAGAAATATTATTTTTTCTTATATATAGTAGATTATTTTCCCCATCTGTTCTATTTCAATAAAAAATGGAAGCATTATCCCTTTCTTCTTTTTGAAACATTAATTTTGATTTCAAGGTACTTTGTACCCACAAGGAAGGTATTTTTTTTCAGAGTCCAATTTCATACTATAAGATGTTTTCTCATGTACGTCAGATTTTGAGATCCGTTTTGGGTAATATCATTTGCTGATCTCTAACCGATTACGAAAGTTGGCAGCAAACTCAATGGTAAACAGAAAAATGCGTCTATCTTTTGGGAAGTCTT
The DNA here is from genome assembly GCA_019973935.1 of Trichonephila clavipes. Classification (NCBI taxonomy): domain Eukaryota; kingdom Metazoa; phylum Arthropoda; class Arachnida; order Araneae; family Nephilidae; genus Trichonephila; species Trichonephila clavipes. The sequence goes on along the minus strand of BMAU01017210.1, from coordinate 1,353,652 downwards.
CCAGTTTTATAATGGCTATTAAGAATTTTTGTAAAATGGAAGCAAAATGTGTTTTTGTAAGTTACAGGTACAAACAGATGCAGCTAATAAATGTATTTAGAGAAGAATAGCGAAATAAAAAATATTTAATCAATGTAAAAATAATGAACTGATACAAATGATATTAAGGTGAATGCCTACATTGAAAATGTCGTTTTTCGTCAACATAAGGCATTTTTTTTATTTCATAATTTTATAGTTCAGGGATGGTGAACCATTGGCACGCGCGTCATTGATGGCACGCGATAGAATATTTTGCTCAAAATGGTTGGCATTTGGTTTCAAAATAACTAAGTTCACTATGAAGTATTACGAACAAACGCGAGTGATCGGTCGAGGTGCGGCGGGGAGCACACCCGTTTGTTATTTCCTTGCGTTGGTTACTTCGTGGACTTCAATTGCTTGTGATGCAAAGTTCGTCTACGCTTAGCATAGTCAATTTCATTGACACAACTGTATTTTAATTTTTTTTGTGTTACATTCACGATTTTTAAGTGTTATTTAACATGGCTAGTTCAGAAAAAGAATAAAAAGCGCAAGATAGTATGCGTAACTGAGAATTTCAAATTTGGTGAATCTAGAAATATGGCCTTATTAGTAAAGGCAACAAACCGGTATGTGTTTTATTTTCTGAAATAATGGTATGCAGAACATCGTCTATAAAACGGTATTTTGAAACAAATCGCAAATACTCTTGTCAAAAAAGTGAACCACAACAAAAGCAATTAATCGCTTAAAAACCAATTGTATATGACTCCAATTGAGCATGCATTCTACTAAAAGCAATGTCTTACAGACCTAATATAAGTTCTTTGTCATTCAATCTGCAACAACAGATCACACACTATAAGTTTGTTTTAATATTACTTTTTTTTAAGTATACGTGTAACTAAAACCTTTACAGCTATACAATGTAAAAGGTATTTTTTCGTAGCAAATAGAGTTTTGAGCTCTTAGTAGTTAGTTTTATTATTTTCCCAATAATCACAAGTCAAAATTATTTGACGGCACGTCTATACCTCATTAAACACACCTTTATAAAATAATGGCACGTTGATCCATAAAGATTTGCCACCCCTGTTATAGTTTGAACAGTTTTCTTTCCAAAACAGTTTTTCTTTTTTCTTTACACGAAATAGAAATAAAGTTATAGTGATTTTAAAAAACATCACTCTATGCAAAGGGGCAGTAAGATGAAACTTTAAATGAATTTTTCTCAAAATTATGTTTTCGAAAGAAACTCTTTACCAGATACATGATATCTTAAGAACCAAACCAGATAACGTTTTGAAATTTTGTGGGAATGTTTATTATATTATTTTTCATAAAGTGGACCATAAGTTTTGTTGTAGATTAAATATTTTTTCATTTAGGGTAGTTTTTATAAAGAAAAAACTTAAAAAATATCAAAATTTTTATATTATTATTAATAATTCTAATTTTTTTTTGTATTTTAATATTTCTCTAAGATTTTAGCTCATTTTGAAGAGCACCATAATATGTATGTTGTGTATAAAGAAAATTATGATAGTTGCATTAGAAATTTTTATACAGTATTACCCGATTTAGGAAAAATTTGGGAAAATTTTCCTTGAAAACAACCAACTTTTCTAAAAGTACAATATTTATTTAAAAATTTCTATGCATTTACGTATTTTTTTTATTTTTCTTCCTAAGAACACTCAATTTGTTTCAAAAATTTGTTTTTATAAAAAAAATTGGGTCTGAAGGTAGGCAGGTCACCTTAAGTAACTGAAAATGCGCACAAGACTTAGAGAAGACAATGAAATTAAAACTTTTAAGTTGAGATCAATGGAAATTCTTAATTTATTCAAAAATTGTTTCGAAAGACAATTATCATTATAGTTTGAAAACTATTCAAAATTCTTATTTCGTAAATAAAAATTTTGATATTATAACTCTAATGTGTTAATTTTATATATATATATATATATATATATATATTCTCTTCTGGTCTCCATATATATATATGGCCGTTGTATATATATATATATATATATATATATAGTGAAAGTGAGAAGCAGCAAATAGAACGATGGAGTGCTAGAGCATATGCGCGAGCAGGCGTTACCTTCTGATATTATCTGTTTAAAAACTATATATATATAAAATATATATATATATATATATTTTTATATATATATATTTTCAACTAACTTTTATTGAAAAATTTCAATAAATTACTTTAACTATTATTAGAGTGGAATTTTCGATATTTTGGGAAACACAGTTTAAGCATAATGACGTATGTTATAAAACAAAGGATTAAAAACATTTTTTCTCCCTCAAAAAGCTGCATTTTAGATAGATAGTTTAAAAAAAATGCAGCATCTCTTAGCCCTTTTTTTAGATACTTTCAATATGGAAGTAGAATAGTCAGCAAAGAATTTTCAAATGAAATTGTGAGTTATAATCTTTAAATTCAAGTTTTCAAAACTTATTTCCAATCAGCTAGGTGTGTTCTGGTTTCTTCCTTCCCAAGTATTGAAACTAAGTTTATGGCTTGATTTCAAATCTTACAATCTGTAAAAGGAGGAAGGATTTTATTTTAACCCACACCTCTCTCTTTATTTATCGCCAAATTGGCGAATTATGATTCTCATATTGGTTAGAAGTGCAATATGAAAAATGTGGCACAATTTGGCATAATTTATTTTTGTCCTTTGAAAAAGGTGGAGTTTACAATATGATTTTTCGAAAAAGCTTTTGGTAAGTCAGAAGTCGTTTTGATATTTTAAATTGACCGCATAACCAATAAAACTTAATATTCAGATATATTTTAAAATAAAGTCTCAGAAGAGGTATTGATACTATTTCAAATCTTTCAGGGTTCTAATAAATAAATAATGTAAAATTTTAGAAAAGATATACATATGAAAACACCATTTTCTTAAGTGTTCACTGCTTTAAAATAGTTGCTCTAATAATCAATTGGTTTAAATTAATGGTATTCCTTTATTGCGTAAGATCTTTGGAACAATTATAATTAGAACTCACGATTTGAATTCGTTAACAGTTACAGTTAATATCTTTATATGGGATATGGAGTAACAAAGGCTATTATATATATTCCAGAATTCTTTAACATTATCTTCCCTATACATACTATCGATATTACGTATCAATACATACTAAACATAATCATAAATTCAGGATTATGTTTAATAAATATCGATGTTTGCAAGAAGAATTCGGAATCGATTCTTAAAAAATTATAAATAATGTATAACCATATCAAGCCTCTTCAGAAAAAAAGCTATAAATGTATTTAAAATATCTCCCAAAATAATAATCTCTTATAAAATACATGAGATTTCAAAATTTTCAAGATTAGGAATAATTCAAGCATAACACAATTTCTATTATATTTCAAGGCTAGCTGTCAAGTTTTAATTTTAAAATAATGCTTTACACAAGTAAAAAAAAAGATGTTAAAATATATTAAATGTTCTAAATTTAATTAATTCCAGTATGGCGTATTGGCTTACGTCCTAGTAGAATTTTGTGATAATTATCTTCATTAAAGAAAATAATTTGTTTAATTTTCTGCAAGAAATTTACTAATTAATTTTAATGATGTTATTAATTACAACAAAAAGTACACCTTGTTTATCAACAAAATCTTTCGAACATCGGGAAAAAGAAAGAAAAGTTAATTCTGTAAAACAAGACTGCTATTTTTATCTACACCTTTTCTGCTTGTGTAACAATAATTTATAATGTTACCTTACATACCACCATTTTATTAATTAAATGCTTGAAAATTCTTCCCGAATAATAATCGGAATAACAAACCTCTTGTAGTAATTATCCCTTCCAAGCACATAAATATTTATTCTAAGATGTCGGCTAAATAACTTAAAATGGAATATTTTCAAAGCTTTATTCGCTTTTAACCGAATAATTCATTGAAATGTCAATGGGAAAATTCTATTTTTGTAAAACGTCAGCAGATAAAAGGTTTTACAGAATCTATTCGTGCAGTTTGTTTTATTCCCTTTATTGAAGAAAAGAGATTCGAATAATCTGAATTATCCATTTATCTCAGAATCGTTTGGGGAAAAAAACACTTCTACTCCTACGCCTAAATGACGTCATTCATACTTTAAATAACTCCAAACGGAGGTAATGGATTAGAGTTCAACCACTTTAAAAGGCAAATTTTTGAATAAATGAAAATTATTTTAGAAACATGGTTGGGAAGTTTTAAAAAGGAAATCTAAGAAGCCAGAAAAATTTGACTGTTAGGAACAATTACTTATGAAATGCAATAAATATTAGATAATTGGTTTAATATTGAGGATCAACGTTTAATTGAGTAAATTTTATTCCAAATACGTAGGTAACAGTACGCAGGAAAACAAAAATACGTTTTGTATAATCTTAGAAGCATTTCGAACAATTCTAATAATTTATAAAAAGTAATTTTATTTAATTAGTAAATGCATGAAATGAAAAATATTTTTTTTAAAAAAATGAATGTATTTTAAATTAAATTAAATAAAAAAATATTTTGAACGATTTTTTTTGTATTATACAGTTTTTTTTCTGACAAATCAAGCTTAATTTACACTTATGAAATTAAATTTTTATTCATATGCCACTGTTTTATTCAAATACACTGCTGTTTTTATGATGCTATGCTTAAATATGTCTTGTGATAATTGAAATATTTAATATAACTTATCTCTCATCGGAAATTTAATATCATCTAAAGATTATTAAATTTAATTAACAGTGATTTTTAAAGTGTTTTTGATTCATTTTTTTATGTTAAAGAAGCTGCTTTAAGAAGAAGAAAAAATATTTCAGTCCTTGAGGTTGACTGGGAAAAACTACAAGAACTTCAAGTATAAATTTAAACCTTATTTTTCATTATTATTTTTTTACTTTCTGTAATTCTTTAGTTTTTTACTATATTAACTAGGATGTTAAATCAATAGGTAATAAAAAATTACTATAAGATTTTTACGTAGTTTTATTGCAATCCATCAAAAGTTTTCAGATTCTTCGAATTTGAGAAATTAATATTATTAAACCGGTGGATTATTTCTGCTTACTACTTCAAATCTATACTTCTGCATTTATTCGAAATGCAATGGAATGCCCACAAAAAAGTAAAAAAACAATGAAAATTTCTGTGGAATTACTTTTTTACCTCTGACTTTTGAAAGTTAGTTTATACTTATTAGAATTTTTTATCGATGTCTACACTTTTGTAAAAACATTAAAAAAAAATCGAAGCAAATTTTTACAAAAACAGTTTTGGATATCAAAACGGTGCACAAATTTAAACAAAATGTAAAACAATATACTTCGTAAGCTCAAACAACACGATTGAATTTATTTTTCTAGTTCTGATTATACATGGCAACCCATTACGATAATGACTGTTTTGTAAGGTTGCTATATTGGCGAATTGGCAGACAATTTTCGCCAAACTCTGTCGTAAGCAAATATGTAAAATGGGAAAAATTTTGATTAAAAAGATGGCAAGACGACAATATTAGAGATAAACATTATAACATTACAATCACCATAAAAAATACTTAACATATATTTCAATTCTTTATTCCAGTTTCAAATTTGATTCTATTTGAATTCTCTCTTTCGAATTCTCTCGATTTAGTATAAATTATTACAATAGATCAGTAGATTGATTGATTGATTAAGTATCAATTACTATAATATAACAACGAATTGAAAAATTTGTTTAATTTCTGAATATATTCTTTTTACTTAAATGAAATACAAATTATAAGATAAATTTATTCTAGTTTTTACGTATTTCTGAAAATTAAGTTTATTGTTGATGAAAACATTGAAAAAATTCGAGGATTGCAATTTTTAGTTAGTTAAAACGATACCAATTGTAGGTTAGTAAGAAATCACAGTACGAATTTAACTTTACAGAAACCTCTATTGTATATTTCTCTTCCAAATGTTCTTTCTTGCATTAAAATATATACCATAGTCAAGACTGGAGCGGGTGAAAATATAATAACAGTTCCATAAAATTAATGTTACCTAGTTAAGTGAATAAAAAACAAGGGAATATTAGTATTGTAATATAAAACTATTTATTGATATATCTGTGCTCACTTAAAGTAATATTTTTTGCGAAATATATAATCATATTTGTGAATTAACTGTATTCTAAGAAGGAAACAATAGGTTTATAGTTGCTGAAATAGGTTATAAAATACTTTAGATTCAAAACTATTTAAATATCTCCACCAAGGGTTGTTCCGTACTTTGTCATGCTTTCATTTGGATCATTTGACATAATTAAATTGAATTTTGATTTTTAAAAAAATCTACTGTAGGCTTTAATTTGTCTTTTGAAAAATAAACATTAAAACCCTCACTTAAAATAAAAGGCAATTTATACAGAAGAGATGATTCGGCTTCACACACAGTGTAGCCAACTAAATTTTTGTGAATGAATTCGATAATTTTCTCTACACTTTGATTTAGGGAAATATAAATAGTAAGCATTAGAATTATTTTGTCTATTTCTGCTCTAAATTTAACTGCACAAATTTTTTTGATACATGAATGATTAAACTCAAATGATTTAGTAGTATTGTTACCATTCAGTACTATTGTTATCATTGTTACGAGCGTTACAAACCCGAGCGTAACAATGCTTGGCTTTTTAAAACGCACAATGCAAGTTCCCTCTCCAGCAAAACGCGCCTAAAGAAGTTATCACTTCAAAAAAAATTCCTGTGAATATTAACATACTGTAAAATTTGGCTTATAACGCGCACTTTCAACTCAAAAAATAAGATTGAAATTTACGCGTGCGCGTTATACCCCGGGTATGAAAATGAAAGCTTCAAATAAGAAAAGATAAGTGCATAAAAAAAATTTAGACTTCTATAAAGATCAAAATACTGTTTATTTAAAAGAAATGTGATACTTTATGAATATGAAAAGGGTTGTTTTCTAGAAATATACTATTTTTTTCTTCAAAATCCTGGTGTAATACCTAGAATAAATGGCTTTAAAACTTAATATCATTGCTAACGTACATTGCAGGTTCCTTCGTAAAAAAGGCGGTGCGCGTTATACGGCGAATATACCTTAAAATTAAAAAAATGCAGCTTGAAAGTATAATTGCGCGTTATGCGCCAGATTTTACGGTAACTTAACTTCTAACATGCAGGACGCGGGAGTTAGTGTGTTTATTAACGTCGCACTATAAACGAACACAAGGGCTATTACATGCAGGGTGCATTATAGAAGCAATGGATGGCATAATAATGCAGGATGTATTATGTCATACTATTCACTATACTATATGCATTAATCAGTTTTTTCTGTGTAAAGTTTACTCTATGTTTTGTCGCCTACTCTTTCATGCCATATTGTTTATAGTTTAAAATTAAGAAAATATATAAATTTATTCAATCTTTCTGTTTTCAAAGAACTAAATTGTAAACGGTGTATTTATTGCAACCATGTAATGGTGGTATTTGAACATTTTCTTTCTGTCAAGTGTTCAATACTTTCCCCCTAAAAATACATTTAATAAATGTGTATTTTATTTTAAAAAAGAGACTAAAAAAAGAAAAGAAAATTACATGCTTAATTTACTAAGCATTGAATAGAGCCGCTTACTCTTAATTTCTCATTCCAAGCTATTAAAGTTGAATTGAGTTAAACCTCTGGGGCAGAGTTATCAGAATGAGTTATCTTTGAGGGTTGAATTCACAATTATTCCATAACAATAAAATCTTGATAATCTGAAAGTTGATTGACCTGGACGTTAATAATTCCGAAAACCATTGCACAGACTTAACAAAAAAAATCAAAAATTTCTCTTTTTTGAAATAAATTTATGAAACAGAAATCTTTGAGTTGCCTGACCAATGATAAAATTCTTCGGGGAAGAAAATATTCTTTGACATGAGTTCAAGTGACATCACGTGACGTGATATTGCAATGAGTTTCTGCATTAAGATTTGATAAGCGTTGCCAACAAAATTTTGGTTATAATGTCGAATTGCAAAAGAGTTGTTTTTTCGAATAAGTCGAAATAATAAATCTGAATATAAGCAAATAATAACATTGTTAATAATACCATAATGAGTACAATAAAATGAATCTCAAAAAATGAAAATGGATGTTTGTATGTATGACCTCGCTTCACTCCAACACCGTTCAACCGATCACTATGCAAATTGGCATGTATATGTATTTTTTTGTGGAGAAAGTCATTGTGCTATCCACTTTGTTGCAGATCTCCACCAGGAGGCGCTGTAGCATATCAACTTCTGCACCGTTTAATCAGTCAACAAGTTGTCAACAGGGTCACCAAAAATGATGCCAATTTCTATCTATCGCCAACATTTCGCTATGTTTCCATTGAATCGCCATTAAAATGTAAGGAATGGTGTTGCTTGCGAATATTACAATTTTAACATAAAATAAATACAACAGAAAGTAATATTAACGTATTACACATTCAGATATAAATTATTTACACTGTTTTAAGCGTACATTACACAAAATTTGTAACAATGTGTTACTTTTGCTGAGCAAAGTTTAGCTTAGAAAGGCGTTTCCAAAAATCGACCTACAGAGAGAGCTACGGGGCATTATAAATAAAAAAAATCCTTTTTAACAGCGATTAGATCTACAGACATAAAATTTTTGCAAATACGGTTTTTTTTGTTCAGATGAGATATACAAAAGGCGTTTTTTTTGTTTTATTTGCTATCACGTAAAATTAAATCTTTAAAAACTTCTTTAAATTCAATCTGTATTGTTTAATTTTTCAATTTACCCGTGCGAAGAACGGGTATACCAGCTAGTACATTATAAAGAAATAATATCTAGTTGAGTTTAATGTAGTATTGGGCACTGGAAGTGGAGATGTGTCTAAAAAGAAACAATGAAGCCTCTACATTTAATAAACATGTTAAAACCACAGTTTTGTGGTTCAACTAACAATGGGCAGAAGGAATAAGCATTGCTTATTCAAGCAATAATAAATAGTAGTTTCTATTCTTTTTCAGTTTCGTATTCATAATAGTTTATCCGAGATTTCCTATTTCCCATTCATTTTAGAATCGATAGACTATCGTACTTAATCACGACATTGTCAATCACTCGGTTTTGTGGTTAAAGCTGTGAGTTTTGCAGCCGGTGAATGTATACGAGAGGTAAAAAGTCGAAAACTAGTTTCAGTATTCTAGAACTGTCTGGCAAATAAATCGGGGTTGCTGCACTTTAAAACAGATTAGTTTCAAATTCCTCATGCGAATGACGTGGAAGAGGAAAGCACTTATAAATGGTGTTTTTTTAGAGGTATAGAAATTTAAATTGCAATAAAACAACGATGTATTATTCGATTGACATGATTTTTTTTTATTCGAAAGATAATCTTGTGGCATTAGATTTTAAATATGATTTCTGGCATAGGACTGCCACGGCTGGCTCGGATGTAGTCCAATTTGGACGTCCAATTTTCGATGACTTTTTCCAACATTTGTGGCCGTATATCGGCAATAACACGGCGAATGTTGTCTTCCAAATGGTCAAGCGTTTGTGGTTTATCCGCATGGAACAATGACTTTACATAGCCCCACAGAAAATAGTCTAGCGGTGTTAAATCACAAGATCTTGGAGACCAATTCACAGGTCCAAAACGTGAAATTAGGCGGTCACCAAACGTGTCTTTCAATAAATCGATTGTGGCACGAGCTGTGTGACATGTTGCGCCGTCTTGTTGGAACCACAGCTCCTGGACATCATGATTGTTCAATTCAGGAATGAAAAAGTTAGTAATCATGGTTCTATACCGATCACCATTGACTGTAACGTTGTGGCCTTCATCGTTTTTGAAGAAGGATTCCACCAGCCCATAAAGCGCACCAAACAGTCAGTTTTTCTGGATGTAACGGTGTTTCGAGATACACTTTTGGATTAGCTTCACTCCAAATGCGGCAGTTTTGTTTGTTGACGTAGCCATTCAACCAGAAGTGCGCTTCATCGCTAAACAAAATTCGCTTATGAAAATCGGGAACAACGGCAATCTCGTTTTGGGCCCATTCGACGAATCTACGCCTTGCTTGATCATATTTAAAATGTAATGCCACAAGATTATCTTTGGAATAAAAAAAATTCATGTCAATCCAATAATACATCGTTGTTTTATTGCAATTTAAAGTTCTATACCTCTAAAAAAACACCCTTTAACAATGTTTCTCAAACTTTCGATATTTGCGACCCAATTTTTAATCATAATTTTACCGCATCCTCCCTCTGTACAATAACAATGTATTGAATTCATTAATAATGTACTTCGACAAAAGCTACAATACGACTTTAATTATGAGTCGTACAAATTATCAAGATAAGTATTTTAAATTTTGTATATAATTTTAATGTATGACAAGCCTATGAGGTCACTGGTAATTATTAAACTTTTTCTTTGCTTAGTGTTGTTAAATCAATTGTCAAGTACATTCTACAGGACTGATATATTTATAAATGTATTATATCAGAGTGTAAATGTGTGTCTTTTATTTTTTTACTATGTCAGAATGTATTTTGTTTTGCTTCTTTTCTGTAAATTAATAATATTTTTAAATAATCTTTATTTTCGACTTTCCCATATGCTCGTGACTCCTACGTAAGGTTATCACGCCCGCCTAGGGGGAGCACCCGACAGTTTGAGGAACGCTGACTCATACAAATATCGTTTTTATCATGCAATTGGAATTCCATATTTCTCTCGCCAAAAAATTGTACTAGCACGACATTAACTCAAATCAAGTCAGCGAAAATGCATTCTTGCAACTGAATTTTCAAAAGGAATAATTGTAAAATAATTGCGATAACTAATAAAAATCTATCTGAGTTGAATTCTGAGTCACAAATTTATTTTCTATTAATACATAAAATGTTATAATTTTCAATAGCAACCATAGTTTTCTTGCCTACCCATGGACTAAATACATGAAGGTTACATGATAAATCTAACATGTTTTTTTCTATTAGATTCAAAACTAACTTAAGACTCGCTCTACTTATTAAATTTAGATAAAATTTAAAAGCTGATTGTTTTTCAATTAGTAATATTAGCTCACACTCTCTCTATATTTATTTACTCATCCTCGTGGAATATATTTTCAATCGTTAATAATATAAATACATTTTAAAACGCTCCATTGAGCTGAAATTTTATATACATGATTATTTTGGATGACAATGCAATAATTTAGTTATGATTAATAAAAATTAATTGATTAAAACTAATTATTTAAAGCATTACAAGTACAGCCACGTTGGAATAATTTTTAGCGATTTAGCGAACATTTTGGCGATTTGTGTCGAAATTTGAAAAGGTTTTTTCTCACATTTTAAAGCGCTCATTTGAGCTGAAATTTTCTATACACTATTGTTTTGGGTAAAAATACGATAATTTAATTATAATTAATTAAAATTGATTGACTGAAACTAATTATTTAAAGAATTATAGATACAGCCACGTTGATTTCATTTTTGCCAACTTGAGTCAAAACTTTAAAAGATTTTTTTCTTACGTTTTAAAGCATGCAGTTGAATTGAAATTTTGAATACACGACTGTTTTGGATGTGACAATACGATACTTTAAAGGTAAGCAATAAAAATTGATTATCACTTAATGTTGTGATTCTGTCATATGTATATACATATTTGTATTAATTGTAACTATTTAATAAAAAATAGATGAAATAAAAAAATTTTTGTTGATCTAAGTAGGAATTGATTAAATTTTTTTTATATTACTTGTTTTTTTTTAACATTTTCAAGCATTAAAAATCTTCAAAAAAGTTTTCAACATTGAAAAGTATATACATACCCTATATATTTTTAAATCGAGTGCGCTTTTTTTGTCTTTGTCAACAGTAATAAATGTTGATGGCAAATACGTACTTTTTAAAAGAAAGCACAAAAGTTGGCAACAACGAATTGCATGAACTGATCAGATAGAGCAGGGATGGCGAACCAATGGCACGCGTGCCAATGATGGCACGCGACAGAATATTTTGGGCACGCCATCGATCAAAAACGATTTGCATTTTAGCTTAAAATAATTAAGTTTACTTTGAATTATTATGAACAAACGCGAGTGATCCGTCGCGACGCCGACAAGTAGGGGAGCAGACTCGTTTGTTATGTCTTGCGTAAATACTTCGTATATTATAAATTGCTAATGATGCAAAGTTTATCTACGCATAGTGTGTGTATGTAACTATTTCTAAATATATTCAAGTTGTTAAAAAAACATATTCTAACGTTAACATTAATAGTTCAGCTTGTATACATCTAATTTATTAATATGATCTAATTCTTGTCTTGTAAGTCTAATTGGTAAAATAACTAACTCTCACTGCTTTATTTTTAAAAATTTTAATGACCTGAGACAAATGCGAAAGAGCAGGTACTACAGAAATCTCGTACAAGCACTCAATTTCCTAAACACAAATAAATCTGCCCATGAGCCCGCAGTCGTGCGCAGTCAGTAAAAAGGTTTTTGGCGAGGGGCGGGGGGAGGAATCAAGCGAGAGCACATAGAATAGTCAATTTCATCGACACAAATGTATATTTAAAGTTTTGCGTTAAATATGCGATTTTTAACTGCTATTTAACATGGTTAGTTCAACAAAAAACAAAAAGTGCAATATAGTAAGTGTAGCAGAGAATTTCAAACTTGGTGGGCTGAGAAATATGGCATGATCAATAAAGGCGACAAAGTGGTGTGTGTTTTATGTTCTGGAACAGTGGTATGCAGAACATCGTCTATAAAACGGCATTTTGAAACAAATCACAGATCCTTTTGTGAAAAAAGCGAACCAGAGCAAAAAGAATTAATTGCAGGTGCAATAAGACAGAAATAAACAGACGACGTCTATGTTTAAATATGTAAGCAAAAATTGTCACACAAGTGCGGCAAGTTACTCGGCTACAAATGCCATTGCTCGGCATGGTAAACCTTTTCAAGAGGGAGAGTTTTTGAAGGAAGCTTGGTTGGCATGCGCACCCTCACTTTTTGATGATTTTGATAATAAAGATAAGATAATTCAGAGCATCAAAGATGTTCCTCTATCTAGAAACACAATGAAAGATAGAATCTTGAAATTGGCAGAAAATGTTACAGACCAACAAAAAAGAGACATTAACTCCGCTCCTTTTATATCGCTATGTCTTGACGAAAGGATTGACATTACTAAATCGGCACGTTTAGCTGTCTTTGGTCGATATTATGTAGGAAACATCATTAAGGAAGAATTAATTGCGACATATAACATCATTGTTAACAACTACAAAGGGCACAGATATTTATTTGTACGGCAGTAAGAAATTCGCTTGCTGAGAAAGAAATTGATTTGAAAAAAATTGTTTCAGTAACCACTGATGGTACTCCAAATATGGTAGGCAAAAAAAGTGGTTTCATTTCTTTATTTAAAACAGACGTAGGACATTCGATTCTTGAATGCCACTGCATTATTCACCAACAAGCCTTATGTGCAAAGAGTGGTTTAACATCTCTTGATAATGTAATAACTTTAGTCACAGAAATAGTCAACCTCATATCGTCGCAGGCTTTAAACAAACGAAAGTTTGATGCTTTGTTGGATGAAATCAATTCGGTGTATAATGGCTTAATAATGTATAACAATGTTCGCTGGTTGAGTCGCGGGAACGTACTTCAAAGATTTGTTGATTGCTTGGAAGAAATCAGACTGTTTCTACAAAATGAGAGCAAAATTGAACAATACCCACAGTTGATGGATATTATGTGGCTTTTAAAATAGATGTTTTTTACAGACATATGCCAACATTTCAATGAATTGAACATAAAGCTTCAAAGCCCGAATCTTCAGTTATCGTCATGATGGATCTCATTCGCGCTTTTGAAGCTAAACTATATGTTTTCAGAAACGATATTATTACAAAAAACTACAAGTACTTCCCAAACCTGAAAAAAAGTGGCCGCGGTAGCCGAGTGGTATAGGTATCGGACCGTGGCATGCCTTGTCACGAGTTCGAGCCCAGTACCACTAAAGATCCGCCGTGTAGAGCAGCGATGCACGTTAAATCTGTTGAGAGCTGAAACGTCCTCCCGTTGGTGTGGTGTGGTAGTTAGGAGAGGGGATGCCAGCTCAGGTGTCGTCCACGTCACTTGACCATGGTTCAAAATTACGTGGTCCGTCGCCAAAAAGCCCTCGTGTAGCTAAACAGTGCGACGTTAATATTCAATCAATCAATCAATTGAAAAAAATATCAAAGATTTAGATGCCCAAGAGAAACGAAATGAAGAAAAAGTTATTGATGACTTTATTTCCATAATGGATTCTTTAATCAAAGAATTTTCAGCGAGATTTTCTCACTTCAAGGAATTATCGGAAACCTTCAAATTTGTTATGTACCCTGATGTGATTTCGTTTGATAAACTGAACTTGTCTCAATTCGATTGGTTGGATTCTTTAATTCGACTTGAAATGCAACTGATTGATTTCCAGTCTAGTTCAATATGGATTCAAAAGTTTATTTAAACAAGGAAAAAGTTGGAATTGTGTGATTGAAGCAGAAAGATTGACAAGGAATATAAGTAAAAATACCAGTAACGAAATTTTGGAAACATGGAATTCGATTCCAGACGCATTTAACTGTTTGAAGAAGTTGGCGTATGCTATTTTAACCATATTTTCATCTACCTATGCCTGCGAGTCATTATTTTCAGAGATAAATAGCATCAAAGACTCGCTTAGAAACCGTTTAACAGACGACTCTTATTCAGCATGCATTCTACTAAAAGTAACCTGATATAAGTTATTTGTCATCTAATCTACAACAGCAGAAATCCCACTAATGTTATTTTAATTTAAATTACAAGTATAACTAAAACATTTACTACTATACAGTGCAAAATGTATTTTTTTCGTATTAAATAAATAATTTTGATTTGTTCGTATTTAGTTTTATTAGTTCTTCAATAATCACAAGTCAAAATTATTTGATGGTACGCCTATAACTCATTAAACGTTTTTTTAGAAAAAATGGCACGTTGACCCAAAGAGGTTCGCCACCCCTGAGATAGAGAAACACGTGATTGCAGTAATCATATGACTATGTATTTAGACCATTCAAGCTTGAAAAAAAGAATTGCTTGATTGTTTTTATTTTCCTCGAAATTTTTGAAGTAACGCATGGGCTATTGGTGACTGAATTTGCAATTCGAAACCATGGCCAAGTGAAGAAATTGACATTTGAGAGGGAAATCAACTCTCCTAACTCCCTCACCACTCCAATTTGAGGACTTTGCTAGATTTCACGTGAATCAATCTCTCTACACGAGGATTTTTTAGTACAGAAAAACCTCGACTCACGCTACCCCTACTTACGCGAACCCTGAGTCACGTGATTTTCAAATACCGTCGATTTGCCTGAGAAAAAAAAATGGTCAAATTGGTATTGTGATTGAAGAAGTTTTTGATCTTGGCAGGCAAATAAATTTAGAAGAGGATAGTATTTTCATTCAAGAGCTGCTGGATTTCTCCAATCAGGAGCTAACAATTGATGAGCTCATAGAAGAACTGGAGTCTTCTGACCTATTTC
The DNA here is from genome assembly GCA_019973935.1 of Trichonephila clavipes. Taxonomy (NCBI): domain Eukaryota; kingdom Metazoa; phylum Arthropoda; class Arachnida; order Araneae; family Nephilidae; genus Trichonephila; species Trichonephila clavipes. The sequence goes on along the minus strand of BMAU01017210.1, from coordinate 1,337,973 downwards.
TATCAGAAGATCGAATGACTGTTGGGAATTTGACAGAAGGCCTCAGTTTAATTGAAAAATGGGTTCCAAATTTCAGAAAATACAAACTCGAGCGAAGGGCGTATTTTTTCAACAAAGCAAGGAATAAAAAAAATTACTAGCATGCTTCAAAGAAATTTTGTAGAAAAAATCTTTGAACCGGCAGACTACTTGTAGGATTTTATAGAACCTTCAACATCACCTTCTATCTTCCTTCTACACCATAGAGCCACCTTCTACGCAACTTTGGGTTGCGATTTTGTATTCCTATTATTAAGATTTTATGAAACATTTTTTTCCCTAGATTATTATTCTTTTTTCGTCTTCGGTCCTAACTAAAAAAATTATATGTTATTTAAATGCAAGATCATACTTCGACTTACGCGGTTATCACTCAGTTCCACCTATCACGTATGTTCGGGGTATTACTGTTGTCTCAAAACTTATGCCTACGATTTCAATGAAATAACGCCATTCACAAGTTGGGAATCATGATCATTGGGCAACCACTTGTAAAAGGGGAATTCGTTAGAGAAGAAGGAAAACTAAAGAGTTAAAATAAATCTCGGGAGACAATATAATGATATTTCTGTTTACACGGATTCATTTATCGTGTTTGAAACACCAAGAGTTCAGACACTTCAACGTATATGAAAAGACGTATTAGTTCGTAATTATATAAACCTACCTACAGTTGTGTAACGTATATTTATATTATAAAATGGGGGGGGATAGTTATGCAATCTATTAACAAAGGCATAATCAGGATATGACTATTTATTTGTAATGACTTCGTGTATGAATTGTTTCTTTGGGAGTAATTGCCTGAAAGAAATTACTGTATTTTTCATGTGAAATTCATTCACAGAAATAAAAAAAAAATGGTTATGAAATAATTTAAAGTTGTTAAATCAAACAATAGTAAAAATCTGGGAAAAATATAAATTACTCTATTGCCACTTCTAACAAATAAAAACAAAAGAAAAATGTTTAATTTAATTTTATCTATTAATACATAGTAAACATATTTAAATACTGGCACAAACACTGTGTTGTTCAGTTAATTTTGTATGTGATCACATGTGTTTGTTTTGTGACACGAACGCAAAATACATAGATTGCAAAATATACTGCGGTTTATTATTTGCGAAAATTGCTTATATTCGAAAAACAGAGTAGCTGCCTGACATGGTGGCGTAGTGAAATTCAAATACACTAATTCAAACGTAAGCAGGTTTTAAAAAACCATTTTAATAGCCCTTTCCTCTTGATTTATAATGGACAGGACTCGAATTCTAAAAGCGAAAGTATATTTATCCATTTCACCCCTTTATTCCTTTTCCGAGAAGATATCTGCAAAAACCATTTTTTAGCTTGTCTCTAATTAGCAACAGAAACATGTTTTCCAAATTTCAAGTATGTAGATCTAATAGTTCAAAAATGGGATTTTTTTAAAACTGCCCCGGAAATTTCCTTGGGAGTCTACAGGCTTGGGAGTCGCTTTTCTCCAATACTTATGTTGATGTTGTTGTTACTTATGCCACCTGATCGACAGTAACATCAGATAAATGCCCACAAAATTCATCGTTTCAAGGAACCAGTTCTACGCCTATCGTTATCCGTAGCTTTGAGCACCATACAGGTGACTGACCTATTTGGTTCGGTTTCACCCCAATTTAAAGGGGGTGGGTCAAAGACTTCCCAGCTCTCTTCTCCTTCCACCATCCTCAGGAAAGGACTTGTGGCTCAACGGCTATTTAAAGTACCCCCATGCCGTGAAGGCACTCTACATTTCCTAACGTCCATGCCTTCTCCGGGATTCGAACCCGGGTCCTACGGCACCACCACTAACCAATATACCGGATGGGCGGTTTTCTATACGTATAGATAGATGCAGTGGCGTAACGGAGAATATTAGGGGCCCCCTGCAAAGTCAAGTTTTATGCCCCAAGCCAAACAAACAAGGATCTTACAAAGAATTACAACTTGACTGACGTGCCCCCCTACAATGCGGGGGTGTACGTTACGCCATTAGATAGATGAATGAAATTATGCAGTTTAAAGCTTACCGTCTCGAATAATCCCCAAAGTAATCCTTTTCTCGGATAGAAATCTAAAACAGAGAATTTCCAGTGGCGTTATTCTGCCATTTCGTTTCTGAAAACACTCACGAGCCCCTTCTTGCATTTTATGCACTCTTGACAGTACACGTATCACAGTTTCAGAACATCGATGCACTATCCCAAGTGAGTAGAAAACGATTTGCATAACGAGACTGAACAATTTTATGGTACTTTCGAATCAATCCTTTTCCGATATGAATTGCAGGTAGTTAGCATGCATCTGATCATATCATTTGGGGTTATTCCTCTCCTTTTGTATTATGATCACGTGCCATTTAATGCACTGTTCTTAGCCCAGTTTATTGTATCGTCTAAAAGTTTTCTGTCTTTCTCGAAGGGAGCAACTTAAGAGAATATTCTATATTCCATTTAGATCCTGCAATAACATTATATCGTGTACTCGTAAAATTTATGCTGGGGGGTTTGCTGCGTATAAAGGGTGTTGCCAGTAGCGTAACGGAAAATATTAGGTACCCTTGCAATGTTAGGATCTGACTTTAATATTTTATAAAATGGTTAAATATGTACTTGGCATCAGTCAGGCTTTGGGCCCCCTAGAATCCTGCCCATCCCTGCGATGTGGAGGTTGCGGGTGTGTTACGCCACTGGGTGTTGCTGAATTCGACCGATAAATTCAGAAGGTTGTTAGTAAGCAACATGGGGATTTCGAATCAACATATAACAAGAGATCACAACAGGGGCGAAACTACCACCGTTTCAGCCATATCAATGATATAGGGGCCCCAAGCTACAGGGGCCCCAACATATGTAAGTAAGAAATGGCGTAATAATAAAGGTTCCCAAGAAGGCCCCTTCCCAAGAAATTTTTAACACAGGGGGCCCGTTCAGGACTAGCTACGCCTGTGGGTCACAAGTCACGTTTAATTGGAGAAAATCACAAAAACAAATTAGGAAGGATGTGATGTAGAGTTGAATGAAAAGGGGCAATATATGAGGTAAGAAATACATTTATTAGATTAAAGCATGTGTGTGGTAAAATGTGGGATGTATCTGTAAAATGATGCTCTCTTTGCTCATTAAAAGCTTAAATGTGTCGAATTTAAAAATGTCAAACTTAAATAAATTAGAAATCCCATCATTTTATAAAAGTACACAACGCACATTAACTTTAAACATCTTAACAATTCAGAATTTGGTCTACTGGTTTTCAAGATGTTTTTTCCCCACAATATAGAAATTCTATAAATAATATTATTCTATAAAGTTCTGGATTATTATTTTGTTTTGTTTCGGACGACCATTCTTCCGTTTCTTTGAGTCTCCGAAAACTTCTTTTTTTAAATAGCGAACCGATTTAAAGGGAAGAAAAAAAAAGGAAAAAAAATGTTGATGGACATTATATATCCCTCCCCATCAAATTTTATGATTTAGTGTTGGGAATTCGGTTGGAGTCATTTCTAATATTTTCTTCGTCTCCAGAGAAAGTGGGATGAAAGCAAGAGTGACCCACTTTTCTCAGTAAACCTACATGACGAATGGGTTTTCCCGGGCATTAAGGGTTGTGTAGCAAAGGATAAATTTTGTTTTCTTCTCCGCTTCTTCGCAAAGAAATAACCGTCGAGGGCTCCACACTGCAGAAATGGAATGTACAATAGAGTCCAGAGCTTCTCTAACTTTCAATATTTGCGACCCAATATTCAATCATAATTTTCATCACGCCCCCCTCCTTCCCTACAATAACAATGTATTTAATTTAATAATAATGTACTTTGACACTAAAACTACAAAACGACTTTAACCTCTTAACCCTTTATCTACAGCATTGTGATGTACGGCAGTTTTTCAATTCCTACTATTAGCTCACCCTCTCTCTCTCTCTATGTTTATTTATTTATATATTTATGTTGTTCAAATTTTCAATCGTTAATAAACACATTTTAAAGCGCTCAACTGAGCTGAAATTTTTCTATACGCGTTTATTTTGGATGGCAATACGGTAATTTAATTATAATTAATAAAATTAATTGATTAAAAGTAATTATTCAAATAATTACAAATACAGCCACGTTCACATTATTTTTTCCTACTTAGCGACCATTTTGGTGGACGTGTCAAAACTTTAAAAGGTTATTTCTCACTTTTTAAACACCTCATTTGAGCTGAAATTTTCTATACACAATTGTTTGGGGTAACAATACGATAATTTATTTATAATTAATTAAAATTATTTGACTGAAACTAATAATTTAAAGAATTGCAGATACAGCCACGCTGGTTTCATTCTTAGTGATTTGGGTCAAAACTTTAAAATATTTTTTTTCTATACACGACTGTTTTGGATGGCAATACGATACTTAAATGATGATCAATAGAGCCTGAGTATTGTGATTCTGTCATATGTATGTACATATTTACATTAATTGTAATTATTCGACAAAAAGTAAATATATATATATATATATAAAATAAAATTTTTCTTTGTTGTTTCTTAGTAGGAATTGACTTAAAAAAATATTCTTTTTATATATTACTTGTTTTCATGCAATATATTAAAGGGTATACATAAAAAAATGCTCAACTTTGTAAAATTTAATCCGTTAGAGCTAATTAATTAATTAAAGATATTCATCTGTAAAATTAATCACATACCCTATTCATTTAAAATAAATAGTCAAATCGTTTTCTAAGGTCTTCATTAACATACAAAAAAAAAAAGAGAACAAGACACTTACCTTATTACATTAACTATGTTTTCGGAACAAAAATAACAATCTTCACAATCCGCTGAAAACGCAATTTCTGCTATAAAACTATACGCCTTCCCCGCTAAAATAGTTATCATAGAACCCATGCTGCCATATAATCTTGGAAGAGTGGATTTAAAAGAATATTCCTGCTAAGTATCGTCAGAGTATGCGTAAAAATGGTTATTCTATGTTATTTTAAAGTGAGTGGTACTTATAAGGACCATCGGTAGATAAAGGGTTAAGTGCCACCGGTGCATATAAGTGTCTTGCTCAGCTAGTGCATTACGCGTTCATTGACTGGGACGTATATATACGTCTTTCCGAAGTACGACCTTCTATCTGCACTTCTATCCACAAAACTATTTCGTATAGGCTTTGGAACGCAATAAAATGATCTTGACTCCAAAGTATTTACTTTTTTCAGAGAATTTGTCCTTTTCTATTCCTCCCCCCCAATACACCACATACGCTCGCTTATGTGTTAAACGGTGGCATTGGGGAGAGAATCACGTAGTTTTTAAACGGCATTTTAGGGAATAAGTATGAACTGTACAAGTTATCAAGATACATGTTCAATTTTTTATATAATTTTATTAATGACAAGACCAAGGAGCCACTGGTATTTATTAAATTTGTTCTTCATTTAGAATTGTTAAATTAGTTATCAAATGCATTGTGCAGTACTGACACATTTACAAGTGTATCATATTAGTGTAAATGAGTACTTTATTTTTTTTTATTACGTCAGAATGTATATTTTGTTTATTTAAAATTTCAGTAAATTAATAATTTTTTTAAAAAAATAATCTTTTGTTTTCGAATTTTCAATACGCTCGTGCCGCTCTTCTAGGGGGGCACGCCCCACAGTTTGAGAAACGCTGATATAGTCTGTATAAACTAAACCTTTCAATACGTGTGATTTCGCAAGTTTCTATTTTAATATTAATTAAATTTTTAGCAACTGTATCATAAACAGACAGTGCTTTGAATTCAGCGCTGTCATTTAATTGTTAGATCCTACTTGAAAAATGTTTTTTTTTTTTTTTTTTATTTTTAGTAACAGCACTTGATGAATACATCATTCACTGGAATGAAAACACACTTGCGAAATTTATAATTCAGTTGTATTTAATATGAAGAATATTCTTTTATTCGACGTTGCGATCATTCGTCGTATCAATAATCAAACTAATATTCTGTGCAAGTTGATTAGGACAAGTTTTTTTTTTTGTTGTTAAACTATTTATGAAACACACTTGAAACCACCTTAAATTGGTTTTATTTGGCTTGAGATGGTATGGCTGATAAATTTGATAATATCAAAGTAGTTTGATGGGTCTAGCTTTATTTGTGAGCCTTTGAGTATAAAGCTGGATGTAATTTTGCTCCTTGATGTAACACGCATTATTTTCATATGTTTAAAAATGGACATTGTGTTCTGAGGAATCCGATTGTTCTAAATGATCACCCTTCTACAACAGTGAGAGTTACCTTGAAGGAAGGAAGAATTCTATCTGGGTACCTTCCGTTCCGAACGCGGGTACTTTAGCGATCACGAAAAAACGATCGCCTTCGCGTGATGATTAGTACTGGCTTATATAGATATCACACTACCACAATCTCTTGTGCAGTTGATTTTGACAAATCAAGTGTATTAAGATATCTGACAACATTAAAAGAATCAGGATGATTGCCTCCCCCCTCCTTACCTCCAAAGGAGAGAAATATATAGGCGCAAACGGAAAGCTACTCTTAGAATTAAAAAAATCCTAATAATAATTAATAAACCCAAGAAAAATAAGCTCAGACTATAGAAGAGTTTTACTGACAAGATTTTGATGTAGTAGTTCAAGTATACGTCTTAGGCTTCTGGAAGCTGGCCGAAGAGCAAGAAGAGAATGAAAAAAAATAATTAACTTTTAAAATATGGGGAAAATGTTAAGCATCTGGGGGAAATATAAATTATGGATAGCTGACGATTGGAAAATGGTAACTTTCAGTAAAGAAAGTCATGTATTTGGGCAGGTTTATAAAAGAAATGGGTGTGAGATGACGTGACAGTGAACCTGAGCATGAGATTAACAGTCAAATACTCTCTGCAATAGACGTTTTTTACTTTTTTACATAACAAATGACACTGAAAGTTTAGTTCTTCTACTCTAAGTATGATGAATTAAACCAAGTACAAGGAAATATTACGGCATAGGTTTGTTTCCTTTAAGTAAACTTTTTCGGGACATTTCCTTTGTTATAATTCACGAATCCCTTGTTACCAAGAACTTTTCCCCTTGTTATACTTCACGAATTGTCATGAATTCGTTCTGGAAAATCAAATTAATATGTTTGATTAGCCTGTAAAATTTGCAAAACTTAAAGCCCGCAAAGAAGTTGTTTAGTATTTTGAAGAAACATTTAGTTAAGGTGGATTGCACGACAAAAGAACGCAAGACAACTACTGCTAAAATTGCGGTTTAAGAATGAAGAAGTCAAGAATATGTACCTTAATGTAGTTTAATTCAATACTTCTAGTTCTAGACATTACTCCTGCTAAAGAAGAACATACTTCATACTCTAATGCATCTATTTACTAGAGTATATAAAGTCATATATGAATAAACATATACTTTATCTTAAAAAAGAAAATTTTTAAAATTTGTCAAAATTGCTCTAGCACAATATAGTACCATCAAATAAATATAGAATACGATAACCCACCAAAAATATAGACTGACAACAGCTTTAAAATAAGGTAATAGCACGGGATTCGTTAAAAATAAATAATGCGTTTAACAACTGCAAGATAAATCCAAAGAATTTTTTTAACCAATAATATTCACGAGCAATTTGCACCTATATTTTCGTTTCAGGATTCAGAGCACCGGACGTTTGGGGATCTCTAGTCCAAATCTGTGTCTGCGATGCTGTGCATGATAGTTAGATATATTAAATTTCCGTGATGAGAAGCTTAATTTTGATTGGCAGGTGGGAACTGCGACCGTAATAAGGAGGGGGGGGGGAGAGATGCTGTCGTAGCTGGATCTTGAGAGGGTGGGAAATCTTTCTGGAGGGAGATATTATCCTTGTTGGTGGTTGGTTCATTGGCTGCAAAGAGGAAATTAGAAATAGCTACTTGAGAGGAGGGTGAAGCTAGTGCAGTGTTGGGTAATGTAAATCGTGTCAACACGGTAATATAAATTGAAAGTAAAAATAAGAAATAAACAAAAAGAGAAATTAAAAATTTAGAGAAACTATATGGGTTAGAAATGTGTTTGGATGGAATTAGATGGTTCATTAGAAATTCAGCTGCCTTTTACACATGTACATGCTTACGCAAGCCCATATGAATATTACATAATATTGAAGTTTAAATTTTAATTAAAATAGTGTGTCGAGAAAGATTTAAAGATGCAGTCTTGTAATTCTTCTAAGAGTAAGTATAGTTGAAAACTTTGAATTTTTAAGTACATTTAATTAAACTAGATTAGATTTTAGTAATTTAACTAAATAAACTCTCTGGAATCTGTATTACATATATACATACCCAAGAAAAATAGTTTTTCTTTTTTTTCCCTTCTCAGTTTAGATTAATAATATGAAATAAACTCGACATAAAGATTCAGTTTTTTTAATACTTTTAACTCTTCTTGTACTCTGACATTATAAAAACCAGTGTTTGGCGCAGTTAGCCGAAATTGGCCCTTGCGCCATTAAAATTCAAAATCACTCACACTCACTCACTGGCATTATAAAGCTTTGAAGTTTAAAGTTCGTTAAACTTAACTATAAAGCATTTTATCTGACTAAACATTTCAAGAATCAATATTAAATGTAAAAGAAATTTATACGTATTTATTCATATCACACACAGTAAAGTAAAATAGTCTTTACTAAAGAATTTTGAAAAAGTAATATTTTTTTGCGTAAATGCATCTGTCTTAAAAATCTAGGAACGTATTTTATTTCAAATATATAACGGTAAAAAGTATTTTAATGGTGTAGACTAAGTATATTTACTTTATATGTTTCTTTTGCTTTGGTAATTTTGTCTTTCAATAAGATTATATGTAACCTTTAAGAATTTTACGATTAAGAATTTCTTCTCCCGATACATTCATACAACCTTCAAAAAACTTTTTAGTTTTCCATACTCTACTTCCTTTAGTTCGAATTTATCGTAAATTTTTAAATGTTTTCTCATGTATTACAAATAGATATAAGAATGCTAGTATTATATACGCAAACGATAAATTTAAACTTTTTGAGAAATTTTCTTTATATTTCCCTCACGGATGTGTGGGATGTTGATCTTTAAATTAATGATTCTTATGAATTTCAATGTACAGTTAATAATTGAAATTTACTGAATAATATCCGAAAAAACAGTAAAGCACTATAAAAATAATTTTATAATGCATTGTGTGTGTAGGAATTCTGATTTATTCTGCAAATGTCAAAAAGTGCGACTTTCTAGAATTGAACTTTTTAAAAGTATGTTTGACTACAATTTAGAATTGAAAATAATTCATTTCGCATTATCACCTGACACGGAATGTAAATTTATTCACGTAAAATATTAGATAGTTTTCTAAATTATGTTCGCTTAAAATTCTTAGAAAACTACTTCGAGTCAGTATAAAAAATCTGATTTCTGATCATCACGTTACAGTCTATAACCGCTTTTTTTAACACCGAGATCGCGAGACATGAACTATAAGTTAATACATTACAGCCTAATTATAATCATATTCTGATTATATATTCAAATTCTCCAATATTAATAATTTTATATGAATTGTTGATGTATAATTATTATTATTAATTCAGAAGATGATACAATACAAATTTTTAATAAAAATATACAATAACTTAGAAAAATCTTTTTTTGAATATGATATTACTTCATTACGACCTTTAAAAAAATGGTACTTTTTTGTTATGACCATACTACACATTTTCAGTATTCAGTTGGCTTGAATGGCGCATTTTGATTTATTTTGCCTGCGAAGTATCGCTCTCAGTAAAATCACCAAATGGTGCGGTTATAATGAAACAGAACCCTGAAAAGGGTTACGAGTTCAATTTTAAAATCACAGATTCTTATAAAAAAATAAAATAAAATAAATCAGGATTTGGCAGTGTAGCGCCTATGGACTCAGTTTTATGCCGCCAAAATATTTACGTATGCTTTTTACTAGAATGACTAGAATGCATGCTTTCAAAATTAATTAATTTTACATGAAACCTATAAATGGCTCCAATCACGAGTGAGTGTAGTATTCGTTGGTGGGAGCGGACTATTTCATTCCCCCCCTCGACAGAAATAATGCCAACTATTGAAGAATGTCACCTGAGCAGTGCTTCTCAAACTTTCAATATTTGCGACCCAATATTCAATCATAATTTTCATCGCGCCGCCCCTCTTCCTTACAATAACAAGAAATTGAATTCAATAACACTATACTTAGACGCTAAAGATACAATAGGACTTTAACCTTTCAAGTGCTACCGGCGTATATAAACGCCTTGCTCACCCAAAGCGGAAATTGCCCTGGACGTATATATACGCCTTTCCAAAGAACGATATTTTCTGTGCACTGCTATCCATAAAATTATTCCGAAGGCTTTGGAATGCAATAAAAAACGAAATTCAAAGAAGAATGAAGAGAATACAGAAAAAAAAGAATGCAGAGTTTGCGAAGGATTTACTTATTGTAAAGGATTTGTTTATTTATCCTTTTTCTTCCCCTCTCCCTTTTTTCATTGTGTTGCATTTGTTTTAGTGCATATATCAAATATTGTTAAACTGGAATCTGCACTATTTTGTGGCTTTGCTGATCCACCTTCTTTGCTTTTCGTTTCTGTTTCTCGAGCGAGTATTCCATTCTGGACAACCAACACTATTATTTTGGAAGCTAAAACTTCTTTCGAACATATTGAGAACAACTTAAAAGTTCAAGAATGAATTAATATGTATCTAGAAGATAATTTACATGATTATATTGATGAAGGGAAAATTGATTCCCCTGTGACCGACATTTCCATTTTTGATAAACCCGAGATTGCAAATAAACTTTCAGTTGAAAAGCCAAAGACACCAGAGAACAGCATACTCCTTTCCAAATTTCAACTACAGTTGAACCTCTCTCTATATAACGAACCTCTATATTGTGAATTTTTCTTTATAGCGAACTTTTTCTTGGAACCTTGAACATTTCATGATTTCCTTCGTAAAATAGCCTCTTTATAACGAAGCGCATTTTCTATATAACGAACTTTTCTTTTGTGATTCAATTTTTGCTCTCCCTTTTTTTAAAATATTTCTGAAAAAATTTCAAGTTATTCCTTTTTAACACATTTTATGGTGGTCATAAATCTTGAACTGGTTCCATTAGATCCTAATTCGCCGAGAGCAATAGAGTTCTGGATGTTTCATTTAAGAAGTGTAACCTTTAAACCCCATTGCAAGTTCACTAGAAACATCTTCAATATCCTCTTTCACCCTCATTTGAGTTGTCCTATGTCACTGTGTTCTAATTATAAAATAATGTATGCTTAATATTACTTGTATGCTTTAAATTATAAAATGTCTCCATACAATTCAGTAATTTTAGTATACAATTATTTTCTTAATATTGAAAATACAATGAATTCTTCGGCATTCTTATTTCTTGTTTTCCTTGCAGTTTTTCTTTCTTTTTTGATGGGTAAGATATATAAAATAAACATATATTAATTTTAGAAAAAGGTGTGAATAATTTCTTTTTTTAATATATAATGTTTCTGAACTTAAAATTTGTTTTATGTGCTTTATAAAGTATATTAAAAGATGAACCTGTATATAACGAATTTTCCATATAACGAACTTTTTTCCGGGATTTAGCGACTTTGTTATATAGAGGTCCGACTGTATTACTCTTTCAGAAGACAAAACAGGTGACTTATTGGATACAGCAAACGAATCTTTGGCTGATGTTTTCGACAAGTCATGGTCCAATGATAAGGGGTCGCCCATCCGGCTTAGTGATGCTGACCGCGTGGCGTAGGACCAAGGTTCGAATCCTGGAGAAGGCATGCATGTTTGCAAATGTATAGTGCTTTCGTAACAGTACTACTCTAAACAGCTGTCGAGCCACATGTTCTCTCGTGAGGTTGGTGGGAGCTTCCTGATCACATCCAGGGTGTTTTGTCTCTCAAAATTGTGGTGGAATCGAGCCAAAATGTACTGTCACCTGCATGGTGCTGAAAGCTAAGGCTAACCGCAGACGTACGTTCAGCCCTTTGCCGAGGTGGTTTTCATGGGCCTCAATCTGACACCGTTAGAGAGGTGGCCTTAGCAACAATCATTGGTAAAGGGGATGCATTTAATTTCAATAATGCTGATTTTGAAACAAAAGCACCCAAATTAAACAAAATTTTAAAAAATTTAATTGCGATGAATAATAAATTTCCAGATTTATTCAACGAAAAGTATCATTTCTTTCCGACTTCAAATTATGATACACAAAACGCTACTGTTGCTGACGACTCTGAAATCACCAAAACACCTAAACGCATCCACTCGCCAACAAATATTTAGAATATCCTTCAGAGAAAAATTCCTTACATGAAGCTGTTTTCACCAATTCCGAACCGACTGCTGCTGCTTCATCCAAAGAATCAGAGGTAATTCAATTGTCTAATGATTCTGAAGAAAATGCAGCTGATTCTAAGAAAACAGAAGAAAAGGAATATCTTCGGAAAGGTCAAGAATTTTTTCAGAAGAATGAAGAAAATTAAGGCCTGGAATTTCTTATCAAAGACTGCAATAATTATTTTCTTCAGATAATGTTTACAAGTTGCAAATGTTTACCGGGTTTACTCTAATTGGACTAATGAGTCTCAACAAGGCGATATACCTAATTAAGTATTTACTAAACATCGTATAAATATGGCTGGATAACGAATGTTTCACTGATATTTCTAAAGAATTGGCCTGAAGAGAGGCTTCTGACATTGTTTACGGGACTGAATGGCAATAAATGATCGGATTTCCGGGGGTTTCGATGACTTTTGTCACTGTGATTTTGAAACATGCGCTTCATTAGTCTTCATGTAATGTTAAAAATATTATAGATTACTTGTAATAGTTTAAAGTTTTTCACAATAGCCTCAACAATTACTTTTACACAAAATAAAGTTTTGACTTTCACTGTTTACATTACTCATTATATATTATATATTTTTAGCAATGAAATGCTAATAATATATATTTCATGTATATATAATTCCCTGTATATATATATATATAAGTTGGCTATCGATACAATCACTTCTAGTTTATCCGTTTAAGGGGAGTTGGAAACCTCTCTCTCTCTCTCTCTCTCTATACTGACAATGTTAAATTGGCTGTTTTCGATGCACCTTTTCTCAAAATCTGTTTTATGTACATGCTTGAAATTTTTCATACTATTAAAATACACCTCTCTCATTATACTAAAATGAGCTTTTAGCTAATTTTGAATTTTTTAATAAATTAGGAAATATTTTATCAAACATTGCGAAATTTGATCCATTTTTTACTTAAAAAATTTGTTAAAATTAAATTTTTGAGTTTTTTACAAAAAGCTCATTTTAGTATATATTAGACATCATTATGAATAATTCATAAGAAATTTACATACCTGTGAACAGTAGTTTCTCAAAAAAGGTACATCGCACATTAAAATTTACATTTTGAGATAAATTGATTTTAATGTATACAGTGAGACTTCTAATTGGCTAGGAAATAAAAAAATAAAGGCTCAATTTAAAATAAAAGATACATGTTTTGGTTCATATCAGTCGTTACACTTTTAAGCAAAAACAAAGAAATTTGTTTACAATTTTCGCCATTAAAATGGGCGTGACCCAAATTCAACGTTTATTTAAAAATACGTTTTAAGGGCTTCTAAATACCCTAGAGGTTAAAGTAAGGTATTTTTAAAAAGGTTAAAATCTATACAATTTGAAAATGTAAAAATCTCAAATTGTCAAAAAAATAAGATTTTAGCTCTCCAACACCCCTTAACAGTACTTACTTACTATCGAAACCTATTGGTAACATTGCGTGAAACAAAGCACATGATTGCCAGTCCAGCGCATATGACACATGCGAAATTGAGGTCGCCAACTTGGCGAGTTATCTTGAACGCTGGCGGTTGATGCGATAGATAATACGTATAAGTACCCATTTAACTTCTGACAAGTTTAAAAAAAAAATTTTTTTGTGAAAAAATTAAAAAAAAACTTTTGAGCAAATAAAAAAAAATTAAAGTTCGGAATTTTTAAGGATTTTCGTCTAATGAAATCATGATTTCATTGTACGGAAATTAATTTAAATGCAAATGAACAAAAAAAAAGATTTAATTAAAATTAGAGATTTAGAGAGTTTCATCGTGGATTAATTTGCTGTAGAAAAACTATAATTATTAGATAACTAGAAGCATCTTTAGAAGAAGGGGAGAGTATCTTTTCAGTTCTTTAGTATTTAAAATTTTGAAAATACAATATTAAAATTAATTTGTTCTACCTTTGAATTTTTTAATTAAAGATGTGCTTAGGAAACAGAGGGCATTCTTTCAACAGCGGTGTTGTACCAGTGGAGTAGTGGAGAATGTTTGGTGGCACCCTGCAAAGTCAGGCTTTGAGCCCCACGATGCGCGGGTGTACATTACAGCACTGTGTTGTACAATTGTATCCCCGATAGTGCTTGGGGGGTTTGTGTATGACTGGAGAGAGTAAGGAACGTATGAATGCAGAGTCCGAAAGATGAGGTTGCGAGTGGTATCATTACAGAATAAGGAGAAATGAATTGAAACCTAGTCCTCACGTAATACAAGTAGATTTTAAAGCTGCTCTATTGAAGGAGTATACATTTTTTCGATGTTAATGGTGCCACACATTGAATTATATTATAAGCAAGCAAACAGAGTTAGTGTAATACAGTGGAGTGGAGTGAATGAGAACTTACCCAGAGCGACAAGATGTGGCAAAAGAACCGCCAGAAAAATGGCAGCGAGGACACAACAAGTGGCAGCACCGGCGGGTTCCACTTCATCGTGGTTGCCAGATGCCATTGTGGGAACTCCCACGGACACCCCTGAAAAACAGAAATGTAGGAATATTTAAAATGTTTGTCATCATATGAAACAAGCTACTTCACTAATAATAAACGTGGAATATTTTTATTTTACAAAGAAAAGAAAATACATTTGTGATAAATACTCGTATATTGGAAAGTTTGTGCTCGAAATATATAAATATACATAGAAGAGAAAGGTGACTTCCTCACTGATTTATTAAGAGATCTCCTGAACTATCAGACCTACAGACTTGAAATTTGGCATTAATCCTTCTTTTGTTGAGTAAAGACCCTTTAAGAATGGTTTTGCGTAAATCGACAAACAAGGGTTGCTGAGGGGATTTAAGGGAGCGTGGTAAATAGAGAAAACTCCCCTTTTTTACACTATTAAACTTATAGACATGAAACACTCACTCACATCACATACATCATTCACTCACACTCACCTTACAGACATGAAATTCACAGGCATGTTTCTTTTGTTAGGCAGAAACCCGTTAAAATTACTTTTGTGGAAATAGACTAACGTAAAAGTTAGGGGGATGTAAAAGATGAATACTCTTCCCTTTTTTAAATGCGAGTCCTGTCTTTTTAAAATCAATAGAGGTGAAGGCTTTCAATACACTGGAAAGCTTAATTCTACGATTTAGATGACTTTAACTTACAAAACTATATATAGCCATTCAACTTCGGAAAGTACTCAGTGAAACGGGCGGTTAACAGCTAATTGAAAAATATATGCTGTCAATCATTTTTCATCTATCTCTTTTTATCTCGAAGAAAACTCTAAAAACGTTTTGTTCTCTTAAACATTGTTTAAGATCAAATATTCAGCAAATAAACTAAAATTATATAAACGATTGAAACTGATTTTTAGAACTTAAATAAAAGGGATTTAATATTTATAATGTATTGTAATACTAGAATTGTAGAATATAAGATGAATAGAAATTAATAAACTGATCTATTTTTAAATGACTATGCATGAAAAAGCAATAAAATACTAACTTAGATTCACGTATATCATTATTTAATTATGTTTTCTTTTTAATGTTGTATTTTATTGAAAAAGTTCCATTCGAAATAAAAATTGAACAATTTCTTTTACATTTCCGTGTATTTTCGATCATTTCTGTGAAATTAAAAATAAAAACAGTTCCCTGTTCAAATAGAATTTATAGATATCAATCGTTGTTGTCTATAACAGTATGATTTTTTAAAAAAAGTATCATTCTCAAA
The DNA here is from genome assembly GCA_019973935.1 of Trichonephila clavipes. NCBI lineage: Eukaryota > Metazoa > Arthropoda > Arachnida > Araneae > Nephilidae > Trichonephila > Trichonephila clavipes. The sequence continues at coordinate 1,321,786 of BMAU01017210.1, read as the reverse complement.
ATTACCAGTATTCTACTTGTAATATATTGAGTACGATGAAACTTAGTACAAAATTCCATGGAAAAATATGAATATCATTTATAAACATTTAAAGAGTCATAGTGGAGGAAGGAAAAAAATGTTTTGTTGCTATTTTCTTTTAGAATCTCTCGAAATTAGCAGAATGAGCTTAGAATTTTTACAATATATTTTCTCAATTTGGATTAACTTCAGTAGTAATATTTCTGGAAAGTCATTTCTTCATTCCAATGTGGCTGACAGGGAGTTCATTTTTCAAATTAAGGTTCTCCAAGAACAAGCAAGTTCGTCGAAGTCAAATGATAAAAATGATTTATCGCTCTCAAAGAACTCTTTCGAGAATAACAATTTCGAGTTTAATGAATATTCTTTGAAATGAAATCTCTTTCTGGGGTGATTAATTACGCAACCTCGAAACCTCGTGGTTCTGAAGAGAAAACATTTGTTTTAGAATAGTTCCGGGAATAAATTTACTAGAATATTAGGAATTTTTGCAAAAATTCTCAACGCCTTTCTTTTAGAGTGATTCAGTAAATGAATACAAAGAAATACGTTTAATACGAAATCGCTTAAGACGAAATATCGATTTCAACGAAATAATACAACAATCCCAACAAACAACTATGTATTTTCATCCATTTTTTTTCTCTTAACACAAAACGAAAATCGGTTAAGGTATCCGACTACATTCGGAACCGTGATTTTAAAAAGCGCATACATGGATAATTTTCATGATATTTAGTGTCACTCAGGTTAGAATACATGCATAAAATTGTTTTAATGACATTTTGACAAAAACAATTATTTAAATACAATATGTTGGCAAAAAATTAACTTAGAATAATCTTTTTTCAAAATGTTCTCTTTTTGTGAAAAAGCTTCTATTATAACAATATTTTGCCTTTTAATAGCTCAGACCTCTCAACAGAGGCTCAACTAGAGAATTTTTGAAAAATTCACATTATTTTCAGAGTTACCACCAATTGAAATAATTATTGGCGTTTTTTTCTTAAAATGGCTCCCCTCTGTTGTCGTAAAATATGGATAAACCAACTTCTAAGTTATATATTTCAAAAATTCTAGTTGAGCCTCTGTAGAGAGGTCTGAGCTGTATACAGGCGAAATATTATTATAATAAAAGTATTTTTCACAAAAGGAGAACATTTTGAAAAAAAGGTTTTTGTAAGTTAACTTTTTGCCAAAATATTGTATTTAAATAATTTTTTTTGTCAAAATGTCCTTAAAACAATTTTATACATGTATTCTAATTTAAGTGACACTAAATATCATGAAAATTATCCATTTATGCGCTTTTGCAAAATCACGGTTCCGAACGTAGTCGGATACCCTTAAAGTATCCGACTACCCTAAAATTCTGAATTTTGTCAAAAATTGACAAATTTGTTTGATTATTTTACATTATATGCCATTTATCAGCTTCATAAAAATACCAAATTTATTATTTTTCATTCACTAGATCAAAAACTACAATTGTCTTTGTAAAAGCAGACGTCACTACTTTAAGCAAAGGGCCATACTTTAAAATGCATTTTACTCGAAATGTGGATTTTTTTAAAAATGCTCAAACGGGGACAGTGAGTGGTCAAAAAGTTTTGAAAATAATTAACTGAAATTTTTTGTGTATGGTCTGTATAATAGTAGTAGCGTTTTAACGTTCCGATTTATCAATCGCTGTTTTATTACAAAATTTACAATACCTTATGTGAATATAATCACTGTTTTTTTTAAAGTAAATTCATATAATAACTAAGATAAAGTCCTCTAGTTTTTGTATAAATTAAAATATCCCTTATATCCTGAAGGTCATTTCAAAAATGAATAGCAAAGCAACACATCAAAATTGTAAAATTGAACATTTGCTCACAAACTATTTGTACAGAATGGTCCCCGTATATGTAATTTTTTGTAAACTTTTACTAATTTTTTCCCATTTTAGTACTAATAATTTCTTTTTCTCTTTTTAATTTTAGCTTATTTTTCTTAAAATGTTTTAAATTCATCTAAAAACCTCAAAAAAAGTCCCCATATCTCCATTTTTTTAAAAAAAAAGTTGTCGCAAGTAGTCGGATAACTTAACCCCGAAAAGATTTCCCTTCTGTGAATGAACAAAATACAGAAAACATCAGCCACGCAGGTTCATGATCGGAAGAATTCGTTGCCGCAGATGATGATAATGTGTGTACAGTCACAATTATGTGTGTACAGTCACAATTATTTTGAAGTTTATTCAAAACTCAAAAAATATTAATGCAGATTCAGACGACGGCAAGGAGAATATTGCAGCTTCTGCTCTCACGTCATCCGAAATAAGGAACATCATGAAAAGTATGACCAGTTATTTAGACACACATCCTAATGAATAACAAAATGAGTGACATAGAACAATTTGTTGCTAAAAAAAGACAATGTAAAGAAAAAATATCAGAGATTATTTCCCCAAAACTCAATGTTTTCTTTTCCAAAACCTTTAAAATGTTTTATTGAATTTCATTGTGAAACTTTTTGTTCCTTTTATTTTTATTAAATACATGCATATATACATATCTATGTAAATAAAATGTACTCTAAAAACTTAATTTTGTTGAATATATGATTTTTTTTGCAATATCCTTTAAGGTATCTGACTACCCTAAAACCATGATTTTTTTCAAAAATTGGCGAAATTTTTTATGACTTTATTTTATAGACCATTTTATTAACTTAATAACAATACCAAGTACTTTATTTTCCCTCCACTGGAACAAAAATTACAAGCGTTTTAGTAAAAGCAAATGCCATAACTTTACACAAGATGTCAAACTTTAAAATGCGTTTTACTCGAAATGTGTTTTTTTTCGAAAAACTCAAACGGGGACCGCAATTGCTCAAAAAGTTTTGAAAATAATTATCTGAAATTTTTTGCTTATGTTTTGCATAACAGTAGAAGTGTTTTGATCTTCAGATTTATCCATAACTGTTTTATTTCAAAATTTGCAGTTATTTATGTGAATATAGACAATGTTTTTGTAAGCAATTTCGTATAATGACTTAGATAAAGTGCTCTAGTTTTTGTAAAAATTAAAATGTCTCTTATCGTGAAGGTCACTTCAAACAGGAATAACAAAGTAACACATCAAAATTGAAAAATTGAGAATTCGTTCATAAAATCTTTGTACAGAGCGGGCCCCGTTTATGTAATTTTTCGTACATTTTTTACTAGTTTTTTCCCATTTTAATAATAATAATATTTTTTCTTTTACCAATTTTAGGATTTTTCTTTAAAATATACTAAATAAATATAAAAATCACAAAAAGATCTCCATATCTCCTTTTTTTCAAAAAAAAGTTGTCGCAAGTAGTCGGATACCTTAAGACGAAATTCTTTTAATACGACAAAATATTTCAGTCTCCCCAGTTTCTTATTGAGCGATTTTCACTGTATATGAAAAAATTTAAAAAGTTATAAGAAATTCTCTTTATTTAGTATTAATAAAACATAAATATTTTATCCAATGGATTTAATGGCATTTACATACATAATCTCTCATTGCTTTTATCAATGTTCTCAATTCCCGATGGTTACATGATAAAGGCAATCTCGGGCTCTCCATTGAATTTTAAACTACACCAAACTTGCATTTGCTGTTCTGTTTGTAAAGTTTAGGTAAATCTTCAAGTTTTATGATTTAGTAAAAAAATGTTTAAAAGATAAAGAAATCATCAAAAAGAGTTTTTAAGATTGAAATTTTTTTTTATTTTATATGTGTACTTTATAAAATAGAATGTATTTTGCTTACTTATGTGCATTATTATTGTTAACAACTATGCACTTTTTAAAATAAAGCTTCAGTAAAAAGCAAAAGTTGGTAATAGCGAAGCACTTGAATTGATTGGTTGAAAATATATGATTGTGGTTATTATGTGACTATGACTTCACATGAATTTATGAAATGATTGGCTAGAAATACGTGGTTGTAGCTATCATGTGACTGTAACGTCACATGAATTTAGCTCTTCCTTATTCCATATATGTATAAAATTTGATGCTTTGTAATATATATAATAAATCCTATTTTATATATCCATTTAAAAGTTAACTAAAATTGTTTAAGGTGTTGGGCGAATTTGATGTAAGGGATGTTTTTACATTTATAAGAAAAAAATTAATATTTTCTCTTTTATTAACAAAATTTTCGAAGCATACATCTGTTCGATAAGCAATAATAATAATAAAACCCTTTAAATGTATGTGTGTATATACTGTAGCGAAATTGCTTAAAAAACTTTTTTCCATATGTGGGGTCCTTATTTATGATATAAAATATACTTAATTTTTAAACAAATATTTGAAAAGATAGATGAGTTGCTCATGCAATGTGCGTCTACTTTATTCGAATGAGAATTAGGTAATTTTACTTACTAGTGAACTCACTTCAATTCAGAAAGTAAAGGCTAATTAATTTGGTTACTATTTTTTTTTATCAGAGTGACATGCGTGCAATAATAGTAAATTCGAGTTTTATTTAATGAAGATCTATTTTCGAGACCAATAAAACGGCTAATGAAGTTTGAAAGGAACTCCTTGGATGGAATTCAGATCTTCCACGGAGCATTTTGTTGACATCCAAGGAGCAAATGTATTAAAATATTCCATTTTGCCATTAATAAACTTAATAGAAATTAAAATCCTTTGATATTAAAATCAGAGAAAAGCCATCGTTTTCAAAAAATAGCCCAAGATGACTAAAAGGTTCCATTGTTAACAGAAAATAATATCTTACTTTATACTTCTTAAGGACTTAAAAATATTTTTCTGAAACTGTGATAAGTTAATATTTGTGTGTTGTGATTTTAGTTTTGTGCCATCAACATCTCTCTATCTCCTGCTCATAAACAAACATCAGCAAATTTTCTTGATTCTATTTTGAACTATTTGCTTCACTAAACTGATTTACTGTTGATTCATTGTAATATCTCTATCCCTCCACCTGAATAAATATAAAAATATTCTATGTTGTGATACCTACTTTATTATTTATTCGAATGCGTGCGAAATCTCAAGATCCCTTCAAGATGTGAGATTTCATTAAAAAGTTTTGATTGGTTCAATGTAGTCAAGGTCTTTTGGTTTTCTTTGTAAACACCGAAACTCAGTGATATAGATTACTGACTCTTAGTAATCACGAAATGACAATTTAAATAGACTACGGCATTTCAAGTAATCAACTTATCACGATAGAATATATAAGGATTGCCCAAATGAAAAGAGGAAGTTTTGTAAAAAGAATAACTTTATTGGAAATCAAAATAAATTGCCACGGGGGCTTTAACACAGATCTCATCGTTTTGACAGTAGGTCTATGACTTCGTTGTAGAAAGATCGTGGTGGATTTTCGAAGAAGTCCTGCATCGCTTTCTTTATATCATCGTTTGAATGGAAACGTAATGTTCTCTTAATTGGAAAAAAGTGTGGAAGGTTTCGGGGAGACAAATCTGGACTATACAGTGGGTGTTGAATCACTTTTTAATTGAATTTCTTTTAAAGTTGTCTGGGTTTCAAGGGAAACATTTTAGACGGCATTGTCATGGAAATCTGATATTGTGTTTGCCACTTAAACGGAAACTTTTGCACCAATTGTTAGAACTAAGCAGTATTCGCCATAGATCAGTGTTTCTCAAACTTTGGGGTGCGCCCCCTAGGGGGCGTGATAACCCTACAAGAGGGGCGCGAGTATATCGAAAAGTCGAAAATAAAAAAAATTAGTTAAAAAAAATTATTGATTTGCGGAAAGGAAGCAAAACAAAATACATTTTGAAGTAATAAAAAATAAATAAGCATTTACACTGATATAAAAAACTTATAAATGTATCAGTACTGCCCAATGTGTTTCATAATTTAATAATACTGTGTTAAGAGCAAGAGTTTAATAATTACCATTGACCCTATGGTCATGTCATAAAATTATATACTTATCTTGATAATTTGTGCGATTTATAATTAAAGTCGCATTGTATAGCTTTTCGTCAAAGTATATTATTATTGAATTCAATACATTATTATTGTATGAAGGGGGCGCGATGAAAATTTTGACTGAAAATTGGGTCGCAAGTATAGAAAGTTTGAGAAGCACTGCCATAGATTGTCCCATTCGTTGATAGATGCCCGTATCTCACTCACCTTCCATAATCAGAAACCATACCATCATGCATTGTCCTGATATGGGCGTATCCAAGAATAGCACGACTTTACTTTTGATTTATTTCCTATACCACGAATAGGTTTCATTATTGTACATGATATGCGGTGTACACCTCTTACCTCCCTTTGTATCCATGTTCGATGGGACTGATATAGCTCTAATCATTCTGACACAAAATTGCATGTGCCCACTTTTCATTTGGGAAACCCTTATATTTTTAATCGATTAAAATTTTTCTTTATTGAATGTTAGTTCGAAAAAATGCTACTGTTTATAAAGTATTTGTTCTTGTTACGGACAATTTCTTCCGAAATATTTTCAGAGAAAGGTTTTCTAATAACCGTAATTTATAAAAAAAAGGATTTTGCTGGTTTCTTTGACAGGTATAAAGTACATAGTTCACATGTTATAAAAAGAAACAATTTTAAATGTTCTGCTTCTTTTCTTTTTCCAATTTAGATAGAAATAGGCTCAAGTATTATGTGGCTAATTAAAAAACAATCCACACATTAAATTTTTAGTTGGTGAACTATTTTAATTTTGATTAAAATTATGATTTTTGAAAGGGAAATAAGCATATTAAGTCAATGCATTGCAAATGATAGCACTACACAAGATAGCATAACTAATATTTAAGTAAATTTACAAATTGTATCTGTATTTGGGAAAAGCTTACACTCTAAACAGATATATATGGAAGGGATATACTCCATAGAAATAGCTGTACTGATATCTATATTCAAGTTAAAAAAATAATGAATAATCATAAATTTTCTGTAAAACTTATTACATAAAAATATGTATTTTATATAATTATGTGATATTATGATTCATGAAATATACTGCGAATAAAGCGAGTAATGTCTAGTGTATATTTATTTTTTTCTCAAAACTGTTTAGAAAAATATTCATAGCTTTTTCAATTATCAAAGATTTTTGCCTTTTCTTACATTACTTCTTGCATTATAAATTTTTAAATATAATATAATATTTTATTATGCTTCTAATCATATATACATAAAATAAAAGAATATAACTCAAATACTTGTTTAATTAATTGTTGAAAGAGATAGAAGAAAAAGAATTAACTATGCTAAGCCTTCTGAATAATTGAATTGTCCTACTTCAATAATTTTATGTTGATAATGTCACAAATGATTGCTTATAATATTAATTTTAATATTTACTCAATATACTTTTAATTAATTTTTTTTGTCCAATATTCTTTTACGCATAATTCTGGAATGATCTTAAGTTTTTTTTACTTGATTTTCCATTTGACTCTATTTTTTTATAATTCGATACAATATATAATCAGACGCATAATGATTGATTTCAAAGACTTTTTAAAAATAATTGTTGAAAGAGAGGGAAGAAATTTTTTTTAACTATGTAGAGCCTTTTGAATAATTGAATTGTTCTATTTCAATAATTTTATGTTGATAATGTAGCGCGTTTCTCAAACTGTGGGGCGCGCCCGCTAGTAGGCGTGATAATTTTACGTGAAGGGGGCAAGCATATCGAAAAGTCGAAAGTAAAAGATTATTAGTTGACTGAAAGGAAGCAAAACAAAATACATTCTGACACAATAAAAATTAAAATACACATTTACACCGATATAATATACTAATCAATGTATCAGTACTGCTCAATGTATTTGATCATTAATTCATCAATACTAAGCTAAGAACACGTTTATAATTAGTAGTGAACCCATGGGATTGTCATATACGAAATTCAATACTTATCTGATATATTTGTACGGTTTATAGTTAAAATCGTATAAAAAAATACTTTAGCGTCAAAGTACATTATTATTGCATTCAATGAATTATTATATATGAAGGGGGGGAGGGGGATGAAAATCATAATTGAAAAGTGCGTCACCAATGTTGAAAGTTTGAGAAGCACTGTGATAATGTCAAATAATTGTTTTTTTAGTATTTATTTTAAATAATATTTACTCAAGGTACTTTTTATGTAATTTTGTTGCTTTTGTCCCATATTCTTTTACGCATAGTTCTGGAATGATCTTAAAAATTTTGTTACTTGATTTCCTATTTCATTCTATTTCTATAATTCCATACAATATATAATCAGACACATAATGAATACAGTTCCTTGAAAAGACTCTCGTATAAATTATTTAACTTAAAGAAAACTTTTGGTATCAAATCAATGCAAACTCCGTATCCCTTAATATCAGTCTTCTCTCGAATGACTCTACAAATATATGTGTTCTGGCTTTTACCCTAAAATATATATTTGCAAGGAAAACAGAGAGAGAGAGAGAGTGGAAAAAGAACACATCTCCTCAAAAATAACAAAAACGGACGGTGAAAATAAAAACTCTTTCTCTCTTTCCAACATTCGGAAAGAAACAAGAAATGCTTTTTACCTCAAAATGAGAGAAAAAAGAGCTTCCGACAGATTTCTTGCAGCGCCGGGTTATCAAACCGAGTTTCGTGCTCTGCTCTCCGGTGTTAAGAGCAGGAAAAAGAATTTCCTGTTGCCATAGTAACCCTCCGACATTGGATTTTATTCTTTTGTTTGTATTCCTGTTCCATTTTATACACGAAACTTGCTTCCTCACATTATGCATTCTTCTGTTCTCTGCCATTTCTAATGTTAAAATTCAAGAGAAAAATACCGTATCTTTTGTCTTGTCTTAGGAATTCTGGTGAAGCTATAGTTTTGTGATCGATAGCTTGTGATTTTCAACGAGTATTTGAACGCAAACGGCCATTCGTTGATTGATGAATGAGCAAAAAGTAATCGCTGAAGAGGATTCATAGCAGAGAAAAATTAAGAAGTAATTATGTTTTCTTAAGGTTGTGACGGATCTATCCACGTACCTTCTTTTAATTAATTCTCTTGGGAAATCTTTGGGCTATCAATTCTCGTCTATTCACAGCCAGCCATTTGAAGAAGAAACCCGTGATATTTAAATTAAGTCTACTCTATATAGCCGAAAACCCCGGTCCATGGCCCAGTACCGGTTCGTGGATCAAATACTACCGGTCAGCCCAAGATAAATTATTTTTCTTTTATTTGCTGTGGTATATTTTTCTTAGATTTAGGATACTTTTTATGAAAATCACTTAATATTCATTTTTTGGTGTAGCTATATTCTATTCAGAAGTCACGATTAAATACAATTAAATTGAAATTATTAAATCAAAACAGTCTAAAATATAAACAATCAACACCCTCCCCTTCAACGGGCCGTGGTAAAATTAACAAACGTTGACCGGTCCGCGGCGATACAAAGGTTGCGGAGCATTGGTCCAAGTTTTCTAGGTAGACAGGAGAAGGAGAGAGAGAAAGTCAGGAGACTGGTGGAATTATTACTACTGATCAGGTATCATTCAAATTTATAGTCGTATTTCAAATATTAGATAAACGAAAGAATTAAAGTGACTATTGATCACTAGGATTTAATTAGTGTTCAAATATTTGGGATAGTAGAATTAATCCTAGAATAAGAGGATCGATAATTGTAGTCCTCTCGTAATTCGTGCATCTCGTTGTTAAACCATACAAATTGCTTATATTGAGATACATTCTCTTCTCTTTGATATTACTTGAATTGAGTTGGTAAATTGTTTGATCAACAAATAGATTGATTTTGAATATGTCTATGTTCCTTCCCTTCCTCCCAACCCCTAGGCGGGCAAGAGGGTGAGCCAAATCTCTCCCAAGGTGTCCGAAACACGTTGAAATGACTTCGGTCAAAACAAAATAATATGGCTTTTCTTAAAACTTTTATTTATTTTTTTCTCGTACTGGGGGTGCAGATTGGTATTTTTTTTACCTTGTTCCAGACCTAGTACATTCACCAGGAGCTGGTATCTCTTTTTAGTACGGCCCCATATAGGCCAGGGATGGTGAACCAGTGGCACATGTGCCATTGATGGCACGCGACACAAGTTTTTTGGCAAGCCACCGATCAAAATGGTTTGTATTTTAGCTCAAACCTTGTCCACTGTGAAGCATTACGAACTAACGCGAGTGGTGGGGCGTGCTGCGCGAGGCGGTGTGGCGAGTACATTTATTTGTTATTATTTTACAATCTTAACATAAGTTATTTGTCATCTACTCTGCAACAACAGAAGTTTCGCAAAGGTTGCTTCGATTTGAATTATACGTATAACTAAAAAATTTACAACAATACCGTACAAAATGGATTGTGTAGTAGTAAACATAGAGTTTTGAGTTGTTAGTATTAATTCCGTTATTTTCCCAATATAATCCCAAGTCAAAATTATTTGACGGCACGTCTAGACCTCATTAAACCTTTCTTCAGAAAAAAAATGGCTCATAAATCCATAAAGGTTCTCCACCCCTGTTATAGGCGATACCAATTGCTAAAAGTAATTTTGACTCCTCACAACAGAAGAAGACACCTGAGCTCTGACGATGCGAAAATGTATTTGAGAATTTATTTTGCCGAGTACACCTAAGCCAAACGGACACTCGAGGTATTTTTTTGCATACCACATAATCATACGACATGGTTGCTGTCGATTTTCTGTATCATGAAAATCCACCGACTTGGGACGGGGTCGAACCCACAACCTCAGGTGCAGAAGGCCAGCGACAAACCAACTACGCCACCCAGCCGACAAATAAAATAATCTATTGAATAGAGCTATTTTTGTCTTTGCAAAACATACTTAGTTTTATTTCTACATTACCTAGCGCGCGCGGCCAAGTTACAATCAATTTTATAAAGTTAGCAAAATTGGAAATGGGTCTTTAATCTGTGAGCACTTAAATTGTTAAGAATCCATCATGGCGAGTCTGATAACTCCAAGCGTAATGAATGTATCTCTATAAAACTTTTTAAACCTGATGTTTATAATATTTTCTAGAGAATGTTCTAAAACATTTCTTATTGTATTAACATGTTTTGAGTTATGGCCTGTTATTTAAATAATGGTCTCATAAAGAATGTCACATTTTATTATAGTATTTACTCTCCATCAGCTCTAAAATTTTAAAATTTCAATAAAAAAATTAAGATTTTAGTGCATTTTCTAGAGAAATGCATCTAATTTGTTGTAATAATACTGTTACTGTTTTAAGTTTATTACTTTTTTCTCTAATTACTTTGAAATCTTTCAAAAATATTGCTGATATGTCAGTAATAATTGTGATTTTTGTAAAAATTAAATATTTTTTTAAAAATATTGGTATATATATAGTTAAATATTAGTATTTATTGGTATTGATTTCTAAAAAAGGTCAGGGTGTTTTTTTAGAGGTATAGAACTTTAAATTGCAATAAGGCAACGATGTATTATTCGATTGACATGAATTTTTTTTTATTCGAAAGATAATCTTGTGGCATTACATTTTAAATATGATCAAGCAAGGCTTAGATTGGTCAAATGGGCCGAAAACGAGATTGCCCTTGTTCCCGATTTTCATAAGCGAATTTTGTTTAGCGATGAAGCGCACTTCTGGTTGAATGGCTATGTCAACAAACAAAACTGCCGCATTTGGAGTGAAGCTATTCCACAAGTGTATGTCGAAACATCGTTACATCCAGAAAAACTGACTTTTTGGTGCGCTTTATGAGCTGGTGGAATCATTGGTCCGTACTTCTTCAAAAACGAGGAAGGCCACAACGTTACAGTCAATCGGTATAGAGCCATGATTACTAACTTTTTCATTCCTGAATTGAACAATCATGATGTCCAGGAGCTGTGGTTCCAATAAGACGGCGCAACATGTCACACAGCTCGTGCCACAATCGATTTATTGAAAGACACGTTTGGTGACCGCCTAATTTCACGTTTTGGACCTGTGAATTGGCCTTCAAGATCTTGTGATTTAACACCGCTAGACTATTTTCTGTGGTGCTATGTAAAGTCATTGGTCTATGCGGATAAGCCACAAACGCTTGACCATTTGGAAGACAACATTCGCCGTGTTATTGCCGATATACGGCCACAAATGTTGGAAAAAGTCATCGAAAATTGGACGTCCAGATTGGACTACATCCGAGCCAGCCGTGGCAGTCCTATGCCAGAAATCATATTTAAAATGTAATGCCACAAGATTATCTTTGGAATAAAAAAAATTCATGTCAATCGAATAATACATCGTTGTTTTATTGCAGTTTAAAGTTCTATACCTCTAAAAAAACACCCTTTATTTACGATGTCATAATAGGCCAGTTTTTTAAAAAGTACTCCGAACGTGTTCGGATACCTTAAATAGGAGTGCCTTTACTAAAGATTAACATAAGAATTAAGCAATAATATTATAATCGGCTTAAATTTTGAACTTATGAGTCTAATTCTACATTAGAATAAGTTTTGAATCATTCGAATACAGTGAAATACGTTTAACGCGAAAATGCTTTAGATGAAATATTGGTAATATGAAATAATACAATTGTCCCGACAAACCAGTATGCATTTTCATGCATTTTTTTCTCTTAACACGAAACGAAAATCGCTTAACACAAAACGATTTCCCTTCTAGAAATGAACAAATGCCTGAAAACACCAGCCGCGCAGGTTCATCATCGGAAGAATTAGTTGCAGTAGATGATGATAATGAGTTCGAAGATATTTTGGAGTTTGTTCAAAGTTCAAAAAATATCATTGATGCAGATTCCGACGACGAAAATGAAATGAATAATACAGCTTTTGTTCCCACGTAATCCGAAATGAGGAACATCCTGAAATTATGCGCAGTTATTTATCGCACATTGCTTGATTGATTGATTGAATATTAACGTCGCACTGTTCAGCTACACGAGGGCTTTTGGCGACGGACCGCGTAATTTTGAACCATGGTCAAGTGACGTGGACGACACCTGAGCTGGCACCTCCCTCTCCTACCTACCACCCCACACCAACGGGAGGACGTTTCAGCTCTCGACAGATTTAACGTGCATCGCTGGCCCTACACGGCGGGTCTTTATGGTACTGGGCTCGAACTCGTGACAAGGCAAGCCACGATCCAATACCTATACCACTCGGCTACCGCGGCCACTAGTCGCACATTGCAGTGGTAAAATAAATAACAAAGTGGACGACTGAGTAAAAAAGGTAATGGAAAGAAAAATATTAGATTACTTTCGAAAAACTCAATAAACATTTTGTTTTTCAAATTAAATTTAACTAAGTTCTTGTGTATGTTTTTGTTTCGTTGATCTTTATTAAGAATACACAGTACCCTACAAATTTCAATCATACCGAATTTATTTCTTTTTTGCGTTTTCTTGTGGCCCATATTTTTTTAAGTTTGCCACTAAATTTCAGATCCGCTAACAAATTCGTTTGTAAGATATTTGAAGTTTTTTGAGCTTAGGTTTCGTTTTTACTTTAAGGCATATTTCCACTCTCAAATTGATTTAGTTAAAGATATTTTTGTGCACAATCCACTCTTTCATTAGCTTCAATTTTCATTACTAAAATCATTTCTGCTTGATTATGTTTTGAATTTGTTGATTTCGCATAATTAATGAATTATGACTGATCTCAAAGCTAATTTTTGCTTTAAAAGTAGTTTATATAACTTAGAAGATTTTTCATTATTTCTTTCCTGTTGAGAAAATGCCACGGCAAAAAATTTCTCAGGTTTCTATGAGAAACAATATTTGGAAGAGATGGAATACTACTGAAAATGATGTATCTAAATACCAGCTCTTTACTGATACTGTAATAATACTTCAGAATATAACTATTCTGACTACAAGTATTGTAGATTAAACTGAATATTTCCATGATGTGCCAAACTACACTATAGTAAACATATAGTAGTACTACACTGGTGTGCAAAAATTAAGGACGAAGTCGAAAAATTAGCATATCAGCTGAACGAAGAGGCAGAGCGGACAGAAAGACCAATCAGGAGATTAAGTAAGGTGATGTACGGTAGCACATGCGCAGATATGCAGGTAGACGTAATGGGGAAGTGTCTGAGTAGTATAAAGCATGTTGTCGGTGTAAGATCAGTATTTCTGGCAAAGAGATTGCACGCCGTATAGCAGTTAAAATCACACCAAGTTGCTGTCTCAGCGAGAAATGGCGAATAATCAGTCTGTTAGACGACATCTGGATGCTTTTACCCGAGGTCGAATCATTGGGAAGTTGGAGGAAGGCCGCAGTGTGACAAGTGTGGCTGCAGAGTTCGGAATTGCTCACAGCATCGTTTCACGACTTTGGAGACAATTTCAAACTACAGGAACAGCTATCCGGGGGTTCAGTAGTGGGCGTCCACGAGGAACCACACCCGCAGATGACCGGTACATTGTCTTACAGGCCGGAAGAAACAGGCGGCAGACAGCGGGAGAAATCGCTAGACACACGACACAGGCGACTGGACGACCGATATCGCGTTTTACCGTGGCCAGAAGACTGCACGGTGGTGGTCTGTTTGCACGACGCCCTGTACGGTGTGTACCTTTAACGCCTGCCCATCGGAGAAGGCATTCTCTGTGGTGCCGGGAACACCGGAAATGGAGAGACAATGAATGGGGACGAGTACTCTTTGCAGATGAGAGCAGATTCAGTTTGAGTAGCGATTCTCATCGCATACTCATCTGCAGAGAGCAAGGAAGCCGCAATCATCCCTCGAACATCATTGAAAGGAACAGGTATGGAGGTCGCGGTGTTCTCGTTTGGGGAGGCATCATGCTTGGTAGTCGTACAGACCTTCACATCTTCGACGCAGGTTCAGTCAACGGGACCCGTTATTGTAACGAGATTCTTCTTCCATATGTGCGTCTTTTTAGAGGCGCTATGGGTCTGCCGTTCCTTTTCATGGACGACAATGCACCATGTCATCGCACAGTAGCTGCCGAACAGCTCTTAGAGAGTGAGAATATTGAACGTATGGATTGGCCGGCACGATCTCCGGATCTCAATCCCATCGACCATGTATGGGATTTTCTAGGCAGACGCTTGGCAGCTCGTACCTTAACACCAGTAACGATTCGGGAGCTTCGATTGACGCTGCAAGATGAATGGGCAGCAATGCCTCAACAACTCATTGACACCCTCATTCTCAGCATGGGCAGACGCTGTGAAACCTGCCTAGCAGTCAGGGGAGATCATTTCCCCTACTAAAGACCGGATGTTTTTTGCTGGACACCCATCACAGGGATGTTTCGGCCTTCAGTCGCATTGCGCTCCATACTACTTTTTTTAATATAAAGCTTCTTTTTATCCCTCTGATTTCTCTTTTAGTAAGTGTTGCTTACATTACACATGTCCTTACGTATTTGGGATCTTACGGTATTAAATGTGTTGATTTGGAAAGCTTTTGTACAAAGTTATATTGAAAAATCGTCTAGTCCTTGATTTTTGCACACCAGTGTATATTTTGGGATATTCGAATTCTTGTTGGGTGACTTTAAAACTTGCTAAACTCCCCCAATTTAAAACTCAAAATATTACATTTTACGTACAAACCTGGTGATTTTTAGCTTAAGTTAGTATCATTATTATATTGTACATAAACGATTTGAGTTTCAAATTTTTTATGAAAATATTTTGCTAAGATTAAGCTGAATAACATGTCGTCGTAACAAACACTACCAATATTCTGCAAAAAATGTATTTTGAATTAAAAAAATGTTTTCAATCATAATTAATTGAAGTAGTGTTTTAATATAGATCGTAAGTTGTGAAAGAAAATATTAAAAAATCAGACCTTAAAGGCATTATAGGTTTTAATTTAATGCCTTTATAAATTTTAAATACGTTTTTAACACACTTAATTTTAAAAATGTAGGTGTTTCCTAATCCCTAAAACTCCTACTGAAGATAGAGATATGAAATTGTTTGTAGATACTCTCAAACGCATGTTCTATAAAAGTTAGTATGAATTAAGGTCTGGGATTTCTAGTTACTCTTTCTTAAAACAATGCTAAAGTCAATGTTTTAAAAATATTCGTGTTTTTTCTTGGTTTAGCTAGAAAAATAAATTAAAAATCAACAAGGTAACAGATTTTGAAATTCATACTAGCTTTTCATTGCAATAATATAAGAAACATAAATCACTTAAAATGGCTAAATTTTTTTAAAAAAACTGAGCATTTTATAAAAATTTGAAAAAACTTCAAATATTCTTAAAGATTCTCTCTCTTTAAAATTATAAAATAATGGTTGGTAATACTGACTTTTGGTGTTCAGAATCAACTTAATGATATAATATGAATATAAAATATGAATTATTTTTACTGTTACTTTTTAAATAAGGGTACTGTGTAGTCTTAAATTGATGCATGTATACATGTCTATGTGTTCATAAAATATTATCTAATAAACTTATTTTGTTGAATATATGTTTTTTTGCAATATTCCTCAACAATAAATTCTTTTAACACGAAAAAAATATTTCAGCCCCCTCAGTTTCGCGTTAAACAATTTTCAGATTAACTACTACGAACACAATTTCTATTTTTATACCGTTGTTTTTTAGTTATTGTTCTTTAATTTTTAGCAAAATACAAGAGATAACAGATTGATATGAAGTTGAACGATTCCTCAGAAAATCTTTTGACTCTTCAACTCTTACTAAAGGCATGGATAAGCTCTTACTTTATACAAAGGCATATCTTTCATAAATATCGGAATAACCCTCGGAGCCTCCACCCTCACCAAAAGAGAATACTTTACGCTTCACGCTCTGTTGGTTCAGCCCTAATCCAGTGAGATGGACAGTCTTTCTGTGCGGGGCGGACTGTTTCTCTTTTCCGGATAAGCGCCCTTTTTTTTGGCAACACCCACCCTCATGAAAAGGAAGAGGGCACTGTCTCCTTCAGGGAGACAGTTTGACAATGCAGCACAATCGCTTAATTCTTCTTTATGACGTCGGTTGCATTGTGGAGGTGGAAAAATTGAAGTTAAAACGCTCACTGTGCGTGTACGCTTTGCTTCTTTTTTCTCTTTCGTTATATTTGTTTTAAAAGGTGAAATAATTTGTAAGGAAAAAATAACTTCTAGTATTTTTTATCTCTGGAAGAGATGGTTGTGGGAAATTCGTGCTTGCATGATAAGTGTTATTCAAAAATAAGACAAAGAAGGTTTGATTTGTTTGCAAGTGATTCGTAAATATTTAATTGAAACTTTGCTGGAGTTTGCATATGCAAAAACTGCTTTTACAGGACGATCTTTTCCTAGAGAAAATCTTAGATTGTTTAACTTTGTAATTATTGAATGGATAGCGAGTTTTAGTTTTAGTCTTTTACAAATGAAGTCGATTTTTTGACACACTTTTATTAGCTTCACCTATATGTAACATAATCTTTGAACTCGATTATTACCCACTTTAAAAGGTCGTATTAATTTGAAATTTTGCACACTTGTCAAAAACTGATGACAATACAATAATTTAATAATCTTGTTCCATTGTCCTGATCAGGATTAACGACCTTGCATTTCCAGATTTGGAGACTAAAAGATGAAGTTGCAACCCTAAAGCGAAAACGCTCATGGCTAATACAAATACAACAAACAAACAAAAAAGTGTTCGATTCAAAACGTGTACTTTTATGTCTAATGCTGAGGCAAGTTTCAGAGAGAACATTGAACTCTTTTTAATGAAATACTATATCATTGACTTTATTCCTTTTTCCGTATTAAATATTTCAAACTTAGCTCTTCCAGATTTCCTTCAGTTTGCTGATCCTACATTTTGCAAACCAGGCCGTATCGACGCACTGATAGGAGGCCAATGGGTATTCGAGATTCTAAAAAAATGACGCATTTAAGATGAATTCATCAATGAACAAATGATAGCTTAAAAAAACTAAAAAAATGCTTTTATTGTAGATCGAACTAAAAAATGAAAAATGAGCTATAGTTTAAAAAAACTAAAAAACACGTGTTTATAGTTAATCGAACTGAAAAGTAAAAAAAAAAAACCTTAATGTAAGAATAAATTGATTAACGAGAAAACTAATGTCATTGTGGTAAAAGCGTGGGTTTTTTTTACATTTTTACACTCACTCTGCATTTCGGAATAGAATTAGTAAAAAATTATAACATACAACTGATATCGAGTATCCTATGTTTTTACTATAATGACATTAATTTTTTCATTAATCATTTTATTAATATAGAAGAGTTGAGCAAGTTTAGTTGTTTTGTAATGAAAAAGCACTTACTTTCGAATCCAGATATTCTACGGTGAATTTAAATTAAGTACAATTAAGCTTTTCTGGTGTGTATGTTATTGTGTGTGTATTTTGCTGTAAATTATACAAAACTTTTAATCATAAAGTGTTTATAATTAAGATGAATTCCGCTTGAGTCGTATACATGAGTAAAATAGAATTACATATTTAAAGAGTTCTTAAATCAAACAGAATATGGTGAGGATAGTTTTGCAAGGGATTCAATTTCTTCAGTTATACTAAATACATATGACGTAAGAAATTTAAATATAAATAATAATTTATCACGAAATTAAAGAATTTATTTTGATAAGATTAAGTAATTAATTATTATGTACGAAATTTTTCCTTTTAATTTTCAGAAAATGGTCCCCTCATACAAAAAATTCTCATTACTTAAATATAGACTATTTTGAAAAAGCGTAAAGAGAAATAAAATCTTAATAAATACTTAGGTGGTAAACTAAAAGTATTGAATGGTTAAGAGAAAAATACATTTGGATTGTATGTTTTAACCTAAACACACTTTTCGAATTCATAAATTTTTTAAAAAAACATTTCGAAGATTATTTAACGCATAAGCAGTTTTGTATGAAGAGGACATTTATCGACCAATTCTCTACTTTAAACACCCGTCTTTTCAAAATATTTAATCGCCAGTCTTTTGTGTGTGTGGAGGCTGTAAATATTATTCCAATCACTGACGTAGCTAGTTTCTTGAATCAAAATTTAGTCTTGGGCCCGTTTTTAGAAAAGAAAGTCCTGTTAGTGGTATTGTAGTCACATATGTTGGGGCCTCTGTAGCTTGGGAGCTCCGCCTAATATGGCGGTAACTACGCCCCTGGTTCCAATGTATAATTTAAATTTTGGCTGTGAAATCTCTTTATAATATGAGCTTCTGGTGACAAGAAAAATTAGAGCCATTGTAAAAAAATTGTGACCATTATCATTAGAGATATACGTTATAGTATATTTAATTGAAATACTGTCTTATGTATAGATAAATGACACACATAACAGTATTATGGAGCATAACAAAGAAGTATAATGAAAAATATGATCGAAATATAAGTGTTTTATCAGAAATCAAATTAATTTCTTATAACTTACTAACGATAATATGAATGATAAACTCTAAACTAAACTATAACAACCAAAGATATATTCTAAGTGGTGGTCTCAGGAAGTGGACATCAATGGTTTAATTTATATCATTGGATCATTTCAAATTGCACTAAATTCATGTGATGTCATTGGCATGTGATTACTACAATCACGTTGTTTTCAGCCAATCAGTTAATGTGCCTCACTGTTGCCAGCATTTATTCTTTGTAGAAATTTTCTTTTAAAAACACAAATTTGTCAACAGTAATATTGCACAAAGGTAAATAAAATGAACTTGATTTAAAAATACAAGTATAAAGTAGGAATTTTTTTTTAAATTTGAAAGAATATTAATATTTGAACATCGTTACCCAACTATCAAATTAGAAATTTTATCTAAATTTTATAAGTAGAACAAGTCTAATGTCAGTTTTGAATTTACTGAAGAACACGTGATTGCATTTATCATATGACAATCAAGAATTTAGCCCATTCTATGTCACGAACAATATCTGCAACATAATGTTGATGTAAATTCTCTGCTAAGTTCAACACATTAACACACCTGCAAACATGTAATGTATGACATATATTGTTTAAAAAATTCAAGTTCGTAGTTAGTTCTAATGGTTTTAAACAATTTCAATTTTGACGAACGTTTCTAATGTCTTCAAGATAACAAACTGAGTTCAATTCTTATTCGAATAATTTTAATTCACACACTTAAATCCTTTTTGTAGTATAAGTGAAACAGAAATTTCGTTTAATTTAACTTGGCATTACTTCCTTTCAAGAAACTATTCAATAATTAATTCCAGAAGTTACCCAACACTTGGAGCAATACATTTTCCCAAAGCACTTTAGCAAAAATCACATTTGATATCCAATCATAGAGATTGGGAAACGATCGCTAATTGTTCTTTTTGCAACTTCAGCCGAACTAATACAACCGATAAACGTCAGGGATAAGGAGTCTTAACCGTAACCCTTTTCGCGGAGAGTGTGGTTGTTGAGAGTTAATGTTCGAATCCTTCCTACGCCATTGTTTAATAAGATAAGCTTTTCATGCCTCATTCAGTAATGGACTCATAAATTACGCACGGCCGTTGGAATGTTGTGAGCAATCTCGTTTTCTAACTTCCGATGGATTTTCGTAGCAGAACTTCCAATTACTGCTACTGCTACTTGGTCGAATATTCTGTTGCCAGATTCGAAACTCTCAGCTCATTATTCGAGAATTCTACGACGCGAGAGAGATTAGCATCACGCGAAGAGTTTTAATATTTGGTTAAGCTTCGAAAAGAAAAATGTCGTCTGCGCGATATTTTTCTTTTTTTTTAATGTTGTATTATTTCATTTCGCAGCTGTTCGTTCAGAGTTTTTTTCTCTTTATTTAAAAAAAATCTAGTTAGGATTTTTCTCAGAAGATTTCAGCTTTGACCGTGTGTTTGTAGACTTTACAGAAAAGGAGTTCTGTTTATTCATTTAGTTTTTGAGGCGTTCTCATTTTGGGGTAGAAAATGATTTTCCCAAACTGGTGATGTGTGTGTGTGTGTTTTCTTTTAGTCATTGAAGAAGTTACTTAATTTTTTTTTTGAAAAACAACAACAAAATTTTTCTGTTTCATTTTGCTTGTCTTTTATCTCGGTTTGAATTGGTTGAGAAAAAAAAATCTGCTTTAAGAATTTAAAAGAGGTGTTTGTAAAACAAAATTTTAAGCATATATTTATAAAATTCTTTGTGTGTATATGTTAATAAATTTCTAAGCAAATGTTAATAAAATTCTAATCATATATGTAAACTTTTTAAAATATTACTAAATATCTACGTTTCCTTTAGACAATACTGTATTAATAAATAACATTGCAAAAAAAGAAAAAGCAGATGGAAAGAGAAGATTGCAAAGTTATTTTTTTTCAAAACTTTACAGAAACTAGAAAATAGAATGAATTTTATAAGCGAATACTTGTTTACTAACTGTTGCAAAATACATATTTATATACACATGATTTTTCCAACAATTTATTCTTTATGTATACCAGGATAGATCGACATTTTTTTTCAGAATTACAAAGCCTACCTTTGCTGAAAAGATGTTGTTCTATAGCTTATAGATAAAAGGAGAAATAAAATTAAAAAAAAAACTGTTATCTTAAACACTACTACAAGAAGAATGAAGTTTAGGTACATGAGTTTTTTTATGGTAAAAAAAACAATTTTTGTTAAAAAGAAACAACCGTTTTAGTATTTTTTAACATTTACATTTATTATGATGAGAGGACATACTAAACATCTATAAGAATAATTAGTTTTTTACTTTGTTTTGTTCCCGAAAATCAACAAAATCAAAAGGAGCATGATACAAGAATGGTGAAACTTCAACCCCGGACCCCCCCTTGAAAAATTCCTGTGTGCGCTACTGCAACCGTTTAATTATTTTAATTAGTTACCCACCTAACGGGGACTTCTAGAACTACATTCATCCACCACCACCCCAAATCATGTAATGTCTAGCTGGGTATAAATACCGAGATCATTGGAAATCCCGCCCTCTTCTCTCTTCTGTCTGTGTCTTTAATCATGTAGCTGGCTGCATTGCGTAGTGTCGTAGTTTCTTAGTTCTGTCGACCATGCTTTATGTCTTTAAAATGACTATGTGTTTCAAGATGTGCAATAAACCGGAGTTATATACTAATCACAAGACTGCCCCGTCAATAACATTGAATACGCAACATCAACCAGCACAGAAAATGTATCTAATATAAAGAAATCACTTTTAATGGCCACGCCCTACCTTTACATTCGTTACAGTACCATTCACTCGCTACGACCAATTATGCACCCAACACAAGTTTTATATATATATATATATATATATTCAAATTTTCAATCGATAATAAAATACTTTCTATACATCCATTCAAATTCAAATAAATTTATTTAAGCTTGTAGCGGATGACACTTGACATTAATGCAGTTTTTTGCAATTATTAATTCACTAATTAAGTTTTATTTCTTAATTTTAAATTTATTCTGCGTTATTTCTGTCGGAGTTACAACTGGATGCAACAGATGGCGCCAGTACGTTTTTCTAACGAAGTAGGAATTGGCTTTAAAAAAATTATATTACCTGTATTCTATAATCTCCATTCTACGGAATATCTTTTCCACATAGGTAGCTTCCAATTAATTATATAACTCTTTTTCCTCCATACAACCACGATCCTCCCTGATATACACGGTGTAGTTTGTTCATCATATTTTTAGACAAATTATTGAAACAATGTGTATCAAGACGAAAGTTATTTAATTTTTTTTACGTTATAGCAATTGAAACAAGTCTTCTAATAAAACAAATCTCTCAATTATTTTTGATAACAGACGAAAATGGAGAAGCCGAATCTTATCTTTTAGGTTATATATCACACACAAATTAATACAGTAAAAGAAATTGTTGAAAGGGGGGTTTTTATCACTGTAAAACTTTTTGATATTAAGTTTTATTTTTATAATTTATGGGGCCATTGCAGTTAACTTCAAAAGTCTTTAATCATAAGTGACGCTTTTTCATATCGCTGAAAGCGCAGATATTCGATATATCTGGCAGATATCCAGAATTAATATTAATCTTGTTATATATTTCTGTCTTCGTAAAAAACCGCATAATACATATCTCTCGAAGAAATAGTTATCTTTGATAACTATTCTCGTAACGATTCCCAATGATAAACGCGTCGTATTTGAAGTTTGGTATTTGAAGATAGAAGATTCCTTTGACTATTTTGTTAACCACATTTAGATTGGTTTTGTTGTTGTTTCTAATGCCACCTGTCTGACGTAGTCAGATCGAGGCCCACGAAATTCATCGTGGCAAGGGGCTAGAGGTACGCCTGCCGTTGACCTTGGTGGTACGCGCATCGAACCCGGGCCTTCCGGTCTGGAGATTGATGCTCTAACCACTAGGCTACCCACGTCCTGATTGGTTTTAAAATTATATAGTTACTGGTAGAAAAACAGTCATTCCAACTATAATATTTAAATACAGTGAAATACGTTTAACGCGAAAGCGGTTAAGACGAAATAGCATTTGAGATGAAATAATACAACAATTCAGACAAACAACTATGTATTTTCCTCAATTTTTTCTCTTGAAACGAAATGAAAATCGCTTAACACGAAAAGAATTCCCTTCTGGAATTAACAAAATACGGGAAACACCAGCCTTATTGGACTACCCTATTGCATTTTAGGAAGAATTCATTGTAGCATACGATAATAATATGTGTGAAAATCCCCAATTATGGCATACAAAGACATTTTGGAGTTTAGGTTCATGATTTTTGATTCCAGATATATCTTCTAAAATAATGGATATGGTTTTATGTGTTTCATTTATATTTTCTTCAAAACTCTGATGTAGTACGACGGGGACTGGACATTTTAAAATTGAGGTGCATCCAAGATCAATGCTAGGGTATTTATTCGCCGTCCGCGTGCCTAGGCTTATAGTAGACCTCTCTGGAGAATTTTTCATATTTTGACTAATACTTAAGTTTGACATTATAAATTCATTTATCTGAATAAGAGAAAAAAAAGTAAAACATTAATAAAAATGCAAATAGATACAAGACTAACTTCTTTCCTCTATTTTTTTTTCTAAATTATAAGGCTATTATTAAATGAAAACTTTTAATTCCCCCAGTTGCATATTGAACTTAAATACTCCAGTGTTTTCTGTAACATTAACCATATTAGATATTTTCATGAAGCAACTTTCTCAAATATCATTTTTGAGAAGCCTTTGTTAAGCATCGATCCACAGTGTGCTGCCAGTACCGCTGATAAGCAAAAAATCTTTTCTTGCGGTCACTGCCATGAATTTTGCTACCAAATGAAAGATGTGTATAAGGAGTAGAAATTAATGGACTATGTGGGCCAACTCACCGTGCATTCACATTCTATTTTTCTTAAACTATACTATGTTATCGGGACTTATTTAGATTTTTTAATAAGTACCTTAAATTTTGGTGTATAACGTGCACCGGCGTATAATGCTCATGTATACTTTCAAGCTGCACTTTTTAATTTTTAGGTATATTCACCGTATAACGCGCACCCTCTTTTCATGATGAAACCTGGACCGCACGTGTGCAAACTTACATGTTTAAAAGTCATTTATTCGAAGTATTATGCCAGACTCTTAGAACACTTCAAGAAATACACCCCTTTAAGTTCATAAGGTATGCAATTTCTTTTTAAATAAACAATATTTCCATGTATGTAGAAGCCTTGTTTTTTTTTTATTCCCATCTCTTTTTTTTTAATTTTCAAAGCTATCAGTTTCCTACTTGATGTATAACACGCACCTGTAAATTTCAATCTTATTTCTGGTGTTAAAAGCGCGCGTTATATACGCCGGATTTTGCGATATTTAAAATTCAGCATATTTATTCGATTTATTATAAGTTTTTTTTGAGAAATTCGCAAAAAAATTGAGTTCGATTGATAGAACTATATGCAGCCACCCCTTGTTTTGGCCAACCGCGTGCGGTGCACGTTCTGCACACCTGCTAAGTTCGGCCATGGGTACATCTTAAGTCTTGACCTTGTCTATTGATTAAATTCAAAATTACGAAATCCACTGCCAAAAAACCAATGTATAGAGAAACTGCATTTTTAACACTTGTGGTGGTATCTTCATAAGCCAGTATCAGCCTCCGGACAAGGGTAATCACTTTTGTCTAGTGGTTATGTTATTCGGTTGTGGAGCCTTGCGTCACGGGTTCTGTCCTCGGATAAGCATCTCCACATGACTGAATTAAGAAAAATGCAACCTTTTTTTGAAGTTGTCGTGGCGCCATCTACACGCAATAAAACCAATCAAAGTCGTCAGACCCACTTGACGCAGCAACCAAAGTCGTCAGACCCACTTGACGCAACACTACCAATTAACAGCAACAATTCACACGCTACACACGCTCGCCAAAACAAAAGTCGTTCTCCTATCTACCAATTCACTGGTGGGGGTACTGTGGCGGTATCTTCATAAGCCAGTAACAGCCTCTAGACTATTTCTCCTATTTTACCGCGTTGGTGTCATGTGGAAATCTGGAAAGGGAGATTCCAACTCTTGTGTTGCTCTCGTCACTTGATCGAAGATAAAAAAAATACGCTGTCCGTCATCAATAGCCCTAGGGTAGCTACAATGTGTGACGTTAACAACATTCAGTACGTTAATAAACATTTCGTTCCTCTATTTTCACTGTAAAAGGAGTTTAAAAGAAATATATTCAGTATAAAAAAAGTTAAGTGTGTTCTGAAATGGGAAGCAAATGTGCCATATAAATCTTTATTGGATGGGGGAATCAAAGGGATATAAAGAAATGGAAATATTCCAGTAAAATTAACCAAATTATTTTTATCTCCCCCAGACAGTCATAAATAAATACGAGATATCCCTGTCTTCTCGAAAATCCAAGCTTAATGAGAATTCCGCCTTAGTGAATGCAATAGCATAATTTCTTCCCTCTTTTCTACTATCAGTGCAGATAGTAATATATTCGAAAGTGGAAATATTAATATATTCATCCTCGAAATCCCTTTTCTTTGTAGATTTCGAGCAGAAAAAAGGATTTTTTCTGAAAGGAAGGGGGAGATTTCATTCCGAGCCTGTATTTCTTGCTTCTGTGCAGTGAACGGTGAAAAAAGGAATAAAAAAATACGGTACAGAGCAGCAGCTCAGAGAAATCTCTCCCCAGCCATAAAAGACGTCGATGGCGAAAGGAACAGCTTGAGTGAGCGATTGGAGATCATGTTTCTCTCTCTTTCTTACGCGCCATTGCAAATCGAAGCGCTCGGGACCGTACGGCTCCGTTGGCGAATACTTTCTAGCTTTGGCGACGAAGTATTTGTGATGGAACTTCCACAGTGAAATGAATTTTAATAACTGAGGTGTTCAAGTGAGGAAAACCAAAGAAAGAAATGAAAATCAAAACACACTTTTCTCGTATTTGCAATCAAACAAATACATTCTAATGAAATTAAATACTCGTTAAAATTCTACTTCGAGCAGATATCCATTTTTCACGTGATATTAAAATTCCTTTCTATATGAGAAAAACATTCGACTGTAATTAAATTGTTCAAATTGTTGTTTCAAAAGAATTTTTATTATTACTTTTAAAAAGCATCCAAATTCTGTGCTCAATGGAGAAACAAAACGGGCACACAGGTATACAGGGTGATATACAGGGATATACAGGGGTGATTATACAGGGGTGATATACAGGGTGATTATAATTACAGTTCCACCTTCCTACTGTTGTAAAGAAAGGACCACTGCTTAGAATGATTTAAAACTTGAATTGGATATTCTTGAAGAAGGGGAAAACGGTATAACAAAAGAAGAAAAAAACATACTTGTTTTTATGCCGGTTTAGACCGGAGGACAATTAAAAACTAATTTTTTTTATCCAATGTGGTACGACTTTGCCCTGGTGGATTTAATTAGGGATTCACTAACAGCGTATTACCTGCTGAATGATCTAAAAGTCATTTTTCCGTCAAAAACCGAAACAATGATGCACATTGAACAACACAGTTGGTTTAGTGTGCAAATCATGCCAAGGTTGACGTAATTCGATTCGAAGTGCCTCTTGTAGACGAATTCATTTTCGTTACGTTGCTTACAGCGCTTTCTATTGATACATTTTGTGACTTTTTTTTCGTATGACGTACCGTTTCGCCTCTTTTCAAGTGAAGTTTCAAATTTGAAGTCACTCAGTATTTTGAAAGCGGAACTTTATTTATACTTCCCTTGTATTTTAAATTAAAAAAAACATTCAGCAATGATAAAACTAATGGCTGTGATATATATAATCTGTTCCTTTAAAATTAAAATTTAAATAAAATTCTAATATAGGCCTTCCGATAGTATAAAATAGTTAAGTTAATTAGACCTTCCAATAGTATAAAATAGTTAAGTTAATTTTTTGATATAAATATATTATATATTAGCCATATTTTATCCAACCACTTCACTGGGTATTTCATAATGTTGTATGACGATATATTGTTCTTAAGTTATTTATATCAAAGTATCATGAAGCTTTCGGTTGTATTGAAAAAACAGCAGCACATGAGTTTCTAAAGAGGTAGAAAAGTTATTTTTTACACCTCAGTAATTTTCTATCTGTCCCCCTCCCCCCTCGGAGACGATAGATCTCTTCTCAGCAAAAGAAACTATCGCCCCATGTTTCAAATCTTTTGGGGAAGTAGTTTAAAAACGATATTTTTTTTTATTTATAACCCCCCCTCACGAGTCGATTTCTGCAAACCCTGTGTGTTCTTAGCGGATCTCTGTTCAACAAAATGAACATTCGAGCCAAATTTAAAGTCTGTAGTGTTAATAGTTTCAAAAAACTCATGATAGATAATATGTGAATCGCTTTTCTCTTACATATACACAAGTTTAAATTAAAAATTTTTACTAAGATTTATTATAATATAATTTATCTAATTACTTTAGATTCAATATCTCAAATAACATAAATAAATTACATAATATTTTATCTAATTACTTTAAATTCAATGCCTCAAATAACACTGAAAGTAGCAATGTAAGCATTGACGGTTTTTGAAGTGAGAATTTTCGCTTATTGACCCCTCGAGTGGTCAATTTTTTTGCCGAAAATGTTGCAAATAAAGGCACATTTTTTATTGCATATAACTAAGCACAGCACAGAGTATGCAAATGGAAAAATTTTATTTTGATTTTTAATTTTAAAGTTTTCAGGCTATTTTTTATTTTATAATTGTGTGGAGCACAAGCCCTTCTTGAATGTTTGCTTTTTATAAATACACTCTACTTGCTACGAAGAATGTTTCTATCTTAAAAGAATTTCTCTCATACTTACAAAAATGTTTCGTGTTTGCACCTCTTTTTCAAATGGTTGAGGATTTCGCGCGTGTGTGTATACATATTTGTACACACACTTTGAAGCATGGTGTAATGCTAAGTTTTACATAGCAATAGAGGGACAGAGATAACATCGGCTTTTTTTGGGATTATCTTTCTATTTTCATTTCTTCTTAAGCAATAAATTCCACATTGCCTTGCCAATCTAATCCCTGTTCTTTATCGAATATTTTCAAGAATCTAAATTCCTGCTTTCAATAAAAAATTCTCCCCTTCACCACACAAAAGATCCCGGATGAGAAGCATTTCAGTATCAAAGACAAAAAACTGCCTCTCTTAAAAACAAACTATCACAAAAAATCTCATTATAAGAATTAAATACTCGTACAAATCAAGCATAGAAAAAAATATAAGTGCCAGTATATAGCATACGGGCAAACAGGTTGTGACCAGTTTTCGGTAGCTCGTACGGCGTATGGGCAAACCAGTTAAGGGTTAATCTCGGCGTGGAAAATACATTCCACTTTAAAAAATATAAATTATAAATATATAATAAAAATTAAATCAAACCAGAAACTTTTATATAATGTATTTTCTTTTGTTTTCTGTGAAATAAAAGTTCTTGAATAATTTTTTTTGCCTATATCTACACAATGAATTTTTTTGAAGCGAAAAGACAAAATGTTTTCGGTGATGTAATTTCTAAGGAAAAAATAAACATTTGCAGAGGCTAACTAGAGAAAGCAAAAGGAAAACTCATTTCTGGAGAAGTAAGAGAAATATTCAAAAGCGGAGAAAATTCCATTTTAAATTCAAATCTTAAGGTTTTTTTCTGGATGTCTCCCAACAGCGTTTTATTTTCGTGTTAAATTTCACATTTCACTTCTATCTCGACTTTGTGTGCAATGTATTTTTTAGTTCCCTTCTTTCACAAATAGACTTTTATGCTTCGATTTTCATGACCTTTCTACACTTTTTACTTACATTTATACAGATTTTCATAAAATATTTACATTAATATACTCTACTCTCATTTCAAGCAAATTCATCCTGTTTTGTTGAATTTGCACTCTTTAAAACAGATTCTTAAATTCTTTTTTTTATTAATAAAGAAATTTTAAAGCTTTATGCTTTTGCAATGAAAAGTTGAAGGATATTAAAAAGACATTTAGGATTTCAACATTCATAAAAATAAACTTTGTTCCAAAGATATTTTTTTTAAAAAAATGCATATGTTGCATTGGAATCTAATTAATAATCTCATGAAGCATCACTATTTCGGAAGAAATACAATCAAATAATTAATTATAAAAAAAATATACACATGTTTATGTCAATGAGATGAAAAGTTATAACAACAATATTATAAACTTGGTTATTGTAATAGTGTCACAAGAACTCTAACTGTTTCAAACAGCAGAAGAAGCCCTCTAGCGACCATTTATCTTCTGTATAGGTTCGAGGTGAAGAAAGAATGTGGTCGCTATGAAATAACGTTCATGTTTTTTGCCCATTATTTTTGTTAATAATATGTGTTGCTTCTGCTTAACCGAACTTAAAATGATAAATAATTGTTACACTAAAGATAACTTCATTAAACCCGACCACGGAATTACTACTTTTAATTTAATCTCTAAAGCGTCCAACTCTCTGCAACAGTTTAAACATTTTAAGAGTGGTTGTTCATAAAGTATGGATTTAATTAATACAGAATTAGAGAGATGATGTTAAACAATAATGGAAGCTAACACTAAAAATGCTTCATAGCAAGAAAAAAATAATTTTATACGATTTTTTTTATCCGTTGCGTAAGTTTATACATTTTCTAAAGATGAATTAATTTACTTCCCATTAAAGCTTAAAATGATTATGATAGGTAAACCATTTTACTGTAAATTTTAGGTGCTTTCATAGGTCCATTGAACGCTAATTAGTTTTATCTCCTTCAACCGCATTCCAGAGCTGAACTGAATATTCTTAGATGAAACGCTAAGTCATTCCTGTAATTTTTAGACTTAAAAAAGCTTTTGAATATAAGTCATTTCATTGCTGATTCATGGATTATTCGTGATGTACTACGAATATTGATCCATTTTTTTTTTTTTTTAAAAAAAGAGGGTGTTTGGATATTTTTACCATGTCTTTTCAAGCACACATACTTTGAGATAAAAGATATTTAATGAGCAGAAGGTCAGAGGAGTAACCACCGCAACTCCCGCATCACGTGGGGATCTGGGGTTCTAGGGGGTCCAAACCCTAATTGACGCCAAGTGCGTACCCTTTGTAAGATCCATTTTGTATCTCAAAACTTAACTTTGCTGAAGGGCCCTAATACGCCACTGCAGAAGGCCTATTACTATCTGACTATTTTTGAAAGTAGGTGTATTATTTAAATTTTACTATATAAGCAAATGCATGACATGAATTAGTGAGTGAGTGTTTATAAACTTCGTACAATAAAGCCACACGAGGACTACTGGGGATGGGTCTCTTGATTTTGATTTTCGTTCAAGTGACGAGCATGACACCTGAGTTATCACCTTCCCACTACGATACCTTGATAGATTTAATGTACATCATCTCTACACGATGGGATTTCAATGGCCTTGGGCTCAAAATCATGACACACTTACCAAACTCACTGACCCTGACCACTAGGCTACCGCGGCCACACACATGACGCAATCAAAACGTCTATAAGTATAGATAGACGTCTACAAGTAGTCTCTCTTCTAATTTCCATACCCCTTAAACACGTTCAATTCTATTAACTACATGATGCACAGCAATCCTATTATTCCGCATTAGAATATACCTGAAACCCACTATTCTAGCCTCGAAAAAATTGCTTAGTTTGAACACAATGCCGGTTGCACATTCGCAAACCTGATTCCAACATTACCACGTTAATTCAGACAAACAAACTCAAATTAAGTTGTAAGTAAGAGTTCTTGAATAGAATTTATTTTTGAACGTTGGCATATTGTTTCGATTTCACTGCATAAAAAATGCATTTAGGAATTAACAATACCCAAATAGTGTGCAAAAGAATTGAATTTTTCCTATGCATTGGTAAATCTTAAAATAGGACAAATGGGGTTGTGTAGATTAAAATAATAACTCCTATGCTGTTTATACATCCAAAACATTTGTCTTGGCGAGAGGATTGGCCTCACGGCCTATCGCCAAGGATGGAAACGGTAACCGTCATGATTAGGTTTCACATCGTCAGAAGAATCTAAGGAATATTATTTCTACACGAAACAGGATTCCTTTCCTTTTTCCTCTCCTCCTTGGATTAATTAAGCGGCGCAGCGATTCGTAGAATGGGCTCTTTTCTCTATCAGAAAGTCACCGGGATCGAGTAGAACTAGATTTTCTTTGACCATCAGTCCTTCCCGACCATACATGGAAGAGGGTGATATTACGTCCTTTGGGACAAGATGAAAAAAGTCGGTCTTCCTGGCACATGAGTACAAAAGTTTTTGTTTGATAGGAGATTGTTTCGGGACTTTTATTTTGTCGTTAAGTCGCTCTTTGATTTGTTTCTTTCTAATTGTTAAGACTTTATGGTATTATTACGTTGCGGTAGTAGTAAAAATATATTTGGGGAATTTTATTTTGCATTAACTTTGTAGCTATTATTCGTTATGTTCATTTACATTTATAAATTATACAGTTTTAATTGATAGATATTACACAAATCATAAAGCTTGAGAAGCAAAACTATAATTTTTTTTTTACAACTGGATATACGAATTAGCTTTTTGTTATTACTTGATATCGGTTATTTGATGTGGCCATGGTGGCATAGTTGTCATGGTTACGGGCTCGTGCCTGGCATGCCATGAATTCAAGCCCTAATGCCACTGAAGATCTGCCGTGTAAAAGGGCTGTAGGGACTCACAATTCCTCTTATTGGTGTGGTGTGGAAGTTTGGAGAGTCGGTGTCACTTTTTCGTCACGTCACTTAACCATGACTCAAAAAATCCATGATGATAATTTCTGAGAAATTATCATCATGGATTAATTGCTAGAGACATACCCTATTTGAAGTAATGTCAAATGACTATATTCATAGTTGAGTTTTTAACCCCTTTCCAGTTTCACTTGTACGTCGTACGGGTACTGAGCTCGGACCACTAAGAGTTTGTTTTCCCTCTATGCCCGTGCAGGTGTTTTATTTTCTGTATCATTTGCACTGTTTCGCTCGTATCTTTTCAATTTTTAACATTAATTTAGTTTATAGATGGCGATAGTTGTGTTCATTAAAAGAGGTTAAGTAAATGTAATAAAAATAACTGTAAAATTATTGTACTTTTTTATATTTACAGCCTTAAACTGTTAGACAATCATGTAGAGAAAAAATCCAACGTACAGAGAAAACAGTATAATATTTTCATTAAAGTTTTCCTAAATGCTGAAAAATATAAAAGTAATAATTTTAATAACATTTTACGACTTAAAATTATAAAATTAATTATTTAAAAAATGCAACTAAAAATGACAATTTTTGGATCGAATTTTAGAAAAAAAAATGAAACTGTTAAGTTAGTATATGGTTTTCAAACATTCATTTTTCCATTTGAGAACTTATATCGCCAGGGGACGCATCGTAAGCTCTATTACTCCACAGATCATTCAATAAATAAAAGTTTGAAAGTTCACTTAATTTGAAAACACGTTTCCAAAATCAAACATTTCAAACGAAATCAAACGTATCTGCGTGATATTTATCACGCAGCTATAAAGTTCAGCCATTAGCTCTTGAAACTTATTTATAAAGGTGATTTGGATTATTTTCTGTAATTCAAAGCATTAAGCCTGTTTTCGCTTAATGCTTTTAAAATTTTGAATTTCACTATTATCTATCAATTCATTTGGAAATGGCAAAAATGATTCCATAATTGTAGAACTATAACATGTAAAATGATGAATTAATTTTTTAAAAACTTGAATTGTTTTGAACCCCCCCCACACACATCGTGGATTGGAAATATATAAAAGCCATATTTTAATTATGCTCTTCTTAACTGAGATCCACTTTGGTGCCTATAATTTATTTCACTAACGTTTGCTTTTCCCATAAAGTAGAATCAAATAACCATAAAATAACTCTGAAGGCTATATTGATTCAGAAAAGAGCAGTTAAAAGAAGACGATCTATACCGCATTTTTCAGGAAAAATACTTGTGGAAATGTACTTCAGTTTTAGATAGGAGAAAATAGCAACATTTAGATTCACTGAATAAATCTTTCACCACTATAGTTTATCAGTGTCGTAAAAGCTTCTCAAATACTAGAATGTAAATATCTTAAAAACAAACTTGTTTTGTCGTACAGTGATGTGTTATAGACTTAATATCTTATAGTTATTACTTCGTTGCTTACATAATATCAAACCTGAAACCTACATGACTTAGCAGTTTTATCAACCATATCTGTTTCCTATTCCACCAATATAATTCGAAATAAATAGAGTAATAACTCTATAACTGAAGCTTTCCATGCATTCGGATTCCTTGAAAAACAAACACACACATTTCTTCTCCCTTCACTTCCAACAACACATCCTCGATTGACATTGTTCGGAAATTGAGGTTCAAAACTTTCCATCTATTGTACACTATCAGCATGAGCTTAGACAGAATGGAAAATAGAACGCACACTATTGACTGCTCTCTAAAAGAAATTTTTAAAAAAAGGGATACATTATATATATTCTCCCCAGCAAAAATTCTGTCCCTACCGCGGCGAAACTTTCCCTGTTTCTGTACTTTCTTTTGATTTCTTTTTCGCAATATGGTGTCCGATAGGGGAAGAAAGGGAAATCAATAGGAAAAAGTGGGAAGTTACAAATCTCTGGTTGGCGGGGCGAGATTTATTCCCGGGGAAATAGGTTAAGGCGACCGAAATGAGAAACGCTGAGCCTTCGGGTAGAGTCGGAAGTGTTCGTGGAAATTGATCCCAATGATTTGAACTATCAGAAAACGAATAGTTGCTGTTGTATCAGAAGATGGGGGGGATTGTGGTTATCAATTGTATGGTTGTTATCGAAAGTAAAGATAGCTAATTCATGTTGCAATGCAATGATTAAGTTTTCCTTAATTTATCAACTAACTTGTTTTTTCAATTCCTACTATTAGTTCTCACTCTTTTTTCCCTGAATATATATATTTATTTATGTATATATCTTGTTCAAATTTTCAATCCTTAATAAAATTCCACGAAATTCATCCATTGAAGTTCAAACACATTTTTTAAAGCTTGTAGTGGATAACACTTGATGTGAAAAGTTTTTTCAAAAATTAATTAATTAATTTTTTAAAATTTAAATTTATTCTGCGTTACTTCTGACGAAGTTAGAACTAGCACCAAAAGATGGCACCAGTAAGTTTTTCAAACGAATTTTTTCTTGGCTTCAAATATATATTTTTAAACTTGCAGTGGATGACTCTTGATGTTAATAGTTTTTTCAAATATTGATTCATTAATTGAATTTAATTAACTAAAATAAAATTTTTCTTTGTTGACCTAAGTAGTAATTGACTTTAAAATGTTTTTTTATATTACTTGTTTTAAATAAGCATTGTAAATAAATTTTAAAATTATAATTTAAATATTTATAAATCTAGCTCTTATTTGACTTTTTTCTAATGCATTTTGTTTCCATATTCCTATTAGATTCTAGATTTGTATGCTCTATCCCAGTTTCTAAAGATAATTTAATTAATAAGTTTTTCAATTTTCTCCTGGCATTTCATTCATAGAACATCCATATTAAAGCTTGATAGTAGTAATACTGCTTTTCAACTAATTGTGTTGCTTTTACTAATGCAACCCGATCGACGGTATCAGATGGAGGCCCAGGAAATTCAGCGTTGACTGCGGGGCTAGAATACATCAGTTTTTTTTTTGCATCAGCATCAGCAGCTTTGAGCACCATGCAGTTGACGGTATATTTTGGCTTTGTTTCATCTTAATGTTGAAGGAGAACCACTGGGGTGTTCCCATCCGTCTTCCCTAACCACCAACTTCTCGAGAAGACTTTCGTTTCGATAAATATTTAGGATGCCTTCCTCCTCCCCCACAGGTGCCTTACATTTACAAACATCCATAGCTTCTCCCAGATTCGATACCTGGTTCAGACATACTGCCGTCTGAGTGGCAACAGCTATTTGTTTTGTTCGTAAATATTATGTTTTGCATATTTTTTTGATTATATAATGCATTCAAAAGGCCTTGCTAATGCAGGAATAATATGCTATGTTTAAAAAACTAAATAAAAAATAAAATATGTATATATTTTTTAATTAAACAAAGAAGTTCCTATTTTTGATTAATTTCATGGTTTCTCTGAAAGAAATATAATCTTTGATAATACATCTGAGAAGATTTTTAAGTAGAGCTGACGCACACAAATGAAATATTCTGAAGTTAAAATTTAATCAAGATACTCACATAAATGAATTTTGAGTAAAGGTAATAAATATTGTGAAATAAAACTGGAAACAGGACTTACGTAATATCAAACCTAACAACAAGAAATATTAAATATGGAAGAGTTAATAAAAGTAGTTCCTAATGAATTAAAATTACTAACTAATTAAATTGTTTAAGAGGAAAAAAAACGACATAAAATTTGAAAAAAGGAAGGGAAGTTTTAGAAAAGTTCACACAAGTTCAAAGTTTAAAACTTTATGAATGTATGAATTTCGCGTAAATTTTTAGTAATTGTGTTTTAATGATTTGAAAATGTTTTCTGAAATGAGGAGGATAGTTAAGGGAATAAAGACACTGGAGCTGTTGGTATAGTTTTCAAATCCATTTTTTTAGAGTTATTTACTTCATAAGACAAAACTATGGGTACCTATTAAGTGTTGATAACACACCACCAAATATTTTTGACGAATTTCAATAAAATTTTGCTTGCGCCGGAAAATGTTACTCTAAATTGTAAAATATTTGGCGATAAATCATTGGTACCATTGGTTATCATATGCTAGTACCAAATTTCGCCTTCATATTGAATGTCATAAAAATATCCTGGCACTTACGTATTATCGCAACAATCGTCAAGATAATTCGCCAAGTTTGGCAATCCCAATTTCGCATGTGTCGTATGCTCTGAGTTGGCAATCAAGTGCTTCATTTCATGTAACGTCGCCAATAGGTTGCGATAATACGTAAGTACTAAAATACTTATAACGTTGAACCTCTTCAAGAACTAAATATGTGTGGTGACCCTTTTTTTCCGCGAATGATAAACAGCGAAGGGCAGGAACAAAAGCGTTTAACGACTGTCCAAAGTAGAATTTTTTCCCGTCTCAGCCATCTAACGTGTGCAAAGCGCAGGTCTCCACAACCGTAGATGGAGAGTCCAAATCATTCTATTCCCAATTCAGCAAGGAATTCCACCATGAAGGGCACGACGCTTCGCACTGGCAATTAAGAAATCGAATACTAAATGATAGCACTGCCTATAAAGAGCATTTCGCAAAGAGACTAAATGAAATATTTCCAATAAACCAATTCTAGCAATGTACACGATTACGGCCCACACGTCAACCAGAACCTTTCTTCTAATAAGAGATTCCCTGTGATGCGTAAATGGTATAAACTTCTGGGGATATTATTGTTTACAGCAATGGCTGGAAAAGAACCTACTCTTTGTATCGTTCAAAGACTCCATCAACAGATAAATATTTTCTTCTCGGGGAAGGGGGTATGAGGCGTCTGGTCATAACCAACAGAAAATCGAAATGAAAGTGCTTAATGTCTGCCCGAGTAGGTATTTCTTCTCGTTAAAGTCACGTCTAACACAGTGCTCTTTAATCTTTTTATGGCCGTAGACCGGTCAACATTTGATAACTTTATTGCTGCCCAATGAAGGTGGGATGGTGATTGTTTATATTTTATAGACTGTATTAATTTCATAAGTTTAATTTAATTTTTTAAACATGGAACATAAAGTGATTTCCATACAAAATTGCATAAACTCGAGAGAAATGCACCGCAGTCGGAGGGTTGGTAGGTGTGATGAAAAAACTAATACCGAGGTCAAATCTAGTAACCAAATCTGTAACGGCTTATCCAAAGTCTAATTAGCCATCTCTCTGTCGGTTTCATACCCGTAAAATGATGACTCAAAGCTGGCATGAAAGTAGTAGACATAATAAATACACAAAAGAACACAAATAATCTATTAACTATTTGTTAAAGAACTAGCTCAAAGTAGGAGGAAAAGATCAACTTATATAAGCGCACACTCAAAAATAATCAAAAGAGTAAGGTATCAAAAGGTATTGGGTTGGCCTTTCCCTATCTTTTGTAGATGGTCACTATCTGGATCATGATCTTATTAAGACATAGTCGAGAACGAAACAAGGCTCTGGGTCCAGGTCCAATTGGCTCATGCCTAAGGCTTTCCTGCCCACGAACCATTCATTCAAAAGAGAGAGAGAGAGAGAGAGAGATGCCTTACTTTCTTTCCGTTCAAGACAGAATGAATTTAAGTGGGTGTATTGGGATTTTCTGAGATACTTAACTGTTTGAAATTCTAATTTAATAAACAGCACGTGTGCTCCGTATTTTATACAGATAGATTAGCCGTGATAGCTTAGTGGTCATGGTCACGGACTCATGGCCGGAGTGTCATGAATTCGAGCCCTAGGGCCACTGAAGACCTACCCTGTAGAGTGGCTGATGCATGTTAAATCTATCGTACTGAAAGTCTTCCCGTTTTGGCGTGGTGTGGAAGGAGAGAAGTGCCAGCTGAGGTATCGTCCTCATCGTTTGACCGAGGTTTTAAATTACGAGGTCCGTCACCAGTGGTGCGACGTTACTAATCACTCACTCACTCAATTTTTCAGATAAAATGAGTGGTCAGCAAATTCTCTACATTTATTTATATTCTGATTGGTCTTTTCTCAGAAATTCGATTTTGCATTATTTAGTTGTTCCTTAGGATTTCCCAAGTAGTGTATATTATTTCATAAATAAGACGTATAACAAATAATTTGATTTATCATCGACTTTATTAAAGATTTTATCCTCCCCCCTCCATATATTAAAAAAAAACCTTATTTTTATTTGTCCTGTTATCGCTAAATTAGGAATTGCTTCATACGGTATAAAGGCTAAGACAAATTTAGATGTGTTTTGTGTTATTTTTTTGTTGGAAATAATTTATGATCAGTCTAAAATTTCTCACAATTACATTACTGAAAAATTAAGAAAGCCTGAATTGAAATTCTGATTTACCTGCTTAACCGGGGCCAGTTTTAAATGAGGAATCGCTACAAGCGGGATAACATCTGTACAGCACTTTATCATCTCACCCTTCCTTAATCGGATCTCCCTGCTCTTGTTGTAGCCCTTTCCGCGGCAGAGCACTGGCGAAAGGAAGTGAAATCGATAGAAGGGTTTTCGCAGCAGGGGTTGAGATTTATTCCCCACGAAATGGGTTGCAGCAAGACAATCGTTAGAACTGTCGGGAATCTTGTAGCAACTATCTTTAGAAGATCCCCCGCGATTTAACCTATCAATGGGATCGATTCATTTTTCACATTCAATTGAGTTGATGTTCTTCGCCAAATTGATTTCTTTCAATTGGATCGTTAGTTAACAGATCCATCTTTTACATGCTTCGAGAGAGTGCCCCCTTCAAGAAATATTGGGAAAGGTAGGGCATTAAAGTGGGTCTTAAGGTGATAACAATCGGCCTCATAGCTGTGGATTTTCAGCTTTGCATAAAACATATGTTTACCGCGTGTTTTATAGTGATTATTCATTTGAATTTTTTATAGAAATTTGCAATATTTCTCTTTTTATGTCTTGAAAATATGTCGAATTACCTAGTAAGTCGTAATAAGAGGTTCATCTGTAGGATAGCATATACAAATCTTTCTTATGAGCGGAAAGGGTTTACATTCTAAAAAAACTTAGACGAGAAAGTACAGAGGCGTAATCTCTATGGTAAGGATTAAAAATCTGTTGTTCTACTGGTAGGAGGGTTGAGCTCCCAAATCCCACCCTTGTCTCACCTGCTTTTTTTTGGCATGGGATTCTATTTTTATTACCGTAAAATCCGGCGTATAACGCGCACCTATACTTTCAAGCCGCATTTTTTAATTTTTAGGTATGTTTGCAGTGTAGCGACCCTCTCCCCCCACCTTTTTAAGAAGAAATCTGAAATGTTAGTATACAATGCTCTTATGTTTTATTCAGTCATTTTATTCGAGGAATTATATTAGACTTTTGAAAAAATACTATGCTTCAAGAACTACAACGTTTTTTATTCATAAGGACGGCCATTTCTTTTAAATAAACAGTATTTCGATATATGTAGAAGTAATTTTTTTTATGCTCACTTTTTTTGTTATTTTTAAAGTTTTCATTTTTATGTTCGGCGTATAGCCTTACATTTTTCAAAATTTAAGGGTGCTATAAAAAGTTAAATTAAAAATTTTGTGTTAAATTCAATTTCTTTGCGTTATTTTGCACCGGATTTTACGGTAACTTCCAGTATAATTCCCTATATAGTTTTCTAGTACGATTCTAAAATACAAAAATTAACTAGTTCACCAGTATGATTCTAATACTAGAATTATAAAGCAGACTTCTAGTTTTATTCAAGTATAATTCTCCAGCAAAACTTCTAGTGTTTTACTTCTAGTATAGTGACTGTTTGTCTGAACATATTTTACAGATGTTTTTTAGATTTCGAAAAAAATTGTTGAATTAAAACGTTAACCAAAAAAAAAAAAATATATTTGTTAAAAATAACATAAGTATCAAAAAATCGTTAGAAGTTTACTTGAGATAGATTTTTATGCGTACGCATATATACGAGACATATCCAGAAACTAAGTTCCGTTTCTATTTATATCCGCTCCAGCGCAGCGATCGCAGTTCCGCGCATGCCCGACAGACGCTCAGTATCAAGGAGAAGAAGCATGCGTCATTTTTAGATCACTGTCAGCCACGTACGCTTTGTTGTGCTTGTTTACAATGTCGGTGTTGATTGAAAATCCCGCTGCGTGCGAAATCAGATGTGTAATTCGTTTTCTGAATGCTAAGAGAGTGAAACCAGTGTAATTCGTTTTCTGAATGCTAAGAAAATGAAACCAATCGAAATTTATCGGCAAATTTGTGAATTTACGGACAAACCCTCCTACGAGGATTTGGCTGGGACGTGTTTGGTCATCCTTCGTACAGCCCTGACCTCACTCCTAGCGATTTTCATCTTTTCTTACATCTCAAGTCTTTCCTTGCCGGTAAACACTTCAACAATGACAAAGATCTGAAAGAAATGTTTCCAACTGGTTGAAGACACAGGCGGCAACCTTCTATGAAGAAGGCATAGAAAAACTTGTGCCACGATATGACACATGCCTGCAAAATTTCGGCAGTTATGTGGAAAGGTAGATTAAGAGTTTTACATTTTTGTCCAATAAATGTTTTTTCTGTATCTGTATACAATTTATTTTTATTACCAAACGGAACTTAGTTTCTGGATATACCTCGTACACAGTTTCATAATTAGATGAGTTTCGCAAATTAATTTTTCATTTTAGGGATATTAGCTTATTTATTGTTCTTTAGCGAAGTTCTTAGCGATTCTTTTGCGTCTAAGTGAGGTGTGGGCAGACTTTTACATGGGACGGTCTACTTTTAATTTTTTCAAGGTGTTGCGGGTCCAGCTTGTGACGTAGGTGTGATGAGCAAAAAAAAAAAAAGCTCAACAATATTTGTTTTATAATAATAATAAATGCAGTATATGTGTACTTACCTACATAGACACAATAGAAAAACTTGCTCTTTTAAAACTACGTTCTAAGTAAAACGTAAAATAAACATAGTGTAATGATACTCATAAATTTAGTAATATGAAATGATGCATTTTTTCAAACGATTCACAATACATTAAATAATAAATGATTTTCACTTAAAATTAGTTCTCGTAGCTATAGTCTCAGTAGAAGACTTAGTCTTTATATTATCCACCCCAATCTTGAATACTTCGGTATATAATTACTAACTGCTAATCTTGCCCAAGATTCTTAGTGTTCGTCTGTGAAACGGGAGTGATATGTTGTCTTAAATATATTCTTCGTTAAAAATGTAGATTCACTCAAGATAGGTAGAGCGAAAAAACGATGCTAAATGAATTGAAGCTTTTTTAAAATTTGGGTAATTTACTTCGTATATTATATTCCAAAAGTTATTCCTTACAAATTACATCCTTTTGAAGGAGAAAAGCTTCTTTTTCCTCCAGACATAAAAAAAAACATATTTTTAGTTATATTTTTGACATCAACATTGTCAAATGGGTAACCCATGAATGCAACTCTTGATTCTGGTTTAGTAAATTCTTGAAAACGTCTCTCAAATTTGGGTTGCCGTTTTATTCACGGTGATTCTTTTATTCGCGAGTGTT
Organism: Trichonephila clavipes; assembly: GCA_019973935.1. Taxonomy (NCBI): domain Eukaryota; kingdom Metazoa; phylum Arthropoda; class Arachnida; order Araneae; family Nephilidae; genus Trichonephila; species Trichonephila clavipes. The sequence continues at coordinate 1,279,964 of BMAU01017210.1, read as the reverse complement.
TCCATTATTTTGATAACCACCTATGTTTCTTTTAGTTTGCGCGTCTAACGTTTTATGGGAAGGCGGTCACCCCAAAATGTCTTTGCAGTCCACTAGTCGATCGCGATCGACTTAATGCCCACCCCGGGTTTAAGTTATAAGTTATTAAGATGTACATCAAATTTTTAGAGCAAATTTTTTTTTAGGATTGAGAATGAGGATTACAATGTACAACATAATATTTCCTTTGATGAGTGTTTATTACTGTTGAAAATAAAGCAACACGAGGACTATTGTCGTCTGACCTCATAATTTTGGAACCATGGTCAAGTGACGAGGACATCTGAGTTGGCACATCCCTCTCCGAGCTTCCAAACATCAACAGTAGAATTTTGATCCTCGACAGGTTTAACGTGCATATGATCACGGTGGGTCTTCAGTGGCCCTAGGCCTCATATTCATGACACTCCGGCCACAAGTTCGTGATCTTGACCACTAGGCTACCGTGGCCAAACGGAAAAATAAGAAAGTCTTTTCCAAATTTTGTTATTTTGGAAGAGATTTACAAGAAATATACGGAGCAGCTCTGAGAGAACGAATTAATCAAAGAGGAATTATGTTTATTGGATTAAGTTGCGCTTAAAAATCAAATCGTGAAACAGATGCATTATAAAAGCTGGTACCTTCGAAAACATCTACACTATTACAGAAAATTGCAGTGGCGTAACGTACACTCCCGAAATCTCTGCATTACGTGGGGCCCAATGACTCTAGGGGGGCCCACAGCTTGAATGACGCGAAGTACGTATTCGGGCTTGAAGCCCAAAACCTGAGCTTGAAGGGGGCCCTAATATTCTCCGTTACGCCACTGGAGAATTGCCTGCTAAAACAAGAATGATTTTATCAAGTCATCTTACATACTGCTAAGGGCTGGGATATAAATTGATATTATACACGGGTATACTGTGTAGGAATACTCTTCTTTCAAATGGGCTGCATTTTGGCTGCTAAGTCCTTGCAAACACAGCGTCCCCGAAAAGGAAAGCCATTTCATTGGTGGCATCATCTAGTGTTGTCTCCCATTACCAAAAATTTTTGACTCTTTATTTTATTCAGTTCAAACTCTCTTCGGATGTTTGATATTGCGTGATTTAATTTTGCCAAGAGTACTGGAGCCAAACTGATATTCAAGGGGTCTTTTTTTGCCTCATACTTATACGACATGCAGGTGCGTCTTAAGACTTCTTGGGGCTTTGGGACCTTACTCAAAATTAGACCCTGGACCCCTATACAAATACAGGCACTATCTATGACCCTTAAAATTAGATAGTACATAGCATACGTTATCACACAGAAGTACTCGTACGAACAATAACTCGAAAAAATAAATGTGCATGACTTACAATAGGACAAACCGTTTTGACCGATTGCCGCCTTTTGACTGAATAAGTAATGTGGGGGGCAGTAGCGCACACAAAAATTTCTCAAGGAAGGGGGTTTAGAGTCGAAAGTCCACCATTTTGGTATCATGCTTCAATACGCCGCCAAACATATTCCTTTGATTTTGCGGATTTTCGGAGACAAAAACAATAAAAAAATTAATTACTGAATAAGTAATTAGCATTACTTAACAAAATTAATTATTAATAGTAAATACTTAATCAGTTTTAAACAATATATGCATAGTATTATAATCAGATGGGAAAAAATTAAGGGCTATGGGGGTGGACCCCAAGTAGCCCTTCTTGTGGGTGCCACCGGTGGTAGGCCTAGGTCTGTAAAGGGTGTTTTTTTAGAGGTATAGAACTTTAAATTGCAATAAAACAACGATGTATTATTCGATTGACATGAATTTTTTTAATTCGAAAGATAATCTTTTGTGGCATTACAATTTAAATATGATTTCTGGCATAGGACTGCCACGGCTGGCTCGGATGTAGTCCAATCTGGACGTCCAATTTTCGATGACTTTTTCCAACACTTGTGGCCGTATATCGGCAATAACACGGCGAATGTTGTCTTCCAAATGGTCAAGCGTTTGTGGCTTATCCGCATAGACCAATGACTTTACATAGCCCCACAGAAAATAGTCTAGCGGTGTTAAATTACAAGATCTTGGAGGCCAATTCACAGGTCCAAAACGTGAAATTAGGCGGTCACCAAACGTGTCTTTCAATAAATTGATTGTGGCACGAGCTGTGTGACATGTTGCGCCGTCTTGTTGGAACCACAGCTCCTGGACATCATGATTGTTCAATTCAGGAATGAAAAAGTTAGTAATCATGGCTCTATACCGATCACCATTGACTGTAACGTTGTGGTTTTCATCGTTTTTGAAGAAGTACGGACCCATGATTCCACCAACCCATAAAGCGCACCAAACAGTCAGTTTTTCTGGATGTAACGGTGTTTCGACATACACTTGTGGATTAGCTTCACTCCAAATGCGGCAGTTTTGTTTGTTGACGTAGCCATTCAACCAGAAGTGCGCTTCATCGCTAAACAAAATTCGCTTATGAAAATCGGGAACAACGGCAATCTCGTTTTGGTTCCATTCGACGAATCTACGCCTGATGATCGTTTTGATGAATTGCTAAACCAAACTGAGAATAAATCACTTGACAGCTGTTAAATCGGTCGCCATCTTGGAAAGTAATGCCAACTTAAACTTCTATACCTGGAAAAAAACACTCTTTATATGGATGACGGTCATAACATGTAGCCATTTGACATATAGCCCGAAATTCCCAGTTTTTCGGAGAATACAACCGGAAATAGCATTTGACCGTTGAAATTATTCGAATTAGGATCTTATGAAGGATCAGTCAAGAACGAGATGGAGCTCCCATTGCGGCGGAGGCCCTGGGCCCGGGCCCAGTTTGCTCATGCCTTTAAACGTCCTTGATGACATACGTGTTCCATACAGTATCCAGCCCGCAACCTTATGTTCAAAAGGCGGGCACGCGCTTCTAAGCTACCGGCCACAACTGATTGGAATACTTATGGGACTTAGCCGCTTTGTCGAAATTTTATTGTAGTGAATGTGTTAAAGCATAAAGTATCGAATCAGAATAAAAATAAAGAAGAAAAAGAACCAAGTTCTTGCAGAATCTTAAAAAAAAAACGGTGATAGTAAGCACCAAATTTCTCGGAACTCTTAATTCCATCATAAAAGAAATCGATGATACTCTATTGGTTAAGGTAAAAGAAAGTGAAGGGAAATTTTTTTTCTTTTTTTCCCCTTTCTACCTTCCCCTCCCTCTCTTCTTTCTCTCTGTGTGTGGTTGGCTCCCTTGAGTAACTTTCTCAAACGTAACTAACAGAGACTCAGAAAGAGAAAAAAAAGCAATGATAATAATAAAAAAAAGGAGTAGAAATCAATCGAGTTTTTCCGCTTAGTGAGAACCTACGGGGAACTCTTGATTAGCAAAAGGAAAAAGGGGGTGGTTTTCCCTTTTTTTTATTACTTTTATTTTTTTATCGACTATCGGGAAGTTAAAAAAAAAAAGGAACAGTTTTCTCTCTTTGCCTCAGACATGACAAAAAGAAGACAAGCAGCAAAAAATAAAAAATAAAAAAATCCCCAAAACATTCTTAAAAAAAAGCGGGGTTCAGGAGGGATCTATGCGAGACTTGATAAGAAATACCGTGAGAAATCACACTTAATTAACTGTGCCTTAGTAGCGGTCATTAAATTGCATTTAGTAGTTTTCTAAAAATTTTAGGCTTAACTGCTTCGGTTCCGAAAATGTTATCTTTGCGTCTGTAAATAAAGTAGTTGCGATTTAGTTCTTTTTGAGGCTAAAAAAACGTAAAAAATGCTAATTAGTGTGGAATCACCCTTTTTGTCACCCTTTTTTCCTTCGAGATTTAGAGTGTCAGATATATTACAGTACAGCAAATGACTGACACATAAAGAAACGAATTAAATCAAGAAAGATTTCAAGAACGTATACATTACAGTCCTGCCGTGATAGGACATGGAATAAAAAAAAAGAGTTATACCCTTTGCGTTAAAAAAGCTTTTATAAAAAATTCAGGGTGCTTAACCATTGTACAGAAATGCATTTTAGTGTATTATAGTGATCCTCATGATAAATTACGCGGTTAAATATACATAGTATGGCAGGTTAGGAATTTGATCATAGTTGGAGGCGAAATTTCTTTAGTACACGTTATTATTACTTTCTGTTGTATTTATTTATGTTAAAATTGTAATATTCGCAAGCAACACCGTAACTTACATTACACTGACGATCCAATGGAAACACAGCAAAATGTTGGTGACAGAGCCAAGTAGGGATCATTTTTGTTGACCCTTTTGGCAACTTGGCGATTGATTGAACTGTGCATAAGTTGGTTTTCTGTAGTGCCACCTGGTGGTGAGCTGGAACAGAGAGGGTAGCAAAACAAAACCTTCTCCACACAAAAAAAAATACATTTACATTCCAATTTTTTATAGTTATTGGTGGAATGGTGTTGGAGGGAAGCGAGACCATATATACATCTTGTTCAAATTTGCAATCTTTAATAAAATACTTTTTATTCATTCACTGAAGTTAAAATACATTTTTTAAATTTGTAGTGAATGAGACTTGATGTTAAAACAGTTTTTACAAATATTAATTAATTAATTATTTTTTTATTTAAATTTATTCTACGTTATTTCTGACGAAGTTAGAACTAGTACCAACAGATGACGCCAGTAAGTTTATCAAACGAATTTTTTCTTGGCTTCAAATATATTTTTAAAACTTGTGGATGACACTTGATGTTTTGATACAGTTTTTTTAAATATTAATTCAAAAAAAATTTAATTAACTAATATAAGATTTTTCTATGTTGACGAAAGTAGGAATTGTGTGACTTAAATTTTTTTTTATATTTCTTGTTATATTTGATTTTGTATTTGGCAGTTAAACAAAATTAAGATTCTTATATAAGTCTCCAAAATGTATTTGAAACAGTATAATTAAACGTGATATTTATTTCTTTAAAAGCCCCTATGCCTAAAGTTAGTTTTGGATTTGATCCTATTTTGAGTTTCCATTCAAATGGAGTCTGTTCAATCATTCAAATATCGCTTCTCTGCTCATCAGAATAATCTTTACAGATGATAAAAATAGTTTGACGTGCCTATTATATAACTTTTATATGCAAAACTTAGTAAACGAGTTTTTAATTTTATTTAAAGAAAATAAGTTACAAATAAAATGAAAATACTGAAAGTAAATTCATAAGCAAAAGGAAAAAGCATAGGAATTCAAAGCATAGGAAACTATGGATAGAGCCTTTACACAACTAAAAATAAAAAGGTAAATATATATACTTTTTTAATTTTAATAAAACATTTTATCATGACAAGAGCCTGGCATAAAAGAACTTTTAAGAGAAAGGAAAAACACAGAATGTGTGTGTGTGCATTTCGTCCTGCCTCAAATTCAATGTTATGTAAATATTGTGACAGTAAACGGTTTGAAAATACAATTCTTAGTCGTATGAAAACATTTTAGGCAGTTTACTCCTTTATATATGCAAGAAGGAAGCCAAATTATAATAAAAAATCTTCCCTTCTCTTAAAAGGTACTTTACAAAAAGAACCTTTTTGTATGCTTTTTTAAACTGTGTTTCATTTGGTTATGTATTGGTTCTTTTGTGAAATTCTTTTTTATATGTAAATTAAGAAAAAACATGAAAAATATAATCTTTTTAATGTAATACTTTATTTGGGGTCTGGTGTTTTTCACCTTGGCGTAAGACTACACTAGGCGCGGGGCAATCGACTCTTAATTTACCCCCTGTTTTATAATCCCAGCAAAGTGGATGAACGAGAGATGAGAAGTGTAGTTTATTCTATCTCTCTCAAGTGAATGAGTCTGTATTTATTTACGTCGCACTATATACCAACACTATTGCTATTGAAGACGGACCTCTTATATAATTTTGAACCTAGGTTAAGGGATGAAGACGGTACCTGAGCTAGCACTTCCTTTCCAAACTTCACACCACTCCAACGGGAGGATTTTGAGCCTCGCAGAATTTAACCCTTTATCTACCGACGGTACTTATAAGTATCACTCACTTTAAAATTGCATAGAATAACCATTTTTATGAATACTCTGACGATATTTAGCAGGAATATTCTTTTAAATCCCCTTTTCAAAGATATATGGTAGCATGGGTTCTATGATGCTTATTTTAGCGGGGAAGGCGACTGGTTTTATGGCAGAAATTGCGTTTTCAGCTGAAAACATTTTCAGCGGATTGCGAAGATTGTTATTTTAGTTCCGAAAAAATAAGTAAATGTCAAAAGCTAAGTGTCTTGATTTTTTTTATGGTAATGAAGACTTTAGAAGACGATTTGACTCTTTATTTTAATTGAACAGTGTGTATAATTAATGTTACAGTTGAATATCTTTCATTAATTCATTAGCTCTAACTAATTAAATTTCCCAAAGTTGAGTATTTTATTTATGTATATCCCTTAATTTCAATGTAGTGATTCAAAAAAAAAATATTGCATGAAAAAAACTGCAGTAAATCATAATGCGGTGGATAAAGGGTTAACGTGCATTATCCCCGTTACATTGTGGGTCCTAAGTGGCACCAGGGATTGAATTCATGAAAATCCAGCCACAAGTTTGTGACTATGGCCAGTAGTGACTACAGTTTGTGACTATGGCCAACCACCTTATCGCTCTTTAGAAATATTTGCTATTATTCAAAGGGTACCATTTATTTTCAGTGTACATAAGTGAGCGCTAGCGTAAATCGTTGTTATTTGGAGAAGAAAAACTACTATGAATTGAAACCTACCGATGCGGAAAAGATTTTCTATAGCAGGGGTGGCCAACGTGTGGCATGCGTGCTACAGTGTGGCATGGTGGAGTTGTAAAAGTGGCACGTAAAGACTTATTGAAAAATTTGAAAAAATAATAATAAATAAAAAGTTTTTCACAATTTTATTGAAATGTGACTATTTTAGACATCCCCCCCCCCGTTCAAAATTTGGATCAACATGTTTGTTGTGAATAAATATTTTCTATTATGAACATAAGATCAAAATATCTGTCAAAACTAGCTGATATATGCACGAAAAACAACTTAATTTTGTTATAGCATCTTTAAAAAGCTAATCTTAATAAATATGATTGGGGGAGAAAAATAGTACAATTTTTCAAAAGCTACGTTAAGTAAGTACTGATGATTTAATAGTTATTTAGAATTAAATGTTTTATATTGCTTATTTTTATTTTATGCCTAACTTAACTGATTGATTGATTGAATATTAACGTCGCACTGTTCAGCTACACGAGGGCTTTTGGCGACGGACCACGTAATTTTGAACCATGGTCAAGTGACGTGGACGACACCTGAGCTGGCACCCCCTCTCCAAACTACCACACCACACCAACGGGAGGACGTTTAAGCTCTCGATAGATTTAACGTGCATCGCTGCCCTACACGGCGGGTCTTTAGTGGTACTGGGCTCGAACTCGTGACAAGGCAAGCCACGGTCCGATACCTATACCACTCGGCTACCGCGGCCACCCCAACTTAACTGATTGAACCTGTAAATAGTTTATTAACAATGGGATCTAAATTGTATGTTTTTCTTTTATATTAAATTATTTTCCACTACATAGACTTGCATTAAAAAACGTGCTATTTACGTAGTATAGAGATTAGTATAAAATAATCTCAAAATTTAATATCGCCACAAAAGGGTTGAATTTTCGAAAAAAAAATGGAAGAAGTGTTAATTTTGGTTTGATGATGTTACACTCAAAATAAATTTATTTTTTACAACATATATAACCAAAAAACATAATTATAAATAAGTGGGTAGTGAGTAGTACAATGTATATCGCAACATTTCATAAATCACAGCCATCTTTTCTCCTACCGCAGTGCTTCTCAAACTTTCAATACTGGCGCCCCCCTTTTCGATCACAATTTTTATCGCGCCCCCCTTATGCATTAATAATGTACTGAATGCAATAATAATGCACTTTGAAGCTAAAGCTACAATAGGCGATCTTAGTTATAAATCATACAAATTAGCAACATAATTTTTAAATTTTGTAAACTACTTTTTTAAGCAAAAATAAATAAATAAAGTAATAGGATAATTATTATGTTAATTTTCCTTTCTCTAATTTTTAAATTGAACATATTGCAAAATCCGATGGCTGCGTAGAAGACAAAATATAGATATCTGCTAAATACAGAAAAAGAATTTAGAGGGTCAATTTCTAATCATAAGCATTACTTATAAAAACTTTGCTTTGCAAGACAAGCCCATGGAAGTCGTTAATACTTCTTAAACTTGTTCTTAATTTAGTATTAATTAATTAGTTATAAAATACTCTGTGCAGCACTGATACAATAAAAGTATACCGGCTGATGTGCCCGCTCTTTGCCCGAGTTCATTTGTAAGAAAATAAAACATTATTGATATAATAGCTGAATTGTAAGGAGAGCACAAAGCCAAGTGCTCGACAATGTTTACAAAAATGTAAAATGATCTTTTTAAAATGGTTGCTCAAATTATAATTAGTTTTAAACGAATTGTAATTTTAAGCCTCACAGAATTAGCATTTAGAATTGATGTTAAATAAGGAACAATAATATAAATTTCCGATGAAGAATAATTGCATTATTTTTAATATTTAAAGCGAAAAGACTTCAACATGTTTTAACCCGGGAGAGGGCGCGCACTCGATACGGTCGAGCGGGGTTATTGAGTCACCCCAATCCTTTTTTTTATAATTATTTTATTGTACACGATACAAATCGTGATTTCAGTGAATAATTTAACTAAGAGAAAGTTTATTTACCTACTTTCAAGAACTTTTCAATTTTTCTTTGGTAACAAATAAACAGTTTTGCCAAAATTAACGATTTCGTAATATGTGTGTCCCGCGCGACCACTTTCGGGTAAAAATTGTATTCATTATGATAATATGTATGTTACTGCTAAAAAAATTGTGTAAAACGCTTTTTTGCAGGGAAAAGAGCGCAACAGAGAAATACATTACTTACAACTTCCCTAAATGAGAAACAAACACGTAAGAGAGGGGTCATAACTAACTGTACCAATAACTTAGAAGGCCATACAGATTACAGCTATAATGTGCAGTATTTCAAAAATAATGACAGTGATGAATTTTTATGTTCCTAAATTTCTCCGATTCTGGGTCTGGGATCTGTTTTTTCTCTGAAAGAGTTATATGTTAGGCTTAAAAAGAAAGTGTAGTAAAAAAAAATCTCTTATCATGGGATTACAGCAAATCAAATAAAAGTTTTATTTATTTGGTTATAGGATCAAAGATAGCTAATTAGGTATTGAAGAAGTTTTTATTTTTGATGACTTAATATCACGTGCCTATGAGTTATATCTGAGTAAAAGTGCATTTTTTAATATGTCTGAAAGTATTTTGTTTTAATTCATTCCAGTAAATTAATTATTTTTAAATCTTCTACTTTCGATATATGCCCCCCTTCCCTTGTAAGGTTATCGCGCCCCCCAGGGGGCGCGCCCCACAGTTTGAGAAACACTGCCCTACCGAATATATTCACACCGATTTAAGCTTTTTCCCGTCTTCCATTTCATCTTGCACTGCAATTTCGACAGTATGTTTTTTTAAAATATTAATTCTTAAGAAGCTTTCAAATGTATTTCATTTTCGTCGTTGGAATCTGTATAACCCTTTAGAAGGCAGTGGCTAATACGTCTAACGACGTATTGAAAATTTTTTCGCAAAGCGTATGTTGGATATTTAGTCTACCTATATGCGTTAATTGAAGCTAAAACGCATAAAAATTAATACGGATGGCAGCACGATACCTATTTTTTTTAATTTCATGTCCTCTGATTGGTAGTTAAAAACAGTTTTTCTAGGTATAAATCTACAAATTGTATTTTGATTACTATAAATAAAATTTTGATATTTGAAAAAAATTTCGACATTTCTTAAGTATACTTTTCTCTCATCTGAATGAATTAAGCAATTGTACAGTTAAAAAAATGTTTTATTTAGGTTTTTGGAAACCTTTAATATGTGGATAGAGGCTCTATCCACTGCCCACCTAGAACAGAAAAATGACCTAGAAATTTTTGCCTTTCCTGCACTCGAGAGAAAGCATTTAGAATCACGTGAGAATGTTGGGGATGGGAAATATAAACAAACTTCGTTTACAATAAGGGGTACAAGATTCCCAGGTTTGAAAATCTTTCATTACAGCTTTTCTGCTCGGAGAAAATGTTTGCATATTATTAAGTTCCATAGTAAATAGCTCATCAAATTTGGGAAATAACTAACTTAAATTCTCAAAAATTTACTTTATTTCTAACTTTTCATACTAAAATTAAATAAAATATAAAATGTGGATTTATACCAAGTTCAATGCATATTCTAAGTAAGTATTCTATATATTTTCTAAGTATATATATATATATATATATATATATATATATATATATATATATATATATATATATATATATATATATTCCATATATGTTGTACAATTATTCTATTATTATTAAATTACACTTATACTTTATATTTAATTATTATTGAAATAGTTATTACATAAATGTTAATTTTTCATAAAAAGTTTATTGTAATATGATTCATTATTTCTGTCTTGGAAGGTAAGTTAAATGTTCTAAATGTGCAGTGGCTATAACGTCTAGCCACCACTCAGGAAAAAAAAACCACGATTAGATATTTTTTTAGACTAAATAATGTTCACACACACACACACACACAGGATTAGAACATTACATTCATCAAGTATTTTATCGCAGAAAATTGTATTTTAGCTGTGTGCCCGTTAAAGGGTTAAATGATAATTTTTGAGCTTTGAACAAACTTCAAATAGTGTTTTTCTGCCATAGTTGGGCCTGTATATAAATTATCATCATCTATTGCAATGAATTCTTTGGATAATACATTAGGGAAGTTCCTTTCGGCTGGTGTTTTCTGAATTTTGTCCATTCGCAGAAGCGAAATCTTTTCGTGTTAAGAGAAAAAAATGCATGAAATACATAGTAGTGTGTCGGGACCACTGCATCATTTCATGTCAACCGATATTTTGTCTTAAGCGTTTTCGCGTTAAACATATTTCGCTGTATGTAGTACGATTCAAAATTCCCGGACTGAGTCCATAACTTAAAAAAACATTACCAGCTAATTTGCTGAAACATGTCTTCCTTCGAAATAATACTCTTGAGCAATAGCACACTTTCGGCATCACTTGTAAAATTCATCGAAACATTTCTGGAATCCATTTTAGTTATGTCCTTTAATGCAGCCTGCGATGCACTTTTAACTTCATCTGCGGATTGAAATCGACGACCCTTCAAGTGACGTGCCAGTTCAAGAAATATCCTGAAGTTTCTGGGGCCAAAATCAGGTGAGTGAGAAAGATAAGGCAAAACAATTATTTTCATTTTCACCCCGTCGTTGGTTGAAGCATGTTATTATGCACCACAGCAGAAAACTTTTCAATGTTTTTAGCGGTGCGTGAAGTCTGTGGACGTCCAGAGCGTTTGTCGTCTGTTACACTTTCCCTACCTTCTCTGAAACGTCGATGCCTCTGAAATTCTTGCGTTCGCGATAGTGTATCACTGCCTTAAACATGCTTCAACATTTCGAAAGTCTTCGTGTAGCACTCTTTTCCAAACCAACACAAAATTTAATATTATTCTCTGCTCAACACAAACGCAATTTCTTTCAATCGCCGGCAACTAAATGCATCCACATACAAAATACGACACCGTACCAAGCATGGTTTGGGACAAACCTTTTTAGAAAAGGGGAAGAATTCAGTGACACAGAAATGTTATCGCAGTCGCTATATTGCCAAAATTTTTCACGTCACAGGCTCTGTCCGGGAACTTTTGAATCCTACCTCGTATTTCAAATTAAGTAAATCAATGCTTCTCAAAGTTTCAATATCTGCGCCCCAAAATTCAATCATAATTTTCATCACGCCCCCTTTACAATAACGATGTACTTAATTCAATAATACACTTTGACACTAAATCTCTACAATATGACTTAAAACTCATAAGAGCCATCGGCATATATAAACGTCTCGCTCAGTGCCCCAGACGTATATGCACGTCTTTCCGAAGTACGATCTTTTCTGTGCACTGCTATCCATAAAATTATTCCGAAGACTTTGAAATGCAATAAAAGTACCTTTACAGTGTTTGAGAAGGATTTACTTATTTCAGAGGATTTGCTTATTCCTTTTCTCCCTCCCCCCAATGCATTACAAACACGCGCCTACGTGGAAAATGGAACGTCGGGGAGCGAATCGCGTAACTTTAATTCAGCAGTTAAGGAAATAGTTATAAACCGTGCAAATTATCAAGATAAGTGTTTATTTTATTAATAATTTTATATATGGGAAGCCAATGGGGTCATTGATAATTATTAATAGTGTTTTTAAATAAGTATTGTTATATTAACTATAAAATACATTGTGCAGTAGTGATACATTTACAAGCGTATTTATTATATAAGTGTAAATTTGTGTATTTATTTTTACTTACTCCAGAATATATATTTTGTTTGTTTACTTTAAATTAAATTAATAATTTTTTTAAAAGTAAACTTTTGTTTCCGACTTTTCAATATGCTCGTGCCCCCTCGTAGAATTATCATGCCCCCTAGGGAGCACCCCCAACAGTTTGAGGAACACTGAAGTAAATACAAAACAAATAAAACAATTACAAAATGAACACACTTTTTTACTATCCATTCAAGTATAACACGCACTCACATTCACATAATCTGGTTTTTTTATCTGATTTAAAACAGAAATATAAATATATATATATATATATATATATATATATATATATATATATATACATACATTATTAAAAAGGATTCTTTAGAAAACTTCTTAATACACTTCTCTTGTTGGCATTTTAGAAGAAATGAAAAAAAAAACACTGATGAATGTACAATTCAGGGACACCTTTGAACTCTCCCACAGAAAGCTCCAACAACTGAGCGCTTGCGTGAAAGGAATTTGTCAGGTTTTCGGTCCAGAAAAAGAACGGGCCTTGTCAGCGGATTTAAATCCAATCGATTAGTTCGGGTGGAACAATTTAGAATCTTGGACATTTCTAATGCTGAGTGAATGGTTTTTAAAAAGCCTTATTTGAAAGAAAATTGCTTGAAGTTGACAGAGATGTAGCATGAAGCGAGTCGAATATTCTTTTATTATTCCTTTTAAAAAGAATTATTTCTCTTTATAATGAAGTGATTTTGGAAACATGAATATATAATGTAAGAATACTGTTTTCAGGTTCATTGAATCGTGTTTGTGCGTGTATGTATCACAGAGGAGGTATTTAACTTGTCAAAGTGTACGCGAGATTAAATTTACCCCGGGCACTTTATTTCATTAAAAAGTGGAAACTGCATTCGCTCTAACTAAAGTCTTGTTTTTCATTTTAGATTAAGGTATGCAATGCATTTAGAACCCCCCATGTTATTGAATATTCAAATATTAAAAATTTATATTTTCATTTGAAGGGGAAAATTAATTACATTTAATTTAAAATTGTTTTTTTTAACATTAAAGGTCAGTATTCAGATTTGAAGTGCTTTTACCAGATTAAAAAAAATATTAATTAAAAGTTCATGTGGTTGAAGCACCTACATCTATCACATAATGTGTTCTTAAATCAAGAAATGTAATAATTAAGTAAAAAACATTGCTCAAAACAATTAAAGGATATTGTAAACCTTACATAAAATAACTGTACTTTTTTGTGTATGTGCGAAAAATTGAAAAAGGAATTACAAATGCGAATTCTTTCTTATTTTTAAACTTCAGTGTATGCAAATTTTCAAAAGTTTGACTTAAAAATGACTAATCATTGGCCGTGAATGAAATTTGGCTTTCAACTTAATGGAAGACAAAACAGAAAAGAACGACTTACATTCAGTAAATGTGTCAATGCCAATTAAGGCTGTTTTCGGCTAATGTTAAAGTATAGGACCTGAATTCGGAATATTTTTTCAGATATTAAAGTACTCAAACATTAATATTATATTCTGGCTTCATTATCCTATAGAGAATCGCTTACTTTACCATACTACTCATTTTTATCCAAGTTAATGCATTTTTTCTATTATAAAATGTGTTTCGCATTTTTTCTCCTATACCGTGATGCTAAATGAGCTATCCCGTTACATTTTAAAAGCAAAAACTAATTATTTATGAAATATTTTGGAATTTTAAAAACATTATATTATAAACAAATGCATGAGTTACAATGTCACAAATTTTTATAAAAATTGAAGTATTTTTTCTGTCTAAAAATGTGCTCCGCGTTAAGTTCACGCTCTTGTGTATACGGCGAAAACAGCCTTAAAGCTCTTTTCGGGTCTTGGGTGCAGAAGATCCACAGGCCCCCTTAGCACTGGCGGATCGAAGTTTTTAATCAGAAAATCTGGTTAAGTCCAGCTTATCCGGGGCCCTGGACGCCCATTCTAAGCACCAAAGGGTAAAATGGCACTAAAATGTGTTGTTTCAATGAGTGAGATATCTCAACAAGTCGTTTAACCAAATTAATAGCTTGGAGAGTTGTTGGTTTGATAGAGGGGGAGGGGAGTGAGTGAATATTAACGTCGCACTGTTCAGCTACACGAGTAGGGGAACACAAGCTGAATTAGTAGAAGCCATTTAAAGCCATTCACAAAATATGATTTCTTGAATCTGGAAACGATTTTTAAATACTGGAAATGAAGGCCGAAGACTAGGACAAGGTCTTAAGGCCGTATCACACATGAATATTTGGAGCAACCAATTAGGTCAATTTTTCATCCAACTGAGGGTGAAGGGTTGCCGTAAACAAAACGAAATGCTCTAACGTCAGCCACGTTCTATCCCCACATTGAAAAATTACTCACCGATTTTTCTGTTTCGGAAAACGAACATCCATTATTATTATTTCTTTTATTTTCGCTCACGCTTTTGTTGATGGGAATAAACAGAAATAGAGCACCATTCTGTTTAAAATATACGCCATATCTGATGCGTTTGACGAAACGAAAGCTGATCTTTACCGTCATCTTGTTTATAACAAAGGACACCAAAGAACCCCATTGGCTTGAATTTAAAGCAACTTTTCTTTGGAACAACTTTTTCAGATCACTGGGGAAAAGGTTTTCTGAACCATTGCTATAGCAACTGAGAAAAAATTGCATGAATTGGACGAAAAATTGCTCGAAACGTGTACCAGTGATAAGGCCTTTAGACGTGCTACAACGTTCAATGAATACCCCGATGTTTAAAGTTAAGTTGGGAACTTCTGATTGAGGTAAAAGGCGGAAGTCGGCCGAGTCGGTTTGTGAGATCCTGAGTCGCGAACATTTATTTATTACTGGTTAACAATTGCATAAATATTTGACAGTGTATGCTGTTTACTTTGCGGAGGATAGAACTCGGTACCTTTTGATTCATAAGCACGTAACATACCACTACACAAAAGTGATCACTACTTTCCGAAGGCTGTTACTGGTTTATGAAGTCGCTACAACTTAAAAGGAGGAAAGGGAGGCTACTTTTGCATAGGGGTCCAGGACCTTAAGAAAATAAGACGTCACTGACGATATTTTATTTGTAACGAATGTTTGGAAATGCACCATTACTCCTTCTTTTAAATTGACTTGCGATATGCGCGTCGACTCCATATGTTTAGTGCGCGCTCATATCAACGCTGGCGTCTAGCGCTTAATATATGCATTTTTCGGTTCAAATTGGCTTTTCATTCCACTGTTCACAAAAAACCTTTTTCTACAACTCATGGTTGTGCGCTGAAAAACGAATTTAACGCTTAAGATTTGCTTATGAGTGAAGTAGTAATTTTTATTTCGTGACTGATAATTATTTAAAATTGAACAATTGATTCTCAGTGAGTTATAAAAGAATAATTATAAACTGAATGAAAAATTAGGTGAACCGTATTATTTTTAGTAATATCTAGTAGTATAACTATTATATAAAAGGAAGAAAAAATATTTATCTCTCTATGAGAATTTTATGTATGAGATGAAATTAAGATGAATACTCTAAATTTCGACTTTATCTTATAGATTATAAAATAAATGTATTTATATAAATTGTGTATATATTGCTATTATTTCTATTATAATAGCAGTCATTAATTTTTTATGTGAACTTTAGAAATAAAACTCAGTAAATTCACTTATTGTGTCCAATCCAACAGATATTTACAAAATATATAGAAATGACGCTTTGAATTTTTATTCAAGCTTTTTCTTTTCATAAATACAATACACATTCCAAAGAGAATATTCATAAATAAGTTAGGATTGAAAGCAATAGAGAAAATATCTAACCTAATCATACTTCCAAAGCGATCGAAATTAAGCAATTCTTTCAAAAGAAAGTCGAGCTGAAATTGATTCTGATTTATTTACAAAAGAAAAAAAGAAGAAGAAAACAGAAAAGAATCTTTCCAGTTTTCAAAAAGAACTCCTATTTCCCTGGAGGCCACTGGTACAAGGCAGTTGCATTTGCTTCAAATACAAATTCGATTGTAGCTATCCTATCTTATCTTAAATTTATGTCTGTTAGCTTTTATAACAAGGCGTAGTTTCTGGTTTTATAGGAGAGATCGAACCAATCACAACCTTTTAATGAATATTTAATCCACCCACAATCCAAAGTAGACAAATACGAGAAGCCGGAATCCAATTCCATCAAATTTCGTGGATTCCTCTCGAATTTCACTGCTTTTGAGACATTGTGGAAGGTAACTGAATAATACATTTCTTAGATTAAAAATTTTATGGCGTCGTTATGAGAAGAAATTAAACTTTCGTAAATAAAAGTATACACGATAAAAACCGGCCAGTAACACGAATCCCAAAACAATTTCGCTGTTCTTTGATAAACACAGTATTGTTTTACAATAGATGGATTGCTCTAAGTAATTTTTGTTTTATTTCTTTATTGAGTTATCTATAATATCAAGCAGCCTTCACTTAAAAATTCGATTATTGGTATCTAAGCACGAAGAAAAAAGATTAAGAAACATTTTGAAAAAGAAGATTAATAAAAGATCGAACATTATAAATGTGTGAGATGTGAATAGTATGCTCCATAAATTGATTTAAAGCAAATAAAAATGCTAAATTATCTGATTGTTGTTCAGTTTAGTTGCAATAATTTTTTCAGAAAAAGTTGGGCCATTTTTATTAACCTTTAACGAATATTTAATATTTTATGTATCCTGGCAGTGGCGTAGCGTGTGCCCCTGCACTGCGGGAGGGGGAAGCAGAAACTCTAAAGGGCCCAAAGCTTGAGGGATGAAAAGTACGTATTTGTATATGGGGCCCAAAATCTGAGTTTGCAGGGGGGGGCTAGTATTCTCCGTTACGCCACTGGATCCTGGTAATTCTATGCAGAGCCATTTTTTTGCCAGTAATGTTATGTTAAAATATTTTTTGAGATTAAGATTAATTTTTACAAATAGAGATTCATTTATCTTGTTGCAGAGGTGGAGAACTCTTTGCCTCCGTGTGTTTCTTCTACGGCCTTCAAAAAAGCTAGCACTTGTATAAAGGAATATTTAATTATATAGGTTACAAGAGTTTGAAAATCGATGGAATTAAATAAGTAATGGCATCAATGTATGTATGCTTCAATGACTGCTCGCGGGAAAAGCTAAATGTACATTTCAAATATTAGAATAGCATCATGATAGTGAGATATGCTTAATTAGAAGGTCAATTAAGACTATGGATTTAATAATTTTATAAAAAATAATAATCAATGATTAATGTTATAACTAGTTTTTACCCTTACATGAATTAAAAAATATTTATTGTAACTTTTTACGTCAAGTAAAAATATGATTAAATTTTTAAATAATATTTTTATGTATAATACATAGAATTGTTAAATCTAAACAAAAGTTGTAATAATTTCAAAAAAGTCGCATTTATAAATACATCAATCTATGCGACCTCCTTTATTACGACTTAATTTACATGAGGTACCTAATAGTAAAAAGGGGTCTCCCACTTCTGGCTCATTACCTAAAATTAATTGGATTTTTAAGACCTTCTTTGTGGGAAGCATATTTCCCACCCCCACTGGAAACTATTCAAATGCAGGACACATCTTATGCTTTGCATTTCTTTTTATACATCGTGTCATATGATATTTATAAAATACAGTGTGTAAATACTAAATTCTGCAAAATAAAAAAATAAAAAATAGATTTTATTTAAATGTTCAAGACTTTATATACATTACATACGGTAAACTTTCTGAAAACAGGGATCAACACCTAGTGTGACATTTAACCCCTTAAGTGCCGCGGACGCGTATACACGTCCTGCTGAACTGGTGTCTTTAGCCCCGGACGTGTATACACGTCCTTCCAAAGGAGGACTTTTTGTATTGTGCTGCTCTATTTAAAACTAGTTCCACGACCTTGGAATACAATAACACAGCATTGACAATGCTTCTAAAGAATTTACTTATTTCGGAGAGAAGTTGGGAAAAGATTTTTGAAAGGGTATATATAAAGTAAAACCCCGCTTATAACGCTGTTTCGTTTAGAGCTCGGTTTAACGCTCTTTTATTTGAATTCTGGGATTCCCCGAATTAGTGGCAGGCTTCCCGATATACGAAGCAGTTTATCTGTTTCTTCTTTCCAACGGTGTTATACGAAGGTAGTTTTATCGTTTCAAACATTTGTTAACGTTATTGTAAGTATAAATTTATATAATATAATGATTGCTATAGTGACAAATATTAAGATTTTTAGTTTTTATCATGGGTGATAGTAAAAAATACGAAAATAAAGCAGCAAGAAAAAAAAAGCAGCAGCAAATTTTGACAGGAGTTCAAAGGCAAGACGGGGCGTTATGGATGCCTTATCCACTTACCAACAGCTTCTTACAGAGCGCAAAAGGAAAACACAAATTACATTAGATGACATTTCGAAAAAAAGGCAGAAAATTGAAAATACAGAAGATACTGTATGATCCGAAATGTAAACATACTGACTTAGAATTTTATTTATTTTTATATGTATATTAATTTATTATGTTTCTATATTTGTAAGGAATGCATTTTTGTTTTATTTTTATAAAACACATAATTAATAAATTTAATGGTAAAATTCCTGACCAATTTATTACCCATCTTTTCCTAACCCCATTACTAACATGATGAGATAACCTCGTTTAACGCTGTTTCATATTAAGCTCTACTTTGATGTGTGGAACGTATACCCCGCGTTAAGCGGGGTCTTACTGTATATTCCAGGAACGGGGAAATTCATAGCTAAGCATTTTTTTTTCGTCTGAGTGTGCTTTGTTCTATTCTTC
Source organism: Trichonephila clavipes (assembly GCA_019973935.1). Taxonomy (NCBI): domain Eukaryota; kingdom Metazoa; phylum Arthropoda; class Arachnida; order Araneae; family Nephilidae; genus Trichonephila; species Trichonephila clavipes. Next base: position 1,260,579 of record BMAU01017210.1, on the reverse strand, counting down.
ATTTTTTTTATCATCCAAACGATAATTATTATTAGACTATATTATAAAAGATAAATGTTAAATTGTGAGGAATTTCAAAGACAAATAAGTAGCATTGAATTGATGAGTTTTTTTAATAAATTAAAATTTTATTAGTACCTCAAGATTAAATACTCTTAGCAAGCACTCTGTCGCAAAAAATATATGCACCCAGAAGAAATTGAGCTACATTCACGAAATTTGGTATGCATGTAGTGTATATGAAAATAAACAAATTTTTTATTCATTTTATTAAACGGTTAAGCTTGCAAAAGGTTAAAAATCAGTAAGTAGTAAAGCCACCTCTGGCAGCTATACAAATTCGGCGTGGCATCGATAATTAGATCACTTATGACCCCCTGTGGAAGATCCTGCCATAGTCTTTGCATCTGCGCAGTTAATTCTCCTGTATCTCGGGACGGCTGCAGTTGCCTTCCCAGCGCGTTCCAGACATGTTCTATTGGCGAAAGATCTTGATTCCTTGAAGACATTGTTGGGAGAGTCGCGCAGTAATCCTGTTGATAAATGGCACCTGGGCGACTTGATAGCATGGGTAGCACAATCGGCGTTAAAATATCGTCCACGTATCTGCGAGCTGTTTTGAGAAGGACCACTAAAGATGATCGTGTGTCCCAAGAAATTGCTCCACCACACTGTCATTGTGAAATGTGTATGCCGCTCGACAATAAATGCCGGATCGGACCGCTGGCCAGGTGCGCCTCCATGTTCATCCAGGCTGAGACTGAATCGGGATTCATCACTGAAGATGACACGTCTCCAGTCTGTCACACTCCAGTTGCCGAGGTCGGCAAAAATCCAGTCGACACTGCCTATGATGATGCGGACGTCGGCTCCTCAAGCCAACTTCGGTCAGTCGTCTCATGATGGTTTCTTGGCACTGGATGTATGATTGAATCGATGCTAGCGACGTTGTTGGTGCCGATTGGCCACTCTTCTGATTGCACGATCCTCGCGATCATTTGTGTTTGGGACGTCCTGACCCTCCGCGACGGTACACTCTACCTTCTGTGATCCACTGTTGCCAACATTATCGCTCCGACCGAGGTGGCGGCCGATACGTCTATTCATTCTCTGAGGCCTTTATACGGCCCCTATCAAAGTCCGTCAGCTTTTCGTACTTTACGTCTTAGAGGCATCCTTTCAATATCGTCTATCAAAGTCATCAGATTTTTGGATAGCCGTACGGCGCTCGTACTCATGTCTCCAGTTGCGCAACTAATATGCGCATAGCACATAAATCTCATATGAAAATTTTAATCATTTGCATATCTCTTACCAGACTATTCTTGCCGAGTTTCGTGATTGTAGCATTTCTTCTGGGTGCATATATTTTTTGCGACAGAGTGTATATCCATGCATTTATTTATTCTTAAAACCTAATAATTATTGAAAATGAAACTATACAGTTATGCTATTATTTCTGTTATTTGTAGATTAGGTATGTTGCGACTTGATTCCGCAGGAATAAGCTTCTGTTGTGTTTTTGTTTTCCACCACCAGATGGAAATGTAGAAATCGAATTCTTCTATATTCGGCGCCATGTTTGCTTATGTTGATGTACTGAACAGTTACTTACATGATTGTTATTTATTATGATATAAATATTATTCATATTTACTTTTTTTATTATATCTATTATTATAAATATTATTTATTTACGTTTTTTGTTATTATTTTATTGTTATAAATATTTTTTATTCATGTTTTAACAGAAACATAAATATATGAAAATAAATACGATACATCAGGGTTGGCCAATTCGCGGCCCGAGGGAAACATTTGGCCCACCTTAAATAATTTTGTAACCTGCGAGATTTATTACAACTTTACAAAATACTACTATTTTGTACAATATTTTTGTTTTTAGAGGGTTTTTTTTAGCAAACAAATTCCATAACTGTTTCTTTTTTTATCCGGTGCTTTTATTATTGCGAATCTCTTTTTTTCCTTCTTCTTCGAAATTAAAATCTATCAAACATAAATCGCACTCTAATTTGTATTAAATCCCGTCAGCATTTATTTAAAAATGCACGACTCTTTCTAATATGTGATAGTTGTGATCGTTCCTAAGTTTCTATGAATTTACTATAAAGAAAATTTTGTCTTTTTACACGCATCCAAGTCTTTTTTGTATTTCTCTTTTACCTATGTTTTATTACTGAAATCAATAAATACAATTCTTTCATACACCTCAAAATAAGTGAAATATATCCTTAACCAAAACCTGAAACATTACAATGCTCAAATATACGCTTTGAGATCGACTTGCAAAAACTAATTGAAAGAGTTGAGAAAAAAAATATCTCACTAATTCAGTGTTTCTCAAAGTGTGGGGCGCGCCCCCCTGGGGGGGCGCGATGACCCTACAAGGGGGGCGCGAGCGTATCGAAAATTTAAAGAATTTTTTTAAAAAAAAATAACCGGAAAGAGAAGTAAAACAAAATGCTTTCTTCCATAATAAAAAAGCACAACAACACACTGACATAATTTATATTTATTATCTAGTTTTTTCCCGTCATCAAATAGCTATCTTTGATCCCAAAACCAAATTAAAGAAAAAAAACCATTTTGTTTTATTTGCTGTTTTTCCTCAATGAGAGATTTTTTTATTACGTTTTAACATAAAATATTACTCGTTAAAAGAAAAAACGAAACCCAGACCCTGAGAAAAATTCTAAGAAGATAAACAATTCACCGCTGCAATTATTATTGAAATACTGTACATTAGTTGTAGAAAAGAAAAGGAAGTCATGATTCACTTTTCAGCCAGGCTGCATAGTACGTTCAGTTCAGTTCAGGTTTTGTGGGATATGGAGCAACAAATGCTATATATGATCCCCTAAAAAGACAGATGTTTTCTTAAAATTAGTAGATGTCAAAAATATTTCAGTTTCTGGATAAAAAATCTGAATGTTAATTTGACCTTCAATCTTATGGTATGGTTATTATCAATATTAGTTCCCTCCCATCTTTCATGTGTTTGCTTTTCGCTTAAGGAAATTGTAAATAATTGAGTTTTGCGATATTTGGAAAAGAATTGATTGGTTTAACATTTCTGTAGGATAATGGAAAAGTGTCTGATTTGCGTCCTTTATTATGGCCTTGTACTTTTGAATCATTTTAGTTCAGTTTTATTGGATTTTTTCTCAAATCATCAAAGAATTGAATAGTCCTTGAAAGAAGGTAAGTATACTTTCTATAAATTAAAATATTCACTAGAATTCCGATTTGTATCGTGTACAGTAAAAATAATTCTAAACAAATGATTGGGGTGACTGAGTCCCCCCCGCACTACCATTAATGTTAGTATCGAGTACGCGCCTGCTACCGGGTTAAACTTTTTGAAGTCTTCTCGCTTTAAATGTTAAAAAGTAACACAATTATTCTTCATCGGAATTTTATATTCTTTTTCATATTTTAACATTAATTCTAAATGCTAATTGTGTGAGGTTTAAAATTACAGTTCTTTTAAACAGTTATTTACAATTATAGCATTTATCTAAAAAAAAAATCATTTTACATTTTTGTATACAATGTCGTGTGTGCACACAGTTTTACTCTCCTTACAGTTCAGCTATTATATCAAGAATAATGTTTTATTTTTTTTATAAAAAATGAACTCGTGCGAAGAGTCGGTGTTTCAGCCAGTATACGTTTGATGTATCAGTACTGAAGAAGGTATTTTATAAATAATTTCTTATTACTGAATTTGGCCGCGGTAGCCGAGTGGTATAGGTATCGGATCGTGGCTTGCCTTGTCACGAGTTCGAGCCCAGTACCACTAAAGACCCGCCATGTAGGGCAGCGCTGCATGTTAAATCTGTTGAGAGTTGAAACTTTTTCCCGTTGGTGTGGTGTGGTAGTTAGGAGAGAAGGGTGCCAGCTCAGGTGTCATCCACGTCACTTGACCATGGTTCAAAATTACGTGGTCCGTCGTCAAAAGCCCTCGTGCAGCTGAACATTGCGACGTTAATATTCAATCAATCAATCTTATTACTAAATTAAGAACAAGTTTAATAATTATTAGGGACTTCCACGGGCTTTTCTTGTAGAGGAAAGTTTTTCAAAGGAAGGTTTTAATATCAGAAACTGACACTTAAAGAGTTATTTTTCTATATTTAGCTGAGATCTATATTTTGTCTTCAAGGCATCCACTGCAGAAAATCCGGTTTGCAAAAGGTAGGATGTTGAAAATGGTAATAGTATACGAAGTGCTTTTGTTTTCAGTACAGATAATTCCTCATCCAACTCTACCCCCAAATTCAAAGAGCGATTTATTACAAAATTGCCTTTTAATTTTTCACTGCATGTGAAATCTATGAAGATTTCTTCTTCGGAAGTTGAGAGCCCTTCTGGAGTATCTTGAAATAGATCCCTAATCCACTCGTAACGCTACCAAGCTGTCCTCATCCAGAAAATACTTTTTAAAATTCTTTGCCAACATAGCTAAATGATTTTACATGTTTTAAAAACAACTTTCACATGTTGTTCTACAGATTTGTAAGTTTTAACACATATCGAGCTGGGGCTTTTTTTCATCATTTATTTACTTCAGTAGTGGTAAATCCAAAATTTAAGTATTTTTGAGAAGATCGCCTTGATTTAATTTTCGGAACCATGCTCGTTCGTCTGTGTACTTGTTGATTCTTTATTATGGTCGAATGTTTGCTTACGACTTAAAAATGTATGTATGATATTGTTTTAATCTACTGCCGTAAATACTTAATTACCGTGAATTACAATTAACGTGGAAATTAAAAAAATGTACATTCAAGCTAGATTCGGTAGCTATAGGAGTATCGAGTCGACCAAAACTGACTGGAATTGTACGAGGAAAAGCATTTTTACATGTTTACGCAGACGTCCGATAGGTTGCCCAGACTCACGCAAACGTACCCGATAATGCCAGATGTGATGGATATGATAGAGAGCGACATTGACTAGACTATTTTCTAATGACATTTGTGCTTTGAGAAATGAATATGCTGAAGGAAATAAATCTTTAATTAAATACATCATTTTGCGATCTGTTCCAATTTAAAAATTAGAGAAAGAAAAATAACATAATTCTAAGTAATATATATATTTTAAGTAATTTTCTTAATATATATATATATATATATATATATAAAAGAGGAGAGCATACTTAAAATATACACAAAATTTAATATACTTATCGTATTAATTTGTACGGTTTATATAATTAAAATCGTATTGTAACTTTTAGCGTCTCTCTCTCAAAGTGCATTTTTATTGCAGTAAATACATTATTGTTGTACAGGGGGCGAGACAAAATTATGATTGAAAATTGGGTCGCCAGTATTGAAAGTTTGAGAAACACTGCTTTTAATGTATGAGTGGCGCACAGAGTATTTTAGGACTAATTAATTAATACTAAATTAAGAACAAGTTTAATAATTATTAGCTACTTCCATAGGCTTGTCTTACAGAGCAAAGTTTTTGAAAGGAGTTTTAAGATAAGAAATTGACCCTCTGAGTTCATTTTCTATATTTAGCTGATATCTATATTTTGTCTTCTAAGCAACCACCGCATTTTGTAATATGTTCCAATTTAAAAATCAGAGAAAGGAAAAATAACTTAGTAATTATACTATTACTTAACTTTTTTTTTTGCTTAAAAGTAACATATACAAATTTTAATACTTATGTCATGAATTTGTACGGTTTATAATAAATATTGTTGCTTTATCGTAAAAGTGCATTATTATTGCATTCAGTAAATTATTATGTATAAGGGGGGGCGCGATAAAAATTGTGATTGAAAAGGGGGGCGCCAGTATTGAAAGTTTGAGAAGCACTGCACTAATTAGATAAATTTTAAAAAAAAACATTCTTTGATCATTGCATTATTATTACCATATTATCTATGTCCATATACATGAAAAACAATGAAAACAATATGTCAATTTGTTTAAAATTTTCACTCCAATAAATGTTTGCATTGGGTCCAAATCTAATATAAAGATATATATTTTTATATACGACCCACGGGATTATAATATTTTTCGAAGTAGTTCACAAGGTCATTTGGGTTAACCACCCCTGCGTTCCAAGATTCGATGTGTTTCGATAAAATTCTGAAGTATGACAAGGTTCTTCTGGCACTGTTCACTTAAAAGATTTTTATGGCATTACATCTAACGCTAAAATAATAAAAGAAAATAAAAATAAATAAGGATTATGTTATTCTTATGTATTTGAATCCATAATATTATTTTTGTGTCACTCTAAAATAATTTCCTTCTTATTAGGAATAAAAAAAGTTATTTTTGATTCATAATATTTGAAATCATCAGGGGGAGTGATACGGGTCCCCAAAGCTACATGATCCCCAAAATGCGTAGACAAAAATCGTAAAGGACCCCCAAAAAGAGCCCCCAAGGAATTTTGATACAGGGCCCCCTCAAGACTAGCTGCGCCAGTGGAAATCATACTATAGTTTCAATAATATCGATATTTTTTACATTTTTTTATAAGTCTACTGTATGAATCCACTGATCGTGGTATAGTAAATTCTGTGGAGGTCATAAAAAATTATCCTAAAATTAAAAACAAAATGAATCCGTTGTCTAAAGGGCGAATAAAAAATCAACTTAGAGGGATTTTAAGGTCATGACCAAGTTTATCTGGGCTTTTAGTTATATTGCAAATCCCTACGTTTTCCCCCTAGTAATCTTCACGGACAATAAAGCTTTTATTGAATGGACACCGAAAACCCTTACAACTTTTATTGGTTCTACCCTTGTCTCAGTGATTTTGGCTTCTTTAAAAGTTATAACAATGCAATTGAAGAAATCTTTATCAGCATAATAAATAATTCTGCTTATATAATTAATAAAAATAAATTGACTTAATGTGTTTTATACATCGTATACGTGTGTGCATCATTTTGAATTTTACAGCTTCTTTTATTACAAAGAGTTAGAAAAGAAAACTCAATCAGTATTCTTTGTCCTTTACATTTTAAAATGACTGAAGAGTCATAAAATCTTTTCTTCTTATAAATAATTAGGATTATTGTAATTATAGAAATATCTCAAAAACATTCTACAAATTCATGTAAAATTTATTTTTAAGTTTTAAAAAAAAACTACAATTCTTCTTAATTTTTTTTTTAAATTAAGAAGAATTAGTAGGAATAAATAAAGAAGAGATAAGAAATAAATAAAGAAACATCAAGTATTCTTCGTTATACATTATTTTCAGTTACAGAAAATGTGTTTTCAAACACGCCATATTTTAAAGATTAATAAAACCCTCGTGTTACTAAAAGACAACTGTAACGTATGAATTTTTATTCCGCAGAGAAATTTAAATGATTTTTTTCAATAAGTATTTTGCAATCTTTTAAGTTGCTTTTCAGGAAAAGCAGCAATTTTTATAATATACATAATCCAAAATTTTAAAAGCTTCTTAAAATTTAAGTAAAAAGTTTTCTCAAAATCTATAACCCTAAAAAGGGTTCGACATATTTCTACTTTTTCAACAGGCAAAAAAGAAAAAAAAAGTTTTAATAACAGTAACAGCAGCGGCATGTTGCCAGCTGATATCCTGAAAATTATAAAAAAAAGTTAAAAATAATTTCGAAAAACTTTTTAGTCCGAACCGGATTCTTTTTGGAAAACACTTCTCTCTTTTAAACACACATACACATCAAAGATTTCTGGCTTCTTATTCAAACTGCGTTAAAAACTTCTTACGGACTGCGGAATTATTTGTAAACGCTGCTGAGATATATATTAAGTACAGTATCGTTCCTTTTTCAAGATAAAATAATCCCAATATAAGAATATACGATGAAGAGAAAAAGCAGAAAAAAATTCCTATTTACGGTTTTTTTATTGGTTCTTATAAGTCCTCATTGTTCGTACTCTTTTCGAAAAAGAACGGGAAGAAAATAGAACAAAAATTAGAAAGACTGGAACACTTTTTTGAATCGTCTGCGTAAATTGCGTTCTTGGATGGCAACTTCGATCTTAGATAAATATCGTCTTACAGTTTTTTTCGAACTCTCTCGCAAACCGATGAGAGGAAGAAAAAAAATAAAGAATTTTAAGGCCGTAGCTTCTGTTTTTGACTTTAAAGCACGGATATTATTAAGCTCTAGCGTTTCAATTTTCCTTGGAATGTTCTTAAGAGAAATAAGTCCTATTTGATGGAAGTAAAGTGCTAGAATTTTCAGTAGTTATTTTGTCATTATTCTTCATCCGTATTGCAAATCGTTGATTTATATCGCGTTGGAATGAAATGTGAAACTCTTGGATGGGACTTTAATCAAAACTGAATGTACTTGCTTATGGTTTTGATGTATTATTAAGCAAAACATGCTTTTTAATGAGTAGTTTTAATTTTTTATTTCTTTATTACTAAATAGATCCAGAATTTTTGATGAATATAATTTATTTTCAAATAAAAAGGGGATGTTATATTTTTCTAAAATAAATAGAAGTCTTTTAAAATATTTATTATATTTCTTATTTTTTACTATGTGTCAAACGGAATTTTAAATTATTAAAATATGTTTCTTCTAAAAATTTCGGGTTAGATCAGTGCTTCTCAAACTTTCAATATTTGCGACCCAATATATTCAATCATAATTTTCATCGCGCCCTTCTTCCATATAACAACAATGTATTGAATTCAAAATACTATAAATAAAGCTACAAATAATACTATAAATAATACTATAAATAATACTATAAATAAAGCTATAAATAATACTATAAAGCTACAATACGACTTTAACCTCTTAAGTGACACAAGCGTATATAAACGTCTTACTCAGCCAAAGTGCGCCCCACAGTTAGAGAAACGCCGGTTTAGATTTAACTTGTAAATATTTCAACATGCTAAAATGAAAGGGTTTTAACGATTTAGAAAAAAGACTTAAATATGATGACTTTGAAACCATATTCTAAGAATTTTTAAAGACAATCTCTGTAGTACTTGAGTACCTAAAAACGTATTAACTATTGTAAAAAAAAACTTCAAAAGAAGGGGGAAATAGTACAAAATTTGAAAAAAATAGTAATGTCAAATGCTATAATAATAATGTTTTAAATGTAAATATATAATAAATATTTATTTTATTCTTAATTTTAAAAGGATTAAAACTTATAACACATTTTTCATGCTTTTATTTGCTACTGATATTAATATAAGTTATAATATCGCTTAATACACCTATAGAAATTAACATTTTCTCTTAACTATACTTTTATCTAAATTCTTTAGATATTAAGATGCCTTTATGTATAAATCCCTTGAGGCTTAATATTCAAATCAAATAAGTATTCAATACAAAAATAATTTTGTCTTTTTAATGGAAGTATCAGCAATATTGTACAATTTCAAGAAGTAATTTGAATACTAAAAATCATATTATTGAGTTAAATTAGTAAAATAAAAGATTTATGCCTAAAAAAAAGATCAACATAACCTAACAATTATTTTATTAAAATTTATCATCAACTTTAAACATGAACTGAGTACGAGAGAATACAAAACCACTCATTATTTTTAATTTCTCATTGCCTTACGCAAATGGCCTTTTTCTGTTATTTATAAAGTTAGTTGTTTACGTAATATATATCTATAATTATATAAATGTTCAAAGCAAAAGAGAAAGATTATATATATATATATATATATATATATATAATATATATATATATAAATTTTATAAATTTTCAGTACCTTACATTTTGAAATATCTGCTTATAAATTCTCATCTCGTAGAACACCACCATTGTTCACCATCAACCAGGTGGTGAGTCTGACTCGAAACCCCCTAGTGTTTAAGACCCCAAGTAAGCTTGGTACTCGTTTATCGATCCACTGCAGTAGAGAGGAAAGGCTGAGTTGACCTTGCCCAGCCCTGCGAATAGAACCCCGAAACTGTGGCGTGGAAACGCGATACGCTACTACTCAGCCACAGGGCTTAGTTTCAACGTTGAAACAAACTCTTTCAAGTAAATAATAAAAGAACTGTTGATACGTAGTTTTTCATCATTAAAAGATTCTTAGCATACTTTTAATTTAAAGGTGGATGTAATAATAATCATAATAAACATCTTAAATCTCGATTTTAATGTATGAATTCTTCTAAATTTGTATTATCGTGTGTAATAAAAAAATGTAAAACCAAGTAAATGGTTTAAAGTTGGCTTTAAATTAGAATTCCATGTTTAATTTCCCCTTTATTATCGCCAAGTAACTTCAAATTTATCCAAAATATGTCAATTTATGTTACAAAATTTATTCGGAATCATGTACCAATACGATGTAATGTTATTTTCAAATACGGCAAAAACGTCTATGTCTGATATTTTTACGGAGCTATTTCTCGATTTTTTTACAGCAATTTCTTTCTCTTTATTGGAAGATTTTTCTTCTACCGAATTTTAATGCAATTTCTAAGAATAGTCTAAAACCACCAATGAAAACAAAAGGAGTAGAGCTGAACCGTAGAAACAATTAATTCTAACAAGTGTACGGTTTGCTCTTCTTTGTTCTAGAGGCTCATTTATTTCCATTTAAATTTTTATTCACTTTGTGTTTTACCCTTCGCTTTAAAAAAGCAGCCCTTAAATCTGCGTTCTCAAGACATTTGTCAACTCTCTTAGGGCCTTTTTCGGGAGTTTTCCGAAATCTAAAAGTTGGAAAATGAAGAGTAAATATTGTGCGTCTGCACATGCTCAAAAAAAAATCGAAATAAAAATGTGCACTTTTCCCATCTCAGATTTTAAATTTGCTTTTACATATATTTTTTAAAAATTAGAAAAAGCAGGGTTATTAAGATTTATCTTAAAATATCTTATTATTAATTTTTTTGGTTCTAGAAAATTTTACAGGTTTTTCCCCCTAGTGTTAGTTTTTCTTTATTTTTTGCATTTTTATTTTGTAATTAATATTTCATTAAATAGATTAAGTTATACTAATATTAATTATGGTACTTATTTTGCACATTATACTTCAGTTTTCGCATTAGTATTATATTTTTAAAATGATTGGGGTATTATAATTTATCTTTGAAAAAGATTATTTCTGAGAATAAAAGAGCATTTAAATTTAATTATTTTACATGATGTATACGTATTTCATGAAAAAGGATGACTGAAATTAAAAAAATGATTATAAAATATTAAGTAAAATATAAGAGACACTTCTACAATGAATTTTAAACTTAATGGAACACTTATTGATAGAATCTAAGGCAATCTTAGAATATTAAACAGATAGAAATAATTAAACATAATCTTTTAAACCCCCATTTTAATACGAACATATAAATCTTATTATTAAATTTTTTTTCAATTGAAACAGTTAAAAAGTTTGTTTGGGCAAGAAGCTTGCAATAGTAACAAGTTAAATAAAATATTTGTCTCTGAGTTATCTATTAAATAGCAAAGAAAAGTAATACTTTAAAATTATTTATCGTTCTGTTTATTTTACGTTCGTTACAGCTTATTTAATGAGTAAGCTGCAGAAAGGTTATCAAAATTGAGAAAATCAGCGAGAAAAGCTCTTTACAAGAAAGAGTTAAAAAAAAACCCACTTCTTAAAATTATTCTCTGATTTTATATTTAAGTTATCCCTCTGTTGTTAGTAGCACCCCCACCACCACCCCTTTCTTGTTTACATACAAAGTAAAGCGTTGCATTTTATGCAACTTAAATCATTCGTTTTGTAGAATTTAAAATTTTTAATCAAACTCTCTCCTTATAATATAGTTCCATATTAAGAAAGTAAACGATAATTGAACCATTTGTTATCAATTTTTTAATTTTTTAAATATTTAAGGATGATCTTCTTTGTATAAAATTAGTTAAGGTTATTTTAATGCTCACTAAAATCTGTTTTTTACAAGATTTGTGTTTTAAATATTTGTATTTTCTTCTGGCAACTCATGTTATATATGAAAAAATGTCTTCAAATAGGACGTTGGGCATGGATAACTGATAAAAACTTAAACATTAACTGATATAAAGTTAATAAAAATTAATTAAATAATTCATATGGAACTAAACTTTGTAATTTTTTTATTGATTTAACATCTTTAATTAAACAAGAAATCTAATACTGTAATACTCTTCAAGCATTTCATATTTGAGTATAATATAATTATGGTTTCAAAATGCAAATAAATTGATGGATCCGGTTTTAAGTGGGTTCAAAAGAATAAAAATGCCAGATTTGCAAAAAAAAAAAAAAAAAAAAGAATGATTGGAAAATACGCAATAAATATAGTTAGTTATATATAATAAGTTACAAAAAATATTCAGTTCCAGTTATTTTTCCATCATGTAATGTTTATGTATGTTAAAATAATGCCTTCTAATGCTTTTTTATTCCAACACAATGTTTATTTTCATAAAATTACTTTTATTAATTAATTCTTTTGAACAATTTAAATTAAAATGCTATTTTTAATTTAAATTTTACTTGAAAGCTGTAATATTTAAAAATTATTTTTTTTATTGTATAACCAAACAAAATTATACGTGAATTTATGATTATTTACTAAATCATTTCAAATATTTTACCTTAAGAAGTATTCAGAATTTTTTTTTCTCACAAAAGGGGGCATTGTTCTACAAAAAGTAAGTTTTTTTTACTTCTTTTATCAAATTATTTTTTTTCTTATAATTAGGTAATACTCTCAGTAGTTTTATACGAACTCTCTCTGTTTCGAGTTTTTAAATTCCAAATAACTTAATATATGTGAAATTAAAGGAAAATAGGATTTAAATGAATTTCCCAAAACAGCGAAAAGCTTCGGTAACTCAAAAAGTTATTTAAAAAAAATCTTGCATGGTATAAATGTACCACAACGATTGAACGAAAGTAGAGATTTTAGTAGCATTTTGTGTCCCATTTCTCTCAGTAAAGAGAAGATAAGCTTGCGTAATTTCTTAAAACATTTTAAAAATTTAAGTGCTTTAAAATGTTATGCATAAAAAGAATTATAAAACGGTAAACGCAGTTTTACACATGCATTCTAAAATAGATTTACGCATATTTGGATTTTACAACTGAATTCTAATTTTGAGAGCAAGCGCATTAATCCAGCATTTACTGCCCAGAACTTAGTAAAAAGAGACGAGCAAATAAAATTTCAAAAGCATTCTTGGATTGTTTCCAAAATCTCAACTCTTTTCATAGTTAGACATCTGAACTCTTTGTTATTAACTTTTTTAAGGGGAAAAAAAGGAGGAAAACAAGATAGGATCTGACAATGTGTTGCTACTCACATCACCTCCTCCAAACTCAATTTTTTACACTCCTCATAATTTTTAGTTTTAAAAAGGGGCTGCGCTCAAGATAATGAAAATGAATAATTTGTTACTCGATTTTTTGTGAGTTTTTAACTAAAAAAATGAAATAAAAAGTAAATGTTCATTTAAAATGCGATATATATTTGAGAGTTTTTTCCGACAGAAAAATGTTTATTTATAAAACGTTTTTGCTTTTTTTTCTCTAGAAGAGCATCGATATTAATCTCTCAGACTTCTCAAGTTTTTAATAAATTTTCTCTTACAAAACATTTCAAAAATAAATTTTCTGTAAGTAATCACTGTAAATTTTTATTTGAAAATGCTTTCTATTATGCATTAAAGTGTTTGTTTGTTTTTATTTTCAAAAATATGAGAAATAATCATTTCATAAGAAAATTATAAATTTTTTTTAAGAAATGTACCTTCTAAATATTTCTTTTAAAAAAGCAAATTAATTTTTCAAGTGGGCTTTACTTAGAACTTTTTTTTTCTAAAAAAATAAATATTTGCAAAAATTAATAAATTTTTTTTAGTGTTTTTAGAATCCAGTAGCAAAATTTGAGACCTAAAACCATTATTGTAGCTCATACAAGTACATATCAAGAACTAGAATTTTCTAAAGTTTTATACGAACTAATTTTATATAAAAGGATTCTAATTTTCTCTCTAAAACCTGTCTATAAGTAATTGTGATGTTTTAATTTGGTGAAGAAAGATAAGTTTTTTAAATGCATAACAATTTACAAACTTTTTGATGAACTGATGATTAAAAAGACTTCCAAATTCATATGACGTCATAGTCGCATGATAAATGTAATCACGTGTTTCAAGCAAATCATTTCTTAAAATAATGTGATGACATAGTTACATGATAAATGCAATTACGTGTTTTAAGCTAATCAGCTCTGCGGCTTTTTCCATCTTTTGATTTTTACAAATACTTTCTTTTAAAAAGTACGTATTATTTAACATTAAAATTTTTCTAAAAATTTATTCTATTAAAATATTAAAAATTCGTATATTTGATAGGGTTAATTGATTTTAAATGTAAGTTCATTTCATTGTTTTAAATGTTAAAGTATCTTGTTCCAAGCATAATACTTTAAAACTAGAATTCAAAATTTTGCATGGAAGGAATTTTTAAGCTCTCAGTCTTAGAATTTTTTTTTTCATTTTGAATTTATTTCTTCAAGTTTAGAAAGTGCAATTGGAAAAAAATAAGCTGTAACGGAAAAAATTTCTAAATTTTTTTCTGCTAGAATATATTGTAGACAAGATGTATTCCTCCCTCCCCCTCCCCATAAAAACAACATAACTGAATTTTAGAAGATTTTCTCATCTTGAATTTATTTAGTTAATTTTAGAGAGTTCAGCTGAAAAAATAAATAAGTCTTTATAACGAAAAAAAAAAGTCTAAAATTCCTTAAGGTTTTTTTCTAGAACAATTCGTCGATAATACGATTTCCGCCTCCAAAAAAACACAACTTTTTTTATTAACTATTCAATGCTCAGGAAATACTACTTAATATTTCACAAGAGAAACCTAACATGCAATTACCGTCGTAGGCATTAAGGTATTTTCAGAATTATTTATTATATAACTTTTCTTTCTAACTCAATTTTTCTGCTGCGTCATACTACTGTATTCAGAAAATGTTTCACGAGAGTATTCTCCAAAGGCTGAATCGTCCCATTCACATAATAACCGAAAAACTGTATAAAATAACTGCCAGTCCATACAGCTATTCCTGACACATTTCTTGTCAACGAAAAAGCCTCTTTCGACCACTACTGTGCTATAAAAATCGAACAATAATTCCCTAATCACATTTTTGATGATCCAACACATGTCCCTCGAATGACCAATCAGGAATGAGCTTCACTAGTGTTGCCAAAACTACACACATCGTAGCTTTATATCCAAGCCATAACCCAAACAAAAGAACTTTGGCTAAGCCACTCACTTCATCTATCAGAACGCAAGATTAAAGAAGTTTAAATTCAGCGTATGTGTTCAGTCTCATAAAACTCGAATAAAAGACGTTTGAAAAAAAAATATTAAATGGAAAAAATATTAAGTATCTCATGTTATGTTTTATCTACGTTTCGTACATTTGTAATTTCCCCTAAATAATAATTTTTTTGTTTCTTATTTATGGAAGAATTCTTATTTAACTGTTAATGAAATCGTCTGTGTTTAGAAACAGAAACAGACATTCTAATTTCTATTTTACTGATATTTTGGTTCTCTTTTATTCATTAACAATAAATACATCAAATAAAATACATCATACATTTTTAATAGCAAATAATAGTAAGCATTTTTTTCAAGTAATACTTTTAATTTTACAATATTTCCGTTATTAGGAAAATATACTTTAAAGCAAGGGTGTCCAACTCGCGGCCCCCGCATGTGATTCGTGAGATTCTTTGGAACTTGGCAAAATTAGGCTATTTTGTACAATAATTTTTGTTTAAGGAGGGTTTTTTTTGTAAAAAATAAATCCCATAACTGTTATTATTTCAATACGTTGCTTCTGTTACTGTGAATCTCTTTTTTTCTAAATTGAAATTTATCAAGCATAAATCATGCTCAAACTTAACTCATGAAAATCTGCAATATCAATTACAATACGCAAATACATATGCAATGAGATAGACTTGCAAAAATTAAGTGAAAGAGTTGAGAAACAGAGATATCTCACTAATTAAATAAATTAAACATTATTTGATCTTTGCATTATTATTATTACATTATCTATGTTTATATACATGAAAAGCAATGAAAACAATAATAATAAATCTGTCTGTTTTAAATTCTTACTCCAACAAATGTTTGAAATGACTTCAAATCTAATATATATATATATATATATATATATATATATATATATATATATATATATATATATATATATATATATGTATATATGCGGCCCACGGGATTGTAAAGTTCTTCCGAAGTGGTCCATGAGGTCATTTAGGTTGACCATCCCTGCTTTAAATGTTTGTTCAAAATTTCTGTAATAGCTTACCAAAAAGACTGAATTCATGAAATATACAGAGTTATTTATACCAAACAAGAATTTAGTTTCATAATATACAATGAAGATTATTGTGAACTGCAACTATATTTGTTCACCTAAATTAAAAAAAAATAGGGACAAAAAATAATTGACTCATTTTTTTGTTTCTATTTTTTTAATATCTCATTGAATTTTATGTTTCCGAGTGGGAATAATTTTGTAAAATTAACCATCTTTCATGTTTAAAAAATTTGATTAGTTATTGTTCATAAATAATACAAAAAAATGGCGAATTATTTTTGCTTGTATAATTCATTCGCTCGCTAGTTGTGCGTTTTCTGTGCAATAACATCGCCCAAATGTAAATTCTAGAAATTATTTCAGTCAAATGTTATATTAATCTAGTAACTGAAACAAGCTGACAAACTTTTTTTTAAAAAAAACTAAGCTAGTTTTGTTGTATGCGTTTTCTAAAAATCTTAAAAACAAAATGTCAAATATATTGCTTCACTAGAAACCTTTCTAACTTTATTCTGCAACTCCTTCCAGTTCTTTACTTCTTTTAGTTAATTTCGAAGACGGTTGAGAGAAAAAAAAACTTTGATGGAAAAAGAGAGAAAAAAGATAAGTTATATTTCAAGAACGCGATTCGTAGATGATGCGTCTTTCTCCAATGATAACATCGTCTTTTAGTGTTTCATTTGATGTCTGTGAGAGAAATACTTATATTTTTAAACTTCAAGAAAGAAGTATTTCTTGAAACGGCAGTTACAGTCACTGGAACATTTGAAATTGCTAATGATATGTTACTTATTTCTAAGTAGCCTTTTTGAAAGTTGTTCCGTGTGCTCAAACGCTACGCTTGGGTTCAAGTAATATGTGTCCTACAAACTGCACTTAGGATAAGAACTGTCCCTTTCAGAAATCATTTACACTTTTGTACGATTATTGTTATAGTTTCATCTCATTTATTGATTTTGTAAGTTTCTTTGGCAACTTAAAGATAAATTTAAAAAAAAAAAGATAGTATACTTTGGTTTCTATGAAATTGCTTTTCTTTCTTACAACTTTATACAAAACTATTATATCTATTAAACTATTTATATCTATTTGTAATTCATTTGAATTTTCATATGCAGACTCAAAAGCAAACTTTCAACAGGTTCTTTAAATAATTTAATTCAACATCAAAAGAGGCATGGCTGCACATTAAAATATTAATTACAAATAAGCTAGCAAAGATATTCACTAACGTTTTATTTCCCTGTATGTTCAAGGACGCCTTAAGTCTTTTTGAGGCCCAGGACCCAGATAAATCTTAAGCTTGTTTGAGACCCTGGGTCCTCTAAATAAAAGTAGGCCCTACCTGTGATCTTAAAAAGTAGACAAATATAGCATGCATTGTCAAATACTGGTACAAGCGCTCATTTGAAACAAATAAATGTGCATGACTCACAATCTCAAAAACTTAGACACAAACAGACTTGACCGATTGCCACTTTTCGACTAAATGAGTTGAATTATTACTTATGGTGTTAGGCCTAGGCCTAAACACTGACAACGGTCATCACATAACAATCACTTTTACCAGTTGACATGCAGTTTGAAATTCCATGTTCTTTGGAGAAAATGTACGGGGATAATATTTGACCATTAAAATCATTCGGATCATGATCTTATTAAGACGGAGTTGAGAGCGAAATTAGGCCCCCACGAGGGGGAGGCACTGTGCTCAGTTGGCCCATGCCTTAAGACCCATGCCTGTGTGTGTTCCATAAAGAAAATACCAAAGTGTTCTTTTTACAATGTTTTATTGCATGATTTCTTTGTGCGCACTAATAGTTGCGCGGAAAACATCGAGTATATACCAGATTCTTGGTCACGTTCTATGAAGCAAGATCAACAATCTGAATGACCACTGTGTAATTCGACGTATCAATTCTTCAGTGTTAAGAATTGGAGATTGGTAAGCAATGTTTTTCACAAAACCCTTCAAGAAGTCGTAAGGTGTTATGTTTGGAGATCTAAGTGGTCACGGTATTGGACTTCCTCTTTCCATCCATCTCCCAGGAAACTTTTTCTCACTTCTAAACTCCAGTAAGGAGGAGCCTCATTTACGCTGTACATGTGTTGAAGATCTGAATTCGATAAGCCCTTCAACAATTTACACTTGTTGTTATTTAAGTCATTTTGAAACGAGAATGTTGCAAAACGTGGTCATTGCACTTGATAATTTGCATTTCTATCTTTTCGATCTTTTCGTTGTTGCTGTAGTGTCCTTTCCGAAGGGAAAGAAGGAAAGTTGCCAGAGCCCGAGACAGGTTGGACTTCCACACGATAGATGGCGACTCGCCCTATCTCCACCTCCACAATTTAGGTATGGACTGGAGATAAGAGAAATATATATTCCCTGCACCCGCGGTTTCTGCTGCGTCCACCCACAAGACTTTCGGACCCACTAATTTAACGAGCACGTGCTCCGTGTGTACTTGGAGGGTATTTGACGGCATCGGGCATCGAACCCAGGCCCTCTGGTCTGGAGTCCGGTGCTCAAACCACCAGGCTACTCACAGCCCTAATATTTCGTAATGGATCGAAAAAATAGTAAGTAAAAAGCTTTGTTTATTTTTAATTAATTTTTGAAAGTGTAGCCATTTTTGGACACATATTTATTTTATTATTTATTTATTTACTTTAATTTGTCTTTCCCTGACATAGTTAAACATTGCGTAAGTAGTATAAAAAATAAAATTTTAACTTGGCCCATTCTCACATATGCTGTTAGAACATGGGTAACGAATGAAAAATATATAAACTTTTGAGAGAAAGTTTGAAGAGACTTTAGTTATATAATTTGAAGAAAGAATTTTAAGGAGTTAATGGAGTTAAATGTGTGGTAATTACTGGAGAAGAACCAACTTGGAAATTTACAAACTATCAAAAGAGCTAGATATTATTAAATTTAAAGTAATAAAAAAGAGATAAATGGGCAGGATTGTGAAATCATATATATAATCGAACCACTAAAAATATCTTTTTAGTTAAACCATTTGGCACCCAAAAAGAAGGCTAAATCTTAGTTGTATTAATTGCTTGAAAAAATACTTTGAAAACTATGAAGGTGACAAAATAGAAAAACCTTAGCCAAGAACAGGACGGCATAATATGGAATTCTGAGGAAGGCTTGAGTCCACATTTAAGCTATCACACCAGTGAAGAAGTATCAAAAACGATTTTGAGAAAATAAATTATACTAATATATCTACAGTTGGAACAGCAAAAAGGGATTTGAAAATATAAAATAGAGTCATAAATGTATTATAAAAGTGATTTTTATTGACCAAATACCTTATCTGCTTAAACACTTAGCTTATAGAAGCTAAAAATGAAAATTCCAGAGTGATGTAGAAAATTCTTCCTTAGAAATTCGTTAATGATTATAATACAGAAATTTTCAAAAATCTTTTGATCGTAAATTATTTATTAATTCACATATTTATGTATAACTTTTTTTCTAATTTTTAACTTTGTAGAACTTCTAATACTCTCGGATAGATGAAATAGTTTGATAATGAAATTTAATGGTACACGGAAAACCATACTTCCGAAATTAATGAGGAAATAAAAAATCTTACAAAATAGCAATTTTGGAATCAAAATAATGCTACAAAATGTTTCTGTAAGTACTTGGAGATTATGAAAGAGAAGTCACTAATGAAATGATTTTAATAACAAAGTTGCATTTTTTAATCGTATTATTATTATTATTATTATTTTGCACACACACACACATGTACATTTTTTGCGAAATAAAAAAATCTTATTTTTTACTCATTAACGAATCTCATCATAGCAAATATTTGTCATTCATTTTCTTTTATTTAATAGCTTTTTGCTTTTAAACTACAACAACAAAGATTTAAAAGAAAAATTCCTTTTCCAAAATGGAATGTTTTTAATATTTCAATGTTTTGTTTCGATTTTCTCATCTTTAAATGGGATGTACATTCATCTTCTTTGATAAGCGATTCATTCAAGGGCGATAACAGATAATAGTACGCCTACAAAAACTCGATCCCAACAAACGAAGAACGACAAACAAAACTATAAAAACAAGTTGATAGGAGATATTTTTCATCACTTGGAAGTAATAAAAAAAAGATGCTTCTGTTTTTATAATAAGTCTTTGCTCTGAGAATCAGCATTACTTAGTAGCATTCAGAAAACCTTTATAGGAAACTGTTCATGAGATTGAGATTCGTAAGGACTTAGAATTTAAAAACTCCGACTTTCTCATTTTTTTTCAATTATCGAATGAAATAAAATGAAAATAAAAATTTGTTGAGTACAAAATGATTATTTCCCCCGGTTGCATTAATAACAATCTATGAATCTATAACATTTTGTCAATCGTCTAAACAATATTAAAAATATTTTTAACACAAAAAATTGAAATTCTAAGAAGAAGGAAGCTGAAAAAATATTCCTTAAAATTATCCTCAGAAAACGTATATAGTGTTATAAACATATGTTATGTTTTCAAAAATAAAAGAGAAATAATAGGGAAATAAAAACAATATCTTATGAAATACGGATCTTGAAATTTGTTAAAACTCTTATGTTTACTAGAATGGAATGGCAACACAATACTTTTGAGAGAGGGATGAAAACAATTACTCGATGAACTGAAATGCATTTATCTTTTTTTTTCATGAAAGTTTAAGTTCGAAATGCAATCTCCCAATTCTAGTATGCGATTTAAAAAGAATTTTTTAAAAAGAGAAATGTGTTTCTCTTTGCCTACTTTATATATAAAATTACTCACAAAGGAACTCGAAATTTGTACATCAAACTGTGTGTAGATATTTTATTTTATGTAAATTATGAACTAAATATATCATAACCGAGAAGAAATTTATCTGAAAATTTAAAGCAGTAGTTTAGTTTATCTGATATGAACCAGATATAAAATATTTGAAGCGTTGTTCTGTAATACTAATATTTAAAATGTTAATAATTTTGAAAGGAATTTTTAAAGAAAAATGAAAATTATGTGTAGGAGAATTCATTAAAACTTTACTTGACTTCTGTTACAACTCTGAGTGAAAATAATTTTGAGTGTTTTTGGAATCAATAGATAAAAAGGCCACAAACGCCAGAAACATAATCATAAAAATTTATAAAACGGGACAAAAATTTTTAAAATTTTGTTTTTCCTACATGGCTTCTACTGTCCAAAGTACCCAACCACGCCAATGGAATGATCTTCGATAGATTGAACGTACATCAGCCTCTCACCAAGACTTCAATCCATGATTTAACCGAAAGGGGGAGCTTTGGTTTAAAATTACGAGATTTGTCCCCAATACCCTTAGAGTTTCTTTTAAGAGCAATGTTAATAAGACAAGCAAACAGTCACCAAATATCAAATAGAAATAAACGTAAACTCCGTGTGTTTACATTGTTTTTAAATGACAAGGCTCTAAAAACATTTAGATTTTTTATTACTCAGAGTGTAATTACAGTCTGATTTCACAATAAGGTTTCACTTCCCCTTTTTAAATTTAGATTTTTTTTTGGGGGGGGATACATTAATACTTAAACTGAAACTGATGATACATTTCTCTAGTGCTATACTTAAAGTAAATATTTAAATATTTGTCTCTAATTCACACTTTTGTGCTGCTGGAAAAAAACCAAGAACAATTTTTGTCCGAATGTAATGTGTAGTACATGCTAAAACAAAATGATGAACAATGGACTTGTAATGCAGTCATTGTAGCTACAGTTCTGAGAACAAGCAAAAATGTTGATTTGAAATAATAAAGAATTCAAAAACGCTTTATTCTCAAAATATTTCCCTTTTAGTGTACTACACTGAAGTATTTAAAAGACTTACTGAATTCACACACAAAGCTAGTAAAAAATTCAATTTTGTTCTTGTAGGACAGTTATATTCCCCGACAAATTCTTTAAATCATATAATTTCGATGTCAATAAATATTTCAGACATAAGAAATGCGTGAATATTGTAATAATTACAGTAAAAATAAACTTTATATCTTAAGAGCTCTCAGGACTCTTAAATTGCAAATTTTTCAATTTTTTGAGAAAAAAAAACAAGTTAAAGTCTCAATATTTCTGAGCATTTTGGTATCAAAATTGTGTTGATACTGTGAAAACTTTCGAAGTTATTGAGAAATAAGTAGTGAAACTTGAACGAAAATCCTATCTCTTTCTTATCTTCAACTTCATTTTTCGCAAAACAAAAATTTTAGCTTGCGCGCAGGATTTCTCAGAAACTATTTATGATATCAATTTGAAATTTTATGCACGTGTTTAAAATAAGGCTCTTCATAACTAATACATCAATTTTCAAAAAAAAGGAAGAAGGATTGTGAAGAAGGATATCTGTTAAGAGTCCTGAGAGTTCTTAAGCAAAAAAAAAGAAAAAAAGAAAAAAAGATAATCAATTGAACTGTTGTAAATTTACAACATTATTAGAGTTGAACAGAAGAAGAAATGTGAAAACAGTATAACAGCATATATGTTTTATTTTAAACTTTCAAAAGAGAATAATACATTTACATATATAGTAAGAAAATGAGGGAATTACTGTAAAAAAATACTTTGATAATTTTAACGTATGGGGAAGGGAAAGAGATAGCTTTTTGAGAAGTTTCAGTGAGTACCTTATGATCTAAATCTGTCACTTTTTGTGTGTCACCTTCTCTGATCTTGCGTCAGACGGTTCTAGGACAGAAGGACACACCTCACCTAAACATTTTTTTCTTCTTGCCATAGATTGTATTATCCAAAAGCGGTCGACAAAAAAATACGTGTGTGTGGGCGTTCAAAATGGCTGTGTAACGTAGGTTAAGAAAAAATATATCAGTGGGTTGTAATAAAAAAAAGTATCATTGTGGAGGGAAACAGAAAAAAAAACTGCGCGGGAGTTTTTGTGGATTTTTGGCTTAGTGTTCTGATGCTGCTAAGACTTGAAAAAAAGAATGGAACGGAGTTCCTTACAATAGAATATCCCCTATGTTTGCTTAAAAGATTTTCTGTAAGTGAAGCTTAAAAGTTTCTAAAAAAATGTGCTCCACTTAAGAAGAAACAAGTTATATTTAGAAAAAACACAGACATCACCAATCAAAAAAATTTTTGTCGTTGTTTTTTGCAGGTATAATGTAAATTCTTTACTTACCAGCAAAGGTATTTTTAGTGAAATAGAGAATAACTACATTAATAATGCTTAAAGCTTCATTCTTTATAATAATTGCATTTCATTCACTTCGAGAACTAATCTTTTTATTAAAAAAACTTTGATTATTTTTTTTTATTATTCTTTATTTCTAAATATTAGATTCGAAACTACTAAAACTACAGAGTTCTCTGAATTCATAAGCAAAATAACATAAAAAACATTACTATTATTCTTTTCCAATTTATGATGGCAATTATTGGTGCAATGAATATATATATATATGTAAGACGAATGCACACTCAAATTTATGTCCCCCTAATTCCTATACTTTAAAAATTTTGTATGATGTATATTCGGGTAAAAGCTAGACCAGTGCTCCCCAACCTTTTTATCGCCACGAACCGGTCAACGTTCAATAATTTTATCGCAGCCCTCTGACGGGGGGCGGTGATTGATTATATTTTAGATTGTTTTGATTTAATAATTTTAATTTAATTGTATTTAAAGTAGCTTTCAGAATTAAATACAGTGTTACTGCAAGAATTGAATTTAAAGTGATTTCTGTAAAAAGTCGTACACACGAGATAAATGCATTGCAGTAAATAAAATATAAATAATTTATTATTCCTTGTTTGGCCCGGTACTATTTGATCCACGGATCGGTGTCTGTCCAAGTCCCGGGGATGTAGGATCACTAGATTAGAAGATGTATTATAGTTAATTGTAATAAATCGTTTTTGTGCAAGAAATTATATTCATGTTGAAAAATGTAAAAGTGAGTAGTTAGAACGCAGATAATAAATAAAAATCATAAGCCAGGGATGGTGGACCAATGGCACGCGACACAATCACTTGGGAACTTCTCCGATCAAAACGGTTAGCATTTTAGTTCAAAATAACAAAGTTCACCATGAAGTATTACGAATAAACGCGAGGGATCAGTCGCGTTTTTTCAGATATATGAAAACATTTCAAAGAATTGAATGTAAAGCCTCAAGACACAAATAAAAAATGTTATCTTCAAGAGGGATCTCAATGCTTTTGACACTAAATTGCATATTTTCAGAAACGATATTATTACAAGAAACTACTAGTACTTGAAAAATCAGACGAATAAAACGTTATTCAAGAAGTTATTTTCATAATTATTATGTACCCTGATGTGACTTCATTTGATAAACTGAACTTGTCCCAATTCGATTGGAAAAAATTGAAGAATTTGAAATGTAGGTGTGCTTGATTTCCAGTCTAGTTCAATATGGATTCAAAAATTTATTAAAACAAGAAAAATGTCGGAATTGATTGAAACAGAAAATTAACAAGCAGTAAAAGTAAAAATTTCAGTAACGAAATTTTGGAAACATGGAATTCGATTTCAGATACATTTAACTGTTTGAAGAAGCTGGCTCATGCTTTTTTAACCATATTTTCATCTTCCTATGGCCGAGAATCATTATTTTCAGAGATGAATAACATTTAAGACTCACTTAGAAAACCATTTGTCAGATGACTAATTCAGCATGTGTCCTGCTAAAAGTAACATCTTACAATCCTAATGTAAATTATTTGTCATCTGATCGGCAACAACAGAAGTCACACTAATGTTACTTTAATTTGAATTACATGTATATTCAAAAAATTGACATGTATATTCAAAATTTACTGCTGTAGAGTACAAAATGTATTTTTAATAGTAAATAAATAGTTTTGAGTGGTTTTAGTACTTAATTTTATTATTTTCCCAAAAATCACAAGTCAAAATTATTTGACGGCACGTCTATACCCCATTAAACACTTTTTTTAGAAGCATTGACTTTTAGGTGCGTGAAGTTAGTGGTTAGTGGAAAGTAACTGATATATATATATATATATATATATATAGTCGAGAGTTACTGACGAATAATTGCTGAATGATCGAAGATTGATAATTGACGATTTAGTCAATAAGTTAGAATTGAATAATAACGACCGGAGGTCAAACAACTGAGAACGGAATTGCGGTAATTTAGACAGTAGAGAACCAAAGCGTTCCAAGAGTAAGTTAATTGAATTATAATCAAATATTAAGTATCCTTTTTGCCATGTATTTGCTCCTATACTTAGTACAAGTGTGCATTTCCTAACCTGGGTTGTTAATTTAAGGGAGAAAATAATAAATTAAAATTGTTCTGATATGGCTGATCTTTTTACTAACTCTCAAACACTAATAAGCGCGATATCGCGTTTATCACAAACTTTTTTTTCAAAGAAAATACGTTTCCCGTATTCTTCAATTCGATGGGCGTCCGTAAAAATAGGCATACAGCAATGTTTGTGCAAACCTAGTGCTAAGTTAGAAAAAAAAATGATTTTTTAAACAATTGGTTTTAAAAATATATAGAATTGGACCAAACTTTCCGAAGTAATTTTCAATCAACATGTTAGAAGAAACTAAAATAAGCACATAAAAATGTTTTTTTTTAAATTTTGATAATTGTATATTTACATGTATGAAAATTATATATAAATTTTAACATCCATCATGATAAAATTTGAGTTACAAAGATAATTCAAGATAATATTATTATCATACCTTGTTAATTTCCAGTTAATATTGTTTTCAAAATTCAATCATGTACTTAAAATATGTTGAAATTGTACAAAAATTATTCTCTAGAGGAAATTTAATTCTCAAACTAGAAAGTAAATATATGTGAATTGGTGAAAGGCTTAAATTTAGTTTAATGAAAATAAGCAAGCATATTAAAGGTACTGAATTCGAAAATTAAGAGTTAAGATTCGAGAAATAAGCAAACACTATAAACACATTTTTATTTTTTTGGAAAGAGCAAATAATTTGAGCTGATACCAAATACAATGGAATATTTGTACGTTTTTAAAGCTTTATTTTTATGTGTTCTAAATGCTGCTAACATTTAAAAAATGTTTACATTCGATTTACCTTTATTCAAAAACGACGAAACAAATGTTTTATGGACTATATAGAGGTACTAAATATATATAAAAAATAAATAAATAAAAGAAAAGAAAAGAAAAAGGACATAAGTGTATGGAATTTATATTCTACTCTTGTGCAAGAATTTGTTTCTTATTTTTAGATGTATAAAAAAACAACGTGCAAATAGAGTTATTCTTTTCGACTGCAGGTATCCAGATTTGTGCAGTTTTCATTTAAAAATAAAATTTCGCTTTTTTTCATAATCATTATTACATTCTTTGGATTGACATATAATTTAATAGTAGCGACTTTTTAAAGACGAGTTAAATTAATCAAAATTCAGATAATTAATTTTTTTTTAACACAGAATAGTTTTCGACGTATAATTCATCAGTTCTAGATTAATTTCATTACACGAAAAAAATAGGAACAGGATCCTTATAAAGATAATTAGCATACGTTAAATTTTTTTAAAAACTATTTAATGCATGGGATGCAGAGTATTCACTCATGTGAAACGGAGCGTAGAAAATAGACACAATAGTTGTTGAAAATTCGACTTCTGATTTCATATACTTAAATCCTGTAAATTAAAATCTTGTGTTGATCATAAATAATTACCTACAAGACAAAAACAGTCTGGAGTCCTTATAAATAATCATCTGTAGAAAGAAATCCTTGCAAGTTTTTTTAACATTAAAATGAAAGAACATCGGCCATCTGCAGTTAATGAAAACAATTATTTTGAGCTTAACTTTAAAATCGCGTTTGGTTTTTTTTACTCTAAAATAATAATAAAAAAAGGGAAGCAATTGCTCATTAAAAATATCAAGTGATATAATCCTGCATTCTAATTACCGACTAGGCATTTCGTTTCTATATTTCCCAAAAAATACAAATCATGTTTTGGAATAATCTATCGCAGAAACTAGTTTTTTGTGGTAATCCATTCCTAAGGGATAGAGATTAGAATTAAATGAGCAACCCCTGATAATAAAGTCGTAGCAATACATAAAGTTCGTTAAAAAAAGTTTATTAAGCTACAGAATTGTGAATGATAAGGAAAGTGTTTGAAAGTTTAAACATAAACCCCTCACACACACACACATCAACGCAAATCTTTTTAAACGAGCTGAAAAAATAGAAAGTTTGTAAAGATAAAAACCAGTGATATACTGAAATGCTAACTTTTTCAAATAGAACTCGAGGTTTTATAAAAAAGAACGATAAAAAGTTTAGAAAAATTTAAGCGACAGTTTCCAGCTTGAAAATAATGGAAATATTTAGAAAACTGTTTGTGAACGAATGAAATATTGTCCAACAATTATGATTCTTATACTTCTAGATGTTTATTTCGAGATAAACAATAAGCAAATATGCTTTTTTTAAAAAAATAAATCCTAATGTTTTAGGGCAAAAGTTGGTCTTGTGTACAAGGGAGGGAAATCCTTGTTGAAATACTATTCCTTCGTTTGCATCGATGGGAAATTGCTTCGTTTCATATAGATAAGGGATTGCGAATCTTTATGGATCAAACTGCCATTTTTTTCGGAAAAAATGTGTAATGAGATACAGACGTGCCGTCCAATAATTTTGACTTGTGATTATTGGGAAAATTATATAATTACAACTACAATACTGACAACTCAAAACTCTTTATTTACTACGAAAAAATATATTTGGCACTGTAATGTTGTAAATGTTTTAGTTATACGTATACTTAAAATTGAAGTAGCATTAGTGTGACCCCTGTTATTGCAGATTAGATGACAAATAACTTATATTAGGATTGTAAGACAATAACAAACGAATGTGCTCCCCGCCGCCTCGTGCACTACGACCGAATACCTCGCATTTGGTCATAATACTTCACAGTGAACTTTGTTATTTTGAACAAAAATGTAAACTGTTTTGATCGGTGGCGAGCCCAAAATGTGTCACGTGCCATTGGTTCGCCATCCCTGATATAGACAGTAGTATTTATAAACTTGTTATGCTACTCTAATCTTATATCCCAAAGAATATAGTATTGATAAAATAGAGGTATTCTTTCCCCTGCTATATAAATTATAAACTACAGAAATTGAAAATTTTGTACTACAATGGTGTGCAAAAATTAAGGACGAAGTCGAAAAATTAGCATATCAGCTGAACGAAGAGGCAGAGCGGACAGAAAGACCAATCAGGAGATTAAGTAATGTGATGTACGGTAGCACATGCGCAGATATGCAGGTAGACGTAATGGGGGAGTGTCTGAGTAGTATAAAGCATGTTGTCGGTGTATTTCTGGCAAAGAGATTGCACGCCGTATAGCAGTTAAAATCACACCGAGTTGCTGCCTCAGCGAGAAATGGCGAATAATCAATCTGTTAGACGACATCTCGATGCTTTTACCCGAGGATGAATCATTGGGAATTTGGAGGAAGGCCGCAGTGTGACAAGTGTGGCTGCAGAGTTCGGAATTGCTCACACCATCGTTTCACGACTTTGGAGACAATTTCAAACTACAGGAACAGCTATCCGGGGGTTCAGTAGTGGTCGTCCACGAGGAACTACACCCGCAGATGACCGGTACATTGTCTTACAGGCCAGAAGAAACAGGCGGCAGACAGCGGGAGAAATCGCTAGACACACGACACAGGCGACTGGACGACCGATATCGCGTTTTACCGTGGCCAGAAAACTGCACGGTGGTGGTCTGTTTGCACGACGCCCTGTACGGTGTGTACCTTTAACGCCTGCCCATCGGAGAAGGCGTTCTCTGTGGTGCCGGGAACACCGGAATTGGAGAGACAAGGAATGGGGACGAGTACTCTTTACAGATGAGAGCAGATTCAGTTTGAGTAGCGATTCTCATCGCATACTCATCTGGAGAGAGCGGGGAAGCCGCAATCATCCCTTGAACATCATTGAAAGGGACAGATATGGAGGTCGCGGTGTTCTCGTTTGGGGAGGCATCATGCTTGGTAGTCGTACAGACCTTCACATCTTCGACGCAGGTTCAGTCAACGGGACCCGTTATTGTAACGAGATTCTTCTTCCATATGTGCGTCTTTTTAGAGGCGCTATGGGTCTGCAGTTCCTTTTCATGGACGACAATGCACCATGTCATCGCACAGTAGCTGCCGAACAGCTCTTAGAGAGTGAGGATATTGAACGTATGGATTGGCCGGCACGATCTCCGGATCTCAATTCCATCGACCATGTATGGGATTTTCTAGGCAGACGCTTGGCAGCTCGTACCTTACCACCAGTAACGATTCGGGAGCTTCGATTGGCGCTGCAAGACGAATGGGCAACAATGCCTCAACAACTCATTGACACCCTCATTCTCAGCATGGGCAGACGCTGTGAAACCTGCTTACCAGTCAGGGGAGATCATATCCCCTACTAAAGACCGGATGTTTCTTGCTGGACACCCATCACAGGGATGTTTCGGCCTTCAGTCGCATTGCGCTCCATGCTACTTTTTCGATAAAGCTTCTTTTTATCCCTCTGATTTCTCTTTTATTAAGTGTTGCTTACATTACCCATGTCCTTACGTATTGGGGATCTTACGGTATTAAATGTGTTGATTTGGAAAGCTTTTGTACAAAGTTATATTGAAAAAACCGTCTCGTCCTTAATTTTTGCACACCAGTGTATATACGCATTAGGGTGGATCGCGGTTATACGAAAAAAAAAAATTAATAATCGGAACCTACCTGTGGAAACAACAGTGGTGTAACATACACCCCCACCAATCCCGCATCGTGGGGGGACCCAGGGTCTTAGGTGGTCCAAAGCCTGACTGCCGTCAATTACCTACCCTTTGTAAAATTCAACTTGGAGGCCCCAAACCTGACTTTGCAGGGGAGCCTAAATGTTATCCGTTGCGCCACTGGGAAACGATGTTCTACGCCGTGGTTCCCTTTTATGTATCAAAGTAACATCGCAGATCCCCAAGATTTTGAGCATTCCTTCCTGACTTAATATTATTGATCAAAATATAAATTATAGTAGAGTTTCTTCATTGGAGACTATTTAGTAATCTAGTCTAGTACGGCACATCTTTCAACTTTTCCACAAGACCTTTCAGAGTCTGTAAGAGAAGGAAATCTCAACGTTATACGAGAGACTCCGCGGAGCCGTGGGGGTCCGCTATTCTATAGTATGAAGATCAGGAGAAAAACCATTTAATTTAAAAATTGCTACAAAGGGATTCAATTTTTTTAAAAGTGAAAAAAAGACTTAATTTTTTTTGGTTAGACTCAAAATGGAATTATTTTTCTACAATATAGATATCCCAAAACCGACGATTATTGATAACGTAGTGAGTAGTACAATGTATATCGAAACATTTCACAGCCCCTCAGCTCTTTTCCCCGACCGTCGAATTAGTCCGATCCACTGGCGTACACTAGGGGTGGGGGTCCCCAGGTCTGGACCACCCCAAAGCCCTTGATCTTTTTTTCGATTGATTATAATCCTATGTATATAGTACGAAAAATTTAACTAAGTATTTGTTATTATTAATAAATTTTATTAATTAATGCTAATTATTTATTCAATAATTAATTTTATGATTGGTTTTTTGTTCCCGAAAATCGAAAAATCAAAAGAATATGTTGGGTAGGGTATATGTTGAACCTGTTTTGTGCGGTTGATAGGAACCACATAAAAATAACCGCACAAAAGAAATATTCGAAAATTTCATCATAATTCTTACATATAACAAGAAAATTCGTCTAAATACTGCAGAAATTTTTTTGTGCGGTCGAACAAAAATAAAATCGCATTAAAAAGGACCGCACAAAAACAGATTTTACTGTATTGGGGCATGATATGAGAATGGTGGACTTTTTTGACCCCGTTCCCAACGTTTTCCCGTCTACCGCTGTATCGTGCGCTGTCATTTCGACACAGTAGGCTTTATTCAAAATATAATACTAAATAAGCTGTTAAATACACCTGATGTTTTTTTTTCCCTTTCAAGTATTTAGTAGGTGTCCTCTCAATAAAATACGCGTTAAAAAGTACTAAAAAAATACATGTTTTTCTTTCGTAAAAATTACTTCGACTTTTTACCGTAGAAGATCTCAAATACCTTTACTTCCTTTCCCTTGTGGCGGTACTTTACATAAAAAAATTAATTTTTTATTTTATTTATTTTTTTCCCTTTATCTATATACCATAGAATATCTCTTCGGCATTGGTAGGTTTGAAAATTTTGAAAAAAAAATGATCCACACCCTAATACGCATATACATGCAATTGAGATAAGGTATAAACTCATGTACAGTGAATTACGTTTAACGTGAAAACGATTAAGTCGAAATATCAGTTACGCTGGGGTAATACAATGGTATCGTCAAACTATTATGTATTTTTGTGCATTTTTTTTCTTTTAACAAGAAACGAATATCGCTTAACAAAAAAAATATTCCCGTTCTGGGAATGAACAAAATACGGAAAACACCAGCTTGGACTGTATTATTGGACCGTCTTACTGTATCATCAGAAGAATTCGTTGCAGTGGATGATGATAATGTATGTACACAGCCCCAATTTTTTATGGCAGACTAAGACATTTTGGAGTTTTCTCAAAATTAAAAAAATATCATTGATGCAGATTCCGACGACCAAAAAGAACTGCATAATACAGCTCATATTCCCACATCATCCGAAATTAGGAACGTCATGAAAAGTATACTTAGTTATTTAGACGCACATTCTGAAGGTGAAATAAATAACAATATGAGAGATTTTGAACAGTAAGACAATTTGATGCTAAAAAAAAACAAAATAAATAAATAAATAAAAAAATCACATTATTTTCCAAAAACTCAATAAAAATTTGTTTCTCAAAAAATTTTAAAATTTTGTATTAAATTTCTTTAAGTTCTAGTGAATATTTTTGTTTTATTAATTTTTATTAAATATATGCATATATACATATTTTCGTAAATAAAATAAGCTCTAATAAGCTTAATTTTGTTGATATATGTTATTTTTGTAATATCCTTTAACACGAAATTCTTTTCACCTGAAAAAATATTTCAGTTTCGTGTTAGCGATTTTCACTTTACATGTAATGTCCAATGTAACCTTGACAAAATCTCGTAAGTATTCCACACAAAATGAGTAGTTACTAAAAAATTTTAACTTGATGGCGTTTCAAGTTTTATGTGCAATACATGTTCAAAAGTTAAAAGATCCTTACAAGCTTTCTGTACAAATTTAGACTCTTCTAGACAACTTATATATCAACAAAATAAAGTCCCTTAATTCCTTTAAAATCGCTTCATTTTAGCATCAGGAGCGTTTGGGCTTAAAAATAATCTTCAGCACATTATGATACTTTTACAAGAGTCATTGTTACGGTTCTATTGTGTATATAAGAACACACACACACACATGTAAAACTTTTCTAGAAATAAAATATACTAATATCCTAGTTTCAAGAAAAATGGGCAGGCATGCGCCCTGAATCAGTCTTTACTTTCTGGACCCATCCGAACCAAGCAGATGGATGGGTGGGATGCAGGACGTTCTTTGCGGGGGTGGGGATGGAATGGTGAGTTTTATCGACATAGCATCGGGTCACCCAATGGCAAGGGAGCATGTTCTTCTGACGTCACAGGGGTGTGCGTGGTCTGACCACCCAAAACGCAAAATTTCGGTTTTATTGCTGCCTCCTTTCACTGCTGTAGACGGTATATAAAAGTCTCCCCACCCCCGTTCTTTCAAAATATACTTTTTTCTTTGGGTACTATCGCATATTTTGAATCTTGCTCACGGCACGTATTGAATGATAAGATGAATCGTGTTAGGGTCGTGGTAAGATCAGAAAAGGGAAGATTTTTTTTCTTTTTTCCTTTTCTTTATTTTGCTTTTGGAGAAGGGTCGTTATTTTTAAACTCGGGTGGAAGAAGTGAAAGATCTTGCAGGAAAAATCTTTTTCACTGAAAATCTGGATAAAGAATTATATATCACAAAGCTCAAGAGTGTGAATTACTCACGTGGAAGAATACCTATGATATTTCAACGTTTATATAGAGTTTACAAATTGTTTATATTTCTTACATAAAAGATCTAATCGGTGCAATAAACACCTTTTCAACAAGATACATTTCATTCGTGAATGTGAAAAGCTCTGTCTTATTCTTTCTAAGACCTGCTTCTTTGTCTCATTCTTCTCTATTTAAATACCACAGTCAGCGACCTTTTAAGGCATGGGATAACTGGGCCCGGGCCAAGGGCCTCAACCATAATGGGGGCTCGTCTCGTTTTCGACTAAGCCTTAATAATATCATGATTCAAATAATTTCAGTGGTCAAATTTTTTTCCGGTCGTATTCTTCGAAAAACTGAGAATATCGGACAATATGTCAACTGGCTACATGTAATGAACGTCGTCTACATATAGACCTAACCACACCACTACCATACATCATCATTACTCATTCAATCAAAAGGAGGTAGACGCTCGAGCCGATTTGTACGATTGTAAGTCATGCAAATTGTTAGTTTTGGGTTATTGTTTGCAGGAATATTTGACAACGTATGGTATGTACCGTCTACTTTTAAGAGTCATAGGAGGGACCTACTTTTGTGCAAGGGCTCAAGAAGTCTTAAGACGTCCCTGACTACAGTACTTATACAGACCTCTCCTATGTTGGTAGTGTGAGGTAAACATTCTAAAAAAACAAGTAGATGAAAGTGGGGAGGGGTAATCTTTACCGTGAAATTTAAAAATTTGTTGGCTTATGGAAAGGTTGAAATACTGTACGCTACTGAATAACCGATAATATATATATATATATATATATATATATATATATATATATATATATATATATATATATATATATATAACTTTCTGTGAATTTCTACATGCTTGGTTTGAACTCAAAGTAAAAAGTAATATTTAAATATAAATCTTTTATAAATATACAGAGGATATGCATTGTCTATATTTTTTATCTCACAAGCCATCTGCAGATACTGCACAAGAAGTTATTATAAATAAAAAATATGATAAAATAGCACAATTACCAGTGTCAAAATATAGGATAATCCACAATCTAGCAATCCTAAATATCGTGTTTACACTGTGCTGCTTACAGGGATGTCGTAAGACTCTTTGAGGCCCTGAGCCCAGAGAAATCTTAAGATGTTTTGAGGCCCTGGGCCTCTATGCAAAAATAGGCCCTACTTGAGATCTTTAAAAGTAGGCAGTAAATAGCAAGCATTGTCAAATACTCGTTCAAACGGCAATTTGAAACAAATAAATGAGCACGACGCACAATCTCAAAAACCTAGGCACAAACCGACTTGACGTTTGACCGGATTTCGACTAAAGGAGTTGAATTATTGCTTATGGTATTATGCCTTGGCCTAGATATTGATAACGGTCATCATATAATAGTACAGTCTGGTCACTTTTGCCACTTACGCTATCAATGTAAATCAAGATATGAAAATAAAGTCGTGCTGGTAGACTACGAAATAATGTTCCTTTAAAAACTAAATACTTTTAGTTAATGAGCCGATATTCTACAGACAGACAGGAACTGGTCACTATTTCATATATTTACTCTTTCCTACAGACGGCCGCGGTAGCCGAGGGGTATAGGTATCGGACTGTGGCTTGCTTTGTCACGGGTTCAAGCCCAGTACCAATAAAGACCCGCCGTGTAGGGCAGCGATGCACGTTAAATCTGTCGAGAGCTGAAACGTCCTCCCGTTGGTGTGGCGTGGTAGTTAGGAGAGGGGAGTGCCAGCTCAGGTGTCGTCCACGTCACTTGACCATGGTTCAAAATTACGTGGTCCGTCGCCAAAAGCCCTCGTGCAGCTGATCAGTGCGACGTTAATCTTCACTCACTCACGCCACTAAAGATCCGCAAAGTAGAAGTGAGGATGCACATTAAATCTGTCTAGGCTCAAAGTTGAGATGATGTTGAAGTTTGGAGAAAAGGGCGCCATGTCAAATATCGTCCTCGTCATTTGGATGGGGTTAAAAATCCCGAGGTTCTTTGCTAATGGCCCTCGTGTAGCTTCGAAATGCAACGTTAATAAAGATTATTAGGTTATGTTCCAATTAATAATCAGATCTTTATTTGATTTACAGTTTACTCACTTAAAATGATAATGATATTTATCACGCTAGTCTCCAAATAATTTAAATCCTTAATTTATATTTTGGTATTGTGTTATTTTTTTCATTATTTCAGTTAATAACTGCGATAGTATAGGAAACTTAAGTGGATTTCTTACTTCACTCTATAAAAAAAATGAGCTTTATATTAAAATTCCCATAGCAGGCTTTTAAATACATCTGTTTATGCTAGAGGATTGAGATTATTGCTAATAAGCCGCGTGAATAAGGAGATTAGGCTTGCTTCTCAATATGCGAATGTTCTGTTCATTACATAGCAGAGGATACACCTGGGAATCCCATCTAATTAATATTCCCCATTGCTATTCGGGGTTATGGCAGTTGATTAAGGCAAGCTAAGTACATTGACGTTCAATTGGTGACAAATTGGAAATTCCATTCATCTGCATTTATCGCATTTAATTGGCGATAATAGAAATTAAATATACTAATGGTATATGCTTTGTACATGTAGTAGTGAACGAAAGAATAGTTACAGTAGTTATTATTTTGTTTTCCTGAAACTAAAAGTACTCCTAAATAAGAAGTTTTAAGATCTTGGTTATACGAGGAAAAGTCATTAAGAAAGTCACAAAAGATAATAAAAAAAAATTAACATAATAATCACTTGGAAGCAGCTTTTATTTTTCCACGTGATGTGAAACGTTGATGCACATATCACATCGTTTTATGAAAGCCCCAATTCCAGCTGCATAAATTTCTTTGGGTTACTGCCTCATCATCAGTAAGGCTTTCAATCTTCATAAATAATTTTGGAACGACCTTGCGAAAATTTCCCCATTCAATTGTTGACTGCTTCACTTGATAAAAACTTCTCTCCATAAACAGGTAATATTTCTTTATGAATATTTTTTGATTGAAGTCCTTTCACCCACAAAAATTGGACCACAACACGCTGCTCTTCTATCGTACATTCATTCAACATCTTCGCTATTTTTGAAACTGCATTACGTATGTATGAGAATGCTACCTACTCAATATGAACAGAATACCATAAAGCTGTATGGTGCTGCAATCTATCACCATTCTTTGGAGATATATTTTACTACTTTAAACCTGCCATGGTGCGTTTGTGACTTACTTAATGGCTTGCTCGGGTACATATTTTACTTTACGATGATAGGATGAAAGTAAGCAGCATTGTGTGAAATTTTGATTGAAGAGCAACAACGACAATAAAGTTTTGTGATCTTTCAAAAGAAAATGCATCAAGTATAAGATTTTTGAGTGTTACGCCTTGCTTAACCGTTTTCACGACTGTGGGAAACATTATTTCCAATTTTAATGGTGATTGTCGTGTATAATTATAGCCTTATCTGCACTTTGATACAGAATATCAAAACAGAACTAGACTGAATACAATTACGTACACTGGAACGCTTAGAAAAAAAGAACAGTTAAATCAGTAGACCCCAACGATTAAACAATTATGGGCTGCATTATTATTATTACTTATTTCAGTTTTTATTGTGTCGTGTGATAATATATTAATGTGTTTTCTCACATGTTTCATGTGGTAGCGGTAACCTAGTGGTTACAGTCACAAACTCGGGACCACAGTGTCAGATCTGCCGTACAGAGGAGGCCGATGAACATTAAACTTGTCCAGGCCCAGTGTCCTTCCGTTGATATGGTACTTAGAAAAGGGAGATGCCTTCTCAGGTGTCGTCTTTATTACTTGACAGAGATTCAGAATTACGAGGCCCGTCGTTAATAGCCTTTGTGTTGCTTTACAGTGTAACATTTATATACTTCTCACGCTTATGCTTTATGTTACTCAGTAAGCAGTGGCGCAAATAAAGGGGGGGGTGTCCTAGGGGTCTGGATCCCCCCTTGATGTTTTTGGATTGGTTATAATCCTATGTATATATTACGTAAAATTGAATTATGTATTTGTTATTAATAATTAGTTTTATTAATTAATACTAATTATTTATTCAATAGTTAATTTTGTATTGCTTTTGTTCCCGAAAATCGACAAAATCAAAAGAATATGTTGGGCGGCATATTGTTGTATGATACCAAAATGGTGAACTTTCGACCCTGGACGCCGGCCTTGAAAAATGTCTAAGTAATAACTACACATTGATTCAAAAAACATTACATTTATATTTACTTTTGTAAGATTTTAATTACTCCTCAACTGAGTATAGGTGGCACTGCCATCTGATTATAAAAACAAAGAGAATTTTACCAGAGAAGGACTGGAAAAAGATAACGAACTTTGGAGGAGAACTAAAGTGTGTCTGAAAACTAGTACAAGTTATAAAGTGTTATTAGTAGTTATATATGTTCATATACGTGTGCCGAGCAGCTTTTTCATGTGGAAGTCCAAATTATAGATGGCACCTACAGTTCTTGGATTTTATTTGCTCTTGAAGAGTAAAGAAACTCCTTTGACAACAAAGAACCTACTATTAAAGTAAAGTACTTTATTTTTTATTTATTTTACGTCAAAACAAATTTTAACCTAATAGTTATATACTAATTTTTATTCTTAGCAACCTCATGGTACTGTGAGGTTTAAGATATTGGTAAAAATAGCTTCAAAACTATTATAAACATTGACATCTACATGTTTCATGGACGTAATTCGAGGAAAAGCATTTAGAAACACATTTTAAAAATTAGGTTTTGTCCCTTCCCCTTTGATGTCTAAAATGTGTATTGTTAATCACGAAACTTTACAAAGAAAGCTGCGTTACCTAGTTAAACTACAGTTTCTAAACTTCTCGACTCCCAACTTAAGAATTTATCGACAAATTGTAGCAATCCATTAAAACAACCGAATGGGTTCCCTCAATAAACCATTTCTTCTCCCCCTGTAATCGATTAAGCTCCAACAAGGAGGTTTCAGCCGAAAAATCAGCATCCAGGCAAACGCGATAGCAGAAATCATTCAACAAAAGATCCTCCCAAGAACACACTGGGTCATCCAAAAGCAGTTACTGGAATAATAAAGAAGAATCTGAGGCATGGCGTGATCACTCACGCAGAAGAAGGCCTGCCGTCGAGCCTGTTCCTGCCTTCGAACACAAAGAGCTTTCAGTGCAGGCGTGGATTTGCAAATTCAGGGCAGTGAGGGAAAGGCTTTCAGGCGTAGCATGCACCACCACTCAGCTATTGATCCCTTTCGGGGGCTTCTAATTGCTGCCAGAAGTTTGTAATTAATTTACATTGTCAAGAGCCATCGACCACGGTCTATGGTTTGGTGGGTTCATTCTGATGAATCTTCCCAAACTTTGCCATCCTTTACCCCCCAACAGAATTTCATATTCAATACCTTTAATTTTTCACTTCATTTAGTTTCTACTTTAAATTAATAACATTGCTTCCAACATACCCCTAGTTGCTTTTCTTTGATTTTGCTGTCTGGCAAAATTTCAAGTACATCACCTTTTGTATTTCCGAATATTCTAAAATGTCTTCAGATTTTTTCAAAAAGATTTCTGCATGAAATTATGCTGATGTTGGTCTTCTGCAATGAAAATGCTTTGTATTCTGTTTGAACGCTTTAAAATGGAAGAAAAAGCTTTTAAAGTTTTGACCAAAGACGCCAAATTGGGTTGCCCCAAATGATGCCAAAGTGTCTGTATCTGTGATTCTTTAAATAATTAGTTTTAATCAATTGATGTTTTGTATTATAATTAAATTATCGCATTGTCATCCAAAACCATCGTGAATGGAAAATTTCAGCAGAAATGAGCGCTTTAAAATGCGAGAAAAGGTTTTTAAAGTACAGATCCATACGCATAGTTACAATGTGAATAGAAGAAAACACATTATAAAGACAGGAAATTCTAAAATAGAAGTATTTATCTTTTATGGCACATTAATCTCTCCACCATGGAAATCAATTTCCGCAAAATTCGCTCTTATCAAATATCTAAACAAAAGAAACATGCTTGCTGCATTAAAAACCTTTAGTTCAAATAATCCCCGAGGTCACTCTTGGACTGAGTGAATGAGTCATTTTTTCTTATATATGTACATGCATATTAGCTAAATATTAGTAACCATAAATACAAATTTAACTTGTACTGTTCAAGAAGATCATTTTTTATTTCTCTTTGCCCTACCATTTTTTATTTAAAAAATTCTTAAGTTGAAATTACCATTATCATTAAAACCATTCCAACTATTACCATTGAAAAGCTAGGCGAGAGGATGACATCACGAATAGCTAAATAAACGCTTTGGTGTGCCTTTTGGTATATAAGGGACTGTTACAATAATAAATTTAACAGCATGTAAAGGAAAGTATTTGAAAAGTAGTTTTGAATAAGATCATTTTGGAAAGCTAACCTCTGTACTCATAGATGAGGGGAAAAGTTTTTTAATGTATGTATGGGTGTGTGTGTGTGTGAGAGAGAGAGAAAATCGGGTTTTTATATAAAAAGAAAAGTTATTAAAATTATTTATTGGTGCTATGTTAGTCTAGTAACGGAATGAAAGAAACAATTAAAGACCATAAGAGAATGTATTGAATTTGATTTTTTATTAACGTCACAACTCGAGGATACACTAGGATTACTGGTAAAATCCTAGGAGAGCCCCACACCCTTGGCGACAAACCGAAAAAAGCACCAAGCCAGAACAAGATGGCGCAAAGCGAAACCGACAATGGCGGCAAGTCAATATAACGGGATAAGGTGGATGCGCAATGAAAATATATGTAAACAATACAGAAATTAAACATTTAAGATAAAAAATATAAAAACCGTACTTACTTTCTTACTGCTGATCTTTTCCGAGTGGAGGGTGCAGCGTAACAACAGATTTTTAAAAAAAGCCTTAAAGGTCTCATCGCTAAGCGAATGATCGTGTGAACGTCGCCATATTTATTCCGCAAGGTAATGGTCGAACATACCTTCAGCGTGGCTGGTACGATTTCGAAAAAAGCGTTTTATTGCCGAACATGTTACATCAGGCCGATCATTACATTTAGGACATTCATAACTCGGAGCAATAAATCCTTCCTTCATACACCATTCAATCATTTCTTTCTTACCTTTCGCATTCAACAAAGTAACAAATTCTAAAGTATATTTCCTCACACACGCAGCCATACTTCCAGCCCGGAGCCCAACAACAGAATGAAATTCGAAATGCCCGCCGACAAAATATGAAAATTCCAGAAACAGTTAGGTTTACCCAATCTAGTGTATCAAAGTAGTGTCACCAAGATGGCGCAATTATCGCTAACCAAAATAATTTGCGTCAAGGGCGTGGGTTCTCCTAGGACTGAACCCTTACCGAACTTCCACACCATGCATATGTCAGGATTTTGAGCCTCGACAGATTTAATTTGCATCAGTAGCACCAAGATTCAAACCTACAACTCAACATCTCCGACAACAAGTTCGAGACCATGACTACTCGGCTACCGTAACCATCGTGATCAAATGTAAAACAATATGAATTTACTACAGTACCTCAAAACTATATAGAATATTTCCTTCTTTCAACACACCAAGGAAGAGGACAGATCACAAGATAAAAATGGCGTCTGTACAAATTTGTTCAATGTTAAAGCATTTGGGATAAATATTTTGGATATTTTTTAGAATATAAGAGCTAAAGTAATACACCGACTAATACCTGTGCAAAAATTAATTAATTTTCTGTAAAAGTTTTATATTTACAAATCTCTGAAATCAAGAAAAAAAATTATTTTAAGAACGCAGTTCTTTTTCGCTTCGCTCATCCGTGAACATCCGAATATTATTAAGGAAGATCAATACAAGTCGACTGACTTCGGAACCCCCCGAAAAAAAAAAAAAAACATCTTATATGCTAAGGGCGATATTAGGACTGCGCGTAAAGCTAAAACACTCAGATTGTCCTTGGTTATAAAAATCTTTTAAATAAATTCCTTATTTACTTTTATTGTTGATACATCAATTCTATTTAGACCCAGAATTTTTTTTAACAATTGGAAAATACGAGTGCTAGCAGAAATATTGAAATATTTTTCTGGTTATAGAAATTTAATTTCATTCCCGATTCACTCTGTAACCACTGCCAGAGGTTACTAACTGATAGGTCCTGGAGCCACTAAGAAGAATGGAGAAAGGTCAATGCACAATAAAATTTGTCTAATCTCAAAGTCCTAATGTAGGGTAGTGTGGAAGTTTGGAGAGGGCCAACTTGTCATCCTCTTTATTTTTTCCATGTTTTAAAATTACGAGGTCATCAAAATGTGACATTTATAAAATACTTTGAATCTAATCACTGTTATAAACTCATGTTCATAAATTAAGGATAATTCAGAATCACACAGAAATTGAACTCTAAAAAAAAAATTTCACTTGTAGCATTATCACACACATCTTGAAGAAGAATATGCAAATTACAGAAAACCGAAAGATAGCGTGGATAGTACGTCACAATGACGAGAGTGTAAGAGAGGGGTATATAAGGAATGGTGGCAAAGAAGTAAAATTGTTCACAAACGCTTTAAAAGTCTTTCAGTGCAATAACCGCATAGTTATGGCACAAAAGAAGCATTTGGATGATTTTTTACGTGGTAGAATTATTGGACGACTGGAATGTGGACGTACTCAGCTGGAAGTATCCGAGGAACTTGGAATCGCCCAGAGAGTCATCTTCAGGCTTTAGCAACGATTCCAGGATGATGGTAATATGAGTAGATTTTACAGCATAGGTCGCCTCCGAGTTACAACACCGAATGACGACCGGTATTTGGCAGTTACTGCCAAAAGAAACAGACGGAGCCAGCATCAGACCTGTCTCGTCAGCTCTCTTCAGCTATCGGTATGACAGATTAAA
The DNA here is from genome assembly GCA_019973935.1 of Trichonephila clavipes. Taxonomy (NCBI): domain Eukaryota; kingdom Metazoa; phylum Arthropoda; class Arachnida; order Araneae; family Nephilidae; genus Trichonephila; species Trichonephila clavipes. The sequence continues at coordinate 1,218,120 of BMAU01017210.1, read as the reverse complement.
GGCAGACAGTGTACAGACGCTTAGGGCACATCGGTCTATATGCTCGTAGGCCTGTCACATGTGTTCCATTTACCGCAACTCACTGTCGCCTGTGATTAACCTGGAGTAGATATCATGCATTGTGGACACCACAACAGTGGTCTTGTGTGATGTTTTCTCCGACAAGTCCAGGTTTAGTTTACAGTCTGATTCTCGACGGACTTTAATGTGGAGAGTGCCAGGTACCCGTTACCAACAAGAGAACACCATTGAACAACATCGTTACGGTGGTGCAGGATGGGTCATTTGGGGAGGAATTATTCTTGGTTCCAGAACTTACCTGCATGTTCAGAGTGTAACGATGACAGGCCACATCTATCGGGATGTCATTCTGGAACAACATGTACGTTGGTTTCGGGGCGCTATGGGGGCTGAATTTCTGTTTATGGATGACAGCGCTCGTCCTCACCGAGCAAACATTGTAGACGAATGCCATCAATCAGAGGATATCACCCGTATGGATTGGCCAGCATACTCACCGGACTTGAATCCAATAGAGTAAGTGTGGGAAATGCTTGACCGACGAATTGCAGCCCGTCAACCCCCGCCCACCTGTCTACTGGAACTTCGGAGGGCATTGCTTGATGAGTGGTGTAATATTCTCCAAGATCAGATTGATAATTTGATACTCAGCATGCCTAGGCATTGTTGTAAGGCCTGTATTGTATCGTCCGGGAGACATACTCCATATTAACCATCATACTAACCATATTATACTGTTTTTTGTAAATAGGTTCTTTTTTGAAATTTGCTCCAGGGAGTAAAAATCGCAATTTTTATTAATTATGTCAAACGTATAGAATCTTTTTTGCTCTTTACCTTTTGTTTAATAAATAGACTTTACAAATAAGTCAAATTTGTTTTGCTTCTGTCTCTTTCTTTGCCTGAACTTCATTATCCTTAATTTATGGACATGAGTGTAAAAAATCATTTGTTTGATTAACAAAATCATGCTTGATTCTACAATTCTTTATAGCAAGGGTACTCAACCTCTTTTCCTGCGGCCACATGAAATACAATGATAGATTTTTCACGAGGGCTGCAACATAAGGATAATGGGGAGGGGGAACAAAGCAAAATTGATCAAAATATTAAAACTCATTTTTGACTTTTTCTTAAATACTACACTGCTGGCCACCGTAAATGCAACACTCTGAAGGAAGCAAGCAAAAAACATGAAATTTACAACATGCATTAGCGGAGGTGATATTTGCGAATGATTATAATTTCAGCGCAGACACACATCACGCGCCCCTGTGGCGCCACTTCAAAGCGCTATTAAAGGCTTGGAGATTTCGACGATTTCAAGTTCAGCAATTTTGTTTTTCTTGTGGTTTTTTCAAAAAACGATCAGTTATGTCTCGTAGAAAACAGCGATCAGCTTTTGATCAAGTATCCGAGTTCGACAGAGGAAAAATAGTGGACTACCGAGATTGTGTGGATTATCTTTCAGGGAAATCGGTAGTCGTGTTGGAAAAAACCAAACAACTGTAATGCGGATATGTGACCGTAGTCGATCGCATCCACCTCAGTGCACCACTTCACGTGAGGACAGGCGAATTGTGTGCATGACAGTGACGGATTGCTCAGTCACATCACGAACCGTAGCACAGCACTTTGAATTTGTAACGCATCATTCAGTGTCTGCGCGTACCATTCGACGCCGTTTACAGCAGAATAGTCTGTCTGCTTGACGTCCATTGCTTGGTCTACCCTTAACGCAGAACCACAGACGTCTCCGCCACCAATGGTGCGATGAAAGAAGGATGTGGGTGGCAGAATGGAATGAAGTTGTCTTTACTGATGAGTCACGCATCTGTCTGAAACACCACGATGGTCGGATTCGAGCCTGGAGACACCGTGGAGAGAGGAGGCTGAACAGCTGCGTTATGCACCGCCACACTAGTCGTGCACCGGGTATTATGGCATGGGGCGGTATTGGATATCACTCTCGTACTCCTGTAATATGCATTGCCGGCACTTTAAACAGCCATAGCTACATTTCCGAGGTGTTGGAGCCAGTTGTCCTTCCTTACCTTCAGGGCTTGGCCACAGCCATATTTCAACAGGATAATGCACGACCATACGTGGCATACATTGTGCAAAGGTTCTTCGTCAATCATCAGATTGAATTGCTTCCCTGACCGGCTCACTCTCTGGATCTTTCACCGATAGAAAATATGTGATACATGGTTTCTCAGCGATTGACCCATATTACACCCCCAGCTGCCACACCAGATCAACTTTGGCAACGTGTGGAAGCTGCTTGGTCTGCCGTACTCTAAGAACACACCCAAAATATCTTTGAATCAATGCCGAGGCGTGTGGCAGCGGTGATCTCCAACAATGGCAGCTACTCTGGCTACTGATTCTGGCAGGAACGACATTTCACAGAAGTCTATAAATCTAATCATTTGATACTTGGTCAACATGTTATCTACAAAATAAATTTTGTTGTGCTATCTCTTGTCTTTCTTGGTGTTGCATTTATGGTGGCCAGCAGTGTAAATTAACCTTTCTATCAAACACACACACACACATACACAGATATTTATATTTATGCATTTCTTTACTGAGTAATAGAGTAGTTTCAACTTCCTTTCAACCTTGACGAAGATCCTCTTGCTTACAATCTACTATCAACAAAAGCAAATTAAAAGCTAGATTGAAAGAATTGATTATTTAATTGATAGAATTTCTCACTAAATTTTTAGTATATTGTCCTTAAATAATCGAAATTTTTAGTGCAATGGGCCATGACCGGGCCACTCAGAAAAGGTCGGTGGGCCACATGTGGCCCGCAAAACACAGATTCAGTACCACTGCTTTATAATATCCCTAATGGAATTTTTTTCATCATTTCATTTTTTCCCAATAAAAAGGTTAATAAACCAGTCTTCTCCGTAAAATAAGTAAACATACAGGAAGAAAAAAATGGACATCGATTAATAAGATGAAAACTAATAAATGATTTTTTACACGTATTTTTGTTTTTATATAAAAGTAACCGATTTTTTAAGGGGAGTTGGAAACCTCTCACTCTCTCTATACTGACAATGTTAAATTGGCTGTTTTCGATTTACCTTTTCTCAAAATCTGTTTTATGTACATGCTTGAAATTTTTCATACTATTAAAGTACACCTCTCTCATTATACTAAAATGAGCTTTTAACTAATTTTGAATTTTTTAATAAATTAGGAAATATTTTATCAAACATTGCGAAATTTGACACATTTTTTACTTAAAAAATTTGTAAAAATTAAATTTTTGAGTTTTTTTACAAAAAGCTCATTTTAGTATATATTAGACATCATTATAAATAATTCATAAGAAACTTGCATGCCTGTGAACAGTAGTTTCTCAGAAAAGGTACATCGCACATTAAAATTTACATTTTGAGATAAATTGATTTTAATGTATACAGTGAGACTTCAAATCGACTACGAAATAAAAAAATAAAAGGGCTCAATTTAAAATAAAAGATACATGTTTTGGTTTATATCAGTCGTTACACTTTTAAGCAAAAACAAAGTAATTTGTTTACAATTTTCGCCATTAAAATGGGCGTGGCCCAAATTCAACGATTATTTAAAAATACGTTTTAAGGGCTTCTAAATACCCTAGAGGTTAAAGTAAGGTATTTTTAGAAAGGTTAAAATGTATACAATTTGAAAATGTAAAAAAATCTCAAATTGCCAAAAAAATAAGAATTTAGCTTTCCAACACCCCTTAAGTTAATTATTGCATGCGAAAATAAAACTTTATAAGGAACACAAAAAACCCTGAAACTCAAACGAAATTTTTAAAACGGGGGAACTATTATAAAATTTAAAAAAGAGGAGAAATTTTTCCAAAACATATCTTCAAAATATTTTTTTTATTAGATAAAAGAATATTTAACGGGAATTGCAAAAATAACTCCTATTTTATCTAGAAGAGAAACCTTAGATGCATTATTTAAAAAGCAGTGATCAACGAAAAAAAAAGAAAAGAAAATCAGAAAAAGACTCTTTGTAGTTTCTTAAGAAGAGCCGGAAATCAGAGTTCCTGTTTCCGGTTTCAAGTTTGTTTACTGGTGTTTTCATTCAATATTCATTTCAAAGAAAAAAATTCTTTCGATTCAATTTAATTTATTGTTGAGACTAATTAATTGAATACTCACATTTTAAAACAAATATTTTCGTTGGAATTGCAAATGTTATTTATTCAGCTAAAAACAGAATAAGTTTTTTTTTAAAAAAAAAGAAACTATTTTATTTTTGTTTTTATTGAGGCTATTGTTTTTCGGTAACATTGCAATTAATTTAACAAAATTCGGACTAAACATTAGATTACCTTTCTCCTGTTTACTTCGATATAAAGCTAAAAGAAAAAAAATAGTAAAAAAACAACTTCCGCATTTAAGATAATGACATAGGAAAACAAAGTTTGGATTCGTGAAAATATTCTTTGTTTTTCCTCTATATTTTTTTCAATTTAATCATTATTCCTAGCTTCCTTTGAATTTGCTAAACTTGTACATATCTCATGTGCTAATAGTGTTGGTCAAAAAATTAAAAAATTAAATGTGAAAAAAAGAATTATCTGCCTTTTTGAATCACATAATTATAGATCCTTTAATGATTTCTTTCATTTATTTCTACTAAAAGATACCACCAAGAATACAATATTTAAAATTTAATTATTTATTAAATGTATTGGTATATCTAACTTGAGAGGAATAACTAAAATAAGTCTACTTGAAACAGTGACGTTTAACGAAGAATATTAAGGTCACCCTACAGAGTTAGGTTTCTAGCCTCAAGGCCAAATATGTACTCGGTGTCAGTCAGGCTTTGGGACCGTAGAATCCTGCCCCCGCCTCCCACACGCAATGCGGGGTGTACATTACGCCACTGACTTGAAATGAATAAAATGGTAACAGTAGTTAAGGATACATGATAAAAAACGAATTCACAGCGGCTTTGATTCTGACAAGTTACTAAAGGTGCTTGGTTTTGGTGCTTCTGAAAACCCCAAATACAGAGAAGCTGTTGCATTCTAAATTTGTCGAGTCTCAAAGTCCTCACGTAGCGTGGAAGTTTGGAGAAGGGAGTACAATTTCATCCTTGTTACTTGATTGTGGTTCAAATTTACGAGGTTGTAGCGGTAACTAAACAAACCAGTAATAGCAGGCTAAGATACTCGTTTTCGTATTGGAAGGTGCTAATTTCGAATATTCCTACAAGGTCATTTGGGAAATAGTCATCGTGTTGCAACAAGATATGATGCTAATAAACAATAAATCAGCTGAAAAAACTAAATAAATAAAATAAACTAAATAAAAAACATTGACTATCTTGCCAGTGACCTCAATTTCACTCATCTATCCTTCTGTACTCTAAGTCAGTTACGAACAAATGCCAACCCACTTAGAGAATAATTTTTTTTAAAAAATGCATAGAAATTTTTAATTTAAATGTTTTTAAAAAAATCCATTGAAGAGTTCATTCCAATTTTTTTCGTAAGTAAAAATTCGTATGGAGAATATTTTCAACCTATGGAAAATATTATTGGGAGGATTAATACAGAAATTATTTTAAAACTTTTTCAGTTTTAACGAGTGAAATCAATTCTAAACAATATACACAAAATTATTAAAATATACTTATTTACTTTATATCTTGTGACTGATCTTTACGCGACCTTCACATTAATCCTCTTGGGGAATCTTCGGGCTAGCATTCGCGTTTAATTCACAGCCGTCCCTCTCAAGAAGAAACCTTGACATGTTGATTAGTTCGACTGTATAAAGTTAGAGTTTTGTAATTGTAGGAAGAAGGAGCTGAGAAGATTTCACATTCGCCATGAAGGTGAGATAGAATAAAGTTGATTTTTGGAGCTTATGATAAAGAGCGGTGTTTGCCACTGTATTAAATTAGTGAATTGGGGATTTGTAGTCAACGAGATAGATTAGGTTAAGTTAAATTGGTTACTTGCGCTTGTTCGCTTAATGTTTATTGCTTTCTCCCTATCACTCCTAGGACACATTCACTTAAAGGTTAAACTGTTGTCGATTAGTGTGCTTGAGTAAAATAAATAATTGTTCTAATAGAAGTGTCTGGTTCTGCCTTTGCTCCTCCCACACTCTTAGGTAGGCAAGACGGTGAGGGAGCAACTTCAGGGGTAAGAGACCACAGGTCTTTAGTTTCTCCACTCGTTTGCTAAGCGAATAAATTTATAAGAGGAAGCATAAAACTATTTCTCTTTAAGTTTTGTCTATTTTCGTTATTTTCCAAAGATGAACATGCTCTCACTAGAAGTAGAATCAATAGAACAGAAAGAAAAAATGGAAGAAAATGATTTAGAATAACAAGGATGAGCCTCACAATCTGAATTGATATTCAAGTAAATGAAGCTTTGACGACTAATTGTTTATTAATTTCGTACTTTGAAGCTACAAGAGGACTATTAACGGCGGACTTCGTAATTTTGAACCACGAATAAGTGTCCAGAGATGCCTTAAGACATCTTAAGCCCTGGGTCCCTACTCTGAAGTAGACCCCAAGCCTCTACTGTAAAGTAGGCATGGGCCCCTACACAAATGTAGGCTCCACCTATGTCCTTTAAAAGTAGAGAGTATATAGCATACTTTGTCAAATACTCGTACAAGCAATAATCCAAAACAAATAATTGTGGGTATGACTTACAATCACATAAACCGGCTCAATCTACTACCGCCTTTTCACTGTATGAGGGTGTATGGTGGTATACTTAAGCCTATGCATGGAAGACGGTCATCACATATGGCCAGTTGACATATTGACCGAAGTTACCAGTTTTTCGGACAATATAACTGGAAAAAACATTTGACCTTCGAAATTATTCGAATCATAATCTTATTAAGGCTGAGTCAAGAACAAGACAAGGCCTCCATCGTAGTCGAGGTCCTGGGCCCGGGCCCAGTTGGCATATGCCTTAAGATGTCCCTGCAAGTGACAAGATGATAGTTGAGCTGGTAATCTTCTTTTCACAGAATGCCAACGTGAGGACCTTGAGCCTTGGCAAGTTTAACATGCAATAGCCTCTCTATCTTGCCACGGCACTACTTGAACCTACGTCTCAATGGAAGCAATACCATGTTCAAGACTATGACCACTCGGCTGCCAGGATCACAAAATAAACTAAGCTGTAGTCATTTAAAAATATGAAACATGAATGGGGTCGGGTTTTAAATTTGAAAAAGTATCTTGTACGTGATATAATTGCCATTTAAAGGGCCGAGTGGCCGTATGGTAGCGTATCACACTTCCACACTGCAGGCCCGTGTTCTATTCCCGGGATAGGCAAGGTTGACTCTGTCTTTCATCTCTACTGTAGTGAATCGATAAATGAGTACCAAGCTTGCTTGGGGACTTAAACACTGGAGGTCTCGCTTCAGACTGACCACCTGATCGGAATATTAGCTCATGCACCTCAGCGCCCAATGATCTCACATACTGAGTTGGGCACAGTAGGCCCTGGCTCTCATGGGCTGTTTCGCCAGTTTATAATTGCCATTTTGTGCAACCTTTTTTGTGCATGCTCTTTCTGGTCACCACAAAAAATGTTTAGCATTGCTGCTCAAAACTCTTGTTTTTCTAGCTTCTCTGTTCTAATTGTTAGTACAATAGTGTATTTCTTATCTTGAATACTTTACGGATCGTTTAAATAAAGTTCATATTTAAAATGTACCCCTCAATAAAGTAGCTTAAGGATGAATAACATTGCTAAGTTAAAAGCAGTAATATATTAACAGAAACATGACGCAATATATATGCAACAGTGCTCCTTTATAAGCACGTAAGTTACCATGGTTACTAACTACCGAAACCAACCAGTAATCAAGAGACTTTCGTTTTGCTACTCTATAATGTCGCCAGAATCTAAATTATTCCAAGATGGGAGATCGTGTGCATGAAAGGAGATTCTATACCATGAGATTAAAGGATACAATTAATGAATGAGAAGTGAAAAATAAACGAAATAGAAAGGAAAAAAGTGACTCACACAGAGTCTTAATTAATTGATCACCAAATGCAATCTGCGATAGGCTGTGTGTGTGTGTGTTCTTCAGAATCAATTTCGTGAGTTAATAAATACAAGAGCTAATCAACCATCTTTGTTTCTGTTTATTGGTGGCTTGTACAACCAGAGTTTTCTCTTTCTGTATCTTGTACGTGAAAATAATTAAAATGAATTCGACATCCCATACTTTTTACTCTTGAAATGTTATAACAGTGAGAAAAACAGCGAAAATAAAAAGAACAGCTAGAAATTTCCTTATATTGATGCCTATTTTATTTATACAACACATTTGTTAGGGGTAAAATGACTTACATATTATCCTGACTTTTAGAATTTCATTTGCAACTCGCATAAATGTCTTTACAATTAAGTTATTCTTTTAGCCTGAATCTTATTTTTGCTTTACCTCTCCAGAAGAAAGTCTGCTAAAACATATAGTTGAATAAAATCTGTTCTAATTCTTCCTTTCACTTGTATAAGTTTGGTTTTTATGAATTTTGGATTTTATTTGATTTTCCATTGATGTCTCAATTAAAAGCCGCGGTAGAGTTATTGAGGAGGTGAACACACAAGTTTGAACCTTTGTCAAGGGATGAAACCAACACACGATATGGCACCCCTTCTCCACACCTCACCATCGTTAGAACTTTGAGCCTTGACATTGGCCCTTCAACAAGGCAGGTTTTCAATGTTACCAGGACTTCGACAATGACTTTTAGTCCAGGATAACACTGCCAATACGAACTCTGTAGAAAAGTGTTTGATGTTTGGTGTTGTTTGGGTCATTAGGGAAAAAATAAATTAATTATTGAGGAAGAAGGTCAAATACATAAAACCAGAGAGTTTTTAAAGTTCTTTTTATAGCATTTACTTTATCTAATAAAAATATTTTTTTAATTCGTTTTTTGAAGAATGAATTTTTTATGATAGTTTGTGCACGAAAAACGGGATATCTTTTAAATAATCCAATCAAATGCAATTAAATTTATAACATGTATTCTATGGGCCCTTCAGAGTGTAACAAACCGCAGGTTTTAAGACAGCTACATTTAATCACATTTTACAGCCATTTTTAGCTTAGAACAGGCAGTATTTTTGACAAAAAAAACATGACCATCAAATTTAAAAATGCTCTAATAAAATATTTATTTCTTAAAATATTTTTATCCTACGGTTTGTTACACTTCAGAGGGATCTAGAAGTATATCAATGACGTTAAAATTGCTTAATGTGCAATTTATTTTTATTTATCATGTTTTTCTTAACTTAAAAAAATTTGCTAAATTTTCCTAAAAATATTTTTTTTCAAAAAAAGGATAATACATGTTAGTTATTTTATAGTTAGGACTTTTCAAACCTATTTATGTTCTTGGAAAGAATAAAATTATTCAGAAAATCAATTTTTGAAAAATTTACCTCCGAACCTCTCTAGTCGGATACCTTAAATACAAATATTACATAACCTTACATTTTTTTTCTGTTGAATATCTCAGTTTGGTAGAAAGAGACATGTTTCTCACCCGAGAATACAAAAAAACCAATATCTAATAAATGCAAAAATAATACTAGATTGCTGTAAAATACAGTATTTGACAGATTGTAAATCTTTCAATGGACGTTTCAAACAATGTGACTGATGAAACTTTCGCAGTTTCCAATTTAGATGGAAGAAAAGATATAGAACAAGCTATGAATGGAGCTTTGGGTCCAATAGAATAAAGAAATTTTAAAAAATTTGTTCGATTATTTATGAAGTGGTACTTCACTGGTACTTCAAAGAGAAAGGCGAATGTGCAGGAATTGTTTTAGAAAACTTCTTCGAGAAGTAAAGATGGTCACTGCGGAGTTTTCTAAGCCACCGGTTCTTAAATTTTCTATCACCACTGGCCCTTTTATGTACCAGCCTGACATCGTGGATTCCCTTAGATCTTGAACCCACCTTCTTGATTCCCAACGTATGGCTGAGTGACTTAAAGGTTCCTTAATAATCTTAAGACTGCCTCTGCTTATACAGACTTTTTAACACTTCTTTTTTTCCCTTTAAGAAAACAGTAAACGACTAATTAAATATATTGCAAAATGCTAATTTTAAACTGAATAGTAAAAAACGGAATTCATATTCTTGATCGAAATACATGCTCTACTAGAGTGTTTTCATTGCAGAGGCAATTTAGAGATCCAGCCTAAGATGGCACATCTTTTAAATTTTCCCACGAGATTTTAAGAGTCTGTAAAAGAGGGAAATCTTAACACTATAAAAGAGAAATCTTCCCAGATCCCCTAGGAAGATGAAGAGGACACTTGGAAGTCTGTAGACCACAGTTTAAGAACTGCTGCCCTAAGCTATATTGATTTAAAGATGGATTCAAACTCATGCGGCTCAGTATAAGTAAAGGAAAACTGGAACTGAAACCTGAACTCATTGTATTCAATCTTGTAATATCGTATAATTAATTTCGGTAATTTTCGAAAGTAGCCCCACGTTGGGCGCCATTTGTAAACTGCACTCAAAAAATTACTATGGTGGTTAACTCTAATAATTTTTGACTTTATTTCTAAATTCAAAATAATATCACACTCAAATTGAGCTCAGTTACAATTACATCAAAACAGAGTTAATACTATACAATAACGAAAGTTTTTCGCGTGTGGACAATGGCATTTGCTTTTTTCAACGAGCTGGTAGGCTGACTGATTAAGTGTTCGCACTGCCAGGAGAGGGTACACTATTATCAGTCTTTTTACCATTCGTTACATTCCTCATCCTCAATGAGGAACCAGCAGAATTGTCTTTCCTCTGAGTCTTCTCCTTTTTTCTGAAAGGCATCACTGGAATGGCTTCTCCCCTTACTACAATGGAATTTTTTTTATACATAAAATTTTTAAGTAAAACATAAACTGACCACAAGGAGCACAATTTTAGAGACCGAAAGCAAGAGTTGAAAAAGCATATTAGTGGAGGAAACGACAAAATCAATGTATATGTGGCAAAATGAATAATTTGCATTTATTAATGTTTAATCAAATTTATTTACAAGTTCATGTATACAATTTTCCTCCAGCCATGTCGTTTTGTTTTGGAACATTATCATAAATCTCCAAATCCTGAATTCCTGTCTGAATTTCTTGCAACTCCATTTCCTTTAAGATCACAATCTGTAACGTCGAGCAATAGTTCACTTAAAATGAACTCTTCCTCTGTCCATGTCGCCTGCTCATAGTACATTGGAAACACAACTATTTGTTATTTATATCCGACAGATTGTTCACCGAAGTCACGACCTATTGCATTCTAAGCTTCCCAAAGTTTCCACGCTAATTTTTCTTCGTTCTATTTTCAATGTAGTCATTGATTTCCGTGCACAAAGTGTCTTTAAACAGCTTGTTTATTACACTATTAAGAATCCGGAGATAGTTGTCATTCCGGCTGACGTGTTCGTTTGTCATCAAATGTAAGCTTTTGTTTCATATGAAATTTGATTGGTATTTTGGCAATGTCTGGCGCCAGTTTGGCTGACTATCTTAATTAACGCTTATTTGCAAGATAGGGTTTGTGGCGAACTTCTTACTAAAGTCATAATAGGACTTAGTTTTTGAATCTCTGTTTCGTTGAATTATGGAGGATAAAATATTTTATACTCAAAGTATATTTAAGTATATTGTTTAATATATCCCAGTGTCATATGTTTACGAATTTTAAATATAACTTCGAAAAGGAAAATACATTCACAGTACCCATTTATATTTTTCAAAGCTGAAATATGGTATATTATTTCTAAATACAGCGTAAATTATTTAATACTGAACAGGTTTCGAGCTAGTTTTTGCTATTTTTAAAACAATTGAAAAACACACAAAACATCTAACATAAAAACTTGGTGTAGTGCCATTTTGTGGTTATTTTTCATATTGAGTATCCGAAGAGAAAATATTTATTACTAATGATGAAAAACTATTTTTTCTTAATTTAAAGATTTTCGATATGAAGTGCAACAGAAAAGTCTCAATGATAAACATCATAATAGTTTATTTTAACGTAAATTTAAATTCTAAATTCATTGTTTCTGCACACCTATATTACACGACTGGAAATCAATATTTTTCTCTCGATAATCCAAACTGGAGAGTTTTTATCTTAATAACGTAGGAATTTTACTCCCGGTAACTTAAAGTTCTTTTTTTAATTATTGGATAAGAAAATAAAACTGAAATTGTAAAATAAAAATTGTCAAAGTTTTTGCTATGTATGGAGAGAGAGAGAAGGCTTATTTTTTTATTCTTTGTAATCTATTTTTCTTTATTGAACCTGCTCAAAGTCTTTTCCGTAAGTTTTTAATAGAAATATGAAAAGAGACCAAATGAATTCCACTGCCTTTTATTATATAACAACGTTTTTTGATGCAATACAGAAGTGAAACTGATATTCTGAGTTAGAAAACTTCTTGAGGGGGAATATCGCCAATCACCGCTGTAACTTCAAGTATAGGTTTCATATGGTGTACGTTGATTTAAATATAAGATAATGTTCAACTTCACGAATTATATCTAATTATTATTCTCAATTTATTTAAAAAAATTATTTTACAGTTCACCTCAGACTGATGTCTATTCTTACTCTTTTTGTTTTCTCACATTGCAAAATAGTGAAATAATTTAAGGTCTTCAAACTGTGTTTCAGGGAACCCTGCGGTGCTACTAAGGCAGTGGTCCCAAACTCCCTGGTGGCCGCGGTAGCCGAGTGGTTAAGGTATCGGATCGTGGCTGGCCTTGTCACGAGTTCGAGCCCAGTACCACTAAAGACCCGCCGTGTTGGGAAGCGATGCACGTTAAATCTGTCGAGAGCTCAAACGTCCTCCCGTTGGTGTGGTGTGATAGTTAGGAGAGGGGGTGCCAGCTCAGGTGTCGTCCACATCACTTGACCATGGTTCAAAATTACCTGATCCGTCACCAAAAGCCCTCGTGTAGCTGAATAGTGCGACGTTAATATTCACTCACTCACCTACACCCCCGGGCCACGGACCAGTGCCAGTCAGTGATTTAAATGATGCCGGACTGTCCAAGGAACATTAGATTATTTCTAATTTATTTACTGAGGTGTATTTCTCTCGGGTTTGGGTGACTTTCCATGAAAATCCTTTTATATTCCATGTTAAATCCCTTTACCTTCATTTTTTGGTGTAGCTGTATTTTATTCTGAAGGTATATTTAAATAGAATTAAATTAAAATTATTAATTTAAAACAATCTAAAATATAAACAATCAACGCCCAGCTTCTTTAGCGGCCGTGGTAAAATGATCAAAGTTTGACCGTTCCGTGGCGATAAAAAGATTGGGAAGCACTGCACTAGAAGGTCCGTCGGTGTCAATTGGAAACAGGAGCCTGTTTACTTTGCTCTTCTTTCCGCATTTTTGCGGGGAAGTTGAAAATTTTTCGTGACTTTTAATAATTTTCCCAGGGGATTACACAGAACATTTTCTGTGGTTCTGGGTTATATCTATATCATTAAGAATGTGTTTTACCACTAAATATATCTTGAACGTCCGCTGGTGTCATTTCGACGCCGAGGCAATTTATCGTTATAAATAGCTGTCCTTCAACAAAATATAGTTTACTATGTAGATACCATTTGTAAAACAATCTTCCCAAAGTCCTATCACACTTTTATTTGACCTTGAATGAAGTGTTATTGGGTTCGTGGTGGAAATGAACAAATTATACTAAAATTGTTGTGCCTAATTGTTTCGTTACATAATGTTTGCTTATTTGCTCATAAAAAAATTTCATTCAATTTTCGAACTTAGTGAAGAATAGACACCTTGAAACGATGGCTCGTAGAAAAAGTCTTAGGCCTGATGAAATAGCTAATTGGTTGCGAGAGCGTCCTGAGAATGAATCAGATGGTGGTTAGCTGTCTTGCTCTGTTTTAGATAAGAATGAAGATTGAGTGAAAGTGACTGCGAAGAATTTGTACAAAGTGCAGATGTTATTGATAATATTCCAATAAATCTTTACATATATGTAGCTAGAGATGGGACAAAATAGAAACGGCATAATAGTAATGTTCCTGACAGATTTGTATCTCGAAATGTTTTGCGACAAGTCAGTGGTTCAACAAGCTTCGTGAAACATAATGTCAACGTCAGTTTTTTATGATGTAAAGGGTCATGATATATGATAATTACTTGAAATAATATTAAAAAGCCTTAAAACGAAACCTTACTGAACAATAGTACTGCAATTATTTAGCTAAAACACTTATTTTATATATTTAATATCCAAACAACAACGGTGGACGTTAATGGATAATTGAAAACCTGGACGCGTTCTAGTGATAAGGCACACCTAAAGATTCTATGAGAGAAAATAAAAATTCGAAAAGAAACTTATGAATGTGTGTGCAAAATAGATTCACTTTCGCTATGGAGTTTTCATGACTATGAACAATTAAAAACCGTGTTTCCCAATGCGGGGCAGGCCGCACGTTTTACGGGAAAGTATGAAAAAAGAAAAGAAGTTCGGTGCCGGACACACACACATCCTCTTTTTTTCAAAAATTCATCGCAGCTTTTACTTCTTTGCATGCGTGAGTTCGGGTACCATTATAAGAGGTACACTTTGGCAGATATTAGCCTCAACAAAAAAAAAGTGTTAAAAAGCACAATCGTGTTTTATGAGATATTTAAGGGTAAATGTAAGGAATAGGGCAGAATGATTCTGAGAAAACGATTCTTTTTCAAAGAAAACTCCTGGAGTTTGATTTCTGAGCTACACATTTTCCGCTCCCCGGATTTATTCAGATAAAGCAAGCTTCTAACTTTTAGATGAAAAAAAATTTTGCTTTGTTTTTTTAGTTCTTATTTTGACTTCTTAAGAGTTTCAGAAGAAGTACTTCGAAAATTAATTTCTGGTCTGTTTTCTTCATACGCTAATGGAATATTTTTCTTTTCATTTTTAGACGCACAGATGATATAGTTGTTTGTGACGCTGATTTCTGTACCATAGAGCCTATGATAGAATCCCGAAGAAGGCAGGGGATGTTTGCAAATGTATAGCGACTGTGCGGCATGGGGGCACTCTAAATATTCGTCCAGAAGAAAGTACTCTCGAGCAGTTGGAGGAAGAAAGGTTGGAAGCCCCCAGACCACTCTCTAGGGAGGGTGTTCTACCTTAAAATTGGGATGAAACGGATCCAAAACGCACTGCCACCTGCACTGTGTTCCAAGCTTAGTCTTTCGACAGACATAAACTAACTCCTTGCCTCGATGAAACTCGTAGGCTTCGATTTGACACCTTTCATCGGGTGGTATTAAAAGCAACACTTTTTTTTTATCAAGTTACGGTCGTACCTCTATATAACGAAGTTGCTAAATTCCGGAAAAAAAAAGTTCGTTACATGGAAAATTCGCTATATAGAGGTTCCTCTTTCAATTTTCTTTATAAACCACATAAAGCAAATTTTAAGTTCATAAACACTATACATTTCAAAAAGGAATTATCGGCACCTTTTTGTAAATTAATATATAATTGTTTTATGTATCTTACCTATCAAAAAAGAAAGAGAAACCGCAAGAAAAGTTTCTTGACACCTTTAACCACTTCTTGAAGAATTAATTATTTTTCTTTGGTGCTCAAACACTTACGTTTTGACATTTTTGAGCTACAACAAACTAAGTTACCAATACGACTGATCATCAATACAAATGAATGGAGAATAGTTCAAGGACACGAAATTCCATTGAGGGGGAAAGGGAGTGTCGAATATGTTTCCAGTGAACTAGACAATGGGGGTCAAAGGTTGCACTTCTAGGATTAAATGCCCAGAACTCTATCGTTCTCGGCGAGTTACCTCATAAAACTTGTTCAAGATTTATGACTACCATAAAATGCGTTAAAAGAGAGAATAACTTGAAATGTTCAGAAATACTTTAAAAATAGAGAGAGAAAAAGGAGAATCACAAGAGAAAAGGTTCGTTATATAAAAAACGCACTTCGCTATTGGGATGTTATTTTACTAAGAAAATCGTGAAATGTTCTTGGTTCCAGGAAAATATTCGCTGTGTAGAAAAATTCGTAATATAGAAGTTCGTAATATGAATGTTCGACTGTATTTCCCTTTTTGTATATAAATTTAAATTATATTGAAATTTTTTCATGTTTTATACAAATTAGAGCCTTATATTATACAAATCATAATACAAATTTTTGTTCGCTATTATATAAAAGAATTACTAAATTCTGCGTGCCGCAAACAATTTATATTTAGTGTATTTTGAACTCTTACCGATACCCGATACTTCAAAGCCGAGTGGGAAACATTCAATTGCAAAGACAAATGTGCTGGGTCCTAGTGCAAGAATGACTTCTGCAGTACATCATAACTTCTCTGACAGAGTTCACCAGTTCGATGATGTTGATGTGTTGCAGGAAGATACATTACTCGGAAACAGAGACGGATGCATTATCCGTGTTTTATTATCCCGATCGAAGTTGTGTTTCGTATCTCATCCCAAAAAGAAATGGCTGAGTCGTGTTTTTTCCCTGACAAGTGATATATGCCGGTGTGATGTATCATAAGAACTAAATTACGTGAAAGATGAAGGATCTGAGGGATAAACGGGTAAGCAAGAGACTGGTTCGTTCTGAAGTTATAGTAGCGAGGCAAAAAGTCTTTTTCCCTTGTTCCAAGCCAGTAAAATTGAAATTGATGTGCAAACAAATCATTGGCCTAGTTTTTGGATTCAAAATATCTTTTCCACAGTTTTCAGCTGCAATAAAGAGTTTGGATTAATATTAAACTCATTATTGTTCTTTCTTTGGTTGTATTCATTTAAGGTATCCGACTGCGTTCGGAACCGTGATTTTAAAAAGGCGCATAAATGGATAATTTACATGATATTTAGTGTCACAGATTAGAATACATGTATAAAATTGTTTTAAGGCATTGTGACAAAAAATATATATTTAAGTACAATATTTCGGCAAAAATTAACTTAGAATAACCTTTTTTCAAAATGTTCTCCTTTTGTGAAAAAGGCTTCTATTATAATAATATTTTGCCTGTATGTAGCTCAGACCTCTGTACAGAGGCTCAACTATGAGTTTTGAAAAATCCACATTATTTTCAGAGTTACAACCATTTGAAATAATTATAGGCGTTTTTTTCTTAAAATTTCTCCCTTTTGTTGTCGTAAAGCATGGATAAATCCACTTCTAAGTTATATATATCGAAAATTCTAGTTGAGCCTCTATACAGAGGTTTGAGCTATACACAAGCAAAATATTATTACAGTAGAATCATTTTTCACATATAAGGAGAATATTTTGAAAATGGGTCATTTTATGTTCATTTTTTGTCAAAATATTGTACTTAAATAATTTTTTATTGTAATACTTTTCTTAAAACAATTTTATATACAGTTTCTTATCTAAGTGACACTAAATATCATAAATATTATCCATTTATACGCTTTTGAAAAATCACGGTTCCGAACACAGTCGGATACCTTAATAAACAGTCGGACCTCTATTTAACGAAGTCGCTAAATCCCGAAAAAAAGTTCGTTATATGGAAAATTTGTTATATAAATGTTCATACTTCGATATACTTTATAAACCATATAAAACAAATTTTAAATTCATTAACACTATACATTAAAAAAAGTAATTATTCACACCTTTTTGTAAATAAATATTTATTTAATTTATATATGTTTCCCATTAAAAAAAATGAAAGAAAAACTACAAGGAACACAAAAAAAGAAAGAAAATAATGTCGTGGAATTACTGTAGTTTCAACATTAGGAGAATAATTTTATATTAAAATTAATGAATTTTTTAAGAACATTTTCTCTCATTTAAAGCATACGAGTAATTTAAATCACTCACATGTATTATTTTATTAGAAATTCTAAGCATACATTAATCACATGCGTCCTTAAATTACTCATGAAATCTGTTAATTTTGTTTGAGTTTTATTGTTTGAAAAAAATGCTTTTTGTTTTACAATACGCCTGATATCTTTGCCATGCACCAAGAATCCCTTCAGGCGTATTTTTTATGTCTTTTCTTTAATTTTTCTAGCCATCCATTGCGACCTAGAAATTGGTCGTATCTCAATGCGTTTGCAAATCGTAGATCTTTCTCTATTACGAAAGGTCCAGAGATCGGGACATTTTTATCTCGCATTGTGTGTTTCCACTTCAAAACTGCCACGTCGACATCTTCATACACACATGTTCTTAAATGTTTTGAACAAGAATTCGATGAATCATAATTTTGCAACTTATCTCGATTTTTTATAATAGTTGCATCTACCAAACAGCTTATCACAGTGCTTCTCAAAGTCTCGATTCTTGCGACCCAATTTTCAGTCACAATTTCCATCGCGCCCCCTTTCTCCATACAATAACAATGCATTGGATTCAATAATACCATGCTTTGATGCTAAAGCTACAATACGACTTTAACCTCTTAAGTCCCACTCGTGTATATAAACGTCTTGGTCAGCTAATGTATTAATTGGTCCGGACGTATATATACGTCTTCCCGAAGTACGATCTTTTCTGTGAACTTCTATCCATAGAACGATTCCGAAAGCTTTGTAATGCAATAAAATTAACTTGACAGTGTTTGCGAAGGATTTACGTATTTCAGAGGTTTGCTTCTTTATTCCTCTTTTATCCCCCCCCCTCCTCCAATACATCCCATACGCGCGCCAACATGAAAAAAACAGTGGCATTGGGGAGTGAACCGTATAACTTTAAATCTCGGCAGTTAAGGGATTAATTATAAACCGTACAAATTATCAAGTGTTAATTTTTGTATATATGATAAGACACAGGTAATTATTAAACTTGCTCTTAACTTATTAACTTAATTACTTTTAAAATACATTCTGAAGTACTGATATATTTATAATTGTATTAAATTAGTATAAATGTGTTTTTTATTTTTTGCTATGCCAGAATGTATTTTGTTTGTTTACTTTCAGCAAATTAATAATTTTTTTAAGAATAATCTTTTGTTTTCGGCTTCTTAATATCCTCGCCCCCCCTTTGTAAAATTGTCACGCCTCCCTAGGGGGCGCGCCTCACAGTTTGAGAAATGCTGGCTTATCATGATAATCTGTTTGGAGGAATACCAAATTTTAAGGCAATCCTTTTTAATGTGATGCCTTTATCCTCTTCCTGAAGAATTAAATTTTTTGTTTGATACTCAAGCACTTAAATTTTGATATTTTCGAGCTACACAAAATGAAGTTACCAATACGACTGAACTGATCAACACTACAAAAGAATGGAACCTAGTTCAAGGACACGGGGACACGAGACAGCTCTACTGACGGTGAAAGGAGGTATCGAAGATGTTTCTAGGGAACTGGACAATGGAGGTTAATGGTTGCACTTCTTGGATGAAACACCCAGAACTCTATTGCTCTTGGCGAGTTAAGCACCTAATAAAACTAGTTCAAGATTTGTGACCACCATAAAACGTGTTAAAAAACGGATCAACTTGAAATGTCCAGAAATACTAAAAAATACAGAGAAAAAAATTGAATCACAAGAAAAAAAGTTCGTTATATAGAAATGCACTTCACATTAGAGAGTTTATTTTACGAAGAAAATCGTGAAATGGTTCCAGGAAAAAGTTCGCTATATAGAAAAATTAGGAATACAGAGGTTCGACTGTATTATAATAAACTTAAGGACCCTGGGTTGCACGCATTTTGAGTTTAACTTATCTTGCTTTATGTTAACCCTTACAGGGCCATAAAATTAAGAGTAAATATAAGTAACATTCACTTTAGTTTGTGTAGACGTACAATGAATAAAAACCGTACGGAAAATACATAATAATGTGTAGTTTTTTGGATCAATGAGTCAATTTAATTTGTGTAGTTTTATTACGTATTTATTTTCATTTGCTCAAATATACTTTATTACTGCACAAAATTATCCTTATCAAATAACATAAAACATATGAGAAAACAGTAATATACTACTATAAGGCACAATAAACGTAAATAAGCAATAATATTGCCTGTAAATGTGTTTTGTCTTTGGCACAATTGGTTTGGTAGCTCTTTTTTTTTTAAAAAAAAACGTTCTCGCTCATGTAACTACGTTTGGCATACTTTCTATTTTGACACTTTCTGTATAAAAATATGTAGACAAAGTTCTAATTAAATGCGATAATCACCAATTTTAAAATAGGAGAAAATATTTTCCTTGGTCGGGAAAGGGTTCATTGATTTTGAATTAGTGCGTAATGGATGCTACACGCGAAAGTTACAGCTGGTTGCACATGCAGCGGAATATTTCTCACATCTCGGTAAGAGAAATCTCAGCGTTTACACACAAGGCAGAAAAATTTCCGTCGCCATCCTGCGAGTAAGCTGATGTACTAGTGCAGTTTCGTTTTTAGATCAATTAACTGAGAGTACTATTTCAAATATTTATTCAAAGTTATCGTAAATTTGAAAGCCATTGTATTGTTCACAAATATTTTGAATTTTTTTCCCATTTCAAGTTAATTTTACAAATGTTGAATGTAGTACTTTGAATTTCAGAGCTTCCCCCAGTAATAAAAATTAGCAAACCAAGTATAATCGATTTATCAGTTTTATAAAGAAATATATTTTTAAATAATATTTTTCACATGCTACCTAAAAAAAGCATACGTGGCGACAAACGTCGTAATTCTGAACAATGATCAAGTGAATAAGACGACACCTGAGTTGGCACACACCCTCTCCTAACTTCAATACCATACCATTGGGAGGACGTTTGAACCTCGACATATTTAATTTGCATCGCCTCTCCCACCTGCACGACTGGGTTTCAGCGGTACAAAGTTCGAACTCATGACACGTCGATCACAATTCCATTATTTTGACCACTAGGCTACCACAGTTATCTGCCGTATGTGCCTTCAAACTTATCAGTGACGAACTTAACAATTCTGAGCCGCGATCACATGGAGAAATTTTGATACCTGAGACAGTACCTCTCTCCTCTACTTTCATATCGGATACATTTTTAGACCCAAGTTCATGCTGCGACTTATTGCTTCTCATTACGTATTTTTAGTCGAAACAGGATTCGAAATTATTGTTAGAATTGGGCTTTGCAGGTCAGTAACTCGCGATCATAATTACACTTCATCGTGAAGTGTTGACCTGATGAAGAATTTCTTTTAATGTGAGGGCACAGGCCGCCGTATCAATGATACGGATCCCCAAGCTAAAGGGTCCCCAACATGGGTAACTACAGTACCACTAACAAGGTTTTCATTTCTAAACACACACACAAACAATATAAAAAAATTTTTAAGTTAATTCCTACTTAGATCAACAAAGAAAATTTTATTTGAGCTACTTTTTATAAAATAGTTACGATTAATGTAAATAAGTATATATATAAAACAGAATCACGACATTAAATGGTAATTTATTTTTATTAATTATCATTAAAATATTGTATTGTCATCCAAAACAATCGTAGTATTTATAAAAGTTCAGTTCAACTGAATGCTTTAAAACGTGAGAAAAAAATCTCTTAAAGTTTTGACTCAAGTCGCTAAAAACGAAACCAACGTGGTTGTATCTATAATTCTTTAAATAGTTAGTTTCAGTCAATTAACTTTAATTAATTATAATTAAATTATCGTATTGTCACCCCAAAACAATAGTGTATAGAAAATCTCAATTCAAATGAGCGCTTTAAAATGTGAGGGAAAAAAAACCTTTTTAAGTTTTGACACAAGTCGCCAAAATGGTCACTACGTCACCAAAAATGATGCCAACGTGGATGTATTTGTAATTCTTTGAATAATTAGTTTTTAATCAATTAATTTTTACTAATTATAATTAAATTACTGTATTGTCATCCAAAATAATCATGTATATAAAATATCAGCTCAATTGAGCACTTTAAAATGTATTTTATTAACGATTGAAAATCCCACCAAGATAAATACATAGAGAGTGTGAGCTAATAGTAGGAATTGAAAAATGGACCCGAAGAAGTTTTGATACGGGGCCCACTCAGAACTAGCTACGTCAGTGTGAGAGTACCTTCCTTACTCTTAAAATGGTCTTTGCTCTGACTACGACCCGGAATTCCATAGACTGGGTTGTCTATGCAATGGATAACCATTCGATCAAAGCTCGCGGTAATGGAATTGGGCTGTTGTAGACTTATTATCTGTATTTGAGTTTATCAAATATAATTCTTCTTTTTTTTACATGTCTATTTAATTACTTCATGCAGAGTGTATGTATTCTAATCTAGCCTTCTAACTCCATGACCTCGACCAATAAGAAGGCTCCTATACTCTGATACTCTCCTTGAAATACACTTCTAAATGTCATGAACTCTGATTATCTCAAATACAGTCTTGAGAGTTCATAGGACTTAGGTGCCCGGTAGTCGATGTCACAGTACATACGATTATAATATTATCACTATATTCTGTTGAGTTTCTTTTGAATAAAGGATAGCGCTTAGTTAATTATTCAAAATTTTGAAGTTTCATCACACTTATAGTTTTTCATACAGCTTTTAATGTGTCCTAATTCAAAAATGTAACATACCAAAACAAATATATCAGACCAAGATAAGTAAAAATAACAAATACAGGAAACCCCAGGGCCATAAGATTTACTATTGTACTAGGGGGAAAAAAACCCAAAGATTACAGTGGTGTATTTTTTTTGTAAAACCAATGATTTCTAAGTGATTAATTAACGAGTAATAGAGATTTTTTTCTATTTCACTGACAAAGGTTGACTCTTAATAAACAATTTTTTATAAATATTCCTCTTTTTTGTAAAAAAAAAGTCATGTTTTTTATACCAAACCTTGCTTTCTTTTAACTTCGTTGTTCTTTTTAAGACCTCGAATAAAGCTCGTATTGACGGAAGCATTTAAAATGAGAACTTATTTTTCTAACTGAAATCAGAACTCTAGTGACCCACTCTTTGTTCTAGAAAATTTTTTTCTTTTTTTTCCGGATGCATCGAACAAAACTGTAGTTGAAAGCTCAGAAAGATTCCGGATTCCGAGGAGACTTGAAACAAAGAATACAATAGACGAAGTGGCGCTCAAACAAGGATCTGGGGCCGTACAATACTTTTCTCCATAGAATACCAATACCTTCTAGAATTCATTCTACGTTTCAATTCTTATAAATCCACCTTCACCAGCAGTAAAAAATGGCGATAGTATTGCGTTTTCGAACGGAGGTACTAGAACATTTCTGTAGGAAACTAAGGTTTATAGAATTCAAAGAGAGAGAGAGAAAACTATATTGCCATTTTTATAGAGATAAAGTTTTGTTCTAATATAGTATGGATTTAAAAACTGGAGAAACAGATAAGCTATTTCTGATAAATAGTTTTAAGAACTCAGATAGTTTAAATAAATAAAAACTATTTTAAAGTAATTGAGCCGGAATTTATCATAATGTAGGGATTCGAAAAGAAAATTTCAATTGGTTAAGTTCACATGACATCATAGTCTCATAATAATTACAAGCACTTTATTTCAGCCAATCAATTAATGCGCTTTGCTATTGCCAACTTTTTCTTTTTTTAGTGAAACATCCCATCGATATGTACATATTTGTCGACAATAGCAACGTACATAGGAAAGCAAAATACATTTAATTTAAAAATACACGTATAATATAAGAATTTTCTTGAAATTTTGTTAAACTTTTTACAGAGTTTGAATTCTTGCACGGCTTTACCCAATTATCAAATTTGAAATTTTATATAAATTTTATGAGTAAAATAACAAGTACAAATCTAATATCAGTTTTAAATCTATTAGACAGCACGTAGTTACATTAATGATATGACTATCCTGAATTAAATTTATTTACTTATTTTATATTGAATACTTTCAGCTATCTATTTCTGCCGGATTCGCAGATCTATGAACCTGTATGCTTCGTATTTTTGGACCAAACTGGCATTTTTTTTTCTCCAGATTTACGCCATTCCAAATGAGAATACTTAAAGAGTCCCTACAGACGATGCATGCAGCAGCCCCGTACGTGACAGTTCTTTAATAAGACTCATACACTAAAACTACATTAAGCAGCTTTTAGATGCCTTAAATAAAATGCATTTTCTTCTGTGCTACAAGAATTGGGTTAAAATGGCATGAAAATAGTACTGGAGGAATTACATATTGTCATTTATTTATTTTTTACTTGTTATATCAAGTTATTTTTTGTTTTATAATTCTACATCGGCATTTTTTTTATAATGATATATTTTATGTCTACATATGGAAGAAAATCAACTCACACACTCCCTCAGTCATTCACTTCTCACGAGATTTGCAGAACAATTAGTTCAACAGATTTGAAATGTGGCAATCTTGTTTCTCTTGTTGAGTAGAGATCCACTAAGAACAGATTTTTGCTGAAATCGACACCCAAGAGATTTGCTTGCATGGAGGGGGGAATGAAGGTGGAAAAGATGAAACTTCCTCTTTAGAAATTTAAGTCCTGTCTTTTTTAAAACAAGAGACTAGGGTTATCAGGATGTTTTTGAATACAATCCAAAGCTTAATGCTTGGGCTTAGATGTCAATAAATTATATATATATATTCGTGGGAGGGTGTTTAAGGGTTAAAAGAATTTCGAACAAAAGAAAACATTGTAACCAAGCAAAACAAAATTTATTAAGATAAACAAAATTAAGGACCACATTATCTATAATAAATAGTTATTCACAAAAAAAGATAGATTGAATAGATTGCAGGGTTTACCTGTAAGAGGGGGATGGTAAACATGGTTATGCCAAAAGAGGGGTTTGCTTTTGTTTTGAGAACAAAACTGATGAGCAGTGTCGAGCTTTACTCGTTTATGGTTGGCTTAAAAGTGATAGCTCAGGAACCCTACAGCAACATGACGTCATCGCGTACGAATTCTGTTATTCGACATTAAAACCCATATAGATTTGTTTTGTTTGACTGGCGTCGCCATCTCTTACAGTCGAAATGTATTGATAATTTAAAACATTTTGGTTTTTTATTTGAAGCAAATTTAATACCATTCCCCCCCACATACTAAAAGACCCAGCAAAGTGGGTAAGAAACGGCTAATAGTGCATAAATAAATTGATAAAAATAAGAGAATCACATATATTTTCAATAAATATTGCTAAAATTATCGAGAAGCCATTTATCTCATGAAAATGTGACTTCACAAATTTTCAGTAGTATGCATACTTTGTACATCTCTCTTCTGCAGTATTGAGTATATTTCGCTAAAAAATTATACTAAATACATTTGTACTAAATATTTCCTAGAGAAAAGAGAATACAAACTATTAGAGACATTACCTAAAGTTATGATTTCCACAAACTTTATCCCTCAGAAGTTACTCATAACATCTTTTTCCTTTCAATAAGCTTTCCCATTGATTGGTACGTTTTTAGGTAATATTATGGCGGTTACTGACTGCCCATACATTGTTGGAATGCTTTTGATGTAGTAGAGATAGGTACATTTAATGAAGACATTCCGATCATGACTAAGCCTTTCATTAGCGTTTCATCACTGGTACATTGGTAGAATCTATTTAACAGACAGCCTCCAGGAAGAAAGTTTATCCTTCCAATCAACATTTTCTGTGATATGCCTCAATCTTCTTTTTTCTGAGGCAGAGGATTCCATCTTAAATTGTAATAAGAATTCGCTATAATATCATCACAGTATTATTAAAGATCTTTTAATGAAAATTTATATGTACGCATATAAATATATACATATTTATACACGCATTAACATGTGTAAGTGTAAGTGCAAACTATCTATGAGCATAGGACAAAAGCGATTCCTTCACTGACTCATCACAATATTTCCGGAGCTATTAGACCTACAGACTTGAAATTTGGCAAGCATGTTTTATTTTGTTAAGTAGAGACCCACTAAGAACAGTTTTGTGAAATGTCACTCCTAAAGGGGTTGTGGGGGATTATAGATAAAATTTCTCCTTTTTTAACTATTAAACCTACATACTTGAAATAGGGCAGATATGTTTGTTTTGTCGAGAAGAGATTCGCTCAAGACAGGTTTTGTGACTCCCAAGAGGTTGCAAAGACTTGGAACATTAATATGATTCTACTTAAGAAACTTAATAAATCAAGAAGCGAGGGCTATAAAAATGTTTTTGAATACCGATTGATTCAAAATTAGTGTGACCAATTTTAAAAGTATATAACTATTTATGATGAATTTCTATCGTTTTACTACTGGTTTTATTTTAAAAATGAAACATTTAAATTATTAATTTAGCCATTTTTATTAGCGGGAGTAAATTATAGTACTGGAATTAGATCTTCAAACGCGGAACGAAATTTTACAGCCTTTGAAGGATGGTTGTTCAAATTCTGTAAAAAAATAAAGCATTTAAAAATAAAAATAAGACATTTTTCAATTGTATTACTATTTAAACTTAAAAAAAATAATAAGATTTGACTCGCAATCAAAAGCTCAAGGAGAAAAATGTGAACGAAAGGAAGTCCTTAATGAAAAAGAAAAAAAAAAGAAATTGAAAAGAATTTATCGCTGTAGAAGTTCATTTGCCTCAAAAACCTATGGCAAAGAAACTACAGATAAGGCAATCGACAGTTTATCGTCAGATATAGAAAATTGGCTATAAAAAAGTAAATTTTCCAGTCTGTCCTCAGATGTCTGTTAAGACCGTAGAAAAACGAAGAGAACGTTCTTGGTCTCTGTATTTAATGTTATGCAAAGGTAGATACAAAACATGGATAACTTCGGATGAAGCCCTGTTTCTTTTGTCATTCATAACTGGCAAAATGAAAAAACTGTATATTTTACGCGAAAAGCGTCGCAAACACTCAGCTGTTTTGCAAAAGGAAAGTTGACCGTCAGATGTTATGGTATTGATGGAAATGTCCCCTCAAGGCTTAACAAGACCATTTTTTGTAGAAAAGAAGTCTAAAATTAATATACTCTAAATACTATCTTAATAAGTTTTGAAACACTTTATCAGAGAAAGTAAACGTCTTTACACTCAAGGAAACGTTGTTTTTCACCACCATTGTGCATCAAAGCATACTGCAAAATCAACTATAAAATGACTGAAATATAAAAAAATAAACTTTCTTCCTCCTGATAAATGATTATCACTATCCCATGTCTGTGCTTCTTGCAATTAGTTTTTATAGGGATACTTAAAAAACAATTAAATAGACGTATAGTAAGAGCATTTCAAGGGCTTCAAAAAGCAATTTAAGAGGAAGTTGGAAAAATGCCCCCAAAATGGTCGAAAAAACTCTTTAGCTTAACTGAAACGTTTACGTAAAATGTACTGTGCTAGAGAAAACCACATTGAAAATTCCATGCAAATAACTTTATTTATTAAAAATTTATGATCCTCTGTATTTGGTCACATTATTTATGAATTAACCGGTACATTCGAAATTTAACGTTAGATGTCGATAACTTAAGAACAATGCATCGTCAAACAACATCGCGAAATACATAGCGATGTGGATGGGTAATGTTTATATTTGTATCCATACGTATACGTTAACATGAACTCAAACATCCGTTATCAATATGTGAAATATTAAATTTTTCAATAAATCTGCCGCAGTAAATTATTTTTATTTAAGCTATAAATGATTTATTTTCAATGCAATCCTTCCAAAATTGTGCTCATTAGCTGCCCCCCAATGTTTAAAGTAGACTTCAATAACAAATTCATTTTAAGATCCTATCGAATTTAAAATTATTCATGGAACGTTTATCATTATTGCTCATGCACTATCCTTTTCTTCTTGTATTTCTGAACTGACAAGTGGCTTATACCGCAGATTAAAACAGGTTTGAGTGCCCTATGGCAGTGTTCCGCAACCCCCGATCCGCGGAACGGTACCAGTCCGTGGATAAAATACTACTGGTCCGCAGAAGAAACCTTAAATTATTTCTCTTTTATTTACTGTGGTATATTTTTCTTAGGTTTGGGTTACTTTTTATGAAAACCACTTAATGTTCCTTGTTAAATCACTTTAAATTCATTTTTTGGTATAGCTATGTTTTATGTAAAAGTCACGATTAAATACAATTAAATTAAAATTATTAAATCAAAACAGTCTAAAATATAAACAATCAACATTCTCCCCCTCAGCGGGCCGCGGCAAAATTAACTAACGTTGACCGGTCTGCGGCGATGAAAAGGTTGCGGAACACTGCCCTATGGTACTGTCTTCCAGGCGAAAGGCGATTCTTTGTTGTGTATGTAGTCTTCAATATTTCTCTGTCTTTTCATTAAAAGAATCATTTATTTATTTCAAAATATCAAAATTAAGTCCTTCTAGAATAGGGGTATTTAACCTTTTTTCTGCAGAGTCGCATACATCTGTTAGTCAGGGGAGGGGAGAAATGCTTTAAGACCGAGATAACATAGAAGATTTAGAATGAGGAAAGTGATCAGAATAATAAATTCCTATTTTGCTTTTTTTTAATTATTAATTTTTACATTTTTCTATTTTCGTCACTGAAATTTTCTAAATTGGAAGCCTTTAAGAATCTTTCTTTCACTATTTCTACATTAGTAAATGGTTTCATATGATTACCAATGATATAACAAATTGCATAGGGTGCCTCTGTTATCGCAGTGGCATTACCACTGACGAAGTACTTTTTGCTATTGTAAAGATTATTCTAAAAAGCCGATTTATCCCCTCTTGAAAGAGATTTTCGAGGAAAAGTGTCATTGAATGATTTCTGTTTATTGGTATTTTTTAAATACACTTTCGTGACAGATCAAACAATTTCTGAACCATGCTTGTTTTTCCCTACAAAATAGTCAACTTCCCAATCGTCTTGAAGCAGTCTATTTTCTTCGAATATTTTTCACTTGTAAGATATGATGGTTAAAAATTAATTCCACTCATAAAATGGTTGTTACTTCGCTGTTGTCTATTATCAAAAATCAGAGAGAAACTATTCTCACCCATACGACATCGACAGAAAGAAGAAAAATTGATATATTTGATTTTTTAACAAAGAATTCGCCGCCAAATTTTCATAAATAAATGAATCGCTCAGAGCAATGAGCCAACATCAGGCCACTTAAAAAGGCCAGGTTGAGTACCGCTGCTCTAAAACCTTTCAATAAGTACCAGTAAAGGACTTGGCAATTTTTAACTATAATCTGGGGATCCAGAAAACATTTGCATTGATGTTTCTTTGTCTTTAATTTCTATACCATGCCAAATGAGATTTCTAGGTGCAATTCTAAAACCTGCATAGCAGTTCAAATTCTTCTGAATTATTTTTTGCGAAAAAGAGGTCTCGGATTCCTAATTCTCAAGATATTAAGATCGATCTGAAAAGACTCTTATGATACAACATGTTCTTTTCACAGATATCCATAGCACCTGCAAAAGTAGAAATCCATTGAATAGTTTGGAAAGTACAAGCTACATCTGAAGGAAAATATGCGGTTCCATGGATCCAGTATTTTTTTGTTGCCTTTATTGGCTCATAAGACCTCTCTGAAGCTACACGAGAATTCTCGGCGTATAGTAATAACGTTTCGTGCATTTAAATTTCCTGGAGATGGGTCGACCATTTTAAAAAGCTGCTCCAGAAGCAAACTTTTTTTCCCCGTAAACTACATAAAACTGAATATTTTTCTCTCACATTTTTTTCTCTCTTACTCCATCAAACTCCTTTTTTAGGTCAGAAAAACGTGGATAGTGTGAATTGTTTTTAGGTTCGAAATTTACCTCTAGAAGAAAAAAAGAGAAACTTTTCTAGGTTGAGGGAATAAAAAGGGAATTTTTAGAAAACTTCTTTTCCCCCGACCCAGTTTTAAACTATGAATATTTAAAGTAGGGAACTCATAAAAAATGCACCCTTTCTTATCTCACATAGCTTGGGAAAAACATTGGGAAATGGGGGTGGGGGAAGGGGGGAGTATTTTTCGGAGCCTGAAAATGACAGTTAAAACTGTAACCACAGCTTCAGATGCGAGTAATAATGGGAAATCAATAAAGGTTTGCAAGTCAGTTTTTTCAGTATAATGCTGCTGAGATGATATTGGTGAAAGAAAATGTAAAACCGATGAACCATTTCTTACGTTTATCTAAATTAAACTGGGGAGCAAAATCAAAGGTTGTTTTTATCATACCTCACTCTACAGAGTTAGAAATGTATGTAAATTAATGTGTATAATCCTAGAAAATAGGCATGTTGACTTTCATAAGGATATTATGGTCTTAAAAGAAGAAACAAAAGAGTCAGAGAATAGTAAGAGTGCATCTCGCGTTATTTTTATTTGAAAGTAGGAGACCTTTTACATCAATGTGTCAAACAAAATAATTGAAATTCACTAAAATTACTTTTATTAATACGGAGAATTAAAATTTAAACACAAACAATCTTTTTTTTAAAAAAATTTTAATTAAAAATTTTTAGACAGAAAAGTAAGTATTCTCTCTCTCAGATTTAAAAAAAAAATTTAATATTAAAAATGAAATAATAAATTTATATTAATTCAAACTTTGCTTTTTTACGTGCGTTATTTCATATAAGTTTTTTTTAATGTTTAAAGAGGTATTTTTAGATATAGTTATGTTTTGCGAGTTTTCTTAGATACATTTTTTACATGAAATATATAAAATCTGTATCTAATTTTCTGTAGTTTATTGTTAAGTTTAAATAATTTTCTTTTCAAAATTACAATAATAAAATCTCAATGGAAAATGCTATTGAAATACGCGTGCAATGTATACAAAAATGCACGTGCAAG
Source organism: Trichonephila clavipes (assembly GCA_019973935.1). Lineage (NCBI taxonomy): Eukaryota > Metazoa > Arthropoda > Arachnida > Araneae > Nephilidae > Trichonephila > Trichonephila clavipes. The sequence goes on along the minus strand of BMAU01017210.1, from coordinate 1,187,225 downwards.
TTTTTATTGTCAAATGTATATGCAAGTTGTTACCGTCAAGTTTAAGTGAAATCCTTTCCTCTCCCTTCAATTTACAAGAAAAAATACTATTAAAATACTCGCGTAGTGCATACAAAAATGAATATTACTTATTTTGTAACATAGAAATTTAAAAATAACTTTCCGAATTCGTTTGAAAGATATATGAAACAGGAAAAAAAGATTACTTCAAGTGATTTTCTTAAATCTAGATATACTAAAAAAAAAATTGACAAAAGTAGGAACTAGAATCTTACAGAAAAATAGTTTAAATGATGGCAGATTGCATAGCATGTACTTTATATAAAAAAAACTATTTTTCCTCAAGTTTCGATAATTTTTCTCAATAGCTAAAATGGTTATGCAGAGATCACAGATAACGAATTACCTAATAGAAAGAAGTTCCTTTAAAACTTAAGTAACCAATTTAATAAACAAACTTTTTTTTTAATTATAAAATATTTATAATGAAAAATATTAAATAGAAAATTTGTTATGTTTTTGTAATTAAAAGTTCATTTTATAATACCTTAAGAAAAAATTTTGGGAATAATTATATGAAAAATCTTTAACAAATTTGTTAATAAAACAAAAAAAAATCAATGAATTCTGTTTATGAATTCAATGTCTTAAGAATGATAATTCAGCAACGATTTTACATCGATATGAAATATTTTAAAACGCCTTATTTTTAGAGAAAAATATTTTGTAATGTATCTGCAAGAAATTTTATTTTTTGAAAACAAATATTCAAAGAAGCTTACGCACAACGGAACAAAACGAATTGTGATTTGGAAGACAAAATAAGATGCATATTCTAGAATGCGAAACCTTTGATATTGTCTTTAGCTGATTAAAGTATAGCTCAAAGCAAAAAGTAGAATTTTTTTTTCTCACGAGGATATCGTTTGCGTTTTTGTTAAAGAACAATAACAAAGAAAATAAAAGTTTGAGAGATGAGATGAGTTGCATTTATACCTGAATCTGAAACATGCTGACAAAATTCAATTTTAAGAAATGGTTCGATCGAATTGATCTGCTTTTTTCATTAATTTAATCAAATAAAACTTTTCCAGTTCGTCTTTTGACATAAATGTTTTTCATTCGAATCCTGAAATTGTTTTCAATAAGTGTTTTTAATAAATGGGACTGTTTATAAATTAAGTTAGAAGTGTATTTTTCGAAATCGATCGTTTTCATTTCAATCTTCTTTTGATAGAAATGTACATTCGATACCTTGTTCCTATATTAAATATTATTAAATTGATAAAATAAGAATTTTTTGGCATCTACGAGTAATAAGAATTCAAATGTGTAAGAATATTTCATTTTAATATTGCATGGACAAATTAAAATTTTATGTATTCGTGAAAAAAGAAGTACATTTTACATTTTATAGATTTTTTTTTTCATTTGTATTGAGAAAAGTTTTCAAGAGTTTTATTCCAGGTTTCTCTATAAAATAAAAACTTAGTAATTAATTTTATTTTTGAATTATTAATTGAAAATGCCTGTTAATTAAGCCTAATTTAAAATGTGAGGGCTTCTTGTGTGGATTAATTTTTTTTTACAAAAAGGTATTATCTTTCAATTTTGTAACAATATGACAGACATTCCTAAATATGGATAATATAAAAAAAAATTAAATGACTTATTAACTTTTATAGTTGGGGATAAATTTCAATCTTTGATCAAGAAATAGATCTTAAAATCAGATCAGATGTATATTTCATATCTTATTTTCCCCTTTACGTTGTTTTGTTCGTTTCAAACTGAAACATTTATTTTAACGCTCCAAAAAGAGTCCGTTGAAATCATTTAGTTACTTAAAAAGCATTACGATAGTTTTTACTTTACATCTGAAAGAATGCTTAAGATCATGCCTTTATACGAATCATATAATTGAATGCGTTAAGTCCCATCACATAGCATAAGATGACATGTATAATTAAAGGTACTATATATGACACAAATCTCAAAAAAGTTAGATTCTCTCTCTATTGTATTCTGCAATCTCCTTTTTGATTGCATCCAAGAATAGCCTTATATATTAAGACTAAAAGATTTACTTAAGTTCAGTTCTCAGCGTATTTGTGTGAGAAAATTCAAGAAACCAGCAGAAACTTGTTGAAAAAATAGAACTGATAGAACAGGGGGGAAATTATTTTAAATGAAGCAATAAAAAATTGCAGAGGACTCAAATATTTTCTTCTGATAAAGCGCATTTGAGAATTAACACCCATTAAAAATCCCGTTCTCTAAGAATATTTCTCCTCTCATTTCTTTTCTTTTTCCATTTTTTAATAACAATATAAGATTTTTTGCTTCAGAGTAGCAAATTTATTTGTCTCATTTATATGTTACATTCGTAAGCCATCAATTCCTTTTCGTTTTTAAGGCCACGGAAACGTAGTGGTCATGGTCACGAACTCGTGGCCGGTGTGTCATGGGTTTGACAACTAGTGCCACGGAAGACTTTCCGTGTAGAGGGGCTGATGCATGCTAAATCTGTCATGATTTAAATTCATCACGTTGTCACAGTGAGCTAGCAGGCTGGTGCTCTGCCAGATCAGGTATCGCCCTCGTCAATAGACGTCAAAATTACGAGGTCCATCACCAAGAATCCTCGAGTTGTTTCACAGTGAACTTCAAATTAAAATCAAAATCAAAACTAACATTTTTAAAATTCTGTTTCTATTAATAATCAGCATCTACCTGTTTTGCCCTCACTTTTTTTATGCAAGGCCCTGTTCTAACCCTACTACGCCGTCATAAATTTACAAAATATAATAGTTATATCTCTGGGATGTTAACAATATTCCTCAAATTGAAAAAAAGAAGAAAAAAAAGGATAATGGATGAGTTAACAAGAATAAGGGTAAAAAATATTGAAAGATTGATATGGCATTCCCAAAGAACGCTACCATTTTATAAAAGAATACTTCCTACGACAGAAATGAAGGAAAAATCCTGGACAGTGACGTCTTCAGCCTTATTGAGGGCCTGGGCCTTATGTAAAAGTAGGCCCCACCCACAGGCGTAGCTAGTCCTGTGTGGGCCCTGTATCAATTTCTTGGACACCCATTTTTGGGGCCCCTTAACATGCTACATTTTTTTGCTTATATAAATAGGGGCCCCTGTTGCTTGGGGCCCCCATATCATTGATACGGCTGATTACTCACACGGAGAAAAAGCATACTGGTTGTGTGCTGGCGCTTCAAATAATGAATATGTTCCCCGATACGGCTGATACGGCGGTAGCTACGCCCCTGGCCCACCAGAGACTTCTTAAGGCATATGCCAATTGGGCCAATGTTCAAGGTCTCGCCTTCGCTGGGGGCCTTGTTTCGTTCTCGACTCGGTCTTAATAAGATTATGATCTGGATAATTTTAATGGTTATATATTATTCCCGTACATATTCACCGAAAAACAGGGAATTTCAAACTGCATGTTAACTGGCAAGACTGTATTATTATGTGATGACCATTGTCCATGTTTAGGCCCACGTCTAATACCATAAGAAATCATTTAACTAATTTATTCGAAATGCGGCCATCAGTCTATTCGGTATGTGGGATTGTGAGTCGTACACATTTATTTGTTTCAAATTGCAGTTTGTACGAATATATGACAATGCATGCTATATACTATCTGTGACCCTTTAAAAAGCAGCCAGTATTTACCATACGTTGTCAAATACTTGTACAAACGGTGACCTGTAACAAATGAATTTGAGTAACTCACAATCTCACAAATCGATTCGAGTCGAATCATTCGACCGAATGCTACCTAGCGAGTAAATGAGCAATATGGTGTATAATGGTAGGCCTGGGCCTGGACATGGACATAACATAATAAAGTAGTCTTGCCAATGCTGCCAGTTGGAATATAGTTCGAAATTCAAGAATATGTCCGGGAATAACATTTGAAGGTTAAATTTATTCGGATCATGATCTTATTGAGGCGAGTCATGAACGAAACAAGGCCCTGGGCCCGAGCCCAGTTGGCCCAAGCCTTAAGACGTCCCTGGTCCTGGACTACTGGTTTAGCTAGTTCTGATTCGGTCCCGTATCAAAACTCCTTTGGGGTCCTTTTTTAGAAAAAAAAGCCCTGTTAGTGGTACTGTAGTTACACTTGTTGAGGCCCCGTATCATTGATTCGGTGATAGCTACGTTCATGTCCTGAACATATGGAAGGTAATCCTCTGAAGAAAACTTCTAAGTGTATTGCAATACCAAATCTGGCAGCGATCAACATCGATCTCTTAAAGATCCCTTTAAAATAGCAGCCAATTTTTACCTCCTTTAAAAGATCTCATCATGGAAAGACCAAGCTTCCAGTACCATAAAGTATTATCAACTTTTCAGGAAGACTTCATAACATACGACATGGCTCTTGAATACAAATTGCATTCATCAATTTTCTTTCAAATAAACCGAAAAAGAAAACGTTCTTCATTCAGTACCAAAAGCCAACTCAAATTTACACACACACACGATATGTTTGAGGTATTCTATAACGTCAGATATCTTATCCTCCTTACAAGCGACAATTTTCTTTCACGGTGAAAGATTCCAGTCTCCATTTTCTCTCCATAAGAAAAAGTCGGGGAAAAAAATCCCTACGGAAACAGAGAGTGCTCAATAAATAACCAGCTCACTGTATTTATCGGAAATTTATGACCGGACCAAGCAGAAGCCTCAATATATCTCATACAGCGCACGTGATATTACGATTGTGTTTGGCGAGATAGAAAGAGCATTTGTGAAACGCGGGAAGAGGTATTCTAACGGCATATTCATCAAACATTAAACGATCAAAAACGGGGGTCTGTTTTTATGGGCGATTTCAGACGTTTTTCGCCACAAAATATTTTTTGAAGTTAAGGATTATTTATTTTAGAAGAGTTATTTTAGAGATTTATGCTTATATGAAAGAAGGAACTGCGCTGGGGAACAAATAAAACGTTTTTTGAAACTGTATTGTAGAGAAATAGTGTTGTTTTTGTGTTGTGTTGAATATTATTTTTGGGGTGCGTGTGTATTTTTTGTTTTCTTGCAATAAGACCCTATCTGCAATATAGACAGTTTCACATTTCCTTTCCTTACCCGAGATTCAATGGTATAAGAAAATATTACTAGAATGTATAACTGCTTGACTTTTGTTTTGGCAGTTTTTTTGGGCGTTTCCACAAATATTACAAACTATCCATTTCCCGCCTGCTTCGCTGGGTATTTTATGATGTTTTATGACTGTATATTATTTTTACATCATTCAGTGAAGTTAAGCATCCGATTGAACAAAAAATTCTAAAGGACGTTACCTCTTGCTTTAAAAAGAAATTCTAAAGCGAAATGATATTGATCTTTTTTGCCCCCATACCCGCACGGAATCGATTACACAAAAACTACTTTTAAAATTTCTCTGTTATATAACATAAAGATCTTTGCCAAATTTGTGGTCAGTAAATCTAATAGTTTCGAATTGGGATTTTTTTGACCAATAACGTCCTTATAGCCCCCCAACATTCCCCCTTGGGAGTCGATTTCTTCAAAACTCATTCTCCCCGCATCTCTATTAAACTAAAACATGCTTGCCAAATTTCTAGTCTGTAGGTCAAAAAGTTCAAAAACGGGAATTTTTTTTTATCTCTAACACCTTTGTACCACCCCACCCCCAGAGGCTCGATTTCTACAAAACCCTTTCTTAGCAGAGTTTTACTGAACAAAATGAACATGCCCACCAAATTTCACCTCTGCAAGTCTAATAGTTCTGCAGATCTAGTGATGAGTGCGTCCCTTTTCTCCAAAATAAAGGGTGTTTTTTAGAGGTATAGAACTTTAAATTGCAATAAAACAACGATGTATTATTCGATTGACATGAATTTTTTTTATTCGAAAGATAATCTTGTGGCATTACATTTTAAATATGATTTCTGGCATATGACTGCCACGGCTGGCTCGGATGTAGTCCAATCTGGACGTCCAATTTTCGATGACTTTTTCCAACATTTGTGGCCGTATATCGGCAATAACACGGCGAATGTTGTCTTCCAAATGGTCAAGCGTTTGTGGTTTATCCGCATAGACCAATGACTTTACATAGCCCCACAGAAAATAGTCTAGCGGTGTTAAATCACAAGATCTTGGAGGCCAATTCACAGGTCCAAAACGTGAAATTAGGCGGTCATCCAACGTGTCTTTCAATAAATCAATTATGGCACGAGCTGTGTGACATGTTGCGCCATCTTGTTGGAACCACAGCTCCTGGACATCATGATTGTTCAATTCAGGAATGAAAAAGTTAGTAATCATGTGTCTATACCGATCACCATTGACTGCAACGTTGTGGCCTTCATCGTTTTTGAAAAAGTACGGACCAATGATTCCACCAGCCCATAAAGCGCACCAAACAGTCAGTTTTTCTGGATGTAACGGTGTTTCGACATACACTTGTGGATTAGCTTCACTCCAAGTGCGGCAGTTTTGTTTGTTGACGTAGCCATTCAACCAGAAGTGCGCTTCCTCGCTAAACAAAATTCGCTTATGAAAATCGGGAACAACGGCAATCTCGTTTTGGGCCCATTCGACGAATCTACGCCTTGCTTGATGATCGTTTTGATGAATTGCCAAACCAAACTGAGAATAAATCACTTGACAGTTGTTAAATCGGTCGCCATCTTGGAAAGTAATGCCAACTTAAACTTCTATACCTGAAAAAAAAACTCTTTAGAAACTATAACTTTTTTAAAAACATAATTTTTCAATTTTGTTAAACAAATTATGTAACGCTTAATATTGTTAGCATGCAATTTATTTACAAAAAAATTAAGAGAGAAAAATATAACTTCTTTCACTTTGCACACGCAATACGCAAAAGCTCAATAAATAACCAATCACAGATCGCGAATGGATTTCAATAGAATATCGCTTTACTTAGCTTTTACTAAGCTAGTTGCGTAACCATAACGAATTCAATTTACTGCAATTTTGGTTAAGAGTCCTCGAGGACTCATTTATCATTTCAGAGGCGATAAAAGTAAGTTACCCTGAATATCATTAAACACCAAATGGGGGAAAAAAGATGAAAAAAGCGTTAAAAGTTATATATATTAATGAGGAAGTGAGGTTGTCGAGAACGAATGGTTTCTCGCACTTTTATTTTGAGTTGATAAAATGAATTATTTATTATTCATGCGGCAAACCTCAAAATCTAAAAAAATTGATTTACTTTGGGAGAAGAATTTATAGACTGTACCAATATTTATATTGTTCTGCAATTGAAGAAATGAAATTCTGGAATTAATCTGTTTTATATTGTAAAATATTTAGTTCTATTTAAATTTCTTTTCTTCATTTAGAATCAATTTTTAATTGGCTATTTAAATTATAAAGTAGTTACATATGTTGTTTATTTTGAAAGTTCTCTTCCATATTAGTATCGTCTGCTTTAATTCAATAATTCATGGAACTCTAATTTATCTGATTACTTAATTATTTGCTGATATAAAATCGTTTGTATTTAAAATTATATTGCTTAAGTTGGCATCTTTTGTATTTATTCTAATTATGTATTTTTCATTTCGAGAATAGAACTGTAATGCGTAATTTACGCGCTTTATGAACTTAACATGTAATTAATTTTTGCATATTCTGAAGATCTTGTAGATCGATTGAGTTATTATATGAGTAAAAGTAAAAGACGTCTGTGGAATAAACAGTGGTTACTATACTTGGAATAAAAATAATTCTTGTTTTGATAAGAATTAGTCACATGGTATGAAGTGTAAATAGGTGATTTTTTCTAACTTTTAGCACGTATTAGTGCAATCGTTTTTTTAGCAATGCGTTGTCAAAAAACTTTCAGTACGCAGAAAAATGAAAGAAAGTGGAAGTCTAAGTTTAAGACCATTTTTATTTTTAAATAATTGTTAAAATGGTATCGTTTTATATGCAGTAAATGGAATCACAATTTGGTTGTTTAAGCTAAAAAGAAAATTTTTGAATAATGGTAAATGGCATTTAACTGACACAAATTAATACAACTATGAAAAAGCTCAATCGATAATTCTTAATAGGAATCGAATTTTTCTTTAAACAAGAAATACATTTTTTATGCTGTCGTGTGAGAAGATTTATCTAGGGGCACGAGGAATTAAATGGAGATGATATTTAGTTTTCTTCATGGATTAGCTCCAACTTCCATGTCTTAATTTTTTTTACTTCTCGAGCTGATGGTCTATGAAATAATTCAGTTATTTTCTTAAAGAATTTCTGCAGTTCTTGTTCCATTTGTAAGAAATTCTATGAGTTATAGTATAAGAATTATTAAGCCTTTCTAAGAACTGTAAAACTGCATAAATTCTACAAATTAAGGTCAGGCCCTATATTATATGCTTATAATTTTATTTAAATGGAATTTCTTTTAAAAAATTTAACTCATAAAATAAGGGTACTTATGTATTGTATCATCGACCAATCCCGCCAAATGAAAAGACGTCGCTAATTACTGTCATTATATGATGAAACTCGATCATTGTGTTTGCACATGCGTAGGTACAGTTTTCCACTATTGGCTGCATATCACGGCATTTGGCATTTATCTCAATTTCCAGATAGATTGATGATACAATACATAAGTATCAAAATAAGAAATGAATACATTTGTGTTTGGATATAATGTAATAACAGAATAATAAAATGCAAATATGATCCAGTTGTTCAATAACGAAATCAAACGAAAGAAAAAACAGAATGAAGAATCAGAGGTAATATTTGTGCCTTAATGAAAGGATTATGAAAGCATTGAAAAATAACAAAATGTATTACATGATGAATCCTTATTTTATTTTGAAATATATCTTTATTTTATAAAGGCTTTGTCAAAAAAATTTTTTTCCTTATAATAAAAAAATAATCTCAAATTTAAAACCATAATTGTATATATATATATATATATATATATATATATATATATATATAATACAAACATCGTAGTATATTCCTTTGGGGTTGGCGTTGACCTTATTAGAAGGAAAACAGTTCACATGACTCTACAATTAGACAAGTGCTTTAAAAACGCTTCAAATACTGCTCAGTATGATTATAAATTATTTTTTCTACATGTCATTTAGAATTAATATTAATTTTATGCATTTCACTACCATCATCGAGTTGATTTAAATAGAGATGAATGTTACATGCAAGTTTTCTTTTTGTATTAAATAACAATTAAAAACTTACTTAAAGCAACAGCATACTTTTAAATATTAATTACAAATGAAGTATTCTTGTTGATTTAAGACGAATCATTCTTAATTTTGCATTTATGGAAGTAATTCTTATTTGTAGTTTCTCCTTTTTTATTTTTTTATACATACGGGTGCTCATTAAAACGGGATAAAGCAAGAAAATAAAACAAAGCTGACAAAACAAAAACTTAATCCCTTTATTTTAATTAGTCTCTCCGATATCTGCGGTGGGTTCTAAGGATTCCTTTAAATAAATAGCTTTTTACCGGGTGTGGAATATTTATAAAAGAATAAAGCATTCTCTCTCTCTCTCAAAGCGCTCTGCAGCTATTGTTTGCTTTCAAAAGCGCTCCAACAAATTGACTCGATTTTATGCATGTTTTTCGTTAGAAAGTATTCTTTACTCAACCACACACAATATACCTGCAGAATTGAGAAGTTTAAAAATGCATTTTTTTCAGTTGAGACAACTAAAAATGTTTTTAAAAAGTTGCGTCTATATAAAAAGAAAGAATCGGACGCACAATAGATTTAAAGACGTGTGTGTACACAATTCATAATACATTTAATACATTTTTTTTCCTTTTTATAGAAAGAGTAGGTTGAAATCTCGTTATGTAAGAGGCATCTTTTAAAAAATGCTTTAAAAAATATCTAGCCATAATCCATCATATTTAGATTTTCATTCAAAATATTTTATTATGACAGTTTCTTAAATATTTCTTTGTAAAATAATTGTACAAAAAGTCTTAATACAATATAAATTTCGAGAATTTTTTATTGTATATTAAGACTTTACGCAAAAAAGTTAATTTACAAATTAAATTTTTTTCAAATCCTGAAAAAAATATTAATTTAACCATAGTATTAAATTATACAACTATTGATGCTCTTTTAAAACCTACTACAGGCCGTTTGATTACTTACCATTAGCGTTTTTGATAAATGCCCTCGTCTGGGTTACAAATACTTGGATTCCTGGGATAAATAAGTTTCAGAATAAATCGCAAAACAGAGCATCAACTTTTATAAATCCATAGCAGAATCTACTCCTTTTATATTTCCCTCTCAATTTGGTTATACATATATGTGTAAGCCAATTGATTTATTTCAAAAGGAAACGAACACACATCACAAACAAATAGCAAACGATGAATAAAAATTAAATCGCAAGGCTTAATCAATAGCACCACGATAAAAATTTAGAAGTTCACCACAAAAGCTAGAATATATGCTTTGCCATTTATGAGAATTTTTAATCTATGTGAAAATATTTTAATTGAAACAATGTTGACTAAAACACAGAAATGGAAAAATTAGAATGATTATGAAAATTGGGAACCGTTTTGATATTTTTATTAGTCGTTTCAATGATTATTGTGTTTTTCATTACGTATAATCAGTAAATTATATTATATCTCACAATTTTATATTTACATCATACACCTACCTACATGATTAAATATCTAAATATAAAATATATTCGTTTGAGTAATTTTTATTTTTTGGCATAGTCAAATAATTTCATACCTCTGCTTAATAACACAATTTACTTCCTTCAATCACATACAATAACGTTTACAATAAACTTCATCCAATAAATTTTAGAACTCTAATAATAATGCAATTTATTCAATTACATTTCAAATTTGTTTGAAAAAATCTTATCTTTTTATTTGCATAATGTTTAATAATTCATTTAATTACATTTAGACTAAAATTTCTTTTTCGACTCAAATCTAAAAATTTAGAATTTCATATAGTTATTTTAAAAAGCAGCGATTATCAAGGAACTGTTTTACAATTTTCAGAAACTACTTAGTACAAAGATGTAAAATGGAGTTATACTCCACATACTCTTTTCTCAAATGTAAGGCGTATTTGTACATTGATGGAAAATCTGATTATATCGTTTTAATCACCCAGATGGTTAAAGAAATAACCATAAAGATATTTTTTATGCATGCTATATGTATTTATATGAGATCCATTATAACCCAAAAACTATAGCAATTATTTAAAACGAATTTCTTACAATACCTGAAGCTATTTTAAATGGTGAAAAAAACATTTTCGTTGAATTTTTCTAAATTATTCGTATGTTAAACAGTTTTTTTTGCTACTCAACACGATTATAAACTGATGCTGAACGCTTCTTTTATGGAATTTTAAACTCTATTTGAATAGTTGAAAATATAATAATTTTGCAAAGTAATTATTTTTGTTGAAAGTGAATAAAAGGTTTTACAAAATTGTTAATTATCACCTTATTTGTGTTCGGATTCAGTCCAAAAACTCTTAAGCAAAGTAGCTGTTAATTAAAATACTTTACACAGAGCCGGAATGTGCAATAAATAACTTTTTTTTACTATTTTTATCAATCATACACAAAAATTGTGATTGGTCGTTTCTCATCACATGACCAGTTTTTTTTATTCTTAAGTTTGCTACTGGTTCAATCTTTTTCAATTCGATGAAAACTGGTTGAATACAATCTTTAATAAGATATCAATAGCGTACTTAAATGGAAACCTGGCAATTTCTATCAAGAAAGTCCTGAACTAGTGTAAACTGGTTTGAACTGGTATTGGACAATTCTGACAAAAGATACGAAGGTATTTGATGACTGCTCTGGACAAAAGTATTCATTGTGAAAGCTATTGATTTCCTCTGGACCCCTCGGGACATTCTGGGAGATTGAAACGATTATTATTAGAATCTTCTATCAAAGTCCACCAAGATTGGATGCGGTTTGATGTTTTATTTGCCAGCTCTCCGTTCCCTCCCCCCTTAAAGTGAAAGATATAAAAGAATTCTTCAGAAGAGAGTATTTTAAGGCGAAGCTCTAAAAAATCTTCAGTGTCTTACCACAAACTGGAAGCTTAAATTATTTTTTGTTTGTTGTTTTTGTGAATTAGTACGTTAAAATAATGTGTGTTTTTAATATGTGATGGTGTTTAATATTCCTCTACATCTCAATATTTTTTTAAAGAAATTATTGAATCTTGTCGAATTAGTAGCGTTGTTGCAGAGAACTACTTCTGTTTAGAAGAGGCTTGTGGCAACAGTCAGCGTATCCTTTTTTCATAATGTAAATACGTACTTGTGAAATGCTACCTCTCGTGTAAGATAATTACTATACAAATCAATCTATTCCTTGTGAAATATTCTATGTGTCAGGAATATACCTTCAACAATAAATAAAATTACAGTTTAATTCATCATCGTGCCCATTTTCTTGCATTACACTGAAGTTCTAAATTGAAATTTTTTAGGCATAATATACTTTCATATAGCTCATGACTTTATCTTTTGTGCTTCTACAAAAATGTAAAATCTTCTTTGTATATAAATTTATAACTTTCTATATTCAAATATGCAAAAAAATATACAAATAAATATTATTTCTTGGTTTAAATATGCAAAACTTTGAATATTTTTTAAAAAAATGTATATTAGCATTGGTTTCGAAATTTGTAAATTTTAAAAATTAGATATCTCAAGATATGTATATTTACTCTAATATAATTTATTCTTATACTTTCATGCTTCCTGAAACAGGCAGCTGATGAAGTATTTCAGATATGTAATTAAAAGAGGTTAAAGTGTTCGCAATTGACACTAGAAGTAGTAAATTTAAGTAGAAATAAGTAATATATCGAAATGTAAATTGAAATATTCGATGGATCCGATCCTGAGTCAGAGTGAAGGTACGAAATAAATAAATAAAATTAATTAAAATAAATAAACATTAAAATTTTTAAAGAAACTCTCAATTGCATGTTTAAAACATATTTTAAAATGACAGCTGAAAGAAATTGAAATGTTATATTTTGTGACAGAAAAATATTTTATAATATTAATCAATCTTTAATCAATACTTCAATTTTGAAATATTAAAGTAATAGCAAAAGATTGATAGAATGGAATTTAAAAATTGTTTGAGGGGTGTTGGGTAGATTTTTAACATCCTTTAATAGAAATCCCTTCTTTCTTTGAAATTAAAAAAAAATTGAAAGAAGACTATACTTTCTATAGCATTTTAAAAATTTTTTAAATATGTAATTGTATCAGTTAATAAATCAGTTGCTTCTATAGTTTGTTCGGAAATATAATGGCTTTGAAGTAGAGACAAACTGTAAAAACTCGTATCAGTTTAGAACAGCCATACTCAACCTGCGGCCCACCGAGCCCTTTCAAGTGGCCCGGCCATGGCCCATTGTTCTGAAAAATTTATTTATTTAAGAACATTGTATTAAGTATTTGGTGGGAATTTTTTTTGTCAAAAAATCAAATATATCAATTTGCTTTTTACTGTCGGTGTCGTACGGGTACGAATTGATATTCTTTTTGTGTTAGGAACGGTTACGGTTAGCGATAACAGACAACAGTGGAGTAGCGACAATGATATGGGTGGAACTAGTTTTTAACTATCTTCCCTATCTTGCAAGAGGAAAATATTAGAAGAAAAGATATCGTTTCAAGACGACTGGGAGGTTGATTATTTTGTAGTGAAAAACAAACATGGATCAGTAATTGTTTGATTTGTCACGAAAGTGCTGTATTTAAAAAATACCAATAAACAGGAATCAGTCAATGACACTTTTCCTCCAAGATCTCTTCCAACAGGTGGTAAATAGGCTTTCTTGAATAATCTTTACAACAGAAAAAAGTGTTTTTTGTCAGTGGCAATATCACAGCGGTAACAAAGACATCCTATGAAGTCTGTTATATTATTGGTAATCATATGAAACCGTTTACTGATGCAGAAATTGTGAAGGAGTGTTTCTTAAATGCTTCTAATTTAGTGTTAGTAACAAAAATATAAATTATACAAAATAATGATTAAAAAAAGCAAAACAGGAGTTATAGTATTTTGATCAAATTTCCATGTTTTAAATTTCCTATATTATCTTGGTCTTAAAGCATCCCTCCTTCCTCATTTATTCTCATGTTGCTGCCCGCGTGAAATAACTAACATATGTATGCGGCCCAGCAGAAAAAAATGTTGAGTACACCCGGTTTAGAATATTAGACAATCAATCAGACATACTTATCTGCGTAGACAGTGACGTCATTTTTTCAGACTCGATTACGATTAAAATGAATCTACTGAGTCAACTAACCAGTTGAGGTAGAAATGCAACATCAATAATTTAAAATTTTTAAATTAAACTAAAAAGTAATGGTGTCTTAACAATTCTGAAATACCGAGTCTTGACAAATGGACTGGCATGGAATGAGTCAGCAAAAATATTTTGGATTCAGTTCAGCATATAAGAGGATAAGACTCAGCAATACTAAAATATTCTCTATTTTTTTCTTCGATCTTCGTGGAAACTTAATTCAAATAATTTTTAATGTATATTCATATCGTTTAATGAAAAAGTAATGATATATTTTTCATATACCATAACTTTACCCCGTTTTTGCTACATTTGTTTAAATGGTTCCTTGTGATTTAAAATTCAACATAATGTTACCCTTAAGTTTCTATTCAAGTTTAAACAAAGAATAAAGAATGTAACTTATATGGAGTTTTTTGAATTAAATAATTCATAGGAAGCAAAAAAAAAATTTTTCAGCTCTAATTTTTCTGAAAAAATATTCCGAATGATTTTTAATCGTGAAAACCTTCAACAAATTTTCAAAAAGATCAACATTTTATGAACGAATATTTTACTTTGTAAAAAAATAATAATGATAATTTTAAAAATATTGTGACTTTCAAGTAAAATTTTCTAGATGAATTTTGAAATGAAAAATTTATTCATTTTTTGATATAAAAAAAGAATTTAAATACTATGTACTTCTGTCTCAAACAATTTTATTTCGCCTCCTGCGCCATAATGCTTAAGTTCGCGTTATATGGTGATAAAAAACTAAGTACTTAAATGTTTCTAAATAAAAAAATTGTTAAAATAAACGAATGTACACACATTCGTGTGTAAAATTAAGATGATTGGCCCATTATGTTGCATTTCTGAAAACTTAATGGACATATTTTAATGAAATGAGGTTGATTCGCGACAATGGGGCGACTAGCCTTAGTCACGTGGGAAGGATAAAAACATTTCCCGCGTGTTGCTTTAATGTGTGCTTTTGCCTATGCGTGAGCTGTTTATATATTTTGTGCGAACATTTTCTCTTAGCAATTATTAGTTGTTATATTTTTGCATTATCCTAGTTTAATAATTACGTAGGAAGTAATTTAAATAATTGTTCTTAGTGTAATTTTTGTTGTAGTTCAGTATAGTTGTGTTATTTAGTGTTAATGTGCCAAGCCTATTGATACTGGTGACTTACAGTGTTTATATATTTATTAATATTTTAGGTTATTTTTTAGTATACTTATATTTAGTTCTTCGTTATTTTTTAGTTTATTATCGTTTTTATTTGCACACAAGAATGGCTCATAGTATAGAACAGCGACCATTAAACTTGAAAAACTTTCAAAGTCGTCATATGTATGCTTACGCTGATACTTTTCCCAAATCACTGGAACTAATAGCGTGCTATTTAGAATGGGCAAAGGTCAAAAGTTGTTTAATGACGGATTTGTGAGTAGTATATCGTTCACCGAACCGGACAACGCTTCTAACGAAAATTTTGTTATTAATTGCAAAGTCCGTGCGGAGATGAAAAAGCGAGTTACGTACCAGCCTTCTGTGGAAATTCGAACCACTTGTCAGGTGAGCTATGAATTATTTTTGTTCCTATCTATATAATCTGTAAAACTGTGTTTATTAGATAACTGTTTGTCTTGATTTTACTCACTATTTTTGAAATAAAAGAAATTTTTAATAATATTAAAAAAAAAAAATTATCATTAAATCAAAAGAATGTTATGGATTAAAAAGTTAAATCAGTAGCTTCTGTAAACATCTAAAAACGTAAATTACTAAATGAATATTTAGTATTTTGTAGTAATATATGTGAAACATTATTTATCATAAATTCATAACTTGATAATTTTTTTAAAACAGCATTGGATGTGAATAACATTATTTTCTATTTTAAAGAACATGCATTATCAAGCTTTAATCTTGTACAGTTTTATGGTTTGATTGAACGCATTGTATTTCAAAATAATGTATGATTGTATAATTATTGCTTCTTTATCATTTAATTCTAAATTTATTGGAATGCATTAAAAGGAAATATTTCTTCTATAGTAACAATTTCACTAAACAACTAATTCTTTTTAGCCATTGCATTAAATCTGAAAATTGTTTTAGTTTCATGAATGAAAAATTTTCAACAAATAATTGCAGCACAAATACGCAGTAACAGAATAGTTATTTATTTTTTGCTAAAATCTAATAAAACAGATATTTATATGATGAAGTTTTTCAGTAAGAAAAATTATTGGAATACTGAATTTGAACTACTAATTTTCTTTCACTTGTCAAATGGATAAACTCCTTGATCACGAAAAATAACATTGAATCCAAGTATATTCTACCTTATACTTTCTGTATGTCATTAGATGGCAGATGCACCTACAGTGATACAGTCTACATCATATTTTTTTAAATTTGTAATGTAAAAGGAATTTTAAAAAACAATACACACACAATATTTCATCATTTTCTCAACTTCTTGGTTTATGGAGTTATCGATTTGGAAAATGAAGTATTCATTTTGTTAATAAACTTTGGCACAAATTCTAAAACATATTTGCCAGTTTATTGTTCAGCGGAATGGTATGTAAATATGAAACACCTTATGCATGCTTAAAATTTTTAATTTTACAATTTATTTGTTTAAAATATAAATGCTCTTTCTTTCTAATTTCAGATAATCACTGCAAAATGCACTTGTCCTGCAGGGAGTGCTCCTGCATATTGTAAACATGTCTTTGCTTTGCTTCATGCAATTGAAGATTACGTCAGAAATGAGTTATTTTATGCATCGACTGAACGGCTACAAACTTGGCACCATCCAAAGCCTTCTAAAACTGTTCCACAAGAAAC
Source organism: Trichonephila clavipes (assembly GCA_019973935.1). Classification (NCBI taxonomy): domain Eukaryota; kingdom Metazoa; phylum Arthropoda; class Arachnida; order Araneae; family Nephilidae; genus Trichonephila; species Trichonephila clavipes. Next base: position 1,169,980 of record BMAU01017210.1, on the reverse strand, counting down.
TAGCAAAATTTTTTAAGGGTGAATCTTCGAAAAGAAGGCTTTTGAATACAAATTTTGACTACGATGCAATAAATTTTTGCCCTTTATGGAAGTAATGAGGAATGAAAGTGAAGTGATTTTTGAAAAATCTATCCTTTTGCCAGCTGCTGTATGCAGTCAAAAGTGTGTGGATAATTTGCCTGCATTAGACATTGATGCAAAATGTTTTATCACTTTTTTTTATATATGTGCCATAAAATTATTATTTTTATATCGTATTTTTCTTGTGTAACATGGATGAAATATTAGCATTAGAAAGAAGGAACATGGATGAAATATTAGCATTAGAAAGAAGGACAAAACAAAATTGCAGTGAATGGCATCTAGAAAGAAAGCTACGCCTCACTGCAAGCGACACCAAATTAATTATTTCAAGAGTAGCTGATTTTAAAACATTAGCCTCTCAAATTTTGAAAAAAAAGGATGATTCGTTGGATTTTATACCAGCTGTAAAGTACGGGTTGGAACATGAAGATTACATCCGGTATATTGTCCAACAACGCAATCCACAAAATGTAGTCCGACAAACTGGTCTAGTTATACATCCTTTAGAGCAGTATATTGCTGCCTCTCCGGATGGATTAATTAGATCAGGTGAGGACTACATGTTAATGGAGATCAAATGCATTTTTAATCCAAAGGGTCATTCTGTACAAGAATTAATATGTAATAGACCTGATTTTTGTTTAATGAATTCCAATGGTATCATTGCCTTGAAAAAACTCACAAATATTATTATCAAATTCAATGCCAATTAGCTGTCAGTAATTTAACAAGTTGTCTGTTTGTAGTTCTGTTAAATAAAAACTTTAATTCAATAGAAAATTATTATACTGAAATTATACAATTTGATGCTAAATTGTGGGAGGAATGCTTAGAAAAATTAAGGAACTTTTTCTTTGATTTTTACCTTCCACAAATTATTAATTTATAAATTATTAATTTTAAAAAGTCATTTTTTCAAGTAAAATATTTTTCAGGGGGATGATATCATTTGAAAAGTAAAATTGTTTTGAAAAGTTTTTATTTGAAAAGTAAATTTTCTTTGGTTAGCGGTAAGTAATTTGTTTTTCATTATTTGACGATTATTATTTTGCATCAACATTGTTTAAAAAATTAATTCCGTATTGCTTTTTGCAGAATAATGAATATTTTTTTTTTTTGTAAAATAAAATGTAATGTGTCTTTTTTTTTCAGTTTCAAAGAATAGTTGAAGGAATTCTTTATGGTAGGTATTCTTTATAATAGTTGATTTAAATAAATAAAAAAAGAATACATTTGAATTTTTACAAATGGGTAACTGTAAAAAAATAACCTGGTTATATGCATAAATTTAAAGTTAAAATAGTAATATTGAAACAACTTAAAGTAAAAATTTCTTAACTGAATAAACTCGTATCTTATTTGCTATCACTTCCCCATTAAAATTGTTGACATAATAAAGTTCAGTCATGTTTAATTCTAAATATTGCAAGTGATTTACAAACAAAAACTTCAATATATTTTTTCAGAAGTTGATTTTGTTCTCTATCCTAAAGATACCCCTTTGTAGAGAGATCCAACTGTATTCACTTCTCTATGGCTGCTACCTTGACGTGGTAGAGAAGCTTAAGTATCATTTGAAATTTCAAAAATGGTATAACAAAAAGCAGTCTTAAACTAAACTATTCATAATAAAATTTCAGTTTATGAAAACTAATTTAAATACACAATCTGTAATTTAATGTATTGGTCTTTATTTCTAGAAAGAAAATATTCTTTTTAAAAAAAACTTGGATGAACTTATAATTTCAGTATTTTATGTATGGTTTTCTAAAGGAACTTTAAATAAAAATTCTATAGTTATTCAGTAACCAGGAAAAGATGTCTAGAGTTTGCCATGAATTACAAAAATAAGCCCATGGATTTTGGAAAAAGGTTATTTTTTCTGATGAGAGCAAGTCTGAGATTTTTACACCTCCAAGTATTCGAAAAATAAAAACAGCTCTTGAACCCAAAAATGTAGTTCCCACTTTAAAACACGGTGGTGGGTGTGGAGATGTGTAGCCAATAATGGAGCGAGTAACTTAGCATTTATTGACAACAAAATGAATGTTTTAGCTGTACACAAAGTATTGAAATTTCATCACATTGTTGCATATGTTTTGTTAATGTTTACTAAGCAAGTGTACAAATAATCTTTTGAGTATAATTTTTTTAAAAAAATTCCCTTCTTTGAAATAAATGCTTAATTTATTTTTTATTGTGAAGGAATATTATTTTTTAAAACAATTTAAATGTATCTCAATAACTTTGTTATATTACTTAATTTATTTTTGAAAAACATACGAAATTTTAAGTATACAAATACACATTTTGCCAATTGTATAACAAATTTGAATCCTCTTTTACGTAGATTGTACTTATTATTCATTATATTGATTTAAAATGTACATTTTTTTGGTTATATACCACTAAATTGACTTTTAATACATATATTTTATGATTTAAACTTTTCAACAAAATAAATGATGTGATCACAATCAAGCCTCTTTATTTTTTATCATAGTTACCTAAAATGAAAATCTTGCACTGGGAAATAGTATATTTCATATACTGTAAAATCCGGCATATAACGCGCACCTATACTTTCAATCTGAATTTTTTAATTTTTAGGTGAATTCGCCGTATAACGAAGAAATCTGAAATATTAATATACATTGCTTTTATTTTTTTAAGTCATTTATTCGAGGTATTACCCAAGACTTTTGAAAAAACTACTATATTCTAGAACTAAACTCTTTTAGTTCATAAGGAGTAGATTCTTTTAAGTAAACGGTGTTTAGATACATGTAGAAGTAATTTTTTTTATGCTCATCTCTTTTGTTATTTTTAAGCTATTGTTTTTATACCAGGGGTATAATGCACACATTAACTTTCGATTTTATTTTTTGTGTTCAAGTGCACGTTATATGCTGAATTTTACGGTACTATTGACTTTGAGACCAGAGTGTATAAAATAACCGAGTAGGTAAACGATTAAAAATTCTTCTGCGATAGAAATGAAGTTTCTTTTAGTAGAACTAAATTGTATATTTTACAAGATTAACCCATGCTAAATGAACACAGAAAATTCTTCATACAGTTTTACTTCATTACACATCATTTATTGACATTTAATTATAACATTACGTGAATACACTATACGCATTAAAATCATTTTACATGAAGATATTGATGAAAATATCTTAAATGTATTTTAATATTCAATGGAAAAAGGCATAAGTGGCATTTCTTTCATTTCTACCATTCCAAAATTAGAATTTAAAGAAAATGATACAAGGATCAAGGACATAGAATGCTTTTATCAAAACCACTCAGTCAGTACAAAATGTATATACAGTGAAAACTATATTTAACACACAACTGGGAACTTAAAATTTTTTTCATGTTTAAGAATACAAAAAATTCAACAAAATTAATTTGCATTAATCCTAATATACAAATGAAATAATTGAATACGTATTCCAGCCCCAATTCAAAAATAATTTAAAGAAAATGATATTTAGGTCACAAGTAACCAGAAACTAATTTGCCATTAATCCTAATATACAAATGAAATAATTGAATACGTATTCCAGCCCCACCATTCAAAAATTGAATATGTATTCCAATTTAAAAAAATGATATTTAGATCACAAGTAACCAGAAACTACATCAGAGTGCTAGTGTAATATCAACTTTCATCAAAAACACTCAGAACCATTAATAAATAGATAGAATTTCAAACATACAAAAACAAAATTGTATTACATTATTCATTTTAAGCGATAAATTTGCATTAATTCTAATATACAAATGAAATAATTGAATATGTATTCCAGCCCCACCATTCCAAAATAACAATTTAAAGAAAATGATATTTAGATCACAAGTAACCAGAAACTACGTCAGAGTGCTAGTGTAATATCAACTTTCATCAAAAACACTCGGAACCATTAATAAATAGATAGAATTTCAAACATACAAAAACACAAATTGTACTACATTATTCATTTTAAGCGATAAATTTGCATTAATTCTAATATACAAATGAAATAATTGAATATGTATTCCAGCCCCACCATTCCAAAATAACAATTTAAAGAAAATGATATTTAGATCACAAGTAACTAGAAACTACGTCAGAGTGCTAGTGTAATATCAACTTTCATCAAAAACACTCGGAACCATTAATAAATAGATAGAATTTCAAACATACAAAAACAAATTGTACTACATTATTCATTTTAAGCGATAAATTTGCATTAATTCTGATATACAAATGAAATAATTGAATATGTATCCCAGCCCCACCATTCCAAAATAACAATTTAAAGAAAATGATGTTTAGATCACAAGTTATGAAAACAGAATACTAAAAATAAAAATTTATATGAAAATTTTTTTAAAAAAATTAAATTATTTATTAAATTAAATTATTGAAACCTTTAACTTGCATCAAAGGTTTGTGAAAATTACACAACATGCATGCAATAAAGAAAACTTTGTTAGCATTATGGAAACTATGATATGGTAAAACCCCTTGAAAGTATTTAAAAATCTTTATTTTTGATATCGCCCTTTCCACTGTAACTCGCTTGTTCGACAACTGGCAGTTACTGACCATTTCAGATATGTCAAACTGGATTTTGTCTTCTAGGAATATTGGGCGATATAGCTTGCATCCAATTTTCTCCAATTCATTGGCAATCAAAAAACCCTTATCAGCCATTACAACATCATTTGGCTCTAAACGATCCATCAGTTTACTTCTTATAAAAACCTCTTTATCAGATATACTATCTGTGAATAATTCTGATATGAAGCTTATAGCTCCGTTAGAGTAATGCCAATCATACCTTTAAAGGTATTAGCATTTTTGTAACGACTGAAAGTCATTTGTTGCTCCATTGGACTACTGGGTTTCTGAACCTCAATCTCGGTGCAATCTACAATTATTCGTACATTTTTACAATACATTCGGAATGGTGGTGGCATGTACCGAATCACCTGATCCTTGGATGGGAAGACATCCTGCAATTTTAATTTCTCATACAGAACATCCGTGACGAAATTGAAATCACGCGAAACAGTAGAATCTGAAATTCCAAATAAAATTGCTAAAAATTCATTTGAAATTCCAGTTCTCAGTTTTACCAAAAACAGAAAATACCTATCAATGGGTCTTCTTTTTGTACCCATTGATAAATCATCCTCAATCTGGAGGAATCTGTAAATACAGTAAAATTCTTTTATGGTAAAACTTGTTACGCATTTCATTTGAGTATCATCACGGATGTTCTCAGGGATAAAATTAATTTCTTTTGTTGATATTAATTTTTCAATAGCTATGTCCTTTGAGATAGCATATCTATCACTTCACCAAAAGTATCTGTTTGGGTACCAGCACTGGTAGTACTGGTCTCCATTTCCCTAGGATTAAAAGAACATATTGAAATTTGTATCTATTCATAAACATTTTTTAAAAAAAAAAGTTAATACTATTATAAATTTGATATTTTTCAGAAAAACCTTACAATACATGCCTTTTTAGTACATAAAGTACATATAGCTTGAGGCAAAAAAATTAAACTAAATTTAAATTAAACTAATTCCACTTTAACAAGAAAAACATATTAGTAAAAATTTTTACATTTCTGACTGGACTTCTTCTGTTTGTACTGTTTCTGTCAAAGATGGTTCAAATCTATTTTTTTCATAAAAAAACCACGTTTACATTAGTATAATATTTTTTAATAACACAATTTATATAATATTTATGTATGTACTTCATTGAAAATATATATATGTCTATGTTATTTCTTCCTATATATCAGATTCTATTTCTCTAGTGAATGCTTCACACAAATGTTTTTTTCAATAAGTATGTAAAATCATGTAGTAATAAATTTTATGCATATATATATACTTTACATATATTGAATATCATATTCTTGTGTTCTAATTTTAGATAATTAAATACAGAATTATCTTTGTTGTTTACTGTCAAGATATGTAAAACAAGTAAAATTTAGGTTACATAAATATATATTTTACCTGTTTATAAATTATCTCTATATAATTTAATTTAATATAAACCAAAGTTTGCTTTACAGTTTTAAGTTAACTAACATATTTTAGTTTTGTATGTACATTCTCTGTATAATTTAACTAAAAATATGCTTTTAAGTACTTACATTACTGAAGTGGATGGCTTACATCTGTCCAAAATCCTTCGAGATGAGGCTTTCTTTTTAAAAACGAAGATAGTTGGGATAGAGCCCCGTTTTAACTGCCGACGATTAGTAAATGGTTGATACTCAAAGCATGTCTCTTCGAAGTGATCAGAACATATCAGAGAGTGAGCAGATGGCTTGAAATATTTTCACGCCTGATCATTTTCAACCATGCTTTCAGAAGACCAGGATTTTTCACCGGGAACTTAAAGAATGACTTGCTTTTGCATTCTTCCTTCTTCCTATAATTCGTGCAGCCATATGCAGCGCAATGAGACATTTTAATAAGAATATTTTAAATGTAAAATTGAATTTCAAGAACGAGCAACGAAGTGTTAGGCTAAAATTACCCGGGAAACAAACCAAAACATAGACACGTGTTCTCCTCACCACGTGATCATGACGTCACATGAATCAACCTCATTTTGTATGAATATATGCATTTATAATAGAGAAAGAAATAAAAAGGTCCTTTATGTATGGACTATTATGAATAAGGCTCATAGGAATGAAAGTCCAAAGTACACGTTGTGATATCGAACTGAGAATGAGTCTACTTTGAGACATGGTCCCGTCTCACAGCCAGGCAGATCACATAATTGGACGACATATAGTACAGGATGCAGCTGAAGAATCCCAGTGGTAATCAATCCCATTCCTTCGGGTAGACGGAAGTTTTTTAGCTCTGAAATGGTTCTCAGAGGGGAGAAGGGCGAGATGTAATTGCTCTCCTAAGAGCATCCCAGACATATTTTATAGAGTTAACATCCGGATATTTAACTGGACAATATATTCTGCGAATATCCTCTTTTCTTATGGGATTGTAGACAAGCTGAGCCCTATGTGAACGAGCTTAGTTGTCCATTAATAGGAATTAAAAACAACTGCGCCCCTGAAAAGATAAAAGTAGGGTTCATAGATCTCCTCTCTGTCTCTCATAGTAATTAGAGAGACTTTGATAAACACATACAGGGTCGTGTGGCTGTCCAATATAATGACCGCTCAAGCCATTACACTTCCGCAACCCCAATAATTCGTTCCCTCGGTATCTTGTCCCAGGCCCTCTTCAATTAAAGATATGCCGTGAATCAGCGTCTAGGCAGAATCCCGACTCATTTGTAAAACCACGATGCTCTACCGAATCCAAATCTACGGAGCCTGTTATCTGCACCGTGCTAAACGCGCTCTCTCGTATGATGCAGTTAGCGGGACGCAAACGATGAATCTTTTGGAATACACCCCTCATTAAGACTTCGGGAAACTGCATACCGTGAAACTTGGATTCCAGAGGCAACATACTGCTCACTAGAAGCTGCAGCTGTTCAAGATCTTTATTCGCCTTTGTAAAGGCCATGGTAACCGAGTGGTCAAGGTATCGGATCGTGGCTGGCCTTGTCATGAGTTCGAGCCCAGTACCACTAAGTACCTGCCGTGTAGGGGAGCGATGTACGTTAAATCAGTCGAGTCGAGAGCTCAAACGTCCTCCTGTTGGTGTGGTGTGGTAGTTAAAGAGGGGTGCCAGCTCAGGTGTCGTCCATATCACTTGACCGTGGTTCAAAATTACGTGGTCCGTCGCCGAAAGCCCCCGTGCAGCAGAACAGTGCGACGTTAATATTCACTCACTCACTCGTCATTGTGAATTTAAGTTGATCTTGTCCAGTGTCTTTAATTAAGTGTCTTGAAACTGTTTCGTCAAAGCGCAGAAGACACTGAGCGTAATATTGAACTCTGTAAGCACCTGCGTTTGCGATTGGCCCGACTCCAATTCACTCACTATTTTCCATTTTATTCCATCATCCATACGTTTGTGGCTGCTTATTTCACCTATCATCTGATAATACTTATACGACTTTTACGAGAAACACTGCGAATATCATGATGGAGTATAAACCAACAGCGATTTAATTTCATAATTTATTAACGTAGCAATTGAAAAGAACAGAGGTAAATTATTGGCGATGGATTTTGAACCTCGGTCCGGTGACGAAGATGACATCTTAGTTGGCACCTCACTTCTCAAATTTTCTCTCACACCATATCAAAGTGAGGTAAATTTGAACCTAAATAGAGTTTACGTGCATCAGTCTTGCTACACAGTGGATCTTAAACAATATTAAGATTAAAGGGTACAACACATAATAGAAACAACGTCGACTGTGATCTTTCGACCTTGATCCCTTGGTTTCTGTGATATACAATCACTAATTCCCCGACAACTCTTAAGTGTGCTTACATAGACTCCACCGTCGCAGCATTGCAGACACGCACGTGAGCACTTATTTATTCACTTCCAAATTATTTGAATAATTTTCGGGGGGCATTTATTTTTAGTTTTAGAACTTTTGAATTAATAATTTCTGTATAAATAAAATGTGTTCATAATTAGCAAATTCTCTTTTTGCATGGGAATTATTTGTGATAAAGAGTCACACAAACTTTTATGGAATTTGTGAAAAAAAATTTCTATCCAAAAATATTTTCCAAGTTTTGATTAGTCTCTGTGATATTTGGCAAAGACAACCTTAAATAAAAAAAAGACACCAGGGAATTGAAAAATTGCCGGAGTTAAATATTTTCTGTTGCTTGATAAATGCCTATAGTATTTCTCTTCAACCAATATAATATACATAATTCAATAAATGTATCATTTTTTGCATTTCGTTTTCTATTAATAGGATTAAAATCTTCTAGATATAAAATGAATATCGTTATATCTTAAAGAACATTAAATTATTACATAAACGAGTCAAGAAAAAAAAAAGTATTTGCCCAAATCTGTCAGAAAGAATCTACCCAAATGTACAAACTCACCACGGTCACAGAGTAGAATTCCCCTGTTCTGAACACAATATTTCTAAAGTACCGAAAAGAAAAACACATTGAAAAGACTTATTCGAATGTTGGGTTTATTCAGACGGAAACATTTTATGCCTTCTCAGACACAGGTGTATTTTCGCGTCTGTGGGTCCGTGCCAAATCCTGGAAGAACCTGGATTTTCCAGGGAAAAAATAAGGAATAAAAAAGCAGAAGTTTTCCATTTCTATGCAAAGCGTGTGTGACCTATTTTATTTTCTAAATCAATCTACTTTTTCCCATAAGTAAATATAAGGGCATATATAACTATGACCATATAGGTGAGCCCCCAAACTTGGAATAACCCAATACTTTGGAAGCAGGTATGGGGAAAATAGAATTTCCTCTCTTATAAATAAGCCGTTTGGAATGTGGAGAAAATATAGACGCGCTGAACAACCTTCCTATCACTTTATCAACTACTCTCTCTCTCTCTTCCTGCTCTATCAAAAGGATTATGCTGTACTTTAAAGAGTACCGGAATTTTATGAATAATGGAAGAGCAAGGGATTCTCTGTAGACCGAAATGGAACGGGTGGATTAAAAAAGGCCTACTTTATGCATAAAGACTTTTTTTCTGCATTTACAGGATTATATCCAAGCTGTTTTTGAATATTTTATGCTGCATAATATATTTACACATACCATCTAATGTGTATTGAAAGTTTACGGAAAACAAAGAAATATTTTTTGAAAGGGATTCTATGTTTTAAATAATTAAAAAATTTTGCCTTTATTAAATTAAAATAATGACTTGCACGTGTTAAGTTTTGTAAAAAAAACATTAATTTCTTTTTATCAAATTTTTTAGTGGAATATTTATATTGTTAAAAAATATCCTTATTTATTTTTGACGATTTTAAAAATGTTAAAATCTTTTTAGTGCCTAAGCATTCATTTTCGTCGTAATGAGTTTTTTTACTACTACCTTATACTTTAAATATTTAGTTGGCTAAAGTAAAAATTTTTTTTTTCTGGAATTGAAAAAGGTTCGGCACTAAAAATGTTTATAGTAATTCATTTTTACTGGGCGATAGGAATAATGTTATTTGTTTATTTTTTCAATAAAAATTTTGATTTTTTTTTAATGCAGGTACTTTTTAATTTGGAAGGTTTAAGTTCAAAATAGATTATATCATTTTCATATCGTCGAAAATATACACTTTTTAGACAAATGAAATATGTTAAAATATTGATTTTTTTAAGAAATAGTTTTAATGAAAATATTAAGTGAACTGCAAACATGATATAAAATATATATACTACTTTTTATCGTGTTTTCCAAAAAGTATCTTTTGTTCAGAAACGTTTTTCAAATCTAGTAGTTAATATAGTATTTTCTGTCTCAATTTTTTTAAATTAGAAATCAAATCTCTGCATTGCGCTTATAGCAATATTTCACATTACAAATATGCGGGTTTTAGTTATAGTAAACAAAATTTTATCTTCAAAACGAACAAAAAGTGGGTAAAATTTTGACAAACAACTGTGTACTATAAATATTAATTGATACACCAATTTTTTTTTAATTAAAAAAATTTTAGATTGCACTTGGTATTGACAAATCAGAGCAAATAATTAGAGTAAAGTGAATTCTCCATGACTTAAGTATCATAAAGGATTCGTTTAATTTCATCGTTAATTTAATTTTAAGAAATAAATTCGTTAATTTCTTAATAGATAAAATACAAATTCTATGGGCAATGAAATTCATAATTTTGAACCAATTAACATTTATTAAGATGTCACATGAGAAGCCCTCCTTTTTCAGTAATACCGATCCTGTATTTTACAAGTTCTTTTTCATTTAATTTTTTATTTTGCTGCTAATTGTAATCATAAAATCTTACCTTTGGTGGTGGAGAAAAAAAAATGAGACCCCAAATTATGCAAATAGCTCGCTATTACACATATTGTGCTTCGATCCAATATGACAACAATGATTCGCAAAGTTCCCCATTAATAAAGAAATAGACTAAAATGAGACCAATGTGTAAACAATGTACCACTATCAGACAGAATCAAATATATTAAAAATTTTAGAAAAATATTAACTATCTTCAATCATGTTTTATGCTTCACTTTCATATAAACTTTTAAATTAACTTGAATTATAATTTCAAAACAGTTATATTTAAACATTTCGCTCTACAGTGTTACTAATTATTTTCAATTTAATTCGCATATAGAGAAATATATAGGCGATACATCTTATTTTTGACAGACATACATTACAGAAAAAGAAATAATTAGTGCATTTTTATTTCTTTAAACTTAGGAAATATTAACATATTGCAGTATATATTTAAATATTAAAATATGGTGGTAAGTAGGCAATGTTATTTGTAAATAAATGATAGTTTAAAAAACTAAAAAAACACACTTTTTTGTTTATGGAACTAAGAAATTGCTGTCGCATCCTCTCCTTTTTGACATAAAGAACAATTTTTTGTTTGTTTGTTGTATTAGTATTAACCATGAGCGTTTTTACTTTAGGGCTGTAACAATATTTAAGTCGCCAGATCTGGAAATGGTAAATCGTTAATACTGATCAGAACAATGGATCAAAATTATTAAATTATTATACTGCAATAGCCCTTGACAAGTGTACAAAATTTCAAGTTAATCTGATCTTTTAAAGTGGGTAAAAATAGAGTTCAATAATTCCGTTACATACAGGTGAAGCTAATATAAGCGTGTTAATAAAAGAAATTTATCTTATTTTTAAACAGATTTTCTTATGTGTTTTCAAAGCCCAATTGTCATTGAAAGGAATTCTTCAATAAAGTGTTCAAAATATGTCTGTTTCTGACAATTTTTTTGTTGTAACTGAATTAAGCTTCTTTTATATTTTTAATTAAATATTAGTGTTTTTAGCTAAATTTCTATTCATTTACTTTTTTTGGCTCATTTTATTTTTTCACCAAGCATCAAAGTTTAATTTGATGAGCCTTAATGACTGACCAGGAGATGGAGCCTTCTTATTGGGAAGAAACTGCTGAATAAAAAAGGGTGGATAAAATTAAAGGCAGAAAAATATGATAATTAATTTTAATCAGTGTACTCATCAAAACGATGTCTGTTAGTATTCTAGATTTAATGAGCTTTTGGAAGTTTTTTTCCTTTTTTTTAAAAAAAATATTGTAGTATTTATGCTTTCGCTTTTTTCTTCTACAGGTTTGGAATTTTCAAAATCATTATCGAGAGGTTTGCATATTAATTACTTTTGTTTTTAACGCATATTAGTTTGGTTATTGTTTTGGGCTGTTTAATCATAGAGATTAAGTTCAATTTATATATTTCGCAACAAATTTATCGTTCATGTAGAAAAGCCATAGTTGCATTTCGTGTACTTCATATTTTCATATTTCTCATGGTTACAAGGAGAAATTATGTAAATACTCTTTAAAAAACCCTCATAACTCAATATTTGGATTTAAATATCAAAATGTAGGTACATAAAAACAACATTATTTGTAAAGAAAAAAGAGAAAAAAATTCTTATTTTATTGACCGAAAATTTTGATACATCTGTAGAATTAACTTAACCCTTTATAAGTCCTTGTGGTAAGTATATTACTTACCAACTTCATTAATTTTTTAATATAGGTGGGAATTTATTTTCCCACCTGTGATTTGTACTGTTAGCACTTCGGCTAGAACGGATTTTCAAGTCGTAAGCGCAAAGAAGACGCCGGTGGTGCGAAAGAGGTATTGGTGACCGTACGATAACTTTACAAAAAACATATAGACGTTGCCATTTGTACTCTACTAAAGGTTATGAAAACAATACATGTTTTTATGTATTAAAATTTCCCAGTATGTATTGATCCTTGTTTTTCGTAATTTCATGGAAAGTAATATATATAAGTTCTTGAATTTTTGAATACAAAATAACTCTAATTTAGAAATAAATAGCTCAAATTGACCGGGGGAGGGGGGTGACATACTTCACATTAAAAAAAATGTTTTAAAACCAAATTAAAACAAGTAATATAAAAAAAATTAAGTCAATTCCTACTTAGATCAACAAAGAAAATTTTTATTTTAGCTACTTTTTATTAAATAGTTACAGTTAATATAAATATGTATATACATATGACAGAATCACAACATTAAGTATTAATTAATTTTTATATATCATTAAAGTATCGTATTGTCATCCAAAACAATCGTGTATATAAAATTTCAGTTCAACTGAATGCTTTAAAAGGTGAGAAAAAAAACCTTTTCAAGTTTTGACACAAGTCGCCAAAAGGGTTCCTAAGTCGCCAAAAATGATGCCAACGTGGCTGTATTTGTAATTCTTTAAATAATTAGTTTTGAACAGTTAATTTTTATTAAATATAATTAAATTAATATATTGTCATCCAAATTAATCATGTATATAAAATTTCAGCCCAATTGAGCGCTTTAAAATGTATTTTATTAACGATTGAAAATTCCACCAAGATAAATAAATAAATATATACATAGGAAACACATACATTCATGTATACATATATATACATAGGACAGAATCACAACATTAAGTGGTAATTAATTTTTATAGATCATTAAAGTATCATATTGTCATCCAAAACAATCGTGTATATAAAAATTTCAGGTCAACTGAATGCTTTAAAAGGTGAGAAAAAAACCTTTTCAAGTTTTGATATAAGTCGCCAAAAATGATGCCAACGTGGTTGTATATGTAATTCTTTAAATAATTAGTTTTAAACAATTAATTTTTATTAAGTATAAATAAATTAATGTATTGTCATCCAAAATAATCATGTATACAAAAATTTCAACCCGATTGAGCGCTTTAAAATGTATTTTATTAACGATTGAAAATTCCACCACGATAAATAAATAAATATATAGGGAGTGTGAGCTAATAGTAGGAATTGAAAAAAAAGTAATAAGCTAAATCTTTTTATAAATCAATCTAAGTCCCCAAAGGATTTTTATGGCCGTGGTAGCCTAGCGGTCAAGGTCACGGACGCATGGCTGACGTGACATGAGTTCAAACCTTGTGCCGTTGAAAACCCACCGTGCAGATAAAATAGATACGTAACTGCACGTAAATCTGAAGAAGCTCAAACATCCTGCCATTGGTGTAGAAGTTAACAGAAATTAATGTCAGATAATTTGTCATCCTGGTTACTTGACCTCGATTCAAAAATACGAGATTCGTCAACAACAGCCCTCATGTTGCTATGTCGTGCGACGTTATAACTATTTTACCCAAAAATATTGTCATAAAATTACAAGAAAAAAGATGAACTTATAAAGAATTAAAATTCATGATAGCTTTCGCCGACGACTTAACAATCGAGACTTCCATTCGAATTTATTCTATTCCAAAAATAACATTCGCTTAACAATGAGTGTTACTTCCCTCCTTAACTGTCCTCCCCCTGAGGACTAAAACCAGTCGCTACCCTCATTATCCATCCAACCACACAAACATGGACTTTCAATTTAAGATATTCCCAGATGAACTAATCGCATGCCAGATTTAGGGAGGGAATAGACCAGAGGAGTGGAAACCGTTTCCCTCATGCTTCATTTCGAGGAAGACTGACCTCTACTGACCCGTCACTCTAAATATTGGACGATAACTGATTATTTCCTCTGGGGCTATCTTAAATTGAAAATCCGTGTAGGGAGGCCCTAACAGATGAAGATTTGGGAATAGTCATGTGTGATAGCACTGAAAAGCATGGCAACTGGAGTAGTATCAGATATAAGGTACAAGCCGATGGTGGAATCCTTAGAGAATTTTTTTGCAGCCTTTCATAGACTTGTTGTTATAGAATATTATATAATTATAAATATAAAATGAATATTTTTAAAAGTAATTAATTCAACATTACAATTAAATCCTAAGAAAAATTTCGTGTATTTCTTTGTTTTATAAACAAAGGCATGTTTTATGTAGCAAAAATTACGTACATGTTTAAGGTAAACTTCGCTTATAATTTAGCAGCTTACTTATCACTATCTGGATATATTCATAATTTTCATTAACCTTGTTTAAAAAACCTACTACATTTTTTAAATTTTTTAGTTTGAATCCGTACCTCGTCATCACTGTTTTGTTTTGTATCAATAATTAAATCATGAAGAGTTTTTTTTCCTTAAAAATTTCTTGGTCGTCATAATTTAAGTGTGTTTCAGAAATAAAGTTAAAACTTATATAATGGAATGTATTGTGATTAAATAGAGAAAATTGAAACTTACCTACGCGGAAAAGATATTCTATGGTATGGAGATTAAAAGAAAAATAATTTCAAAATTTTTAACATTGCCACAAAGGGGTTGAATTTTCGAAAAAAAATGGGAAAAGACTTAATTTTGGTTGGATGATTTTAAACTCAAAATTTAATTTCCTATGATATAAATAAATAAAGGTGATGATTATTGGGAAGTAGAGAGTAGTAAGAACAATATACATTTTGCAACATTTCATAATTCCAGGTCTCTCTCCTTGCACCGTCCAATCAATTCGATCCAAGCTTTTTTTTTTCATCTTTTGCTTTCTCGTGCACTTTAATTTGGGCCGTAGGTTTTTTTTAAAAATTTAATATTAAAGTAATTGCTAAATGTACCTGGTTTATTTTTCTTGTAACTATTTAGCAGATGTCCTATCATCTCAATTAATATAAGAAAAGTGCTTAAATGCCTGTGTTTCTTTAGCAAAAATTACTTTGATTCTTACCATGAAAATTTCAAATACCTGAGCCTCATTTCTCTTTTTACTTAACAAAAGCAATGATTTTTTTTATTCCTCCCCTCATTTATATAACAGGGAACATATTTTCAACATAGGTAGGCTTAGAAATTCTGAAAATTGTTTTTGATCCACCCTATTATATATACAATTGGGTTAAAAAAAAGTTGAAAAAACATTCGCCAGATTTTGAGATTTTTCTTTTTCTCCTCTTTTCGTATAGTATTTTCTTTTAGCCAGAAAAACATTCTATAATATTTAACGTAGAAATTCTTATAAACTTATTTGGGTATTCTGGCCTCCAAAAGATCTGAATTAATTCATAACTATTTTTACAATTTATTTATTAGATATTTATTTATTACAATTTTAGTAAAACTTATTGCAAGGAGAAATGAAACTATAATTTATCAATTTACATTTATTACGACTAAAATAACATAATCCTTCAGAAATTCATTAAATTTTAAGCCTTTATGTATATAATGTATTCCCGTAATGTTAATAGCTGTATTAAAAAAGTAAGATTTTCTCTAAAACATATTACAATAAAATACGTTTAACACGAAAATGTTTAAGACGGAATTTCGGTTTACACGAAATAATATAACGATCCCGACAAATTACTATGCATTTTCCTGCATTTTTTGCTCTGAACACGAAAAGATTTCCTGTCTGTGAATGAACAAAATACGGTAAACACCAGCCGGATTGGACTGCCCGATTGTATTATTGGAAGAGTTCATTGGAGTGGAGGATGGTAATATGTGTACAGCCCCAATTATGGCAGACAAAGACATTTTAGAGTTCGTTGAAAGCTCAAAAAATATTGATGTAGATGCTGACAGTGAAAATGAAATGAATATTGCCTCTCTTGTTCCTACAATAGTCGAAATGAGGATTGTCGTGAAAAGTATGTGCAGTTATTTAGCCGCACATTCCAATGGTGAAATAAATAACAAATTGGACGACATACCGCAATTTGTTGACAGTTTTATGCTAAAATAATCAATGCAAAGAAAAATACCAGATTAATTTCCAATAACACAATAAATGTTTTGTTTTTCAAAAAAATTGAAAGTTTTGTATTAAATTTCTCTAAGTTCTTGTGAAGGTTTCTCATTTCATTTATTTTTATTAAATATATTCATATATACTTTTGAATGAAACATACTTTAATAATGTTATTAGTATATGTGTTGTTGTTTTTTTGCAATGTCTTTTACTGTTAAGACGAAACTCTTTTAATACGAAAAAATATTTCAGTCCCTTCAGTTACGTGTTAAGCTATTTTCACTGTAATTACATTCTTAATACATTATTACGATGCGCGATAATCCTTTAATGCATATATAGATCTTATCTGATTATTTTTCTTTTATTAGAAATAAGTGCCTTGAACAAAATGATATTAAAAAATGTCACAATAAATATTTGCTCATGATTACACATATTACAACAAAGCCATAAATCAAAATTTTGCATTTATGCATGAGAAATCTTGATTTAAATAGATAAACAAATTTCTATAGTCTAAAGCAAACATTTCTTGTAAAAAAACGTTATTAAAAAATAAATTCTTCACTGTCGTTTCCATGGTTATGCAAAAATTAAAAAAAAAGTAGTTTTCAGTATGACTTTATTCGTCTGCTACTTTGAATGTCAAGATACGGTAGAGTCAATCAATCTTCCTCACAAAGCATTCGTATTCAATCCCCAAAAGGGATTTTTTCCCTCTGTGATATTTTCTAAACTTCATTTACTGTAATAGAAAGATTTTTTTTAAAAGATGACTTCAAATTTTTTAGATTAGTTTTAAAAATTTGAAGATTTTAATGTTCAGAACTATAGATAATGGTGCGCTTTGCAATCCAACACTTCTGAATAAAAATATTTATATTGCTTTACAGTTTAAAATTGGAATTTATCGATAAGAATTTGATTTCTATATTTAATCTAATATATATTATAAATGTGAAAGTTTGTGTGAGGATGTTTGTGGTTCTTTCATTCAAAAACAACTGAATGGATTTTAATGAAACTTTACAGTAATATAGCTTATACATCAGAATAACACAAAGGCTATAATTTATAAAATTTTGTAAAAAATGTCCAAAATATAACGATATTTGTCAAGTAAGTAGGAAAAAATTCTGGCATCTGCAAGAAAATCTGCAAAAAAGCCCACCACAGCATATATCTATCTTTTATTTGTGAAAAACTCTTTTTGTTTTGGCTACGCAAGGGGCTCGCTTCTAATTAATTCCTGTGGTCAAAATAATGCCTATTTTTTTAATTTCAGAATAAAACAAAGTTTTGTAGGGAGAGGTTGTTATAAATCTCTCTTTATTTTAATGTTTTTTTATGATTTTATTATGCACATTTGGTAGTAAGAAATTGATCTTTTTTTCAAAATAAATGCTTTTATCGCTTCTAGTACTTAAAGTAAATAAATTTTCTCTTTCACGCTACATCATTTGAACACACTTTCATAATTTTTTTGTGGTTAGTAGTTAATTATAACGCTGTAATTTTAATTGAATATGCAGATATTGCATTTTTAAGTATAAAACTAATTCTAACTACTGCACTGTATTTTTTGCAGTGAGTGAGTGAATATTAACGTCGCACTGTTCAGCTACACGAGGGATTTTGGAGACGGACCATGTAATTTTGAACAATGGTCAAGTGACGGGAACGACACTTGAGCTGGCACCCCCTTCTCCTAACTACTACACCACACCAACTTAGCAGGAATATTCTACCAATACTTAGCTATAATATTCTTTGAAATCCACTCTTTCAAGATATATGGCAGCACGGGTTCTATGATGAGTATTTTAGAGGGGAAGGTGAACAGTTTTGTAGCAGATATTGCGTTTTCAGCGGATTGCAAAGATTATTATTTTTGTCGCAAAAAAATAGTTCATGTCAAAATTTAAGTGTCTTATGGTTTTGTCTGTTAATGAAGACCTTGGAAAATGATTTGACTACTTACTTAAAGTGAACGGTGTATATAATTAATTTTACAGTGGAATATCTTTAATTAATTTATTAGCTCTAACGGATTAAATTTTCCAAAGTGGAGTAGTTTGTTTATGTATATCCCTTAATTTGTAAATGTAGTGATCCAAAAAAAAATAAAGTATGACAAAAACTGCAGTAAATCATAATGCGGTTGGATAAAGTATTAAGGCGCATTTCTCCCCTACACGGCGGGTCTTGCAAAGCTCTAAAAAAGCTCGAGTTATGAAAGTAGCTAGACATTTGCCAACTTGACTCTATCGTTAATATTTCGTTATAATTTAAGAAACGGCGTTGCTTGCGAATATTACACTTTTAAAATAAAATAAATACAATAGAAAGTAATATTAATGTATTACACTTTCAGATATAAATTATTTACACTACTTTAAGCGTTCATTACGCAAAACTTTTAACAATGTGTTACTTTTGCTGAGCAGAGATCAGCTTAGGGAGGTATTTCGAAAAATGGACCCTCAAGAGTGTGTTACGAGGAATTATAAATAAAAAAAATCCTTTTTATCAGCTATTAGATCTACATACTTAAAATTTAACAAAGGTGTTCTCTTTTCTTTCTTATTTTGTTTAGCTGAGATATGGAAAAAGCCTTTTTTTTTGTTTAATTTGCAATTCACATAAAATTAATTCATTAAAAACTTCTTTTTCCTTCAATCTGTGTTGTTTAATTTTTTCAGTTCACCCGTGCGAAGAACGGGTATACCAGCTAGTATAAAATATGCAGCAAATGTGTGAGAAAGAATTTTGCTTTTATTTCTTACTTAATTCATACACTTTAATTTTATTTTTATAAATATTTTGTGTGTGTTTATACTTTTATTCTATTTTTTAATATTTATTTGCATTACAGAAGAAAATAATTTTTTTTGGATTATATAATTTCAGTTTTTTGTTAAGTTGAGTGGAATAATGGAATAGAATTTTAATGAGTATATATTTATGGAATAAAGTTAATGAGCATATCGTCTACAAACATTAATCCCTCAATACTGTATCGCAAAAAATGTTCCAAATTTATAATTTTTTATTGTTAAATTTCAAACTTTATTATGAATATAGTATATAATCATGAATACGAATTTATAGAATCGAACACTGCGGTTTTCAATCATTTTGCACTGTGACTTTACTTTGTTCATTTAACATTTTAATAAGAAATGTTTTCTTTTTCTCAATAGATTTTGTTAATGACACACGTATTGGTATTCATTTACATTTAGGTACGAACATTTACGAATATTTTATTGTCTATTATAAAATAATCTAACAAATATTGGTTACAAATTATTATTTTTATTAATATAGTTTTTGTCAAGATACACGAGTGTTCTACGGCTTTTATGTTAAGATGTTAAAAGAGAGCAGAGAGATTATGCATGATATTTTTAAAAAAATACTCAGTTCTATGTCACAAGCTTAATTAATATAGGATATGACTATGTTAGATTTAAAATAGTAAGTTTAAAAAAATATTTTTAAAGAAAACTGGATCATATCTACTTATATCTTTAACAAATGGAATACATTAAAATGTGATTACGAAGTGTCAAACCATTGAAATCAAGTAATAATAAAGTACTTTTGCGAAAATACAAAATTAAATTAAATACTTTAGAAACATCGAAAAATGAACTATTAAAAGTTTTAAGTGAACAATCGCTTATACAATGTAGAATATATTACAAACTTAAAACACATTAAGTATAGATATGTGAATTGACTGATTAATAATTAACATCGTACTTCGAAGCAACACGTTGATTATTGGTAATAGACCTTGTTAGTTTGAGTCACGGCCAAGTGACGAGAACGTCTCCTAAACTGGCATTCTATTCTCCAAACTTCCACTGCACGCTTACAAGAGGATTTTGAGATTTAGCGCGTATCAACTTCTCTGCACATTGCACCACGAGTCCATAGAAATAATACTGGACACGATTTCACGACCATGACCACAGAAATACGAAACTTCTGTGAAAAGTAACAAAACTATTTTATAGACTGATAATATTTATTATTTTATGAAATTTCCTGATGAATATCAGAACTGCCTGTGGTTTTCATTAAAAAACTAAATTGTGAATATTTATAAGGGAAAAAAGCTTCAACATTACACATAAATAAGTATTTAAATTTTTATCGTAACGATTTAAATCAGTACACTAATTTGAAGACTGTGTCATCCACTTTTCTAATGTTAGGGGCCACAGTGGATATCTCTGCGTTGGTATGAACCTTTCGATGTCTACGCCATTGACCTACTGGAAGCATTTAGCTTGGGAAAGAATTGTTTCGGCCTGGAACACTGAATTCTTGGCCTCACCTAAAGCTTTATGAACTAAAAAAGTTTTTTCCAACCATTAATCAACAGCTGTAACCCCCCGTAGTTTAAACTCTTCTCATATGAACAGTAGAAAGACTATCGCGCCCTCTAGCGGCTAGAACAATCTTCAGTAATGGCCAAGCTTCGGAACTGTAAGGACGTACGAGCATGCGCTCCGACCCCTTTCAATTCTATTGTAACTGTTAGTTCTCTAGTTATGTATGTAAATGTTTGTTTTGTCTAATAAACGTGTTTAATTAACTAGTGGACTTAATTAAGAACCCCTTCCCCGCGTGTCCCTTTATTACATTGGGTCACACCCCTTATACGGCTAAAATATAAGAAATTTTATATTGATTTTAATTTATCCCCCAAATTCGAGAGTTATTTGTCTAGTTTTAATTTAATTGATTGTGATATTTGTTCTTGTGGCCAAGATGCTGAAAATGCGGAATATGTACTGTTGTATTATAACTAATTTTTTGTAAAAAAGAAAATTTTACAAAGGAGTTGAAACACGCTTGGGTATTTCCTGGCCACCTGTTTCGTCTTTGTTGGTCACTTACACTGAAAGCCTTAATGTCTTAAGAAATTTTGTTTACTGTATAGATTTTTAAAGCTTTATAGAGAGCTTTATAGAGCCTCTACCTCTTCTTTATATTTGTGCATTCCTCTCCCCCTCGTTATTGTTTTATATTTGCATTTTAAATATATTTTGAATTTTGTTTTGAATTATATAATTGTGTTACTACTTAGATTTGTAAGCCTCATGTTATGCAATGTAGAGCATGATGAGTTTTGTAAATAAATTAATTAAAAACAATTTTAATTAGCTACTGTATTGATGCAATATTGCACAAGATGTAATATTGTTAACGCAATATGATGTATGTGTAACTCTGATATAATAATGCACAGGAAAATATATAAAATTGCTAAAAATTATTCAATTTGGCCTTATGATGTAAAATATATATTTCAAGCATCTGTGGCAAAAAAACCCCATTTTTACACATGAAATTTAAAAAAAAAATATTTTCTTAATTGTACATTTGTACGAATTTGTGTAATAAATTCAGAAATAATTCATATAAAATTTATCTTCGTGTTTTAGAAATGAAAAATAGTTATTCAAAGAAATGTGGATTGCTTTTTAATGTTCCAAAAACTTTTTCAGCGGTAGATGAAATTAAAAAAGCTGTGGCAGAAAATAGATAATAAACTGAAGAAGCCAAGAAGTAGGTCCTCGAAGGCGATATAGAATGTCCGGAAGCATGTTCTTGTAGCTTTTAATTCTCCCAAGTGTGAATGTTTTCAACGAAATATACGAAAGTGGAAAAAATCTAAAGTGCTGTAAGAGCCATTATCATTTTGAAAAGTCAAGAGAGAGAAACTTACAGGAACACAATAATATTGCCTACCGTGCTGTGCTTTTTTTAACCTTCTTCAGTTGAAGAACCTTTTGAGAAGATCACGATATTTCTCCATCAATTAATTTCAACTGTTGGGATAAAAATGTATGTATAAACTAGCGTAAAAAATTGGAAGTAAGAGGCTTTACAAAAAGAAATAATCTCTGTCTCATATTGAAAATGGGTGGGCATTGACAAAGTTAAAAAGAGGCGTGCAATATGTAATTTTATTCTATTCTAAAGAATATTTTAGTCTTCAGTGTAATTTTGTACTTAAGAATCTCATATATTTTTAGCAAAATAAGTTTAATAACCCTTAATAAGCCTATTTCGACTAAATAAACCTGATGTATGACCCCATATTCATATTGAAATCACATTGTAATATTTTTATTTGAGTCCCTTTACATGATTCATGTAATGATTCTATAAATAATTATTAAATTTACGATTTTTAATTAATATAATATAAAAATTTTGTGTTTATAACTACTTTTATATTTATGTATAATTATTATATTTATTATTTAATTCATATAGTAATATAAAGAGTTGTGCATAATGATAATTATAGTTTATATGTGTAATTATTATATTTATTATTATATTTCATACATAAATAATATATTTACTATGTGATAAATGTGAGGATTTTATTGAAAATTATTATATTTTACATTTCCTGAGTACTACACTTTCTCAATAGTGTTTTTAGCAAATCTTTAAGGTCTTTATTATATTTCAAAAACCCATTTACTTATTTTATAAAAATTTTATTTGGTTTATATATATTTATTGCACACAAAGGAGATATGTTATTACTTTTCTACTTCAAAATTCCCGTTTTATATCAGCATTTAAGTTTCGTATACGTTAAATTGTTTCACAGGTACTTTAGAGAAGTGTAAGAATCCAAAAAACAAGAGACATATGCCATTCTATTAAGCATTTATGATGGACACAAGAAATCAGTAATATTTTAAAGTGCATGTCAATAAATGACATCGAAGTACGAAAGTCTAAATATGAGATGTTTTCAATTAATTGGGATTATATATCAAAATATATACCAAATAAAAAATTTTAAAAAAAATTCCATTAAAATTTTATTTGCATAATTATAAGAGAATAATTATGCGTTATATTTAACAATTCTGCCTCCAAGAAAAATTTACAATGTAATTACTGATGAAAATTAGCACTTCGTGGAAATATCTTTGAAAGTACTTCAAACAAATAAATATACAAAAACACTTTTAACAAAAGGAACAGTTAAATAAACAATTTAAATCTCCAAAATGCTGTATAGTATCTAATAGTGAGGTTTCCAAACCTTTTAACACCGAGACTACTTGGTTCTCATTTCACATTTTAATCAGAAATATTTTTTTCTCAATAGAGTTTGTTAATGACACACGTATTCATTACATTTATTTATCATTCTTTTTAACCACCTTGCGATCTCAAGAAAATTTATAAGATCCGATATGTGGATCTCGATTGCTAAATTGAATATCACATATATTAAAAAAATATATAGTTAAAAAAAAGTAAAAAAACACGCTTTTATGGTTAATTGAACTAAAAAGTAAAAAAATAATTCTTAATATAAGAATAAAATGATTTACGAGAAAATTAATGCAATTGGGGTAATTGTTACAATTTCTTACTAGTTCTATTCCGAAATGCTGAGTTAGTGTAAAACGTAAAAATGTAGAACAAAACACCCCACATTTTTACCACAATGACCTTATTTTCTCGTAAATCATTTTATTCTTATATTAAGAATTATTTTTTTACTTTTTAGTTCAATTAACCATAAAAACGTGTTTTTTAGTTTTTTTAAACTAAAATTTATTTTTCCTTCTTTTATTTCAATCTACAGAAAAAAAGCTTGTATTTTCAATTTTTTTTACTATAATTTATTCATACCTTCTTTTTTTTTTAAAAAAAAAAAATTTGGTCCGCGACCGAAAAAAGTTTGTTCATCTCTGAGTTATAACAATTTTCTTTTTTTGACATGCACGAGTCTTTTTTTTTTTTATTTCCATTTTCAGAAAGACTGGACAATTGCTTATATCATGATAAGAAATTGCTGACGCAAAAAAATGTTTTCGCTTTTAGGGTTACTCTTAATCTTTTAGCCCCCAAATCTGGAAATGGTACATGGAATTAGTCGCCAAATCTGGAAGTGGTATAATGAATTGTTCACTAAATCTGAATTATCCTGTCTCCTGATTATCCCATTCCGGACAATGGAACAAAATTATTATATTATTGTATTGCCATCAGTCCTTGACAAGTGTGCAAAATTTCGAATTAATCTGACCATTTAAAGTGAGTAAAAATCGAGTTCAAAGATTCCGTTACATACAAGTGATACTTATAAAAGCGTTTTAAAATAGTAATAAATATTACATAGCTAATTTATCCTCTCATGTTCGATATGTTAAGTTAAGACTTTAAAAGAAAAAATACTAATAAATTAATCAACGTTTGAGAAATAACCCCTTAACGTGCGTGATCGAGTTAATTCGACCGCGCTAAATGGGCCAAATTGTTCACATTCGAGATAATTCGAGCAGAGTCGTATTTTATGCTGATGGAATTTTCCCACTCGAATGTACTCACTGACTGTGATTTGTAGCCCTGATTTCATAAATTTAGATAAAGTTTATCATAAATTTAGATAAATATAAAAAAGTATACGTTCATTTGCTGGACATCAATATTTGGAACGCGTATAAAAAAATTGAGGTGAAGAAAACTTAGATTTCAGAAGCAAATTATAGTAGAAAGGTATATGCGAAGTTATCATACACTTGAAAACATCGGGTAAACAAAAATCTGGAATTCTACGACTAACGGAACGTCATTTTCCCAGTTTTGTTTCACCAGCATTAAAAAAAGGCAACTCCCACAAAATACTACATTGTTCTTTTGACAGCAAAAGGAAAAGGAAATGAAAGTCAGTCGTTTCATGTATAATAATTCCAATTTTGGGCTATGTGTTACACTTTGCTTCCAAATGTAACAAACAAAATAAAGTTTTGAACATTTTTTTTGAAATAAATACTATTATCAATATTATTTCTCATAAAAAGCTATCAATAAATATTTTTAATGAAAAAAAATATGTATTTTTCCAAAACAGTTATTGGAAAAGAAAGATAATAAAAGTCGATGGACAAGCAAGATTACAATATTCGGCTCCTATCTGCGATATAAACCAAAATCCAAAAATAAAATAAAAGTTTTGATTGAATTTATTTGATTTTTGGCCAAAGCAATGTTTCGAATGTGTTTTCTTATATACAAAAATTAATTTTTTTTGTCGGTTTCTGTCAAAGTAATTGTGCGCCAAGGGGTTAAAGAAGGTTGAAAACTAAAATTCATTTTTTTTATTTTTCAACATATATTTAGCAAAACAACTCCAAAATAACGTTAATTACTTTTATTTTACCTGCCTCCTCACTAACAAATGTAAAAGAAGAATGAAAGCCGATCAGCAATAATTTAGCTAAAATAATGGCTGAGTACCAAACATTACATTCATTCTTTAAGTAGGTTACCGAAGCTAGTCTGGAAATGCAACGATAATTTTTTTTCTTTCACACACACACATAAATTCTACTTTTCTCCGATAAATTGTTCTTTTTTATTCTTTTTGTTTTTTTAATTCCGTCTCTCAGTTCCAAAGTGAGGTTGATACAAATTATCTGATAAAACTTTTTGTTGAATTTATATGACCCATATTAACCTTCCTATAAAGAATCGTTTTCAATGTTGTTTAATAATGAGAGGGAGGGGTGCCATTCTGCAAAGAAATATCGTATGATGCTACTTATAATGGAATAAAGCCATATTCAATAACATTTTCAGAATTGTCATGTTCTTATTGGTTTTAGATAGCAAAAGAGTTAAGGTATCCGACTACGTTCGGAACCGTGATTTTACAAAAGCGTATAAATGAATAATATTTATGATATTTAGTGTCATTTAGATTAGAAAATGTACATAAAATTGTTTTAAGAATAGTATTACAATAAAAAATTATTTAAGTGCAATATTTTGATAAAGAATAAACATAGAATGACCCATTTTCAAAATATTCTCCTTTGTGAAAACTGCTTCTATTATAGTAAAATTTTGCCTGTATATAGCTCAGACCTCTGTCCAGAGGTTCAACTAGAATTTTTGAAATATATAAATTAGAAGTGGGTTTATTCATATTTTACGACAACAGAGGCGAGAAATTTTAAGAAAAAAACGTCGATAATTAATTCAATTGGTTGTATTTCTGAAAATAATGCGAATTTTTTAAAAGAAAGTAGTTCAGACTCTCTGGAGAAGTTTTTACTTTATGTAAGCAAAATATTATTATTTTAGAAGCATTTTTCATAAAAAGAGAACATTTTGAAAAAAAGATTATTCTAAGTTAATTTTTTGCCAAAATATTATATTTAAATAATTTTTTTGTCAAAATGTCCTTAAAACAATTTTATACATGTATTCTAATCCAAGTGACACTAAATATCATGAAAATTATCCATTTGTGCGCTTTTTTTAAAATCACGGTTCCGAACGTAATCGGATACCTTAAAATATGAAGTAGAAATTAGTGTGACTTCTTTTTCTTGTGCTGTTCAAGTGATAATCATGTAGCTGTAACCCCATAGGTTTGTTAAGGGACAACACGCCCCTAAACAAACCTTTGGAGTTTCTGTATGATGTTGAGCTATTTGAGAACCTCGTCTTTTCAAGGAATCGGAAACATGCTAGCAAGCAAAACTGTTTAAAAACGGATCTTAAATTAGGATGAGGAAAATACCTGAGGATACACTATAAGGAGCTTGTTAACCTGGTAAGAAATTGACTTTTAAGTTTCTGCGTAAATCGGAAACCAGTTATAGAAAAAATTAAAATATTTTTTTGAAAAATTATACTTAATTAGAAATGACATTTTATATAAAATTTTGGGTTGATAAACTTTAAAATCATGTCTTAGGGATCCGTCTAGTAATTTTAAGCATATCGTTGAAGTTCTATGATATTTAAATCCACAAATGTTATATTAAAGGACTGAATTTTTAGCAGAAATATATTTATTACAAGATCCTGGGAATTTAAGGCTTACCTATAATTTAGTTTACAACATTAAAACTCTTACTTTAAGTCATTGAATTAAATAAACAAGAAAAATAACACTTCCATAACGGTACGAAAATAAATATGTTGTCATTTTAATGGTGCATAACTCACTGTTGCTTTTTCAGTTGTATTTTATAAGAAAAAGGGTGTTTAAATAATGTGAATTAATTATATAACGGTAAATCAATTTAGCACATGCAATTTTTCTTTCTGAGAAAAGACTAACCGAATTTTTAAGAACTGATCACATAAATAACGCATCCAAAAATATTTAAAGAAGTTGAAAAGATGAATGTGTAAAATTTTTCTCCAACGGAAATTATTTTTGAAAATAGGCTTTTCTAGCCCGTGAGCCACGACTCAAAACTTCGTTTCTGAAATACAGTCGAACCTCAATATTATGAACCTCTATATTGAGAATCTTTCTATTTTGCGAACTTTTTCCTGGACCCAAGAACATTTCACGATTTTCTTCGTTAAATAACCTCTATACAGCGAAGGGCATTTTCTATATAACGAACTTTTTCTCTTGTGTGATTCAATTTTTTTTCTCCCTCTTTTTAAATTATTTCTGGATATTTCAAGTTATTCTCTCTTTTAACACCTTTTATGGTGGTCATAAATTTCGAACTGATTTTTATTAAGTGCCTAATTCCCCGAGAGCAATATAATTATGGGCGTTGAATCCAAGAAGTGCAACCTTTGAGCCCCATTGCCCAGTTCACTGTAAACATCTTCGATATCCCCTTTCACCCTCAGTGGATGTTGTCTTGTGTCCTCATGTTCTTGAACTAGTCTCCGTTCATTTGTAGTGTTGATCCCTCGTACTGGTAACTTTGTTTCTTGTAGCTCGAAAATGTTAAAACGTAAGTGCTTGAGCATCAAAGAAATACTTTAAATTCTTCAGGAAGTGGATAAAGGCGTCAAGAAACTGCCTTTGCAATTTTACTTTCTTTCTTTTATTTTGATAGTTAAGATATATAAAATAAATATATATTAACTCACAAAAAGGTATGAACAATTACTTTTTGTAATAAATAGTGTTTGAGAACTTAAAATTTGTTTTATGTGGTTTATGAAGTATATTGAAAGGTAAACCTACATATAACAAATTTTTCAGAAAACGAACTTTTCTCAGGATTTAGCGACTTTGTTATATAGAGGTCCGACTATATTTCTTGCGGCCGCGGTATCGGAGTAGTAATGATTGCTAGCCCATGACCGACATTGTCAAGTTATGGCTTCAAAACTTGGGACCACTGTGCAGAGGGGCTAATGTACGTTAAATCTGTGGAAGCTGAAAGTCCTCACGTTCGGAGAATGAGACGCCTGCTAAATAGTCAGCTGCGGCTCAAAATTATGAGGTTCGTCACCAATAGCCCCAATGTAGTTTCAAAGTAGTACACTTTGGGGAGGAAACCCAGACCCCTTCCTCGTGCTTGATTATTTTTTCGACTGATTATAATCCATCGGGGATGGATGTTCGGACGCAGATGTGCTGAAGATTATATTTTACTTCCTAGAAAATTTTGTCTTTTAGCAAAAAATGATGTAGATCCAGTAGTGCACACAAAAATTGTTCAAGGGGTGAGGGGCTCCAGGGTTGAAAGTCCACCATTTTGGTATCATGCTAAAATACGTCGCCCAACATATTATTTTGACTTCGTCGATTTTCAGGGGCAAAAGCAATACAAAATTAATCATTGAATAAATAATCAGCATTAATTAATAGAATTAATTATTAATAACAAATGCATAATTAAATTTTACGTAATAATACACAGGATTATAACCAATCGAAAAAAAATCAATGGTTATGGGGGCGTTCGGACCCCTAGGTCACCCTCCTTGTGTGCGCCCCTGTGCAGATCTTATTGCTCACGTTGACCCGGGCTTGCAACAAAATTTCAATTGTGATCAGTGGCGCCTAAATATAACATCGTCAATAAAATCAACACCGAAATTTTAAAAGATGTGCGAGGGAGGGGGAAAATGAAGGAATATTTATCAATGAATGCAATAATGGAAACAGAACAAAGTACTTCATATCTCACGGTATTCTTAAATTCGCTTGAACTTTCGGGTGTACCCTCACGTAAACTTCAATTAAAACTAAAGGTACCACTTATGCTTATGCAAAAAATTTCGATGCTCCTCGACTATATAATAGAACGAGGCTTCGGATCACAAAATTGAAGCAGAATATAATTAGTGCCACTATTTTAACAGGTGTCGGGAAAGGAGAAAGTGTTATCATACCTCGAATTCCAATTATCCTAACTGACCTAACGTTTCAATTCAAATGAGTACAATTTCCAATCAAACTCAGTTTGGCTGTTACTATTAAAAAAAGCACAAGGGAAAACATTGCAGGTAGCAGGGGTGCATTTGGAAAAGCCATGCTTTTGTTATGGCAAACTATATGTAGCTTGTTTGCGTGTTTCTTATGTTTGAAATGTTCACATTTGCAACTGACGGAAGAACATATAATACATACATATATGTCATCCTCGAATAATATTCTGTTTTGAGCTATTTTAAAGAGGAATTATTTATTAAACGTAGATACTTTCAACTATTTAAAATATTAATAGTTTTAAGTTATTGAATTTTTGTTGCTAATTATTGTAATGAAGTATGTTTTCAGTTTTTGTAAAACTAAGCTCAGTTTTAGAATTTTTAAATTTTAATGGTCCCAGTCAAGCATTAAAAAAAGTATCCCATTTTATTTACTTTCAAATGATAATGATTGACTTTTTGGCAGTTATTTAAATACATCAAATCGAGCGAAACCGTGAATAAAAGCAGGTCCTATCTATAGTACGTAAAATTTAATTGAATATTTTTTTATCCTTTATTTTATTAATTAATGATAATTATTTATTCAATTGTTTATTTTTGTACCGGTTTTTGTTCCCAACAATCGACAAAATCAAAGGAATATGTTTGACGGTGTATTGGGCTGTTATACGAGAATGGTGAACTTTCGACCCTGGACCCCACTAACTTGAAAAATTCCTGTGTGAACCACTGTGTGACGTTAATAAAAAAAATGAAGTGTAAAATATTTTATGGGTCCCGAAATATCTCCACCTGTCTACACCACTAAACTGTCGTACAAATTTAATTTTAATAATTTGTATCATAATTTGTGGACAATGTGTATGATCTTTAAAATAACTTTTGATAGAATAAAAAAAAAATAACCAGTTTTACTTTTTTTTTCATTAGCAATGAGTTTTCAAGTTAAAACAATGAGATTTCGAAAATAAACTGGTTTCTATATTAAATCAAAAAGAAACTTTAGTAAATAATGTATGGAGTGCATTTATACTTTTTATGTTCGTATACCTTAGGGGAGAGAGAGAATAAAGATTTTCCCTTATAGTAATAAAAAAAATCAAATCGGAAACAGGTTGCATCTTGAAAAGGATATATTGAAATATGTAAAAATACTTCTAACTTGTAAAAAATTCAAACCTTTTTTTAATTAAAAACTTATTTTAGACTTGTTAGTGAAATGTATTACCTGTATCAGTACTATAAATTGTGTTATGAAAAAAAAACTCATTTTTCTACTTGGTTATGTTTAATTTATTAAACTTTTGGTACAGAAATTAAAATTATTACATCATTTTCGATTGGATGAAAACTAAGAAACATAGACACTTTTAGTCAAGATACAGAATTAAAACTCGAAACACACAGAAAAAGGCACCAATATCAATATTAAAGTTTTTAAAATAATGATGCATTTTCTCATTTTCTGTAAGCAATCTCAAGGCCTTTAGACATAGATTATAATATTTAAACAACTCAAAAAGTTTAAATTTATTTTACTTGACTTAAATAGTGGGATTTGTTATTTTTATAATTTCTAGCTATTCAAATAAATGGGTAGTATTAAATTTTAAAAATAATTAAGCGTTTTATAGATAATTGTAAGAAGTCTAAAGTTCTGCTTAAAAAAAATTTAGATGGGGAATTTTTTTTTGCTTATCTTTTTAAGCAAAACAGGTTTTTCACGTCAATTGCTTTCAGGATGTTCTGTTCTTTACTTGAGTTAATGAAAGATGTTATGAACAAATCATTCTGCGTGAATTTAAATAATTAAAAACATGATTTTATATTTTCTTTAAAACTGTAAAACAAAAATAAGTCAAAATCGCAAATTGGAATAACATCGAAAACACCACCAGTTTTAATGATTTCCAACTAAATTTTGGCCATTTTTTTCATGTACCATATTTTTAAAATGCATTCTATCCATTTTCCTTGGTTTTCCTTACAATAAGTAAATTCAGCAATTTGTGACACACACAAACGTGTCCCTTTGAGACTAAAGAAAACACACGCTTCTCACGTTTTCTGGCCAATTAGCTCCTTCTTTGATTAGTATTTAGTTTATTTTGTTCATTTTAATTATAAAAAAGGCAGTTAATTTTTTTCAAAAGTAGTTTGAATGTCTCAAATTCCTATATAATTAAAACCTAATAGCATTCGTTAGTTCTGCAGTTTTCTTTATTTCTTATGCAATAGTTATTCTTATTTTTATAGAGCAAAATGCAAGGCACCCAGAATAAAACATGCTTTTTGCAACAACAACGACAAAAAAGATAAATCAAAACATTAGGTTAAAGAGTAGGAGAGGGAAAGAGGTCGTTGAAGAGAGTGGGAAATAAATTCGTAAATGTTTTCAGATGGAGAAATGTCTCAGTATTAATATAAATTTATGGTCTATAATGTATAAATCCTTTTATCATGTCGTATATTTGACGTTTAGAAACATAACGTAAATAAGTATTTTTTTTTCACATAAGAAGTTTAAAAATCATTTTTCACGAAATAAAATATGGAATACATTGTACATAAGAAAAATTCATCTATATAAACAGAAGGGAATTTTGTATCAAAATTTTATTCTTATTTTACCTTAGAAAACTGCGAAGAAACGTATCAATTTTTTATGTCTGAAAGAGTATTTCAAATTCAAATCCTATTCCTTATCAAGCAACTTTAACGTTCAAAAGTAAGTAAACTTTAATTAAACGTATGTGAGAAACTGATTGAAGCAATAATAATTTAATCTATACCTTTTATATTTTTGGCAAATTTGCTTCTTAAGATAAGTTTCATGAACTTTAGAAATTATATTTAGAAAATAAAGACATTTTTAGATAAATGTTTTCAATTTAAATTAATAAAAAAGGATTTTTAATTAAAAATAATCTAGTGTTATATATACTTAGGGACTGTTTTGGCAATGAACCTCGTCTATTTAAATTGTGATCAAATAATGAAAAGGAAACCTAAGTTATAACAGAATTCTCCCTCCTCCCTAGTAATTTGAAGTTTTCAATTTAGCATGCATTTACTTATTCGTTTGCATCGTTTTTTGAATCACCAGACTTATATATCACCGGCCAGGACTGCTAAGTTGCCGTGTTGGTTCTCACAATAACAACAATAAACAAAAATAAAACACCAAACTTTTTAGCGCAATTTAATATATTAGGGATAGTTATGCAAAAGCCAATTTAAAGGTACATTTAAACTTAAAATTTTTTTTATATAAATGTCATCTTCCTTCTTTTCACAAACACACGCACTGTGACGGGGCTTTATCACGCCTTCTATTAAAAAAGCTCTTGGGAATCTGTGGGGTCAGAATGGCATTTCTTTACAACCAATCCATGAAGAGAACGTGATTATGCAGATTAGGAAGTGCATATATTGGAGCTTTAGTATTCGCTTTGAATCCTAAGGTTACTGAGAGTTCTAATGAGGAGGTCTAATAGTGCCAGTGAAGTTCTAGGAGAGCTATAAGTGAAGTTTGAAACCAGAAGATTAAATATTTGCCGGATCAAGTTGGATCAAGGAGTATATTGACGATATGAGGACCATAGCTGATCGCCATTTCAATCTAATCGCCCTTTCAATCTAAAATCCAATATGTATTCGATATGATTTTAATTCGATCTAATGCTGAAATCTTTGGTTGTTAGTTCATTTTCATACCAACTATAGTGGCTTGACCTCCATAAAGGTGAAAGTTTGGAAAACTTTTATTTGTAGCAATTTTTGATATGGCCCGAGTGAGGATGAAATGCATGGTGTAATCTAAAAATAAGTATATGTTCGTGAAAATTAGGGTCTCATAGTTTAGTTGGTAAAGTAATCAGCCATTTGTTTGCTTTTATGAACTTTAATACCATCACTACCCATGGAGCAGAAATTAGGAAGTTAAGGCACCAAGTTAGGTATTCCGGTCATGTGACCTTTGCTCAATCTTATTAGGTCCACCACTAGAAGCTAATTTTTTCACTTTAGTTTGTTCAAGGAAAATTATTAAATTGTAAATGACTTGATTTTTCAACAAAGAAGCCCGGGTATGCATATGAAAAGGTAAATCTTAGATAAATTTAGCATAAATTCTTAAAAAATATCGTCTTGCAGCTATACTTGACGTAATATATCTGGGTTAGATGAGGAATCTCATCGTTTTAAGCCTTTGTTTTATTGCTAGAAATTTAAAATGTAACTTTTAAAATGGAATATCAAAATAACACAAAAAGTCATTGGAAGCAATTTTTTATTCTTCGCGTTATTTCTAATAAATAGGGGGAAAACAAATTTAAATGTTTTCAAATGCTTTCCATTCTTATTTTTTATAGTGAAATTGATGAATTTATCTTTGTACAGATAATGAATTTTGTTCAGTCAAAATTATATATATATATATATATATATATATATATATATATATATATATATATATATATATATATATATATATATATATATATATATATATATAATCCATAAATATATACAAAAAGCGGTAAAACCTAAGTAATATTAGCCTCAGTAGTACAATAACAAATTCTTGACCTTAGAAACCATATATATATATATATATATAAAATCCAATATATAAATATATACACACACATATATAAACGAAAATATAATATATATATATATATATTGCGAATTAAACGGGAATCGAACTAACAAAGAGACAATCATCAAAACCTTCAAATTTAAAAAAATAAAATCTAATTCGTTTTTAAATACAAAAAAGGGGAAAAATCTGTTAGCCAAAATGCATGAGCAAAAAAATGTAGTTTTTCTTCTTTCACGTCTAATCCGTGACGTGAGTTCACGTGATAACACGTGCTCACGTAACGAGAGTAGAGAAAAGATACGCTGGAAGATCTAATCACACTTTTTACAAAAATATAGTTATTAATCAAAAATATAGCGAACTGTATAAATAAATAAGTACACAATTTATTCTTTTTACTGTTTTTAAGGATTCATTTTTATTCATCAAATCATAAGTGAATCACGTGCATTTCTTTTTGTGGAGATGAATTATTTTTATTGAAAATTTTTAATTGCCATTTAAAACATTCATTGAAATAAATTTAACATAAATTGCTAAGTAAAATTTAAAAAGATAAGTTTGTAAATCCGAACGAAAAATATACTACAAAAAGTGAAATCATAATTGGAAAAAATTCAAAAATAAAATAAAATAAACAAGTAAGTAAAATAACCATTTGAGGTAAACTGGTAAAAAAATGAAGATTAGATTAATTGAAATACATTTTTAAAATTTGCCTTTTCCACTTTTTTCTTTACATTTTCTTTAATTTTTAATTTTCACGCCATGATGAAATTATTGGACGGCAACAAACATTTTTTAAAAAACTAAATTTATTGAATTGAATGAACTAGTAAATTGTAAAGTAACAAACAAATATATTATAATATAAGAAAAATTATTAAATTTGATGTAATATTTTTCATTAAAAACATATGCAGCTGTTCCTTTTTACTCTTACATATAATTTTAGTTAATTTTTGAAACTCTTCAATTCATATGGGGAGGGGGTCATTTTAAAATTATAAATGTCTTGAAGCTGTACTTTTGGTGTAAATTAGTTGCTAAAATACAACAGTCTAACTCGAAATAGATTTTATTTATTCACTTATTAAAAATAAATGAAAATGTTTTTTTCAAAAGCAATAAAAAGAGCCATAGGATCACCCGAACAACAGAGAAATATAAAACATAATATTATATTCAAGAAATACAAATAAATAAAATGCAGACATATATATGTGATGAGTAGGGAAAAAAGGCTGCATGCATAACAGTATGAAGATGTTTGAATATTGTACAACTCCAAATTCGAAATGAATACCATACATTCGACACATAGTTTTTTTCTAAATAGTCAATTTTTAAATGACCTTTTAATTTTGCTAAGTACAAACTAGAATTTATTGATTGAATTTTAATTATTAATTTTTTTCAAAATTAAATAATATTCTGTAAGACAATAGTTATATAACGATAAATTTCAAAACCTTTAAGTTTTTGCTTAAAATATATACCATTATGCATTAGTCATGTAAATTTCATATTTGTATTTAGTGCATTACGCAGCTTTACTGTTGTATTGTCTTCTTATATTATAACGTTTTTAATGATTTTATTTGATGAAAAACATATGGCGAATGAGGATTTTAAACGCAAGTATTTCTAACGTACATATACTAGGTTTTAATTATTCCGAATCATTCGAATATAATATATATATATATAAATGTAAAGAATATATTTTAGAAGATATTTAAAACACACACAGTAATGTATTTAAAAGATAATAATACTCGTTGTTCTCGCAACTAGAAGTAACATGAAATCTCTAAACATGAAATGGGCTTTCAATTATATCGTATTAAATATAAAACTGAGTGATATTGATTGGCAAAATTTATAAACTAACTATATTTATTAAAAATATTATAATTTTAAAGAAAAACTGCTAAATAGAAGGTTTAACATTAAACACGGAATTGGGCAACTCTGGATAAGTAACGGGGTTAGAGGGGGATGGTATATAAAGTAATGGGCAAAACCAACCTGACTTACTCCGTTGCGAACTACGCCGGGCAAAACCTCACAGACAGTAGCCCAGTGGTACAGATTCGCCGCCCCATGGTGGTCGCAATTTGTTCGTGTGTGCACCCCAGTTACAGTGGAGGGAGACATACACAACGACGTCGCTGACCACGATGTCCAGAAGTCGGGGTGGTCAAAGGTCCGCCCCTGGAACCTGTATCCTTCATTGGATGCTCAGAGCTAGTCGCAGGGCGCTGCTACTCGGGCGGCCATCTTGGCACATTTCCCTTCGAATGCAGAGGGCGCAACGGTGTCCCTCAGCTCCGGCGCTATCCCTTCTCCGCCCCGGCTCCACACAAAAGGATGCGGGAAGTAACAGCTGGGATTATTTGAGCATGCTCCCAGACTTGGGGAATTCCTGTGATGCAGTTGGATTTCCATGCCAGCTAATGAGTAAACTTTAATGTTACTTTCATGTTATGAATTGTTATCGCCCACTAATAATCCTCTTTTTTAATAATTCCTCAAATTTAAATTGTTTTAATATACATTTGTGCTGTTTTAAAGCTGAACGTATAGTTTTTTTTAACTTTGTTTAAGTAAGTTAGGTCTTAGTTTCACAGTTATAATTTTTAAATAATATTTAAAAGGCAGGAATATTTTTAACAATTTAAAGAGACACAGTAGGATTCAATTGACAAAAAAATCGGTCAAAAATTCAAATAAATTTTTTTAGCTTAAATAATTTTTTATATAATTGTATATAATCTCACAAAATTTGAAAGCTGTAAGTTAAAGAAAATTCGCAGTTATGATGACTTTTATATTAGTTTTTAATCGCAACTCAATCGAAAATAAAAACTTAAAGCGGATTTATCTCAAAGAGAAAAAAATAACTCATTTATCTTTATTTAAAAGTCTAAGGCTTTTTTTCTATTGTGCCAAATGTTTTGAAATTTTTTTCTTACCAATTGCTATTAGTACACGTAACAAAAGTTGGTATGCGTTTTTGAATCAAAGCAATACTTTATTTTAAAAAAAATAGTGGATTTTAGAATTTGTACCTTTTTAATGGATTTTAAATAAGCATACAGAAAGAAAAATTATTTTACGAATATGAATCCTTTTGCAGAAAGCCGATACCAACTTATGTTATAAATAGTTTGATGTAATTGTAAATCACACTTTATGTATGTGCATCTATTACTCTAGGAAGAGTAGCATTTTAAAATCCCTTCATAAATTAAAATTTAAAAGAAAAACGAAATGGTTACTTTTTTGGGTATTTTGAGCACAAAAACTGTTTTATGTACTCCATATACATCGGTTACAAGCGAAAAAAATTGAAAAAACCACTAAATCAAAGATTTTTTTTTATAAATCATACCATGTCCCCTTAATTTGAAATGTTTCAAGTTGAAATATCACAGGATCTTTTTTCAGCTTTAGTTTTTTATTTAGTTTAGTTTTTATGGAGGGAGGAGCCATTGGTGATAGATTCTATAATTTTTGTTCATTATCGGGTGATATCTCATAATGGAAGCAGGTAAATATTTTATTATCCTGTCTTCCACATCGCGCGACAGAAGAACTATAAATGAAGTAATCCCAGGATCGTTTAAATTTCAATAAGTAAAAATTAAGATATTAATAAATGTGGTGAAATATAAACTCTTCCGTACATTTTAATATAAAGTTGTTAAAAATTCTTTTATTATTTTTCCTCTTTGTTACTTTTAGATCTTTTTAATTCCTATAAAAGTATTTACAACTATGCACTGAAAGTGCATTTAACATGCTACTGAAATATCGATGTTGAGACTCTAATGCCAGAAAATAATTTCCCTTTCATTTTCACAATTAGACACCAAGAAGATATTTTTTAGGTTACTCATTGCTTTTTAAAAATCAACGATAAATTTAGTTATAAAAATTTGTTATAATAGTATTAAATTCCTCTTTTAATTCGATTGGATTTAAGTAAAATGGATAAAAAAATTAAGGGTTTTTTTTAATCGATTGATCTATTATAATATTCAATACGTAATCAAAGATTCAATGAACATTGAAATATAATCAATTTATTAAGAATTTTACAACCGTTTGAAAACTACTATGTTTATCTTAACCCTTTGAGCGGTCCCTTTTTCCCCCAAAAATGTTCCAAAAAAAGAAGGTATATTTTTTATTGCATATAACTAAGCATAATATTTAACAGAAAGTGAAAATGGAAGCATATTACTTTAATTTTCCATTTTAAAAATTTCCCAATACTTTTTTTTTTTATTTTATGTAGAACACAAAATCCTTTAAATGTTTGCTTTTTATTAATACACTCAGCATGCTATGAAGAATGTTTCATATAAAAGAATTTCTCTCATACTTACAAAAAAATTCATTTTCGTACATCTTTTTCAAACGATTGAGGTTTGTGTGCGTATATATATGCACAAATAATTTGAAGTACGGTGTAATACTAAGTCTTACGTCGCAATTGGGGGAGGGGCAGAGATAATATCGGCTTTTTTGGATTATCTTTCCATAATTGTTTCTTCTCAAGCAACTAATTGCACATTGTCTTGCTGCATCTGCTTGGGGCTGCGGTAGCCCAATGGTAAAGGTACCGGATCATGGCAGGCATGTCATGAGCTCGAGCCCAGTACCACTAAAGACCCGCCGTACAGGGCAGCGATGCACGTTAAATCTGTCAAGAGCTGAAACGTCCTCCCGTTGGTGTGGTGTGGTAGTTTGGAGAGGGTGGTGCCAGCTCAGGTGTCGTCCACATCACTTGACCATGGTTCAAAATTACGTGGTCCGTCGCCAAAAGCCCTCGTGTAGCTAAAACAGTGCGACGTTAATATTCACTCACTCACTCACGCCAATATCTGTTCTTTATCGAACATTTTCAGTAATACAAATTCCTGCCTTCTAAAGTTCCCACCTTCACCACAAAGAAAATCCCCCCAAAAGAAGTATTTCATTACTATGGATAAACTACATCTCTTAAAAACATTAGCACCAATAAACTCACTATAAAAAACTAAAATTTGTACAAATCAAGGATAGAAAGAAGAAAATATCACTGCCCATACAGCGTACGGGAATACCGATTGTGGCCATTTTCGGTAGCCCTAACGGTGAACCAGCAAACCAGTTAAGGGTTCAAATCTCTACAACGAATATCACTAACCTATGGCATGCATGCCATAATTTGGCAAGCGGTAAAATTCTCGGTGGCACTCTCCAAAGTTACCACAGATAAAGTTAAATCCGCCTTGTCCGTACTCTCAGCAACTCACGCATTCACGA
Source organism: Trichonephila clavipes (assembly GCA_019973935.1). NCBI lineage: Eukaryota > Metazoa > Arthropoda > Arachnida > Araneae > Nephilidae > Trichonephila > Trichonephila clavipes. The sequence goes on along the minus strand of BMAU01017210.1, from coordinate 1,129,958 downwards.
TTATGAGTATTATTTCAATCCAAAGTAGAATTTATTTTGATGCACGTCGAGGGCTATAGGTTACGTCTAACTTTACGACACATTCTCAGTTTTACTGTAAAAACTCGAATGTTATTTGTTTTTAATTATATTGACGATTCTTACCTACATAATTAATCAAATTGTGGTTAAAAAATTTGATACTAGCGGCTTTCAAGATTCTTAGATGAATATAAACATGGATTCATGCAACAAAAAAATGCGCTGTTATGTGTGCTATGCCACGAAAGCGTCGTTAAGTGTGCAAAAACATTTTCAAATTAAATATCAGTCCATATTTAGGATTCCTCTGAGAAATGTAATGATGAAAGACATGCTGCTGGATGTAAGAAATAGCTACATTTCTTTGTCAAAAAATTGGGGTCGAACTAATGATGTTTAGTTATTACTTTAATAAATATACATATGCTTAAAAATACATAACAATAAGTACAATTTTAATTTTTTGTTTATTTAGAAGGAATAGTTGTATTTTATGTTTTTTTTTATATTTTTATGTTAATATCTTTAACCTCTTAATTGGTTTGCCCGTACTCCATACGGGCCACCGAAAGCAAGCTGTAACTGGCCTGCCCGTAAGCTGTACGGACAGTGATGCTTTTTTCTTTCTATCTGTCATTTGCATATATTTTTAATTCTTACAGTGAGATTATTAGTGCTAGTGTGTTTTTAAGAGATGTAGATTCTTCATAGTACTGAAATACTACTCCTCTTTCGGGATTTGATTTTTCTTGAAGACGGGAATTTTTCATTGAAAACAGGAATTTAGATTCTAGAAAATATTCGATTAGGAACAGGGATCGGAAGGGCAATGTGTAATTTGTTGCTTGAGAAGAAATGGAAATGGAAAGATAATCCAAAAAAGCCGATGATTTCTGTATTTCTGTCCCCATTGCAAAGTAGACTGTGTATTACAGCATGCTTCAAATTATATGTGTATACATATGCACACACTCACAAAATCCTCAACTGTTTGAAAAAGAGGAACGAACATTAATTTTTTTTTGTAAATATGATACATATATTCTTTTAAGATATACGAATCATTATTCGTAGCATGCAGAGCGTACTTATAAAAAGCAAACATTTAGGGACTTTTGTGTTCCACAATTATAAAATTAAAAAAAGTGGGAACATTTAAAAATTGAAAGTTAAAACAATTTTTTTTCTACTTTCGCATTCTGTTATGTGTGTTATGCTTAGTTATATCCAATAAAAACATATGCCTTTTTTTAAAAACATTTTGGGAGGAAAAATTGAATGTTTAAATGATTCATAATTCATTCATAATTAACATATAATAAAACTATAAATCTGTATTTTTGACCTCTCTTCACTATCTCTGCATGCACTGCCGAGAAGGAATAGAATTGTTTTAAATATGTCCTACTGTGAAGCATCTTGAATTAAATTAGTATATTGATAGGCAAACAACAGCTACATGGTTGCTGACCTCTGCTCTACAACATATTTACACAACTTCCATTTTCTCTTAGTAAATACTTCTTTGTTTACTGATGTGATTCAGTGGTGCCCATTCAAAGAGCGAATTTAAAGAACAGGAATAAAACAATGCTAAAATTCCTAGATACTGTCAATGATCGGTTACGTAACTGGAAAACTTTTAAGCACATAGAAAACCTCACACAATAAGAGGTTTGACACACCAAAAATGAGACTGGTCCAATAAATCATTGTACTTACAGAATTAGTTCTCCATGACAGTATCACCTTCAAAGTAGTTCTCCTCAGCATTCACACACTTTTGCATTCGGTGCGGCCAATGCTGAAAAAGGTTCTGGAACGAGGCTTTTGGAAGGCTCTTCATTAGATTCTCCGTTTTTCCTGAACCTCTTCAACTGTGGTAAAATGGGTTCCTTTAAAGCAAGATTTAATCATAGGAAATAAAAAAAATCGCATGGGGTCAGATCAGGTGAGTACGGAGGATTCCCAATCACAGTAATGTTGATTGATAGTCTGACCGCTGATGCGAGTGGGAACCCACTCATATCACGAAGCTGTAATCGCTGACCTTGGACGTCCAGCAGGTTCATCATCGTCCACACTGACCCTTCTGCCTGAAAACCGCTTATTCCATTCAAACACATGACAAGACAAAGTTTGATCTCCATAAGCTTCGGTTAATATTTGAAATGTTTTCGTGGCTGATTTCTTGAGTTTCTCAAAAAGCTTGATGCTGATACGACATTTTTCCTGCAGAATGCAGTTGAATGTGTTCACTCAATGACGCAGTACTCCTAATTGGCGTGATCAGTTTGATGAAACTGGCTACATGGATTGGGGAGGTACGTAGGATGACGTCACAAAAACAGTTGTTGCCAATTCTACTCTTTTTCCAAGCTACATACTTAGTCTCGTTTTTGCGGTCGTTGGTGTTTTTTCCAAATCGTGATTTTCACAGTTTTCGTGCCTCTGAAAACCTTACAGGAGTGTGAAAGTGTTAATAAACGTCTCACTATAAAACAACACGAGGGCTACTAGTGACGGAACTCGTATTATTGAATCTAGGTCGATTGGTGAAGACGACACCTGAGCATATAAAGTTAAATCTAAGCGTTTTGTGTCTGTCCTATACGAAAATTTCGGATTCTTGAGGCTTTTTTTATGAGTCAACTATTGCCTTATCTGCGGAATCATACGCTAAGTAATAATGTCATTTTCTGGGATCATAGCATTGAAAGAAAATGAAATTTTTCTAACCAAATTATCAAGATATCTTTTTATTTTAACAGAAAATATAAATCACAATATAACACAATCCTATATATAACTGTATTTCGATTCACCAACCTACATACTAAATTGAATTAAAACTGCTCATTGGCTTTTAAGCTACCTAATTTTAAGTTAAACTAAATTTCATATCAAATTAAATTATTTAATTCAAATCTCAAGAATACTCAATTTAGTAGAGAATAATAAACTACCGTATTTACTCGAATCGAAGCCGCACTATTTTTTCAGCGTTAATGCTACTGAAAACTGGGTGCGGATTAGAATGGAAGACAAAATATTTATTCGATGGACAAAATTGAGTTTCCACCTCTTTCAAAAGGAAATACATAACTGTCCATTCTAGCCACTTGAATCGAAGACTTATCCCATTCCACGGTTTATCTCCAGTATTTAATTAATCCTAAACATCGTTAACTGCTCGTATTTAGGGAAAATTTTTGTATACGCTCTCTCTTTCTTTTAATTACCTAAACATCAAAACATCTGTAATAGCATCAAGGCGAGTTCACTATGATGCAAATATGAAAAGAGAGGCAATTTTATAAGCAGAAGGAAAAAAAACGGAAACAGAGCAGTGGCTTCAGAAAATTTGACACAGATTAAACAAATATACACCAATGCCGTAAACAAAACGGTATAATTTTTCCTTATAATTTCTATTGACCTGATGGTCAATGACCTGGCATTTGATAAATAAATTTTTCCTTATAAATGTGTGTTCAAAATAGACTGTAATAATTATTTAAAGTTTATCTATAATTCATTATTTTTAAAAAAATGTTGCATAAAAAATGCATTGGATGGCACGGCAGATGACACCGTGTGAGAAAAGGTCAACGCAAGGCCCAATTCCGACGTCAACTGTGACACTGGGAGCGACGAATAATTTTCGATACATGATACTCATGGTTAAAGTAATTATAGGTTCATGTAGCTAATTGAAATATTTTAATACTGGTAACTTATTATTATTTCGCATTAATTTTTTTAGTTTCTTAAAAACCGGATATCGATGAGCTTTTTATACAATTTTTTATTTTTTCTCAAAGACGCGTAGGGAATTGGGGGTACGACTTAGAATCAATGGCGGTTTAGATTCAAGTAAATACGGTACATACATATTTAATAGGATTTCGCTCAGTTTTATAAATGGAAAGGATGAAGTTTGGCTGGCCAGAAAACTTGATAAACATCACTTTTCAAAGCTGTCCTAAGTCAGCAATGTTTATAATATTGTAGCATCCATATTTTTTTTAAATTATAATATCTGTTTTTGTATGTTTTATTTATTTTTAGTGTTCTAATGATTTCTGTCTCTATAGTAGAAAATAATTAACTATATATAATGTGATGAATCCCCTCCCCTTCAAGTGTCAGTTGGGGTGGAACCTACCAGAACAACTCAACCCGCCTCGCGCATAAGGACTTTGACTTCGACTCCGGTGAACATACGAAGAACCACGTGAAGGAACGACGCACTGGCTCCTGATCGACGTAGAAAATAGGACTCGTTTTGTCATGGCTTGGAGTACAGACGGCTTTGCTGAATATTGAAATAAGATATATGATAAACGGCTGCACGTGTCATTTATCCTGCAAATCTTAGAATTACTTCAATACATGATACATATATATATACAGGAACTTTACTGATTGCACAAGTAACATAAGTGTAAGCTAAGAGCTTAAATATATAAAAATATATAAAGGCAAATATTGTAACATTCTTAAGTATTTAAATAAAGCCATTGACTTTTTAATGCATCTATGTCTCAAAACGCAGTTGAAAATATGAAAGCTGGAAAGATAAATCAAACGAATTTGTTAAATGGTTACAGAATACTGAGTAAAAAAAAGAAAATCGGGCAATGAAAATATATATATATTTCGTGTGTGTGTATCTCTTCAGCTACCAACATTCATTGTTAAGTATAACTTAATATTGCAAAAAAAGAAATACAACCAGGGGACATGAAAATTATTTTTTCGTATGTTTGTGGCTTTTATTTATTTATTTGCGTAAAAAATGCGTATGATTGCTTATATATGTATAGTTTATAATTTGATTAAAAGTTGAAATTAAATTTCATTTTGGATTTTTTTATCAGTTATTGGGTTAATTTTCTGCATTTTATTTTATTTAATAGAAAGCTATCATAAATTACCTTTGGTTCAATGATGAAATATTTGACCAATTGTCATTAATTTTACCAAATTGGTGCTGAATTTTTTTTATGAGTAAATTGTAATTCATCTTTAAGATGGTTTAAATTTCTCTACAAGAACAATTTTCAGTCATTTCTATTGAAAATGGGGTAGATAAATTATATAAAATCCATCAATCCTCTTGCTTAATTTTTATGAGTTGTGTGAGTAATTTTTACGCATTAATTCTTACTTTATTCAACTTAATTTTTATTTTAATTCAATTCCTACTATTAGCTCACACTGTCTAATACACTTAGAAGCACTCAATTGAGCTGACATTTTATATACATGATTATTTTGGATGACAATACAGTTATTTTATTATAATTAATAAAAATTAATTGGTTAAAACTAATTATTTAAAGAATTACAAATACAGCCACGTTGACATTGTTTTTGGCGACTTGTGTCAAAACTTGAAAAGTTTTTTTTCTCACGTTTGGGCGCATTCAGTTGGACTGAAATTTTATATACACGATTGTTTTGGATGACAATACGATACTTTAATGACATATAAAAATTAATTACCTCTTAATGTTGTGATTCTGTCATATGTATATACGTATTTATATTAATCGTAACTATTTAATAAAAAGTAGCTAAAATGAAATTTTTCTTTGTTGATCTAAGTAGGAATCGACTTAAATTTTTTTTTTATATTACTTGTGTAATATATTTTTCATTATCCCTACTACTTTAAACTTTTTTGAGAGTCGCTCCTATTCCTATAAATATTATAGAAATGCAGTTGGAAGAAAGTCAAATTCCTATTAGGGAAAATTACAACCGTATTTTTTATCGGGTTGGTAGGTGATGTAATAAACTTTTGGTCTCTCTCACTCTGAACTTGAAAAGTAAAACAAAAACAAATTACATCTTAAGGTAAATATAATAACTTAACAGGAATGAATATATGAATTTTTAAACTGAAATTAGGAATTTATTCCAATCGTCTACGAAACAGTCAAGCCAAAACCGAAATATTGGTTGGCAGCTGTTCATCTTTAGAAATTGTTTTCCTGTTCATAACATTAATCCCTTTTCTCAATTGCGTTTTAGAACGCTGTTAAACATAAAACTAAAAAAAATGGAAATATATATTACTTCCGCTATTTTCATATTAACATAAGATACTTTGGTAAAATAATATGGACGCACTGGAAAAAATAGATTCTACCGTGTGGAGTAAGTGAGAGTGATAGTTATATTTACGTCGTTCTATAAAGCTACTAGCGGACTATTGGTGACGGACCTCACAATTTTGAACCATTTTCATGTGACGAGGACAATACCTCAGCTAGCACTCTCTCTCTCTCTCTCTCTCCTAATTTCCTTACCACACCAACGGGAGGATGTTTGAGACTCGACATATTTAACTTGCATCAAATCCCTCTGCACGGTGGGTCTTCAGTTTTACTAAGCTCGATTTCATGACATACCAGCCGCGAGATCATGATCTTGACCCTTAGGTTACCGTGGCCTTTCGACCGTACAGAATTGCAAACCCTTACAAAATGTAAAACTGAAAAAAATAAAAAGAACCTCTATCTTTTTATCCATATATTTCATTATGATATATTATACAGATGCAGTGTTATAAATAGATATATACTAATAAAAAATATTTTACCATTGTGCAAATTAATTTATTCTTAATATTTACAAATTTAGTATTGGAAGAAAAGCTCTCAATTTATTACCATGGTAAAATGTATTATATTTAGTTATTTTAACTGATCTTAACATTGCTCTCTATTCACATCAATATTTACAACGTATCAGTAGAAAACAATAGTTTAAACATCAGATATATTTCTACATGTAATTGCTGCCTTTTGGCAATAATCTGTAATCTAACTAACAGAATATATGATTTCAGATTAAACGAGAAAAATTCTGTGGGGCTTTGCTACACTTTTGATATTTACTAAAATCAGAGTTAAATGGATTAAACTCATGTAGCGTCATAGTCGCATGTTTTCAGCCAATCAGTTCAAATATTTATGTAACGCCATAGGGAAATGATAGCCAGTTAATTATTTCACGAGCTTTGGTACTACTAACTTTTGCTTTTTACAGAAGCTTTCTTCTAAAAAGAAATAATTTGTCAACAATGATAATGCACATGGTTAAGCAAATTGCATTGGATTTAAAAAATCATGCATGATGTAATAATATTTTTTAATTTTGAAAAATTTTAAAGAATTTTAATATATTTGAAGATATTTACTAAATTATTACATACGAAATTTGATTAAACTTTGTTTTAATAAATTTTTTATTAATGTCTGTTTTGAATTCAATGGAAAACACGTAATTTTCTAAGTACATGCGACCTCATAGTCACATTATAAGGTAAGCATTATGTTTCCAGCCAATTAGATCATGCGATGAGCTGTTGCCAATTTTTTGCTTTTAGTAGAAACTTTCATTTGTAAAAGTATATATTTATTACAAAAACAACGCATAAAAATACATGAGTTAGAAGTTCTCGTATAATGCAGGGTGATTCATAAGGAAGTGTACACTTTTCTGAGGCTGTAAAACAGCATCAACCAAAGAGTTGACAAGCACCAACCAAAGAGTTGATAACACAATTGCAGAATGACATTGACAACTTCATTATCCAATTGGATGGTGCACAACCCCACTGGTCAGGCAACGCGCACGATTACATCGATGAAATAACTCCCTCAAAAATAGATTGGGTGAGAGGTGAACTGTCTCATGCCACTCACAAACGGGTACCAAGAAGTCCTGACTTAACACCTTGTAATTCCTTCCTCGTTAAGGACAAGGTATTTGTCCCTCCCCTTTCTGTTGACTTAGAGCAGCAGAAACAGCGTATCACAGTCGCTATCAATGGACTTGATTCAGATACCTTAACACGCATTTGATCGGAAATGGATCACTGGCTCGATGTGTCTCGTGTGACTAAGGATTCACACATAGAACATCTGGGACTGTCTCTAAAGAAACTTAAAATAAACCCCTACGATTCTGTTACAAAAAAAATCTTACATCATTCTTGATTAATAGTGCAGTGAAACTGCACACTATTTTATGAATCACCCTGTATAAGAATATATTTTATTTAATTTTGCAAAGAGTTTTTCCCTAATGTTTAAACCGTTTCACTCAGCTTTAAAATTGTATCTAAATTTTATAAGTAAAACAACAAGTCTAATGTCAGTTTTGAGTTCAATAGAGAACACGTAATAGCCTTTATCATGTCATGAACTTAACATATGGTTCATTCTGAGATAAAAAAATTATTTATGGGACTCTGAATACTGAATTGGCTATAGTTTTAGTTGTACGGATACGAATTCGTTTCAAATGCGTAGGATTTCTATCGAATTTGGTGTCTTGAATAGCAGCCAAATTATTGGAGAAAGGATTCCAGTCCAGAAAAGGAAATCGAAATCTCGCCTAACTACGTATAAAAAAATAAAGACGTTTCAGGAGAATTTTTGTAAAAGTGTTGTGAGGTCTAGGTATTTTTTCAATTCTTGCTATTAACTCATACTCTCTATATATTTATCTTGTTCAAATTTTCAATCGTTAATAAAATACTTTCTATTCAGTTAATCCAATTCAAATAAATTTTTTTAAAACTTGTAGTGGATGACATTTGATTAATACAGTTTTTTCAAATATTAATACATTAAGTTTTATATTTTAATTTTAAATTTATTCTGTGTTATTTTCGTTGTTGTTACAATTAGTGGCAACAGATGGTGCCAGTACGTTTTCCTAACAAAGTAGGAATTGATGTTACGTGTTTTTACTCTGATTCCTTTCCCATCATTATATTTCATTCTATCGATTCTACATCTTCCAGTGTCTCCGAGATTATGATCTGAAATAGATTTATGTAAATAAAGTAAAGCATTGAGGGGGTAGGCTATTTTTCAAGTTTTAAATGTAATATCTATATCAGACAGAATCGAAATAACTTACTAAATTTTAGAAATATGTGATAGATATAAATTTATTCTGTATAATCTGACGTATAACTCGCTCTTTTAATACAAAAAGTAAAATCAAAATTTTCGGGTGCGCATTATACGCCGGATAATAAAGTGATTGCTTAAAAAATAAAGAAAAGATAAAACCATAAGAAAGTTAGATTTTTGTATGCACGTTAATATTGTTTAGTTAACCCTTTATCTACCGCATTATGATTTACTGCTCTTTTTTTCATGCAGTATTTTTTTAATCATTACATTGAAAATTAAGGAATATACATAAACAAAATAGTCAACTTTGAGAAATTTAATCCGTTAGAGCTAATTAATTAATTAAAGATACTCAACTGTAAAATTAATTATATTCACTGTTCCCTTAAAATACAGATCGTTTTCTATTCTCTTAAATACAAAAAGAAAAAAGAAAAAAAGGAAAGATCTTTTGACTATATATAACTACTTTTCCGAACAAAAATGACAATCTTCACAATCCGATCAAAATGTCAGGTGAAAACGCAATTTCTGCTATAAAACTGTTCGCCTTGCCCGCTAAAATACTCATCATAGAACCCCCGTTCTGTCATATATCTTGGAAGAGTGGATTTAAAAGAATATCCCTGCTAAGTATCCTCAGAGTATTCGTAAAAATGGTTAGTCAATGAAATTTCAAGGTAAGTGGTACTTATAAGTACCGTCGGTAGATAAAGAGTTAAAGGAAATGGCGAGCTTTCATTACTGGATTACAGGGAAAATACGTCATATTCGTCTTCGTTATATCTTCATGCACATCATTAAATCTACACTCTTCAAAAGTAAAATTGCAACACCAAGAAATAATGCACGTAGTGTCATGTAAATTTCAGGAGAGATAGTGGTGAAATGGATATGCAAATGATTAATTTTGCGCCAGCAGCTGATTACGCGGTACTCGTATTCGGGCTATAAAGGCCAGCAACTTCCCCTTCTCATAAACAGCATCTGATTTTTTTTTGCGTAGCATTTGCGACTTCCGAAGAATCGTAGAAAATACCTCTGAGTTCAATATCATCAGTTAAAAACCGGGAAACGTGAGCTTTTTTCCGAACTTCATGAGCTGGGCTTGTCGCTGCGCACAATAGTAACTCGTGTTGGGCCCAATGCGAGTACCATTCAACGCTGTGTCACACGAAGGACTCAAGAAGATCTAAGTGCACGCCGAAGGGGAAGTGGTACACACAGGAGTACGTCAAAGCGCCCATACTGCGGTTTCACCAGTTGACTATTTAAGACCCTTTCTCTACGGCACGTGACATCCGAAGCCGGTGACCCCCAGGAGCATGTAGATACGCGTGTATTCAAACCGTACACAACAGATTGCATGAAGAACAGTTACGTTCACGGGTACCAGCAACAGGAGTACAAATGACCTCTCATCACATGGATAGACACCTGGTAAGGAGCCATCGTCATCGTACCTGGACCATCGAATGACATCGGGTATTGTTCACAAATGAATCTCGTTCCTGTCTGTGGTGGAATGACGACCATCGACGGGTATGGCAGTGATTCGGAGAACGCCACGAACCAATTCAGTTCACCGAGCGTCAGACCGATCCTACATCTGGCATCATGGTTTGAGGTGGCATAGTATTTGATCACATGATACCTCTGGTATACATTGACGACTGTTTTACAGTGGACCGCTGCGTCACACAAGTTGTAGAGCCTGTTATTCTCCCCTTTTTGCTGGGTGCATCCAACACGGTATTCCAGCAAGACAAGGCTAGGCCACATGTCACACGGCGAGCTTTTAACAGTCTGACTGGATTTGACATCCTTTCCCTGGCCGGCAAACTCTCCAAATCTGAACCGCATCGAACACCTGTAGAATCGCATTGGAAGTGACATGTACCGAGGACCTCTAACGCAAACCGCAAATAATTTGCGCACAGCAGGGGATTTGGCTTGGAAACGGTTACCTCGGGCAACTATCAATAGTCTAATAGGTAGAAGGCATCGCCGGACTGAGGCCTGTATAGCTGCCTGAGATGGGCACATTAGATACTGAATAAATTGATTTACAATGACTTTGATAAATTGACTGGAATAAATTGGTTTACAATGAATTTTACACTGTGTGTTAAAAAATTCCACGATTAAATCTCGAATCTAAGCAGCATTATTTTTCCAATATTAATACTGCTGAAAGCCGCCCATCCGATGTCGTGGTTAGTGACGCTGACTGCGGTGCCGTAGGGCCTGGATTCGAATCTCGGAGAAGGCATGGATGTTTGTGTGTGTATTGTAATCCTTCATGACTTAAAATTTCTTCGGGGTTTTTTGTAATGTGTACTTCATGCTTACTTCTCTCTGTGTCAACCTCCGTGGGATACTTAGTGGTGCATGAGAATTTCTAAATGTTCTCAATAAAAAAAAATACTCCTGAAAATCGGGTACGGCTTAGAATTGAAGGTAAAACATTTCTTGGATGGGGGAATTTGAGTTTCCACCCCTTTCAAAAAGAAAAATGTAACCGTCAATTCTAATCACTTGCATCGATGACTTACCCCATTCCGCAGTTTACCTCCAGTATTCAGTCTATGCTAAACATCGTTGTCCGGTCGTATTTAGGAAGAAAAATTTTTGTGTACGCTTTCTTTGAATCACGTAAACATAAAAGATATCCGTAAGACCAATCAAGACGAGTTTGCTATGATTCAAGTATGGAAAGAGTAGAAATTTTATATGCAGAAAGAAACGGAAACAGAGCAGTTGCCACTGAAAATTTGATACGGATAGAACAAATTTACATCAATGGCATAAGCAAAATGATTTAATTTTTTCTTATGAATGTTCAATAGTCTTTACTAATTCGTTTATATTCTTCGGAAATGCATTCTGTTACAAAAAATGTTGTATAACAAATGCATTGGAGGGCATGAAAGACGATACCGAGAGGGAAAATTTCGAGCCTGACGTTTAGAGTAATGATGGGTCCATGCATGTATTTAAAAGTTTTTAATACTGGTAAAATAAATTAAATATTCATTTCTCATTAAATTTTTTTAAAGATTTCTTAAAGTATCTGAATACGTTCGGAACCGTGATTTTAAAAAAGCGCATAAATGGATAATGTTCTTGATATTTAGTGCCATTTAGATTAGAATACATGTATAAAATTGTTTTAAGAACATTCTGACAAAAAATTATTTAAATACAATATTTCGGGGAAAAAATTAATTTAGAATAATCTTTTTTCAAAATTGTCTCCTTTTGTGAAAAATGCTTCTATTATAATAATATTTTGCCTGTATGTAGCTCAGACCTCTGTACAGAGGCTCAACTATGATTTTGACAGGCAAATATACAGGCAAAATATTATTATAACAGAAACATTTTTCACAAAAGGAGAATATTTTGAAAATGGGTCACTGTATTAATTTTTTGTCAAAATATTGTATTTAAATAATTTTTTATTGTAATACTATTCTAAAAACAATTTTATATACATTTCCTAATCTAAGTGACAATAAATATCATAAATATTATCCATTTATACGCTTTTGTAAAATCACGGTTCCGAACGTAGTCGGATACCGTAAGTATCGGATATTGATAAGCCTTTTACACAGTTTCTTTTTTTACATTTTTTCTCAAAAACATGTAGAGAATTGGGGATGTTGCTCAGAATCTCGATGACGTCTTAGATTATAGAAAATTGGGTATATTGCAAAATGATGTTTATCCAAAAAGAAATATGGTACAAATTTGGATGCATTGGCATGCGCAGTTGTCCAATCATTACTCCCCACTCATCCCCAGCTGACTTCACCCCCTTCCATTGCCAGATCCCCTCAATTGAATGTAAACGCAAAAATTTCCTCCGCACAGCAGCATAAATGTGCGAAGACACTTGCACCGTTTTTTTTCTACTTAATTTACTTATTTTCTTCTTTTCTTTTCTACCCCTTTGCTTTTGAGAGAATGCAAGCTGCTACCACACTGTTCCAGATATATTTTTTCTTTTTTTCTTATTCAGTTTTCGTCTCTCTCTCGCACGCTTTTTATTTTATTTTTTTGTTTTGTTTTGGAAGAGCCAGAAATTTGTTTTAACGATACATACACACACATGCGACGCGTGGAAACATCTTGTATTTTCTTTATTGGATTTTTCCCCTTTCCCACTGTGATGTTTTTGTTTATGAAATAACAACAAAAAGAATTGTATATGGTAAAGTATTTCTCTGGTAGAAAAATTGGAAAGAAAAGTCTTCGTGACGTTTTTGAAAGAGCCGATAATATTCGATTGAAAAGAGATGCGTCCTTTTTGAGAGTGTGTTTACAGAATTAACTTTTTTCGACTGTTTTTGTTCCGCCGGTCCTGGAATTCCGATATCATATTAGTTATTTTGTTCGAGACATATAAGATACGTATCATACTTAATTCTTCTGGTTTCCGACATCTTTGAGAAGTAAAAAAGGTTTCACAATTTTTAAATCTTATAGTAACAGGAACTTCTATAACAGTAAGGATGATTAAATCGAGACTTACAAAGCAATTCAAAAGTACTACAATATATATTTTCTTTAAAAATTTAAAAGATATGTGTATATATATATATATATATATATATATATATATATATATATATATATATATATATATATATATATATATATATATATATATATATATATATATATATATATATATATATATATATATATATATATATAATATTGTTATAAATTGACTACTCGACAGCCTGACAAATTAATCAATAAAAAGAGAGAAAGCATACAAAACAGGTCTCAATTAGTCGATTCCTAATTTAGGTCCAGGTGTCCAGGTTTAAAGTATCCGAAAGTAATGGCTTATTATTACGGAACTACACATCAGAATGAAATAAACTGTTCAGCCATGGATTGGAAAACCCTTGGAGATTTTTTGGTCTAGTCCGATCGACCGCACGTGCGTGCATTATTCGGCAATTGCAGGCGATAAACTTTTTACACTGACTTTATTAGATGTGGACGCCACAGTAAAAGGTGCAGTACGTACTTTGGTTAACGGAATTGAAATCAGTCACGCGTGTACAGTGACGTGCACTAGAGCTGGTGCTGAAGTCTATTGTAACCATTTTACATTCTACAAGGCAAAAGGAACAGATACTACTCATTCTGATAGTGAAGTTGAGGCTATGTTTATTGCTTTAAATCAATTAAGAGCTCGGAAGAGTTATTTTCCTCGGGCTGTTATTTTGTCTGATAGCAAAGCCTCTTTGCAAGCTATCTCCAACAATAGAGTTTTCGCTTCCGATCGAATTTATGAATGTAGGTAGATTCTCAACACTCTCTAACAGACTCAATTGTCTTGCAATGGATTCCTGTTCGTTGTGGCATCGAGGGAAACGAAAAAAACACCGATTTCCTGGGAAAGAAGGGAACGACTATTCAACAAGTCACTAATAACCATATGACTTTTATATATAATTCTGCAAACCTCCTAAGGAAATTACAATTTAAGAAGAGGTTTGCCACCTACCTATCAAATGAAGCTAAGGGAAAGGCCTGGAAGTGTCTCACTAGTTCAAAGCCAGTCATTCCAGAATTTTTTCGTACTATAGCCATGACGTTATTTTGTCTTTTGATTGGACATGATTGTTTGAATCTCATCTTTTTAAAATTCGACTAAAGAACGCGTCAGCTTGTACTCTTTGTGACTGGAGAGTTCATGGATAAGGACCATATTGACGGATGCACTGTTTTATTATCTTATAACTCTATTGTTCTAAACCGGGTGAACTCAACATTTTTTCTGCTGGGCCGCATACATATGTTAGTTATTTCACGCGGGCCGCAACATGAGAATAAATGAGGGAGGAGGGATGCTTTAAGACCAAGATAACACAGAAACTTTAAAATGTGGAAAATTGATCAAAATATTAAAACTCCTGTTTTGAATTTTTTAATTATTTTTTAAATTTTTTATTTTTATCACTGTATTTTTCTAAATTGGAAACACTTAAGAATCACTCCTTCAGAATTTCTGCATCAGTTTCCATATTATTACCAATAATATAGCAATATAGCATCTCTTAAAAGAGGTCTTCGAGGAAATGTGTCATTGAACACGATTCCTGTTTAGTGGTATTTTTTAAATGCAATAATTTCGTGACAAATCTAACAATTACTGATCCATGCCTTTTTTTCATTATAAAATAGTCAACTTCCTAATCATGTTAAACAACCAATTTTCTTCGACGATTTTTCTCTTGCAAAATATGAAAGATTGTTAAAAATTAATTCCGCTCATAAAATGGTCGCTACTCCACTGTTGTCTTTTCTCACTAATCAGAAAAAAAATATCAATTCGTACCCATACGTCATCGACAGCAAAAAGCACAATTGATATAACTCATTTCTTAAAAAAGAATTTCCCACAAATTTTTTATAAATAAATGGATTTCTCAGAACAATGGGCCATGACGGGCCACTTAAAAATGTCCGGTGGACCCCGCAGGTAGAGTCTGGCTGATCTAAATATTGGAAAGCTAGATGAAGACTAATGGCCTAGTGGCCAAATATCTAGCAATTGTATGAATAAATAAATAAGCTTTTGCCACAAGCAACCCTTGTTATATCAGTTGTCAAAAGATAAAATAACAATGCTATCAAAATTGATAATTGGCTGTTAAACGCACAATATACAGAAAACAATGCTTTTCACTTCTCTTACATGATAGGGCCCCAACCAGTAACTACCGCGTAGAATCAATCGAACTTATTCACAAGCAATCCTTGCAATATCACTTGTCAAAAGATATAATAGAAATGCTGCTAAAATGCAAAGTTGGCCACGAAAAATACAAGTAAGACACCTATTGGAAAAAACCGAAATTACTCTTCGAACAACTCAATACTATTAGTGCCATCTACAAGTGCTGTGTGAAGGGATAACATAATTGTTTTTTTAAGCACATGAACTTTTTTGTGAAGTAATATATAAGATACGATGTATTAGTATTTATCAAACATTTGAAATAATTTTTATTTTTTTAAAAAAGGGGCAATGATATCCAAATACGTATCAAATATATTTATACAGAGAAAATTGATTTAAGACGAAATTGAGGGGACTGAAATTTATTTTTCGTGTTATAAAAATTTCGCGTCAAAAGAATATTTAAAAAATATACGTTCAACAAAAATAAGTTTATTAGAGTACATTTTATTTACATAAAAAGTGTTTTTTTAGAGGTATAGAACTTTAAATTGCAATAAAACAACGATGTATTATTCGATTGACATGAATTTTTTTTATTCGAAAGATAATCTTGTGGCATTACATTTTAAATATGACTTCTGGCATATGACTGCCACGGCTGGCTCGGATGTAGTCCAATCTGGACGTCCAATTTTCGATGACTTTTTCCAACATTTGTGGCCGTATATCGGCAATAACACGGCGAATGTTGTCTTCCAAATGGTCAAGCGTTTGTGGCTTATCCGCATAGACCAATGACTTTACATAGCCCCACAGAAAATAGTCTAGCGGTGTTAAATCACAAGATCTTGGAGGCCAATTCACAGGTCCAAAACGTGAAATTAGGCGGTCACCAAAAGTGTCTTTCAATAAATCGATTGTGGCACGAGATGTGTGACATGTTGCGCCGTCTTGTTGGAACCACAGCTCCTGGACCCCATGATTGTTCAATTCAGGAATGAAAAAGTTAGTAATCATGGCTCTATACCGCGATCACCATTAACTGTAACGTTGTGGCCTTCATCGTTTTTGAAGAAGTACGGACCAATGATTCCACCAACCCATAAAGCGCACCAACAGTCAGTTTTTCTGGATGTAACGGTGTTTCGACATACACTTGTGGATTAGCTTCACTCCAAATGCGGCAGTTTTGTTTGTTGACGTAGCCATTCAACCAGAAGTGCGCTTCATCGCTAAATAAAATTCGCTTATTTAAATCGGGAACAACGGCAATCTCGTTTTGGGCCCATTCGACGAATCTACGCCTTGCTTGATGATCGTTTTGATGAATTGCCAAACCAAACTGAGAATAAATCACTTGACAGCTGTTAAATCGGTCGCCATCTTGGAAAGTAATGCCAACTTAAACTTCTATACCTGGAAAAAAACACTCTTTAGATATGTACCTATATACACTCAGGAACATTGAAAATAGCGACCCAAGAAGGAAGATAAGAACAATCACGAAACTTTGCTAATAAATACAGCGTAATGTGATATGCAAATGATCCAAGTTTTGTGCCAATACGCATGCTCATACACGCCGAGGTGGCGCTACAATCAGGAAGAGGGTGCTATATAAGCCAGCGCAAATTCGAAGGTTCATAAACGTGACGATTACCCGCCGATTGTAGGAAGACTTTGGTAAGCGAAACATGTCAGGTAAACGTGCTAGAAAACATTTCTCACAGTTAAGCGAGTTTGAGAGAGGCCTGATCATCGGGATGAAAACTGTAGGCTGGTCGACGCGCCGTGTTGCTGGTCAGGTCGATCGTTCGGAGTGTGTCTTTAGAAATTATTGGGAGCAGTGGACACGAGAAGGTACCCACGCGCGGAAAACCGGTTCTGGATTGATCAGGAAAACCACAAGAAGAGAGGATTGAAGGATAGTGCGGCAAGCACTTGTGGACCCCACATTGACTCGTTCAAGGATACGAGCAGACATAGGCGTAGCAATGGTTCCACAAACCATTTCCAGACACCTTGCAGAACCAAATCTTAAATCCAAGCGCCATTTCCTTGCACTCCCTTTAACACCGGAACATCGGCAACTGCGTCTAGAATGGTGCCAAGCCAGATCAATGTGGAATGTCACAGATTGGCAAAAGGTTGTGTTTAGTGATGAATCCCAGTTTGTTTTGAGGACAGATGATAACCGTGTACGGGTGTGGAGGCGCCCTGGTGAGCGGTACAATTCCCCCACACTGTTCTACGTCACACTACCCGCACAGCTAGTGTAATGGTCTGGGGGGGCATAGCCTGTGATAGCCGGTCCACTTTAATTGTGATACGTAGAACCTTAACGGGCCAACGTTACGTTGATGATATTCTTCAACCCCATGTAGGACCTTTCCTAAATGGTCTCCCAGGGGCAATTTTCCAGCAAGATAATGCTCGTCCTCATACAGCAAGTTTTTCTCAAGACTTCCTTCGTCATTTTCAGACTCTTCCACGGCCGGCCCTCTCCCCCGAGTTGTCTCCTGTAGAGCACGTGTGGGATCAGCTAAAACGGCAGATGCCATCGTGTCACTCTGTACATGATTTAGAGTTGGCTGTTCAAGATTTGTGGGCCCATCTGCCTCAGGACAATATAAGGTGTCTAATCAACTCAATGCCGGTCCGTGTGGCGGCATTTATTTCAGCTGTAGGTGGTCCAACGTGCTATTGAAGTTGCCCAATATTTGTGTCGTTGCACACCCTGTATTCGTTTAATTGTCTTGTTTTTGAGATCAAGTGAATCTCTCATCTGTGTCATTATGTGTATTAAATTTCATTTCAATCCGATGCTTTCTTCTTGGATCGCTATTTTCAATGTTCCTGAGTGTATGTTTGTATTTAATAAAAATTAATAAAAACAAAAGCATTCACAAGAACTTACAGAAAATTAATATACAAAATTTTAAAGCTTTTCTAGAAAAAAAAATATTCAGTTTTTAGTAAATAATCTGATATATTTCTTTGCATTAGCTTTTTTGGCATTTGTCTTTTTATCTTCACCGCAAACATTTTTTAGTCTATGCCATTTCTTTTCTTAAAATATTCTAACTATCATGGATTTGCAGAAAATGTAATGCTCATTTCTTCACCAAGTGTATTGCTTCTTCTAGCTTTAAATGTCCTAATAAGCAAGCATTTTCAGATCTCACTTGCTTGAACCAAACGAGTAAAACCGTTTCTAAATAATTGTGAATGGTTGTTCTCATCCGCTTTTATTCTGTCTCAAATTTCCTTCGTTCAAATATTTCCTTAATTTTCTCTTTTTTTAAGGTATCCGAACACGTTGAATACGACCTAATTCGGTCAAGACAGATATTTTTGTTTTTTATTTTACTGAATAGAGATGCCTTTTGGCTTTACAAACATCCTTTGCTTGTTTTTACACTACGTAGAAGCCGAGTTACAATCAATTTTATAAAGCTTGAAAATCTAGAAGTGGATCTACCAGAAGTGGGTATTTAAATTGCTCAAAATCTACCATGACGAGCCTGATAACTAAAAATGTGTTACAAATGTATTTCTATAAAACTTTTTGAACCTGACATTTATTTTATTTTGTGGAGAATGTACCAAAGTATTCCTTAATGTATGAATAATTTTTGAGTTATGGCATGTTTTTTAAATAATGGTCTCATAAAGAATGTCGCATTTCTTATAATGCTTACTCAATCAGATCTAAAATTTTCAAATTTTAATAAAACATTAAAATTTTAGCAAATTTTCTAGATAAATGCACTCGTTTATTACTTACTTTATTATTACTTTTGAAGTTTTACAAAAATATTGCTAAAATTTCACTTATAATTGGGATTTTTGTAAAATCTAGGTAATTTATTTTAAATATTGTTATATATATATATATATATATATATATATATATATATATATATATATATATATATATATATATATATATATATATATATATATATATATCATGTTTTGGACAAATTCTTGGATTGACAGGAGAAATGCAACGGGCAGTCGTTTGTCCAATTATATTTTATTTCAATATTTAGCAAAGAAGTCTGCACTTTAAGCCATGACAAAAATGAGAGCTCTTTCAGCACAGATCAGCAGCGAGTGAGTCCTTAGTACGCGTGTCGTCTTTAAGTCCGGCGAAAGTAGAAGTCAAAGTTCCTATGCGGGAGGTGGGTTGAATTGTCCTGGTAGGAAGTTTACCCCAACTGACACTTGTGGGGCTTTCATCACACACACACATATATATATATATATATATATATATATATATATATATATATATGTATATATATATATGTATATATATATGTATATGTATATATATATGTATATGTATATATATTTATGTATATGTATATATATATATATATATATATATATATATATATATATATATATATATGCAATCCTGGTTCCTAAGGCCAGGAATTTGTCTTTATACTATGTGCCTCCTTCCTACTTTTAGTTATCTTAGGTATATAACTATATGATTATTTTTATATTTTTGTTTATGTATATGTATATGTGTGTATAAATTTATATATGTGTGTATGTATATGTATATGATTATATATTGAAAAAATTCTTTTATATTTTTGATTATATATATATATATATATATATATATATATATATATATATATATATATATATATATATATATATATATATATATATACATGTCATGATTTTAAAGACAGAATCAGATTAAAGTTTAAAAAAGGAGATCTTTATTCCATCGTGTCGACATCTGTTCTGCCACTGAGATCAGGGAGGAAAAAGCACGCCATGGTGGTGGTTTCAAGTGGATAACACTTGAAAAACATATGATAAGTATCGCTGCTTTGAAGAGGGGCTTGCAAGTTAATGCTGACATATGTTGACTATTAAATCTAACGATATGGAATTAGACATGTTTATTGGCTAGGCCATATGTTCGGAAGAAATAAATGGGTGATTAGTTTGATACTTGAATATGGGAACTGAGAAGAAAGATGAGTCAAGTGCTAGATAGGGAATTTAATTTTTAATCTACTTTAATTATCCTTACATTTGCCCCCCAATTTTAAAAGGGAGTCATGGCGTGGTTTTTTTTCTCTCTTTACAAACTTAATCAGTTTTCAATAAACACAAAACAATACATAACATTATTTAGAAAGACATATTAAACACAGTAGAAATATTTAAGCAATAGTAATATTAAAATCAAAAAGCAATACAATAAACAAAACTATAACAACAAACACAGTAATGACAATTAATTGATAAAAATGAATTTCCATACATATAATTGAAGATTAGCTTGTTTAAATCTATTCGACATCCAGAAAAAGAGCTCGCGTTTCCTCCTATTCCTTCATAATAATAGATTCGTATTATAGCTGGTAGATATTTTCAAAAAAATTATGTTTGAAAATAATATATCAAACAATAAGATAGTAAATATAAAAATACATGAAATCATACAAATGTTAAAATAATAATTTTGTATAAAAATCTACTCTGGCGCCATTGATACACTAAATTTTGCATATATGAAATACATTTTTAAAAAGATAAAAAAACATAGACACCAATAAAATGAAATTATTAATAATATGAAAACGGTGTATAACACACAACTTCTATGCACTATCCAACACAATAAACAATGTTTTATTTCATATGCGTTATAAAATATAAAAATTTTAAGAATATAAGAATATAAGAGCTCTTTTTTATTATTTTGAGTCGGGAAAGTGGACTCACTTCAATAATAACTTTTAGTATTTCTGAAAAATTTTCACAATATTCACTGTAACTTAACAATATCGCATACACAATATTTTGAATCTTTCCGTAACCTTCTAAAAATTCGTTTCATAGACAAAAATTCTTGATTTTTTCTTACATCACACATTCACTAATATAAACTGTATCACCTTACTTAATTTTGAACACATCTCTCTGAGAAATCTGCGTCATCAACTCACAGATGTTCAGGGATGCTGATAAGAAACAATGAGAGGTGTACATATCAAACTAAACAAGTTTGTCCTCTTAATGTTTCGAGACATATACAAAATTATAATGATTGTATTCTCCCTTATCCACTGTATAATATCCAAAATTAGACTTCAAGTTATTAAATTAATTTTAATTTTAGATAAGGAAAATTTCGAGAAATAGTGAATCCTGATATATGGCCGGTATATCAAAACACACAATTTCAAAATAAAAAAAAATTAAATGACATGCAATAAGATTACTGCTGAATAAAATAATTAACAAAACAATTGAATTCAGTGGAGAAAAGAGAATGCAACGTGACTTTACTTGTGCTTCTTATCAAAATATCATTAGTATTAGTACATTAATCATTTTTCTAAAAACTTAATTTATATTTTTCAACTTTAAAACACCAATTTCTATCATAACTAGTAACTCATTCGACATCTTAAGATAAAATTATGAGAAGTATATTAAAATTTCTCAAAATTTTGTATGACAAAACCTATATACTTTGTTTTCTCAATTAAAATATAAAGAAAATATCTCATTTATAACACAACTATATTATAAAAATTAAATACCATATCATATCATATATTATTCTTTTTCGCAAAGTTCTGTTCAGCAAAACTCAGTTATTTCAATGTTACTAAAATTAGAAGTATACAATTTAACTGACCTCCACTTTGCAACGGCAGAAACCCTTGGAGAACGTTAATCCAGATGCTGTTGTTACGTTATTTCACTAGTAAAATTTTATTATTTTTTTTCAATGTTGTTGCTTCACTATTTCACAGTATTACCGTGCAGACTTTCCGGCGAAAAAGATTTTTTCCCCCGGTACTGTTGGTCCTTCCATCATTGTATCACTGGAACTAAATCACAATACCATTCGGGGAAGAACATTTTTTTTTTTATTATTATTCTGGCGGAAGGGATTGATATCTTTCATCATGGAGTTAGGGAATTCACGCTTTCCCCCTTTTTTTTCTTTTTCTCTCCATTAGAATGTTTCTTCCATTCACGGTAAACTGGAAGGCCTCTTCAGCAAAAACAGAATATCGTTCGGCTGTAAACACTGCATTCTTCTCGTTGTTAAGAGCGAAGTTCTTCCGGGGATTATATACTAGCGCTTTTCTTTTTCCGTACTATTTTGTATTCCGGCAAACTGACGTCCTCAGCAAAGAGAGAAATATCGTTTGACGGAGTCCCGTAATCGTTATTCGCAGCATTTATTTCGATAGCTGGCATAATTTGCGCTCGTTTTTTTTTAAATTCTTTAACTTTAAGAACTGATTTAAGTTAAACATTTCGAACTATATTAGCAAGTAAATCCTGCCAGCTTTAATTCTGTCATTGTTAGACATTTAAAAAAAAATCGGATCCAAATTTTTATGATCTCCTTGTATTTTTCCAATCCCGTTCCATGATCTCAATGAAAGTAAGCACACCGATTCGAACCCGATCTTTTTTGAGTTTCGTGATTTGAGGTTGGCAGCAACTGCCATGCAAATCGAGCTAGTATTTAAACTCGGCTCATGTTAGTTTTTAAAAAAGGAAGGAGAAACGGAAATATAAGAAGTATGTGAGTGGTTTAACTCTAGAGGGAGAGAAGGCTGGTTGGCAATGCAACTGCAGGTTGCATCACCATTTTAGATTAGAAATTAGTTTTACAATATTAGAAGACGGTTCGAATCGGATGTCGCTGGTAATGTTACTTTTGAACTTATTGTTTTTATCGCTCCAGTAACGAGCAGAGTGACTTTATGATTGATTATTAAAGGCCAATTTTTAAGAAACTGTTTTTCGTCTTCATGCCTCCTCGACACATAAATTTCACTGCTAGCTTTGCAAAATTTAAATTAGTTTACCAATAAGTGTAACAAATTTGGTTATGGGCCCAGGCCATGTACTGTGTCGAGGCAGGCTAAGCAGTTGAACCAGGCCATGAACTTTGTCTATTTAAATACTGTTCCAGTCTAGAACTTTTTTATGAACTCTGTTGCTAGTACGCTAAATCGAGTAACAGGTATGGAGTTTAACAACCAGATATCAGTGTTAACTCCAAATAACTGGAACACATGGAAGCATGATATGCAAGTACTCTTAATGCATTATGGTTACTGGCAGTTTATAATACAGACCAAGACAGAGCAACCTGATGAAGAGGCAACATACAAGGAAAAATTAGATCTACAACTTCGTAAGGATAGATGTTATACGTTGATCTATACTAACATCAGTTCAGATTTGAAAAATCTGATAACGGAAACAACTGACGGAGTAGCGGCATGGAAGATATTAAAAGATCACTTCGAACCAGTCACAAGAGCAAGGGTAATTCAACTATTAGATCAATTTTTTGGAACAAAATACCAACCAGGGGAAGATGTTGGAATCTTCATATCTCGTGTAAAGACAGCGGCAACCAGACTACAAGAAGCGGGTCATAAATTGGACGACCTGTACATAGGCTTTCAATTAATAAGGTGGCTTCCTCAGGAATTCCAGTCTACCGTGCAACAAATCTACAGATGGAAAGAAGAGGACTTCAGAGTTGTCAAAATTGAAGCAGAGCTGATATTAGAAGCCAATCGTCTTCAGTTGATGAAACAAGATTTGGAGAAAGCGGAGAATGCTTACTTGAGCAGTTTCACTTCGAAGAAGTCGAAGACGTTACCTGGTGCTACGGCTGCAGCTCATGGAGATCCAAATGGCAAGAATGATTACCAAAAGAGAAGTGGTAAGATATTTAACTGTAAAACTATTAAAAATGTTAAACAATCTATTAAGACTATAGGTCCGTGTTATGTATGTAATAAGTACGGGCATCTTAAAGTAAACTGTAAAGAGAAAAAGTCTCTACCAAAATCTCCTTCAACTGTAAATGAAACTTTTAACACAGAGTTTAATATAAATTTAAGATTTTGTGAAGCTGAATGTAGTCTTTTAGAACTAGATAAACAACTCGTAACTAGTTGTATCTTATTTGAGGAAAACTCTGATAAAGGTGTTTGGGTAATAGATACTGCTGCCACGAGTCATTTTTGTAATGACAAGAGTTTATTTCTAGATCTTAAACCGATAACTAACATGAAAATGTCGTTAGCCACGGAGGATAAAAGTTGTCCCGTAGAAGGAATCGGTACACTTAGATTTCGGGTAAAATATAAGGGGAGTTTTCATGAAATAACTTTGACTGATGTATTATTTAATCCTAAGTTGAGGAGAAATTTATTATCCGGTTCCAGATTAGAAAGTAAAGGTGCGCATTTTGTGGGTACTAAAGGTAAAATTAATGTTTTTAATAAAGACTGGATAAAATTGTTCTCGGCGACACGCCATGAACATTTGTATTTTTTTAAGCCAGATCATTATATTATACCAAAGAGTAAAGAAATTAGTTTTTTTAGTGATGTAACCGCTAAAACAAAAAACGGATCAATAGAAATATGGCATCAACGCTTTTGTCATGTTAATAACGATTACTTGGTAAAAACTAGTAAAAATGATAGTGTAAAAGGTCTCCCACGCTTAAATGATAATGGTAAGACTCATTGTATACCGTGTAAATTAGCAAAGTCCAAGAGAGTTTCATTCAAAAAAGATGGGGGCCGTAAGATCAAAACGTCCATTGGAATTGTTGCATATGGACCTCTGTGGTCCAATGCCAACTGAAAGCCAAGGCGGTAATAAATATTTCTTGAGTATAATTGACGATTATTCAAGAAAGGTGACTGTATTTCCCATCCGAAATAAATCTGACGTATTTCATACGTTTATAAGATTTCAGAAACGAGCAGAACGTTTTCTAAGTAAAAAGGTAATAGCAGTTAGAACTGATGGCGGACTAGAATTTTGTAATAAAGATATGGATAATTTCTTGACAGAACTGGGTATAAAGCATGAGGTAACAAATTCATATACGCCAGAAATGAATGGGGTCGCGGAGAGATTCAATTTAACCGCTCTAGATGGCATCAAAACATTGCTTAAGTCTAGCGAAGTTCCCCATAAGTTTTGGGGAGAAGCATTACTTTGTTTCACTTATGCGTGGAATCGAATTTGTCACAAAGACAGTAACAAAACGCCTTTCGAAAAATATTCAGGTAGAAAACCATCGGTATTGCATCTAAAACCTTTTGGATGTTTGGCATACGCTGGTGTGTCAAAACAAATTAGAAAAAAAATTCGATATGCGTGCGAAAATGGGAATTATGATGGGATACGCACAACGTACTAAGGGTTATAGAATATGGTTGATAGATGAAAATAAATTAGTCGAGACTATTAATGTAAGATTCGATGAAAATAAGAGGGGAATTAATTTTAGACAAAAAGTTAATAGTAACCTTGGATATAATTTAAACCTTCCTGATTATTATGATCATGAGGATGATTTTGATAGAGTAAAAGATTCATTAACGAGTCGTTTAGTTTCAAAGACAAGTACGGAAACGCCCTCAACATCTGAAAAGCCAGGTGTATCTTCCGATAATCATAACTTGATCCCATGTACAGAGGTTAAGTGGATTCGAAATATAGGTAGGAAAGTAACTGGATCTAACGTATATTATAGTATAGAAGGGGAAGCAACCCGATTGAAATCTTTTAACGAAATAGAAAGATACTGTAAGAGGCATAATATTGAGTATGATCCTAGTTTATTTAATTTTAGAAAAGATAATACAGAATCCCAGGGATTTTCAGATTTGTCAGAGCAACAAGAAGCTCTTATGGTTGAAGTAACTATTCCTAACTGTTACAAACAGGCGATAAGATCCAGAGACGCATCTAAATGGCATGATGCAATGGATAAAGAAATTAACGTAATGAAGGAACGTAAAGTTTGGGATTTAGTTGATCATCCGGATAATATAAAAATTTTAGAAAACCGTTGGGTTTATACCATTAAATATGATGAAAATAATAAAATTGTTAGATACAAGGCCCGCTTAGTTGCGCGAGGTAACACACAATTACGAGGTGAGTCATTTGACGAGGTATTTCAAGAATACAAATTAGAACTTTCAAAAGTTAAATCATTAAAGCTAAGATGTTATTCAGACTCAGATTTTTTGCTACAAATAGGGATGATCGAGTGTCAATGAGAGGGTTCATAACTTTTATAGACGAAACGCCAATTTCATGGCGAACTTTCAAGCAAAAATCCGTTAGTCTGTCGACCATGGAAGCTGAGTATGTTAGTTTAACAGAAGCAGCTAAGGAATTCATTTGGCTAAAGAATGTAATTGATAATAAAAGTTTAAATTTGGAATTAAGTGAAAATGTAATGTTTTGTGATAATCAAGCTGCTATAAGTTTTTCAAAGTCACCGGTAGAAAATTATAGAACAAAACACATATCGATGTTCGTTATCATTTTCTGAGGAATTTGATATACGACAAGGTTTTCCAAATTAAATATATAGGTACCAAAATAATTTGGCGGACATTTTTACCAAACCCATGGTAAAGGAAAAATTGTTAGAATTTTGTAGAAAATTATTTCTTTTTTAGAGAATAAGACTTTGTTTCTTTAAGATTAAAATATTAGTTTGTTTATTACAATAAAGATTGTGAATAAAATGTATTTTTTGTGTTAAATTGTATAACATGTGATTATAGATTAAAATTAATTTACTGATTTGTAAGAGATAATGGTACGAGAGATTGGAAAAAGGGGGCCGATTGTTAGACATTTAAAAAAATCGGATCCAAATTTTTATGATCTCCTTGTATTTTTCCAATCCCGTTCCATGATCTCAATGAAAGTAAGCACACGATTCGAACCCGATCTTTTTGAGTTTCGTGATTTGAGGTTGGCAGCAACTGCCATGCAAATCGAGCTAGTATTTAAACTCGGCTCATGTTAGTTTTTAAAAAGGAAGGAGAAACGGAAATATAAGAAGTATGTGAGTGGTTTAACTCCTAGAGGGAGAGAAAAGGCTGGTTGGCAATGCAACTGCAGGTTGCATCACCATTTTAGATTAGAAATTAGTTTTACAATATTAGAAGACGGTTCGAATCGGATGTCGCTGGTAATGTTACTTTTTGAACTTATTGTTTTTATCGCTCCAGTAACGAGCAGAGTGACTTTATGATTGATTATTAAAGGCCAATTTTTAAGAAACTGTTTTTCGTCTTCATGCCTCCTCGACACATAAATTTCACTGCTAGCTTTGCAAAATTTAAATTAGTTTACCAATAAGTGTAACAGTCATGATTTTAAAGACAGAATCAGATTAAAGTTTAAAAAAGGAGATCTTTATTCCATCGTGTCGACATCTGTTCTGCCACTGAGATCAGGGAGGAAAAAGCACGCCTTGGTGGTGGTTTCAAGTGGGTAACACTTGAAAAACATATGGTAAGTATCGCTGCTTTGAAGAGAGGCTTGCAAGTTAATGCTGACATATGTTGACTATTAAATCTAACGATCTGGAATTAGACATGTTTATTGACTAGGCCATATGTTCGGAAGAAATAAATTGGTGATTAGTTTGATACTTGAATATGGGAACTGAGAAGAAAGATGAGTCAAGTGCTAGATAGGGAATTTAATTTTTAATCTACTTTAATTATCCTTACATATATATATATATATATGTTGGATTTTATCTTTTGGATTATATATATATATACCGGGTGTCCATAATTGAACGATACTACTTCAAAATTGTGTACAGACGAAACTATTGTTCAGAAAGTTGTAAAATTCTGTGTACGACTTAAAGAAGGGATTGGAATTTGTTTGAGCGAATAAAAAAAATTAGTTCAAAATTTCGCCACTAGAGGTCGCTTTTGAATGAAAACCACATTTATTACCGGTTTTCTATTTGTATTTTATCGCTTTTTTATCCACATGACACGGTAACACGATAACTGATACTCATTAAAAAACACAATCTCTAAAATGAACTACAAACTTTTTTTTCGACGTCACACAGCAACTATTATAAAAGTAATAAACTTTCACGGGAGATTAGTTTATTGTCATTGTGCTTGGTATTGCTAATCAGAATGTCATTACGTTTACCAGATCGAGCGTTGTTAGTAAAGTTATTCTATCAAAACGATAATTCCGCAATAGTTGCTCTACGGAAATTTCGGACTTTAAAGGGGATGCAAAAAGGTCCATTGACAGCTATAAATCTTCAATTAATGGTAACCAAATTTGAAGAAACAGGATCGTTGAATGTTCGTTCTGGAAGAGGAAAAAAACCTGTTTCTGCGGAAGCAATAGAGAAAGTTGCTCTTCAGGTGGAAGAGGACAAAGCGTCCACCGTGCAGGCTAGTACAAGTGTTCGCCTTGTAGCAGAAGCATTGGATCTGCCTCGTTCAACTGTCCAGAAGATCATGCGAAACATTCTCTGTTACTATCCATACAAGTTTCAACTTGTGCAGGAATTGCTTCCACATGATTTCGAGACTCGACATCTGTTCTCACTTCAGTTACTTGCTCGTTTGGAAGTTGAACCAGAATGGCCTTGGAATATCCTCTGGACAGACGAAGCACACTTTCATTTGGACGGTTCAGAGAATACTCACAACTGCCGAATTTGGGAATCAGACAATCCGCATTCCACCTTACAAGTTCCGCTACACTCACCAAAAGTAACGGTGTGGTGTGGGTTTTCCGCGTCTTTTATTCTTGGCCCGTATTTTTTCGAGGAACTAGGTGCTGGGGTTCCAGTAACATGTTCTATCACTGTACAGCGATATGCATCGTTATTACGGAATAAAATTATTCCGGATTTGCAAGCACGTCAGTACATTTCACGCATAATTTTTATGCAAGATGGAGCTCCTCCACGCATTACACGTTGTGTTAAGGACGTTCTTAAACATCACTTCACAGAAGAACTTGTGATCAGCCACCAATTTCTTCATCTGAGGCCTCCCAGATCACCTGACCTCAATCCATGTGATTTTTGGCTTTGGGGCCATTTGAGACAGCTGGTAAGTTGTGATCAACCAAGAACTTTACCTGATCTCAAAGACAGTATTTCACGACATGTTCTTAATATGTCCCAGAACACACTGCGGTCAACGGTGGAACATGCTATCTTACGATTTCAAATAGTTGAGTCTTTATTGTTGTAACAAAATTTTTAATCTGTTATAAATGTATGCTAAATATGATCTCCATTAAAATCGCCCTCTAGTGGCAAAATTTTGAACTAATTTTTTTATTCGCTTAAACAAATTCCCGTCTATTCTTTATGTCGTACACAGAATTTTACAACTTTCTGAACAATGGTTTCGTCTGTACACAATTTTGAAGTAGTATCGTTTAATTATGGACACCCGGTATATATATATATGTGGTTAAATGTTAGTAATTTTTGGTATTGAGTCCGAAAAAAGCATTTATAATGTTTAAATATGCTATTTTGTTAAAAATACTCCAAACATATTTGGATACCTTAAAATTATTGTTGATAATGTAGAGTTTTAGCAATACTAAACCCTTCACACGTTACCGTTTTCGTCTTCTGTTTTTGATCAACAGCCTTGCAAAGCTCCATCTTCATTTTAAGCCAAATAGCAGTATGCTTTCCCTTTGAGCTCGCAGAAAATTTTTTCTAAAATAGAAAGAAAAAAAAACATGAATGAAACTTACTAATTTTTACTCTAACTGCGATGTACTCGTCAATAAATTCCAAAGCCAACATGAGAGATAAGATGTCTTTGTGTGGCGTTTGTAGCGATGGAGGGTGAAAATAGCTTAGATAAACAAAATTGGCTCGTGTCAGGCTATTCCGATGGTATTTCAAACCCAAATTAACCACCTTTCTGCGAAACATATGAAACCACATCTTTTTCCTTTCACAATCCTCTTAAATCTCGCCTGCTCAGCTGGTGTTTTCCGTGTTTTGTTCATTCCCAGAAGATAAATCTTTTCTTGTTAAGAGGAATTGGAAACCTCTCTCTTTATATATTGACAATGTTAAAATGCCTGTTTTCGATGTATCTTTTCTCAAAATCTGTAATATGCATTTACATGCTTGAAATTTTTCGTACATTTAAAGTATACCTTTCTCATTACACTGAAATGAGCTTTTAGCTAATTTTCAATTTTTTAATAATTAAAGAAATATTTTATTGCGAAATTTGACCCATTTTTAACATAAAAAATTTGTAAAAAAAAATGTTTCAGTTTTTTACAAAAAGTTCATTTCCGTATATATATTAGTCATCCTTATAAATATATCATAAGAAATTTACATACCTGTGAACAGTAGTTTTTTAGAAAAAGTACATCGAACATCAAAAGTTACATTTTGAGATAAATTGATTTTAATGTATATATTAAGATTTCTAATCGGCTAGGAAATATAAAAATAAAAGGCTCAATTTACAATAAAAGATACATGTTTTGGTTTTTATCAGACGTTCAACTTTTAAGCAAAAACTAAGTACTTTGCTTACATTTTTCGCCATTCAAATGGGCGTGGCCCAGTTTCGACGATTATTCAAAAAATAGGTTTTAAGGGCTTCTAATTACCCTAGAGGTGTTTTAAGAAAGGTTATATAAAATATATTGTTACGTTGATCCGAGGGTTCGAGGATTTTATGCAAAAACAATCACAAAGAAAAAATAATTAGTTCTTTAAGGGTGATGCGAATTTATTATCGAAAATCCAATTCTTTCAATACAGGATTTATCTGCAATATTCACAGGGTAAATATCCGAAGGTCTTCACACCTTCAACAGCAATCAAACACAATAAACAGTGTTTAAAAATACACGTAAGTAGAGATTATTCACAAGCACAGCCGAGCTAATCGCTTGTAAAAACAATCATCACTACTCGCTGGTTTAATCAAGACTCCTCGCTGTACCGGCGAGCATCCTTTTTATATGCGCGACAGAAACTTCTATAACCGCTCGTGTCATTGAACGTGACACTAGTGGAGACAACTACTACTTACTGGAAGATTCCTGAGGGTTCCGAACTCGCCAACATGGTCGCCAATGACGCCAAATTGGTCGCCAACTTGGTCGCCAAAAATGATGCCAACTTGGCTCTACCACCAAGTTCTCATTGAATCGCCATTATAACGTAAGGGGCGGCACTGTTTGTGAATAGTACAATTTTAACATGAAATAAATATAACATAGAGTAATATAAATGCATTAAACACTAAAATACAAATTATTTACACTATTTACACAAAATTCGTAACAATATACAATTTGAAAATGTAAAAGTCTCAAATTGTCAAAAAATATGATATTAGCTTTTCAACACCTCTTAAGTGATTTTCGTTTCTTGCTAAGAGAAAAGAATGCATGAAAATGCATAGTAGTTAGTCGGGACCATTGTATTATTTTGTGTTAACCGATATTTCGCCTTAAGCGTTTTCGCGCAAAACGTATTTCGCACATTGTATTTGGTAATTTCATATATGTGATGAATCCCCTGCCCCTCAAGTATCAGTTGGGGTAAACTTCCTACCAGGACAACTCAACTCACCCCTCCCGCATAAGAACTTTGATTTCTACTTTCGCCGGACTAAAAAAAAGACACGTGTACTGAGGACTCACTCACTGCTGATCAACGCTGAAAGAGCTCTCGTTTTTGTCATGGCTTGGAGTGCAGACTACTTTACTGAATATTGAAATAAAATATAATAGGATAAACGGCTGCCCGTTGCATTTCTACTGTCAATCCAAGAATTTCTCCAATACATGATATATATATATATTCTCTCATTAATTTTCCAATAGGCAGCATAACTGCTTTAATATACCGTAAAAATTTTCGGATAAGTTAAGAAACTAATTAAAACGGAATATGAAATATATTCTCAGGAGTTGTTGAAGATCAAATACTAAAAATAACTAACAAGAAAATGATAAAATCATTTCATATAAATTATTTTAAATATTAGCCATGACCTCTTGCAGAATCTTCTCCATTTATGAAAGAGATATCTTTTTCCACACACTTCTTCTAAATCATAGCTTTTGTTTCACACGTAAAAGTAATAATTTCAAACAGAAGTATAATTTATTCTTCCACTAGTTTTACAAAAATCTAAGGAACTCCTCGCGAAGTTTTTCAGTCTTCTTGATAATTTTCCTGGACATTCAGAGCAGATTTCAATTTCAACTCAAAATATGATAAACTAAAAACATACGCACAACATTGCCCTTTCTTCATCAAAGCTGATTAGAAAATCGATTTTATTTCAACTAAATCTTCTATGTGCAATTAATTTGCACAAATATTTGGACAGGAACATTCATTATAATATACGAACTTCAAAATTTTTATTTCTAGTTAGGTTTAATTTTTTTACAAATATTTACTTTAGAAAATTGAAACCTCGTGCATAAATCAATAAAGGAGAAAGTCTATTGTATAGGTAATTAAAATACTTATAAATAAATGCAATCATCATTACAGTTGTTAAATCAAAAATTCATAATCGTTTTATAAATTGTCTTTCCGCATGTATCTTTTTGTTTATGTTCTGTAGCTAAATTAATTTTTAGATTGTATAGAATACTTTTAAACGTATATGCTTCTTTTTTAAACTGATGATTGATTTGGATTTTGACGCTTTGTGCTACTTTGAGGGTAAGCATTTGTGTTATAAATAGCCTCCCCCCCCTAATGTGTTAGCAACACTTGTGTGGAACTGTGGCCTACTTACGAAAATAGAGTAAGAAGATTTTAGAAGCAAGAAAACATTCGAAACACTCTTAGGTTCTGAAAACTATAGATATATTTTAAAAACTACTTCAATAATTATCCAAATGCATAATAAAAAAATTGTGTCTGAGTCGAACTACATAAATATATTTTTAGTTTTAAAACATACTTCATCGTAAGAGTAATATTTTAATACTTAGAAATATGCAATTCTCGCTACTTTGTGGTACTTTTAATGCTGGTCAATTATAATACAGTAATACCTCGACTCTTACGCTACCCCGACTTACGTGAATCCGGAGTTAGACGATTTTCAAATATCGTCGATTCGTCTTTTGTTTGAGAGCTAGACAACTCAATTTTCTCACTCCTACTTAGCTCACATGCTCAGACGTATCTCTTAGCCATGATACTTTATTTTAGGTTATATTTATTTCTTAATAACATAAAGTGTGTTTGTTGTTACGTGTAATAATTGTTATATAATTGATGATCTCATAGAAATGCATGAGCAAGAGCAAGGCATTGAAGAACTTGAGTCTTTAGAACAAGTTCAATCAGAAGAACGAATGATGGTTGGGAATTTGACAGAAGACCTCAGTTGAAAAAGGGTTACCAATTTTAGAAAATATATACTCCAACGATGAGCACATATTTTCAACAATAACAAGGAATAAAAAAATTAGTAGCATGCTACGAGGAAATTTTACGGGAGGAATTTTTTTTCTTTTGAGCTGGCAGTGGCGTAACGGAGAATATTGTGCCCCTCTGCAAAGTCGGGTATTGCCCCCCAAGTCGGATCTTACAAAGGGTACGTACTTGGCGTCAGCCATTCTTTGGGTCCCCTAGAATCCTGGAATTCCCCGCAATGCGGGGGTGTATGTTACGCCACTGTGAGCCCTCAGATTACTTGTTATATTTTATGGAACCTTTTACATCAAAATAACGTTGGCTTGCGTTTTTGTGTTTGTATTATATCTATGATTTTATCAAACATTTTTTTTTCTAAATTATTATTTTCTTTTGTCTCCGATCCCAACTAAAACTAAGTTATATGTATTTATGTAAGAAATCGTACCCCGACTACGCGAATTCGACTTACACGATTATCAACCAGTCTCACACACCTATCGCGTATAAATTTGAGGTATATATTACTGTATTTTCTTTTTTTTAATGCACACATAGTTACTCGTTTGGTCTTAAACTGATTCTAGAATACATTTAAAAATTTCAGATTCAAAGTTTATTGAAAGTAATAATCTAGAGGCTAAAAACGAACTTAATCTTTCTTACATTCGATTAATAATCAAACCTCCTTGTAGTGGATTTACCCATACATAATTTGTTCGATATTGACTTGAGTCACTGGGGTAGTTAGTTCTGAGTGGGCCCTGCATCAAAAATTCCTTGAAGACCCTTATTCAGGGGCGTAATGGAGATTATTAGGGCCCTCTACAAACTCAGGTTTTGAAACCCAAATACGCACATCCAATACGTACATAGCGTCAGTCAAGTTTTGGGTCTCCTAGAGTCCCTGGGACCCCCCAACAAAAGGGGGTGCAGGGGTGTACGTTACGCCACTTCCCTTTTTTGTGACATTTTGTGATTTTTCGCTTTCACGTGTTGGGGCCTCTTTGGCTTGAGGGTCAATAAGGAATTAGTAGGTTCTTTTCGTTCAATTGAAGGTTACACAAGAAAATCCAGGCACAATAACTGCTCTCAGTCTAGTGGCTCAAAATTTATTGTTGATTTATAACCACACACACACAATACAAATAAATGTTAAGGAAACAACTAATTATGTAGATTTATTTTTAAGTTTTTAACGCCATTTTGTTTCTATCCACCTCAACGTAATCACTATCTCGCTCATTCTGCCATGTTCTCTCACTCCGCCATCTTGTTGACTTTCTTACCTCTTGATGACTTCCTCCCTCCTTCTCTCTGTCTTTTCCTCTCCCCTCGATGGCCGCGCCACCTATAAAGATTTTTAAACTTTCGGGCGAATCTTACAGGGTCCCGTATTATTTATACGGCTGATAAGACTATTGTTACGCCTTTGGCTTGAGTTACTTCCTTTCTTAGGTAACACGAAATCTATTGGCAATAGATCTTATAATTTTCAACTAAGATCAAGGGGAATGAAAGTTTTATTAAACTTCTAGATTCTACACCACACTGTGCAAGAGATTTAAAGAAGTTAAGTCCCTTTGAAGTTTTTACCCTTTACCTACCTCATTATGATTTACTGCAGTTTTTTTCGTGCAATATTTTTTAATCACAATAATGAAAATTAAGGGATATACATAAACAAAATAACTCAACTTCGGAAAATTTAATCCGTTAGAGCTGATTAATTAATTAAAGATATTCAACCGTAAAATTAATTATATACACTGTTCACTAATAATAAATAGTCAAATATTTTTCTAAGATCTTTATTAACATACAAAAAAATAAGACACCTTTTGACATCAACTACTTATTCGAAACAAAAATGACAACCTTCGCAATCCGATAATAATATCAGCCGAAAAAGCAGTTTCTGCTATAATACTCATTTCCCCCGCTAAAATACTCATCATAGAACCTGTGCTGCCATATATCTTGGAAGAGTGGATTTTAAAAGAATATTTCTGCTAAGTGTGTGTGTGTGGTCAGAGTATTCGTAATAAATTAAAAGTAAAAAAAAAACTTTTTTAAAACAAGCTTTTATTTAAATGCTCTAAAAAGAATAACATAAACTTTTCTTTTAAAACCTTTTTTGCTATCAACTTATAAAGACGTTACACAATTTATGATGTAAAAGCTTGTCGCGAGATTTAAGTACTCGTATTTACTTAGTTCGAAAATTTTAACAATTAAAATATATCAGATGAAGTTATTTAATTTTCTTGTTTATCTACACAGGTAAATCTCGCGACAAGCTTTTATATCATAAATTGTGTAACGACTTTATAGTTGATAGCAGTTGACAGTTTTAAAAGAAAAGTTTATTTTATTCTTTTTAGAGCATTTAAATAAAAGCTATGTTTTTAAAAAAGTTTGTTTTTTACTTTTAATTTATGTTTTGCTTTTTAGTTATCGCTGGACAGGTTTCTCAGTCTGTTAATCTCATTCAACGCAACATTGTTGCAAGGTCGTTTGCCGGTTAATTTTGAACAGTTCAGCTAAGGGGTACTCAACCTTTTTTCCCGCCAGGCCACATACATATGATAGATATTTCACTCGGGCCGCAACAAGAAAACAATGGGAAGGGGGTGATAAACACTGTTAGACCAAAACAACATTGGACAAAGCAAAATTAATTAAAATATTAAAACTCATTTTATTTATTTATTTATTATTTATTTATTTATTATTCACTTATTATTTATTTATTTATTATTTATTTATTATTTATTTATGTAACGTCACTTCTCGAAAACAACAACATCTGGTGTCGGTTTCTTTGTAGATTCGACGCCCACACGTGCAGCTTCAGGTGCAGCGCAACCCCTGTTTGACCTCCCCCGAGGAATCTAGCGACCCGACCGGAAGATGAGGGGAGAGATGCTTTGAACTTGCACGCGAGCGGTGACCAACGAATCCTCCTCTCACAAAATAGTGGACTCTAGCAATCTATAATTAATTTTAATAACTTTAATATGTATCATTTTGTAAATAAGTTTCAATAGTTGTGACGTAAATAAATTCCATATTTTAATTAACCAAGAATATCACCGTTATTTTTCAAACGTTACAATTTATTATTTATTTATTATTTATTTATTTATTTACTTTTACTATACTACTATATTAAAAACGAAAAACACATTTTTTTTTTGAATCCGTAATTTTAAGCAAATTTTTCATATTTTGTGCAGAATTTGGATAATACTATTCTACAAATGAAAAAAATAGTTTCGTGCGATTATATTTAAAAATGACGAAGTCTTAAAATGTTTTATTAAAAAAATTAAGTATTTTTTGAAAACACGTAAAAAAAAGAGGTTTCAGGCATTTAATTTTTAAATTATTGATTCTAAAAGAGAAAAACCTGAACTTTCTTAGTGCAAAATATTTATTCAATAACACGAAAAATAAATTCATGCGGAACGATTTAGAAATCATTTTCATGAAAACGGATCGATTTTGACTCATTATAGAAAAAATTGTAAAAAATAGAAAATATCATTAAAAAGAATTATACCGTATCTCGTGGCGAAATAAATAATCTTTCCCTTTAGGTAATTATTTGTTGTCTCAGTTTGATAGAAAGAATAAGAAAAAAAGTTTTTTTTGAAAAAATGTTGAAAAATGGGAACTTTTTTAAGCTCAGTCCGATAAAAAAGATGCAGAGAGAATAAAAATGTAACAGGGGTAAGAGATTTTCAATTAATATCTTTTTAACTAATTGCGATATCGGAATAAAAAACATCAAAACATGCATTGTCATCCAAACTAAACGTGTATACAAAATTTCAGCTCAATCGGTTGAAGACATCAGCTTCAAAATTGAGTTGCAAGATTCCAACCAAAAACATTCCTTTAATTATTATCTACACTATTAAAATTCGAAGGTAAACAAAGGTATGCGACTATATGACTAGGTGTATCTGCTCCCGAACCGCACGACGCAGAAACTCGCCAAAGATACCAAAAGCTCGAGAATGCTCCGAGAACTCCGTTTTGAACATTTATATTCCGATGATGCAATTAGTTAAAAATAAATTAATTAAAAACCTTAAACCGCATAATTATTGCTATTTTTTCCCGCCAGGCAGCGAGTTTCAATTTTCCGATCTTTTTTTTTATTCCAGATGTTTTTAAAACACGATTTAATTTTTTTATGGGAATCAAACAAAAAATAATTATAGAATCGGAAAGATCATTTACTTCGCCACGATACGGTATAACTTATTTTACAAAATAATGACATTTTCTATTTCTTACGATCTTTTTAAATGAGTTAAAATCGATACGTTTTTATGAAAATGATTACTAAATCGTTCCGATTGCATTTTCTTTTCACGTTAATGAAATGATATTCTACATCAATGAAATTCCTACTTTTCTCTCTTAGAATCAGTCATTTAAAAATTAAAATGTCAAAAACTTTTTTGTTACAATTTTTCAAAACATACTAAAAATTTTATTTAAAAACTTAATAATTTCTTTATTTATAAAAACGATATATGATTATGATTAACCGATATATGAAGTTTGAAGGTATTAACTTAAAAATAAAGGCCCCCCCCAAAAAAAATTAAACTTTAATAAATAACGCAATGCGAAATTGAATGTCTCTTACTTTTATTTCAAAGGTCTTTCAATTCTTTTTTTCCGAAGATTTTGTGGATCGGTCACTTAGAGCGCTGGATTAGTGAATTTTGTACCCGGGATCGAAACAACATCATCGCTTAGTTTTTATGATTTTTTTAAAAAATACTCAAAATTTTATTCGCGCATTTAATAACTTCGCCAGCAATTTTGTAATTGGAAAGAAAATTTATTTTGTCACTGTACAGTATGTTTTCTTTTTACAAAGCAACGATACTTTACATTATTTATGAATTTGTAACGTTTGAAAGAATAACGGTAGCGTATTCTTGGTTAATTTAAATATGGAATTTATTTACGTCACAACTATTGAATATTATTTACAGAATGATACATTACAGTTATTAAAGTTAATTATAGATTGTTAGAGTCCACTATTTTGTGAGAGGAGGATTCGTTGGCCACCGCTCGCGTGCAAGTTCAAAGCATCTCTCCCCTCATCTTCCGGTCGACGAGCTAGATTCCTCGGGGGTCAAAAAGGTGTTGCGTTGCAGCTGCAGATGCACGTGTGGGTGTCGGGTCCACAAAGAAGCGGACTAGATGTTGATGTTTTGGAGAAGTGACGTTACAGCTCTCGCCCTCTCTTATAGAACTTTTCCGTTGAGAAAAGTTTAATGGAATGACGATGAGACAACTGACAGATTACCGACACATCCCTTCATCAAGCACCACTATATTTCTGAGCTGCAATTTTAACTACTAAAGAAAACACTGAACTAAATTTGGAATTATATATTTCTAGTGAGTGAGTGTTCTTGCTAGGGAACTTACACAAATCCATATTACGAAAATGATCAATAGCAATGTAAGAAAACATACTATAACATTAAATAAAAATACAAACATTCCTATCACAATGCCTATTATCAATTATACTAACAACATGTTTCATCAAATGCTAGTGTAAGACCTTAAACATAAAATATTCTTCGCCACGATTCTTAATAAAAATTATACTAACGACATATTGATATGATATGCGAAGTGTACAACCTTACACACACAATATTTTTCACAATATGCCTCTAGCGTAAACTAAATACTCATGTATATTTTAAAACCCTATACACAAAATTAAGCATATTAATACATTTGCTTTTCATGGCTTTATCTTTTGACTCGCATCTCCATTCGATATGATATACAGTATTAGTAAATAAATAAAATTAATACAATTATTAATCTTTAACTAAAAAAAACATTATAAGCAACAATTATTATTCATGAGCAAGAGAACATTGTGTTAACAAGTCCTAATTATCTATCACCGATCTGCTGAGACTATCTGCATTTTTGTGACTTTTACCCGATCGATGTACAATTCTAAAATTATATGGTTGCAAAGCCAAAGCCCATCGCATCAATCTAGGGTTAGAACTAACGTTTCTATTTAACCACACCAACGGGTTGTGATCGGTCATAACTAAAAATGAATTTCCATCTAAGTAATTATGTAACCTTTTAATTGCGAAAACAATACTAGCACATTCCTTCTCCGTCGTACAATAACGCTTCTCTACCTCTGAAAATTTCTTACTCAGGTAAAGGATTGGATGCTCCTCACCTTGTTCAGTTAATTGGGTTAAAACTGCTACCATACCTGCGTTTGAAGCGTCCGTTTGAACAAAATGAATTCTCGTTCAAAATTTGGCGCGTACAAGACGGACTTATCAATTAGTTTCCCTTTTAGTTCTCGAAATGCGTTTTCACACTCGGTCGTTCACGTAATTTCTCCCTTCTTTGCTCTTCCCTTCAACGCGTCCGTCAACGGAGCAGCGATTACCGAGAACAGATTTATATATTTTTGGTAATAACCCGCTAGACCTAAGAAAGCACGTATTTGGGTTTTCGTGCGAGGGGTAGGGAACTCTAGAACAGCCTGAACTTTGATCTTGGAATGGGTGCGAAACCCCTGACCCACAATGTGACCCAAAAATTTGATATTTTGTTGCGC
Organism: Trichonephila clavipes; assembly: GCA_019973935.1. NCBI lineage: Eukaryota > Metazoa > Arthropoda > Arachnida > Araneae > Nephilidae > Trichonephila > Trichonephila clavipes. The sequence continues at coordinate 1,089,324 of BMAU01017210.1, read as the reverse complement.
AAACTTACACTTCGAAGGTTTTATCGTTAACTTAGCTCTCTTTATTCTCCGCAGAACCGTTTCCATATGTTTAATGTGCGACTCCCACGTATCTGAGAAAATTGCGATATCGTCTAGATACGGGACAACGAAATCCTCTAGTCCGTTAAGTAATTCAGCCATGAGTTTACTAAAGAAATATGGAGCATTCTTTAATCCGAAACTCATCCTTAGGGGTCTGTATGTACCAAAGCTAGTACAGAAGGCTGCGTATCACTGTGCAGTTTTACTCAAAGGTATTTGCCAATATCCCTTAGATAGGTCTAAGACGGTAATAAATTTAGCCACCGATACTTTTTCTACACGTTCTTCGATATTCGGAAGAGGAAAATATTCCGTTCTAATGCTACCGTTTAATTTCCTGTAATCTATACATGGACGAGGTTCTTTCCCAGCTACCTCAACTAAAATCATAGGGGACATGTAATCCAATTCTCCTACCTCAATGATTCCTAATTTTAACATTCGGTTAATTTCGTTTTTTAAGATTTCATTTTGTCGGTGCGACATTCGATAGGGCTTCGTCCTAACTGGTTGATCGCTGACTAAAACTGGATTTCGTGTTCAACCAGATTAGTTAAACCGGGATTGTTTGAAAACATTTAGAGTATTTACTTAATAATTCGCGCAGTCGATCCATTTGTTTGTCGTGAAGGTGTTTGTTCAACTCGCTAGCCTGGATTACGTCCTCGAAATCATAAACGAGAGAATTGTTTTCTAAGTATGAGATTTCTAATTCCTGGTCTGCGAGAGAGTTTTTTGTTTCATCATTAATAATTACGTTAACGTGTTCTGGCCTTTTGTAATATGGTTTTAGCATATTTATATGATAGATTTGAGATGTTTCGCGTCTGCCGGGGATTTCGACTAAATAGTTCGTTTCCGAAATTTTATTTAAAATTGTCCCAGGACCTATCCACTGCACTGCTAATTTATTTGCTCTGGATGTAGCTAACACTAGGACTAAATCCCCATCCTTAAATTCACGTTTTACTGCGTTTTTATCATACCAAGTTTTCCGCTTAACTTGCATTTCCTCCATTTTATTTATAGCTACTTCTTGACATCTATTTATTCTATTTATTAACTTAAACATATATTCAGTGACGAGATCACCTTCTTCTTCCGGTTCCATCCAATGTTCCATTACTAACGTCTCTGGGGTTCGCAAATTTTTCCCATACACCAGCTCTGACGGTGTATACCCCGTACTTTCGTGAGATACAGTTCGTAACGCTAAAAGAATTGACGGAAGATGTTTGTCCCATTCGGAGCCTGCATCTAAACATAAGACTCGTAAGAGTCGTTTTAACGTTCGATGAAATCGCTCAACAGGGTTATTCTGTGGATGATACACAGAACTATGTCTGACAAGTATTCCGAATCTTTCAAAAACTCGGTAGTCAGTACTAGTAAAAGAAGTACCCTGGTTACATTGTATTTCACGGGGAAACCCCATCCGACTAAAGATGTTTAACAGCACATCTGTGACACTAACGGAACTAATATCAGACACCGGAATAGCTTCAGGAATTTTGATGACATGCAAATGGCCGTGATAAGATATCGATTCCCTTTAGATGTGATCGGGAGAGGCCCACATGCATCAATATTTAGCTTAGTAAAAACCTCCTGAATAACAGGGACCAATTTTTGTGGAGCTTTCTTTTTTATCATTGGGCTTCCCAACCCTCTGACACTGATCGCAAGTTTTTACAAACTGTTCCATATCTCTATAGCAATTCGGCCAGTAAAAATATCGGTTTAATTTGTCTTTGGATTTCTTAATTCCCAGGTGTGCAGATGTTCCCTCATGACACAAGAATTTAATGGGATCGCGCAACTCTTCCGGCACTATTATTAACTTCACCACGTTACCTAACTTATCTTCACGATTTTTGACCAATAATTCCTTCTCTAGCGAATAAACCTGATTGGTAACCTGCACTTGACTGGCGGCCTGTTCGTATAAGGATTTAATCTCCTCGCTATTTTTTTAGCATTGATTAAATTTTCTCGCGTAACCCTTAGCAGCGCTAATTCCGGAACATATTCCTGGAGTGCAGGTATTAAAATTTCGTCCTCTGCATCCGAAGAAACAATTATAACCTCATCTTCCCCTTTTTTAGCATCACCACTATTTATTCCCATTTCTTCTCTAGCCGCTTTGACTTGAGACCTTGTTTGGACAGCATTCAATATTTCGACTGGCAGGAAATTATAGCCTAAATTTCCTTTTATTAGCTCGGCCGTTTTATTTCCAAGCAAATATCGACCGTGTTGATTTAAGTGATTTCCACAAACCGCTGCCTTAGTTTGCACCGTGCCAAAATTTCCGGAAATTTCCACGACCGCCAAAGGTAAACAAACTAATTCTGGGCTTAACGGTTGTTTTACCCAAACATTTTCACCAGAGAAAGAAGAAGGATTTATGTATTTTGCACATACTAAATCTATTGTCGTTCACGTATCTCTAAGAATGTCTATCTCGTGACCATTCACAGAGCCCTTTGTTGTATATGAATTAAGAAAATCCGGGTTTTCATTTCCTTCAATATTATTGAGAGTTTCCGTCGTTTTGTTTTTTTTTTATTAATTTAGGGCAAACGGCTTTTATATGTCCGGGCACATTGCAATGATAACATCTTTGTATCACGCGTTTTTCAAAAGTTCTCTCTCTAGTACTCTCCGGAACAGAAGCTCCTAATCTGGGGGAAGTTTTCCCAAATCTGTTTTCTTTTTCCTTGACCCCTAAGTATGTCAAAATTTTATTATTTCTGCCCCACCTATCCATGGGTTTCGAATTTACCTTTCAGACGTCCTCATAATTATCAAAGAGTTCTGCTATTTGAGTAGCTGATTTAAGGTTTGCCCAATTATCTAAAAAATGATCTTTCATACTAGCATTGGCGCGTTTTTTTAATTGATCTACCACCATTAGATCTTTAAGATCTTGAAAGGTATTTATTTCTATATATATAAGCCAATCAGCCACTCATCTAGATAATTCGTAATTTCAAAAGTGAAATCCTTCCAGGTGCTATCGGATTTTTCTGGTGTTGGACAAATTTTTGCCGAAAGACCTCCGGACTTAACTTGAATCTTTTAAGTAATAATTTCTTTACATAATCGTAATTTTCGGCTTGTTCCTCCGGTTCGCGAGCAATAAATTGCACGATCTCTAGGGGTAACAAACCCAATAATTGCCCCACCCACTCTTTCTTTTCTATTGACGCCCTTTTAGCCTGGCGTTCAAAGATCACTAGATATAAACTAATATCTGACTGCTTAGGATCGAAATCTGGGATCAATTTTTTTAAGTTTAAATTAGAGGTTACAGAACATGCATTTGTAGAATCGTTTGATTCATCGTTTACCCTAAATCCGGATTCTATTTTAAACCTTTCTAAATCAAATTTCAGCTGTAATTCTTTCTCTTTTAATGCCTGCTCCTTTACTAACTCCTCCAATTTTATTTTTTTTCAGCCCTTTCTAACTCTTCCAATCTCATTTTTTCAGCCCTTTCTAACTCTTCCAATCTCATTTTTTCAGCCCTTTCTAACTCTTCCAATCTCATTTTTTCAGCCCTTTCTAACTCCTCCAATCTTTTTCCGTTTGCAATGATAGTCTCATACAGATTTTTAACAAATTCCTCTTCATAACCTTCACTGTTAGTGATTGCAATTTTTATGCTAGGGACAGTCATATTTAAAGTGGCATTTATTCCTAATTCCTCAGCAAGTTGCAACATGTCTTGTTTTCCCCTTTACCAAGGAAAGCCATTTTTTAAACAATATCAAATAAATGTCACGCTTAATTTTACACTATTGTTTCTATTCTCTATTAATACAATAACACTGGTCCCATGCATACACAGAAATACACAAAGAAAAACTTAACATTAAAAATAATCAAAATCACTCAAGAGACTTAAAACACAATAAATCTTAAGCTAAAATTGCGCACAATGCTTGAAATACAATTACAATCCTCTAGAAACAAAATAACACTATTCCCATGCAAGAAAAAATACTAAGTATTTCAAAATTTGTAAAGAACATTTTAACCAAAATTCCTAATACAATATGCAGTTTGCAACTCAAAAATATAACAGTACTCACCCATTTGAAGTACTCAGCTTGCTGTCAGAAGCAAATTATGTGCAGTAATGTGGCACTAGTGGTTTTGAACTCTTCCGTGTGAACAATGGTCCTTTTGACCAATCTTGAATCTCTTACCCTTAACAATAAGTGTGGTCAGTTTGACCAGCCTTGAATTCACTCGTGGTACTGCTTCAAAGATGAATTCAATCGCAACACTGCTTCCGAAAATCGCTTTTCCTTCGGACACTGTGGCCGTAAACACTATAGATCAGTTTGATCTTCTTTGAGCAGGACGCTCTTTTTCTCCGAAGCTGAATTCAATCGCAGCACGGCTTGCGAAGATCGCTTTTCCTTCGGACACTGTGGCCGTAAACACTATAGATCAGTTTGAGCTTCTTTGAGCAGGACGCTCTCCTTCTCCTAAGCTGAATTCAATCGCAGCACGGCTTCCGAAGATGTCTTTTTCTCCCTGCGTTGCGGTCCGTCCGTAAAAACCCAAAATTTCCTCCTCTCACGGGTCCTGAATGCTAACTTTTTATCCCAAAGCGCTGCCACCAAAACTCTAAGCTGTAACGTTTGAAAGAATAACGGTAGCGTATTCTTGGTTAATTTAAATATGGAATTTATTTACGTCACAACTATTGAATATTATTTACAGAATGATACATTACAGTTATTAAAGTTAATTATAGATTGTTAGAGTCCACCATTTTGTGAGAGGAGGATTCGTTGGCCACCGCTTGCGTGCAAGTTCAAAGCATCTCTCCCCTCATCTTCCGGTCGACGAGCTAGATTCCTCGGGGGTCAAAAAGGTGTTGCGTTGCAGCTGCAGATGCACGTGTGGGTGTCGGGTCCACAAAGAAGCCGACTAGATGTTGATGTTTTGGAGAAGTGACGTTACAAATTTTTCTACAATGAATCAATATCGATGCGTTTATATGAAAACGATTTTCAAAAAACTCATATTTTGATCTTTTACGGTAAGTGATTTAAAAAATAAAATCTCAAAAATTTTTTTTTGAGAATTTTTTTGGTGCAATAATTCATGACTTTTAGTGCAACTAAATGGCTGCACCTGTCAAGATGTTTAACAATCGGTGAATGTTCACTTACTCGAGAGCTCTGATAGCGAGAGGGGAAGGGGAATTTCCATGACAATATGTTATCCATTTAAAAATGTTCGTGTAACGCTGGAGGGGAAAATAAACCTATCACACAAAGTAAACAAGTGAAAAAGTTTCGAAACAGGAAATTTTAAGTTATACACTCGATAAAAGCCCAAGCAACGCCTAGAGGAGGAGGAGGGCAATGGAATTGATTCTGAAAAAGATTATTAGAGAGAAATGCTGATTTTGTAAATGAAAGGGAAAATTTATAAAAAAAAGAGAAAGCCCGTGCAACGCCGGGCCTTGCAGCTAGTCTTTTTAACTAATTGTGATATAGGAATATAAATGGTCAAAACATGCATTGTCATCCAAACTAAACGTGTATGCAAAATTTCAGCTTAATTGGTTGTAAAAAGCAGCTTCAAAATTGAGTTGCAAGATTCCACCTGAATATTTTACATTGCAAGTTAAATTAAGGATTGTGTGTAAAATACAACATACTTTGTACGTATGCAGAGTGGAAGTATTGTAAAATATTTCTTTGTACAAATGAAACGAATTTCAAAAATATTTTACACTAAAAAAATAATAATTGAAGCGCGGGAATCGAACCCCGTACTTCTCGCATACTAAGCGAGCGCTCTACCACCTGCGCTACGCTCCTGGCCGACACCTATGTCATTGTAAACATGCTCGCCTTAACACCTGAACAAGATCGTTACAGTAAATAGGCCAATTAAAAGTGTTACGGGAGAAACTAGAATCGAGTAAATAGATATCATAGAAAGTTTCAAAGTAAATAGAAATAGCTTGATAGATCTGCCTTTCTTAGGGTTCCCTCTAAAACAGTAAAAATGTTACATACTTTGTACGCATGCTGAGTGGAAGTATTGTAAAATATCTCGTTGTACAAATCAAACGAATTTCAAAAATATTTTACACAAAAAAATAATAACTATAGGCGTGGGGTATCGATCTCCGTACCTCTCGCAATGCTAAGCAAGCGCTCTACCATCTGAGCTACGCCCCCGGTCCACACCTTTTTCATTGTAAACATGCTTGCCTCAACACCTGGACAAGATCGTTACAGTAACTATGTCCACACATCGGAATATAAATTGTCAAAACATGCATTGTCATCCAAACTAAACGTGTATACAAAATTTCAGCTGAATTGGTTGTAGAAAGCAGCTTCAAAATTGACTTGAAGATTCCACTCGAACATTTTACATTGCAAGTTAAATAAAAGCTTGTAAAAATGGTTATTCTATGTAATTTTAAAAAAATGAGTGGTACTTATAAGTACCGTCGGTAGATAAAGGGTTAAAGTGTAACAGCCTCTATAGTTCCATTTAAACTAACTAGATGGCTTTGGTAACCTAGTGGTCATGGTCTTGGACTCACAACCAACATGTCATGAAGTAAAGTCCTGGTGATTCTGAAAATTCACTGTGCAGAGATAATGCACGTCACATCTGTTGGGGCCGAAGTTGTCGCGTGGCGTGGTGTGTAGTTAGAAGAAAGGGATGCCAGCTCAAATGTCGTCTTCATCCTATGAACATGGTTCAAAATTACGAGGTCCAACAGCTCTCGTATAGTCTTATAGTGCAGCATTAATAAACACTGACTCACTTGGAGCAACCTGGGTTCGACTATCTCGAACACCGATGGTCATGACCTTTGGGGCTATCTCAATACTCTGATATTTAAATCAATGATACTTTCGAAGTATGTAACAATATATTAATGTGAGACTTCTCTTAATTTTGAGCTATACAGTCTAACATCGAACACGGTAATTCAAGCAAACGCATTTCTCTCCTACTCTCCCCACGACTTCATGGAAGGGCTTTATTGTCCAATTAAAAGTTCTGCTGCAACCGCTTCTTTTTTCTCTCATCTTTTGCTTGCGGTTTTGAGAACTGATGCCTCTTAAGACGCGTCGTGCAGAAAGACTGATGCCCGTTAAATTTGTTTTGGTTTATAGTATTCTTATTAGCGAGGTGTGGAAGTTAGGAGAGGGGGTTACCAGCTCATGCGCCCTCCTTGTCACTTGACCGTGAATCAAAATTACGAGGTTTGTTTCCAATAGCCCTTGCATTGTTTTTGTGAGTAAGCGGAATATTAACGTCACAATATTCGGCTACTCGGGGGCTTTTGGTGAAGAACCTCATAATTTGAACCATGTCAAGAGCCGACGAGGTCAGATCAGGTGACGAGGACGACACCTGAGCTGACTACCCCTCTCCTAACTTCCACACCACACCAACGAAAGGAAGTTTGAGCATTAACAGATTTAACGTGGATTGGCCCATAGTTGGTGGGTCTTCAGCGGTACTAGGCTCGAAATCATGACACACTGTTCACGAGTTCGTTAGTAAGTGAGTGAATATTATCGTCGCACTCTTCAGCTACTCGAGGGCTTTTGTCTGTGGACCTCGTACTTTTGAACCATGGTCAAGTTACGAAGATGGCACCCTCCTCTCTTAACTACCACACCACAGCAATGGGAGGACGTATGAGCTATCGACTGATTTAACGTGCTCAGAGTTCGTTACCTTGACCACTAGGCTACCGCGGTCTCTGCGTTGTCTTAGAGTACAACGTTAAAAAACACTCTTTCTTACTCACCCAATCTCATATTTCTTGGGAAAAGTTAAACTCTTATTTATTTTAAGTATTCTTTTAGCATTTATTTTCCAGGGATTTCTCGATCAATTCGGGGAATGACCAATAAATATTAGAATTCAGCCATTCGGAATAATTTTCTGTTTTGGCACTGCGGTACATTCTCCTCAACCCCCCCCCCTCCCGTCTCTACGGTAGGATTTCAAATAGCATACCCCCCGAGCAAATACACTTTAAACGACTCCCTCTGTGCAAATGAACCAGTCCCACAAAACGAAGGAGGAGGAGAAAAGGTTTTTCCGCAATCTTAAACGAACCGTGGAATCAATTCTTAGAATTCTCATCTCTCCTTCTTCCTCTCTCTCTCACGGTCCTGAATAGTTGATGGGGCATTGCTACCGGAGAGAGAATGGAAAATAATAATAATAATGAGAGTAAAAAGATATAAGTTTTCTTTTAATCTTTAATTGAGCAAGCCGCGGAAAATATTGCACCCAGAACATAATTACGTTAATTTTACGCTTTCGTTGTCATTAGCGTTTTAAATTAGCATCTCGAAAACCACGGGAGATGGGTTTTATTAGGTTTTTTTCCCTCCACCCCTTTGTCTGTAAGTGTTGTATTATTAAATAATATGCGTTTCGAATTTGGTTGGTTTTGCTTATGGACTGCGCGTGATACAGCATCGATTGCTACAAAATGAAAGTTTCGGAGGAGAGTTATTAGATTATGAATAATTCAATTTAACGGCGTTTAAGTATTTTGGATGATAGTTTGTAATTAGTTTTCTTTAGGGAATCCGTACGAAAATGAAGCAATCTGTAAAAAGGTATAACAGTTTGTTTTCGTTAACTTTTTTAAAGATAGAAAACAGAGTTTTTGTTCTCTAACATTAAAAGTAACAGATTTCAAAATTAAAAAACATTAATCGAATGACTTCAGAAATTCCCCATGAGATTAATTATTTTATAGTTGTTTATGAGTAGCAATGATTGCAATTAAGCATTAATTATATACCCTTGATATATAAGTTAAAGAACGCGTATATTACTTCTAAAATATCAATTCCCACTTTAAGGTATCCGACTACCATAAAATCATGATTTTTTTCAAAAATTTACAAAAATTTTTATGATTTTATTTTATAGACCATCTTATTAACTTAATAAAAATACCAAGCTTTTTATTTTCCACTCACTAGAACAAAAACTGCAAGTGTTTTAATAAAAGAAGATGCCATATAACTTTACATAAGATGTCAAACTTTAAAATGCGTTTTACTCGAAATGTATTATTTTCGAAAAACTCAAACGGGGACAGTGATTGCTCCAAAAGTTTTCAAAAATTTGCTGAAATTTTTTTGTGAATGTTTTGTACAACAGTAGAAGTGTTTTGACCATCAGATTTATCAATCGCTGTTTTATTTCAAAATTTACAGTCATTAATGTGAATATAAACACTGTTTTTTAAGCAACTTCATATAGTCACTAAGATAAAGTCCTCTAGTTTTTGTAAAATTTAAAATATCTATTATCCTGAAGGTCATAACAAACATGAATAACAAAGTAACACATTAAAATTGAAAAATTGAGAATTTGCTCAAAAACTTTTTGGGTAGAGCGGGCCCCGTTTATGCAATTTTTTGTACATTTTCACCAGTTATTTCCCCTTTTAATCATAATTAAAAAAAATTTTGTTTTCAACTTTACGATTTTTTCCTTAAAATATCCCCATACCTCTATTTCTTCAAAAAAAAAGTCGCAAGTAGTCGGATACCTTAATCCTATGGTGTCATTTTTTTAAAGATATGGGGTTGATATTCGGGGAATCGATAGTACTGCCTGTCTGGTTAGGAAGTACAAGGACTCCACCTCCCCCGTACATCATTTTGCCGATGCAAGTTCCAACTAGTTCATTTCATCATTTCACTGAAACAGTGCAGGGATTTGATAAGATCCCATACTTTCATCAGGGAAATGACCTTGAAGAGAGACGTTATTTTAACATCTCCCGTCAATTGATTATATCTCTTAGGGATTTGACAATATTAGCGATTTAACATTATCCTGCGACATGTGCATACTTTGACTTTCGAACTTAATTCTCAAACTTGCGGAAAAATATATTAAATGGACTATTTGATTTACTCTATTTGTACCAACAATAAAATGAACTTACGCGAATGCTCCCTTCATGTAATTCTAAGAATATTGAGATGAATTTGTACAATTTAGGTAGGAAGACCTAAAAAAATCCGACATTTCAATCTTTTTCTGATTTTTTATTTTCGTGCAATTTTTCTAATCAGCGGCGCATGCATTGGCTGGTCACAGATTTTGTATGTAAGTCCTCTGAAAAAATCCCCTATAAATTTGGCCTTTAATAATTGATAAACCACCCCAGGATTTATTAAAATCAGACATCATTTACTAAAATTATCATGACCTTATTTTGAATGACTTCATTTTTTAATTCCATTGACCAATCACATTTATATAAATAAAAAAGCTCCTTACCACTACAAACCGTTTAAGCCTTTTCCTACCCCAAACATTTTGTATTGCAGAGCGTTTTTTCAGCAATTTCTAGATCATTCTCCAAACCCAATTAACCGAGTCACCACTGAACTTGAAAACAACTTGACTGACATAGAGCTCCAAAAGATTGAGAATACCTAATGCAACTTAATGATAGTTTATTGGCTAAGGAAGCATCGATTTTTTTTCTTGTTGCTTATTTATTTATTTTATTCTTCTCTGCCCAATTTACCCGATCAGGAGCCAAAGTCTTCTACCAAATAAGCTAATGGACCAGAGCTAAGTTAATTTTGCGAATCTGCAGTTTTACTAAGCAGGGTGAAATGGGGATCTAATGTCTTAAAGTATAAGATATCCTTTCTTTCCCCATGTTATTCTTTTTTCCCCCTGAATTGTTTGATTTTGTAAATGAGAACGTCTCTCTCTTTGCTACTTAGTTGCCCTTAACTATTTTTAAGCAAAGTGGCATTCTTGTTTTATTATTGTTGTTAAAGAGAAAGAGCTATCCTCTCTGCGATTAAAGGATTTCTGAAGTTTCAAAACATTTTTAAGTACGAAGGTTTTTAAAACGAAACATTTGCAGGCTTTAATCGGGACAAGTAAAGTAATGAAGAGAGTTGGAAAAAATATATTACTTAAAACTGGATTGGATGATAATAAATCACTTTCCGGACTTTTAAGAACTTGATTAAATTCGTCAGGAGTAACGCGGGATAAGAACTCACTCCAAGCAATTACATTATTTGAGTGCATTAAACTCAACGAAGAGGAGCAAGACATACTAGAGTTTTCGATAAACGACAACAAATTGAACATTACACTTGAGATTCTAATTTTAAGGCACTTTCGTAAGTAAATTAAATAAATAAATGCAAAAGTTTAAAGTTTGGAAATAATTTTTTATCTACATTACATTAATTATAATTAAGCTTTTTGATTTTTTTTTCCAAAACTGAGTGTTTAATTGATTTTTGGGGGAGTCGTACACAGAATTCACCCCTCAACTGTGCACAAAACGAGATAGTTCGTGTACAGTCGCATTTTATGCTGCTGTAATTTTCCCACTCGAATATAAGCGAGCGCGTCTACACTCGTGAGATTGACTGCGATTTGTCGTCGTCATTTCGTAAATTAAGACAAAGTTTATAGTAAAAATTAAAAAAATTAGATAAATGTATATTAAGTATTTTTTCATTTGCTAGCCATCAGCATTTGGAACGCAATGTGTTTTGTATAAAAAAAATTAAGATGAAAAAAAAATTTAATTTCAGAAGCAGATAAGTAGAATGAATTGCACAAAAGTGTCATAGCGATAAGAATATTTTTAAAAAAATCGATTATACTCAATTCTTCTAGAATTCTACGACTAATTTAACGTCGTTTATCTTCAATTCCTACACTATTTTAACTCACACTCTCTATATATTTATTTACCTTGTTCAAATTTTCAATCGTCAATAAAATACATTTTAAAGCGTTCGTGTTAACTGAAATTTTATGTACACGATTATTTTGAATGACTTTTAATTATAATTAATAAAAATTAATTAATTAAAACTAATTATTCAAGGAATTACAAATACAGCCAAGTTAGCATCATTTTTGGCGACTTAGCGACCTTTTTTGCGAATTTTGCCAAAACTTGTAAAGGTTTTTTTCTCACATTTTGTTGTATCCTCTCCGTTGGGGATATCCTCTCTTCACTATCCACGCGACCTAACTCTAAGGAAATAAAGGATGCACCGCTAAACTCAGTCATAATAAATCACTTTATTCTGGTCTTAAGATGACTATTTTCTTTCTTTATGTATTTAAAAATTATATTTTAACATTTTGTATAATGTTTCTATTTCAGAAAAGGATAAGAGATAAGTTTTTCAAATATTATTGATACAATTTTAAAAAATTAAACTTTTTGAAGAAAATTTGGAAAATTTTAAAATCATACTCCTTCTGTAATTATTAATTTCTTAATCTGAAATTTTTTGTAATACTCTTATGGATGTTATAAACAACTTTAGGGACCTATTTTACAATAACTTTATTCGTTTTTGAGAAGAAAAAATAAAAAGTTGACATACATGCTAAAAATCAACGAAAATCTCTTACATTTTAATTTTTTTAAAAAAAGTATTCACAGTTTACAGCAAAATGGATCCCTAATTTTGTTGCATGCTTTATATGCAACACACAGCAAAAAAATGGAAGTGATTGGTAAACAGTTGTGGAAGGAGTAGCATTTTGAATGCATTAATGCTTCGAAAAAAACAAACTGAGGAAAACCACTTTAAAGTTTATAATTCTGAAAACAAAATTATAATAAGCTTAAATAAACGTAAAATACAACTTTAATATATCTTTATATATATAAAAATCTTCTGTGCGTGTGTTTGTCACTTAACTCCTCCGAAACGGCTGAACCGATTTGGATGAAATTTTTTGTGTTTCGGTTCAAGTAAATTCGAAAATGGTTTAGATTCACAATTCGATCCGATATCGCAATTAGTTAAAAAGATATTAATTAAAAACATTAAAAAAATACAACACAACATTCACCTGCATTGTTGTAACAACGCTATTGTTATAACCACACAAGTAATATAAAAAAAAATTTTAATCAATTCCTACTTAGATCAACCAAGAAAAAACTTATTTTAGCTACTTTTTATTAAATAGTTGCAATTAATATAAATATGTATATACATATAACAGAATCACAACATTAAGTGGTAATTAATTTTTATTAATTATCATTAAAATATCGTTTTGTCATCCAAAACAATCGTGTATATAAAATTTCCTTTCAACTGAATGCTTTAACACGTGAGAAAAACTCCTTTTCAAATTTTCATATAAGTTGCCAAAAGGGAAGCTAAGTGGCTAACGTGGGTGTATTTGTAATTTTTTAAATAATTAGTTTCAAAGAATTAATTTTTATTAATTATAGTTAAATTATTGTATTGCCATCCAAAATAATCATGTACATTACATTTCAGCTCAATTGAGCGCTTTAAAATGTATTTTATTAACGATTGAAAATTCCACAAAAATAAATAAATAAACAAACAAACAAATAAAATATGTATAGAGATCGTGAGCTAATAGTAGGAATTGAAAAAGACGTAAGTTGGCGTCGAAAATTGATTTTCAGCCAAACTGGCCAAACCCGATCTTTATTGTTACAAAAATGCAGACGATTCACGCTTTTTAGCGTTTTTAATTAATACCTTTTCAAATAATCTTTATATATCTAATTCTTCTGTGCGTGGGTATGTAACTAAACTCCTCCTAAACGGCTGGGCCGATTTTGATGAAAGTTTTTCTCTGTTTCAGTGGACTCGAGAAAGGTTTAGATTTATAATTCGGCTTAGAAATGTTTATTTAATTAATTTTTTATTTATAAATTGTTGATCTTGGAATGTTTTACATTGGATCCGGCAGACTGCGCTACGATCGCAGTATAGAATATTCAAAAATCTTTTATTATAATTCAAGTTGGTCCCGACAGTTGGTGCTGTGATCATTTTAGGAAAATATTTTGTCACTTCGTGTTATTATTTTGTTGAAATAAATCGTGTGTTAATTAAATTATTACATTCAGATGTAATCAGTGTTTGAAATGTTTTGAAGTGTGCATAAAAAACTATACAATCAACAAATTTAGTATGTAATTGAAGTGAGTATTTTACATGATTTTTTTTCTATTAAATTTACACGTGCGTTGACAACAATTAACCTAACCTACAAATCTATTTGTGTAGCTAATTGATTACACACATTATTAATTTTTTTTATTTAAAATTATTTCTTATCGGAAATAGTTTGTGTGTGTGTTTCACTTCTAAGCAACCCAGAAGTATAAAACTTGGCACATAATTACATTGTAATAACTTTTTAATACAAATTTTACTCAAAACGGTCCAGATTGTTAAAGCTTATTCATAAAATTTGGGAATTTTTGAATTTAAGATGTGTGTACAGGACAACGTCTGTCGGGTCCTGTCGTTAGTTATATATTTTTCATGAAAATAATTGCTTTTTCGTATTTTTCTCTCTCTCTCAACCCATACATTTTTATAAATGATCAATTTTAAAATGGTATTAATTGCACCCACAAGAAAATTCAAGAAAAATGTTTAAAAAAAATTTTTTTCTGTCACGACAGAAAGTTTAGTTTTTTTTCTTCACATAGTATTTAAGTATTACATTTGTATGAAAAACATATCAGGAATAAGAACTGAAATTATGAAATTATTAATATAAAATGCCTTAATTCAGAAATTTTACTTGCACACATTTCACAAAGAAGAAAAATTACATTATTGTATTGCCTCAAAAATATTCTGCTTTATATATAACACATTCTTTTTTATAGTTATTATTTCTCTTTATAAAATAAGATTTTTTATCATAACGCTTTTTTTGGCTTTTTTTTCTAAAAAGGGGCATGGCCAAATTGCCTAATTTGTTTTCAAATGAAGTTTTCTTCAACTTCTAACTTTCCGACTTGCACAAATGATATATCAATCGAAAGATAATAATGCAAAGAATAAGATTAAATAAAAAAACATGGGTCGTTCATTTTTGGGGTACCAAGTCTGCTTAATTTATACATAATACAACAATACTAGTCTAGGAGGATATTGATCGAGTGAATCAAAGCAAAACGTATTACTGATAATTAACGCAATTAACAACTGAATCTATATTTTTATATTAATTACAAACTAAATAGTATCCGCACTATCCTTATAGTTTAGATGAACTAGCTTACCGCTATTTCCTGGGTAAACAGCTATGGTCCGTAAAACGTTAACTCAACCTTTAATCTGGATGGCTCTGGCTTAGGCAATGCTTCGCTGGTCTCGGACCCACTTTTGAATTATCTACACCTGCACTGTTAGGCCAACTCCCAGAATGAAGACTCCTCTTCTAGATTTTATCTCACTTCACTTAGCTCACTTAGCACTGAGAGCTTCACTTAGCGATCCTCGCGAATGCTAAATTTCCAATATATATGATTCTTAAGGCTACAGTGGACAGTAAAAAAAAAAAAAATTTTTAATTTGTTACAAACATGCCCCAAATTTTTACTGGCTGTATGTAACTTAGAACTAAACCATATAAAAAATTTGGTGAGAAAAAAATGATTAGTTTTTAAGAAATTTAAAATTAAAAAGAAAATTTAACGAAAATTTAAAAATTTCAAAACGTTCCATGCGTTTTGATTTTTTTTAAAATTTTATATTTTCACCTGATTTAACTTCTTTAAGCAATTCTTAACAAATGTATGCATACAATGTAATGTTTTATATGATAATTTACAAAATATGGGTAAACGCAAATTTTTATATAAAAATTTCAAGAATTTTAATGATTTCCTACATAAAAAACTTTAATTTCTTCTTTCACCCAATCACTATTACTACAATGCATCCAAGAATTTATAAGTATACATTAGATGAATACTTTTGGAAAGTTTTGTTATAATTCGACAAAAATTGCAACGCATGGAACATTTTGAGTTTTGGTTTCGAGGCAAATTTTTGATTCTGAGAAAAACAGCTTTTTTTTATTTTAAAGGAAATTAACTTATTTTTTTTAAAAAAAAAATTAAAGAAATAAATATGAATTTGAAATTTAAAAACACTAATATCATACAAATATAAGATAAATGCAGAATATATATACATAAGGTTCTGCAATATGTATTGTAACAGTCACATTGACACGTGGTGTATACACTGATAAAAATTGAAATAAGCTAGAACTTTCTTATAATATCTGAAGTAAATTAGCAGAATGTGTATTTTATTTTTTTATCTCAAACAGATAGTATATTATGTATTTCATTAATCATAATGAGTAAAAATAAAGTATTTCAAAGGGATTAAAATACAAAAATTCAATGTTTTCGAGGAAGCTTTCATTTTTAGAAAAACAGCTATTTTTATTCTAAAGGAAAAAACTTAGTTTTTTAAAAAACAATTAAAGACATTCATATAAATTTGAAAAACACTAATATTATAAAGATATGATAAACATAGAATATATGTATAAGATTCTACAATATTTATTGTAACAGTCACATTGACATGTAATATATATAGTGATAAAAATTGAAGTAAGCAAGAACATTCCAATAAAATCTAAAGTAAATTAACAGAATGTGTATTTCATTATTATTTCATCAACCAGATAATATATTACGTATTTCATTAATCACAATGAGTAAAAATAAAGTATTTCAATACAATTAAATTACAAAAATTCAAAAAAAAATAACAAATCTAATTACACATAACAAGAAAACTGTTTGCTAAGTCTGATAAAAAAATTTAAAAAGCACCGGCACTATAGGCTGCATTTGTATTCGTGGCATTTCTTTTCCTTTTCTTTTGTTTCGTAGAAATATTCTGAGAAATGCGTCGTTTATCTTGTCTTTCTCCAATAGTCAAAGAAAAACTGTCATTTAGACATGAGTCCTCTTTCGCTTCAAGAGATTTCACATAGCCCAAATTGTGCTTTTCGATGGCATCTGTTACAGCTATTTCCAGCCTCCTTTTGGAGACGAATACCTCTTTTGGGCATTTTCGCCAAATGCAGCTATGCAGACTTTCATTCGAATTTTGCGTCTTGCCTGCTACGCATCTTTCAAGAATGGTGTCTGAAGCTAAACGTTGATAAACAGGCATAATTTTCTCCACTACTTGTGGTGACAAGTAAGTTCTCATGGAACTGTGTGACCCTGGGGTTTCATTTTTGGCTATAGCTCTTTTATAGAAACACCATGATGATTCCCCTTCAAGACACTTACCATGCATAGGCTTTTTGTCAGTTGACGAGCAATGCATCAGGCTGGTATATATAGCAGTTTCCATTTTATCGGTATCAGGGACATTATCTTTTATTGCCTTTCTATAGTAATTTTGCAACTTTGTGATGTTTTTATCTGTAAGGCTTCCCTGCTTACGTCCACCAAGGGTCACTTTTTTCACCTTCCATTCTTTCACTTTGTTACGTAACGATGTGCCTGGCCTCTTCGCAATATGATTCAGGCACTCTTCCTTTTCGATTTTTATATCAGATCCATATATTTTATTGTCCGACAAAAATTGAAAAGTTTTTGAGTCACCATCACTCAGCATGGAAACAAATCTCATTTGGCAATCACTAATTGATCGCCTCCACATAATTAGTGCAGCGTGCATCTCCATGGCTCCAGAAGTTCCATCAAAATTTTTGTCACACTCATCCGCATGTCCTTTTTGACATATGTGAAACTCCGCACTATCGACTCCCATATTTCGACCAGCAACTACACAATTATGACAGTATTTCGACAATACTTCAAAGTCAAGGACAAGTCCACTAAGGATATCGATGATTATTCCTAATCCTAGGTTAGATGTATGTCCTCGCTTTTGCCAAGTACCGTCATATGACACACTCACACCAATTATTTCCTGATTTTTTAGAGAAGCATCAACTTTTACGTGAGCTTCTCTAACAGCTTGACGTGACATTTCGAGCATTTTTTTCTTCACCTCTTTGTTTTTCACGGATAAGTTGTGCATG
This sequence comes from Trichonephila clavipes, assembly GCA_019973935.1. Taxonomy (NCBI): domain Eukaryota; kingdom Metazoa; phylum Arthropoda; class Arachnida; order Araneae; family Nephilidae; genus Trichonephila; species Trichonephila clavipes. The sequence goes on along the minus strand of BMAU01017210.1, from coordinate 1,071,333 downwards.
CATTTGGAAAAGGTTTTTCGGTCCATTGTTAGCATGTTGAGCACAGATGAAAACGTTTCCAAAGCAGCATGCCCTCTGCCTATGGATAGGAAGGCACTCACCAGTTTGCTGTTTATATCATGTGAGTTTTTGGCCTCTTCTTGGAAACTTGAAAAACACTTCCATAACTTTCATGACATTATTCGCATAAAAGTTCCATCTTTGTAGAATACCCCATGGAATGGTGTTGTTTTATAACAAGGGTACAGTTTGTACAATATTTACAAGGAACTTTCTGCAATAATTCAGAAAACACAGCCTTGTGGGTGAAAATATAGCTTGCCTCAGGTTGGGAAGATGTACTAGGTTCAGACAATGTATCTCTCTGCAATACCATACTATTCCTGTTTTTTTCATCAACAGTTTTAGAAAAGTTCTGCCATCGCTTCTTGCTATTTTCAGCCAACATCTTTCTCCTTTTGCAAAAGTCCTCGTCCTACCATGGTAGGACGACCTTTAGGTTTTCTATATCTCGATGATATAAGATCCATTATAAAAATTTTAAATAACAAAGGCAATTTAAAATGAACTTTAGTTCTGAAAAAAACTTTTTGTTTTGGTAAAATCAATTTGAATAAAATTGAACGAAAAATGCAAACGCAAGTTCGAACGAATTGTAAACAAATAATGCCGATTTAGGTTTCAGATACAGTTAAAACAAATTGTTGCCATCCAGACCTTGATAAATTAACATTTAAAAATAAAAATTAGAGAGGCTATGTCTGCAGTAAATAAAATTCGTACTGTCAAAGTACATGGCAGCTTTGTCAGCATGACATCAGAATGTAAACAAAGGGGCGTGGTCATGGATGACTGAATAGGAACTACCCCATAACTCAGTAAAAAATGCATGAAACCCCAAATTTTTTTTTGCGTTTGATAGAGAGGCTAATATAATATTAAAATAAGTCAAAAAATTTTTTTCGATATTTTAGTCAATTTTCCACATTTTAACTGTCCACTGTAGCCTTAATTTGCATAAACACGCTCTCTTCTTGGATTGGTTGAAAAGAATTGCCATTCAGGTCCCAAAGAAATCCCAAGAGGACAGTTAGTGGAAATACCGATAAAGCCCCGTCACAATTTTAAAGTGCTCGTTTAAGTTGAAATTTTCCATACACTATTGTCTTGGGTGACAATGCGACATATTATTTATAATTAATTGACTGAAACTAATTATTTAAAGAATTACAGATACAGCCACTTTGGCTTCATTTTTAGCAACTTGGGTCAAAATTGTAAAAGACTTTTCTTCTCACGCATTCAATTGAACAGAAATTTTATATACGCGATTGTTTTTAATAACAATACAATACTTTAATGATAATTAATAAAAATTAGTTGCCACTTAATGTTGTGATTCTGTCATATGTATATGCATATTTATATTAATTGTAACTATTTACTAAAAAATAACTAAAATAAAATTTTTCTTTGTTGCTCTATCTATCTATCTATCTATCTATCTATCTATCTGTCTATCTATCTATCAATCTATCTATCTATCTCTCTATCTCTCTATCTCTCTCTCTCTCTCTCTCTCTCTATATATATATATATATATATATATAAAAGAGAGAATATTTTTTTTCTCATTACTTGTTTCTGTTTTGTTCCATTAACACCCAAAAAAAGCTCCCACATTATAGTGCACTATCTGTTAAGCGAAAAGGAATGGCAAAGGAAAAGAAAAGAGAGTAGTTATATATGTAACAATATTGGATATTGTGTGCTGCTTCTTGCTTCCAAATATATCAGACAAAAGAAAATTTTGAATATTTTTTAACGTAAATATTATTATTGTTATTTCTGTTGAAAAGGTATAAATGTTTTTACTGGTAAAAATATGCTTTTCTCGAAAAGAAAGATAATAAAATTCATTGTACGCGCAAGATCGTAATTTTCGGCTCATATTTGAAATGTGGATCAAGATCAAAAACTAAAATACAAATTTTGATTAATTTTGTATATTTTTAAATTTTGACCTAAACAATTCCAAAAAATGTGTTTTCTTAATTAAAAAATAATGATTATTTGCCGGGTTTTTTTTCCTTTAAAATAAGTGTGCGTTAAGGTAGTGCTTCTCAAACTTCCAATATTTGCTACCCAATTTTCAATCATGATTTTCATCGCCCCCCTCCAAGTAATAACAATACATTATAATCAATTATAGTATATATTGAAGCTAAAGCTACAATAGATTTTAATAATAAACCGTACAAATTATCAAGATAAGTATTAAATTTTGTACATAATTTTATATATGACAAGCCTATGGGATCACTGGTAAGTATTAAAAACTTGATTTTTAACTTAGTATTATTAAATTAATCATCAAATACATTGTATAGTACTGGGGCATTTATAAGTGTATTACATCAGTATGGATGTGTATTTTACTTTTTATTAGGTCAGAACGTATTTTGCTTTGATTGCTTTCAGTAATTTAATAAAGTTTTGAAATCATCTTTTGTTTTCAGCTTTTCGATATGCTCGCACCCCTCACATAGGGTTATCACGCCTTACAGTTTGAGAAATTTTACATTAAGGCAGTGAACCCCAAGCTCCGGGCAGCAGACTGGTCGTCTATAAAACATTACATCGTTTCTATTTTATTTACCGTGGTGTTGAATAGTAAAAGCCATTAGGTATCGCTGTTGCAGTGAGACACTTCTATTTTGAAGTAGTCTTGTCGCAACAGCCAGTGCATGTATCTTTCTTAAGAAGCAAACACTCGTTTTAGTGAAACATTCGATTGTGAAGTATTCTTGTGTCGAAATGCTAATACTTGTGAACTACGTACATTATTACATGTGAACTATTCTAATCATAGTGAAATGTTCTTCAGCATTGAAATATATCCATTTATATCAAATTGAACTTGGACTTATCATTGAATCAATTTTCTTTCAACGGACAGCAATTCGAAACCGAAACCTTTTAGTCTTAGACCACAATTGTTTACAGTCCGCTAAATTCGTCGCTATTGTTAACATACATAAATTAATGGTCCGATCGCTCGGAGTATCTAAGCATTTAAAGGTTTTTATCAGGTTGTAGAATTCAAAATTTGTGTTTTCGTTTTGTTGAGGAGTTACTTGTGTGTGACCTACATTCGGCGTTTCTTTGGACGAGTGGATTACTCTATTGGTTTCTTCAGGGTGTTTCTCGGATGGTTAGGTCGGGTGAGTCAGTTCATTTTGTAAACATATTATCTGAATTCTGTTTGTGTGTGCTTTTAGCTTGTTTTATTTCTAAATATAATGCTTTAGTATTTTAATGTGATTTATTTCTGTGAAGATTTATTTAGTGTTCTTTCTGTTTTTTGCATTTGAGTAGTAAAAATCAATGTGATTGGATTCCGAATGTGAAAAGCACTTGTGTTACTTATTTTAATTTGATTTAAATATCTATATGAGTGGAATTCTTCTGATCAGTAATTGTTCAAAATTTAAATATGAAATCTAAAGCGTGCTTAAACCAGAAAAAAGCCATTATATCATCACTAACGGGTTTAAAAAATAAAACGTTACAGGATATTAATGATTTGGATTCTACCGAGCTCAAAATTAGAAAAAATAGGTTTGATGTAATAGGGGAAGAATTGAAAACCCTTTTTGATAATTTATTTAGCCTTTTTAGGGATGATGAAATTAAGGGCTATATTTTAGAAAAACAAGAGCTGCTTGATACATGGGAGGAAATGTTAATTTTATTAGAAAGACGGGTCTCAGATCTAAATAAAACAAATAAGAGTACGGAAGTAATTCATACAAGAAATTCTGATTCAACCGAAATTAAACTTCCTACCTTGTCGCTTCCGACATTTTCTGGAGTTATTGATGAATGTTTAACTTTCTCGGATCTGTTTCAAGCAGCCGTTACAAATAATCAAAATTTAACTGGTGCTCAAAAATTACAATATCTCAAAGGAGTTTTAAAAGGAGATGCTCAGAAGATAGTTCAATCACTTCCAATAACAGATGGTAATTTTCAGATTGCTTGGGATCTTTTAAAGGAAAGATATTTTCATAAGAGTGAAATATTGAGTTCTTTAATGAAAAAACTCATGAATATTTCGCCGATAACTTGTGAATCCCATGCTCAAATTCTAAAGTTAGTCGATTCGACTAAAGAATGCGTTCGATTATTGGAGACTTTAGATCTCAAGGTCGAGGGCACAGCAGACATAATTCTAATGTTTATCATTCAATTTAAGTTAGACTCAACCACAAGAGGTTGGTGGGAAAGGTCTCTAGATAATGAAAAAATTCCTTCGCTCAGCGAGCTTTTTACAATTTCTTTCGAATCATGCTAGATCACTTATGACTGAAGGTTATGGAGTTAAAAGAAACATTAGTAACAAGAAAGTAACACTAGTTGCTTCAGGTTTCCAACTGCATTGTTCTTACTGTCAGAGCAATCATAATTTAAATAAATGTGATGCATTTCAAAATCTTTCTGTTCAAAAAAGAGTGAATTTTGTAAAATCGAATAACATTTGTTTCAATTGTTTGACTAAATTTCATAAAAAGTCTGCTTGTAAAAGCACTAATAAGTGTCGAAAATGTGGGAAATCGCATCACACATTGTTACATTTTATGACTCCTAGTGAGCCAAATTCTTCCATTCCTAGAGATGCTAATAATTCAGTACTTTCAGCTTCAGCGAAAGTGTTTCACCCAGTTGTGTTTGATGCCACTAATACTGATACAGGTCCAAATCCTCTAATGTAAATAATACAAGTATAACTTCCTGTTCAGGGTTCGATTCCAATTCTCAGGTGCTTCTATGTACTGCACTAGTCAATGTTTGTGATTCTTTCGGTGGAACTCGGTTGTGTCGTGTTCTTCTTGACCCGGGAAGCCAGGCTTGCTTAATTACTAGTAGTTGTTTGGAAAGACTTGGATTGCCTAGGAAGCGAACAAATGTGCGCATTTCATGCCTTGGAGCATCAGATACTCGAACTAATGGTATTTCGGAGATTAAGTTTACACCTCATTTTACATCTAATATTTCGTTTGTAACTTCAGTATATGTAGTTAATAAGATTGTAGGTCAACTTCCACATTTCAGTTTAGATTCTTCTTGGTTTGAGCCTTTTAGTGATTTGAAGTTAGCTGATCCTACTTTTTTTTTTTAAAGTGGTCCTATCGATATTCTCATTGGTGTAAACATAGCTCTTCCTATGCTAAAGGGTCAATCTCTTTCCCTTGGGGACAATAAACCCTTTGCAGTTCGTTCATATTTAGGGTGGATAGTCGCAGGAAATGTTCCTTCTGAAGATATGTTTTCTTCAATTGCGGTTAATAGCATCCAGGTAGTAACTGACGAGTTAGTGAGTAACTTTTGGAAGTTAGATTCAGTACCTGAAGCTAGCTTATTGGCTAGTGAAGAAAGGGCATGTGAAGATCATTTCATAGATACTCATGTTAGAAATGGGGATGGACGATATGTAGTGCGATTACCATTTCATTCATCACCATCTAAATTAGGAGATTCGAGAGAATCAGCTATTCGAAGATTCAAATCATTAGAACATTCACTAATCAAGAAACCTGCGATTTATTCTAATATAGAGACTTTATGCAGGAATATTTAACATTAGGGCATATGGAGCTTGTTCCTAAAAATGACTACGCTAAAAGGGAAGCATATTATCTTCCTCATCACATGGTTCTACGAGATTCCAGTACAACAAAACTGAGGGTTGTCTTCGATGCATCAGCCAAATCAACATCAGGGTATTCTCTTAATGACATACTAATGGTTGGACCCCGAGTGCAACGAGACGTGTATCCAATTCTGCTTTCCTTCAGAACATTTCAAATAGCTGTGTGTGCAGACTTGGAAAAGATGTTCCGTCAAATAAGGATCTCATCGGAAGATACAAATTGGCAACGAATTCTATGGAGAGATAATCCAAAGGAGACAGTGAAGGAATACAGGTTAACCACTGTCACGTATGGGACTTTATGTGCACCATATCTTTCCACTCGAACCTTGACTCAACTTGCTTTTGATGAAAGGGAAAGGTATCCTTTGGCTTCATTCGCTACATTTCATCATTTTTATGTAGATGATTTACTAAGTGGTGCCGTGACTGAAAAAGAAGCAGTTGAACTCGTCTGGCAACTAAAGGAGATGATGAAAAAAGGAGGGTTCAACCTTCGGAAGTGGCAGTCTAACAGTGAAATAGTGATCAAGGAGGTTGCCAAAAATAAAGATCTTAAAAGGGTGCAAAATGATGAAGAAATAAAAATCCTTGGGATACAATGGAATCCCAAATCTGATTTCTTCAGTTTCAGTGTTTCATTACTAGAAGAGAGATGCATTTATTTCAAAAGAGATGTTCTTTCTGAAATTGCTCGTGTATTTGATCCTCTAGGACTTTTATCGCCATGGATTGTTTTTATGAAAATCCTTTTACAAAAGCTATGGAAATTAAATCTAGAATGGGACGAACCAATCCCGGAAGATTTAAATAAACAGTGGACAACCTTCCGAAAGGAACTTCATCTTATCGAAAAAATGAAAATACCGAGGTGTGTCTTGCTACCTTCATACATTCAACTTGAGATTCATGCCTTTTGCGATTCCTCCGTAAGAGCATACTGTACAGCAATTTACCTCAAATGTATCGCATCCGAGAGTATAAGTGTCTCGCTTCTCACTTCTAAAACAAGAGTAGCCCCGCTTAAAACTCAATCTTTACCTCGGCTTGAGCTGTGTGCAGCATTGTTGCTGTCTAATGTGTTACAAGTAGTGTTAATGGAGTTTCCTTTATCTATTCACAAAACCATTGCCTAGACGGATTCGACAATTACTTTGGCTTGGCTAAAAACAGAACCATACCGCTGGCAACCATTTGCCGCCAACAGAGTTCAAACAACAATTCCATCAGTTGAATGGTGTCATGTTTCGGGAATTGAGAATCCAGCCGATCTAGGCACGAGAGGACTCTTACCTTCTCAGCTTGTAGCTCATGATCAGTGGATTCATGGACCTCTCTGGTTAAATCAACCCATGAATGAAACGTCATCTTATAAAATCCCAGAGACTTTCTCCTTTCCGGATAATGCCTTGAAAGAGAAGAGGAGCGTTGTTACATGTGTTGCTAAAATTGTGCCTTTACCAGAATTTATTGACAGAATATCGTCTTTTACAAAGTTAGTTCGTGTCTGTGCCTGGATTTTGAGATTCATAAAAAAATAGTCGTTAACCAGTCTCAAGAACTTTTGGTTACTTGAAATCATCGGAACTTCATACTGCAGTTGTTACTATTGTACGTTTGATTCAACAAGTAGAATTTCCGAATGAATTTAAATGTCTTTTTCAAGGAAACCCTTTACCAAAGGATAACAAATTACTTCCATTGAACCTGTTTTGTGATTTTGAGGGAGTTCTTCGGGTAGGAGGTAGACTTTCGAGGAATACGCGTCTATCATATGACCAAAAACATCCTATGCTTTTGCCCAAAAGTCATGAGTTCACAAGAAAGGTAATAAATTTTTACCACATTACTTATCTTCATGCAGGTCCACAACTGACATTGTCTTTGATAAGACAAAAATTTTGGTTCGTGGATGGTAGATCAGTAGTTCGTCATACACTCAAAAAGTGTCTAATTTGCTTCAAGATGAATCTGAGATCTTCTCAATTAATGGGTGATTTACCACCTATCCAATTTCAACAAATTCGTCCATTCGAAAGTAGTGGCTTGGATTTTGCTGGTCCATTAACCACTAAATGTGCTCATAAACGAAGTGTGACAAAATTTAAATCTTACATTTGTCTTTTCATTTGTATTGCTACTAAAGCTGTACATCTTGAACTGGTTTCGGATTTATCGACTGCTGCATTCCTAGCTGCTTTACGCCGTTTCATTGCTAGAAGGTCTTGTCCGAGCAAAATCATCTCGGATAATAGATCCAATTTTAAAGGCGCTTCGAGTCATCTGAGAAAGCTCGTGGATTTATGTCTGCAAGAAGAAGTACAAAATTTTCTTTCTTTCAAAGGAATTGAGTGGTCTTTCATTCCTCCATATACCCCACACTTTGGAGGTTTGTGGGAGTCAGCAATCAAGAGTGCCAAACAATTACTTATAAAGGCAACTAACTCTGTACTTCTTAATTTTGAAGAGTGTTCTACCCTATTGATACAGATAGAGGCTTGTATTTACTCAAGACCTCTCACAGAGCTCTCTCCAGATCCGTCCGACTTCACCGCATTGACTCCAGCCCACTTCTTAGTGGGAGGTCCTATTCATCAGTTTCCAGAACCATCTCAGCCCTCAAGGTCTGTAGGTCTTTCTGAAAGATGGAACCTGATTCAAAGACTACGTCAGTACTTCTGGGATCGCTGATCCACGGAGTATTTACATAGACTTCATCCTAGGTTCAAGTGGTGGAGAACTAAGCCAAATCTTCAATTAGGAGATATGGATATTGTGCCGAGAAAGAAAAAACTGCTCCATTAAACTGGACTCTTGGTCGAATTAATAAACTATTTTTCGGACCTGACCAAAAGGTACGTGTTGTGAGTGTAAATACCAAATACGGACAATTAACTAGAAATGTGTACAAGATTTATCTTTTACCTAACTCTCAAGAATGTGAACTTGAACTTTAATTTAATTCTTTTATTCTTATTTTATCATATCTGTATTTCATTATTGTGTATATCGTAACCTCTCCTTTTTTGAAACCCTTCTGAGGTTTCAAGGGGGGCGGTATGTTGAATAGTAAAAGCCGTTAGGTAGCGCTGTTGCAGTGAGACACTTCTAGTTAGAAGTAGTCTTGTGGCAACAGCCAGTGCATGTATCTTTCTTAAGATGCAAACACTCGTTTTAGTGAAACATTCTATTGTGAAGTATTCTTGTGTCGAAATGCTAATACTTGTGAACTACGTACATTATTACATGTGAACTATTCTAATCATATAGTGAAATGTTCTTCAGCATTGAAATATATCCAATTATATCAAATTGAACTTGGACTTACAATTGAATCAATTTTCTTTCAACAGACAGCAATTCGAAACCGAAACCTTTTAGTCTTAGACCACAATTGTTTACAGTCCGCTAAATTCGTCGCTATTGCTAACATACACGTGGTGTAATTCTTTCTTGAGTGCGTGGGTTTGTGCAACTTTTCATAGAAATCACTTTATATTTTATGCTAAATCACTTTATATTCCATGTTAAATCACTTTATATTCATTTTTTGGGGAAACTGTATTTTATTTTGAAGACATATTTAAATACAATTAAACTAAAATTATTAAATCGAAACAATCTAAAATATAAACAATCAACGCCCCACCTTCAATGGGCCGAGGTAAAATTATCAGACGTTGACCGGTCCGTGGCAGTAAAATAATTGGAGAGCAATGCATTAAGGTATGCGACTACGTTCGGAACCGTGATTTTAAAAAAGTGCATAAATGGATAATTTTCATGATATTTAGCGTCACTTAGATTAGAATACATGTATTAGGTGCTTGTTTCATAGCACTCTAATAAATACTCAAGTGTGTTGAGTTTTCATTAATTCATACTTTAGACTTTATCAATATCTACTGGAATTTTATTCTGCGTGTTCGTTCAACACCGGCGGCAAAGCTCTCTCTACACTTTGTACAGAAAATGCCACGTTTTTAGTATTTTATACAGTTATGTTGCAGTTAAGCATATTATAATCGATACGACTACACAAGTAAAATATAAAAACAGAAATATAAATTATGAAGATCATTTTAAAAATTAATAGAAATTAAATGCATTTATATAAAATAAGTTAAACAATTATTATTTAAGTTTAACATTTATTTGAATAGAATTAATTTGCTATCTTGCCCATACTACGTTTCGCGGATTCGAAAAACAGTTGACAGGTGCAGCCATCTAGCGAGAGAAAATCTCTACAAAAACTGTCCTTTACATTACTCCCTTGCCAGTAACAAAGTTACGATACAAGAAAAAAAGATATGGCAGGGACAGTTTCAGACTTATTGAACAGATTATAATTTCATTTTTTTTACAAGTTAAACTTATACAAACAGCTTTTAACACAATCATTACTAATCATTACATTACAAAACACAAAATTACTACTACAGGATTGCTTACAGAAGTCTTAGTGCACAAAATATGCTACAAGTTTAAAAATATTTAAACACAGCTACCTTCCTGTTTCATAAAAAATACATGGAAAAATACAACTAAAATGTTCAGCAATTACTTTAAATGTTTATTTATACTGAACAACAATCAAATTTAAACAAAGTCAAAAAAGAGTACATATAAGATATTCAATAACTCAAAAAAAAAGAGTAAACTGCAGAATGCTTTTGCAAATACACCAAAACTCAGTCAATATTTGAACGTGGGAAACTAAGAAGTACATAAATATTTTGCGAAAAAAATCATTCATATTCCAATGAAAGTTAACATGCCATTAAAAAAACACACACACATTTCCAGTTACTCTACAATGACAACACCTTAATTTTTTTTGGACTATTATGAAACATATCAAATCCAATAGTGTTAAAAAAATCAAGTTTCATATTTACATACACAATGGGTAATTTTATAATATATAACATACAGAAAACTTCCTATTTACAAGAAAGAATACCAGAAAACTTTAGTTTCAATTCTCCACATAATTATAACTCAGTTAATCACTAATACAATCCCTTTACCACAATTGAGCATTTTTATATATGCAAAACAGTATCTATTTATACACATTTTATTTGATGCTAACACATATTTATTTATAAACATAGAATTTGATGATAACACATATCTATTTATATTGATATCCTGAAAATTTTATGTTCATTATTAAATACATAATAGATAATTTTGTTAAAATACATACTTTCCAATGAAAAAAAAAACAAACGCATTCTGTAACACATTTAAGAGATGAGATGCCCACAAATTGTAATACTAATGAGAGAATTTCGGTCGACAATGTAAAGAACAGTAGTAATGAATAATTATTTGTGACATAAAGTTGAACTTTGTATAACATATATTAATTTGAATGCGAGAATATATATGGAAAATTTTACATCATGCTCTTTAATTTCTTTTTATTTACAAAGCTTTTGTTTGATTTAGATTCTCGCTGTTATGAAATTACACACAATTCTACTTTTGCTTACAACTTACTGATGAGGTTATATCAAGATAGTGGAAGAATAATTATTTAATTTCACAATACTAGCATAAAAATTATACATGTATATATAACCAATTAAGAGTCAATTTTCAATTCTAAAATCCAGGAATAAACATACATTGTCATTTTATAAGAATATCTACAACATTTAAAGCAGTGTTTACTATAACTTTTTCACTATATGTACATGAATTGCATTACCAAGAGAAATATATTTAATCAATAAGATACATTTTTATAAATGGTGATTTTCAAATTTACTAATTTTTAATAACTGTTTACTAGTAATAAGTGAAAGGAATTTCAAACTTTTTTACACTTACATACATAATAGTTGCTATTTTGTTTATTCTCTAAATCTTACTGGTTTTTTTTATCTTTCTGCCACAGCTGGTAGTAGGTTGTTCATCAGGCAATGGGGAAAGTTCTTTCCAATTTGAAATCTCATTTTTTTTCAACACTAGTTTGTTCAATTTGATTGTCCACTGCTAACAAATAGGCAGGTTTCAGTCTATCTACAGAGATATTAACTGCTTTATCTTTGATTAGGATTGTGAAATACTTATACTTTTTTTGTACAGTATATGGTCCTTCATATGGTGGTTCTAATGCTTTTTTAACTCTGTCGATACGAATAAACACATGGGAACAGGATTTCAAATCTTTATGCACAAAGATATTTTGCTTCCTGTTGCTAGGAGACTTCAGTGGCTTTAGCTCTGCCATGTGTGTTTGTAATTTGGCAACAAAATTCTGTGGATCCATGTTAATAGTAGGGGGATCAAAAAATTCACCAGGTAATTTAATGGAAGTACCATAGACCATCTGTGCAATTGTGTAACTAATGTCAGGTCTTATGGCAGCTCTTAAACCTAACAACACAGTGGGTAATGACTCTGTCCACCTAATATTGTTGTGAGCTTTTATAGCACCTTTCAAGGTCCTATGCAAACGTTCTACTTTCCCATTACATTGAGGGTGGTAAGATGTTGTGTGGGCTACTTTAGCACCACATATTGCAGCTATGCTTCTAAATAGTTCTGCCTCAAACTGTCGACCTTGGTCTGTGACTAATTTGGCAGGTACTCCAAACCTGCAAATCCATTTCTCATAAAATGATCTCCCAACTATTTCAGCTGTTATTTCAGGTATAGGAATTGCTTCCATCCAGCAAGAGAATCGGTCAATGCAGGTTAAGCAATACTGCATCCCTTCTGAAGGTGGTAGTTTTCCAATGAGATCTATATGAACTACACTAAACCTTTCATCTGGTTGTTCGAATTCTCCTAATTTAGATTTTGTATGTCTGCTGACTTTACATTTTTGGCATCTAATGCAAACTTTTGCCCATTCTCTGACTTGCTTTTTAATATCTGACCAGACATATTTTGCAGTCATCAGTTTTACTGTAGATTTAATACCAGGGTGAGCCAAGCCATGAATTAGTTGGAATATTTGAAACCTAAATTTTTGTGGAATGTAAGGCCTAATTTTTTGTGTTGAGATGTCACACCAAAGTTTTTTCCCAGATGGCAATGTCGAAGGTTTAAATTTTAGAGAATTGTTGTGCAATAATTGTTGCAACTCTTCGTCAGTAGTTTGTTCTTCTGCAATTTCCTCAAAGTTGATTTCAGAAATTGAATCAATTCTGGATAAGGCATCTGTAACAACATTATCTTTACCCAATACATGTTGAATGTTACAACTAAATTCTGAAATGTATTGAAGTTGTCGTTGTTGTCTTGGTGATGCTTTTCCATTTTTTTGCTTAAATGCAAAAGTCAGAGGCTTGTGGTCAGTATATATAACAAAATCATTTCCTTCCAGCAGGTGTTTGAAATGTTTCACTGAAAGGTATATTCCCAATAGTTCTCGGTCATAGGTACTATACCTTGTTTGTGTTTCATTTAGCTTCTTTGAGTAAAAAGCTATTGGTTTCCAACCCTCGTTTTCTAACTGCTGAAGTACTGCGCCCACAGCAAAATCTGATGCATCTGTGCAAAGTGATAGGGTTAGTCCAGATCTTGGAAAGGATAAAAGAGCAGCTTCGGCAAGGTCAGTTTTGCATTTTTCGAAGCTTCTCCTGGTGTCATCAGTCCAATGCACTTTTCTGCGGTCTTTCTTCTTCGCTCCTTTTAACAGTTCATGTAGAGGTGCTTGAGTCTTAGCAGCATCCTTTAGGTATCTTCGGTAAAAATTTATCATGCCCAGAAACGTCCGCAGGTCATGAATAGTTTCTGGTAGTTTGTAGTTTAAGATAGCTTGAACTTTTTCTGGCAATGGCCGAGACCCTTCTGCCGTGATCAGAAATCCCAAATATTCAACTTGGGCAGCTCCCATCACTGATTTGGAAACATTTATTCGAAGTCCATATTGCTGGAATCTTTCAAATACCATTTTTAGGTGTTCACTGTGTTTCTCTTCCGTAGATGAGGCAACAAGTACGTCATCAAGATACGGGAAAACAAAGTCGAGTCCATACAGTACTTCAGTAATGAAACGTTGGAAGGTTGAAGGAGCATTCCTCAGTCCTAAACTCATAGTATTGAACTCGGGGGTGATGGCAGTTTTTTCTTTGTCTTCCTCAGCAATAGGTATCTGATAATAAGCCTTTACAAGATCTATCTTGGAAAATATTTTTTTATCCTTCAGGATGTGATTAAAGTCCTCAATTCTAGGAATTGGATACCGATCTGGTATTGTCTGTGCGTTGAGTCGCCTGTAATCGCCACATGGTCTTAATGTGCCATCCTTCTTATTAACCAAGTGCAATGGACTTGCCCATTGAGATTTTGAAGGTCTAATAATGTCGTTGTCCAGCATAAACTGGAACTCCTGCTTCGCCAGCTTCAACTTATCAGGGGCTAGTTGTCTTGCCTTCGAATAAACCGGTTGGCCAGTTGTTAGGATGTGGTGCTTTACTCCATGTTTAACAACTCTGTTAACCAAGTTTGGCTTGGTTAAATCAGGATACGACTTAAGCAGGTTGAAATACTTGGAGGCTCTATTGACCGTGCTGAGATCATTATTTTCTTGGATGGTAGCAACTTTTCCTTTAATTGAAAGATTTGTTACTCCATCGATTAATTTTCTGTTGTGCAGATCTATCAGCAACTGGAATTTTTGAAGGAAATCAACACCTATGATTCCTCGCTTAACTTTGGCAATAATAAACGGCCACTGAAATGGGCGTCTTAGGCCTAGATCCAGCGTGAGAATTTTTAGACCATATGTTGGAATTTCATTGCCATTAGCAGCATATAGTTTATATTGAGAGGCTTGGTACTCACCTTTCGTTTTTGTCCAAGGGAGGATCGAGACGTCTGCTCCGCTATCCACAAGGAATTGACATCCGGTTTCTCTGTCCTTGACAAATAACCGGAATTTGCGGCCTAAAATGTCGGCAGCAGGACTCACCGCGGCGTCTACTGCTGGGATTCGTTTCCCGGCTCATTGAAACTGCACGGCTGTACGCATTTACCAGAGAGGCACTTCTTCCCGAATCGGAAATAGTAATAGCAATATTTTCCCTGAGGATTGAAGCGGCGCCTTGATTTGCTGCGACTTCTACTCCTCTGATGGTGATGAGGTCTAGAGCTCTGGACTTTTCTTTGTAGCTTCAAAGAGGCAAGTTGTTCTTCAAGACTTACTAATTTAGACAGGAGTTCATCTACTCTTAAGGAATCTTTCTGAACCACTGCAGCATCAATTGTTTTGGGCGCCATTTCCACGATCTTGTTAGTCAATGCGCTATTTTGTCATTTTCCAGTAAATCACGTCCGGGTCACCAGTAATTAGGTGCTTGTTTCATAGCACTCTAATAAATACTCAGGTGTGTTGAGTTTTCATTAATTCATACTTTAGACTTTATCAATATCTACTGGAATTTTATTCTGCGTGTTCGTTCAACACCGGCGGCAAAGCTCTCTCTACACGTTGTACAGAAAATGCCACGTTTTTAGTATTTTATACAGTTATGTTGCAGTTAAGCATAATATAATCGATACGACTACACAAGTAAAATATAAAAACAGCAATATAAATTATGAAGATCATTTTAAAAATTAACAGAAATTAAATGCATTTATATAAAATAAGTTTAACAATTATTATTTAAGTTTAACATTTATTTGAATAGAATTAATTTGCTATCTTGCCCATACCACGTTTCGCGGATTCGAAAAACAGTTGACAGGTGCAGCCATCTAGCGACAGAAAATCTCTACAAAAACTGTCCTTTACACATGTATAAAATTATTTTAAGGACATTTTGACAAAAAAAATATTTAAATACAATATTTTAGCAAAAAATTAACTTAGAATAACCTTTTTTCTAAATATTCTCCTTTTTATAAAAAATGTTTCTAAAATAACAATATTTTGCTTATAGAAAATAAAGACTTCTCCAGAGAGTCTGAACTATGATTTTTGAAAAATTCGAATTATTTTTTGAGTTACAACCCATTGAAATAATTATCGACGTTTTTTTCTCAAAATTCTTCCCTTCTGTTGTCGTAAAACATGGATAAACCCACTTCTAATTTATATATTTCAAAAATTCTATTTCAGCCTCTGTACAGAGGTCTGAGCTATATACAGGCAAAATATTATTATAATAGAGGCATTTTTCACAAAAGGAGAATATTTTGAAAATGGGTCATTCTATGTTCATTTCTTGTCAAAATATTGTACTTAAATATTTTTTTTTATTGTAATAATATTCTTAAAACAATTTTACATATATTTTCTAATCTAAGTGACACTAAATATTATAAATATTATCCATTCATATGCTTTTGAAAAATCACGGTTCCGAACGTTGTCGGATACCTTAGGCAGTGTTTCTCAAACTGTTGGGCACGCCCCTCTAGGGCGGCGTGACATCTCTATATGGGGGCACGAGCTTATGGAAAAGTCATAAATAAAAGATTTAAAATAAGTATTCATGAACTGAAAAGAAGCAAAACAAAATACATTCTCACATAATAAGAATTAAACGCTCATTTACACTGATTCAATATACTTATAAATGTATCAGTATTTCACAATGTTTTTGATAATAAATCTAAAAGTACAATGAATTAAAAACGCATTTAATAATTACTAGTGACCCCATGAGCTTTTCAAATACAAAATTTAATGCTTATCTCTATAATTTGAATCATTTATATAATTAAAGTCGTATTATAGCTTTAGCGTCAAAGTATATTTTCATTGCATTCAATACAATGTTATTGTATAAGGGAGATGCGATGAAAATTATAATTGAAAACTTTCAATATTGACGATTGGATCGCCAATATTGAAAGCTTGAGAACTGCATAAGGGATTAATACAAGTACTATTAACAACGGACCTGGGAATCTTAAACCACGACAAGATGACAAAGTCGACTGCCGAGTTAGCACCCCTTTTAAAAAATTAAATAAAAAAATTTATAAAGATGGAAATATAAAACAGTATTTAAATAAATATCTAAGCAAATTCTTGATATAAACATAATAATGAAAAGCGTACATCGTTGAAGTGATGTAAATGCAGATAGAAGAATGCCAGCCCAGGTATCGACTTTGTCATCTGAATTTTGAATAATTTCCGAGCAGCTCGGATGTCGTGCTAGCAGATGTGGGTCGCTCCGCGGTTAGAAGACCTTGTATCGGCCATATAAATAATCAACCGGAAAACGTTCCTTAAACAAATGTGAATGGAAATGGCTTAACTCTGATATGCATTTCCGTTGAAGCTCGCCTGTAATTTGAATATTTTGTTCTGTTTAGCTTGTGTATTATTTCGCAAAAAAATGCATTTCTATTTAAAAAGTCATTGCAAGTGCTGCATTAGAAATGTGCTTCTCATATTAATTACACAGATAATATGAGTCATTATAAAATAAACAAAAAAGTAAAGTTATAGTAAAATTTCGAACAATTTTTTAAAAATAAATGCAAAATTAACCAATTACATTAGTCATTTTAAAATTTTATTTGAAGAAATATTTGAGATAAAAAAGTGAATTTTGTAATCTTATTTATAATTACAACAATTAACTATGATTTTTAGGTATAGTACATTTACAAAATGTTCGAAGGTGTGATATTTATATAAATTATTTTGCTAAGTGCTAATCTAAATAACTTTTTTTAAATCCCTTTTTTTATTTAGTTTAGGCAAACAATATAAAATAAGTCAGAGTAGCATATAAAAATACACTAAAATTGCTTTAAAATAAAAAAAAAATGTTCTGCTATACGTAATAACGCGTTCAGGTGATTATGTAACAAAATATTTTTGATTTTGGCAAGAAGTATTTGGGGGGGGTGAGGAAACCATATATATATATATGTGTGTGTATGTGTGTGTGTATACTAGGAGCTGGAAACTACTAGATGTGATGCTAATTCTTTATATTATTTAGATTATTGTCACTTAGAAAAACTGTATTCACATTTTATAGCTATTTTTCACATTTTTTTCTGTGTATAGCTGTTTTTAAAGTAATACCTCGATTTGAGAATAATTTGAAATTTATACTTTTAGACATTCAAAGCAGACATTCTTTACAAAATTCGTCTGCCTTTCAAAAAAACAATCACGTAGTTAATCTGTTTATAAAATAAAATTGTCTGAATGTCAAATCATTTAAATGCATAAGGGGCACTCCAGTGAAACCCGGTCATTAGTGGAAAGTAAAAGTATCGATTTTATTAACTCAAAAACGTAGTTATACACAGTACACATACTCAAAAATATTCGCCAAAACTGTTGGCACATTTATCATGCAGGAAAGTAACGCCTTTGGACAACATACCTGGGTGTTTCGACTTGATGGCTCGTCTAAGGTTCTGCAAAGTGGCTTGATAACGCTGGACACTGATGGTGGTTTCCCGTTCCAGGAACTCAATAAGCAGTGGGTCCTTGTGGTAAAAAAAGGACATCATGCCCTTACCAGAACTGGTGTGCACGTCCTTCGATTTTCTTGGAGGTGGTGAAGTCGCACGTTTCCACTGCTTGCTCTGACGCTTGCTTTCGGGTTCAAAATGGTGATTCCATGTTTCGTCACCAGTGACAGTTTGCGACAGAGAGAGAAAGACATATTCTTCCTCATGATAAAGTTACAGATAACTCAAAGACAGCGTCATTCGAGTATTGCGCTGTTCGGCGGTCAGCTGGTGGGGAACCTACTGCGCACAAATTTTTCGAAAGTTCAAGTGTTGATGCATTATGGTGTGAGGGGTACCCACGCTAATATCCAATAACCGATGGATCTCGTCCACGGTCCTTCTGCAGTTGACCAAGACAAAAGCATTCACCTCCGCAATTATTTCCGGTGTGATGGCTCGATTAGTCCTGGTCGATCATCGTCTTCCAGTAACTCAAGTCTCTCAAGTTACTTTTTGCGCCATCCCACAACACTTTAACAACACAGACTGTACTCACTGTATACAACCTTCTTCCGTCGATGCATTTCTCGACCTCCAACTCTCTCCGACTCTGAAAATCACTTCTCGCTGTTCTTTTTTACTCGCTTGCATGTTCAGTAATGGACAATAGCTTGTGTGACCACCTTCTCTTCGGCGTAAAACCTCACAGTCACTATGAAACATCAAACGTTGCGCACGCGTCAGTATCTCTTCCGATAGTGCCACCATACACGCAGTTACATGGGGCCAATTTACGTGTAATGCAAAGTTATACGCACTTACCGGGTTTCATTTGAATGATCTAATATATACAGTGAACCTCAAAAGTGTTCGTACACTTGTAAGTTTCGATAAAATTTAATGTTTTCGACTTATAAAAATTAATACATAGGAATTGTTGTTTTTTATGATATCTGACATTTGTTTTTAATAGAATAACAATCAATTTTCAAAACATAATATAACTATTATTTTGAAAAATTAATTTAAAAAAACTACTAAAAAATTATGCCAAAACGTCTTTGTACACTTAAAAAATTTCAACATATCTTTAAATATTGCATTCCTTTCTTAATTTAGTACTTAGTAGGATATTTTTTATCATCCCAACAACTTTTAAACGTCTTGGTATAAATTTAACCAGATTTTTTTTGTAATTTCTGCATCGATGTTCCTCCATTCTTCGGTGATTATTGTTTTTACTTCACGTCTTGTTTTTATATCTGATGTTTCCTTTTTTAAAAATCAAATTTTCATCAAGTATGTTTACTAGGCATAAATGAAGTGATTTAATAGGTGTTTTCAGAATTTTGGGACAGTTATAGAGACAGACACCAGTGGAGTACATTGAGAAGAGTGCGCTTGGCGTCCTTATCTCGTTAAGAAATGAAGTCACCACCAACATATAAATTTTGCACGGATAATTTAAAATTGTTTTATAAAATACTTAAATAGAGCTGAAGATTCACAATACCATTAAAAAATACCAAATTACCTTCATTTCCATACTGAAGAATGGTGGTGGAGATGTTCCTTGTTTCACATAAATTTTTGAGATTGAGTTCCTCATTTTTCCTTCAACAAACTACTATACGTGCGTGGGTACTAAAAATTTTGAATCCTCTGTCATCCTAACCAATTTGCTGTCGATATTAAATTTTCTGAAACTTAATCCCAAAAATCTAGTTGAAACAGTGAAACATGGAGGTGGAGGTTTTCTTGTGCGGGGTCTTGACTTCAGGATTAGGTAATTTGGTATTTTTTGATGGTATTTGGAATCAAGAGTTCCACTTAAATATTATTAAGCACAATTTTAAAACATCCTCTCAAAATTTGGATATTGAAAACAACTTCACTTTTTAGCAACATAATGATGGCAAACGCACTGCCCTCAATGTACACCACTGGTGTCTCTGTAACTGTCCCCAAATTCTGAAAACACCTCAAAATCACTTTATTTAAGCCTAGTGGAACATATCTGATGAGAATTTGATTTTTTTTAAAAAAAGAAAACATGATATATATAAAAACAAAATTTGAAGTAAAAACAATAATCATAGAAGAATGGAGGAACACATAGTTGCAGAAATTACATAAAAACTGATGAAATCTATACCAAGACGTTTAAAATTATTGTTTACGCTAAAAGATATCTTACTAAGTACTACATTAAGAAAGAAATATAGTATTTAAAGTTATGTTAAGATTTTTTAACGTGTACAAAGGCTTTTGTGGCGTAATTTTTTAGCAGTTTTGTGATTATTTTTTTAAAAAATAATAATTACACTATGCTTTAAAAATTCATAATGTTATTATATAAAGAACAAGTTGCAGATATAAAAAACTTGCAATTCCGATTTATTAATTTTTATTAGTCGAAAACATTAAATTTTATAGGAAATCGCAAGTGTACGAATATTTTTGTGGTCCACTGTGCAATGTTTGTTATGCAATTTTGGAAATATGTAACAGGCAATGACACTTAATTTTATTTCTAACATTTTAAAGTAATTAGTTCACTTGTAAACTTAGAATAAAAAATGAGGTTCAACTTATGTTCCATCTATAAATCATATTTGATTAGATTATTGGACTTATCGTTTGGCTGATACGTACAATGTAGATATTTTTGAAGTATTTATTAAAGCTATTTCTGTATTATAAGATGTGTAAAATAACTTTTGTGTTTGGCATTTTTTAATTACGAATTCAAATTTTAAAAGCAAAACAACTTTAATTTCACTGAATGCTTTAAAAGCTATTATATAGCAATAGAGCTACATTAATTTTAAATCAAATATTTTTCAATTGACTTTTTCCATACTGTTATGTTAAGTGAACAGGTACGAACCTAAAATATCACTATGAGAAAATAAAGTATTTTTCTGCTGAATCGTTAATGGAAATATCTTGGCAGGTTAATACTCTATCAAAGAGATAAAATTGAATTAAAGAATAAAAATGCCTATATATATATGTGGGAGACAACAAGGGGTCCAAAACGTTGGTCTATCTTCTATTTTATTTTAACATTAAACAAAAATTAATTAAAAAGGTAGTTGAGTTTTTACAGATAAGTTTGACGATGATATTCAGAAGGTAACGCCTGCTCGCGCACCTCTCGCGTTCTCCTTTCTCTCTCTCTCTCTAATTCTGCTCTAATCTCCAAAAGTTTTTGTTTCACTTTCACTAATTCACAAGTTTCAGTTCTGCTTTTACTTTGATGCGCCTGCGCGCGAAGACTGTGTTTTGCTTTTGGCTGCATGCCACAACGGCCATTCTGACCGTACGCTGTCCGCAGCGGTATTTCCATGGAGACCAGAGGAGAATCTGAAACATACAAAAAAAAAGACGGAACAGACAAGGACTATACGACAAATATATAGAGATTAAACATATCATAATTTTTCTGAACTAGACAGTTTCTCCATCATGTGAAGGCACCTCTTCGACATCCGGAAGGTTCCACAGGAAAACATTGTGTTTCACAGGTATAAGAATGACTTTTTTAACAAGTTGATCTTTGGTTGAACGCATCGATATTTTCCTCTGTAGAGTTCTGGACGTCTGTTCGAAACGATTTCTCTTTTTCCTTCGCTTCCACTGCCAGGGCTGGAAGATTCTTCGGAGCAACACAAACCGATGATAATTACTATTCATAGGTGAAGGGGTAGGTGAGCGGGAGATAAATTCCACGGAACTCGTTTTCATGGCACCATTGGCTTTCTTACACAATACTATATCAGAACATTTTTCTCTTACAATACTCAATTTTAGCTTAGTACTCTTAATTTTATTACATTTATAATCCTTAATTAGAGAACTCGAATCATTTCTAGAATTAAAGTTCTTAACATATGGCAAATCATAACTACAGTTTTTTATCACATTTGAAACAGAAACATTTGGAAAAGAAACACTTGAATAAGCATAAGCATGAGCACCTAAAGAGGATTCACTTTCATTCAATAAAACATCGCTCTTTGCGTGGCCTAGTTTCTCTATTTCAGAATATACACTGGGATGTATAATAAATTCTTCGGTCAAGGTCGGTGATATTGCCGTTCCAACACTTAAGCTAGGAGAGTGTTGATTAAGAGAAATATTTATGGGTTTAACTTCTACCATACGCTGTTCGCCAAAACATGAGCTTAATGTTATGATTTCTTCGGAAGGTGTTTGCACTCTAATTAGTGAGGAATTTAAAACTGGGATCTGGCAACCTGAATCAATCAATGCTGTTACGGGCTGATTTTCCACAAAAATGTTTACGTATTGAAGATTTGCGCATTCTTCGCTATTTTGTTTTTCGCTCTCGATTTTCAAAGTATTCACGTTTATTCTATTATGGATGTGATCATTAGATTCTTTAGGTTTAAAACGCTTCTCACAGTCTCTTGCGCAATGAGATGAATCACCGCATATATAGCAATTTTTATTTTCTCTTTCAAGATATTGGGGATAGTTCTCTTTAATCTTTGGTTTAAAGTTTTGTGATCTATTTTTAAAGGGGTCTTGGGTATATCCATAAGTAATAGGAATTTCTTTATGTGATCCGTTTCTAGATGAAATATAAATATCACACTCTTTAGCTAAATCAATAGGCCTAAACCAATCTTCTGCTTCTCGAATGCCAATATGAGTTGCAGTTTCCTTATTTAAAGTTTCAAATAATTTATCAGAAATTATAAGATCACATAGAGATTCAAAGGAATTAACTTTTCTTAGCGAACAATAATATTGGAAGTTTGCCGTCAATCTTGCAGCAAATTGGATGTATGTCTCGTCTGATGATTTTACCGCATTTTTAAATGAGTTTAAACACTCGCGAGGGGTTAATTGGAATTCTCTGAGTACTATAGATTTTAGTTTTTCATAGTCATTTAATTCCTCTTCTTTAATATACAGTAAGACGTTATGAGCTCTTTCGCCCAGAAGATTTATTAAAATTTCAGATTTATATTCGTCATTTATTTTCTTGGTTAAAAATGCGCGTTCTAATGATTGGAAGAACAGATTAAAATTTTCAGATCTGGTGGGAACAGGAAGAGATAAAGTTTTTATACTTTTTATCATATTTTCTATGTTAGTTTCGAACTGTTTTTCTTCGACTTTAGCTGCAGGATTTAAACTTAATGCTTTATTTTTAGCTAATTGAAGTTCGATTTCTTTTTCTAATTTTGCCAACTGAAGTTTCGCGAGCTCAATTTTTTGTTCTGAAGTTACCTCTCTTTCGTTTTGCGATACTCTCTCATCTATACAGTTTTGAATTAAAGTTTTAACGAAATCTGGATCACTTTCAAATGTACTACTGCTCTCAATTTTAGTCTTTAGTTTAACTATAGTGTCAGTACTTTCGACAGAACCGTCTAGCTCCTTAACAACTCTTATGAGATCCTCTTTAAGAGCGTTTTTATACATTTTAGAAATGGAAAGATCCTACCTTTTTTTTTCTGGCTCCCTTGTTGCTCGCACGTACGATGTATCCAATGAAGAAAATTTCGATTCCACTGATTTCACCTCTTCGCAGGTAATATCTTGAAATTGTAGTTCCGGCCTCTACACAGGCGGATTATTCACACTGAATTAGTTCCAACCTCTACACAGGCGGGATTTTCGTCGATGGGTTTTCCAACCTCTACACAGGCGGAATTTTCGTCGATGGGTTCCAACCTCTACACAGGTGGAATATTTGTTATTTGTTCCGACCTCTACACAGGCGGAATGAAGTTGAAAAATTCAACCTCTACACAGGTTGAACGAAGTTTCCGAAAAATGGCGGAGCGTCTCCTTCACGGACGCTGTTGTTCATTGTCCAGACTTTGGTTCAAAATCGAAATTTTGTCGATCGCGGCCGAGCCCCCATAATTTGTGGGAGACAACAAGGGGTCCAAAACGTTGGTCTATCTTTTATTTTATTTTAACATTAAACAAAAATTAATTAAAAAGGTAGTTGAGTTTTTACAGATAAGTTTGATATGATATTCAGAAGGTAACGCCTGCTCGCGCACCTCTCGCGTTCTCCTTTCTCTCTCTCTCTCTAATTCTGCTCTAATCTCCAAAAGTTTTTGTTTCACTTTCACTAATTCACAAGTTTCAGTTCTGCTTTTACTTTGATGCGCCTGCGCGCGAAGACTGTGTTTTGCTTTTGGCTGCATGCCATATATATATATATATATATATATATATATATATATATATATATATATATATATATATATTATTTATAAGTATCAAATATGAGCCAGGGGATAGAAGGATTTTACAGACATTAAATAAAAACAGAGATCAAGAACGCTCGTGTAAAATTTTTAATGAATTAAAATTTTACAAAAAAAAATTATTACTACGTATTATACAAATATAATTTATTTGTGTTTTATTATATATATAAAAAATGTAATAAATTCTTTTAATGTAGCCTATTTTGATTATATCAATTCATTTATACGATTTTGTTAGGTTAAAAATAATCTGTTATATAATCTATATCTTTTATATGCACATGACTTATTTTTTCTATTCGTTCCTGCAGCCAAAAATGTTCTGGTAATTTTTTTTAAATATTTATTTCGAAGTACCTGTTGTTATATTTTCGAATGATATTGGTGTAGAGGCAAACTTTTGAAGAAAATTAACAAAATGTTTCGACAAAGAGATAAATATCTACATTTATGACCTTGAAAAGCTTACAATGAATACGAGGATACATTGAATCTTTCTAATTACTCGTTCCGAAAGAGGACGTTACGGGATTGTGAAAATATTCCTTCTTATTATAAGAACGGGTAAATTCTACATAAGTGAAATTGAAATATCAAAATCTATGGTCAGCCATTTTTGACCTATCTTTAAAAAAATTGTTTTATATGACTAAAAATGTACAAAAACTATTTTTGAAGGTTTTGGCATAAAATAATGTAACAAAAATAATAAGGGGAAACCAAGAAGATCACTAAGAATCGAAAAAATACTCTAAAGCAATTCTCCCCAACATTTTTATCGTTACGGACCGGTCAACCTTTGATAATTTTACCGCGACCTAGTAAGAAGTGAACTTTGAGTGCTTATATTTTATATGTCACGATATCATGATATTTTGTACATGAGTGGTATTGTGGTGAAGCTTTAGGTGACATCTATCAGCTCTGGGCTAACCTTTCGTCCATGGAAAGCTGCATAAACAGAAGAAAAATGCATCACAGTAAATAAAATGAAAATAATTTAATGTTTCTTCGGTATTCCACTATCCTAAGGGACAGAAAATAAACCTGAGATATTCAAATACCAAGCGTCTTCTATCGTCAGGCATTTTGACCTACTTCAAAAAGAAAGCTTTTGACTGAATTTATACGACTCACAACATACAAAAACTATTTAACCCTTTACTACCGACGGTACTTATAAGAACCACTTAGCTTAAAATTACATAGAATAACCATTCTTACGAATAGTCTGACGATACTTACCGGGAATATTCTTTTAAATCCTCTCTTTCAAAATATATGGCAGCACGGGTTCTATGGTGAGTATTTTAGCGGAGAAGGCGAATAGTTATGTAGCAGAAGTTGCGTTTTTAGCTGACATTTTGATCGGATTGCGAAGATTGTCATTTTTGTTCCTAAAAAGTAGTAAATGTCAAAGATAGGAGCCTTATTTTTTCAGATGTATAACTTTGTGGTACTTATAAGTATCGACAGCACAATGGGTGTTAGAATAAGAACTTATAGTTTTTTTAGTCCGTGTGGCTTATTGTTCTTTTTTGTTGTGTTGTAAAGTCGTGACTATAGTGATATAGACTTAATTTTTTCTGGCATTTCTTTTAGCTTAACTTATTTATTTTGCTTTTCTATTGTTTTATTTTAAAGTTTACAATAAATTTCGAACTTTGAATCTGAGTTTGCTTTTCTTGCCTCACAATTAAATGAAACATCTATTCTTATTTTAAAAAATAACAACATTTTAATTTCTTTATGTGTCACAGAGATTTAACAATAATAGGATATTTTCAAGGTGCTATCATTATTACTTTTATCATTTTTATTTCCTTTTCTTAGAATGTCTGGAAAAAGAAACTCTGTCTTCAAGAGGCTTTGGATTTATTACAGAACCCACTATCTGAAATCAATGATGTACTAACAGATGATTTTTCAGATGAAGAAGTGTCCCAGAAAATTATCTGCTGAAATTTTCGTTAGATTCTTAGGATGACAACCAAGACACTGAACTCAAGGTGCAGTAGTTCATGTTAAGAAAATATACAGCATTTCTTACCCCAGGATGCAGTACTTTAAAAAACGTTCAATCGAAACCTCACTCAAAATGCACATCGAGTAATGAATTTCTGTGTATTAATGAAAAAAACCCAGTTTCTCTTTAAATATCATCAAAAAGATTTATGTGTAAAAAAAGTAAATAAAGTTTAAAAATTTAATAATCTTTTAAAATAAATATTTTGTGCAGCTAATATATTAGTATTCTCTGGTTATTTAGCATTTTTAAGAGTTAAAACTGCTCTAAAAAAGTTATTCGATCTTTTCGTATTATGAGAATATTTGAGACCTTTGTGGACTGACGGTACTTTAAAGTTCCACCTCAATTAATTAGCTTTAACAAATTAAATTTCTGCACAAAAAGTTGAGTATTTTATTTATACGTATCCCTTAATTTTCGATGCAGTAATTTAAAAAAAATGCACGAAAAAATTTGCAGTAAATCGTAATGCGATAGATACAGGGTTAAGTGAGAGTCTATACTCAAATAAAATGGAATCAATATAATAGATATGCACAGTGTTGAAGTTAATACTTCACTTCCCAAATTCATATTTTGCTTTCATGTTACAAAATGAAAAATATTAAGGGAACATGGTACGATTTAAGCAAATTTTTTTAATTTAAGGATTTTTAAAATTTTTTAGGTTGCCTCCTATGTATGTATACTATGTTAAACATATTTTGTGCTCAAAATTTAATATAAAAGCTAGCCATGTAATTTTTAAGGAAAAACCTTAAACTTCGTGAAGTGATTTTAAAAGGCTTCTCCTCCCCTACAAAAACTTACGTAAGCGCATGAAATTTACAAATACGACAAACTATGTATAATAAAAGTTGGTATGGTTTTTGCGTTAACGTGATTACTATTCATACAATAATACTTTTTTATGAATGTTTATTGAAAATTCCTTAAAAAAATTATAAATTCTGAGTTCAATTATTTTTAAAAAAATAAATATTGCTTTGATTCAAAAATGCGTACCAACTTTTGTTACATTTACTATTAGCAATAGGTAAAAAAATTCAAAGCATTAGGCGCAATAGAAAAAAAAGCCTTAGCATTTTAAATGAAGATAAACTAGTTATTTTATCTTTCTGAGATAAGTCAGTTTAAAGTTTTGATTTGGTATAGGAATGTGAATAAAAACTAACGTGAAAGTTACCATTATTCTGTGTTTTTAAGTTTAGAGCTTTCAAATTTTGTGAGGTTATACAAAAGTATACTAAGAAAAATTTAGGCTAAAAAAATTAAATTTGATTCTTTGACTGATTTTGGTCAATTGAATCGTATTGCGTTCCCTTAAAATAGCTAAATTTGTACGAGGAGGAATGAAAAACTAGCTAAAATCTTGCGAATAATGAGACATTTTTTGACTATTTAATTACTTTAAAATGAAGGTGATGCTTCTTAGTTTTGACTTTCTGCACTTACTTTTTGTCCACGTTAGCCTAGTACGGGGTGATCAACCCGCGACCTGCCTTGAATAATTTTGCGGCTCAAGAGATTCATTACAACTTTACAAAATACGATTACTTTGTGCAATGCTTTTGCTTTTAGTGTAGTGTTTTGTAACAAATGTTTCATAACTATTTCTATTTTATTACGTTGCTTGTGTTTTTATACATACTTAGAAGTGAATAGCATTGCATCACTGTGAGCCCCGGCAGCATCACACGCTTGATTCCTGTAACTTTATCGCGCTGCCTATTGCTAAAGCTAGGCAAATTTGATAATTGTATTATTATTATTAAATTATCTATGTCTGTTCAATTATAACGAAAATAATAATAATGCCTTCAGTTTTAAATTTTCACTCTAATAAATGTTTGTAATGGGTCCAAATATAATAAAAAGATACATATTTTTATATGCAGCCCGCGGGATAAAATGTTTTACCAAAGTGGCCTGCAAGGTCATTTGGGTTGGCCATTCCTGGCTTAGTGATTATGATCATGAGCTCATGGCCGGCATATCATGAGTTTGAGCCTGGTGTCCCTGAAAACCTGCCTTGTAGAGGAGCCGATGCGCGTTAAATCTATCGAAGATCAATGTCCTCTTATTGGTGTGGTAGTTAGGAAAGGGGATGCCAGCTTAAATTTCGTCTTCGTCACTTGACCGAGGTTCAAAATGACGAGGTCCTTCGCCAATAGCCCTCGTGTAGCTTAATAGTGTGACATTAATATAACTCTCCCTCACCATCCCCAAAACTATGTCAGTATTTTGATTGCAATAAGATGCAACTGCAAAAGCAAAAAGAAAACAATGTGTGAAGGCATCTCCTTAAGTACAAATAGCATCTGAAAATAATTCTGCACATGTCTTAAACATCTGATAGCCGGCAAATGAACATTTTATATAGACATACAAATCAGAGGATAAATGTGATTTCAAAACTATTCTCGTTATTTTTTGCTCCTTTTGGGGCCTATCTACAGGGTGGTCCCGAATTCATGGCACAAATTTTAAGGATAGATAAAGGACATTGTAACAATCGTTTATTGTAAGGAATATATGGGCGCCAGTGACGCGGTGAAGCGCAAACAGGGGAAACAAAAGAAAAGAGAAATGGAGTTATCGGTTGGTTGCGTTGCCGATAGGGGACTGTAGATGTCTAGCCACCGTTAAACAAGATGCATCTCAGCAGGGGAAAGCGCCATTCGCAATTGTGCTAACAACTACGATGGGAGACTTTACATATGCCAAAAATGCACACATGCATTACATGTACGGCGGTGCAAAAGGTAACGGCAGATCTGCGCTACGAATTTACCACGTGCAGTTTCCTGATTGATGAATGCTGGATGATAGAATTTTTCAGAGGTTACATCGTTCGTTCCCCGTCTCCAGGCATGATGCTGATCGTCGAAGAGATGTACGCAGCCCAAGCCTGGAAGAACACCTCTTGAACGCTGTGGCTGATAGACCAGAGTCGAGTACTAGAGCAGTTGTTGATCACTAAGTGTGAATCATCTAAGCCTTTTTTAGAATGTTAAACGATAAAACGCTTACACCTTTTCCATTTTCAGCGAGTACAAGCTTTGAATCCAGCAGACTTTCTTCTCTGACTGCCAGTGGGTGGTACATTAATGTGCACTGCAGCTGGACTTCATAACATGTGCTGAACAGTTATTGTAATCATTACATTTTTTTTTTTTTGCCAGCGACGCTTTCAATAAACGTCTTTCCTTTCATCTCTTCTTTTTTGTGTTGTACCTCAACGCGTCACTTGCTATTTCTATACAATAAATGATTATTACAAAGTCCTACCCTTAAAGTTTGTACCATGAATTCGGGACCATCTTGCATAGCTTTTTAATTAATGCAGCAATCAAGAAGTTATTACTTTCAAGGATTTAAATGACCGGTAAATGTGAGCCGTCAAATTTCATCAATAGTTTCTGTGAAACTTCTGTAGTGTGATGGTAAATATAACTCTTACCTCTGTACTTTTTTCATCTAAATTTCAACAAGATTATATTTTATAGGGAAATTAGAAGGATTTAATTAAGTGAAAAAGAGCATAAAATGTGATATCTTACACTTTTACGAGCTGAAAGTATCGTAAAGAAAATTTTATGCTCGAGTAACCAAGCGCGCCAAATTGTCTAAAATAACTGAGAGTGAAACAAACGCCATAAATTAAAAATTAACGAAATTGATTTGTTTTTAGTGCGTGGAAAATACCCTTTGATCTTTTGCCTTTCAATCATTCTACAACTACGCAATCTTACGCGTTATGTAACTATAAACAATTACCACCTTGTGATCAGGAAACCCAAGTAAGATTTATTGCTTTTTTTCAACTGAATTAATAGGAGTTATAATAGTGAATGTATTGAAAAATGTAATAGTGCCAATGCCATATTATGTTTAGAAATTTTTAAAAGTAGATTATGAAGTGAAATTTTAAAAAAACATTTTGTTTTATTTAATCTCAATGAGGATGAATAATGATGTGTAACAGAAATTAATGCTGATAATCAATTATGTTGGACAATAGAGACTGTTTTATAATATTCATAAGGAAATAGACGGAAATAATTATTTTTCTGTCCTCCGAATCTCTAAATCTGTCTTACAGTAAATATTTAAAAGAAACTGTTTTTGAAAACTAGCATGAAATTATGATCGATATTCTGAGTTGTTTAAAAATTTTCTTACCAACAATAATACAAAAATAATTAAGTACACTCTTATTTGTTTTGTTGAATGAAATGGAATATTTTTTTAAGTTTTAAAAATAAAAAAAGTGTAAATAAATAGGAAACACAAATGTTCGCAATTTTTTTTATTAAGTAAAAAAAGCGATTTACTCACTTATCACGATATCTCCGGAACTATTATACCTATAGATAGTAAGTTAATTAAACTATATTTTTATAGTAAATTAACAGACATAGATGACCTATAGTAAATAAATAGACATGTTTGTTTTGTTGAGTAGTTTTTTAGTCCCGCTAATAGCGGGTCTTGTGAAAATCTACCCTCAAGGGGGTTTTCGGAGGCATTATAGATAAAAATTCCCAGTTTGCATTATTACGTTTTAAGGCTTGAAATTTTTATATGTATGATTCTTTCCTTGATTAAAGATTCGCCAAGAACCAGTTTTCACGAAATTGATTTTGAAAGTGGGTGAATGAATACCCATGAGCAGAGGTGTCCAACACGCGGCCCGCCAGTACGTAAGTTGCGGCCCACAGACTCTTTTTTAAAAAAATTTAAATATCAGGTTTTTAAAGTTTTTTTCATTTTGAAATTTATTTGAGGGGAAATTTATATATATATATATATATATATATATATATATATATATGTGTGTGTGTGTGTGTGTGTGTGTTTAATCTTACAGTCCACAGATGGCGCTCTGCGCATTCCGTTGTAATATTTGTTAGCGTAAATAAACACTTCTAGTTCAAACTCGTTCGGGTGTGGTCGTCTCTGCTTTCAAGATGCTATTTCTTTTCAGACCAATTCAATTATTAAGAAATAAGTAACTACTTCTAGGTGCAGCAAGAGATGGCGTTTCCAAATCGAGTTAAGTAACAACAAGTCAGGTAAGAAAATAACGAACCATTTCTTATTCCATCATTTTGGTCGAACCGTAGCCGGAGTTCAATATTGTGAAACATTCTAATTCAAAACTTCTGGCTTGTTGTTCTTTCGGCAATATTTTTCTAAAAGATATTGTCATAATTCAATTGATGAAAAATTCTAATTCTTTTTTTGTGTGTACTAAGTTTAAAAAGAAACTTTCGAAGTGAAATATCTCAAATTCATGTATATTCAAAAGTTTAATCTTCTTATATATATGGTTATTTCAATGTTTAATTGATTGTTGTGCGATCATTCTTAAGTGGTAAATTATTTGTGTGTTTCTGCCATTGTCATTCCTGTATCATATGTAACAAGAAACTTCAGTTTCGTTTTACCTCACTTGTGTGTTAAATTTCCTATTCGTATGTTCCGTAGTAATTCTTTTTAGAATTTCTCCCCGCTTTTCCCCTCTTCCGCGGCGCCAAAGGAATCGTATCTTTTTCGACTAAACAATTAGTCATTCGTAGCTGCGTTTTTTTTATTTGTTTTCTTTAAATTATTCTTTGCTATATTAAAATGGATATTGAGGTTTTATTGAAGAAAAAAAACACGTCAAATCCTCGATTACAAAAGTTGCAATATTTAAAGGGCAGTTTAAAATCCGATGCATTAAAAATCATTAATTCTTTATCCATTAAGAATGATAATTTCGAAATCGCTTGGAAATTGCTAAGGGATAGATATTTTAATAAAAGAGAAATTATGTCCTCCTTAATTAAAAAGTTTATTAACATAACGCCCTTGAGTGGAGAATCATCCACACAAATTCTAAATTTGATAGATTCCACTAAGGAATTTGTAAGGATGTTGAAGTCACTTGAATACATGGTTGACCCAACTACAGATACACTCTTAATGCATATGATATTGTTTAAGCTTGATCCGAATTTCAGAACTTGGATGAGAGAACCTTTTTAACAAATGTCATCCCAAGGTTAGACGAATTGTTGCAATTCCTTGCAACACAAGCGAGATCCATTACGAGTTCAACTACTAAGAGAAATGTTCAAAGGAAGGTGACTCTGGTTGCGTCCAACTCCCAGTCACAATGTCCTTTATGTAATGGAGATCATACATTGTCGAGATGTGATACATTCTTAAAATTGTCAGTTCAAGGCCGTTCAGATTTCGTTAAAACGAATAATGTTTGCTTTAACTGTTTAACTCAGTTTCACAGTGTGAAAACTTGCAAAAGCAAGTTTAGATGTAAAAAGTGCAAGAAACCCCACCACAGTTTACTTCATATTGAAAATGTTAGTGCTAAGGGAAGACAGGGCGCTGTAAATGTGTTAAATTCTGGAGAATTTTCTGTCAACGCTCCTGTGTTTTCGCCTGTCCCTATTTCAAGTACTAGTGAACCAAGCGAAAATTCTTCAGTTTTGGATGTTACATCGTGTATTTCTGATGTGAACCCAGATGTTCAAATTCTTCATTTTCACAGCTCTAATTCAGGTAAGAGATATTTGGGGTAACTATCAGACCTGTAGATGTCTTCTGGATAGCGGAAGCCAGGCTTCGCTTATTACAAATGAATATATTGAAAGGCTAGGCTTGCGAAAGGAAAAGGCCAATGTGCGTATATCATGTTTGGGCGCATCCGATACGCGTCTAAATGGGCTTGCTGAGATTCAATTTACCTCACATTTTTCATCTCAAAACTCTTTTCATGCGTCCGTCTATGTGATCAACAAAATTGTAGGCATGATCCCACATCACGATTTAGATTCCTCAATGCGTGAATTATTTGAGGATATTTCTCTGGCTGATCCAGCATTTTACAAGAGTAGTCAATTGATGTGCTACTTGGTGTTGACCTTACTTTGCCATTGCTAAAGGGTCAAACGTTATCTTTGGGTAAGGATAAGCCATTTGCCATTCGTTCAGAATTGGGTTGGATAATTGGAGGCAAGGCAAATTCTAGTGGTCAAAATTCTTTCCATGTCAATCATATTCAGTTAGTATCGGATCAGCTAATCAATAAATTCTGGGAATTAGATTCTGTGCCATGTGCCAAACCCTTAACTTCATTAGAAGAGGCTTGTGAAGATCATTTCGTAAAGACACATTCTAGGGATGAGAATGGCAGATATACACAGTAAAGTTGCCATTTCACACTCCTCCGACGCGGTTAGGTAATTCAAAACAAAATGCAATTCGTAGGCTAATCAGCGTTGAACGCCATCTCATTTCTAATCCTGACAAATACAAGTTGTATCGAAATTTCATAAAGGAATACCTAGATCTAAAGCACATGGAACTTGTTCCGGACTGTGAAATTAATAACATAAAAAGTTTATACCTTCCTCACCATGGAGTTGTTAGGGACACCAGCTGTACAACAAAGCTTCGCGTTGTTTTTGACGCCTCCAGTAAAACTTCTTCTGGACTCTCTCTCAACGATCTGCTTATGGTTGGGCCAAGAGTGCAGCCAGAACTTTTCCCTATTCTTATCCAGTTTCGAATTTTCAGTGTAGTCATTTGCGCTGATGTTGAAAAGATGTTTCGC
Source organism: Trichonephila clavipes (assembly GCA_019973935.1). Lineage (NCBI taxonomy): Eukaryota > Metazoa > Arthropoda > Arachnida > Araneae > Nephilidae > Trichonephila > Trichonephila clavipes. The sequence goes on along the minus strand of BMAU01017210.1, from coordinate 1,037,302 downwards.
CAGATTAAAGTTCACGAGGAAGACGTAGACAGGCAAAGAATTCTCTGGAGGGATTCTCCAACCGAACCTATAAGGGAATATCGCCTAACAACTGTTACGTATGGTACGTCCTCAGCACCATTCCTCTCTACGAGAACCTTACGACAGCTTACCATTGACGAACAAGAAAATTATCCAGCCGCTTCAAGAGCTATCCTTAGTCATTTTTACGTTGATGACTTGCTGAGTGGAAGTGTGACAAAGAAGGGAGCCATTCAGCTAGTGTCAGAGCTGCAGGAGATGATGAAAAGAGGAGGATTTTCTCTGCGCAAATGGGTGTCTAACGACCCTGACGTATTGGCAACCATTCCAAAAGAATTAAAGGCAGTTGATTCCAAACACACGATCAAGGATGACCAACCTGTCAAGATCTTGGGAATAGCTTGGTTTCCAGATGTTGACAATTTTACCTTTACCATCACCGTGAATGAGACTGATGTGTGGACTAAACGCAAGGTACTTTCTGAAGTCGCCAAAATCTTTGACCCCTTGGGCTGGTTGGCACCATCAGTTGTCATTTCTAAAATCTTCCTCCAAGAGCTATGGAGTCACCATCTAAGCTGGGACGAAGAGCTACCAGATTCTCTAGCAAGACAATGGAGAATATTTCAAGAACAGCTTCCTCTACTTACAAATATCAAGATCCCACGCTGCATTCTCATTCCACAGGCTATAGACGTACAAGTACACGGGTTCTGTGACTCTTCAGAAAAGGCCTACTGTGGAGTTATATACATTCATTCCAAGGATGCAACCCAAACCGTAGTATCTAGACTGCTAACATCTAAGACACGTGTCTCTCCAGTAAAACCTCAGTCTCTACCTCGACTAGAGCTTTGTTCTGCCCTACTTCTTGCCAATTTGTTACAAGCTACCCTTCCAACTCTAACCGTGTCAATCTCCGAGACCTTTGCGTGGTCTGATTCCAAGATCACACTGGCATGGTTGAAGTCCGATCCGAGAAGATGGCAACCGTTCGTAGCTAATCGAGTGGCACAAATTCAAGAGCTGACCCCTAACGTGCACTGGAACTTTGTGAGTGGTCTGGAGAATCCTGCTGACTGTGGAACGAGAGGGATACCCCCATCTAAACTAGAAAGGTGCAACTTGTGGTTCAATGGACCCGACTGGTTAAGAAGTTCTACTTTTCCAATTGGAGAGTTTGAAGATAATCTACAATTACAAGAACACATGTCTGCCGAAGCCAAAAGAACATCCAAGCTGATTATGCTGAACGTGGTTGATGCGACTTTCAAGGCTGAGTTCTTTCAAAAATTTTCGTCTTGGAACAAGTTGAAAAGAGTTGTTGCTTATTGCTTAAGATTTGTGAAGAACTGTTCTCTTTCTTCGTGTAAACGGCAGAATTGAGCGAAGCCGAGAAAGGCATTGTTAAGTTTATCCAGCGTGATCATTTTTCGATGGAAGTCTCCTATCTTTCAGCAGGTAAGCGGCTTCCGTCAATCAACAAACTTATACCCTTGACTCCGTTCTACGATGATTCCGGAATAATATGTGTCGGTGGTAGACTGAAAAATTCAATACTTGCAGACTCGCAGAAGCATCCCATCTTGCTTCCTAAAACCGACCATGTTGTGAATTTGATTATCTCTGATTATCACCTGAAACTTCATGCCGGTCCACAACTTCTCCAAGCATCTCTCGGAGAAAAATTTTGGATTCTTTCAGCCCGAGATTCAGTTAGAAGAGTAGTGAGAAGATGTATCTCATGCTTCAGAAATCGTCCAAAATTCGCCGAACAAATCATGGGAGATCTTCCAGAATCCAGAGTTTGCCCCTCTTCTGTATTCCAACGAACTGGTATTGACTTCGCCGGCCCGTTCTTGATACGAAGCTCCAAGGGAAGAGGAAGCCGGAATACTAAGTGCTACATCTGCGTCTTCGTCTGCTTAGCAACGAAGGCGGTTCATCTAGAAGTCGTTAGTGACTTAACATCAAAAGCATTTATCGCTTGTTTAAAAAGATTCGTGGCTCGCAGAGGTAAACCATCAGAGATCTTCTGCGATCAAGGAACCAATTTCTATGGAGCTAGCAGAGATCTTAGAAAGGAGTTCCGCCAGTTGATGAAAGAAGATGCCGTTCATCAATTCCTGGTAACTGACAACATCACCTTTCACTTTAATCCTCCATCTGCTCCCCACTTCGGAGGCATTTGGGAGGCTACAGTGAAATCTTTTAAGTTTTATTTGAACAGAGTTGTTGAAGTCACTAGTCTCACCTTCGAAGAACTATCCACGTTATCAAGCCAAGTTGAGGCATGCCTCAACTCCAGGTCACTATGTGTATTATCTAGCAGTCCAGATGATCCTTGTGTTCTCACACCAGGACATTTTCTGATAGGAAAGGCATTAACAGCTATCCCGCAACCTACAGTTCCAGACGACCTTCGCCACTGCGACCGTTGGCGATTGCTTACAAGAATGACTCAACATTTTTGGAATAGATAATCTTTAGAGTACTTGACATTGCTGCAGTCAAGATCGAAATGGCGCATCGTTCAAAAGAACCTTGACATCGGAGATCTTGTGTTAATAAAGCACGACAACTCACCCCCACTACAGTGGAAATTAGGGAAAGTCACGGAAACATTCCCTGGTAAGGACGGTAAGGTTCGTGTGGTTAAGGTAAAAACTCAAACTAGTGAGCTTGTGAGACCAATTGCTAAACTGTGTCCACTTCCTATAAACACTTGAACATTTGTGAATAATACCTAATTTTTTCTTTCAGCATTGTTGAGGTCATCTATACTTCTGTAAATCTCATTGCTTAATTTCATTAATTTAGAAGTGTACTTTATTGTAAATTGGTATGTTAATTCTTATACTTAATTCATCATTATGTGGTTTAGTATGTTAATTCTTATACTTAATTCATCCTTATGTTTAGTATGTTAATTTTTATACGTAATTCATTAGCATGTTTAACAACTTAGTGTTTAAGTTAATTCATTAATTTTGAAACCCCTCCGTGTTTCAAGGGGGGCGGTATGTTTAATCTTACAGTCCACAGATGGCGCTCTGCGCATTCCGTTGTAATATTCGTTAGCGTAAATAAACACTTCTAGTTCAAACTCGTTCGGGTGTGGTCGTCTCTGCTTTCAAGATACTATTTCTTTTCAGACCAATTCAATTATTAAGAAATAAGTAACTACTTCTAGGTGCAGCAAGAGATGGCGTTTCCAAATCGAGTTAAGTAACAAGTCAGGTAAGAAAATAACGAACCATTTCTTATTCCATCAATATATATATATATATATATATATATTTATTTAAAATTATATAAATAATAAATAGCTATATATATGTAAGCAGAAGGTGTGTGTCTGTGTGTGTGTAATATTTCTATAATATTTCTGGATACTGGTAAAAATAATTGTAAGACGTGGCGAGTGGATGTAGTGAACCAAAGGTTAGGGCGTGGCCGGTGGTGAGTGATTCCTGTATGTTGATGCATTTTCTATAGAAAGATCGACGAGGCAGTCTGGTAAATTAATAAATCCAATTTAGTGAATATCTTGAAACACCTAGGCATATTAATTACGATGAACACTGACGACACAAGACAGACAAAGAAACTACAACACATAACACAAAGCAGCCGGCTACCTGACTGCAGAGAAACAAGCGAAGAGAGAGAGATTTAAAGAAAGATCGGTTTTTATACTCGACGGTGAAGACCACGTGACATTTTTGTAATAAGAGCTCTGATTGGTTACAATAGGCGGGAAAGTGATTTATGATGTACTAAAATTAGTCGATTACGATTAAGATCAGGGTGTTAGTTTCGAGCCAAATAATTAAAATATTATTAAAAAGTATTTGCCTGTTTCCTGTTCTTGTTTTAAAATAAAATCCTTTTTGATAATAGAAATGTCCTTTAGATTAAAATATATTTATATTTTATCCAACTCTTACATTTGATTTTACTATAGTAAATTACTTTTTTAATAAATTTCGAATTGCATTACGCCTATCCTTTACTATGGATGGTGCACGATTCTCTGCGCGCGTGCGCGACTTTCGTTTCTTTTCCTCCTTTTCTGTTTGGAGTGCCCAAAAAGCAAGAGGCAGTCACACACAGTGATGTTTTTTAAAGTTTAAAAAAATATTCAGGACGGTAAAGATAAAGAACAATGTATAATTAATCGTTTGCGAATGACAGAACTATCAAATTTCAACAATGAGTAACGAAAGATCAATTCAATAGGAACACCGTAATTTTCAAGAAAATGGTAACTGTAGTTTTTCAAACATTATTTGATCATTGCACTATTATATTACATAAACATTATTATATTATCCATGTCTGTATACATGAAAAACCATGAAAACAATAATAGTAATTCATTTGTTTTAAATTTTCACACCAATAAATATTTTTTTGTTTCCAAATCTGATATAAAGGAACATATTTTTATGTGCGTCCCGCGAGATTATAATGTTTTTCCGAAGTGGCCCGCAAGGTCATTTGAGTTTGACACCCCTGCCCATGAGCATAGCCGAAATATATTCTGTGACCCTAGCAGAGAAAACTAGAACTAATCTAGATGTACAATCCATTGTAAGGTGCTACCATCTAGTGAATTAAAATATGGGACATTAGTATCCCCCCAGTGATGGAGATATAATCGAAAGAACGATATATGACATGCTCATGAGTAAACAATCTCAAATACAACTATCTGAAGCACGCTTGAAAATAACATTGAAAAGAAAATATACATACATATGCTTGAAATTACGTTGTAAGAAAATAGAAAATGTACATACAGATATTTGAAATTGCATGACATAAATATACATAATATCACATTTTTTTCTGGTGAATTTTTGTAATAAAAAGCATGAAAATCATAAGATAGGTGTTAGAATGGAGACCCATGAGCATAGCCGAAATATATCCTTCGAACCTAGCGGGGAAAACTAGTACTGTTCTAGATGTACACTTTATTGTAAGGTGCTAGCATCTACTGAGTTAAAATATAGGATGTGCTACAACTACCCAGGGTAGTGAGAGGGAAATTAACTTCCTCAGACCACAGTTTAAGGACCCCCTGGGGTTCCGAGCGCTTTTCTGCGGGATCCGTGAAGGTCTCTCACTTAATTTTAAAATTTCCCTCTTTTACAGTCTCTGAAAGTTCTCGTAGAAAAATTGAAAGATGTGTCATCCTTGACTAAATCATCAAATTACCGCCAAAGAAAAAACACTTCTGTAGCATGTATTTCGATTAAGATTATTAATTCAATATCTAGAAGGGCCTTTATGCCAGGCTAATACAAAGAGAGGGGCTGCGGTGCTCGAAAATTTAAGAGCCGCGGCCGTACAGGGGGGTTGTCTGGCTTAGGGTGCATTATAGATAAAAAAAAAAGTTCCCGTTTTTGAGTTAATTAGATTTTCAGGCTTTTTAAATTTGGAAAACATGTTTCTTTTGATGACTAGAGATCCACTAAAAATGGGGTTTGTAGAAATAGTCTTTGAAAGGGGCATTATAGGAGCATAAAAGATTAAAGAAATATTCACTTACGAAATTCAAATCCTGTCCTTTTTAAATTGAGAGGTGAAACCTACAGGAATATTTTTCAATACATTTGTAGTGTCTGACTGCCGTTGGCGTATTGTTTGGCGGTAGATTCTTTAAGAGTTGGCGATGCTCCCCCACATGCAGGGGTAGGGTTAATGTGTTTTTAAGGAGAGGGTATTTTTACCCTGGAGAGTAAGGTCAAGGAAGAGAGACGGGACCTTGTTTTTGGAGGCGGGAAGTGCTGAACTGTTGTTGCGCTGAAGGAAATGGAATTTTTTCGGTGAGATCGACGTGCAGAGGTGGTCTGGTGTAAAAGAGAAGAATAGAGTTTCTTGAGAGTGTTTTAACACGACGGATGTTTGATCGTTATTTGATTATTGCATTTAATCAAGATAATTATATTTAATCAAGAAAATGTGCTAATCAAGATGAATTATGTGTAGTAGTTGATTATATGGAGAAGTATTTAAGAAAGTACGAAACACTTTACAACATTAATGATGTGTGAGAGAGTGAATCTTAATGTCCCTCTATTCAGCTACTCGGGGGCTTTTGGCGATGGCCCTCGTAATTTTGAACCATGGTCAAGTGACGAGAACGACACTTGAGCTGGCACCTCCTTCCTAACTTCTACACCGGACCAACAGGGGGAAATTTAAGCTCTCGACGGATTTAACGTGCATTCCTCCCTTACATAGCGGGTCTTCCGCGGTACTAGGCTCGAACTAATTACACGCTGGCCACGAGTTCGTTACCTTGAGCACTAGGCTATCGTGGACACACATTAATGATATGGGACTACTAAGATAAAAATTACTTTAAAAACAATTTATAGTCATTGAACAAAATGAAAAACTAACAAAACTTGAGGGAAATGGCTTGTACACACACACACACACACACACACACATATATATATATATATATATGCTGTGTGTGTGTGTGTGTAATTTCAGTAAAAAATACTACTGGTCATCATGTTGCTTTTGCTTCTTTATATGAGATTACATAATTCTGAAAGCCTCAACATTGAAATTTCTATTAAGATTGAAACTCAGTTTTTAGGTGAAGGAAACTTAACATAAAACACATATTTATTTACTAGTTACTACTCAGTCGACCATTTGTCGAAAAACAATTCCAAAAAAAAAACCGACTGTCACTCCGATCATTCAACTTGACAGCCAATTAGAGGTGTTGGCATGAAAATAATTTAACGTTACTTACGCTCATCTTTGGGAAAAATAAGAGATTTTGAAAATAACCAATATCTGATACGGTCCAAGCCACACCATTTTTTTCTGGTCAGAATGTGTCAATGTTGAACTTCTCTCTCTTGCAAATCATCCGTATCACAAAAGAAATATATAGTACAATAGAGAACATATAAATCTTGCATCACGACGAAATATATCTTTCATTTCTGTTCTTTACGATTGTGATTTCTGTTTATTTTCCTTTTAGGTTCCAAAGCTTAGTAGAGAAAAAAATGTGGTGAAATAAATTACGATTATACACTCTGTCGCAAAAAAATATATGCACCCAGAAGAAATCAAGCTACAATCACGAAACTCGGCAAGAATGTAGTCTGGTAAGAGATATGCAAATGATTAAAATTTCGAAGCCAATGAGACAAGGCTAAGTGTGCTATGCGCATATTAGTTGCGCAACTGGGAGAGTTTAAAAGCATGAGTACGAGCGCCGTACGGCTATCCAAACGAATCTGATGACTTTGATAGACGATATTGAGACTTAGGATGCCTCTAAGACGTAACCGGCGGCAGTACGAGCAGCTGACGGACTTTGATAGGGGCCGTATAATAGGCCTCAGAGAAGCAGGTTGGTCGAATAGACGTATCGGTCGGAGCGATATGGTAGTTGCTCGGTGTTGGCAACAGTGGATCACAGAAGGTAGAGTGTACCGTAGCGGAGGGTCAGGACGTCCCAGGAACACAAATGATCGCGAGGATCGTGCAATCAGAAGAGTGGCCACTTCGGCACCAACAACGTCGCTAGCATCGATTCAACGCCACTTACCTCCTTCCAGACATCCAGTGCCATCAAGAGAAACCATAAGGAGACGACTGACCGAAGTTGGCTTGAGGAGCCGACGTCCGCTAAGACGCTTGCCACTGACCCCACATCATAGGCAGTGTCGACTGGATTTTTGCCGACCTCGGACAACTTGGAGTGTGACAGACTGGAGACGTGTCATCTTCAGTGATGAATCCCGATTCAGTCTCAGTGCTGATGACCACCGCACACGTGTCTGGAGGCGCACCGGCCAGCGGTCCGATCCGGCATTTATTGTCGAGCGGCATACAGCAATTTCACAAGGTGTGACGGTGTGGGGAGCAATTTCTTGGGACACACGATCATCTTTAGTGGTCCTTCAAGGCACTTTGACAGCTCGCAGATACGTGGACGATATTTTAACGCCGATTGTGCTACCCATGCTATCAAGTCGCCCAGGTGCCATTTATCAACAGGATAATGATCGTCCACATACTGCGCGACTCTCCCAACAATGTCTTCAAGGATATGACGTCCTACCATGGCCTGCCAGGTCACCAGATCTTTCGCCAATAGAGCATGTCTGGAACGCGCTGGGAAGGCAACTGCAGCCGTCCCGAGATACAGGAGAATTAACTGCGCAGATGCAAAGACTATGGCAGGATCTTCCACAGGGGGTCATAAGTGATCTAATTGAATCGATGCCACGCCGAATTTCGGCTTGTATAGCTGCCAGAGGTGGCTTTACTACTTACTGATTTTTAAGCTTTTGCAAGCTGTAACCGCTTAATAAAATGATATTTTGTTCTGATTTTTAATCATTTGTTTATTTTCATATACACTACATGCATACCAAATTTCGTGAATGTAGCTCAATTTCTTCTGGGTGCATATATTTTTTTGCGACAGAGTGTATATCTAGTTTTTTGAGTCTTCGAGTTAAGGTGAGAAGTTTAAGTCGGAACTTAGATCCTGGGACGCTTGAATATAAAAGGAAAGTGTAACGATCTCAAACACGAATATCTTTTTCAAATTCCGTACAATCCTTTTTGATGGTTGTCAAGCAAACTTGAGAATATCTTTGATTTTTATTCACCCATTCAAAAATTGCATTTAAAAACAATCAGGAGAAAAATGTTTTGATAAAAAATTATTTTGTTCAAAATTTATCCTAAAGCGAAATGCCGTTCTTAAAAAAATTCAGACTAAAATTTATGTAAATGTAATCTTTGTGTGAATTTATAACATGATTGAAAAAAATTCCAATGCAAAAGAAAAGTAGATCGTGCGCTTTCGTGAGACAGAAAGAACGAGCGAGATATTTGCCGTTTCTCTCGTGAAAAATTTTCGAAAATAAATAAAAGTGAATCATTAGACCGATAAGTTCTAAATCAAAATCAATTTTAAAAAAATGTACTTTTTTTCATATTTCTTTTTTATTTGCAAAACATTACATTTATAGGACGATAGAATTGAAATATCTTTTGGGGGAGATTCTTGAACAGGGGCTAAACTCAGATTATTAAAAAAAAAGAATAACTGATTGCTACGTTTATTTGTAATAACTATTAATCATTTGTATATTTTAACAGAGCGAGAGAAAGGGAAATTAAATTTAAATACCTACTGACGATATCGGTAATATAATAAGAGTGCCTTTAAATATGTTTTCCGTTTTGTTATTTAATAAATGCTGTGACCTTCAAAGCATGAAAAGAAAAAGAAAAAATATTATTGTTGATAAAAAAGAAATTGAAACGTAATGCTTTATGAGTTTAGAAGAAAACTTAAAATTTTTTTTGGTATTCTAAGCAAATAAGGATTTTATATACTGACTAGCCGTTACCCACCGGCTTCACTGGGTATTTCACGATGTTGTTTATATGTATACTGTTTACATATATATTAATTATTGATATCTAGCATTAAGTATTCGATTGTATTGAAAAATATATTTATAGTTGTTACATTCTTGCCCCTTGATATAAAAAGAACATAAATTATAATATCTAATTTTTATTTATATCTAAAATAGAAGGAGAAAGATTTTTTTCGCTCACTTAACCTAATAATCAAGTGGATTTCCACCAAAGCAACTTTCAGTGGATCTCTACTCCATAAAATAAACATGCATGCTAAATTTCAAGTCTAAATCTAACAGAGCAAAAACGGAATTTTTATCATGAATACCTCGTTGAGAGCACTCTTAGCGGATTCCAATTCAACAAAAGTAGCATGCAAACCAAATTTTATTATTATAGTCTTAGTAGTTCGAAAAAGGGAATTTTGTCTATCAATACGCCCCAATAACTCTTTCCGCTTCCCCCTGGAGTTGATTTCCGTAAAACCCATTCTTAGTGGAACTCTATTCAACTAAAGAAATGTGCTCAACAAATTTCAAGTAAATGAGTTAAATTCAAAAACAGGAATTTTTCAATAACACGCCTTAATCCCTCACATCCCCACTCCTTTGGGGGTCCGTTTTCACAAAAATCTTTGTAAAAGGAACTTTATTCCATGAGCGGAACATACCTTCTAATTTTCAAGCAAGTGTTTCTATTAGTTGAAAAGCGGAAATATTTATCTATTACGCCCCTTAATCCCCCTCAGTGACCCTTGGGGATCAATTTTCCCCAAAACTATTTTGTAGCGGATCTCTACACTATGAAAGGAATTTGCTTACCAAATTTTAAGACTGCACGTCTAATAGTTTAAAAATGGAAATAATTATCTATAACGCCCCTTAAGCCCCCGCAACGCCACTTGGGAAACGATTTTCACAAAACTCATCTTATAGCGGATCTCTACTTAATGAATGGAATCAGCTTACTAAATTTCAAGATTTTACGTCTAATAGTTTAAAAAAGGAGTTAATTGCCTATAACGCCACTTAATTCTCTACAACGCCACTTGAGAGTCGATTATCTCAAAACCCATTCTGTAGGGATTTGTACTCTATGAAAGGAAACCGCTTACCAAATTTCAAGACTGTACGTCTAATAGGTTAAAAATGGAAATAATTATGTATAAGCCCCTTAAGCGCCCTCAACGCCCCTGGGAGGTCGATTTTCGTAAAAATCATTATGTAGGGAATCTCTACTTTATGAAAGAAATCTGTGTACCAAGTTTCACGACTGTACATCTAATAGTTTAGTAATGGAAATAATTATCTATAACGCCCCTTGTAACGCCCCCTTGGTTCGAACTTTGCAAAATCCGTTCTTAGCTGACGTCTACTCCATGAAGGGAACCTACCTACCAAATTTCAAGTCTGCAGGTTTAATAGTTCCGGAGATATCGTGATTAGTCAGTCAGTGAGTGAGTGAGTGAGTCGCTTTTCTCCTTTATATATATAGATTTGCTCTCTTCTAATTGCACAAACATACTAAAAATAAGCTCTTTTATTTATTTTTTTAAATAATAATTTATGCTTTATACTATAAACACGTAAGATTTAAGAAACTAAAGGACAACTACTCATCGAAAACTTTCTAAAAAATGGTTCTCAAATTTTTCATGCAATTGTTTTATCCAATACATTGCATTGAACAGTTTGGACCACATGTAAGGCGGGGCAGGAGGAATTTTTTAACATTTAAATTGAAACAGTGTATTTTTTAATATTGAGCTCTTTTTCGATGATTACCATCTTCATGTCTTTTGTAATTTCTTGACATTTCTTTCTGCCACATTCTGTATTTCTTTAAAATCAATCACATTTTCTGTCGAAGAACTTCCTTTGATCGCTTACGCTCCTCAAGAATCAATTTCATATCAGACATACGCTATTGACTATTGTCCTTAAATCTGGATGATTTTATCAAAATGGAAACCCCAAGACATCGACTTTATCCAAACGCTATTCCAACAAAATAACCATAGCTACTAACTTGAATTGTAGATTTCTTTTAATACAAATTCCATTATTTTTAAAACACTTTCGGAAACGGTTATTAGTTATAAAGCAAACGATTTGCTTAAATGAATATATTATTTTTATATAATTATAACCGCCAAACGATTTTAATAATGAAATATATGAAATTAATCCATTCCCCAAAGCATATTTTATCAACATTCTGAAAAGCGATTACACATCACGTATCACAAGAACAATATTCTTTTAAGTAGTTTATAATTTGAAATAAATGCAAATAAATCTAACGAAAATAAAAAATAAATGAAGTAGTGAATTTCTTCAATCAACACCAGAGAGCGCAACTGAAACATCTTTTTCATTAGAAGAAAAGCCGTTGTGCTACTTAGACTTGGGAAATTTATTTATCTGTTGTCTACTCAACAATTACAACGTTTATCTTTAAAATTGTCATCGCTTATTTTCTTTTCAGCCTTCGTATGTATTATCTCTACATTCCGTTTGTTTTTCTATCTTTATTTCTAAAATACATATCAGTCAAGGTTGCATTCATAAAAAAAAGAAGCATTTTTATGCGTACTTTGTAAATGTGCATCACGGTTTTTTTAATGTCCTTGAACCTGTCTGAAAAAAAAAGAGCGTTGAGTTTTTGACATCATGCTTATAGGATTTCACACCACCGTGATAATATATGCAGTATTCTGAAACATTTTAACAAATTATCTGATGGCTCTGAATAAAATGATGAAAAATATTTTAATGCAGGAAAAGAATGTTTAATAGTAATTTTTTTCTCATTATGTTATACAACTTTTGTAATATTTTATTATAGCTTTTAAATAGATATATTTTTCAAAATTTTATTTCTCCTCCAAAAAAAAAGATATTTATAAACTGGTTTTCATTGACCAAGTTATATATAACAAGACACGTCTGAATATTAATTTAGTTACAAATAACACACACGTGTACATAAAATCTGGCGTATAATGCGCACCGCCGTATTACGCACACCTATACTTTCAAGCTGAAATTTTTAATTTTTATGTAAATTCGCCGTATAACCCGAACCCTCTTTTTTAACACCCTTTTATAAGCTTCATTTGTATGTAACGGAATGTTTGAACTCAATTTTACCCACTTTAAAAGGTCAGATTAATTCGAAATTTGGCTCACTTGTCCTGGACCTATGAAAATACAATAATTTAAAAGTTTTGTTCCATTGTCCTGATTAGGATCATCAGGACTAACGGTTTCCCATTTTCAGATTCCATCCCGCATTTGGCGACTAATTTCAGACCCCATTTGGCGACTAAAAGATTAAGTTACAATTTAGTTCAATTACCTATAAAAGGGTGTTTTTTTAGTTTTTTTAAACTATAAATTTTTACGAAGAAACCTGAAATGTATATGCGCAATGTTCTTATGTTTTGAAGTAATTTATTCGAGGTATTACTCAAAGCTTCAGGGGGGGAGTATACTTCTTGAACTATATGCATATATACTACCCTCTAAGTTTATAAGGAATGTCACTTCTTTGAAATAAATAGTATTTCGATATTTGCTGAGTCTAACTTTTTTATATACTCGTCTCTATTATTTTTAAAGCTCTGATCTTTAAAACCGGTGTATAACGCCCACCCCTAAATTTCGACCTTGTGTTGAAAGTGCGCGTCGGATTTTACCTTATATATGTAGTCGTGGGCTCTATTCAAATTCTAGTGCCTCTGAAGACCCACCGTGCAAAGGGTTGGATGCCCAATAATTGCTATTGAAGCTTAAGTCCTCAAGTTGGGCGAGTGATAGTTATATTTATGTCGCACTCTAATGTTGCACGAGAGCTATTGGCGATGGATCTCGTAATCTTAAGCCACGGTCAAGGGAGGAGGACGACACTTGAGCTGGCCTGCCATGAGTCCGGTACCTTGACCACAGGCTGTCATGGGCGTCATGATGGGGAAGTTCGAAGATCCGGATAAAGCTTATCGCTACCGCGTCCTTATCATTCAGTCGACCAAGGCTAAAAATTTACGAGTTTTGTCTTTAGCAGCGCTCATATAGCTTCGAAAGTAATGTTATTAAATAAACTTGTAACTAATTATGATTGCTGGCATTTAAAGCTGTTCGAAAAACTTCTGTATTGTTTTAATTGTTGACCTAAAGGATCAACCCATCGCATTCGGTGGCCATCTTGTTAAGGTAGGTGATATCCAAAGACGACTTAAGACTTCTTGAGGCCCTGGATCCCTATGAAACAGTAGGTCTCCTGCAATCCTTTTGGTAGACAGTGTCAAATACTAGGACAAAGTGTAACCCATAACAAATAAATGTGTGTGACTCACAATCTCACAAACCCAGGCTCAAACGACTCGATTGAGGCCTAGACACAGACGATGGTCATAACATAATAATATAGTCTTGTCACTATTGCTAGTTGGCATACAATTCGAAATACCTAGTTTTTCAGGGAATAACATTTGACTATTATTGAGGTCGAGAAAGAGGCGAGGCCCTTCTCGAACGCAAGGTCTGGACCCAGTTTAAAGCGTCCTTGGTAAGCTCATTACCATGGTCATGTACTATATATGTATCGGTCAAGAGCACTGGCGTAGCTAGTCGTGCATGAGATCTTTATCAAAATACCTTGTGAACCCCCTTAAGACTTAAAAAATATTTTTCTCACACATTTGGGCCCCCTGTAGATTGGGGCCCCTGTGTCATTGATGCGGTGGTAGCTACACCCTTGGTCAAGAGATGTCTTTTGTAGCACAACTGACGTAATGAAATCACCATGAATTGTTTGTTCTTTTCAGAGATGTGTAATTTTCATATATATACACTGCTGGACAATTGCTAAGGACGGATCACAAATTGCTATGTAGCATAACATTAAGCGAGACATGAGGCCTAGTAGGATAAAATATAGTTGCCACACTGTTCAGACATTAGAATAAAGAATATTTATTGTTCTGGAAAGTACAAAAGCTGTGAAACATCTGAAAGAAAAAAAATGTTCATTTGATCTGCGTACGGAGAAATAAAACAATGCATCTAAAAGTCAGCAGGCACCTTAAAGAAAGGTATCAGTACGGGATATGTCCACCGTGGAGTGTGATGCAACATTCCACACGTCGTACCATACTTTGCACAACATTATCCAGCAGCTGTTGAGGCAATTTATCCCATTCCTCTGTGAGTGCACGGATGAGGGTGTTCTTGTTTGTCGGAGGATAGTTTCGACCAGCAACTTGCCTCCCCAAAGCATCCCACACATTTTAAATGGGGTTTAGATCTGGAGAACACGCTGGCCATACGAGACGTTGAATACCCTCGCTGTCTAGACAATCCTGAACAGCGAGTGTTCGATGACATGTTGCGTTGTCGTCCATAAAAACAAATTTATCACCGACAGCCCCACGGAAAAGACGAACATGAGGAAGTAGAACTTCATCAATGTATCATTGGCCCGTCATAGTCCCATTCGCAACCACATGTAGGCGCGTGCGGCCATTGATCATGATGCCGGCCCACACCATGATACTGCATGTCGGATATCGGTTCTTTTCCTGGATATTTTCTGGACGATAAGCAGTACCACTCTCGCGCCAGATCAGTTGGCTTCTACAATCCGATGACAGACTGAACCTACTCTCATCTGAGAAAAGTACGCATGCCCAGTCCTGTTCAGTCCAATTGTGATGCTGATGCTCACGACACCATTGCAAACGGGCAGTACGGTGCTGTCTGGTCAATGGGACACATGTACACAACAGGTATGCGTGCGTATAGTCCCCTCCCCTCAAACGTCTGGCAACAGTTTTTCGGGAGATCTGCTTTCCTGAGGCAGCAAGAAACTGATTTGCCACCTGCTGAGCTGTGGTGCGCCTGTTCCTTTTTGCTGATAGGACGATATATCTGTCTTCTGAAAGGCGTCGTACTTCTAACACGATTTCCCCCCTGTGCCGTCTACTACACATTCCAGTAGTTTTAAATGACTTCCACAGCCGTGAAACAACGCTGTGAGCGATGTCGAACTCCCTGGCAACATCTGTTATTTTCGCCCTTCTTCGATCTTTCCAATAATTCGGCCACGCATAAAATCATCTATGTGATGTCGGGAAGACATGCCAAGAATTTTAAGTTCGTCTATTAAATCTTTCCTGTAAAACTTTGACTTGAAACAACAACTGTCCACACGCGTCAAAACCTTTAAAGCTCTTATGAACGCTATCACGTGGTGAACAGACGTGGAAAAAAAATTTGCATACTCATACTTCTTCTTACTAATATCCCTCACTTATTCTAATTTTCCACATTTTGCTTCCTTTCATTTTGTGGTTGCTATGGATGATAGTGTTATCCGTCCTTAGCAATTGTCCAGAAGTGTATATATGGGATTATGGCACAGTTGTAGGGGTATTCAATGATTGCACTCTTCTTTTGCTAAACTAACGTTTAATGTTGGACAATAGATACAGTTCTACTCACTACGACAGACGTTTAACACATATAATAAAATATTTACAATTCGATTAAACACCTCTGGCTCTTAACGACAGTTCTAGTACAATTAATGACACTTAATCTTCACGATAGTGTTGAGAGTGACCTACGCGTCTCTCTTGTGAACAACGGGTGGTGGATCCCTACTCGGCCACTATTCTCGTCGCTCTTTTTCTCAGCCCCGGATCTTCGGCCTCCGTGTCTAGAGTCCGCTCGCTGAATCTCCATCTCCCTCGTTAATTCGCTGGTGGCTTCGTTGCCAACGCCTTCTAAAGAATGTTCACGTGGAAATCTCCCATATATATATATATATATATATATATATATATATAGTTATGTTATTTTCAAATATTATTGAGATTCATCGAAATGCAGTATTTTTTTTTTAAAAAATGTGGTAAGTTTTGATTTCTTATAATTTAGGGATCGGTTCTTCAACCTGAATTTTGTATAATGAAGCTATCAGTTTTTCTATTTTGTTTTAAAATATTAAACATTCAGAAAGTCATAAAAAGAATTACAAAAATTAAAATCAGTCGCATACGATCCTACTCAACCCTCCCCCCTATTTCGTTCCCCGTCTTATACCCATACACGGAAATTTAAATTCACATTAAGATTTTTTTTTTAAATTCTTATTTACTTATTTGACTTTTATTTACATGTAAGAAAATAATTGAACAGATTATATATAGTTTGCTGGACACTTGAAAGTATTAGATAGGCTTAGGTTTTTGTTTATAGACAATGCACAAAAATTAACGGATATTTAGGTAGGAAATAAAGAGTGAATAGCGCAGATGTTTGCTGAAACAGCACAAATCCTTGCGCAGGTGTTATAACATTTCGATTAGTTTGAAAGCAGATGGTCCTTGTTCTTCCACACTTATTTGTAAATTAATTATCTTTATCTTTTTTGTATGTGTGTTTGCTAATGCTTCCGGTTGCTTATTACAATTGGGAGAATAACCTATTTTAACACCGGCGAATATCGTAATTTTGATCACTCATTAGATAATACAATCGACATCTGCACTGATGCTTATTTCCTCGAGATTTTCACATTTTGTGATTTTGATGTCCGTAATCGATATCTTATTTCCTGATGGATAGTTACTTAAACAGTGTTTTCCAGTTCATTACGTACATTGTACATTTTTAAGTTCATTAGATGAGAGTACGTGCATCTCTACTGATATTACAGATGTTGTTTTTTCTTTCTCTTTTTTTAATAATCAATAAGCGAGCCAAAATTATGTTTTCTAAATTTTTCTTACTGTGTTCTGAAGTTTAATTTTTACATATATATATATATATATATATATATATATATATATATATATATATATATATATATATATATATATATATATATATATGTGTTGATGTCTTTCAAATATTTATAAAACAATATCGCTAACATTGAGCGAATGGCCCGCACAGCCTTTTTCAATTTCTTGTTTTTACATTATCATAAAACACTATATATAAAAAAGTATCGCTAACATAGAGCGAATGGCCAGTGTACAGCCTCCTTCCAATCGTTGTTTTTTCTTCTCTCGCGTAAACAGTAATACACACCTTATAATTTAAATAGCGCCATCTAGTGGCTTAGATGAATCCTAACAATATATATATATATATATATATATATATATATATATATATATATATATATATATATAAATATAAACAAACACTTTAAAGAGAAATTTAATTTGTCTACGTTCCCCCCCCGTCACCCCTACCCGATGTTATAGCTATTTTTTGGTATTTTGTAAAATACAGTCTAATTGTGAAGTTAAGAATGCATTTTTTTTTTTGTTGAAACTATTTTAGAAGCGAACACAAAAAGAAGGAAATATGTAAATCAATCAGAAATATATATTGTTACGTGACTGTGTGGTTTCTTTAAAATGTAAAGAAATATCCTCGGAATTAGTACAGAATGTACATATTCAAAAAATCACGTATATATTGAACACAACAATTCAAATTCGTTATCTTTTTTTTCGAATGAGGCTAATGTAACGCACAATCGCTGTTAATTGTTTGACTTCAAAATTGCTTCCTTCTGTCGTCTTTATATCGTTTGAAAAGAAATTTCTAGGATCTTCCAAGAATTCCTGGAATTCTTTAGAGGCATTTATTTTTGTCTCCAAGGCCACTCCTACTCATTTAACATTACTAAAGTTATTCTCTTTCTTGGCTTACTAACAATCTTTCCGATCACAATATTTCGATAAAGAAGTGAACAAAGTTCAAAACTTGCCATAATAATAGATATACATACATGTGTGAGTGTATATATATATGTGTGGGCATTATTTCTGTTTGTCAGAATTCAAACGCATGAAAGATTCATTTGAATGGAATGAAATTTTATCAACAAATAACCTGTATTAACATAAATAAATTTACAAACCAAAAGACCAGCATGGGGTGATTCCAAACACCTCAATAAGAGGCAACATTGAATTAAAAAATTTTAAATCTATCTATATTTTGATTTGGGAAAAGAATTTTCGCTTGCTTTTTTTCGAACCTATGACTCTGTATAAGCTTCCGAACGAGCAAAAAACCTACCATTGAAATTTCAGACATTATCATTAAGCAACATAACCGGTGAATAGGAAAGAATAGATTCAATACGAGAGAAATGCGACTTTATTTTTTAAAACCAAAAACTAAACGTCGTATTTTCGAATTCATTTGCGAAAAAATATTGAAATGACCTACTATTATCCTTCAATTCTTACTATTAGTTCACACTTTCTCTCTATATATTTATATACCTCGTTGAAATTTTCAATCGTTAATAAAATACTTTTTATTCATCCACTCAAGTTCAAATACTTTTTTTAAACTTGTTGTGGGTGACACTTGATGTTGATACAGTTTTTTTCAAATATTAATTCACTAACTAAATTTAATTAATTAATTGTAGTTTAAGAGATATATTTCTCAGTCGATATTATTCCTCTAGATGGCAGCACCATTGGATAAAACGGCTTTTGCGAAACTTGTGATGAAGATTTAACTTAACCTAAATATGTAATTATATATGTTAGGTAGACATCAGCATTCATTTTTACACTTGTTTTATAAGATAAATTCTTACCATTTATATTCAACTTTTATTAAAAAATGTTATTACAAATTTAATGTGGTTAAAAAACTTTAATGCTAATTTACAAGGTGTTTATCACTTAATATTGTGATTCTCTCATGTGTACATATTTATATTAATTGTAATTGTTTAATAAAAGGTAACTAAAGCAATTTTTTTTCTTTGTTGACCTAAGTAGGAATTGATTGAATTTTTTTTTCACTTATGTTACTTTTTTTTCAAATTATTTTAACTAGTACAGCGCAATTTCTAAAACATACAATTATGTTATCCGTAAGTTGATTTACTTCCAATTTCAATTAATGCCATCAAAGTCAATAAAATTAAGTATCTATCTAATTGTATAGTGGTCACATGATGAGTGAAATTTTACTATCATTGTTTCAGCTACTAATTTGGCTAACCGGTTAAATTAAGTTTGAATAAAAAGAAATTAAGTGCAGTGTATATCCTATCTTCTCTTTAACTATATCTTATTTCTGAATGATACATTTTCGCATTTTACATCGTGTTTATCATCTTGTTATTAATGAACTTGAGTCGAATTTTTTCAGTACAAAGGAACTTAGTTGAATTTAAAAAATTCTTATTATGACCTTTAAAAATATGTACCATTATTAAAAGAAATAGAGGGATTTATAATTGTTTTAATCTATGCTAAAATTTGAAATTGGATTTGAAATTCCATATAGATTCTAATACAGGTAGGTTGTTTTATTTGTTAGATGACCAAACCAAAGCCTTTTTGCTCTCTTATCTTTTAATTATAAACTAGGAATAGGCCGAGATATATTTATTTATTCAAGAAGGAGAATTGTCGAGAATAAATCATAAATGCATTATTTTTAACGAAATTCAAAAATAATTTTTCCAGAATCTGTTAGTATTTGATTTAAACATTCATAAGCCAGAATAACAAAAATAAAAACGGCTTTATATCTCCTTCAGAGAGACGGCCTGAAGAAATGTGAACAACTAAAGACAAATTGAGGTAAGACAATAAAATATGCAAATGATTAATTTAGCAGCACATCTGGTCACATGATGTATAGTTTTTACTATAAAAGCCAGCTGGCTAACTTCATACATACTGCTAGTGACAGATTGTAGCATCGGAACTAATGGGAGAGGGTAAAATATGCATTGAGGTCGTCAGCAAGTTGAATTCCAGCAGTTATCGCCTGTAGAACGAGACCATAAATTGGAGCTATATAACCTAGTTTTGATGATGTCACTTGTGTTGAACAGGGTGTGAGTACAATTAAGTTATGTGAGCCAAGAAGGAGGCAAGGTCACCGGTAAATTCGATGGAGAGGCAGTGAACAGCACAGATCACATTGACAGGAAGATTCCCCGAATGGCTCCTCGAGACACATTTACAACTGCCACCCATCCGTTATAGTAGTTGTGAAGCCGATTGCTGCACCGTAAGGCTTAGATTTGAATCTTGAAGAAGGCATGGATGTTTGTAAATGCCTAGTCCATATGCGGCATGGAACACTCTAAAAACCTTCCGCAAGTCCTCTCGTAAAGTTGGGGGGAAAGGAACTGAGACAGGAGGCTCTAGACCACTTCCCATGGTGTTTTCCCTCAAAACTGGGGTAGAATCGGCCCAAATCATACTGTCACTCGTATGGGGTTCAAAGCTGTGGCTAGCGACAGATGTACACTACCCTTTTGACACGATAAATTTCGTGGCCCTCGACCTGACTATATCGTCGATCTGGTGGTGTCAGAAATAACAACAACACGTTTATCATGACGATTAATGTTCAGAGCGTACTACCACCATCAGAGAGTGTATCTGTCAGCTAGCAAATCATCCTCAATAAGTTCCATTAAGGACAGCAGCGTGCAAGGTAGACAGCCACTGGACTGTACCCTTGACTTGATGTCAGGTTTATCGTTATGGATCAAAAAATGACATAGAGTGCTTTTTCGAATGAATCTCAGTTTCGTTTATAGAGGAATGATGGATGTGGCAATTTCTTGGGCCAGAGCATCACATTAACCCAACACCAAGCTTCATAGTTTTGGGCGTCATGTTTGGACAGAGGTCATCCCTTGAAAACATCACCAGTAGTTTAAAAACCAGATCGGCATGCTATACAAGTCGCTTTGCTTGTGTTTGGCTATTTGTGCAGGTTCCATTCAACACGTTACGTCAGGGAGACTATACACAGATTCCTGCCACATAATGAACTCTCAAGAGACAGAATGGTATTGACATCGTTACCATCGTGCAGCCTCACCCAATCCCTCTGCCATCAAACATGTGTGGACCTTTGTCGGTTTTGTGTGTGTATCAGGCACCAGGAAAAAAATCGTAGATGGTTGGACAGAAAATATTTATTTATTACGATATAATAATATTTGATAATGTTCACATATTTATCATTGGTCTTAAAGTGTAAGGAAAGTATACAAATGCAAGGAAATATATGTTTAACACAGCGTTTCTCAATCTGAGGGGCGCGCTCCCTTGGGGGGGCGTGGAAACTCTACGAGGAGGTCGCGAGCATATTAAAAAGTCAAAAACAAAAGATTATTTTAAAAAATATAAATTTACTGAAAGCAACAAACAAAATATATCCTGGCATGATAAAAAATAAAATACACATTTACATTGATATATTATGCTTATAAATGTATCAGTGCGACACAATGTATCTTTTAATTTAACAATTCTAATTTAAGAAAAATTTTATTAATTACCAGTGACCCCATGGGCTTATCATATATGTAATTAAAAAATTAACACTTATCTTGATAATTTGTCCGGCTTATACTTTTTTCCCTTAACTACCAATTAAAAACTAAGCGATTCGCTTCCCAAAACCAACCGTTTTCCTCGTAGGCACGCGTATGTGATGTAATCGGGGGGAGGAATAGAGAAGAGTAAATAATCTGAAATAAGTAAATGATTCGCAAACTCTGTCAAGGTCCTTTTATTGCGTTCCAATGCCTTCGAAATAATTTTATGAATAGCTCTGCACAGAAAAGAACGTACTTCGGAAAGAAGTATAGATACGTCCGAGGAAATAAACACTTTGTCTTAGCGAGACGTTTATATACGCCGATGGTGCTGAAGAGGTTAAAGTCGCATCGCAGTTTTAGGGTCAAAGTATAGTATTATTGAATTCAATACATAGTTATTGTATGAAGGAGGCGCGATGAAAATTAGGATTGAATATTGGGTCGCGAATATTGCAACTTTGAGAAGCACTGGTTTAACATAATTATATTCAATTTAATATGTTTTTGAGGCTTAATTTACAGCACAGTATTTTAAATCGTAGCATCATTGAAGTTTTTTTAGAAAGTAAGACAATAACTGTTTCACACAAATTAATTTTTACTGCACAGATTTCATTTCAACTTGGTTCCCTTGTAAAACTCGCACACTCCCTGGCAGGGCATGCCCCACAAATTAGAAACTATTCGTCTATTCCATAGGTACATTTTTGCTTTGGAAAATTTGTTTTTATTTGATAGGAACTTCTAGTGGTGAAAATGTTACTTCTTTTTGCTTCCCAATCGTTATCATATTTAATTGTTTTTAAAAGTTATTAAAAAATTCACAACAACGAAATATAAAACCTCACATCTCAGTAAAATTCAACAATAAATTAATTATTCTAAAGTTTTAAAATTAACTACACTGGGATTTAGACTGATAAAACAATTTTGAGTCACAAAAACTTTGAAAAAAGTAAAAGTTCTTTTGCAGTTCGTTTTCATATAACAAACGTTATCTAAACTGTCGTTTAATGTATTTTACTGATAAAAATATTCAAATAATATTTATCTCGAAATATCAATTAATTAATTTTTTAATATTTAATTGAAAAAAAAACTGTTTGAATAAAAATTATTCCTCTCTTTTTGTCATATACCTAAAATTTAAATTTAAAAATGGTATACACAATAAAACGAAACAGCATATGATCCTAAAAATGAAAAGAAAAAAAAATATTTTATTGAAAAGAATAAAATTTCTCTCTTAATAAATTTTAATATTCAAAAGCAAACCCAATAGTGTCTTATTCAACTAATTAATTCATATTAAACATGAATTAACTAAACAATTAAACGTAAGCCAAAACAGAAAAAATTCGAGTATTTTATTGCGTAAAATATATTTTCTTTTTTAAAAAATAACTATATATTTACCTTCAGAAGCTAGGGATGTGAAACAAAATAAAAAATATAATTGAAAGAGAAGCTTCCGTTCATTTTTAATTGTTTTATAAATGCTGTATGTATGGAATGGTGAATTTTTTTATCATTTTTTATAAAAATGTCGGGTTAAGATATTAACATAGGAATTCATAGCTACAAAATTAAATTTCTTTGTATGAAGTGATATCAATGAGTAACATATAAAAGCATAGATATAAATGTAGTTATGAAAATAAATTATTAAAGCAGAATTTAACGAACGAATATAAAAATGGACAACTTGTTAAAAATCATTTTAATTTCTATACTTGTGATTCTCAACCAATGAGCCGCGGCAGTTTTGTGTGCCGCCAAATTCTTGAAGAGTGTCGCCAAATATTTTTAAAATTATTAATTATACTCGGAGAAAAAAAATAAGACCCGGAACGGAATCATTCGACCATCTTATAAAACAAGTAACATAAAAAAAAATATTTTTAAGTCAATTCCTATTTAGATCAACAAAGAAAAAATTTATTTTAGGTACTTTTTATTAAATAGGTACAATTAATATAAATATTAATATACATATGACATAATCACAACATTAATTTTTATTAATTAGCATCTAAGTATCGTATTTCCATCCAAAACAATCTTGCATATAAAATTTCATTTCAACTGAATGCTTTAAGACGTGAGAAAAAAAATCTTTTCAAGTTTTGACACAAGTCGCCAAAAGGGTCGTTAAGTCGCCAAAAAGGATGCCAACGTGGTTGTATTTGTAGTTCTTTAAATAATTAATTTTAATCAATTAATTTTTATTAATTATAATTAAATTACTGTATTGTCATCCACAATAATCACGTATATAAAATTTCAGCTCAATTGAGCGTTTTAAGATGCATTTTATTAACGATTGAAAATTCCACCAAGATAAATAAATAAATAAATAGAGAGTGTGATCTAAGAGAAGGAAATGAATAAACTAAGAGTATGCGTGGTATATTTAACTTATCCTTTCGTTTATAAATGTATACAAAAAAATTTGATTGGACTCTCGTAATCCATTTCTGATAACTGATACATGGTTTACCTGCGTGGTATGACCTTTGTGAGCAGGGGGTAAAGTCTTTCGTTACCTGTCCCTACTCCCTTCCTGCTTCTCTTCTGGACTTCTCGGGCATTTCCCTAGGATAGTTGTGTGGAGATCAGGATCTGGCTTGTGACATTTATGCGGAAAGATCAAATGGACTAGGTGTAGGCTTTTCTGCTCCAAGGGGATTTTAAACAACGACATAACTGATACATCTGTGTATTATCTGTATCTATATGCCGTAAAATCCGGCGTATCCCCCTTTTTTTTATACGAAAAAAACCTGAAATGTAGGTACTTCAATGCCTTTATGTTTTGAAGTAATTTATTCGAGATATTATCCCTAAATTTCGAAAAAATAGTATGCTTTCACTCTTTAAGTTTATAATTAGTCATTTCTTTTAAATGAACATATTTAGATGTATATAGATATCTAATTTTTTTCTATTCCCAACTTTTTTTATTGTTAAAGCTCTTATTTTTATACCCGACGTATAACGCGCACCCGGAAATTTTGATATTATTTTTTGTGTTAAAATTGCGCGTTATACGCTGGATTTTACGGTATTTATACATCTGTATATGTACTAATATCTGTATGATACATCTGTACATATACTGATAACTAAATGATACATCTATATGTGTACTGATATCTGTATGATACATACGTATATTAATTAACTTTGAATGATAATGAAAAACAAATTTCACTCTGTGATAATCCAGATTTAATTTCAAAACAATTGGAAGAATCAATTAATTCATTTTGGACTAAAATTAGAGGAGATAATCTCATAATAGCCAAAAATACTTTACAAAATTGTTACAATTTTCTACATCATATTTGCGTTAATTCGGATTTTCCACATTTACTTACATACATAAAAATGAAAAAAAAAACAACCGAAACCCTTAAACGTAAATGACGAAATTACAGTGACATTATCATTTTTACCCCCAAATATGAACGAAATTATCAAAAATCATCAAGCTCAAATTTTGCATTAAATGTATTTTTATAATTAATTTGTAATTATTTACTGAATAAATAAACATAGTGTTGTCTTTGCCGTACATATTGGTTTATTCAACCTTGAAAATTTTTATTATAAACTATTTTACATAGTTTATTATAGATATGTAAAGTTCTTTTAAACTTATTTTATTGTTAGCGTGTCGCTGAATTTTGAAATTATTAAAAGTGTACCGCAACAAAAAAAAAAGGCTTAGAATCACTAGTCTATACTAAAGTGATTTCATATTATAATTTAAAAAGATAGAATGCATTTCCTTAATAAATAATACGATATTTATATGACGTGGAAATTCATTTTGTATTATTTAACATTAGAGAGATAATGAGATGGCGGCTATACAGATATTGTTTGAACTAGTTCGCGAAAAATGACATCTAAGCTTGTATCTCATTCGTATCTAGTTAAAAATTTTAGGCTCAATTGAATTTAACGAGTGACTGCCCATGGATGTAATAGCATCTCTGACCCTTAACAATAGAACTATTATCTCTTGCAACTGTTATAAATAAACTTGTTTTAAATCTAAAATAATTTTGGGAAAAGTAAACAATTTTCGATCAGAAGTACCAGGTGTCTTTTGAGGAGACGAGTGATTATTTCAATATAATCGAAAACTTAAGTAATGATTAATAACTTTCCCGAAAAATAAGCAAAAGCTATTAAAATTGAAGAAAAATAATTAATTTCAGCGATGTATGACTGATAATAATTTATGCGTGAAATTCAAGTAATATTTATGAAAAATTAAATATTTTTTAAAATACTGAAACGAATAAGATATGGATTAGAGCACGAAATGTTTTTCCCCTCACTTATTTAACACTAAATTCATCAATAAATTAGCGGTTTTAAATTATTCTATAAACTGATTATTGTGTTTTATTGTTTTTTTTATCTAAGTTAAGGCTAATTTTAGTTTTATTTTACCCCAATTTTTCCGAGTCATCAAACATAAGACGTTTTGTTTTTAGTGCTAAGCCATCCATCACTATTATACTCTCTCTTAATCCATACTTCTAAAAATTTAAAACACTTCCTCAATCTATTATTTTGAACCTTTTTGCTGTAAGTTTTGGCATCATATTAAGCCTTCATTTGACACGTGCTTATACCGAATTTCTTGAAAATGATAAAAGAGAAAATGAAAAAGAAAAAAAATTCTGAATAGCTTAATTTTTAAAAAATTTTCTTTTTATTTTGAAATATAGTTTTCAAATTATTCACTTTATTCACTACAGGTTTCTCCTGTAATGTTCAATTTTATGCGTTATATATGAATAATTTTATATATATATTTTATACTGGGGAGGGTACCTCATGTGTCCGTCTAACTTTGGACCCCATCGTACAAATTATGCAGCAGTTATACTCATTGCTCTAATTGTAAAACTGTAACTTACATGTATTGTGTAGTTCTATTTTTTTCAAATACTGTAATTTTTATCTGTTATATTTATTTTCTGATAAAAATTGTAATATTAGCAAGCAACGCAGTCCCTTACATTATAATGGCGTTTCAATGGAGGCGAAATATTGGAGATGCAGCCAAGTTGGCATTTTTTAACGACTTGGTGACCATGTTGGCGACTATATGGATGCTTCTGGAGAAATCTATAATATAACGATCTATGATGTTAGAGGAATTTTCAAGAAAGCGTTGGAAGGTAGGGGGGCACCTCAAGAAAAATCAGTCTCGGCGCTCCTTTTCAGTTAAATTCAACTTTTTACAACCCATTTTTCCTATCTTTTCCTGAAATATAAATAAATCTATTACAGCATAAGGAAACATTTTTTATACCTAGAGAGAAAATCTATTAAGAGGAATAAAAAAAATTCAAGACACTTATGTGTGTACTGTGGTGTGTAATACAAAGTTAATAACTAATTTAAGTGCGAGATTTTATTTTTAAGTGCATAAATAATACAAAAGAATAACTTTATAGAACTGTTAAAAAATAAATAAATAACCGTTATGCAATTATACTCTATGTATCCTGTAAATGTATAAGTTTTTGTGATTAAATTCTTTAAAAGAATATTTCGTTTATGCAAAATCAGGTTTTGTCATTAATAATAAAAAGTAATAAAAGACTTTGCATAGTTACAAAGACAATTTTTAAAGTAATTTAAATAAAGAATAATTATTTTTAACCCATGCTCCTTTATATATTATGTTATATGTATAATTCTACAGTTTTGTATTGTAAAGATAATGCCTGTTTTATATAAAGGTAAAAAAATTAATACTTATATTAAATTTACTTAAGAGAGAGAGAGAGAGAACTCAACAATATTTAATCTACTACATGATGATTTCTATTTTAATTCTCAACTAGGATTTTCACAATATCATTTAATAAAACACTGTACCCTGTTATTTTTCTTCATGCTAACCTAATTTTTCGCGAAGTTATTTTGATATGCGATAGTTTCAACAACCTTAATCTGACTATTCTGAAACATTTTCAAACTCTGATGAGGGGAAAACAATCCTTTTCATACACAATTTTCCCTTAAGTAATCCCCTTTTTGGCAACACAGTACTGTGCGTTATTCCCTGCATCAATTAGTTCTTTAATCAAACAGCAATTATTAAACAAACACTCTCATTGACACACTTTCATCCTCTCTTCATCTAAATACCACCTGTTGATCCGGTTCAGTTTAATACGTTCACACTTCGTCCTTTGTAAGCGCGCACTTTTGTGTTTATTTTTAGAATAACCAGCGATGTCTTTTACAATAACACTTTCTATTATGGAAGAGAACTAATTTCCGTAACGCTATAAGTAATGGATAATAAACAAAGGTTTAAGCCGCTTCCGATTAGGGCTGAGAAAATTATGTGCTGAAAGTTGTCCTCTAATTTCCATGTGTCTTCTTTTTGATAATATTTTTTCTCTCTCTTCAGTTCACTTCATCAACTCCAATATTTGACTCTTTTTTTTTATTCTTTGCTTAGGACAAATTTTCGTTCTAAAGAATTGCTTTTAAGGGAGAAGAAAAACCTTAATGTGTGATTCTGAACAGAGAAGATAAAAGAGAGAAGAAAGTTCATGAGTTAAAAAGAGTGTCTTTCTTTTTTTAAACTTTTGTAATTGGAAGAATTGATCTGTTTAATTTAATTTCGAAATATATATATTTGTTGCTGAGAGAGGTCAACGAATTTATAAAAAAATAATTAATTGGAAATCGTAAATACACTTTTTTAAATCGTATATTGGTGAAAAAACAGAATAAAATTAAACATTATGTATTGAAATGGTTGTTATTTCATTTAAAAACCAGTGGTTGAAATAAATGTTCTTAAAAAGTCAACGTTTAACGATGTCCTTTCCAATGAATAATCCTAATTAATGATTGTTATTTCACGATTAAGGTAAATATTTATCAGAAACAGCAAATCTAATTAATTTTACTCAACGCTAACTGTTTTTCTGTTTAACGAGAAGTTGCTATCATTAGTTCTTTTTTATTATAAAATTAATTATATTTTTACCCTATCATTTAAAAATCGTTTTCCATTTCCTTTTCTGTTAATTGCTACTTGTTATTTACTGGAGTGAGTGAAATTAATTTTTTATTTGTCATCGATTATCATCTAAGTTAAGCTTATTTAATTTTTTTGCAAATGAGCATTACAATTTTAAGTGCTTTTCATTTGCTTTAAATTACTATTTCGAGTTAAATCACCTTTCCTTTATTTAATGAAGAAGTTTCTTACCGCGCTGGTATATATTTTTTAAAAAAATTCTTTAAATTGAGGAATCAAATAAAGAGTAGTAATTTGAAATATTTATAAAATAGTTTTTTTTATCTATGATGTTTATATGAACAAACTGTATGATTCCGAATACAAGCCAATCCGTGAACAACTCGAGAGCGCGTTTTTTCTTTAAAAATTTGCCCAAAATTCAGAACCCGAATACAAGCCGAATTGGAAATAAATAAACAGTAAATAAATTTACAGTAATTTTTTAAAGTGTCGCCACAAGGGCGTAAATACTGTCAAATGGTGGAATATTTTCAAATCAAATGGCTGTAAAGTAAAACGCCAGACACCATCAAATACAATTTTATTTGTGGTAACCCCTTCTGAAGCTAACACATTTTTCTATTCATTTTTTATCTCGTATATTGTCTGTGCAAAATAAACTTTCTGTGCCATTTTTTTCTGAAAACGAGCGAGAAGAAAAATTTGCAAAGTGCATGTAATCATCGACCTATGTTTTATGTCCTGTAAGAAAAACTTACTACGTGATGATCGTATGCATTCCTACATCCTAATGAGTGACTGTGAGTTCCTAATGAGTGAATGTGAGTCTTACAAATTGTTCGAAAACTCCGATACAGAGATTGATTTCAAAAGATTTTTATGTGATTTTTTTTTCTTTTATCTTAGAACGAAACTTCCGTTAAAACACCCAAGACCTAATAGGATTAAAAATTGTTCGCCCACAGCTAACTAAAAATGTAAGAAAAAAATGTATTTTCTAAAATATGTTTCTTCAGAGGTTAGAGGATCTGTATTTAAGTACTGTATGTGTGTAACAGTGGTGCACAGAAGGGGCGGGGTGTCCCCGGGTCCGGATGCCCCATATCCCTTGATTATGTTTTCGATTGAATATAATCACACACACACACACATATATATATATATATATATATATATATATATATATATATATATATATATATATATATATATATATATATATATATATATATATATATATATATATATATATATATATATATATAATTATATATATATATATATATATGTACTAATTCCTATAGCATGCTTTTAATACACTGCTCAAAATAATTAAAGGATATTGCGGTTTTAGGTGGATCTTGTGGCTGGGAAACTTTTTAGCTGATTGATACATGGTCGACAGACGTAGTAGGTTATATGAGAATAAATTACACATGTTTGGCAGAAAAAAATGCATTTTATTGCGCATTTGTGTACAAAGGAAAAAGCACAATTTGTGCATATGAGAAAAAAGAATAAGAAAAGGTGTTTTCTTCAAGGAAATCATTTTCAGTAGGGGTATGGTTTCCACGGACGGCCAGCAACGTTGAGCCCCTATGAGGCATGGATTCAATGAGGCTATTAATCACGAGTTGGGGTATTCTTTCCCACTCTTCCAGAAGAGCTCTTTCCAGTTCTTGGAGAGTTTGTGGGGGTGGTTGGCGGCCAGTAACTCGTCTTCCTAGAGCGTCCCAAACGTGCTCTATCGGATTCATGTCTGGAGAACACGCTGACCATTCCATTCGTACGATTCCTTCCTCGAAAAGGAAATCCTCCACCAGGTTAGCACGATGTGGCCTGCAGTTATCGTCCATTAAAATGAAGTCATCTCCGATTGCTGCAGCGTAAGGGACTACAATAGGTCTGAGGATCTCATCCCTATGTCGACGAGCAGTCAGAGGTCCATCTCGAACGAAGGTAGAGGTCTGTGCACCCGTCAATGGAGATGCCACCAAACACCAACACTCCCCCACCGCCAAATCGGACACTTTCGTACACGAACGCAGGATTACTTCTACTGCCACGGTCCCTCCAGATGAAAATACGCCTATTATCCGGAAGAACAGAAAAACGGGACTCGTCAGAAAAAAGAACATTGCTCCATTCATTTCTCCTCCAGTTCACATGCTCTTTTGCCCACTCCCTGCGGTCGCGATGATGCCTTGATGTTAGTCTAACACATACCGTCGGTCGGCGAGCATACAGACCTACACCATGGACCTGGTTTCGGACAGTCTGAGTTGAAACCGTGGTGCCAGTAGCCGAGCGAAGGTGTTGTTGGAGAAGAGTAGCGTTCATATTTCGGTGTCTCCGAGCCGTTAACACTAAATAACGATCTTCATTAGGCGTTGTTGCCCATCTACGACCTTGTCCTGGTCTTCGGCCTGCACTTCCAGTCTCCAAAAAACGGTTCCAGATCCTGGAAATCACACTTTGTGACACTCCAATGGCTTGCGCTACTTCGGCTTGAGTTTGACCCCCTTCTAACCTACCAACAACTCTCCAAGCTTCTAAATCGGTTAAATGACTTTGCTGAGACATCGTACTCATCGAAACAAAGTAGTCACTGAATGCCGTTCATCCTTCTCTTCATTTCAATTGAAAGGCAAATTTCACTCGCTGTCGCTGAAGCGACGTTTTTGACGTCGAACTCAAAATTAGCATACTCCACAGTTTGAAAATCAGAAAAATTTGCATTTGTGATTATCTTCTTCCATTTTCGGCAAAAAAAATTTCGCTTATATCTTTATTTTATGTAAAACTTACAATATCCTTTAATTGTTTTGAGCAGTATATTAACTCTTTTTAATGATATTTAAACAAGCTTTAATTATTTGGTTCAAAACTAACGCTTTTATCTTAATTGTAATCAACTAGTATCCGAAATCTCTGTCCCACCCATTTTAACCAATCAGAGCTACTATTACATAATAGATACCCGATTGTCACTGCCGGTATATAAAGAGAAAATCTTGTGTGATCGCTCTCTTTTGTCTCTTTGTCTTTTTGTTTTGTCAGGTAGGATGTCGCTGCTGCTTGTTGCTCTTTGTCTGTTTTGCTTTCGTCATGTAATCGTCGCAGTTTTGCCTCCAGCTCGTCGTCTTGAATATGTGTAAAAAACTGCAGCTTTATGTGTTTGTGTGAACGTAGGCTTTTGTGAAGTCGCAACGCTTTTGATGTTTCATGTGAAAATAAAGAAGAGTAAAATGCAATCTTAAGTTCTCAACATATTCGAAAATGTCCAACACCGGCCCACGACGTTACACACACACATATATAAATATATATAGTGGGTTGATAAATGAGTACCAAGCCTGCTTGGAGACTTGAACAATGGGGGTCTCGTTTCAGACTGACTACCTGATCGGGACATCTGCTCATGCACCTCAGCGCCCAATGGTCACGTATACTGGGATGGGTACAGTAGGCCCTGTCCATCATGGGCTGTTGCGCCATTGGGTTTGAATATATATATATATATATATATATATATATATATATATATATATAGCATGCAAAATTTAACTAAGCATTTATTATTAATAATTAATTTTATTAATTAATCCTAATTATTGATTCAATAATTTATTTATTACTGTTTTATGTTCCCTAAAATCAACAAAATCAAAAGAATATGTTTGGTAGCATATTGGGGTATGATACGAGAAGGGTGTACTACCGACCTGAACCCCCTCCTTGAGAAATTCCTGAGTTCTACACATCGTACACATACCTTTCTTATGGGGGAAGTACACTTGTGTACGTCACTGAAGTAGGTCCCCTTATTTTAGCTTTTAAAAAATTCCAAATATGTTTGGATTATACATGGAAATATATATACGGTAAATACACCAAAAAAAATAAATAAATGATATAAACAACAAATGTGACTCTAATTTACGTAAAAACATTAATTTAAAAAAAATTAATAACGATTATTGAATATTTCAGTCAAAATAAAATTTAAAATTCATGTACATTCCTCATTTTTCTTAGATATACCAATATATGAAAGCATTTCATTAAAATATAGCTGAAATATCATATATGTATTGTATTAACATCTTTAAAAAATGAAAATTAATAGATGCATGTGAATAATTTTCAAAAATACCTATATTTAATTTTTTTAAGAAAAAGAAAACTTATTCAATAACTATTTTTTATCATATATAGAAAGACACAAAACATTAAATTAACATATATAGCAAGTAAAGGATTAAATAAATTTGAGTCAGATGTATCCACCAGAGGACGCAACTGTTATATAATCAGACGACCCCCTTTCTCAGTGTGTGTGGGGAGGGGGAGGGTTGAGTTATCAGGAAATATTATACACGTGCTATAGTGGCAGCATCCCACGTGTTTTACTGTTGTTTTTGCAAAAAATTCTGCTGGTTGTTAACTAAAGTTTTGTTGCTTTTTTTCCAATAAGTATTTCTGAAACTTGTTAGTAGCATATTTTTGAATAATTCCGTGTGGAAGCTATAATTTGAGGAATAATACAATCAAATTGTGAAGAAATGGGGCCAATTTTAAGTGTTTTCAATCTAGTAAGTTTATTTTGTTTATATCTTTTGTTTGTACCGTTATCACTTTCCCTCCAAGCATTGCTTTACTTTTAAAACAAAGACCATAAAGTTCTCTGAAATAAGCTAAAATTTGTTCCATGTGATTTGCTGGTAGAAAATTCATACTCATTAATTTTCAAATATATTTCCGTTTTTTAACATGATATAAATTGTGTTAGAATATCTTTAATAGCAGAATATGTTGACGGAAAAAGCGTGCTTCATGCATTGTTCAGAGCACCCAGAAATTCTGAATGGAATAAAAATAAGCAGAAAATATATCAAATAAAATCGGATGAAACTCGGCTAAAAAATTTATTTATCTAAATAATATCTGTTGTAGTAGCGAAAGTAAATAGTAAAAACAACAATAACCATTGTGTACGTCAGACATTTTATTCATTTTCCTCAAGAAAATTTAATTGACGTTTATAATTATTGCTTGTGTAACAAATCTAAACTTTGGACGCAAACGTATAATAAATTCTTGAGATTTATTTGTATATAATTTAAATTCTAAGATAATTTTTAAGTCCTTTAAATTCAAATATGATTTAAAAGCAACAATAAATTGAATTCTAAACATAATCTAGGTAACTTTATGATTTTTCTTTAAGCAAATTCAATTAAACTTTTTTTTAAAAAAAAATGGTAAATCGGCAACTGTTATAATTTGTCTAATATTATACAGAATTTTTATTTTCTACATTCTTTTTTCTTTTTGAATTGGATTAGAATTAATCGGATGATGAGGAATTATAAAATATCGTTTCGGAAGTTGGATATGAGATGGAAAAGCTCTAGTTTTAAAATTTAGAAACTGAATATATAAATTTATTTGGGCTGTTAGACTCAAAAATGTGCTGATGTAATTTATCCCAAAATTATATGATCATTTATGATAAATTTTTTATATTAACTAAGTAAAAAAAATTATTATTTGGAAAGGTGCTTTTCATTTATTGAAATTTTCTGACCACCTCTTAATGCCTGATTCGAAAGTCCGCTCAGTGCGAACTATATGTTTATTAATTCTAAATTATGATCGACATTTGAGCTGGCACGCAACATTGAATACTCTCAACCTTATTTACATGCGCACCTCGAGATGATTTTTTTTTTTTTTTTTTTTTTGCGAATTATATATGCGCGCTTGCACGAAGTCCATCCAAATTATTTCTTCCCTTTTGTTTTTGAGAATGATTTACCTATGTTCTAATACCTGATTAGTCATTTTTCACTTCATAAAATTGTAGGGAATAGTAAAACTGCTTCTTGATGCATTAATCAGGGCCCCAAAAATCCCACATGGTGTGGCAATTAATGGGGTCCGGCACGTCCATAGAAGCCCATGTTCAATTGCGTAAGTTTATGTATCTTTTTCTCAGAAACTACTTATGGATAAAATTTTTACGGTTCGTTATGCGTACTATTAATAATACTTTAAAGAAGGGATTTGTCTTTTCTAAGAAAATTAAATTAATTATGATTTTTAAAAATTGCTAAATTTTTTTCCCTAAAATTTAGTTTAAAAAAGCTTTAGTTAAAAACGTTTGCTAGGTATATCTAATTCCCTCCATTAAAATGTGTAAATATGTTATAAGTCTGATCACTGAAAATTTGAAGATTATATGATCAGTAGTTTTTGAGAAAAAGGTACAGAAAGTGAAAAATAATACATTTTGAGAAAACAGGCTTTAAAGTAAAAATTTGTAATTTTTTGAGCATTTACTTTTGTTAGTACTTTCCAGAAGCATATGAAGTATTTTTTACTCTCTGATCTTACAAAAGACTCTTTTAATTTTCTTTTTTTCATTATTTTCAACAATTTTGCCTTTTTTGGGGATCTCAAGATGCTTTCGTTGGGCTACACAAATCCTACTTGCATCAATTTTTTGAAGCATGCCACACAGTTATAACTTGGTTCAATATTAGAATGTTTTAAGATCATTCATTTTGCGACATGACTCATATTGAACTGTACAATAGCCATATTTATACCTAATTTTAGAGTTTTTAATTTCACAAATGTAGATCTTGGAAACACTGACCATAGGGTGTTATTAACTGACACAATTTTGCTCAGAGTCTTTCCATGTAAACATTTTCTTAATAATATAGGTTCACCTAGATCTCTAAAAATTGGCTTCTTTTAATTCATTATCGTATATAACACATGTTTATGTGTTTATGATCTTAGTGCCTTTCGTTGCATTCAGCTTCTGTCTTTTGAAACTTGCACCAGGCATTTATACCCGCAGAACACAGTCCATGTTGAGGGCTCTCGTTTGAAGACAGAAGATGAAAATAAACAACCCAAGCAGCAGTTTTTATGCTGTGTAAATTATTGATATTATTTCTGATATCCATACTATATATAATATTGAATTTTTATTATTAAAATGTTAGTGAGTCTCCTACGGCCACTTAGGCTTCTTCCATCACTTAAATTTGTTTCTCTCTGTTTCTCTTTAAGATCCAAAAGTCGTGTACCCAATTGGATAGGCCCAATTCAGTCAAATTTTCCTACTTGAACATTATATGGATTCGCGCTTCTCAGAAACTTATTTAAGGGGAAATATGGATGATCCTAGCAGAGCTCATTTGATGCGCGTTAAGGAGTAGCTTCATTAAAAAAATTTTTAAAAAAATACTTCTTATTATCGTATTTCCTCATATCATTTTAAGCAGAAATGTTTGAGCTTTTAAAATATGTAAAAAAGTAAAAATCGATAATTTTTCAAAAATTCATGTACCGGACCCTCTTAATAGAATGAAACCCTGACCTTGGTAAGAATTTTGCTAGAAATAAAAAAAAGTACGAGCAGATCGTCCGAACAAACCGATTCACTGTCATACCAATATACTCCTTCAATAAAAATAAGGAAAAAGGAATGCTTTTGTGTGCAGGCAGTGGCGCACACAAGGGGGAGGTGGTCCTCAAGTCCGGAACCCACCACCCCAAAGTCCTTGATTCTTTTCCGATTGATTATAAATTCCTATGTACATAGACGTAAAATTTAATCAAGTATTTGCTATTAATAATGAATTTTGTTAATTAATGCTAATTATCGATTTAATAATTAATTTCTTATTGTTTTTTTGTTCCCGAAAATCGACAAAATCAAAAGAATATGTTGAGCGGCTCATTGGAGTTATGATACGAGAATGGTGAACTTTCGACCCCCCACCCTTTGAAAAATTCCTATGTGTGCTATTGCTTACAGGACTTATTTTTGATATTCTGTGTAGTGAAATTTTAATATTTTTGTGGCTTAGAAATCCAAGATTTTTTCAAACTGTTTCAACTAATATAAATATATAATATTCTTAATTTAAATTAAATCTGAGACTAAAATTTGTTTAGAGCAACACAAGGAAAGAGAAAAAAAAAGAAAAGAAAAACTTTCGAATTTTTTTTATGCATTCGATAAAATGGAAACCGATGCCTATCGGTTATTAATGTAAAAAACGTATTTATTATAAACAATTTAAATTTTACTAGTGCGCCCAAAATTGAATTTTTTAAAGTTCATTTTATGTTTTCAACGTTTTTACATATAATTTCACAATTATGTACTTGTATTTCATTTACCGTAAAATCCAGCGCATAACACGCACCACCGTAAAACTCGCACCGCCGTAAAACTCGCACCTATGCTTTCAAGCTGCAATTTTCAATTTTTAGGTATATTTGCCGTATAACGCGCACCCCTTTGTTTTACAAAGAAACATGAAATGTACGTGCGCAATGCTTTTATGTTTCGAAGTCATTATTCCGAAGATATTATTCCAAATTTTAGACAAAAAACTGTGTGTGTCGGTCCAATGTACGACTAGAGTTTATTCCATAAGTACGGTTGTCTTTGATTATATAGTAGGTAAACAGGGTAAATAAACGCATCTCATATAATACTAAAACAATGCTAGTATTTCCCTTACTCTATTCAAATTTTTCATATTTATTCGGTAAAATAATATATACAGTGGACCACAAAAGTGTTCGTACACTTGCAATTTCTTATAAAATTTAATGTTTTCGACTAGTAAAAATTAATATATTGTAATTGTAATTTTTTTATGATATCTGCAACTTGTTCTTAATGGAATGACATAATTAGTTTTTTAAAATAGTATATAACTATTTTCTTAAAAAATTAATAATCAAAAAGCTATTAAAAATTACGCCACAAAAGCTTAACAAAAATCTCAACTTAGCTTTAATAATTGTATTTCTTTCTTAATTTAGTACTTAGTAGGATATTTTTTAGTGTCCACAACAACTTTTAAGCGTCTTCGTATAGATTTAATCAGTTTATGGTAATTTCTGCATCGATTTTCCTCCTTTCTTATGTGATTATTGTTTTTACTTCCCATTTGGTCTTTACTTGTCATGTTTTCTCTTTTTTTACATCAAATTCTCACCAAATATGTTCTAACGGGATAAATAAAGGGATTGAGGAGGTGTTTTCATAATTTGGGGGACAGTTATAGAGACACCAGTGGCGTACATTGAAGGAAACCGTTTCCAATATTCAAATTTTGGCGGATAATTTAAAATTTCTCTCGTTAAAATATTTAAATAGAACTCATGACTCACAATATTAACAAAAATACCAAATTACCTAATTCTGTGGCCGATTTATACCCCCACGGCAGAACACTTCCTTCTCCATGTTTTATTGATCCAACTAGATTCTTGGGATTAAGTTTCAGAAAATTCAAAATTGACAGCAAATTGATTAGGATGGCAGATTAATTCAACATATTTGACTCCGATGGGCCTATAACAGCTTGTAAATGAAAAAAATAAGGAGTTTAATCCTATGAATTTATGTGAAACAAGAACTCCTCCACCTCCATGCTTAAGCATAGAAGTGCAGGTTTTCTGGCGTGAGGGTGTAAATTGGCCTCAGAATTAGGTAATTTGGTAATTTTTGATGGTATTGTGAATCACGAGCTCTATTTAAATATTTTAAGAAGAAATTTTAAATTATCCGCCCGAAATTTGGATATTGGAGACGACTTAATTTTTTAACAGGGTAATAACCCCAAGTGCACTTCTCTCAAGTACGCCACTGGTGTCTATAACTGTCCCCCAAATTATGAAAACACCTCCTCAATCCCTTTATTTATCCCGTTAGAACATATTTGGTGAGATTTTGATTTAAAAAAAGAGAAAACATGACAAATAAAGACCAAATGTGAAGTAAAAACAATAATCACATAAGAAAGGAGGAAAATCGATGCAGAAATTACAAAAAAAAAACTGATTAAATCTATACCAAGACGTTTAAAAGTTGTTGTGGACACTAAAAGATATCCTACTAAGTACTAAATTAAGAAAGAAATACAATATTTAAAGCTAAATTGAGATTTTTGTTAAGTGTACAAAGACTTTTGTGGCGTAATTTTTTAGTAGCTTTTTGATTATTAATTTTTTAAAAAAATAGTTATACTATTTTTAAAAAATAATTATGCCATTCCATTAAGAACAAGTTGCATATATCATAAAAAAACTTACAATTACAATATATTAATTTTGATTAGTCGAAAACATTGCATTTTATAAGAAACTGCAAGTGTACGAACACTTTTGTGGCCCACTGTATATCTATATATATATATAAGACGCATTTGTTGTCTGTTTGTCTGTTCCCTTATAACTCAAGATCCAGACAACCAAATAACGTGAAATTTGGTACACGTACACAAAATTATACGAAGAAGGTTCTTAAATAGGTTTTGCGTTCATAATTCTATCCGAATTTTTTTAAATTTAATTTTTAAGTGATTTTACAGTGTTATGACGTCATATTATGTCACGTTTCTCACTAAGTGGACAATTTGTACTTTACATGCAGTTTTTCAAGATTATTACATATTTTTACAGTGGCTATGTTTATCGGTTGGAATATTTATTCAATTTTTCTATTCTTTGATATTTAATTAGGATTATTTTTCGAATAAATAATTTTTTTTAAGGGTTATGCTTTAACAACTAAAATTTTGTTTTGTGGTTTGGCAACATTAAGGTATTATCGCGGGATGTTTATGTGTGTGATTTTGCTTAAAAATTACAACTTGCAATTTCAGTATTTTTCGGGAAAATTTATTTATTTCTTTAGAATGCGAAGGCTATAATTTTGACAAACTAAAACTTCTTATTGATAATGGTATTTCAGTTCTTATTACTGCGATTAACATAAGTATAGTATTTCCGTTTTCGTTATCTGTTTTAGATAGCATGACATTAATAATATTTTGCAATTTTATGTGTCTTTATTTTAATCTTTAAGGATATACTATTGGCTGCAGTGCATAAAATTGCCTTGCAAAAAATCAAACTTGGGTAATTATACTGCCCAAGTAAAAGCAGTGTTGGTAGTAATTACATATCAAACTGGAATAGGCATCAGAGAATGAGCAAAACAGACAAATGGCTTAAATACTTGTTGAGGAAGCAGGTAATAGTAAGATAAATTATTTTGGGTTCTTATGTACTATCCTAACAATCGCCAACGTTCAAAATAACTTGCGAAGTTGGCAACCCCGATTTCGCATGTCATATATATACTGAATTGTGAGTCATGTGCTTCGTTTCATATAATGTCGCCAATAGGTTGCGGTTATATGTAAGTACCTTATTTTTCAAATTATGCTTTTGCATTGATAAAGTTAGTTCAGTTCTTTTTATGTCAGTTAATGTTAGTATTGTACTACATTTTTCAATTTATTTTTATGCTCGGGATATATATACTTTGGATAATTTTTTTATTTAGTATTTACGTATTGCACAATCGCCAACGTTCAAGATAACTCGCCACTTTGGCAATCCTAACTTTGTATGCGTTGAATTGGCAATCATGTGCTTCATTTTGTTTAATGTCACCAATAGGTTGCG
Source organism: Trichonephila clavipes (assembly GCA_019973935.1). Taxonomy (NCBI): domain Eukaryota; kingdom Metazoa; phylum Arthropoda; class Arachnida; order Araneae; family Nephilidae; genus Trichonephila; species Trichonephila clavipes. The sequence goes on along the minus strand of BMAU01017210.1, from coordinate 996,891 downwards.
ATAATACATAAGTACCTTTAATTTTGTACATTACTATAACATTAGACTGGCCACAACACCAATTTGGCGTGATTTCAAAATCATGCTAAAAATGAGTAGCCTACCAATATGAAATTAATATTATGAGTATTATCTTAGCCTGTTTTATCTTTCCCACCACTAATCCTTAATTAATTCAATATATAATTTTTGTTTTTTTATATTTTAGTACTTACATTTTTTTGGCGATTATGTACTGCAAATATTTTTTTGCACATTGCGATGTCTTTGGCAAAATTAATCAGTGGTATTTTCCTTAAATATGTTTTTTATCTGTTTTTGACAATTTTTAAAATTTATTATGATGTCTGTCTGAAAGGCAAATAACAAAATAAATATTTTACAATATATATATTGTGTTTGTACAAAAATGTTTATACTGATTTAATCAAAATATTGAGCCTTCTTTTATTTTTGATATCTTTTTAAGATTTAATTTTATGTTATAACTAGCTATACCTAGCTAAATGTTGCTGTGGCCCAGTCAACTTTAAAAGACTGGTACACGATAAAATATGCCATGAAGCTTACAAAAGTAATAATAGACAAGAATTCAAACAAATCTATATCTATATCTATTTATATATAAGACGCATTTGCTTGTCTGTCTGTTTGTCTGTTTCCTTATAACTCAAGATCCAGACAACCAAATAACGTGAAATATGGTACACATCCACAAAATTACATGGGGAAGGTTCTTAAACAGGTTTCGTTCCATCGCAACCTCATTCTAGCCTCCTCCAGCCAAAAAGAGTGCTCAATGTACATGTTCTGAGCCATGGGTTCATTTTAGAGAAAACTTTACTAAACAAAAGCTGTAAGTAATTTGCAATACTTCTTTGTTATATTTACTTTACTGCAAACAAATACTGCAACAAATATCACATTACTTACTACATTCCATTCCATTCCTTCATTCATATGAATGCATTGTCATTTTTTGCTACAGTCATGCCTATGAGAAAAAGGGGGGAGAATATAGACTTGCAGACACCATGCTTTTTTCATGGGCAGTTGTATGTGGCCTGCTCTAGAGTGGGCAGAGAGGAAAATCTTTTTGTAAACACTCCAAATGGAACTGCCAAAAATGTTGTCTATCACATTGCTTTAAGATAAATGTACACTTTTATTGCTTGCAAATAAGCAGTTTTGTAAGCTTCTACAGAAAACCTTATTTTTAACCCGGACAAAGCCGGGTACTTGCAGCTAGTATATAATAATATACATCAATTATATTACATAAATATATGTTACTGATAGTACATAAGTACATTGTTAAAAGGTTGATTTAATTCACTATTAATATCATTTTGAGTATTAATTACATTAATTTCTCAGCGTTATTAATCACTTTGACAAGATGCTTGTGTAACTTAAGTGTGATACGTTAACGTAGGTAGATTTACGAATCCTGAAAACATCGCATCAAGGGTTGTACCATATCTAGTCGCCCAGTGCTCTACCAGAAACCAAATCCAAATTAAGCTCTGATTTTAATTGTACTAATCTCAATCCTTCGCCTTTATCGAAATCAGTATTGAAATCGCCTCCAAATATGAGTGGAAGTACATGATACTGTTTCTTCAGTAGGTTAGAACATCGTCTGTATTTGCTAAAGTTCACATTCATTATTTTATAGATATATAATAATAATAAATGTTCTTAGAATTTAAAATAATAAAATGGATTTTATCTTTAAATTTTTTTTTAAATTTCATCTTTTTTTTCTTTAAATCTTCATTATTTATATTCACCATATAAGAAAAAAATTCAAAATTATCGAAAGGCTTCAACATTTGGTTCTTTCTATTGTTTCTTTCAATTGTTTTCAAAAAATTATTGTTGTTCCTATAATGAAACAAAAATAAATTTTTCACACGCATTTTTTCTACTCGCCAAATTCGATGATTTTTATTTGTTGTAGCCAACCTCATCTTCTTATGTAACCCAGTAGCAGGTGTGATTTGGAGCGCCAACTTAAGGTAGAATAGAGTATAAGTCATTACGCACGAGAAAGTCTTTTAGCTTAAAAACCGGTTTTCGACGCCAATGACGCCAGTAGAAGAAATTAGAGTAAACGTAATTTGAGATTTTTTTTAAAGTTTTAATTTTTTATTGGGAGGGGGCTTACTTTTTAAACTATACTTTCCAAACTTCACCCATCGATAACAAATAACGGTAATTTTTAAACAAAAAAAGGCAAGAAAAAAATGTGTAAATAAATTCTTGTAAAAAAGGGTATTAGATAAAAACACAAAAACTTTTTTAAAATTCGTAATTTTAAAGCAATTTTTTCAATCTTTGCACAAAACACGGATAGTAATGTTTGACAAGCAGATTAAAAGTTTTATGTGATTATTTTTGTAAATGACGAAGTTATTGAATGTTTAATTAGAATTTTGAAAAAATTTTAAAAATTCGTAAAAAAAAAGGTTTTTGGCATTTTATATTTTAAATCATTGAGAGAGATTCTAAAAGACCAAAGTATGGAAATTTTTAGTATAGAATATCGATTCATTACAATGATAAGAATTCCTTCCAGAATGATTGAAAAATTCTTTTCATAAAAAGGCTTTAATATTGTCTCATTTTAGAAAAGATCGTAAAAAATGAAAAATATCGTTAGTTTGTAAAACAAAATAAAAGCGCATCGTAGTGATAAAAACGAACTTTCCGACTCTGTAATTATTTTTTGTCTGATTTCAGTAAGAAAAGAATGATCGCAATTTTAAAAATGAAGAAAAAATCTAAAATCTTCCTTCTTTGGACAGCAATTCAGTACATGCGCAGAAGCGCGAGTAACTCATTTTCGTTAACACTGTTTAAGACTCCCGTTGACACACCACACACACACACACGCCACCATGAAATCTGGAACGTAATGTTAATCATATGGAGTTTCTTTCTCGCATATTTACATATAGGGTGTTTGTTGATTTTAATTGCATGGAATGCAATTAAAGTGGCCTGCAAGGTCATTTGGGTTGGCCACCCTTGTTCTAAGCTAAAATCGAACAGCGAGAATGGAACTTGAGTGTTCAGTTTCTTTGTATTCTTCACGACCTTTTTTGAACTTGGGAATCTCACGTCTTTAGTCCTTCACAAACTTGAATGATGGGGGAAGAGAGCAATAAAAGAGGGGTCAGTTGGTATCATATAGACGGTGTCACAGACTGTAGAAATCAAACTGGACCCACCAATCGAGAAGATCGCTGAAGCCTCCTTATCTTTAGTTTTGAACAAAAATAGAAGGGGAGGGGTTTTAGTATTTCAAGCGGTTGGGAACGAACAGAAGCCATCTCTAAATGTGAAAAAAAGGGGAAGATTCTCACAGTGATGTCATTTCCTTTCATCATGACAGCTGTCAGAACATAATCATCAGAAAGTTGAATAAAGTAAGCAAAAATTTGGAAGAATAATAGCATGAGAAAAAAATGGGTTTTTTTTTTCAAAATAGAGAAAATAATGGAAATTTAAAAAAGCACATATTTCATCTTTTATGACGGAGTTATTTACCTTCGATCATTACGACAAGTACTACGTGAGTAATTCGCCGTTTTTTGGACACGCCCCTCCAAAAGAGGCGCTTTCATCGTTTTAGAGTTGGGATTTCTGTCTATGGGACCCTTAACATGCTTTTATAAGTTTCCCTTGTATGTAATGGAATCTTTGTACTCAATTTTTACCCACTTTAAAAGGCCAGATTGTTTCGACACTTATCAAGGACCAATGACAACACAATTTCATAATTTTGCTAAACATTTTTTATTCAATTCCTACTATTAACTCACACTCTATATTTATATATTTAGCTTGGTGGAATTTTCAATTGTTAATAAAATACATTTTAAAGCGCACGATTGAGTTGAAATTTTATAAACATGATTATTTTTGATGTCAATACAATAATTTAATTATAATTAATAAAAATGAATTGATTAAAAATTATTTAAAGAATTACAAATGCAGCCACGTTGGCGACCATTTTGGCGACTTGTGACAAAACTTTGAAAAGGTTTTTTTTTCTCACGTTTTAAAACATTCAGTTGAACTGCAATTTTATAGACACGATTGCTTTGGATGACAATACTATATTTTAATGATAATTAATAAAAATTAATTACCACTTAATGTTGTGATTCTCTGTCATGTGTATTATATTGATTGTAACTATTTAATAAAAAGAAGCTAAAATAAAATTTTTCTTTGATATAAGTAGGAATTGACTTAATTTTTTTTATATTACTTGTTTTTTATGAAACAATACGTTTAGAAGTGATGATACGAATTAACATTATAGCAATACGTTTAAAAAGCAATACAAACTGCAAAATATATTTTTTTATTTTGATAAAGATAAGCACGATTAACATTATAGCAATATTTCTTTTAATATTTCTTCTTCACATACTTTTATTAGTTAGACCTGTATCTATAGAGACGGAATCTTTGAAATATAACGATACTGGACTGATCCGAAGCCCCGTAAGCGGCAAGAATAAATACCCTTCAGACCCATTAATTAATATCCATTGAAGAGCAAGACTAATTGCAGCAGCCAAAATTATTATTATGGTTATTCATATTATACTGTGTTTATTTTAATTTAATTCTGAAGTCTTCATAATCAAACTATTGAATTGTATTTTCTTATAATTTAATTCTTATTTTTTTTTAAAAAAAATATTCGTTAATGTCAATTTTTTAAAAAAAGATCTTTCGATGTAGCTGTTTTAAAAACGATTCAAACGCTCACGCAAAATCTGTCATTTCAGAAGTGTATTGCATCATATCTTAAATAGGCGCGTGTTCTTTACTTTGTCTACATTTGCAATCTAAATTGATTTGGCGTTTTTGAGAGATTTTGAACGCTTCTTTCCCCTCCCTCTAGTCGAGATTTTTATCATCAGAAAAATGCTAGTGTCTTTTTGTTACAAAACAAATGAAAAAGACATTTCTTTCAAAAAACAGTCCAACAAATTAAGCTAATTTTTAACTGATATTTACATAATTTTTTAAATAAAAAGACTCGACTAAAAAACATTCACACTTTTCAACCGGTGTAAAACGAGCACTTTTAACACAAAAAATAAGATCAAAGTAACGGGTGTGCATTACACGCGCCAGGTATGAAAATGAGAGCTTTATAAATAAAAATGAAATTGGCTTAAGAGAAAAAATTATACTTCTACATACTACATCGAAATACTGTTTGTTTAAAAGAAATGACATTTTTTATGAACTTAAAAGGTTGTAGTTCTAGAAGTATGCTATTTTTTCAAAAGCTTTGGATAATACCTCGAATTAATGACTTAAAAGCTTGAATATTGCACACTTACATTTCAGGTTTCTTCCTAAAAAGGGGAGTACGCGTTATACGCCGTATTTTACGGTAAATAATTCAGTGAATTTTTATTCAACTCTGATATTTAAAATAATTTATCCAGCCTTTCTCCCCCCCCTCTTTCTTTTTGCCCAAAATCATTTCATATTCCTCATCATTGTTTATTCGCATATTGCGTATCTCGCATTTACATTACTTTAAAAAAATAAATAACAGAAAAGTTTTATGATATTTATCTATTCTACGTATTGATACATTTAAATGAAAATTAATTCTTTTCAAAATCTTCAAAACTAAATTCCATCCTGATTCAGTAGTTCTTTATCAACTTAATATCAGAATGAGCAAATGAAATTATTAATAATAATAATAATAATAATCTTAATTTTCAAATACAAAAAAAAAAATTAAAAAATTAAACATTTGTAATATTAGTTAGCATGCATCTTAAAGATATAAAAGTTTGTCATATAAAATCGTCTCAGTTATGAAATTCATTCGAAAACTAGCAATGCTATGGAAATTTTTTAAAATATATTGTTTAAATATTATAAATGATTTAAAATAAACTTACTTGTAAAAATACTACTTCTACAATATTAGTAAACTTACTTCTAATTGAATTAATATCACATATTATTACTTACATATAAAATAATCAATGAGTTTTAAAAGTAGAGTATAAAGTTTTAAAGCTAAATTTTCAAATTACATCTTTGAAGCACATTAACTTCAAAGCTTGGTTGATAGCGACAAGCTTCTACTTATAATCATCGATTGTGTTGAAACTTAATTATATGTCATATATATATATTGGAACTTTGATGGTTATAATCATCCTTTCCTCTTTACAGTAATATCGTCTCTTTTTCAAACAGCACGTGTTATTAGAAAGTTTTAGACTGACATGTTGCCAACAAGCGGTAGAAAATTACGTATACGAGATATTATATAGTATACGTCCAAAACCTTATATCAACATTTAAAGTTTTAACATTTAAAGTTTCCTTGATATTCGTAATTATCTTAAGTCTTAGAAGAGATCTTTGAAGATCTGAAAGTTACTTTAAAAAGAAATAGATAAATTATGGTGAGACTAAGAGAGCAAAAAAAGTGAATTCAATGATGTTTTAAAAAAATTATATAATAAACTAGATTCTATAGTTTAATAATAGTAAAGGAAGTTATTGACTCATAAAGACGACTGATATAAAGAGAAAATAATAAAATATATTTTTAAAAAATTTGTAATAAACTTGAATATATTCAAGAAAGAGGAATTTGTTTTTCATTTTATTTTTCAAAAATTTCTTTTGGCTGTCAGACAATAAATTAAATTTCAAATTTAAATTATTGCCTTAGTATTAAGTAAAAATTTAATTTTTTGTCAATTAGTATACAATATATATATATATATATATATATATATATATATATATATATATATATATATATATATATATATATATATATATATATATATGTATCATCTTTCTGAAACGAATGTCTCATTAGCCTTTAAAATAAAAATTTTTACAGATGAATTGTAGGTATCAATAACTTTGGATTGTTTTTGTAGCATTAATTGCTCCTACTTTTATAATGATATTAATTAAGTTGTTGTGTGTGTTACTAGTTAAAAACAATTTACAATTGACACATTGCACATCTTTTTCATTTAACCAATTAGCAACCAATGGATATTTTATGCATTTATTTAATTTAGAAAGTTTCAGAAGGAAATAAATAAAAAAAGTTAAATAAATAAATTTAAGAGCATTTTATACATTCATTCTAATTTATTTGTAAGAAAGTGCTACATATTTATATTTAGTTGCTTATGGGGAAAAAAAAGCATACAATCGAACTTTAACACTGCGCGAAAAAAAGAAATGTAAGAAATATAAAAAAAACAATGAAGCTGAACAACGATTTATAAAGCGATTGGTTGGATGAAGAGTAAAGTAGTATGTAACATCCATTTTTAACAACTTTTTATAAGTTTCGCTTGTATGTAACGGAATATTTGAACTCAATTTTTACCCACTTTAAAAGGTCAGGTTAATTCGAAATTTGGCTCACTTGTCCAGGACCGATGACAATACAATAATTTAATAATTTTGTTTCATTGTCCTGATCAGGATCATCAGAACTAACGATTCCCCATTTTCAGATTCCATCCCGCATCTGGCGGCTAATTCCAGATCCCATTTCCAAATTTGGCGATAAAAAGATTAAGTTACAATTTAGTTCCATTAAATATAAAAGGGTGTTTTTTAGCTTTTTTAAACCATAATTTATTAAATATTATAATAACTGCATAACTCGTGCGTAATCTAGTTATAAATATATGCTCAGATCATAGATTTGTTGAGATGATGTACGGCAAAAAATTAGCAACAGTAAATATGTAATGGTTTTGTATCGAAAAAACTTAAAATGCATTATTTCCCACTTTAGTTTAAAATATATATACTATGTCTTTTCTCTTCAGATTACTTTTTAAACTAAAACGGTTGATAAAAGTTGGTCGATTAATTTTATATATCGTTTGGCAGTTTAATTATACAATGTATCCGTTAAAACAACCATATAAATGATAAAAAAACACACACATAAATGTTTACTATATAAACCATAATATTTCACATAATTGATTCATACAAGTAATATAAAAAAAATTTAAAAGTCAATTCCTACTTTGAATGCACGAATAGAAGTATTTTATCAACGATTGAAAATTTGAATAAGATATATACAGTGGGCCACAAAAGTGTTCGTACACTTGCAATTTCTTATAAAATTTAATGTTTTCGACTAATCAAAATTAATATATTGTAATTGCAATTTTTTTATGATATATGAAACTTGTTCTTAATAGAGTGACATAATTAATTTTTTAAACATAGTGTGTATAACTATTTTTTAAAAAAATTAATAATCAAAAAGCTACTAAAAAATTACGCCACGAAAGTCTTCGTACGCTAAACAGAAACCTCAACTTAGCTTTAAATATTGTATTTCTTTCTTAATTTAGTACTTAGTAGGATATCTTTTAGTGTGAACAACAACTTTTAAGCGTTTTGGTATAGATTTAATCAGATTTTTGTAATTTCTGCATCGATTTTCCTCCATTTTTCTAAGATTATTGTTTTTAATTCACATTTTGTGTTTATTTGCCATGCTTTCTTTTTTTACATCAAAATCTCGCCAAATATTTTCCACTGAGCTAAAAAAAGTGATCGAGGAGGTGTTTTCATAATTTGGGGACAGTTGTACAGACACCAGTGGCGTACATTGAGATCAGTGCGCTTGGCGTCATTACCCTGTTAAAAAATTAAGTCGTCTCCAATATCCAAATTTTCGTTGGATAATTTAAATAGAGCTCATGATTCACAATACCATAAAAAATACTAAATTACCTAATTCTGAGGCCAATTTACGCCCCCGCGACAGAACACCTTCACTTCGATGCTTAAGCATAGAGTTGGAGGAGTTCTTGTTCCGCATAAATTCATAGGATTAAACTCCTTATTTTTTTCATTTACAAGCTATTACAGGCCCATCGGAACCAAAATATTGAATTATCTGTCATTCTAATCAATTTGCTGTCAATTTTGAATTTTCTGAAACTTAATCCCAAGAATCTAGTTGCATCCCAAGAATATGGAGGTGAATGTGTTCTTGCGTGGGGGTGTAAATCGGCCACAGAATTAGGTAATTTGATATTTTTTGTTGATGTTGGGAGTCATGAGCTCTATTTAAATATTTTAAAGAGAAATTTTAACTATCCGCCGAAAATTTGGATATTGGAAATGACTTCATTTTTTAATAGAATAATGATGCCAAGCGCACTGTTCTCAATGTACGCCACTGGTGTTTCTATAACTTTCCCCAAATTATGAAAACACCTCCTCAATCACTTTTTTTTAGCTCAGTGGAACATATTTGGTGAGATTTTGATTTAAAAAAAGGAAAACATGACATATAAACATATAATGGGAAGTAAAAACAATAATCACAGAAGCATGGAGGAAAATCGATGCAGAAAATACAAAAAACTGAATAAATCTATACCAAGTCCCTTAAAAGTTGCTGTGGACACTAAAAGATATCCTATTAAGTACCAAACTAAGAAAAAAAATGCAATATTTAAAGCTATGTTGAGATTTTTGTTAAGTGTACGAAGACTTTTGTGGCGTAAGTTTTTGTAACTTTTTGATTATTAATTTTTTTAAAAAAATATGTATACTATTTTTAAAAAATCACTTATGTCATTCCATTAAGAACAAGTTGTAGACATCATAAAAAAAATTACAAATACAATGTATTAATTTTTATTAGTCGAAAACATTAAATTTTATAAGAAATTGCAAGTGTACGAACACTTTTGTGGCCCACTGTATATATATATATATATATATATATATATATATGTGTGTATATGTGTGTATGTGTGTGTGTGTGTGTGTGTGTGTGTGTGTGTGTATGTATAAACTAGCGGACACGACAGACGTTGTCCTGTATACACATCTTAAATTCTAAAATTCCAAATTTTTATGAATAAGCTGTAACAATCTGAACTCTTTTGATGAAAATTTGTATTAAAAGGTTATTACAATATCTAACGTCATTACATATACGGTTATCACAATTCGATCAATCGATAGCGTGTGAGTATGTGTATACTATGAGCGAAGTTAAATGTAGAGGCTGTGCGAATAAAAACAAACTTGTTTTAATTAAAGGTGAAAAAGTTGAGAGAAACTATTCTATAACAGGTATATTTATTAAATTGTACAAAAACTTAATTTATATATATCGTAATACCATTGGACGTACAATATTTTTGGTTAATCCTTGAGGGGTATATACAAATAAAGTCGATGGTTTTCCAACTCTGGAACACGCAACATATATTTTGACGTGAGAAAAGCACGGATTTTCTAAATTTAAGCCACAATCTTCATTGTTTGACCATGTGACTTACTAATAGTCATAGCAAATGCCAAGCGAATTGGAAATTGTTAGCGTTTGAAAAAATTTCATCAAAATCGGTCCAGCCCTTTAGGAGGAGTTTAGTCACATACACACACACAGAAGATTTATATGTATAAAGACATACCGTAACATGGCTTTTCTTGCCAGGCATTAGCAGAATAAACAGCACACAGGGGTAAAACAATTCTGCGTTTTAAGGTTTTAAATAAATATATTTTTAACTAATTGCGATATCGGACCGAATTGTGAATCTAAACCATTCTCGAATCCACTGGAACAGACACAAAAAATTTCATCAAAATCGGTCCAGCCGTTTAGGAGGAGTTTAGTCACATACACACGCACAGAAGATTTATATATATAAAGATAAATATATATATATATAGGGAGAGAGTGAACTAATAGAGTAGGAATTGAAAAAAGAACTTGGGATTTGTCTGCATTGTTGTAACAATGCACACCCGGTTTGACTGAAAACAGGTTTTCTACGCCAACTTTTGTCTTTGTTTTAATAGTTACATTGTTACAACAATAGAGTCGAATCTAAGTTGGCGTCAAAAACCGATAATAAATTAAATTAAACTTAATTAATTAATTAATATTTTATAAACTTTATTAACACCAAGTGTCATCCACTACAAGTTTAAAAAAATGTATCTGAATTTGATTGGATGAATAGAATTTTTTTTATTAACGATTGAAAATTAAAACAAGATAAATAAAGGGTGTTTTTTTTAGAGGTATAGAACTTTAAATTGCAATAAAACAACGATGTATTATTCAATTGACATGAATTTTTTTTTATTCGAAAAATAATCTTGTGGCATTACATTTTAAATATGATTTCTGGCATATGACTGCCACGGCTGGCTCGGATGTTGTCCAATCTGGACGTCCAATTTTCGATGACTTTTTCCAACATTTGTGGCCGTATATCGGCAATAACACGGCGAATGTTGTCTTCTAAATGGTCAAGCGTTTGTGGCTTATCCACATAGACCAATGACTTTACATAGCCCCACAGAAAATAGTCTAGCGGTGTTAAATCACAAGATCTTGGAGGCCTATTCACAGGTCCAAAACGTGAAATTAGGCGGTCACCAAACGTGTCTTTCAATAAATCGATTGTGGCACGAGCTGTGTGACATGTTGCGCCGTCTTGTTGGAACCACAGCTCCTGGACATCATGATTGTTCAATTCAGGAATGAAAAAGTTAGTAATCATGGCTCTATACCGATCACCATTGACTGTAACGTTGTGGCCTTCATCGTTTTTGAAGAAGTACGGACCAATGATTCCACCAACCCATAAAGCGCACCAAACAGTCAGTTTTTCTGGATGTAACGGTGTTTCGACATATATTTGTGGATTAGCTTCACTCCAAATGCGGCAGTTTTGTTTGTTGACGTAGCCATTCAACCAGAAGTGCACTTCATCGCTAAACAAAATTCGCTTATGAAAATTGGGAACAACGGCAATCTCGTTTTGGGCCCATTCGACGAATCTACGCCTTGCTTGATGATCGTTTTGATGAATTGCCAAACCAAACTGAGAATAAATCACTTGACAGCTGTTAAATCGGTCGCCATCTTGGAAAGTAATGCCAACTTAAATTTTATACCTAAAAAAACCACTCTTTATATAAATAAATATACATAGAGAGAGTGAGCTAATAGTAGGAATTGAAAAATAGAATTTGTGAAAAAAAACAATAACTTCACAGTGGAGTTAGTAACTAGGGTTGTGTCTCTGATCTACATTTTGTTGCAGTAATGTTTATAAAAGTAAGGTGTTAGATAAGGTTCGTATTGTAATTTTTACTTAAGAGTCTCATAGGGTATTAAGAACTTGTTTTTGTTACTATTGCCACCTGATTAGCAAAAGCTGGGGCGAGGCCAACGAAATTCATCATGGCAAAGAGCTAAGTTACGCCTGTCGTTAGCCGTAGCGTTGAGCACCATACCGGTGGCAGTATTATTTGGCTCGTTTCCACCCCAATTTTGACGGAGGACACCTGAGAGTGGTAAGGGGACACCTCTCTTCCCCTTCCACCAACCACATGAGAGGACTTGCGGCTCGTCGGCTATTTATAGTATATCCATGCCGCGAAGGCACTACACATTTACAAAAATCCATGCCTTCGCCGGTATTCAAACCCAGGCCCTACGGCGCAGCAGTCAGCGTCGCTAACCACTATACCGGATGGGTGACATTAAGAACTTAATTAACATGATTTGCTGGAAATAGATTTTTGAGGTAAATAAATGATCGAAAGAAATTAGTCAAGAGAACATATGACTGATTCAAAAAAACTATACAACACAATAGAGAAATGGATGGGGTGGGGGACCAAAATCTGTAAGAAATTACAAAAACAAGTACTTCCGGATGACGAGAAAATAATAACTGTCGAGAGAACTCATTGTTTAAAAAAGGATTATTTCGAATCAATTTTTTTAAAAAAATCCGTTACTGGCCTAATTTGTTCTGTGCAAATACATTGCATAACATAACTTTTTGACATCATCCATCTGCCACAGATCTGAATTGAAAAATCCAAAGTGTTGTTTTGGCGTTAAAAATATTGATTTATAGTTTTATTCATACTAATTTATGCAGGTATATATATATACAGGGTCCTAGCGAGAAATTTGTCCCACTGATGAATAGTTGTATCCCACTGCAAATCATACTTCAAACTAAATTTCAAATTTTCGTGATAAATTTTCAGTATATTATCCTTAAGGGGGAGTTGGAGGTACCAGTGCCGTTTTAAGCTCCTTTTGAACCCTGGGCACAGAAGATCTACTGGCCCCCCTTGGCCCTTCCGTCCCCCTTTATAACCAGAAAATCTGGTTAAACCAACTTATCTGGTCCCCTGGGCATCCACTCCAAGCACCCGATCGTTAAAACTGCACTGGGAGATACCACACCAACCTCCTATCGCTACCCGCCACTGTATATATACATACTGACATATATATGCTACATGTATGTGTTATCTTTAAATCGTCGAATCCAACATTTCACATAATAACTAGGTATTTAATGAATTGCCTAACCAGTTAAGGATATAAAAGTGTTGGATTTAATGATTTAAGTACTATCTTATAGAATAAGGATTGCTCAGTCATTAAAATATAAGCGATTTATCTATCGTTAATATCTTCCTTCTCATTATTAGTATGCTGCTAAGAATCCAGTGCTGTCTCTGTTCAGGGCAAGAAAGTTAGATCGTTCCAAACAGCCTTGGCCAGATAGAAAATGGGAATCTCCTTGTACTTTCTTCCTTCCTGCTAGGGTTTGCAATATTGAACCAAAAGTTCAACACCTGTATTCGGTATTTTTTAGATCTTAATACCGGGATACCGGTTTTAATACTGGCAGTTGAAGTTTTAGAAGATCGTTCCAAACAGCCTTTCAGCCCGGGAGAAATAGAAAATGGGAATCTCCTTGTACCTTCCTTCCTGCTAGGTTTGCAATATTGAAAAAAAACACCTGTATTCGAAATCACAAGTGTTTCTTTGTTTTATTTGCCAGTTTTATTAGAGAGTGTAAATATCACCAAAAATAATTGTAACAGTGGATGGAGTCCGCTGTTACTTCCACCATTCACTTTAATAACTCTTGAACATTTTTCACACTGTGCCGCCATATTATTTTCATCATTTAAATAATGAAACCTAACCGAAGAATAATCAACTGATTTTTCATGTTCTTTAAAGTTATTCTTGTTCATTATTATGGACTATAATTTGTGAGTATATATATATATACATATATATGAATCTGAAAATATTTTGAATATTTGAAAGTATGATATGCAAATACAATGTGAATAACAAACTCACTAATTTAAAAAATTTCGAAATATTACACACTTTCTTTACAACTACCACCTTGTTTTCACAGATACGAATGTGAGACTACGAATCCTGCGCGTGTGCAGTATCACTCTGTGCTGTAATAGGATAGTTTTGTCCCGCATTCTTGAATGATTCGCATATTTTATCAGTTCTCTTAATTGTACGATGCAACTTTATATTCACAGTCTAATTAATTTCACCCGTCAGGAAGACATAAAAACAAAAAAATGTACTATTTTGCCATGTTGGCTATACTTGAACATATAGTGGAAACAATTTTACAAATGTCCAGTAAATGCCGAAAAAACGTACTTAAAGTTGTGAATACCGATATTACAAAATTGGACAAATGGCTCAAAATATCGGTATTCGATATCCCATTATACCGATATTACAATCTGTACTTCCCGCCTCACTTAGTCCCTCTTTTTAAGGTATCCGACTACGTTTGGAACCGTGATTTTTCAAAAGCGTATAAATGGATAATATTTATGATATTTAGTGTCACTTAGATTAGAAAATGTACATTGTTTTAAGAATAGTATTACAATAAAAAATTATTTAAGTACACTATTTTGACAAAAAAATGAACATAGAATAACCAATTTTCACAATATTCTCCTTTTGCAAAAAACGCTTCTATTATAATAATATTTTTCCTGTATATAGCTCAGACCTCTGTATAGAGGCCCAAATAGAAGTTTTGAATTATATAATTTAGAAATGGTTATATCCATGTTTTACGAAAACAGAGGGGAGAAATTTAAAAAAAAAAACGCTGATAATTATTTCAATAGGTTGTAACTCTGAAAATAATGAGAATTTTTCAAAATTCATAGCTGAGCCTCTGTACAGAGGTCTGAGCTATATACAGGCAAAATATTATTATAATAGAAGAATTTTTCACAAAAGGGGAACGTTTTGAAAAAAGGTTATTCTAAGTTAATTTTTTGCCGAAATATTGTATTTAAATAATATTTTTTCTCAAAATGACCTTAAAACAATTTTATACATGTGTTCTAATCTAAGTGACATTAAATATCATGAAAATTATCCATTTATGCGCTTTTTTAAAATCACGGTTCCAAACGTAGTCAGATACCTTAATGTATTAAAGTGTCCCCATGAAACAGCTGACGGTGTTGAGTAGGATTATACCTATGGCTCTTTTTTTGGACTTTGTTCAAGGAAGGTTTTCCTGTTCCAAAGGAACTAGTAACCTCAACAGCGACAGTAAATTTTTGAAATATTTTTTAAAGCAGAAAAAAAATTTATTTGTCAGCAAGTATAAGTATCATAATAATTTAAATAATTATGAGTTATAAACATTCGAGTACAATTACTGCTTCACTAAATCGTTTTCTTTTTTTTACTGCTGTTTAATAAACCTTGTAATAATTTTGTATGTGTTCTGTTTTTCTTTGTCACGCATAAGTTAATCTATCAAATATGAAATGTATTTTTCGAGACTAACTATTTATTATTAACAATAAAACAAAGGGCCTGTTTTATTATTACAACAATATATCGTTCACTTATAAAAAAGGGGGCTTGTTTTAATGCCAAATTGCCTAATCCTCACTTAACCCATTCATCATTAGTTAATTAATAAAATACTTTGCTATTTCGTAGCATAAATATAGTTAAAGTGGGAAATTACTGATATATTACACTGTAGGTATAGATTCGAACCGGGCACCTTCCGTTGCGAACGGCAGTACTTTATCGATCACGCCAAGACGATCGTCTTCGCGTGATGTCTAAGTACTAGTTTTACTTAGATACCGCTACACTACTCTCCCACCAGTGAGGTGGATAGGCGAACGATTTTTCCCCCGTTTGTTTGTTCTTGGAGAGAGAGCATGTTTTTTTTTATTTATTTACTTATTTTTATTCTCTCTCTTATTCATTTATATTCTTATTTATTTTTCTTGCTGAGATGAGAGAAAGATGATCTATCGTTTCTTTCGGAGAGAGTATATGTTTTATTTATTTATATTATTCTTCTCTTATTTATTTTTTTCACTCTCCCTTATTTTTTTTATTTATTTACTTTTTCCTGCGGTAGATGGCGCCACGACAGTTCAGAAAGTTGCGTTTTCTTACTTCAGTACAGGGTCACCAATGTAGGAATAGATTCGAACCGGGCACCTTCCGTTCCGAACGCCAGTACTTTATCGATCACGCCAAGACGATCGTCTTCGCGTGATGTCTAAGTACTGGTTTTACTTAGATACCGCTACAACACCATGGATGTCCACCATTTAAGGATGTCAAACTCAAAAGCTAACTTGGGCCAAACCAACAAGGCTTAACTTTAGATGGGCAGAAAAAAAAAAACAATATTCATACGAACGCAATTTTATTTCGAATAATGCATTACAATAAACATAAATAAAAGAACAAAATTTTTAATGTTTAAGTCTTGACTTTTGATATCCCTTTTTAGCCACTGTCTTTCCTATTTCGGGAGAAATTTTGATATTTTATTATGTGTTATTGTATGCCGATATACTGGCCAGACCACGAGTTTGACACTCTTGTATTACACATTTTAACCGTCTTGTTTAAGTTATTTCATGAAATACCTATTCCACATACTTATTCTAATATGTGCGTATTTTTATAACTTTGAAAACCATACATCTTCAAGAAAAAAAAAGCTCTCGCTTTTTCCATTATTGTACTAATTTGTAAAAATATAAATTATTGTTGCTTCATTTTTTAAATTTGCTTTTAATATTTTTGGATATTCAAAATGACTAACATTTATTTACCTATTTATTCTCTGATGTTTTATGAAATGGGAGAAACGTATTTTTTTTAAAAAAAAGGCGAAAAGCGGAAAAGATAATTTATTCAATTTTTTTGAAATAATTGAGCCAGAAATTTGACACCAAGACTTTCAGAGCCAACAAATTTAATACACACCAACCCTCTACACCTCGAGTCTAGAGAGAAATTAGGTCCGAACATGCAGATCACAGACTACACGCTCAATAACATGCCTTTTTGGACGTCTTATTATTTGGTATTAAATTATTAAGTTATATTGAGCTTTACATTTATAAAACTAAGTAAAAGCAAGAATGAAAAATATGGTCTTATTTCTCTTGTAATTTTCTCTAGGAATTATAGCTTTCCCTTTTCCAAAAGCTTTTAATTTCTTCATTTTATGCTTTGAATTGATTTCATACATTAAATATGCCCGAGATATTTGGTTCAAGCAAAATTTTAATAGGTTTATATAAAGCATTTGATCGGCTTTTAAATTGGGCTGATGTATTTTGATTGATAATTTCTATAAAATTTTATATAAAAAATAATCATAGTATTTTAATATTATTTATTGAAATTCTTTAGAAAAACTGGCTGAATATTTATGAAATCGTTCTTTTATTTTTCCAAAAACAGAGGACAAAATGTTACATTTAGGATTGTGAAATAATGTTTCAGCAATGTAGCTTTTTTTAGCCGTGAGTCACATAGATATACTGAAAAGGTCGTATGGCAACGCCAAAAGTTTGAATACGGAAACAGGATTCGTGTGTGGTATTTACTATGTTTTTTTAATTGGCGCACGCTGTAAACTTTTTCTGTGTTAAAACTTATCTGCAACGTCCCCTACTGTTTATCGCCTTCTGGTATATATTATAGTCTACCGATTGTATTTCACTGTTAACATCATAATCTGCATAAATTTTTTTTAGATCATACGCCCAAACTTGTTAATATCCATATATCACATTTATAAGTTTGTCCAAAAATGGGAGGACCGGTTTTTGAGCTAAATAAATACAGCCTATACTTTGAAATACAGTGATTTTTATTTACAAACAAAAGTTATGTAGTGATTCACTGATGAGAGTGATTTACACCACAAGTGACTCTATATGAGTTATTTAATATTTATATACAAACTGTGTGCTGACAAAAACTTAGCAAACTCAGTGTTCATTTCATTTGGATACTTGTTATTGATCACAAGTAGAAATCAAAACAAGTGAGTAAAAATTTGAGAAATGGCATTTAAGTGAATACCATTGTTATCAATATATTTAATTTGATCGAAATAGAATGACTTAATATTCCGTTACCGATGTGACGTTTCAAAATATGTTTGATTGCATGTAGAATTAATCAATAATTTATCAAGATTTAAAAAATGATAAAATTACTAATGATACTTGTATGTTTTTTTCTTCAAAAATGTAACTTTTGATGTGTTTGGAATATATACATAAATAAAAATTTGGTGAATTGTCAACAACGATCAGTCACTTTTTAAATTCTAATTTTTCTTTTGTACAAAATATACAATGTATTTAGTGCATCTGGATATAAAGTAAATGCAATTAAAATGCTTTGAAATCAATTGTAGAGTGCTATTTTTTTTTATTCTTTTAAGTTAGAGGTATACAATTTCTATTATAAAGCTGCACACATTTGTACATCATGACATGATATGTCAACATTGTTGAAACAAGTTTTCACCCCTTAACATATTTCAAAAGAAGATAAACTGGAAATAGTATGATGATTTATAATCGTTTTAAATAAATAAAAGATTTTCACAGTTGAATATCATGACACATGAAAATTCAAGATAGTTGAGACAAGTCTCTGCATAAAATATTTCAAGTAAGATTAACTGGGTAGAATCTGCGATTATATTTTATGTCTATGCTTCCCTCAATGTTCATAAAACCAAATTATTGTTAATGTAAATCAGAATATATATAAACAAGAATTTTTAACTATAAAGTAAAAAAAATGTTATGAGTGCTCTACATAAAATATTGATATATAGATTTCATAAAATGGATAATTAGTGCAGAATAACTTCAGCAATGTATATATATCTAAATAAAATTAACATATGATTAATCCATTATTTTATCTTAATATTCTATGTCCAATAGAATTATTTTATTTTTTACTCCCTAACCCCTCTCCTTACTAAAAAAAGATTAAGTTTTTTTGAATGAATGTACTTTATAATTTATAAATTGATGTAATGGACATACAATTACATTTCATCAGTTTTTTATTACAAAAAAAAATTGAGTTTTAGAATGAAATACTTTATAAAATGTTGAAATTTGATTATATTTCGAAAGAATTTTTTGTAGAATGACTTATATATGAAGAAAGTAAGCTTGTGTGAAGTATAAAGGTATATATAGGTTTTTTAAATGAAACAGAATAGAAGTTAAAAAATATATTTAAATAAGAGCATGAGAGAAAAAAGATTAGATTCTGTAATAAAGTCTGATAAACTTGTATCTTTTATTAAAGTTAGTAATTTTATGTTATTTACTGAACATTTCACTGCTTTTGTCTTAGGAAATGGTCATTATTATATATTTTATATGTTGGTCTGATATTTTTCAGCTTCTAGTGATGCAAATATATTTAAAACGTTCGTAATGGATTTTTAATGTAGTTACATGAAAATTTAGCAAATTATTTTCATTAGAGGAAAAAATTGTTGATATTTGATGAAGTAAACTTATTTTGAATTTAATTTCTCATTTATGCTCCAGTTATTGAATAGCTGTGTCAAAAAAGAAGGAAGAGTGTATGATGTTCAATGTTCTTGTTTACTTTTTCTTTGTTTACTCTTATGTTCAATTTACATTGATTTAATTTTATTTTCTTTGACGTGTAATATTATTAAATTCTTCTCTCTGATAATTCTAAGTTTGTCTTAAAAATTATTTTACAATGCTATCTACATTAGATAATTTTAACTTGAAATTATATACAGATTTCTCTGAGTTTGGTAAGATTAATACAAAAAGTTGCTTATCAATTTAAAACTAATTCAGGTGTTAAAATTTTTTTTCAAAAAATTTGTAAAGGATTAAACTTTCTCAGAATTTTATGAGACTTTTGAATTATTTTAATATGTAATAATGAGCAGTGGTGTAACAGAGAACATTTAGGCTCGCCTGCAAAATCAGGTTTTGGGCCCCCAAGTTGGATTTTACTTAGGGTAGGTACATATTGGCAGTCAGGCTTGTCTTTAGAACCCTGGGCCCCCTGCAATGTGGGGGTGTACATTATGGCACTGATAATGAGTAATTTTGAACTGAATTTTAATTTCTTGTGATTTTTTGATTAAATAAAAATTTAAACATAAAAAAAAATTCTGAATTAACCCCCCCCCTCGAATTTTTTTTTCTTTAAATGTATTTAAATACATTAAATTTTTTAGTTTTTCAACTATATTCATACCAATGCATCTACATCAACAAAATTTGATTCTTTTCAATGAAAAATATATTTAAATATTGAAAATTAAATAGTTTGATAAAACATGAATTGTTATTATAGCATTACCTATGCTTTTTAAAATTAGTATAATTGTATCTGGTGCACACAATTTTGCTAATCATTATTTTATTTATTCTTTTTTATAAATGTGTAATACAATTTTCTTTAATAGGTAAAAATGTCAGCAAAGGACAAAAGAGGAGGAAATTTGGTAAATATTTATGTGAACTATTTAAATTATCGTGTATTTCATATACATTATATATTTAGATTTTCAAAATTTTTATGTCATGTTGTATATTTTTATCAATACATATACAATAATATCACATTTTTCAACTGTGATAATAGTGGAAATGTGTATAGAAAAGAGCAATTTTTTTCCAGTTTCTAATATGTCATCTTTCAGATATTAAATTGTTCATATGTTTATCTTTTAATAAATGTTTCTGAAATTAAATGGTTTCTAAAACTATATTCTGTATTTTTACAACAGATTAAAGTTCTTTTATCTGTAGAAAATACCTTAATATGTGATATTGATCTTATTCATAATTTCTCTTACATAAAATTCATATATCTATCTAATATTCATTTTGATTCTGTTGTGTTGTGGCTTATGCCACCTGTCTGACGTAGTCAGAACGAGGCCCACGAAGTTCATCGTGGCAAGGAGCTAGAAGTATGCCTGTCGGTGGCCTAGGCCTTGAACACCATACAGGTGACAGTATGAATTGGCTTGGCAAAATTCCCTGAAAGGACGATAGATGGTGACACAACCTATCTGCACCTCCATAATTTAGACATGGAACTGGAGGGGGGGGGGATATTCTCCAGTTCCCTGCACTCGTGATTCAGCCCATAAGACTTTCGGACCCACTGATTTAATGATGAGCATGTACTTCATGTGTACTCGGAGGGTATTTGGTGACATTGGGCATCGAACCCAGGCCTTCCGGTCTGGAGTCCGATGCTCTAACCACTAGGCTACCCACGGCCCTATTTTGATTCTAATTTATGGAATCTACAATGGATTACCATATTTTGGTATTCTTTATGTGGGTAGTTTTTAGAATATTAAGAATTTTTATTGCATAAACAAAAAAATAACTTTACTTCACAATATGAATTATGTAAGATTTTTAGAATTTGGTATTACATATTAGTGTTTTAATTAAGAATGCACACAAATATCTCATATGAGTGGAAAATTAAACTGGACACATTTAAACAGTTAAATGCAGCATTGTGGTTTTAAATGCATAATTTATATCTAAACAGTCATATTATGATTACTTATTATATAAATTACTCAAATAGGTCAAGACTGTTTTCATCTAATTCTTAAGAATAAAATGTGAACTAGGAAGACCTTTGCATGTTGGAAAATTTTTGAACATTAGTGTCACATTTTGATTTGATTTTCATATACAGTTTTGATATAGTTTACATATGTTTTGATATATTCATTCCAAATTAGCCATTTAAAAAAAAATCTGAAATTTGTTCTGTGCTTTTATTTTTTTCTGTAATGCTAATGTATACCAATTTTTTGTCTGTTGTGAAAAACTACCTACATATTGAATGTTTCTAAAATGGTTACATACAGTATAATCGCACAAACTTCTATTAATATTCAGCTTTTCTATTTGTAAAGTATTCTGAGTTTGGATTTTGTAATTTGCCTTTTAATAAAAATAATCCTTAATAAAATTTAAGTAAATGCACAGCTTAATAATTGTAATAAAGTTATTAACATTTGGTGAAACTTTCTTGAAAATGGATTCTTTTGCATATATCTGATGTTCCTTTTGTATTATTTTAATGTTTATGTGTTTATTATCAGCAAACTTATACAAAATTTTGGTAAATCCAGAGATTTTTAGGGAAACTAAAGAGGATCTGTGTTTTTCTCTTTGCATCTTGTAATATTTTCAAAAATATTATTGAAATTAATAAAAGTTTGCTTCTAGCATTCTCAAAGTTAAGTAGCATAATACATTATATATGCAAATTAGTTTTCATTTTATCTGCTAAATCATACTTAAAATACACATTTAGAGTCTTCCTGGAAATAATAACAAAATGTAAATTTCCTTTGGTTTTCGAGACTATTAGGGTAAGGGAAATGTTAAATTTTTATTTTAATATTTCTATTAAGTGGTAGTATATTTTTTAAGTCTTTATTATTGCAATTGATACATTATTTGTTTATTATAAAAATCAGAAAATATTATAACACTAATACTTTTTTGGTATTGACAATGTTTTTCCTTAGTTTGGCATTATTTATTCTAAATTCCAAAGGCAAATCCCATAAAACTTATACAATGAATTTTGAGTTAGTTTTTTTAGTATAAGACATTTCTCAAAACAAAAATTCTTTTAATATGAAACTTTATATAATTTTTTTAATTATAATTTTTTCCAAAATATTATAATTTAATTTATTTTGCTCATATTTGTTATTTGATAAATATATCATTTTTATTTTATACGTAATAAATAGCTGTCATTAAAAAATAAGAATTATATTTGTCTTAGGAACAGGTTGAACTAATTTACATTTAGCATCTTTTATTACAAAATCATGAGATAAATGGGTAGTGTATATAGAAATAATTGTATTAAAGTATGTGTACTCACACATATATAGTTATATTAATCATGATATAATTATTATCTGAATTCATATAACTTGAATCAAATAGTTTATTGGTAATATGCGTTTCACGGTTTTTATATAACAATATTTGACATTTACCTATTTTTAATATAGGCTGAATAGATATCAAAGTACCTGCATCCTGCAGGGTAGCTCAAACTCCTGTCATTGGAGTATGGGAGTTGCTTGGGTTCAGCTTTACCTTAGCCTTTTGCTGCATTTAATGATATTAATAGTTTAGAATTAAGTTAACATTGTTAAGAAAAAATTTACATTAGAACTAAAATTAAGTGGGAAAAAATATGAAAATGTAGGTGTAAAAAGTGGTGTAATAGACTTTATTTCAATAGTGTATGTGTAGGATGTTTGTATTTAATTGCATGATTGATTCTATGTCGTAATGTAAATCAGAATATTCAATCTTCAGTGCATAGCACTTAAGCTCAAATGTATTTTTACTCTATTTTGTATGGTCCAGTTTTGCATTATATTTAACACTTCATTCTTGTATTTTATATTCTTGTTCAATTTTTTCTAATTTTAATTATTTATCATGCCATATTGATTTGTATATTTTACAGCTTGATAAGTTTGGGGTGGGGAAATCTAGAAAGGAGAAAGCAAAATGGGCTCATACCCAGAGACCACATTCGGATGATTTTACTGATCAAGTTCAAAATGATGTAGAGAACTTGGATTTTCTTACAGATGAACAAATTAACATTCAATTTGAATCGATGTTGGTAAGTTGCTGTCATTTTTTGCGCTATATTAATTTTTGAATTTTTTTTTGTTTTTTTTTGCAAAACTATATGAACATTTAAATAAATACAAGGGTATCTTATATTGGCCCCAGGGGCGTAGCTTCTGCCGTATCAGCCATATCTATAATACAGGGGCCCCAAAATGTGTAACTACAGTCCCACTAACAAGAAGTCCATATCTCAAATAGGGTCCCAAAAGACATGTATTCGGAGATCAGTCCTTGTTTTCTGGTGTTTTAAAACCTTTATTATGATGACACACAAACAATTAAATATAAATTGAAAACTACTATTTTGTGGGTAGGCACACCCACCGATTTCGGGGGTTCCGTTATCGGCCAAAGTTGGTTACAGACTGACTGAATCCCCCCATCGGTTAGGGAAGGTTCACACATATTTCCCTTTAGAGATTACTCAGAAGCAAACCACCACACAGGGCCCACTCAGAGCTAACTATGCCAGTGATTGGACCCATTTACTTTGAATAAGTTTTAATACCAGATAATATACTTCATTCCTTCTCAGTTTACCAGGGTAATCAATCTATGATTAATATTACTCTGTGATATTAATTGTTAAATGATACTTGTAAAAAATAAAATAATATTCTCATTTGTGTATGATTTTTGTATGTCCTCAGTATCTGAAATATTTATTTTCAATTTTATTAAAAAATAAAAATCTATATATGTTTATAAAGCTCTAAACATATAAACAAGGGGAACCGAAGAATTAAATTTTTTCTTTTTAATTATAGGATAGAAAAATTGCTTTTTGCCTTAGCCAAGCAAAAAGGCAAGAATGTTTTCTAAATCAAAAAAATATTTCCTGATTACACATCACACTTAAAGGTTTGAAGAATGGAAAAAATTTGCTATTTTGTCACTTTTTTTCATAATAATTTAACTTACGAATATCAAACACTATTGTTCTGAATGTGATGTTTGGGATATCAGGAGTGAGGAAATTTTAAAACCTATGAATTTGAAATATTTATTGTTCATGCAAAAAGCTCTGTATTCGATTTTTTTTCATCTTTAATGAATAGTAAGTATATTTTAGTATTTATCTTAACGTTACCTATTGTTAAACAAAGTATATAATAGTATTCAATAATTTTATTCAAGTAATTTTCATTAAAGTCAGATTTTAGAAAAATTTCAAATGTTTAATGAAAAGAGTCACATTGATGATACTACCTCTTGTTTTTTTAAAGTTTGATGTAGGGTTCCATCACCTTGGGAATTCTGTATCTGAGTCATTTATTAGACCATATACTTGCAGGACACGTGAGAAGATCAAAGCTTTTACTCAATCAAGGACGCCACAACAATTACTGATTAATGATGTTTTTAGATTGATTTGCATTTACCTAATTTTTTTAATTGTTGTCAAATCTGAGACGTTAATTGATCAATACTTGATGCTACAATCAAGTTCGATCAATACTTAAAATTTCTCAAAAATCCGACTTTAATGTAAATTATTTGAATAACATTATTGAATAATTTAATATGCCTAGTAATAGGTCCCAATATAGTGTTAAAATATTCAAATTGTAAAATATAGTTACCATTTATTAAGTTTTATTTCTTAAAGACTGAAAAATAAAGTCAAAAGTATAAAATTTGGTTAATATTGTAAAAAAAAAAGTGTTTTCTGAGCTTTTTGTCTGATTTAAGTTTTAATTTGCTTTCTAATTTTTCATATTCCAAACATCACATTTAGTACAATAATATGACGTGGTTTCTAAGTTAAATAATACAAAAAAGTTGATGGAAAAAAGTAGCAAGATTTCTTTATTTTTCAAATCTTTGAGTGCAATGTGCAATCAGGAAATATTTTTTGATCAGTTATCTAAGGAGAAGGCAACTTTTCCTATGGTATAGCAATAAAAAAAAATTGTTTTAGACAGCCCTAATAAACATGTGACATGTATTATTGTCTATAAAAAGTGTTCTTTATTTATAAGTATAAAATTTTTATTTGACATTTCTATTTTTTAAAAATGTTTTATTTAGATATTTAATTGATTACTGATGATTTGCTTCAGATTTTCTTAAATTCATTCATTCTTTATAAAATATTTTGTAAGAATTTTTTAAATCTTCAGTCAATATGTTTTATAAAAAATTGTCTTTTTTTTCAGGATGATATGAATTTAAGTGAAGAAAATAAAGAGCCTTTAAGGAATAAAGGAATGGCTGAAAAGAAATTATTAATTCTTCATATGAAAAAAACAACAGTTGTAAGTTTACTTAAATATACATTATAATTATGATAAAGTATCTTTGTTATACCTCTAGAACACAGAGGCATAGCTACCGTCGTATCAGCCATATCAATGATACGGGACCCACAAGCTACAGGGGGCCCCAATATGTGTATCTACAGTCCCACTAACAGGGTTTTCATATCTAAAAAAGGGCCCCAAAGAGATTTTGAAACAAGGCTCACTCAGAACTAGCTACACCAGTGCCTTAGAAATATATTTTTATTTATGAATAAAGTATTTTCTTGCCTATTTCTATTCTCCCATTCAATTTAAAGTTTAAACTGAATAATGGGCTTGTAGTGCTTAATAGTGCTTGTTTCTTGTACATGTTTCTTATTTTATGTATTCTGTTTTTTAAAACATATAGATTTTTTTATGTAATTAAAAATTTTGTTGAGGACAAAGTTCACAAAAGGTACAAGCAAATGTTTCTTATAATTGTATAATATGCTAGACTTATCTCTCTGTATATGTTAATACACAAACAACCCTAAAATAATGTTAAATTTTTAAGTAAAATTTTGCTTTAACACATTTTAAGCATTAAAGAAAATTTTCATGCAAAATATAATATTTCTTAAAAACTATGTAAAATTTAAAAATTTGAATATTAATAATTATTTAGTTGCCTTAAAGAGAGAGATAATTCCTTCACATTTTTGAAATCTAACTTGATTTTTTTTATTTTTTCACTCTTTCTTTTAATATGAATGAATATGTATAAAATAGAATTTTAAAAAAAATAACCATAAAGTGGTGTTTGGTTGCATATACTTTTACGTACTTCATATCTGCCAACTTATATATGCTTTGTGAGTAAAATTTATGTGTTTAAGGCTTTCATTATGTTTTTATGCCTGAATAGTTCATTTTTACGTTTTTACAAAATCTTAGTCATCAGCTGACTATTTGCTCCCCTACAGTTCTTATTATTTTATATTTACAATGGTTGAAAAATAGAGAAGAGAAGAGATAAACAAGAATCAAGGTTCTGAATTGTCTTTAATGAATATAATTTTAAAAAATGTATAATACATTCTGTATTCAATAAAAACATGGGACAAATAAAACATTTTTTATTAGTTTTAAGAATTTTTAAACAATTTTATTAAGATTGTTTGAAACTTTTATAAATAATGTTAACTGTTTAAATTTATTTAATGTATCATCTTTGAAATATTTACTTTGATAACACAATGTCTTGAATTATATAAACAGTATAAATATTGCTGATAGTTCTTTGGTGTTAATTTTTCACTATTTAAGAATGATGTGTTTTATTTGGCATTTCCTATTTTAAAAACTTTGATTGCTTTAAATCTCTCTTTTGTAAATATAATTTTACTATAATACCAGACAATATATTGCATATTAAACCATTGTAATGTTCATGTCATTCTTGGCAGTATTTCAATGTCTTTACATTTTTGCCTTTTGCTGTTAAAATGTAAATAAGTAGGCTTATATTTTATTATTGTATGCAAAAAAATATATTGGGTTATATATATGTTGGAACGTGAACATTTGGGTTTTTTATTTTTTAACTTGCTTGGGCAATTTTAACTCTTCAGTATTTAGCTGTTTTTGAACAATATGTTTTAATGTAATAGAAATTCCTTATTGATATTTCAAAATTGCTTTTTATGCATTTTGTACAAAATTATTGTGAAGAAAAAAGAAGTAGGATTTATTTTAATGCTATCTAAAATTGAGTATGCAATCTTTAATTCTGAATTTTTCATATTGCAGAAAAATAGGCTTGACAGTCCGGCTGACTATATATCATATTTGAGTGTCGACCTTAGTGTTCATAAATTATTCCAATGTTTGGAATCATTAAGGATAGCCTTAACAAATAACACAGTCAGGTATGTAATTATAAGTACATCTGAAAATTATTGTAATCTTTAAGGTATATTTTCATTTATTCCGTAACTGACAATTTTGTAATTTTATTTTTTGTTTTTAGCTGGGTACAAGAATTTGGAAGCCAGGGCTTGGATAAACTGCTAAAAATCTTAAATGTATGCTATGAAAGGTAAGTTAATGAAATATTTTGAAATTTATCTGTTCCATAATATTTTGCTGTCTTTTTTACAGTTTTATTTGTAATAAATTTTAATTATTTATCCCCCCACCATTCAAAGAAAAATTTTTAAAAAGTACATTAATTCTTTATCTGAATTTGAAATACATTTTTGTACTGTATAATTACTTTGATTTGAAAAAGAATTCTCTTAAATAATATTAATTATGTGCTATAATGTTTTGTATAATCCAAATGGCGGTTGTAATAACTGTTTGAATTGCTTTGATAAAAGTTGAACATGATGCTATTTTTGTGTGTAACAAATGTATTTTGTTTTATATTTTCTTTGTGTACTTAATACAGAGCTAATAGTACTAAGAGATAAGATTAGTAATAGTAAGATATCGTTAACAGTAATAGTACTAAATACTTTGGATTTTTTAAAAAAAATTTCTTTTATAGGGGCAATAAATATGAACGTGTTCAACATGAATGCATCAAATGTATAAAAGCTCTCATGAATAATACAGTAAGATTGTTTAATATATATTTTTTTGCTTATTGTTTTTATTGTTAAAACTATTTCATGCTAAGATTTTTTTTCTCACTAGTAACATTAATATAAATTTTTTTGAATATAAATACTCTGTAAGTAATGCTTTGAAATAAATTATTTTATGTTATAAGGAAAATGATTTTAAAAATAAATGTTTTAACAGAATTCTTTTTAATCAATAATTTATTTTGTTTGTGTTTTGGTGAATGTTTATTCTAAAAAGTTAAAATGAATGTTTTTGAGATGTAAAAAGTGTATTAATACATAAAGTCTTCAATTTCACAATTCAGTTTATAAATTATATTTTTGCCTTAAGCTATTTTATAAATGAAGATATATATATATATATATTTGAAATTATAAAATAATTTTTTTTGGTACTAGTTGGCTCTCAACGTATCATAGATCACTTATGCAATTTTATGATTATCCAAGTCATTTTTTGTTTATGTTCTATGATTTTGTTTGGTACAAATATGTAAATATCTATATAAAATATGGATTTATTTCGTGCAATTATGTTTGTTAGTTTTTACACCTGTGGAAGCCTTTAAACTCTATGCGTAACAATTATAATGAAGTTTAAATTTTTTATCTTTTAGTACTTTGAAAAATGTTAATGGCAATAATCTCTATTTAGGTTGGCTTAAAACAAATTTTTAAACATGATAATGCTCTAAACATACTTGCTCGCTCCATTGATCCAAATTTACCAGTGATAATGACAGATGCTGTTAAATTAATGGCAGCAATGTGCCTTGTGCCTCCTAATGGGTATGATCATTTTTGAAGTTTTTGTATCTTATTTTAATCAAAGAAATGATTTATAGTATTGTACTGTTGATATAATTAAAAATCTAATAGGTTGTTGTTTATTAACCAATAATTTTTTTTGTAAATATATTTATTTTCAGAGGTAATTTTTATAAAATTAGTATAATTTTGTAAAAACAATTTTTAATTATAAAGCTCTTTTTTTTTTATATTATTTAACCTTTAGAACTTAGCTGGTTCTAAGTCAAAGTATCCCTTGCACTCGGTGCTTTTAGAATTCAGGAAAAATTTTCTTTCCCCCACTGGAAACATAGTGAGCCACATGTGGTATTGTTAGATTTTTCTCATTGCAAAAGAGAGATAATAAGGATTGCTGTGATTTTTAGTCAGTATTCATTCCCGAGTAACAAAGACTCCAATACTTGGCACCATATCATATTACATTATTTTTTCTGAATTCTTGGTTTCCCTTTTTCATTGAAAGACCTGTAAACTTTAAAATGCATATTTTTATTTTATGAGTATTGTGAATTTTTAAAGATACGCACATGTCTATTTTAAAGTCAGTTCTAAAGTAAAAAATATGTTTTCTTGAATTTGATGTACCTCCACTACTACTCTCCAGAAGTACTGAGAAAGTAGGATTTATATATATGATTAGTATGTTTACTAGAAATCATGTATTCTACTCTAATTGCTAAAAATAACTTATTCTGAAACAAGATTTTATTGCATCTATTGCATAAATGTGACACAGATTAGTGAAGGATGTGGAGCGATATAGGCTATTTATTATCCCTTAAGTATAAGAAAAATACCATGGAAGAATTAATAAGGCATTAAAAAATAAATATCTGTTTTAAAATGTTTAGAATTTTTTAAAAATATCCCTTATTTGTTGAAATTTTTTTATGTTCCTAAGAGTATAATAAATAAACTTTTAGTTTTAAATAGTAAAAAAGTTTATTATAACTTAATTCGTGTAATGCATAAATTAATATTTTCAAACAAAACAAATAACAAAAGAAAATGATAACTATAAGTAAATATTAAAATATTTTTACTATTAAAATATTTTCTAGAAGCAAGTACGTTAAAATATTAATAAATCAATATCTTCGGTAATCTCATGACTACACTCTCTGAGAGTACGATATATTGCTCAGTCATAAACTCGTAATAATTATTTAAATTGCTTTTATATATGTATATATGCATGTAAATAGGTGTGTAGTCGCATGAATTAGTGGGTGCACTTTATTTATGCAATTTTTATTACAGCTTATACATTTAACTGCAATTTTGAAGCCCTGTAATTAAAATAACACCTCATGTTTTCAAAATTACTTGACGAAATATGTAAAAGAAGTAAAAACTTTAAGAACAATATGTAGAACGTAATTAATAAACATTTTACTTTTCTAACTAACACACATATTTTTAAAAAAAATTTTATTTTTCTCTTTTATTGAAAAAGTATTATTTTTAATTCATTTATTCTGGTCTTTTTTGGAACATTTTAAAAAATCGAAGATAAAGAAAGAGAAAAAAAATTGTTATTTCCACACAGAATAAAATCTTCGAAAGAAGTATTTTTTTTTAATAGAAACTTGCTGTTCCTAAACATCGCCAAAATGATAAGGAATTCCTACAGCATTGGCGAAAATTAGCCCCACCCAATTATGCATAATAGAAGCAGAATTGTAAAAAGGGCCAGGGAAAGTTGTAAAAGGGTGTGTTGGAAAAAAGGGGGAAATAACTGTCTTTAGCTAGCTTGGTACAGACATTGTACCAAGCCGAATTAAGTGACAAAAAATTTCTGGTACAGCATCTGTACCAGCCGATTTGTAAAGGTTAAGAGAAATGTTTATGCATGTTATTTAAAAAGCATACTCTTCATATGCTCACATTTGATTTCTCTCTTTTTTTAAAAACTTATTTCCTGTACTGTTGATTAAAAGAGGAATGTGTTTTAAAAATATGAAGAGAGTATTAAATGTTAAGTTCTTTGTTTTTATAATTTTTTTTTAAAGTTTGCTTCTTCTCATAAGTGCTTCTTTTACCATATAGAATTTATTTTGATTCTTATTTGTTAAAAAATGTCAATCTGAAGGATTTGTTTTCTTCGTTTAAGAGAATTTCTGTAAAAATGAAATTGTTATAAAATAATTTTTTTTCTTTTACTTATGTTATGCTTATGCTTATGTTAAACTTATGTTATTTATATTGTTTATCTTTCTTTTAGACTTGTGATTTTAAATGAGCTAAAATCATTTTTAGTTGCTTTATTCCTATTATTCTTCTAAGTAACATTGATTTATAACATATCTATGAAGTTAGAAAATTTAATTTAAGAATTTTGCTTTGCTAGCCTTTTTTTTTTAGAAACCTTCTTTAATGTTGTTATGATATTCTAATAATTTTTTTGTGGTGTTTATTGTCATTGTAATTTAGTCATTAGCAATTTTTGCATATTCTAAGAATTATTTTTAAAATTTTATACAAATGTTATTTTTTAATGTTATGCTATTGTTTATTGATTTTAAAAGTACTTGAATTTGTTCAGAAATGGAATAAATTTAATTTTAGACATGAAAAGGCTTTAGAAGCTATTACTATTTGTGGGGAAATAGAAGGAAGAGAGCGATTTGCTCCAATCGTACAAGGACTGGAAACAAGAAATGAGACTTTACGAGTATGTTTAATTTTATCTATAAACATACAGAATTTTTTTTTTCAGTTGCTAATTTTAAATTTTATTTTGAGGATAAAATGTGAATTATCTGTCATCTTGTATTTCTTTTTTAAAAAAAGATAAGTTATTATTAACTATAAAATATGTTATTTTTATCTATCTATTAAGATTGATATTTTATGAAATAGGTATAAATTTGCATTTATTATCCATACTTAAATCATGAAATTTAGTTTTTGTGTGTAAATTGGCTTTTAAAGTGCTCATTGATTTTAAAACCTTGTTTTCTTCCGACATATGATTTACATATTCCACATGTTATCTTCATATATTAATTTCTCTATTAGTCCAGAAAACTAGAAACTAGTTATTACAATTTAGTTTGATTTTAACTTTTCTAAAAAATGAAATAATACCTTAGAATTAGCATTTGTATAACTGAAAATAAAAGACTTATTTTTAAAAATTTCATTATGATGATCGAAATCTTAGATTGCAAACATAATTCAACTAAAAAAATGATTGAATGTGATGTGCAATAAAGAGAAAAATATTTTAGATAGAGTAAAAGTAAGATATGTTTTAGCATTCATATAATTTTAATTTGTGGAAAAACATTTTTAATAAAAGAATATACTTTTGAAAACTGACATTTCAATATAGTTAATATATTGTTCAGGAAATCACTTGAAAATCATTTTACCTATATTTTTCCATTCTAGTATAGTTCTGAGTGGTTTTGATAATTCTAATTGATATAATATTAACAAATTGTATTATATAATGGTTTGAATATTTATGTGTATCAAATGTATACTTCATTGCTTTTATAATTAAAATTAAATTATGAACTTATGCTACCAACATTATGCAATAAAACTTAAAATATTAAAAATCAAAGCATTTTGTTAAAATTATACCTTCATAAAATAATAAATCTGACTATTTTTTAAATTTATTAACTTGCATCTATCTGAATTTTGAAGGCTGCTAAAATCTTGGTCGCAAAAGAAAAATATAAGCTTTTCTTTCATAATTAATTTTAGATTTAAAATTAAATGAATGTATAGTAATTAATTTAATATACAGGTATATATATTTTAAATTTCTTTTGCATTTTATCTTGCTTTTTTGTGTTAACTTCTTTTAGATAGAAAAATATTCTTTAATGGAAAAAAATGTCACTAATTATTAGTTTTATAATACCAACTAAACTTTTGGATTTTGCAGCATTTTTGTAAGAAAATAATTGGCAATATATAAAACAAACATATTTAATTACAATCTAGCACTGTGCCATTGAAAGATTTTAAATGCTAGAGTAAATATTATGAAATTCTTTTTCACTCACATTCCTAATTATTATTGTTTTTTAGATTGCTTGCATTCAGCTGATAAATGCTTTAGTCACCTCTCCTGATGACTTGGATTTTCGTTTGCACCTGAGGAATGAATTCATGAGAACAGGACTCATTGATGTGTTAGAAGTAAGTATATCTTCAGAAATATAATAATTATTTTATCATATTCTTCTGCCCGAGTTCATTGTTTTAAAAAAACTACTTTGAATTTCCAATACCATTGAATATGTTGAAGAGATGAATGCCTCCAAATAGAAATTAAACTCGTGTTTATGGTGAATCTTTATTTTTCAATAAATAAATTATATATTTATTACAGTATGCAAATCATGAATTTTTTAAATGAATTTTTTTTATTTTTGAATACTTCTCTTTATTTAAATTATTTCTCTTTTTCAACTTATATTCATTAGAATTTGCAAGTTGAAGGAAATCCTACAGCTGAGCTAAGCATACAGTTAAAAATTTTTCAAGATCACAAAGATGAGGATTTTGATGAATTTTCCCAACGTTATGAGAATATACGTTTGGAGTTTGAGTATCCTTTTCCCACACATTTATTATAAGAATGATCTAATTACAAAATAAGAAATAAATGTTTGTTGTCTAAATATTTATTTTATGTGATATTTATTATGTATAAAATATTATTTATAAAATTATTATGTATAGGGAAATTTATTTAAGAAGAGATGAAGATGATGAGAGATGATAATATGAGTTATATAAGAGATTTTTGTATTAAACTGTTCAAATTCTTTTCTTTGTTTTAATATTTAATTGTTAAATATTGATATAATTGATTTCCTCTCTCTGATTGTATTATAATTGAAGTTTATTTTTATTTCCTTTAACTCTGATTATTTTATAACTATGGCATTCCTGTATATTTATATTTTCTATTATATTAGTCCTAAATTATATATATTTTTAATTATATTACTCCGATTGTCTTATTTAAAAGCAGAAGTCTTAAGTAAAACAATTGAATGATATGTTCAAAAGCAACAGGATATTTGTAATTGGAATAACAAACAAGTAATTTCTTAATTTATTTTTAGTTTATTTGCTATTATAAAGGAATTTAGAATATGTTGAACAAATATATATATATTTACACTGCCTGTTAATGAAAACGTACACCATCTAGAAAGAGTGGCCGGAAATAGATACAATTCATTGAGTTATGTGAATGAACTCAAAAAATGCACACTTGTTCTTTAAGTTATGCTTTTCTGTTGTCAATTAGTGGAGCAATTTATCATCTTGAGAGAAAAGTTTGCTGGGTTGCCATTTCATCGACAGCAGAGGTAGTTTCTGCAGAAATTTAAGTTTACAAGAAGTTACATGGATTCAAAAGCAAAGTTTTAACCATCATTTGTATCACAGTTAACAGCAACTTCCTTTTACAGTGCTTCAGGTGTGATGAAAATGGCTTCAAAAAGAGAATGTGGGTATTTGTGTGTGTCATCCAAAAGATATCAGCACATTTAGAGAATTATTTGTTTTAAGTTCTGTTATCTCCTTTTGATGAGCTGCTGCTGAATGCACAGGAGAGTCTTAAATTCTCATTATTGATTGGAGTCTTTATCTGTTTATTGGGCACCACTGCCTCACATTCCTGGCATCCATTAAGAAGATTGTCATTTGACTAGCTGTAGTAGTTCTTTTTGCAGTGGTGTTGGTTTAGACCTACATGCCAGGTGGAATGCCAGAGTCCTATTCTATGACAACTCTCACTTCTATTTCAACTTAGACAGCCACTGTGTACATATCTGGCATTGTTGTGTCAATAGCTTCAGTATGATTATAACTGAGGAATGACGTATCTCATGGTAGTACAACATAATAGTTTGGAGTGCCATCACTTATCATAGTTAACTCCTTCTTTTCCAGTCTGATGACACGATTAGCGGCCAACAATATGAAGCTATAAGGTGCTGTGGCTATAGTACCTTTCCTTCAGGTGTCAATGGTATTGGATGTGTTCTTTAATGTACATCCAATGCCATTTAACAAGAGGATAACACCAAACTGCTTATGGCATGCATCAATCAACAAGCCTTGCAAGATATTCAGGAGCGTATTCTGAACTTGACTGGTTGATACTTGCATAAGCTACCACACACACACAATGTTGCTCAAAGGATGATCAGTGGCAAATGACTGTTTAGTTGCATCATGTTGAATTAAACATCACTTATTTTTCAATATTGCCTTTTCTTTCTGCTGATTTATGGCACTTTTTAAACATGCATGTTGGTGTTACATTTCCCATACATCAGGCAGTGTATAAATTGACATGTTAAATAAAGTTATACTTTATTCAGAATTTATCACATTTTATAAAATATAGCATATGGCTTTCAAAACATTTTATGGAATTAAAATTGAGTAAAGTATATCGAATTGTTATTTGGTAAAAAAAATTTTTGTTGGCAATCTAACTTTATAATAGCCACTGTTTAAAATGATTTATAAATTTAAGCAGGGAAAAAAACACTTCGAGTTTAAAAAGTTACTTGATTTATGATGAGCTTGTAGATAAGGTATCTATAAAGTACTTAAAATAATATATTTCTTTTAACATCCATTTTCTGTAAGTTTCATTACTGA
Source organism: Trichonephila clavipes (assembly GCA_019973935.1). NCBI lineage: Eukaryota > Metazoa > Arthropoda > Arachnida > Araneae > Nephilidae > Trichonephila > Trichonephila clavipes. The sequence goes on along the minus strand of BMAU01017210.1, from coordinate 960,626 downwards.
AATATTCTGAAATATTACATGTATTGTATGAAACTGACATACATACTGTTTGAAATTTGAAAAATTATTGTTCCTAATACTTTATTAGTAACCAATACCTGACACCAATACTTTATTAGTAACATATTTATGTGACATGAAAAAACCACTGCAATATAATAAGTGTATTTTTAATGTTAGTAATGTTTGATGATACATTATTAAAAGTTTTAGCTTTTTTTTCTTACAAAAAAAAGATATTGTAATTGTATTACTAAAATTTTAAATTTTTCTGATAATTCTGCTATGTGTTAAGAGGAACAAATGTAATGTGTTGACAGTATGTTTTATCCAAAATGGCCATGCTTTTAAATTTCTTTTAGACATAACTTACAATGTAATATTTGTAGTATTTTGATGCTTTCATTTTAATTATTTTATATTATAAATAATATTTTTATAAATAATATTCTCCATCTTAGTTTTAGTTGTATTTTATTACTATTATGTTCCCCCCACCCATAATAATTGTTTAGTTTCTGAAATTATGGTTTGAGCCTTAACTATCTTTAGAGAAATGAATGATTGTTATGATCTCATTCGTCAAACTATATCTGAAACACCTGCTGAAGCAGATTTTTTGTCAATACTTCAGCACTTATTATGCGTAAGGGATGATGTAACAGTGAGGTAAGCTGTACTCTTATCAAATTTGATGTTTTGACAGTATAATTTATTTTAACTTTAAGAAAAAAAATAAGGAGAAGATTTGAGATTCAACTTAAAGAAGAGAAAAAAAGTTAAAAAGTCTAGAAGAGTTGGAGTAAATGTAATGTTATAAATGAGCATGAGACTTATAGATGTGAAAAGCTTTTTTTTTTTTTGTAATTAATAAAAAGAATTTTTTTTGAAAGTTTATTAGATATTGATTTTTTTTTGACAGGAAAAGTTTTTTTTTTTTTTCAATAAAAAGGTTGTTGTCATTTGAAATGTGATCAAATCTGATCATCACTGAAAAATGTTACATTTACCTAATTTTTTATAATGAAGGTTACAAAAATTCATGAATTATGGTCATCCTTAAAAAATAAAGATTCAGTGTTTGAAATGCATTCCACTGTCTTCCCTCCTAGTTCAGAATGATTTTACCCATGTCACTTCATTGAACTGCACATTTAGTTTTAAGGTTAGTCATCTGTGTTCTGTGATGTTTGAAACATGGATTTTCAAAAGTAATACTGATACTTTAAGTTTCTTCAGTGTTTGGGTAAAACATCTACAAATATTCCGAATGCTTAGGTTGGTGTAATATGACTCTTCAATATTGAGTTTAAAGGGGTATGAGTGGCATCAATTGTTTAAAAAAAGATCAAGGATCAACAAACAAAATAAGCAACAATGGAGGTATTTTTTCATTATTAATTATTGTACACATTAAATTTATTCCTGTACACAGAACATTCAAAACAGTACACTGACTATTCATTTGAGAGGCTCCATTTGCTGTAAATGGCCTCAAATGTAACAAAGTGAACAATACCTTCTGCTTTGCAATGCATCTGCACATCATTCTTAATTGATCACATAGATTTTTGCCCCAAACTGAAATACTTCCACATCCTACACATCAAGGTTCAGTCCTCATGTTGATGTGTTTTGGAAGTTTGGAAAGGGAGTGCCACAGCTAGGGTCATCTTGCCACTTGATCAAGGTCCATCACCAATAACCCTCTTGTTTTAAAGTTCAACATTAATAAACAATTTGCATTCCACCTATTTATCAGGCATAGTGCTTTGGGATTTTTTATTTCCAATAATAAGACAAAATCTGCTGGGATGTTTTGTGTTATTCAATAAGGTAAAATCAGTATTGCTGATAGATTTATAGAGAGTTGCATCTAATGGTTTCCAACAGTGCTTCTGCAGACTGCACAAGTACCATTTAAAGTGCATGGTTGCTCAAAAGAATAATTTTGAAATTGTACATTAGTTTTTTAAATGTTCAAAGTGAACAATTTTATGTCAAGTCTTGCTTCGTATTATTAATAACAGTATGTGAGATACAAAATTCTAAAAATAACTTGTTCTATTATTTCTCGATTTACTTGGAAGTTGGAAAATCCTGTAAATCAAAATCATAGATTTTTATGTGTAAAACTGTATAGGTAAGAAAAACAAACTAAAATGTGCATAATTTTTTTATTTGTTTCAAGGTAAAATAAAGCTTAATATGTAGCTAAACCCATTTATTTCATTAACCATGTCAACTAAATTATTCTCATTTTGTTCCTTGTCTGCCTTTAGTTCTTCAATATCTGTCTCTTTAAAATCCTCAAAAGCCTCTCCTCCTATCAAATATGCCATCTCCATTACTTGAGAATATTTCTGAGCCAGTGGTGATCTAGAATTATCACTTTATCTGGCCATAATTTTTTCCAGCAGGCATTGAGTGTTGATTGCTTGACCTCTGTATATAGCACACACCAGCATGCTTTATACTATGTAAATTTTTCCAAGCATTCATAATTGGGAGCGATTGATCATTTTTCTATTTATTTCTCCTACAATATTCCTGAGAGTTCACTTGATGTACAGTGCCTTAAATGTCAAAATCAGCCTCACAGCTGCAATAAAGAAGTCATTCTTGGGGGGGATACTTATTTTCTTGTATATTTTAAGAATGTCTTGGGACATTATAATTTAAAATAAAGCCTAAAGAGGAAAGGTCTTTTTACTTAGATACCTTTTAATGTATGGGTCAAAAAAGTTATGAAATCATTGTGAAAAAATGTGGCAGTAATCTTGGCTTTTCTAATTGGCTGTCCAATTAATGGGAAGTTTGTTGATATTTATTTCTTTAAATGAGCATGACATTTTTCATTTGTTAATGAGCAGCTTCTTCATTTTATTTTAAACCTCTAAAATGTTAATAAAGTTTAAGTGCTACAAAAACTGTAGTTTATCACTTGAAGTTTTGAAAAATTCCGCATTGAAAAACATAATGTGCTCTTTTTTGATGCTAAAAATTTACTGTACTGGATCACATGGACAGAAAAGTAGGATTGTACATAAAAAGTGGGGAATTCTTATTTTTAGATTAAAATAAATGGAATTAAAGTATAGCTAGAAAGTACCAATGTTACCAAGGGAATGGAATTAAAAATTGACTGCAGATTTATTTACTTTTAATCCTTATTTTAATGACTTTTTTATATAATATAAAAAGTACTGTATAAATTGGTATATATTTCTTATGTTTGAATATGTGTCAAAAATTTTGTATTTAGAAGTTTATTTTATACAATTAGATAAGTGTATCATGTGTGAAGTTCTAACTTTGTTGCTGTGTTTTGTTGTTAAATTATAATGTAAATCTGCTCAAACCAGAATGCTTTGCTTTTTCTCTCATTTCTTAAAAAAATTTATATTATTTATGCAGTTTATTCATTAAATATTTTGAAATGATACTAACAATATAAACTTACTAACATTTTAATTATTTTAATAATTATGTTATTAAGTTTGCTAATATTTTATTGCTTATTTATAAATTTTATTAAACTTTATCAATCATTTTTCAATTATTTTTTTTTGTTTTTGCAAATCTGCAATTATTAGTATTATAAATATGTATTTTCTGCATTATATTTAGATCTGCATACTACAGATTAATAGAAGAATGTGTGTCTCAAATAGTTCTGCATAAAAATGGTTGCGATCCTGATTTCCGGCATACAAAGCGTTTCAAAATTGATGTTGAACCTTTAATTGGTGAGAACATGTTTTTTGTTTTCTCATTGCTAGTCTTCTAATTAACAAATACTTTTAATTTCTATTTAAAGAATGTTTATATGGAATTCATTTGAAAAAAAAACTATGTTATTCTAACCATTCCATTTAAAGTCAACAAATATATTAAAATGATTTGATTTATTTCATCAGTAGATGAATTAATACTGTGCATTCATTATCTTATCATTTTAATCATATATACAATATTGTAAAGAATTTAAATGAAATTGGAAATTATATATTAATATTAATATATAACTTTTTTAATATTAAATTTTGACAAAATTTTCAAGTTGATAATTAATGCACTTTTAATGAATATTTCATGTGAAAATATTTCTATTTTTCAAACTAATTATAAATTTTGAATTTATATTATTTGTATGCATAGTGTTCAAAAATTTTAATATGATTTTTGCATTCATTTTTTAAAATATTGAAGAGTTATGTAAGTTATTTCTTTATTGTTTAAATTATTTTCTCTTATTAATAATTCTATTGATTGATTTTCAAAATACTTTTATTGTAGAAACTGTTGTTGACAAGTCAAAACAAGAGGAGGAAAGAGTATCTGATGAACTTAGTAAAAAGCTGGAAGATGCTCTAACTGCAAAACAAGAATCTGAAGCCAAATTATCTCAAGTTGAGAATCGCCTAAAGGAATATGAAGCAATAATCTCTGAAGTTCGAAAAGGGGTAAAATATTTTTATTTTACTAATTTATCTTGCTTTACTCATGTTTTATTGATGTTAAATGAATGGTTTTTGAAATTGATTTTTAAAATATCTAATGCATTCTACAATATGAAGATTTGATTAGCAATTTTTATACAATAATTTTTTTCCCATAAAAAGTAATTTATTTTAAATAGTAGTCATGTTAATATAACTGTCATAAATGAAAAGTATACCAACACAAATTCAGTTAAGTTTAAATACATTGCTGAGACATTAATTTATTTTTCATTTTTAGGGTAAATTACCACAGCTTCCAGCTGGATTTATGTCTTCTAGTTCAAATATCCCTCCTCCACCACCACCTCCACCTGGTAGTGGCGGTATTCCTCCTCCTCCACCCCCACCCCACCTGGTTCTGGCATTCCTCCTCCTCCTCCTATGCCTGGCATGGGACCACCTCCACCACCACCTATGCCTGGAATGGGTCCTCCTCCACCACCACCTATGCCTGGGATGGGACCACCTCCTCCTCCTCCTCCCCCAGGCATGGGAGGAATGAGATTTCCTCCTCCACCTCCAGGGGGTTTCTCTCCAAATCCTCCTCCAACTAATGTCTTACCTCATGGTATGCAACCCAAGAAAAAATATGTCTTGGAAACACCACTTAAAAGAGTCAACTGGAAAAAGGTATTTATTTTCAAGGGTTTTTTGCACATCAATATCTTTAATTTCTGTTTCATTTATAAGTTAAGAAGAACAAAAATGTGGATATGAGCCTGAAATTTAATGTGAATATGTGTAAAAATAATGGTACATTAGAAATTCTTAGTTTACCTTAAACGTTGCAAAGTTGCTTTTTTGCTAAACATGGATAAGAAATGTATCTTTTTCAGTTTAATTATTTATTTTCATGGGATCTGCTAGCAACTGTTTTTACTTTTACTTATGATATTGTTTCTGTAATATGATTAAACCATTGTATCTGTCTACTTTTTTAATATGATACATTTGTGTTTAATATAGTATTTTATTTTGTACCTTAGAAGAAATATTTTTTTTAGATCTTATAAATATGCTGCAACATATTCATTGCAAAACGTCAAGTTAGTGGGTATATTATTGTATAGACATTATTGTGACTTTGTGGGTGAAGCATTTATGTTTACATGTGTATTTAATATAATTTTGTTTATGTGGTTATTCTTCATATGGTTAGAAGGTACATAATGGGGAAAAATGAACTTATATGAAAATTATTGAGAATTCTCTCTAAAAACATGAAACATTAAAAAATTGATAATCTTATTTTTGCCAAATCTTGTTTAAAATTTAAATTAGTCCTTTTATATTTTCCGTTGAATGTTTTTAGTTGGCAGTGGATATTTGTGAGTATGTAATTTTTTATTGGCAGTTTTTAGAAATGAAATAGTTTCTAGTTTTCCAAAAAATTGAGTAATTTTTATAATAAATTTAGTTACTAAAACTAGGAATGAAAACAGTAGCTTTATTTCCAAGGCATATGATAATAATGTATTTATAAATAGATGTGATCCCATTCCTTCAACCCATTTTTTGTAATTAAATACTTTGAATTTTGTATTTGTTCATATTCATAATTTTTTTTATTTTGTAAATCTAAATGTGAAAAAAATATATTTAGAAGTTAATTTATAGAAATTAGATTTACGTGTCTTTCTGTAAAATAATTTTTTCATTGCATTATTTGCTTTACCAGTATTTTTATTATTTCTTTGAAAACAATTTCAGATACCTCCTCAAAAGTTATCAGATAAAGCCTTTTGGGTTTCAGTTCGGGAAGAAAAATTAGCAAGTGATGATATTTTTGAAACTTTGTCATCAAAATTTTCTTCCAAACCACAAAGTGAGTTAAAAATGTTAATAATTTTTTAATTGAAATTTTATTTTTTTATTATTTTTTAAATTTTTTAAAATTTATTCCTAACACTAAAGGAAATTTTGTATGCTCCATTATTTTGTTTGAATCATTTTTCTTCCTAAAACATCTCAGAGAAATTACTTTTGAGAATAACATATAAAAAGCAATGTTGTGAATTTTATTTCTCATTTTTTGAAAATATATGTATATATATATTTTGCTAAAAAAAGTTATGTGTTTCGCGCTCATTAATAATTATTAATGATTTTCAAAAATTATTTTCTAAAGGAGATATTTTAATTTACATTTTGCAAATGATAAACTTATTCATTAAGGGGACATGGTACGATTTACACAAAATTTTTTAATTTAATGATTTTTATAATTTTTTGTTTGCCTCCTATGTGTATGTATGATGTAAAACATATTTTGTGCTCAAAATTTTATAAAAAGCTAACCATTTAATTTTTTAAGGGAAAAACTTGAAATTTATGATTATAAAATGCTCCTACAAAAATTGACGTACATGCATGAAATTTGATTTACAAGTACATCAAACTATGTATAAGCAAAGTTGGTATGGGTTTTGCGAGAAAATGATTAGTATTCGTACAATACGTATTTTTATGAATGCTTATTGAAAATTCCTTAAAAAATATGTAAATTCTAACTTTTAATTATTTTTTAAAAAATAAGTATTGCTTTGATTGAAAAATGCATACCAACTTTTGTTTCATGTATTATTTACAACAAGTTAAAAAAAAATTCCAAGTGTTAAGCACAATAGAAAAAAAACCTTAGCATTTTAAATGAAGACAAACTAGTTATTTTATTTCTGAGGTAAGCCAGTTTAAAGTTTTGATTTACCATTGGAATGTGAATAAAAACAAATTTAAAAGTTATCATAACTCTACGTTTTTTAAACTTAGTGCTTCCGAATTCCTTTTTTAGACTAAAAAAATTAGATTTGATTTTTTGACCGATTTTTGTCAATTGAATCATATTGTGTCCTCTTACAAAAAAATACTAAGCATTCCTTCCTAAAAGTAAGGTTTTATTTTGATGTGAAGGATAGATTTATAGATTTTTATTAGGCACTTTAGATTAAATTATAGACTGATATTTATTTTTGTTGTAGCTAAAAAAGAAAATAACAAAGTGGACGAGAAAAAACCTTCTAAAAAAGCAAAGGAATTGAAAGTTTTAGATGCAAAATCAGCTCAAAATCTAAGTAAGCATAGTATTCATAGTTCTAAAATAAAATTTTTGTTTTGTTTTATTATTCCTTCTTTCATGGATGATAAAATAATAAGCATTTCTTCTTATTTTCCAGTGATCTTACTTGGTTCTGTGAAAATATCTACAGAAGACATGCAAAAATTCATATTAAAAATTGATGAAAATCATTTAACAGATGCAATGCTTCAGCAGTTGATTCGATACATGCCAGAACCAGAACAGTTAGCTAGGTTAGAACAATTTAAAGATCAGTACAATGAGTTAGCTGAAGCAGAGCAATTTGCTATGACTGTAAGTATTAATATTAATTAAATATATAAAATGAAAATAGTTTTAAATTGTTAAGTAAACTAAAACTGTCATAAGATATAGAAATACTATTCAATTTATTTGGAAAATCACTTTTAAGGTGCTAAATTTGTTATATTTACTTAGATTTTAAATGAAATATGTTATTTTTTATTTGAACAATCATTGCAGAATATTTCATTATATTGCTTATTTACTATTAAAAATAACTTTATATAATTGTTGTATTAAATGAATTCTTGATTTTCATATTTGTTCCCAATTTAATTACATGTTTATTATAAATTTGTATTACAAAATTTATATTCTTATTTTAAGCCTTTTTTAATGAAAAAAAAATCATAGAATATTGTATTTGTTTTCAAGATGACTTTTATATAAATGAGCTGAATTAATGGTATTTTTGTATACTTTCTTTTATCTTTTAAGAATTGATTCAGGTTACTTACTTAAATTTAAATAAATGTATGTAAGAAAGCATTATTTTTAATCATTATTATTTATATTAAGGCAACTTCTTCAATACATTTTTGTGATTTGAAAACTTAATTTTTATTATTTTAGTTCCATAAAATTTAATCATTTTTTATTTTGTTTTTCAAAGATGGGTAGCATTAAGAGGTTAGTTCCAAGATTGAAATCTATAAGTTTTAAAATGAGGTTCCAGGAGCTTGTTCAAGACATTAAACCTGTAAGTATTGATTTGAAGCGAAAAAAGGCTCCTTTTCTTGATTTTTTTTCCAATATTATTGAAAATTTTTTTCTGTTGAAATCAAGGAAACATTAAATGAAATTTATTTCTTAAAGGATATTGTAGCAACCACCGCTGCCTGTGAAGAAGTTAAAACAAGTAAAAAATTCTGTTTGATTTTGCAAATAATCCTGCTAATAGGAAATTACATGAATGCAGGGTCTAGAAATGAGCAAGCAGTGGGTTTTGAAATAAATTTACTGACCAAGGTAAATTTTTTCTTTACTTTATGAAATAATGAAACTTGTAGATAATTTGTATTTTTTAAAGTAAAAGTAAGTTTTAGATGCACTTTACTAATACATATACATTTTATATTATTTTTCTCTTTTTCTGTTTTATAAATTATTGTAAGTTTGATGTATTTTACTTTGTCAAAAATTTGTGCAAGTGTTGATATTAAAGCAAATTATTATTAAGTCCTTTCAGTGCCAAAATTAAAAATTGAGTTCTATTAGTGATTCTTAACACTAGAACCGGGGCAGTTTCGGTATACCTAAAACTGCGGGCTCGGTCAAATTGACCACAATTAATAAAAACCTGTGTTGTTATTCTAAAAGTACGCTTTAATTATTTGGAAATGACATTTATTCATTTTTAACATTAAAGTTTTATAATAAGTGATCAGCAATAATAAGATAATACAATATGGAATATTGTATTCAGTTAGTAAAATATACAGATACAACTTATATAGAAATATTTAGTTTCTTACCAATCAAGATTTCCTACACAGTTCATGCACATTTTGAGCAACTTCTTTCAATACATTTTGTACACTTTCCACATATCGATATTTTACAGTCAGAACAAGTATCTACAGTTTTGTTTCTACACTTGAAAGCTTGGCAATGCACCCTTTTTCGCATCTGTGCAGATTCTTCAGTTGCATCTGCTTTTGTCTGTGTATCTGACGTGTACTTTCTTTTGTGAATATATGCACTAGGCAACTCTACAATGAGTTGTTGGAGATATTCTCAACATGAATTAATCCCAGCAACATCAAGAATATTGTAGAATACATGAACTGGCCACCTCCTTGATCCTGATTTCACAATATATTTCCGAGCCATTTGGTTGGTAATTTCGACATCAAATTTTATTGAGTTATAAAATGATATTGTTTTTGGAAGATTTTTTGGGTGACAAAACACTGGCTACTATTACAACAAAATTCTCAGCAGCCCTTCTGTTATCAGTAATAACCAACTGATCTTAAAGTATTGTTCTGCTTAAATCTGTGAAATGGAAAGAGGATCGAAAAAGCTTTTCCCATTGCAGGAAATGTTGAATTGCAAATTTAGTAGTGATTATAATGGGGTCAAAATGACCCATTCCGCGGTTTTAGATATAAGTATAAAAAACAAAAAAATGATAAGTATTTAATGTATCGTATTTTCACAGATTATTATTGGTATAAAAATAGGAAAAGAGTCAAGACATTTTTTTTTTGAATTCTGTTATTAACTTTTTGAGAAAATCTTAAATAAAATTGCTTTTGGGTCAAAAAACCCCTTCCATGGTTCTAATGTTAAACTTTTGATCACTGCAGCTCCCCCTTTATGTATTAGCCTGACGTTGTGGATCTCCAAATTTTTGAACCCCCTTCCTGCATTAATATTCTTTATCAAAATACATGTTCTAGTAGTGATTTTTCATTGGCAGCAATTTAGTGGTGTAGTTTAGGATGGCACATGTTTCAATTTTTTACAAGGCCTTTCAGAATCTGTACAAGAGGGAAATCTTAACATTAAATGGAAGACCTTTGCAGACCCCTCAGAAAGGCGCTAAACTCATTCATGGACCACAGTTTAAGAACTGCTGATTTATATTATACTAGTCATTATTTTCTATGTGTATGTTTTTAGAATTGGTGCAGGATTTTGTACATGAGCTAATTTTCTATCGTATCAAATATATGCACGATGAACTTTGTTTCTGGTGATCTAGGTGGACTGAGCAAATTTTTAACTTAAAAAAGATTCTTTAAAAATGTAGAGAATTTGGAATTGAGATTCACAATCTTTTTATCGATTTTAGAATGTTATATGATTGTATCAACAAAGAACTTCTTATAAAAGCTGTGCATGAATTGAATATTCCTGAAAAACTTGTTGCATTTGCAACTTTGACTCTCAAAGAAACCAAAGTTTTAAGTATACATACAAGGGGATCTCATTGAGCAGCTTGAGGTGAAAAATGGAGTGATAAGTCTTGTTCATATACTGGCTTATGCTGATGACATTGGCATTATTGCGAGAACAGCAGCCCCCAGTTCTTAAACTGGCATTTATGACGTTACAACAAAGTGCTAAAGTGTTTAACTTGTCTGTAAACAAGAATAAAACTAAATATTTACCTTGTTTATTGTTTGATTTACATCACATAGAAGTTAGCAATTATAAATTTGAAAAAGTTAAGTGTTACTTATTTGGGAACCGAGATAAATAATAAAAATGAGCTGGTCCTAGAAATTTATAAAAGAATCATTGCTGCAAGTAGATGTTTTTATGCCTTGAAGAGTTATTTAAAATCCAGTTTTCTCAAATTAAGAACTAAATTACTTCTTTACAAAAGTCTTATGAGATCTATCCTAACTTTATCTGTTAGAGACTTAACCAGTGACTTTACATGATGAGGAAGCTTTGGGAATTTTTGAGAGAAAGATCTTACGCTTGAATCTTCGTGGGATCCAAGTGAATAAGACCATGGAGAAGAAGATCCAACTTAGAACTCTACAAAATTTATAAACAACCTGATATAGTAAAATTTGTCAAGTTACAGAGACATAAATGGGCTGGTCATATCTGGCTAGAATGAATGAGGATCGTTGCTGCAAGAAAATCTTTCTGGCAAAGCCCATGGGAAATAGACCTTATGGCTGACACCCGTTAAGATGGATTAACTGTATCAAAAAGGACTTAAATATTTTAAAGGTCAAAAACTGGAAAACAGTTGCCAAAAGTAAAAATGCACGGAAAAAACTTCTGGTGAAGGCCAGGGCCCACCCAAGACTGTCGAACCATTGAAGATCTTCTTCTAGATGAAAGATTAGCTCAGTTTAGACCTGTAAAAGATAAGTAATTGTTTACTAGAATTGTGCAGAATATTTCTCAAACCAATTATGAATGATTTTGACCAGGTGATGTGATGCATTGTTATCCTGGAAAATTTTATTGTGTTTGTGAAGTTCATGAAGGGTTATAAATGGTCTCATGATGGCAGAACGTATTATTTGCAGTGAGTGATTGGTTGAGTTTGATCAGAGCACTCGGACCATGCCATGTGAAAACAGCTCACCCAATTCTGGAGTTCTTATCAGCTTGCACTATGTTTTTTAGACAATTTTGGTCTATTACATACTTATACCCTAATACCACCTATTACCAATGGAATTGTGACTCAAGTGACCAAACAATATTTTTTCAGTCATCTAAGGCCAAATCAATATGTTCATGAGTCCAGCATAGACACTACAGCCAATGGCTTGTTAATAAAACTCTTGAGTAGGTCTTCTGCTGACATCCAATCAACACAAAATTTTGCTGCCATGTTCTCATGGTCACATCTGTCATACATCTTGTGTAGGGTTTCTGATTTCTCGGCTTTTTCCATTCAAGAGGGGACGTAATTTTCATTCCCAGGAATTCATCACATCTTCAAAAAATTTGAAAACATTTTATTTTTAATTGATATCAATAATAATTTATTAAATAAGAATATATATACATTCCAAAGTTTATACTCATTTATACATTGAGCTAAAAAAATGAAATATTTTAATTATTTCTTTTTAAAGTGGGATTCAGCAAACATAAATAATCTATGCTTTTATTATTCAGTCTAGTTCATAGCTTTATTATGAATAACCATCTGCAAGAAATGCTCTCTCTGCTTTAGCTGATGTTTGAGAAATTGTTTTCAAAGCCGCCTCAATTTCATGTTTGAGAATCGATTTCTAACAATTTTTTAATCAATCCTGAATCAACTATATTTCTAAGGTTGCTACTAAGCGATAAATATTAATAAATACTTAAACAGTTATTGCTACTGGAGTAACAATTATGTAGTTAAAAACATTAATTCTTGTATTTAAGAGATTTTATTTGTGTAACTGATTTCTTGTTTATGAAACTGCTATATTTTTGTTACATAAAAATAACTAAATATCAATGAAAGAATCTCACACAAAAGTTTGGTTTAAAAAAAATGGAAAATAAGAAAAGTTGTGATATTTTTAAAAAATATTCTCCACCAAACAGTTTAGGGGTTCATTCCCTATATCTGAAAGTATCCAAAAGAAATTTAAAGTAGCAAATTAAATAATTAGCAGCTTTAAGGGTAAGTACTTACATCAAGGATACTTAACCTTTTTTACCACCAGGCCACATATATATGACAACTATTTCATTTGAGCCGCAGTGTGAGGATTAATGGGGGGGATACTATAATAGCAAGGATATTTAAAATGCAAAAATTGATCAAAATATTACAACTCATAATTTTGGATTTTATTTTAAAACTTTATTAAACTCCATCAAACTTGACTCACACACACACTCACAAAAAAAGTTTTATGCTTTTTTTACCTAGTTATGACTTTTCCAGTAGATTTCCTTTCCCTTCCCCCAATAATTTGTTGCTGTTGTTAAGGTTTTTTTAAGGAAAAGAGCCATTGAAAGATTTGTGCTTAGTGGTATAGTAATGATCAAAATTATATTTTTCAAATATAACATTTTCACAACAAATCAAACAAGTTGTTGATCCATGTTTGTTTTTTTTGTTCAAAATAGTCAACCTCCCAATCATCCTGAAACAACACATAATCTTTAAATATTTTTCATGTAGAAGACATGAGGGTTAACTAAAATTAGATTCACCTAGGAAAAAGGTCATTACTCCACTGTTATTTGTTATCATTAACCGTTACAATTACATTAAGGAGAAAAGTTGTCTTATAATTTGTGCCTGCACAACATCCATAGCAAAATGATATATGTGATTGTTTGATTGATAGAATTTCTCACTAAATTTTCATGCATTGTTCTTTTCTTGAACTTAGTAGTGCAATGGGCCAAGGTCGGGCCACTCAGAAAGGTCTGGTGGGCCGTATGAAGCCCGCAAGCTGCAGGTTGAGTATCACTGACTTAAGTTGTCGCAAAAATCAAGATATCAGAATAGTTGTAGAAATAAGGTTTCTTTAAAAACTACATACTTTTAGTAAGCTAAGCAATGTTCAGCAGACATGCACTAAACATTCAAATAAGACTGTTTCCTATAACAAGGTGTAAAATCTCTCCCCAACCTTACATCTCTTACACAACTGTTAGAGGATATTTCTCCTACCTAGGAATTTAGGGCAAATGATCGCAAATTGATTCCATGCTGTGAGTTAAGGAGGTTGAAATCCACAGTCCAGTCAAAACTCGCTGCCTCATATTATTTCAACCCTGTGTCATTTCCAAGAATAAACAAATTATGAAAATCTTATGATTTCCTGGGATCCCAGGAAAGAAACACTAATCTTGTGTTGGTTTTTGTTATAATTTGATGTAGTGTTGCTTGTCTGGTAACTTTGACTACTCTGTGCAGATGGGGTAGGATTTGATAATTAAGTAAATTGTATTGGCCACTTCATTATTCATGAGTAGTAGATGTAATGTCTAAATTTGTGTATATTCCTGGCATACTCTTGTGATATTGTTGGTTGATAAATGTGGAATCATCTAACAATTACCAAAATAGAATGCCTAGTGCATCTAGCTTCAACTAGTATTTTGCATTCAAAGTTTATTAATTTCCATCATGTGGTCATAATCATGTCAAAAAAATTTACACGTTAATCATTTAAATACAAATGAGAACCTTGAAAGAGTGACTGTCCATTTATAAATTTCTTACAAATGTTTCTGCCATCTGGATATTTGCATGTTGCTATCCCATGACTTCTGGCACTAACTTCATTAATATTTTTTAAAGTTATAAAAAGCATTTTTACTGATTCAATTGTTCCTATTCAGAGAATTTTTGTTTATATAGTTTTATACTTTAGTTCTTTGTTATTGAATTAGTAAATTTTGTATAATTTTCTTTTTGTATCTAACACATGTGTTAAAAAAAAATTTAATCTTGTTTCTAGATATATAAATTCATTTTTAATCATTATTATAATTTGCCCTTAATTTTTTTAAGTTAATGCAATACTTCGTCTTTTTTAAATTATAGCTTATGTTTTAAAGAATAAGTTTAATATCTAATGTAAATCAAGTAATTCTTCTGTTGAGTAATCAAAATATAATCTCTTTTCTCTTTCATATTTCTTGAACAAAATGGAAATGTTTATCTGCATGACTGAAATATTTCAAATTGTGTATATGTACTGTGAAGTTTTTCATATCTGCTTTTACAAATGTTATATGTTTAATTTATTTGATGTTTGCTTTTTATTATTTATTCTTTTTGTGCTTTTCTCATGTAAAAACTTCTATATAGTTAAATTCTACTAAAGCTGTTGATCATAAGACAACTCTTCTCCATTATCTGGCTGAAATTATTGAAAAAAAATATCCTGATGCATTAAATTTTGCTGAGGAATTAATGCACATTGACAGAGCAGCAAGAGGTAATTTAGCATTTTTATTTTTCTTACTTTTTCTTACTTAAGTTTCTTTTGTTATTTGTAAAACTTTTGATTGAGAATGTGAAAGTTCAATTTTTAATAAATTGATGTTTTCTACATGACATTTGAATAGAAAGTAACCAAATGTTTTTTATTTTCTTGTATTAGGTCGATACATTTGTATGTGAAATGAAAAAAAACTTAAATTAATTTAATCTATATTTATTTTTTTTAAAAATATTGTGTGTTATTTAAATGTTTAAATATACTTTCTTTTTAGTATCAGCTGAGCAAATACAGAAAAATCTTAGCCAAATGAAGAAATCTGTGAAACAATTAGAAACAGATCTAAAGAATTTCCGTCCTCACAATGATGAGGATAGATTTGCAGATGTGATGTCTGTATCCTTTACTGAAAAAAGAATTTTTTTGAAAAACTTGAATTATTTATTTTGATATACTGAACTTCTCTCTCTATATTTTTAAAACTATTATTGATATTGGTGCTTTGTCATACCAATGATCCATTTATTCTGTTTATATAATCTTGAATTGCAATACATTTAGTAATTCCAGATGAAAATCAACTTCGTTGATTAGAGCTAGATATTTTTTTTTCAATGAAATGTTATTCATAATAATAAATTTCATATTGGATTAGCTGTGATTTAGAAACCAAATAATCATTAGCTCTTTGACTCTCCTTTATCAATATATGTGGTTTTTGTTAATATTACACCAGGATGAATGTAATGTTATGGGAATGAGTCTCATAATTTTTGAGATATTGCCAGATAAGAACAAAACTTGAACTGATGTGTTAATTTTCACAATGCACAGGTAATTTTAGGCCCAGCTCAAAGAGTAGCCCCATTGTTTTAAATGATGGGTTTTGAGTGAAATCTGAACTGAAACTTTCTGTTCTGGATTTCCAAAAATTAAATCCATTTTAATGCCTAAAAATGCAGAATCTTTTCATGCAATTTTATGAAATATGAAGTTATTTAGCACTAATTAAGTTGCTACTTCTGTCTCTTTGCCCTATTTAATTTTAGAAAGTCTTTTACTAGTTATAATAGTGTAGCTTTGATGCAATTACTGCTCATTGTATAGGAGAGGACATCATTCATTATTTACTCCCTTCTACTTCTTGCTATACAAAAAATTGCTCAATCAGAAGTGAGAACTTTTAGACTCAATATCAAACTCAAATCTGATCAAATTAAGACTCATTAATAAGTAAGAACTCCCTATACTTTTATGTGAGTGACATAATTAGATTTAATGCTTCAACAATCAGTTGATCTATTATACTCTGATGCTTTTATAATGTGATCTTTTTTTTTTTAATATCAGTTTGTACTTGAATGATGTATTTAAAATTTGTCTGCACTTTCCTTAGCAATTTATTAGGGTTTTCTAACGGAGGCATCTGCACAATATGAAATTTTAGAAAACATGTTTAAGCAGATGGAGAAACTGTATGAAGATTTATCTGTTTATTTTGCTTTTGATCCTAAAAAATATGCCTCAGATGAATTTTTTACAGATATCAAAACATTTAAAGATATGTTCCAAGTAAGTTAGTTACAACTTATAAAATTTTGTAACTGTGTAATCTCTAGATTTATGGACCGTTATCAAAATACAGATAAAAATATGTGGTTTGCGATTGTGTTGATCTCTCCAATAAAGTCACGTGTAACAACAACAAATGGGGTTTGTGTTTTTGAAAGCATATTTTTTTCATCAAATGCAAGACTTAATCCTGATAATGACTATCTTATAATCCCAATTAGTCTGAACTGAGTGCCATTTTCTTTTTTTTATCCGTTATATTTTTGTACTATTTTGCAGCATAGATAAAACATGGAATTAGCTAATAAAGGAAGAAAAGCAATAACCTTTTCCAGACCCAGTTGTTTTTTGCAAACATGTGAATAAAAGCAGGCAAGAAGTGAAAGTAGTGTTTCATTGATTGTAAAAAAAAAAAAAAAAAAAACTAATGATATTTTTGTCATGAATAGGTAATCATGATCTAGGAGTCTGTTTATAAAAAGCCTCACAAATTATTGTTTGGCTGAAAAACTGACTTTTGTCTTAGTGTCACATAATTCCTGTACCTACAATAATCAAGAAAAGGATAGTTCAGAAAATATAAAAATATGA
This sequence comes from Trichonephila clavipes, assembly GCA_019973935.1. NCBI lineage: Eukaryota > Metazoa > Arthropoda > Arachnida > Araneae > Nephilidae > Trichonephila > Trichonephila clavipes. Next base: position 943,194 of record BMAU01017210.1, on the reverse strand, counting down.
AGCTGTGACATTGAAATAGGAATTATATTTATTTAAATTAAAAGGTTATCTAAAACAGAAAAAGTAACCCCTGATTTTGATAAAATTGCCGTAAACAGTTTTGAATAACAAACTATTAATGATCAAAATTTGCAAAGTATCAATATCAAATATTTGTTGATGTAGCAGAGTTTTTGTAAAAAATTAATTCATATTAATTTTAACTTATTTTACTGTATGTATAAAAAGTAAAGTATTCATCTATCAATAAGAGAATTAGGAAGTATTTAAAAAAGAATTGTTATTTCAAAATAAATAAAAATTCAATATAATGTTTGAAATCAATTAATAGAACATTTTAAATGTTATAATTGATTTTATGTATTGTAATGCTTAGAATAATTACTGTGAGATTTTTTATTCAAAAGTTGTTGTAACTTTTACATTAATTCCTTTACTTATTATATTGTAGATGTCTATAACTAAACATTGACAATTTAATAATTAAAAATATTTTTATTCATAAATTATATTTTAAGTTATTTTTATTTTATTGATTATAATTAGAGGAATATTCTGAATTCCATGCATAAAATTATGTGATTTTGTGTGTAATTTATCATGTAATTTAGTACTACTTATTTTCTCTCTTTTCAGTTTCCTATTGTATAAAAAATCTATCACAAAATTAAACTCACTTAATATAAATTTAATTTTGCCTTGGATATTAAATGCTGTAAAATATGAGTTGTTTTAGAAATAATTGTGCTTTACAGAAGAAAATTTTAGAAATATTTTTGATAATATTACTATTAAGTGTTAATTAACTTAACTGAGGGGATTGAAAAAAATTTACTTTGCATATTCACATTTTGTATTCTGTAAGGTTTTTAATACTATATATCTCTTTCAATGCTAGAAAAGTGGCACTAGATCTGTCAGAGGAACAACATGAGGGAAATCAAAATATTCTTAAGTGAAAGTGCATTAATATGCATGTTTATTATTTTTTTTATATAAATTGTATTCTTATTTTAAAATATAACAACTAGCGTATATTTTGTGATTAACAAATCCTTGCATGTTATAGGAAGCACATAAAGATAATCTACATCAAAGAGAAGTAGAAGAAAAAATGAGAAGAGCTAAAGAAGCAAAAGAAAAAGCAGAGAAAGAAAAGCAAGAAAGGCTAGCCAAAAAGAAACAGTTAATTGATATTAGCTCAGGTATGTATCAGGCACTTATTTTAATTTTCTGCAAAAATCAGAGAATTTTATTTTTGATTAAATATGGATGATAAATATAAATAATTGATAATTGATCTGTGTGAAAATTTTTTCTGTAATTTGAATTCTCCCCCAAGTTTTGTAATTTGTATTACAAATTATTTTTCAATCTAATTTTGTTTAAGTACTTTAGCCAGCATTAATATTAAAAATTTTCGTGTAAATTTGAAACTTACATGCCTCCTTTTTCCCATTTTAGAAATAATTCCTTTTATTGAAATTTGTAACCTGCACTAAAAAAAACACCGGCAGAGCTAGCTCAAATAATTTTAATTGGTTGTGCATTCTAATTGAGCACAGTTACAAACACATAAAAATCCGTTAATCTTTATACAAATAATCAGGGATTGGCGCGGGCGGACATTGGCATGCCCTTTCTACACCGTGATGGCAGTCAGACTCTGTAAGTATCCATCCGACCAGAAGAGGGCGCTCTAGTATCATCTTTTTGCCATTCGTTACAAATTTTATTACTTCAGTGAATAGGAATGAATTTTTTTGCATAATTATTCTTCCAAATGATAGTATTATGTTCTTAGCATTCCTAACATAAAATCAATAAATAGATTATATGATCAAATATGTTTGATATGAATTTGCCTTTATGAATCAATGAAAAAAAAGAATAATTACTTAAATATATCACTAATTATTTTATATGAATGTTTTTTTATTTAGGAGAAGATCAAGAAGGTGTGATGGATAGTTTACTTGAAGCTCTGAAAACTGGTTCTGCTTTTTCACATAAACCTCGACGTAAAGCACCTGCTAGAGGTGCAGCGGGTGAGTTTTCTATATTTTAACTTTTTGAATTGCTATAGAATATCAAATTAACAATTCATTATTAAATTATTCTGTTGCGAATAATATTGTTATAATACAGTGGCAGCAGACTTGGCATGGGAGCTATATTCGATTCTCAGCATCAATAATTGTAGCTTTTTAAATTTCTGTCTCTATGTATTATTAGAAAACAATTATGTATTCTAGAAATATTAACAGCGCAGCAGTCAACGTCACTAACCACTATACCTTTTGGGCAGTAAGCAGCCCTTGTTTATCAATATATCAAAACAATATAATCTAATATAGAATTGAAACTTACATATAAATTAAGATTTTTTTTCTAAAAATATTAATGGATAAAAATTGTATTGTGTACAAAACACCTGTACAGATTCAATTTAGTAGATTCCCCAGCTTGCTCTGTATGTAATGCTACAGACATGCAGAGAGACTATTTGGTTTAATGTTTCAAATTTAGCAGCTGTTGCTACTATTAAAAATCATTATAGCTTTTATTGTATTTCTGAACTGTTTTGGATTGCCTATCTTAGACTAATGGCAGACATGCATAAGGCAAAAAAAAAAAAAAAAAAAAAAAAATTCTGAAAACCAATGTATGAATTTTAAAAATTACTTTCAAGTTTCTTTTATGGTGTTTATCAAGAGGATTTCCTAAATTTCTATACTTGTTGGTAGTGTTTGATAAGATTTTATTAAATAAAATTTATTCTTATTTAAAACAGTACTTTGTATTTAACAGAAAACATTTGAATAGTATTTATAATTAAAAGAAGAATATAAAAAAGTAAACACATATAAAGAAGAAAGCATGTGCGCCAAACTAAATAATTATTTACTATTCATAAAATCTTTATGAAGCCTTTACTTCTCAAACATTTAACATTCAAAAAAATTTTTAAGCATGTAATGAAATTTCAGATCATGGAGAAATTAATATAAATTATTGTTGTGTATATATAAATAATTTAAAATTGTGTAACTAAAGGCTTCATTTACATGCTTCAAAAAACATGCTAAGAAGGTTTTAATTTTTTTTTTATAATATACTTGTATGTTTTTCAATTTGTTTTTTTTAAATTATTTATAATCTGAATTAATTTAGTTGAATTTTAATTGTGATTGTTTAAACTGTTATGATAACTCATACATTTGATTTGTCAGATTATTAAAAATTCTTCATTACTGTATTGTGTATTTATAACATTGTTTTGTTCCTGTTAGACGACCTTGTAGAGCAACTGCAGTAATCACCAATTTTAGTTGAATTCTGACCAGTCTTTAATTAAGAGGCAGGTTTTTACAATTTATGCCTGCTGTAGTAATATGCAAGTAATATTTGCATGTGTATGAATGTTGCAGAATGTTACCTGCATGCAGTTAATTGAGATTAGTGTTGTGTATTCATTAAAATCATATTAAATAAAAATTTAATGAATATGTTTCGTGGCGTATTGCTCAAATATTTATGAAAATTATTTATTAACCCTTTTAAAATGTAGAAATAGGGATGGAATAAGAAATATTTTCTTTCTATTCTTTTTTTTTTAAATTTAAGAACATAAAAGTTAACATTTTTAAAAAAATGTTATGCCTTAATTTTTGTGGGATAGTTCAATCTTGAAAAATTTTTAATTGATTTCTCTCTTTAAAACCTGCCCATCTGAAGGATTATTTCGAAAGATTGATAAAGTATGGATATTTATGTACATAAATTTGTTTGATTGATAATTTATTCAAGTATTTAGGAACAATTAACTTGTTACTGCTTTCTTTCTTTCTTTTTTTTAAAATGCTTTATTAATTGGCATTTGATTTTCGACTCATTTGGCATTAAATTAAAACAAATTTTAGTCGTAATATTTATTTGAAAGTATGCTATTTGTAATTGATATTATTCATATTTTAAGTTAATACACTTTATTTCAAAATTCAGTATTAAATTATGTAAATAAAGAATCCCCCCCAATTATGTAGTATAATCTAATTATCTTTATTATTACTTACTCGTTTATAACTGTTTGTATGACATTTATATACCATTTACATTTGTTGCATGTTCTATTGCTTTAAGTAGTGCATGTAGAATCTTAAATATATTACTTAAGCAGTAATTTAATTGTGCATGGGAATCTTTCAGAATATTTAAGATATTAATTACAGTGTTGATTATATGAATAATTTTTTGTACTTCAAAGTTATTGAATATCATACTAAAATGAAAAAGTTTAATTGATCAAAATCTAATTTACTTATGGTGTTTCAAAACAAGGTATTAAACTAAAATTTTAAATGCATTATATCACAACAATTAGCTTAGATTTCAGAAAGTATCTTATAACTCTGTGTTTTTAATTTGAATATTGTATATTATTTATTTTTAACAACTTTTGTTTATTCCATTATTGCTATATTAAGAATAGTTATGTTTTACTTTTTCCAGTTATTGCTTTATTTTTTATCTGTTTGTAATATATTTTCATTATCTATTTTTAACATGTATTTTTCCCTGCCAAATAATTTTTTTAGAGAGAAGAGCCCAGCTAAATAGAAGTCGGTCTAGAAGCAATATATATTCCCACAGTAGAGAAAATGTAACTAATGGTGAAATTGTCCGGTGAAAGAAATCATTCTTCAAATAGGAATTAAGAACTATTAGTTGTGTAAGAGCTACAAGTTTTGAACTTTTTATCTGTGTTGGTAAAAAAGGATATCTTTGTAAATAAATTTAATGAGATGTACAGAAAGGATTTTATATGTATCTGTCCATAAACATTTGCATTGTTTACCAATCATTCAACATTTGTTTACAGAAGCTGCAAATTAATTCTAGGACATATATTGCCTTTCATTATAGAATTTTAAACAAATCTTATGCCAAGTGAATCTAATGTTTCTTTACCTCATCTTGTATTTTTCAAAAATAGTTTTCATGAAAAATGTATGGCAAGTACAAAATAATGTAACAATAATATAACATGCACTGTTTACTGTTTTACACACGAAAAATAATTATCACATTGACATATTGGCTATGATTTGTTAAAATATAATACTGGTTTCTTAAACAGACTGATATCTGCCAAACAATTTTGTATATAAAAGTCCAGTGAATGTATTAGTTGTAACCATTACTTTTTTTTCTTATCAGTTGCTTAGAGACCAGTGAGATACAAAATTCATTAGTGTTAAACTCATCATAAATCATGTTCTATGAGCAAATTGGCTTTAGTCAACTAATCAGCTCATTTTTAAATAAATGCATACATAATACATGTAAAAAAAGTTATTTTTTTAATGAAACAAAAAGAATCTGTTACTTATATACAATATTAATTTTACTTAATTTCAGCAATAAGATTTTAAGAATTAAAATATTCTAACCTACTCTGTGGCATACATTGTAGTGTCTTAACACATTCCGCGTTTCTTTTGTAGACATCTTGAAACTGCACAAATTTTCATGTATAAGTGTTTTGATATATTTCCTTTCTTGCATTTCTTTCTTGAAAACTTAAATCTGTGATATGAAGTTATGCACATGATATAAATACAAAAGAGCAAATATTTTTAATAAAAATGTGCCTATTTTTATAGATGAAAAATATAAAAGAGTATATGTGCCTATACTTTATATTTTGTGATTTTAAAAGTGCTGTTTCACATATAATTACACAAGTGTTCTTTGAAATACTCTTCCTTTTTGCAGTTTTATTTCATAACAATTTCAAAATGACAGCTGTTAATACTCAGCATATTTAGAAATGTATTGTGTGTAAGCTTTTTAATATTTCTGCACTGTTTAGCACAATTAATAGAATGCTATTGTTTTTATTGGTGTGTATTTTGTTTTCTTTTTCAACTTTTAAATGTTTTTTTTTAAACATGTTTCTGTTTTATGATTTAAAAAAATCTTATTCAATTTTAACAAAATCTATAAAATGTTAATGAATGTAAAATATCATTTGCTATGAATGAACTGTATATGTTTTCAATCATTCACGTATAAGCTTTTAATAAAAATCAATGCAATTCATTTGTAATTTTTTCATCTTCTAATGAGATTCTTTTTAACCCATGTTTAGACTTGATTTTTCATTTTAACAAAATATTGTTATGGTATATTTCCAGTTATTGATACAATCACTCTTCTGTGCATATCAGTGCCAAGTAGTGTGAACTATCCCTTTTAAATTTTAATTTATTTATCCTTCGATGAATGTAGACTTGATGATTCTAAAATTTTATCAGAAATAAATTAGAAAGGAATCTGTGTGATATAATTATTAAATGTTTATTTTGTCAATCAAGTTTTTGTTGGACATTGTTTTATTAAAAATGTTATTTTCTTGTTAAGTTGTGTTTCTTTTTTTAAACTTCAGTTGTTTTCTTTTTTTTTCTTGACTTTATTTTTCATGTACCTTACTATTTGATTTTGCTGTTAATTTATTTTTAAAAATAAATAATATTATGGACACAAAAAGAGATGCAATGAATATATTTTGTGGTAAATTGACATTATTTTTGCTTTATGTGTTTTTATTGTGTAGATAATATTTAACACTGAAATTTTGTTAAAACTATTCATTCTAAATTTTGATTAGCTTATATTTAATCCTGTCCAGTATTTATTCAACATAAGTTATATTTTCTTAAATAAAACATACATTTTCTTATTGAGTTATTTACTTTAATTTTTGATTACATTGAAATGAAGTTAATTAGTTTTTAGGTACCTTATATTATTCAGAACAACTGGTAATATCTTACATGATATTCTTCATCTTATTTTATTTTAGTTCCAAAAAAGTATAAATCTGCATTTTTCATATATGTGTTGATTAGCTCTTTATTGATCATTGTTATAATAGAATTTTTTAAGTAGTTTTTTCAATAAATTTTAATGAAAAACTTAATACTCCAATGTAATAGTTTATCAACTCATTAGTAAGTATTTAAAAATTCAAAGTTGATCAGACACCCATAATGCATCGATTTCAGAATGAACCAGTACCTTCCACACAAAGATATTTTTAGTTTTATTAATTAAAAAGAAAAAAAAATGTACATTATAATTGAGAGAATAGGTATGTACATATATTATATATACATCAATCAAGTGTTTTTAATGGTCTTAATTCATTTATACTTTTTGATTTTTAATGTTCAAAGGCATTTAGTATTTTTTGTCATTAGTGATTTCTGCATGATTTATGTAAGCTCTGAAAGTATTACTTATAGATCAATATTATTTTTAAGATTGGTGACTGTAATAAAGTTATTTAATATAATGTATTCACACACACAGAAAATAATTATAGATATGTGATATTCAAACTTTTCGGCAGTGCAACTCTATTTGAGACATTTCATATTTTAAAACCAATTTTTTTTTAAAAAAAAAGGCATTGATGCATTAATATTTGAATAAATTTATTTTTAATTTTACCATACAACTTGCAATTCCATTTAAAGTCATGACCATTAGATTGAAATTATCCCCGGATTTTGTTGAATGGGAGAAGGGATTTGTTGTATTTTAAAACTTATGGTTTCTTAAATCTCTTTGTGATTTTATTGTAAGAGATCGTTTTTGTGTGCAGTGAGTGGAGTTTTCTCAACTTGTATTTTTTATGTATCTGTCTGATTTCACATGTGAAAAGGATTTGAAGTACCTTTGCATTCAAAAATAGTTTAAAAGTGGAATCAAAATTTTAAAAAAAATTATTACAATGAATTTTATATTAAGTAAAAAAAATGTGCTCTTTGATTTTACTGGATTTTTAAAAACTTTCTATGTCTAATATCTAGTTCCTCAAAATTTTGAAATTTCCTGCAGTTGATGTTTCTTATACATTGTAAGTATGTATTCATTGATAAAATTATTTGGTTTCTGAAATGATGTAACATTTTCAGTATTATAAACAAATTTCTTTTGAAAATGGACCATTTTTACACTGCTTGAACTATTTCAATTTGATTGCTAGAGAATTTCTTTATTTTACTGTCTGAGGAAAAATATCCATATTTATGTAAGCATTACACTTGCAGGAAATCTATGAAATTTGTAGACTTGTCTTATTGGTAACACTTGTCCATATTTAGAATATTTAACAAATATATTTTGTATATTCTTGTGTGATTAAGACTTCCGGATTTTGTTAGTCATGTTATAGACAAGTAGCAACTTATTCATCTGTTAATTGCAGAAATAATTTTGATGTGATAGATTTTTTTTTATAATGCCATACTTATTATCAATATAAATACAAATATTTTAGTTATTATTTTTTTGTAATATCTTTTACTGTTTAAATGATCTCAAATTGTGTACATTTATTAATTGTATTAATAATGAAGTAGTTTTTGAGAGATTTTGTTTGCTGTTGAAATAGGTAAGTTTATGCATACTTTGTTTATGTATTACTCAATTCCATTTTATAATAAATTCATGTAGGGAGAAAGAATATATGCATGCACATATATTTAGTACTGTTTTTGGATGAATAAGGAGATAATTGGTTTTGGTGGTATCTAAGAAACTCATTTTATCATTCATTTCATTGTTGCTGAAATATATCTAAGCATCTTAATTTTTCAATTCAAAAGGACTGTCAAAGAAAAAATAATTTATATTTTTTTTAAAATTAGAAACTCTAACTTATATGCTTGTGCAGGGGTTTTTTTTTCTAATGAAAAATTGTAATTAGAATTTTGTTTTATATAGTCAACAAATCTTTGCAAATGCTGTGTTTCAAAAATACTTAAATGAAACTTTTAAAATGTAATTAAATTTGTTCTATCTAATATAGAAAAATCTTTGTTTCTGTGCTTATTATTCTTTTAAATGTTTTTAAAAACCGAATTTAATTATGATTGAAGTAAACAGATAAGTTTATTGATACATTAATATATATTAACAAAACAATTCTTTACAGTCCTTGTGCATTTGAATTTAAAAATACTTTCAACTAATGAATTTTTATCAAGCATTTTAATAACATTTTGTGATAGAAATTTGTTTTAACATCCTTTTTTTATTATTAACTGCATTAAAACAGAATTAATTGTACTTTAAATTATTTCAGCAATTGCCAAATATTTCAGTCACTAATTCCACCATTTGACTATTGTTGAATTATCATTTACTTTATGAATTCAATGGAATTTATTTGTGGAAATTATTCAGGTATGTTTTATTAAATATGGCAATGCATCTAGTCAAGAGTATTTTTTAATTCATCTAAGATATCATTTAAAATTTTGTGTGTGTGTATGAATTGCTATTTTACTGATGAACTATATTTACAAATTTGGTTATATAATACTCAAGCCCATGTATAATTGTAATAAAAAAAACATATATGCTGTTTTTTTTAAAAAAAAATAATTGAAACATTCGGTAGAAAATGTGTTTCCTTAATTGAAATTTTAATTCTTTTATGAAGAACTGATACTGGGGTAAATGAACAATAATTTATTGCATATTCTGATAAGGTGACTGATGATTATGTTTAATAATGAATAATTTTGAAAGGTGTTACTATCCTTAGATATTCCTTTAAAAAGAAATGTAGTTTGTTTGACGCTCAACAAAATGAATATATATTTAAAACTATTTTGTTATACTAAAAATTAGAAAACTCAGAAGTTGATCAGAGAAAATGTTAGATTCCAAGAGGAACTGAGGTGAATGAAAGTATTGAAGTAATCTAAATATTGATGCCGTGTTAAACATTAATTTATATTGGAATGTCAAAATTTTTCAAAGCTGTTACTACAATTTCATTTGTATTGCCATTTATTAGAAGATAAAAGAAATTCAGTGTGTAAAAAAAAAATTAATTTACGAATATTTACAGAAAAAAGAAAAACGCTCTTGAATGTTTGGTTTAATATAAGATATAAATTATTATAAAAATCTTGAATACTTGTTTCTGTATTTCAAAATTTTTGTTTTTATTTTATTCCAAGTTATTTGATGAAAATATTTTAGCAGCAATGTACAGTCAGAGTAGTAATAGTTGAGTAATTGCTTATTTTTTCTTTAAATTCATGACTAAACAGTATTTTTAGAAGTTTTTATTTTCTTTTACTATGAATGGAAATATTTTTGTTTCTTTTATTAATATTTGAATGATATAATTGTGAATGCAATCACTGTCTACTAATTGAAAAGCTAAACATTAAGTGTACTTATTGATCCGCAAAGTTCTTCTATATGATAACATGCTAAATGAATTAATTTATTTTTGCAGCATTATTCCATGTGTATTTTAAAAGTTATTGGAGAGAATTTTATTTTTATTGACCTTAGAATTTCTTATTCTTTCTGTAAATATAATAGGACTGAATCCTAAACTTTCAATCACAACATTAATAATCATCCTGCCATTTTTTTTTGCATTTGCTTTATATTGTGATAAAATGCTGATTTCCATGAGAAAAGTTATAGTTTTTGATATCGTACTGCATATGTACATGTACAATTTTGTATACTTTGAAGCTATTAGTTATTGCATTGTGAAAGTTTGACTTGCTGCATTGCAGTTGAAGGTACTTATAATAAATATCTATGTTTGTTATATTTTGAAAAAACTATCCAGGAATTTCTTAATTTATATTCATTGATAATTGCTGTAAAATTCCTATTTTTAACACCTATTAAATGTTCTAGTTATAATGTTTCTGTTTCAAAGTTCAATTTGTTGGCAAATATTTTTGAAATTATTTTGTTGATTTTTCTTAGTTTGTCACAATATTCATTAGGTTAGGCAAAAAAAAAAAAAAAAAAAATCTCATTTTTCCAAGAACGAAATCATAATTTAAAATTTCGTAATGCCTTAATAATAATAATTAATGTAAATAATAATGCCTTATTACAGAAATGTAATTATTAGTAAAATGCTTGTTGCTATATTATTTAATTTCACTGCAGAATAAACAACATATTAAAGAACATTTTTGATGATAAAACTGAATTTGTGATGATTTTGAAAGCTAATTAGGAGCATATTTACCTGATCATAAATAATAATTCTGAATTTACGAAAACTTTACATATTTATAAATGTGATCTTGACCAATGAAGCAGCTGGCTTCATGATTAACCTCTGTTTTTGTTGCAAGTCTTCTGTTATCTTTTTATTTGTAATTATTACTGGTGTATTAATTTTTCTAATTCTATTTTATACATGAAGCTACATGTGTTGATTAAATTCAGATTATTTTATATTATTATACTAGCTTAATTTAATAACTCATTAACATTTTTAAATTTTAAGACAGACTTTATTACCATGCAATTTGATATACATTGTTGATAAATAACTTTTAAACTTGGAGGAGTTCTTTTCTTATGAATTGAAGCTGCATTTACTTTTATGATTGTAATATTTTTCAGAATTCTGTCAGATTTGCTAAAGAAATTTTAGAAAATCGTCGGCTTGGTGGCTTACAGGTAGCAGGCCCATCTTGTAAGCCTCCTTGGTTGCGTGTTTGATCCTGGCTGGAGTTGATAGATTTTCTGGTTTCAAAAATCGTAGGCATGCATCTCATGTGAGTTTGTGGCACGTAAGAGATTCCTTGAGTATTTGTTTATCTCTGGTACTCTTGGCAAAATTAAATCTCAGCAATATTTAGTATCCAAAGTAGGATATTGAGCTGGCCAAATCTTAGAGGAATTGATGGCCTAGTTTTGAGAACTGGGATTTGGAGTACACTAGCAGGAAGAAGGCTGGCCTGGAAAAGGTTCTTGAGAAGGCCAAGGCCCACCCTGGGCTGTCGTGCCATGGAGGAAGACATATTTAGTATCCAACAAGAGTTTGAATTGAATAAATTTAAGCTTCAAAAATCTCTGATAGCAGAAGCCGTCACTAGATGGTGCTACTAATGAAATGGCTCCCATACTTGGGGACTTGCCATGTTTGCAAAAAGGTTTAGTTGCAAAAAATGCAACCCATAGGAGGAGGATTTTAAGAAAACCTAAAACAGTTCTTTATAAAGTTCTAAAGGACTTTTAAGTGTTTTTGGTGTGTGTTTCCAATTTTATATAATAGCTCTGTTTCAAATTAACCTTTTCTTCTCAATAAAAAACTAGGATTGTGTGAAATTTAAATAAATGTAGAATTTTTCCTAGGTTTAGTAGCAAATGCCGAATTCGAGTTAAAGTGAATGTAAACCTTTTTATTCAACATTTGCTTGTTATGTTGATCATTCTTATTCTATTACGAATTCTTTTTGTAATTCAGAACATGTGTGATGGATATATGACTATGATTAGTTTTTATATTGTCTTGTGACAGTTTTATTAATTTGCAAAAGTTCTTAATTAGGACATCTCTCATGGGCTAATATATTTGAGTACTTTGAATATTTTATTTAGTAGTTGTACTCATAAGTATTTTGTGGAATACATTAATTTTTCCGACATGTTGTAAAGAAGTTAGGTACTTTGTTAAATAAGACACAAAAATCTATAACAAGCACATCGTTATTTATTCAGTTATAAGTCAATAACATGGGATTATTTACCTTCTGGTAAATTCTTCAGAACATCACAATGACTTCCTTGCAGAAAACAACAAAATGTCTCAAATCACATCACATAGTCGAATTCTTTTGTTGTATTTTGTTCGGAATGAAACAGCAAGATGTGTGTAAGGAAGTTGAAAAGAAAAAAAAGAAAGGTTTCCTGACACGAGTCTTTTGAGCACAGAAATAGGTTACGTCCTCTCGTTTGGAACAGTGGAGACATTTTTGGTAAATTTGAAAGGCTGTACAAAAACATTCGAAATCCATAGTGCGAATAAGAAATAAAATATATATATGATTACAAGTCCGAGTTTGTTCTCAATGCATTTATTCTGCAGTTTCAATTCAACCATCAAAAATTCTTCTTTTCAGTGTGATTTTCATTCTGTGCAGCAAATATGCAACACTTTGTATTCCTATTTTACTAGTTCATATTCTTATCATAATCATTTTCATATATAAGTAAGGGTCAATGCTGTCCAGTTCTTAAATGCACGAGAGGACATTTTTAAATCGATACACAGTATCCATTTATTAAGCAAAACAAAAAAAGAACATTTTCATTTGTTAGCCACTTGAAGCAATCTATGTACACAGTGACCTTAGGTAACGCAAATAATGCTTCAGATGGTTTTTTTCTTTGTACAAAATTACAAGTAATACTTAGAGTAGTTTACACTTGTGCGAACATGCATTATACCTTAGAAAAATTGATTTATAGAAACTTCTTTACAATTCGAATAATGTGATGTAAACCCTTACTTTTTATTTTCTCTGCAACTTTACAAAAGCACTGAGGTTTTAAATTGCTAGTTTGAATCGCATTTTTTCATATATTTTGCACTGTTATTAATTTCTGCATTTTAACTCTTGATTTAATATATGAAAAAAGTTTTAATGTTCTATCTTTCTATTGATATGTTTCATTTACAGTTGAAGACTTTTGTTTTCACTTTTAGAGAGTTTGTTTCAGTAATTTAAAGTTATTTAGAATATTTCTTATTTTGTCAAACCTTTAAATAAATGTAAAATATTTTGCTATTGACTTGAATTTGTTAATAAAATCCTTGATACTTATTTATTTTTATATTTTAAGCGAATTATTATCGGCGGTTTATGCATAATTTGGTAAGAAAGACTTTTTGAAGATAACATTTTTAAAGCTAAATGAACTTGAAAGTTCTGGAATATTTTTATTTAAAAATGTGGTTCATAATATTAATTTTAAAGTAATGGTTACAGTTAATTAAAAAAAAATCTGAATTATATAATACATTAAGCTCTTGATAATGGACAGTGTATGCTCTGTTAATATATCCAATGGTATCCTAATTTTATTACTGTAGTGTTTTCTTTTTCTGAACAATTATTTTCCTTAATAGTTAATTATGTATCCTTTTCATATGTAATGATTTTTATTGTATACTGTATCAAACTGATTCAAACTAGCAATTCTTTCTAACATAAAATTTGAATATCCCGATAACTGAATTAATATTTTACTTAACATTCCTCTCTACATCACTGCGAAAGAGAAATTTTGTTTTAAAGTTAAAACATGGCTGTGGATAAGGCTTTTATTATATTCATATACCCTGTTTCAGTAAAGCACTTTCGCTTTGTTTTATTTATGTACAAAACAAACACATTGAAATATTGCTATGCTAAAGAAAGTTGCAGAGATAATGGTAGAAAATTTAATTTTTCGTCCTGAGAACGACATTGAGGGATTTTTTTAATATTGTTGCTAAAATAAAAAAAAACCCATGCAAATAAAATGAATTAAATTTTTTCCTTCCAATTTCAAATAAGTAATAGGTCGGTGAGAATTATTCTTGTTATATACCAATGTTTGAAATAGTTTGGTATGTATTTTCTGGATTAAATTTAGTTGAACATTTTTCGCAATAGCTTCAAATTTTTGGAACTATGAAATATTTATTTGATCATTTCGATTGGAATTATTTTTAGTATTGGACTAAAAAAATGGAATAGTATTGACTATTGCAACACTTTTTGTATTATAAATTAATATTTTAAGTATATATGATTAAAAATTGGCAACAAAACTTTCCTCATGTAAGAATAATTCTGAAAATGAATTATAAGATTTGTCATACTTGGACTTAAAATTTTAATATAGTACTAATGTAAGAAGGATTCAATCTTGCATGAATGAAAAGTTTTCCCAATTCAATTTTTTTTCATGTAAAAAGAAATTAAATGAAATTACTACCCGTAACGCATTTTCTTTTTTTACATGTTAATTCTTTTACCGAAGAGTATGACATTTATATCCATTCAATGAATCTTCAATTAAAGTGCACATGGTATTTCTAAATTTTAGCCAAAAATTAAAATGAAAATCATTGGTAGTTTAAGACATTAGTAGTAATAAAAGAAAGACAACAGTTATCAATAAGATACATGTATGCAATATCTTGGTTTTGAAAAATTTAGGTGGACCAATTTTGAAACTTATAAACCTTAAGAGCTCAAACATACAGTATTTATGAAATGTGTATGAATAAGAAAGGAATGTTAAATACAGAAACTAGAGAGTTACATTTTTCTTTTTGCAAAATAAAACAATGCCTTTTACTTTGGCATTGAAAATCACGAAGAGTTTTTTATAAGAATTTCTCCTTGGAATGTATATTTCTTCCAGAAAGACATTTAAGGTCTTCTAGCCACAGTAGACTAGAGTTTTCGTCAGATAGAAAGTTGAGAAGGAAATTAAAAAACAAAGATCTTTCACTGGTGGCTGTAGGTGATATTGCACCTTATTCCACATTGGCACTATTCTTAATCGTTCATTGTTTCAAAATGTGCAACGTGCACCAAAGTCTCGTGATTGCGCAATGCTTGAACGTTAGGCTGTTGATTGGACGGAGCTGGGATGAGGAGGTTGTACTTTAAACAACCTCCCCTCAGCTTGGTAAATTCTCCCACAGGCGAACAAGTGAGTGTTCCCATTCATCTGCAAAAGAAAATACTTTAGCCATATTAATAATTTAGCATCCAATATTATTAAGTTTTATAATCACTATAGCATAGCCATCACAACAATGGCTGGAAAAATATATCAAACCAGCAGATTATATTTCAATCATTAAATCTGCTGTTATAAAACACTAAGAGTTACTTAGCCAAATTAGGCTAAGCTGCGTGAAACAGTGATTTGTTTTTGTTTCTTATGCCACCTGATCTCGATTGCATTAGATCCAAGCCCACGAAATTCATCATGGCAAGAGGCTAGGTGTCAGCCGTAGCCTTAAGCACCATGCAGGTGATAGTACGATTTAGCTCGGTTTCACCCAACACTTGGGGGGTCAGTTGCTCCCTCCAACTTCATGAGAGGACTTGCAGCTCGACTATTTAGAGTACCCTTATGCCGCAAAGGCACTATAAATTTACAAATATCCATGCCTTCTTCCGGATGACAATTGTTTAAAAAATGCTAGAATTTTGAAAATTGATTTTAAATCAAAGGTAATAGGATGAAGTCAGATTAGGTTCAAAATGCTTCAATAAAATTTCAAGAATTTACCATAGCTTTATAGACAAAAGCAATTCGACGAAGAATAAATGTACATGTTATGATTCTTACCTCCTTCCCCCTCTGGAAAGACTCTAGCGATCTATCTCTATTTCCAATTCTTTTTATTCTGGGTGTGTGTTTCCCTTTCATTTTTTGCATTTAAAGAGCTTAATCCGTACCCCAAATATCCGTTCCTTTCATAAATGAACGAGTATTTGGTGCGGCTTATCTAAATACGGTTATTTATTAAATTAATAACAATTTGAATTGAGAAAACAAGTTGTCATCATTGTTTGATAAATATCGAATATGAAATCAGATGCTATTTAGCACAACACGCCTAAAAACAAAATCCTCAGAACTAGAAATTTTCAACAAATACTGACTTTGCTCACCTTCAGACCCTGTACTGAGAACCAGGCTCTATCCTGTGGAATGTGACAGCCGTAGGATCGTCTGCCAGATCTGTGAACAGATCCGTGACATGCACGCTCATTCCATAATACCCTGTGACCGATCCTTTTTCCATGAGCTCTCTCCTTTCTTCCGGTGTCCACTGTTGCCGACCTCTGAACCCTTTTCTGACCATCTCTGCTTCTCTCGCCCACGCATCGTCCACAGCCTTGCGCTTAGCATGCCGCACCAGGCGTTTCTTCTCGTCACTTGGACTGCCTGAAACAGGTACATATATTCTAAAGTCTGATCGTCTTATCCCTTGCATACTCCCCTGCGCCTTCTAGCGCATGTCAGATTTCTGGGGATACTGACCTTGACATTACGACGCACATTTCATTTTTTCTGTTTGAACACGACAAAGGTATTCGTGTTTCGTTTCGCTTTCGAAAGTTTTTGCTTATTTTTACTTTTTCTTGCCAATATGGCATCGTCGTTGGAGTTCAACGAAAGTCACACTGATTGAGAGTATTTGTCAGAAAGCGATGAATGCGGCAGTGACTCTGATACAGATTTATTTCTTTGTGATGAAGAAATAGGACAAAAATGACAATGCACTTATGTAACCCATGTGAAAAAGCTTTTTGTTCTAAGGAACATTTCGAGCCATTTCACAAAGATTTGTAATTTGAAAATTGTATAATTTTCCAATTCAATTCTTTTTAACCCAGACATTTTGTATAACTAAACTTTTGTAATTTTATGCAATTCCAATAAGAAAAAATCTTCCTTATAATGCTTCCTGTGCTGGTTGCACACCTAAATAAGCCATGTATCCGCATGAGGTTACAATAGGATTTTAGTTCATACATAGCATATATCAAGAAGTGGTTATATGGTACTCAAGGGGTTAAACCAGCGTTTCTCAAACTGTGGGGCGCGCCCTAAGGGGGCGTGATAACCCTACAAGGGGGGCGAGAGTATTCAAAAGTCGAAAACAAAAGATAATTTAAAAGAATTGTTAATTTACTGAAAGTAAACAATTAAAATACGTTCTGAGTTAATAAAATACACTTATAACTGTATCAGTACTGCTCAAAGTATTTGATAACTAATTTAACAATTTTAAGTTAAGAGCAAATTTAATAAATACTAGTGATTTTTTTTTTCATGGGCTTGTCATATATAAAACTGTACACAAAATGTAACGTGTATCTTTATAATTTATACCAGTGGCGTAACGTACACTCCCGGAATCCCCTAATTGCGGGGGAGGCAGTGATTCTGAAAGGCCCGAAGCCTGACTGACGTCCGGTACGCATTTGAGCTTAAGTCTCAAATCCTGATTTTGTAGGGGGAAGGGGCCAATATTCTCTGTTACTTCACTGATTTGTTCTATTTATAATTATTCCCTAAACTACCAATTAAAAATTACGCGATTCGCTAACCAATGCCACCATTTTCCACATAAGTTCGCATATGTGGTGTATTGGGGGGAAGGGAAGAAAAGGAATAAAAATAAGCAAATTTTCTGAAATAAGTCAATCCTTCGCAAACAATGTCACGGTCATTTTATTCAATTCCAAAACCTTCGAAATAATTTCATGGATAGCAGTGCACAGAAAAGATCGCACTTCGAAAAGACGTATATATACGTCCGGGGTAATTAACACACTAGCTTAAAGAGGCGCTTATATACGCAAGGAGCACTTAAGAGGTTAAAGTCACACTGTAGCTTTAGTGTTAAAGTATATTATTATTAAATTCAACACATTGTTATTATACGAAGGGGGGCACGATGAAAATTAAGATTGAATAGTGGGTCGCGAATGTTGAAAGTTTGAAAAGCACTGAGTTAAACTTAGAATCTCTCTTCGTGAGTTTCTCTTCAATTATTAAATATTTTATAGGGAAGTTACTTTGGGTCATGTAATCTTTTTTTCTGCTCGAAATCGCCAAATAAATGAGATGGCGACTTTAATCTTATTGAACAAAAGTGGTTAAAAGACTTTATAAAATCATTGTTTATTTACGTCACACTAGACACAATGCTAGGCCTGTAGGTAAACTAACTTCGTACATTTGAACAACAGTCTGATAACGAGGTTGATATCTAAACTGGCACCTCATTCTTTACATCGATGCTGCATCAACATAAAGGCTTTGATCAGAGAAAAGTATTGTCATGCGTGAACCCCACTATATTGGCAACGTAACGGGGAATATTACAGTCTCCCTGCAAAGTCAAGATTTAGGTCCCAACCCGATTTTACAAAGGATTGCAAAACCATAACATAACATAGGCTTTGGGAGCCCTAGAACCCTGCTTCCCCGCCATGTGGAGGTTACGTTACGCCACTGCCCACTGTGTGATTGATGATGAGATCCAAATTCGCGACTGGTCAGTTGCCTTTACGTTTCTCTGACTTTAAAGTGCTCATTTTGATTCCCTAAATATTTAAACAC
The DNA here is from genome assembly GCA_019973935.1 of Trichonephila clavipes. Lineage (NCBI taxonomy): Eukaryota > Metazoa > Arthropoda > Arachnida > Araneae > Nephilidae > Trichonephila > Trichonephila clavipes. The sequence goes on along the minus strand of BMAU01017210.1, from coordinate 924,192 downwards.
ATCGATCTCTGTTGTAAATCATTATGGTGATCATTGTTATAACCGTTATCGTATTCTTTAAGCAAATGTAAAGTAATTGACATTCTACTTCTGAAATATTTACCAAAAGTTATATGACACAAATTTCGTACTGAACTGAACTCAGTGGCGCCACAGTCCATGAGGGCCAAGGCCTACTGTGCCTATCTCAGTTTACGTGATATCAGGCGCCGGGGTGCATGTGCAGATGTTTCAGTCAAGTGGTAAGTCTGATCTAGTGTTCCGTTCTCAAGCAAGCTTGGTACTCATTTATCGACTCACTGAAGAGATAAAGGGCTGAGTCAACCTTGCCCAGCCCGGGATTTGAACCACGGATTTATGGCGTGGAAGCGCGATACACTACCACTCAGCCACTGGGCTTCAAATTTCGTTCTAGGAATAATTTCTAAGACTGTATTAAAAAGGAAATCAAGTCTTTTTTTTACTTCTAATTTACATTAATGGGAGAAACGTATGTCACGTCATAGTCGGACGATAACTGAAGTCATGTGTTTCCAGCCAATCAGTTCAAGCGCTTTGTTGTTGCTACTTTTAGCTTTTACCAGAAACTTTCTTTTAAAAAGTACATATTTTTCAACAATAACAATATAAGATTTTTTTTAAAAAAAATTGAGAACTCTTTTGAGGAATCTTAATGCTTGAATATCTTTATCTAAGTATCAGATTTGAAATTTTATCTAAATTTTACTAATAGAATATAAATACAAATGTAATGTCAATTTTGAATTCAATGGAGATTACATTTATAATGTTTCCATCATGAAGTTAGTACATTATCGAGTTTTTCTTAGATATCATCCGTGATTAAGTCTTTAAGTTTTGCTATTAAATCCTTCCATATAAAAACAATTTATTCTTACCTCCATATCTGATATTTAGCAGCAAAGCTGGACTCCTTAGCCGGAGATCCACATGCGTGTCTCCAGCATGCATGGTGACGTTGAACATTGTACCCAGTCTCTGAAGCTGATCCCAGTCCTCTTGGACTCTTTTCTGGTCCGTTTGGACCAAGTAGAAGGAATCTTGACCATTGAGTGAGAATCGCACGTCCACGAAAGCAGTGTCATTGAGAACTTCAGTCATGACGTCACGTAAGATCGGGCTTGCGTCACTAAGAACGTGAATGTAAGCTCGGCCTTGACTGGTGGACATGAGAAGACCGTCTCCCAAAACTGATGGCAGATTGGCGAATTGTGCTTGCAATTCAGGCTGATATCTGTCGAGAAAATGTGTTTTTAAACATTATTACATAAAATGTATGAGAAAGCACAGTTTTACTATGAGAAATGATTTCTTAGCTTGCTGGAAAAATATGTATGCTTCGTATTATGCTAGAAAAGTCATTAGAAAATGATACCATGTTGGATCATTTCGATTGTACTTTTTTGGGGTAGATTTGTTGTGATCCATAAGCTATTTTAACTTTTATTTCCCTTGGTGAACTCTCGCCATCTAGGGCTTCGAGTGTTTCTTCAGGTCTTAATAAAAGGCTTCCAAACTTCATGAAATTTCCCAAATCATTTTCTTTGAGTTTTGAGCTCTTTTTTTCCCCTTCTAAATCAGTGGTTCTTAAGCTGTGGTCCACGGACCCCTGGGAGTCCGCAGCGCCTTTTTAGGGGCCTCACGAAGGTCTCTCATTCAATGTTAAGATTTCCGAAAAACCTCATGCAAAACCGGAACGATGCAGCATTCTAGACTAGATCCATGTATTTCGATCGAGAATATTAATTAGGTTTTATTGTTTGCAACTATATACTACAACGTAATATTTTCAAAAAAATATTGTAGAAACACGAATGAAAAGTTTAGGAACTTAATTTATAGTCTTAGTATTATTAAGGAACTTTTAAATAACTCAGCCATGTGTTGGAGAGTCAGGGAGGGATGTTTAAAATCTTGGGGGTTCACTACGTCAGGCTGATACATAAGGGGAAGGGGCTCGATGATCGAAAGTTTAAGAATCGCAGTTCTAAATTAAAAAGATAGCGTTAACTAGTATATTTAAAAGTACTAATTTGCTTGACTAACAAGAATTTGTTTTCTCATAAATTTATTTTGCTTCTTTGATATAAATAACCGTAAAATCCGGAGTTTGGCGCGCACCTATACTTTCAAGCTGCATTTTTTGATTTTTAGCTATATTCGCCGTATAACAGGCACCCCCTTTTTACAAATAATTTAGAAATGTACATGTGCTCTTACGTTTTGAAGTCATTTGTTCAAGGTATTATCCTAAAAGCATTAAAAAAAACAGTTTACTAATAGAACTACAAAGATTTAAGTTCATAAAGAATATCGTTTCTTTTAAATAAACATATTTTGATATATGTAGAAGTAAAAATTTTTATACTCATCTTTTTCTTTTACTTTTAAAGGTCTAATTTTCATATCCCGGGTATAACACGCACCCTCAAATTTGATATTATTTTTTGCGTTCAAAGTGCATGTTATATGCCGTATTTTACGGTATATCGTTTCGATGTAGCAGGAAATCTATTTTTTACTGTGAGAAAATGAAACAAGTAATATATTAAAAAAAAGGTGCATCAGTGTGAACACGCGTTGAAAGTTAATTTCTTTGGCTTACATGTATTGAATTGTATAATAAAGTTTTTATTTTGAAGTAATCTTATATATAATTAACAAATTTATTATTATCATCATTATTTCAAACTGTATTTAAAAAAAGTAATTAGGATGGAAAAGGTATAAGTATAGACAAAATTTTCATTTTCAATACATACACTGCTGGACAATTGCTAAGGACGGATCACAAATTGCTATGTAGCATAACATTAAGCGAGACATGAGGCCTAGTAGGATAAAATATAGTTGCCACACTGTTCAGACATTAGAATAAAGAATATTTATTGTTCTGGAAAGTACAAAAGCTGTGAAACATCTGAAAGAAAAAAAAATGTTCATTTGATCTGCGTACGGAGAAATGGAACAATGCATCTAAAAGTCAGCAGGCACCTTAAAGAAAGGTATCAGTACGGGATATGTCCACCGTGGAGTGTGATGCAGCATTCCACACGTCGTACCATACTTTGCACAACATTATCCAGCAGCTGTTGAGGCAATTTATCCCATTCCTCTGTGAGTGCACGGATGAGGGTGTTCTTGTTTGTCAGAGGATAGTTTCGACCAGCAACTTGACTCCCCAAAGCATCACGCACATTTTCAATGGGGTTTAGATCTGGAGAACGCGCTGGCCATACGAGACGTTGAATACCCTCGCTGTCTAGACAATCCTGAACAGCGAGTGTTCGATGACATGTTGCGTTGTCGTCCATAAAAACAAATTTATCACCGACAGCACCACGGAAAAGACGAACATGAGGAAGTAGAACTTCATCAATGTATCGTTGGCCCGTCATAGTCCCATTCGCAACCACATGTAGGCGCGTGCAGCCATTGATCATGATGCCGGACCACACCATGATACTGCATGTCGGATATCGGTCCTTTTCCTGGATATTTTCTGGACGATAAGCAGTACCACTCTCGCGCCAGATCAGTTGGCGTCTACAATCCGATGACAGACTGAACCTACTCTCATCTGAGAATAGTACGCATGCCCAGTCCTGTTCAGTCCAATTGTGATGCTCACGACACCATTGCAAACGGGCAGTACGGTGCTGTCTGGTCAATGGGACACACACAACAGGTCTGCGTGCGTATAGTCCTCCTCCCCTCAAACGTCTGGCAACAGTTTCTCGGGAGATCTGCTTTCCTGAGGCAGCAAGAAACTGATTTACCACCTGCTGAGCTGTGGTGCGTCTGCTCCTTTTTTGCTGATAGGACGATATATCTGTCTTCTGCAGGCGTCGTACTTCTAACACGACCTCCCCGTGCCGTCTACTACACATTCCAGTAGTTTTAAATGACTTCCACAACCGTGAAACAACGCTGTGAGCGATGTCGAACTCCCTGGCAACATCTGTTATTTTTCGCCCTTCTTCGATCTTTCCAATAATTGGGCCACGCATAAAATCATCTATGTGATGTCGGGAAGACATGCCAAAAATTTTAAGTTCGTCTATTAAATCTTTCCTGTAAAACTTTGACTTGAAACAACAACTGTCCACACGCGTCAAAACCTTTAAAGCTCTTATGAACGCTATCACGTGATGAACAGACGTGGAAAAAAAATTTGCATACTCATACTTCTTACTAATATCCCGCACTTATTTTAATTTTCCACATTTTGCTTCCTTTCATTTTGTGGTTGCTATGGGTGATAGTGTTATCCGTCCTTAGCAATTGTCCAGCAGTGTAATACTAAATAAAATTTTATTGTATGTATTTTGAGAAAAGTATCATCATTATTAGTCTATTTCCATTATGCTTATGGGTGCTTCAGTACATACTTTTGTTATCAAAGGCTTGTGGTAACTAAAGTAAGAAATGTAGGTTTTTTGCACTCAATATCGCTTAAGTATCTCGCAAAGACTACATCAATCGTAGTATTTGATTTTGTCGTTGATATTATTCTGTTGTTTTGTAGAGATAAGGTGAAATTGACTTTTAAAAATTCAATCAATTGTAGAGATTTGTCTAAAGCAAAATTGACATTAAAATCTCCACTTAAAATCATAGGTATTTTATCATAATTTTTATTAATTAAAGCAGAGCCTCTTGATGTGTATGGTAATAATGATCGAGACGAAGGAACTCGATAGTCATCCAACTTTTTGTTTGGAGTAATATATACTGCTATACAATTATAATTTTTTGTCCATTTCGATTGAAAATTTAGTAAACACAATCTTTTATTGCCAAACTATTGGAAGAAATGTTGTGTTGCCACTAAATTTTAAAACAATAGATTGTTTGTATTATTTCCTTAAAAGAATTTTTAAACTGTATATCCAACAAACTCTTCTTAAACTAATTTTTGACAGATTTTGAACCATTTAAATGCCTACTTCGGGTAGATTAAAGACTCACTTCCGATTTTTTTTAATTCATAAAATTGATTATAATTTGACTTCAAGGTAACGTAAAAACAAAACAAAGTATGTATCGCAAAGCTAAAAGAGGAAAGGCTTGTTAAAGCTGCTGTTGAATGAGGAGAGGGGGTGCTAGCTCAGGGCTAATAGACGAAAAACACAAAAGAAATTTTAAAAGCCGTAATTTTTAATCTATTTTTTCAATCTTTGAACAGATTACGGATAATACTATTCTACATATGGAAAAAAAGCTTCGTTAGATTATTTTTAAAAATAATGAAGCTATTAAATATTAAATTAAAATTTTGAGTATTTTTTTGAAAAAATCGCAAAAAAAAAAAAAAGATTTCGTCATTTTTTTTTTATGACTGATTCTAAAAGAGAAAATCATGAACTTGCTTAGATAAAATATCAATTCATTAACTCGAAAGGAAACTTAAAGGGAATGATATAGAAGCCATTTTTATAAAAGCGTATCAAATTTGACTCATTTAAAAAAAAAAAAATCTGAAAAAATAGAAAATATCACTATTTTATTAAAAAATATATACCATATCATGGCGAAAAAATGATCTTTCCGATTCTGTAATTATTTTTTGTCTGAGATAGATAGTATGAATTAGATGGTGTTTTTAAAACGAGGGGAAAATTCGGAAATTCATTCATTTCTACATTTACGTTCATCGCTAACCGTGACTGGTAACGCGTAACAGAAATTTCTCCCTACCGTGCCATAAGAAGTTAACTTCACACAAAAATTTTAAGTCAATTCCCACCTAGATCAACAAAGAAAAATTTTATTTTAGCTACTTTTTATTAAATAGTTACAATCAATATAAATATGTATATACATATAGAACAGAATCACAACGTTAAGTGGTAATTAATTTATATTAATTGTCATTAAAGTATCGTATTGTCATCTAAAACAATCCTGTATATAAAATTTCAGTTCAACTGAATGCTTTGAAACGTGAGAAAAAAACCTTTTCAAGTTTTGACACAAGTCGCCAAAAAATGATGCCAAAGAGGCTGTATTTGGAATTCTTTAAACAATTAGTTTTAATCAATTAATTTTTATTAATTATTATATTATTGTATTTTTATCCAAAATAATCCTGTATATAAAATTTCAGCTCAATTGAGTGCTTTAAAATGTATTTTATTAACGATTGAAAATTCCACTAAAATAAATAAATAAATATACAGAGATTGTGAGCTATAATAGTAGGAACTGAAAAAATATATCTGTAGCATAATCAGACGTTATTAATACATGGGATCAATTAAGTTGTTCATGAGTGAGTGAATATTAACGTCGCACTGTTCAGCTACACGAGGGCTTTTGGCGACGGACCACGTAATTTTGAACCATAGTCAAGTGACGTAGACGACACCTGAGCTGGCACCCACTTCTCCTAACTACCACACCAACGGGAGGACGTTTCAGCTCTCGACGGATTTAACGCGCATCGCTGCCTTGCACGGCGGGTCTTTAGTGGTACTGAGCTCGAACTCGTGACAAGGCCAGCCACGATCCGATATCTTGACCACTCGGCTATCGCGGCCACTAAGTTGTTCCTGAGGAATGGCTCATAATATTTTTATATTCAAAACAGAGAAGAAAAATCTGTTGCCATTCCAGAAAAATAAATGTCAAAAACATGAAGGTAATTGTATAAACAGAGATGCAGCATAACAAGTCCTGGAGATAGATTATGTAATATTTTATTTTTATTTTTAGAGGAATATTTGTGGCATTATTGAAATAAAATAAATGAATAAATATATATATAAAATATCACTGTTCTAAAATTCTCGCTCCCGAATATAGAAAATACGTATTTTTGTTTTGAGCCTTTATTTATTCGGATAAATGACAATCCTAGGAAATAAGGAAACTTAACACTCTACCATATTTATTCTATTATTTAAATTTTCAAACATAGTTTGTAGCAAAACACAAATTTAAAAAATAAATGTTCTAAACTTGCTTTTGTTGCAAATAGTTGTGTATCTGTTTATATTTATAGGTAAAAAATAAAAAGAATTATTTTTCAAAATATATTCGCAATGAGTGTAAGCTAAAATAAATTCTATGCATTGTTTTCAAAAAAAATATTAAGCATATTTCAAAAGAAAAAAGAAGTGGGGTTCATTAATGAAAACTTGTTTCGACAGATATCACACAAAGAAAAATTTAGACAAAAAGTGAATTAAAAATTTAGTTCGTCTCAACATCAAGGTTTAATGAGATTTTTGGCATCCAGCCAGTGAGTCGGCTGTAATTATATTTGGAGAGTATAGATCAAGAATTAGAGAAACGAACTGATGCAGCATAGACAGTTTATTACCATAAGAGATCGGAAATATAAAATTTTTGCCTTATTCTCTTTTGTTGATCACAGACAAAACAAAATCAGTGTGTAATTCAAGTATTATATTTTTTGTTTAATATATGTATAATTGAATTTTTTTTTATAATCGTGAAAAAGAAGTCATTATTAAATTCACGAGTAATATTCGTTTCATCTTGGGTGAAATTTATTTTTGTGAGCTTCTTACTAGAAACAGAACGACATTTAGATAATCCGGTGAACTGATGTGTGTTTTCTTTTGACGAGTTCTACCAATTGGCAAACATTGTGCTTACAATAACAAAATCTATAAAATATTCTAAGATATATTTTGCTACATCTCTTGCTATATTTGCTACATATTTTGTTAGGATCTTTTTGTATATAATATTTTTGTATTGTATTTTTACTGGAATCTCAAAGGTGGTGTGAGGATATTTTTATCTGGTTGCAGTTGGATAAATGAAGAAATCTTTTTATTTCAGTTCCATATTTTATTGACGAATACGCACAAGAAAAATACAACACATACCCAGAGAGACAACAATGGACAAAAGCGTTCTTCGCCCTCATTCCAGAGATCTCATCTGCGATACCTTTTCCTACTGAAAGCTTCTCGAATCTTCGTTAATCAAAGGATTTCCGAGATTTTATACGATGAATTATCAAGTTTGATGGCTGATCATGGAATGTGTCAACGTGGCAGTTTTTTAGGAGATAAAGCTGTGGTTAAAATGGTATTTCCCGTCAGGCAGGTAAGGGGAAAAAATAATGATCAAGCAGTGTTTTGAAGGGTTCAAGACCTTAATAAATTAAAGAAAATCTCGTAAGAAAGTCTAAATGGAGAATTATATATATATATATATATATATATATATATATATATATATATATATATATATATATATATATATATATATATATATGTACAATAATAGATATAGTGGCTACGTTTGGTGATCCTGGAATACATCTCTCGATTGATGTGCCACCAAAAAGACTTTCAAGTTTTCTGGATTGTAAAGTTAGATGTTTAATGTGCCATAGTTTCATTTTCTAATGCATTTTCCATTTTAATATTAAATGTGTTAGAAATTTTCCTAGCAAATACTTTGTATTTAAATTCTTTTCAACACAAAACCAGATACTGCGCTTAGTAATTAAATTTTACAAAATCATAAACTCTGACAGAAAGATGATATAAATCTAATCGATACAAGATGTATCATCAAAAGCAAAAAGCACGTTTTAAAAGCAGAACCTATGGAGATTTTGTAGTTGCGTAAGTATTTCTGCACCTTCCATTGTTATGCGTATAAAACTGGGCGTAGATGAATGAGCCAGAATAACTTGATACGAAGTTGGTGGGTCACGATGAAATTGTGTTTGTTTTTTGAAATCATTTCATATCGGTGTATTTGATCAAAAATCGTTTCGTTATCGATTTGTTGTTGTACAGCTCAGTTCAACGACTGAGATGGATTTTATTGCATTGATTAGTAGTTTTGAGATTGCCATCATGTTCTTTAGTTTACAAAAATTTTAATTATAGAACAATTACTATTATGAATAAAAACACAGTTAACGCAGAATATACAGCGGGTGCTACGTGGTACCTCTATTAATCAAGGTAGCTTTCTCTGTTAAAATCTTTTAATTATAAAACTTTTCTTCTCATACAGAAGCGTTACCGATTACTTTAATTCTTTATGTCGGGTGAGAGTACCTGTTTATTAACGTCGTACTATATAGCAACACGAGGACTATTGATGACTGATCTCGTAATTTTGAACCTCGGTCAAGTGGCAAGGATGGCACCTGGCGTTTCCCACTCCAAATTAGTCCACCATGTCAACTGGAAGACTGAGCCAAGATAGATTTAACGTGCATCGGCCCCTCTATACATGAGTGTCGAACTCATGACACGCCAATCACGGACTCGTGGCCATGACCACCAGGCTACCATGGCCTAGTGGTCATCTTTCGTATTGGATGTAATTTCAAGATAAAATAGACACCATATCGTCGGCCTAATTATCAGAATGCGTAACTCCTTCTGGGGTGCTAATTTGATATAGGAGTGTGCTACGCGCCAAGTTGTTGTTTATGTTCGCTAAGATGGGCGAAAACATTACAATATGGTTATCTTGATATTTTTATCGTGTGGTTATGTGGTTGCCATGGAGATAACGCATATGTTTGGCGCGAATAAGGAATTGTGCCAAACAGCACTTGGCGCTGATCACCCCTATATCAAATTTAGTTCCATTGTGGAGTTACGCGTTCTGATAATTATGCCAACGATATTAAAAATTAAAATACACACATTATATGTATTAATTCCTCTCGCTAATAGAAACTATTATAAAGGAAATATTATATTGAAAGGAAATATGATTTATAAAACTTTTTTTACACATAGGAGCGGAAAATGACCGGTATTATAAAATTTTGAAGTGGTATAGTTTTATGGACTTTATAAGAACTGAATAATATATGGACAGAGAAAATTAATAACAGCATAAGTTCAGTCAAAACTCATATTACGTCACGTTAATATTAAAAGTTACTTTTCACTCAACAGTATAGAATCATATATAAGCTTTTACCTAAGAAAATTGTTCTAAAATTTAGACTAACTATAAGCAAAATTTGGAATTGTGTGGACTTATCGATCTAAAAGTGCAATCATGGCGTTTTGTGTAAGAAAGAAAGCGACTGCCAACGTCCCATCACTTCTTGAATTATTGAATACGGAGTGGAGCGAAATCTCGGCCGGACAAGAGGGGAAAAAAATGTGGTGACCCGGAAATGTCGACAAGAGGAAAAGAGGATCCAAGATTAATGTGTCCCATCTGAAAAGAAGTAAGAGCACTCACTTGGCGGTGGAGAGAGGGGCGGCACTAAGCCCAGCAAAGTGCTTGGTAACGACTTCCGCTGTGCAGCTAAGTCCAGAAATGACCGGAAGACTCTGTCTCATGGTCGCCCGACTTGGCATGGCGTTCCTCAAGGAGAAAGGACTGCGGAGGTAGTAGTCCATGTTGTAACCGAAAGACGAGAGCCATTTAGGTAAGCCTGGGGAAGAAAAAAGAAAAATGGTTAAAAAAAAATGTTTTTTGAGTGCATTCAGTAATTGAATTCATTTAATTATTATTACAGTAATTATACTGATGCTTAAGAAGGATTGTATTCTATTCGTCATTTTGAGTTCTTGAATGTAATGTTATTATGGAAATTCAATTTTCTTCACAAATCTGAATTAATATACTATTTAAATCAGCGTTTCTCAAACTGTGGGGCGCCCCCTAGGAGGCGTGATAATAATTTTCTATATGCTCGCGCCCCCTTATAGGGATAAGGGGCGCGAGCATATAGAAAATAAAAGATTATTTAAAAGTTATCAATTTACTAATCGAAAGCAAAACAAAATATATTCTGGCATAATAGAAAAAAGATACACATTTACTCTGATATACTATACTTATATGAGTAAATGTATCAGTTGAGCACAATGTATTTGATACTAAGTATCAATAATAAGTTAAGAACAAGTTAAATAATTTCTATTTATTTTTTTTCCATGGGCTTATTAAAAAAAATTGGATACAAAATTTAATACTTGTTGATTAGTACAGTTTATAATCAAGGCCTATTGTAATCTTAGCGTCAAAGTATTATACATTATTACTGCATCAATACATTGTTATTGTATGGGGGTGTGTGCATGATGAAAATTATGAATGACAATTGGATCGCGAATATCGAAAGTTTGAGAAGCACTGATTTAAATGCAATTTACTACAGATCCGGACTTCAAATTCCGGATGTGGTATCGGTAGCAGAGTGGTCAAGGTATCGGATCGTGGCTGACTTTGTCACGAGTTCGAGCCCAGTACCACTAAAGACCCGCCGCGAAGAGAAGCGATGCGCGTTAAATCTGTCGATAGCTCAAAGTCCTCCCGTTGGTGTGGTGTAGTAGTTAGTAGAGGGGGCGCAAGCTCACGTGTCATCTACGAAACTTGATCATGGTTCAAAATTACGTGGTCCGTCACCAAAAGCCCTCGTGTAGCTGAATAGTGCGACGTTCATATTCACTCACTCACTCAAATCCCGGATTGGGCAAGGTCGACTCATCCCTTCAGCGGATCGATAAATAAATACCAAGGTAGCCTGGGAACAAAACGCTAGGGGTTTCACGTCAGTCTGACCACTTGACCGGAATATTTGCTCATGTATCTCAGTGCCAAAGGTCATGAAAACTGAGATGGGCCCAGGAGGCCTTGACCTTCATGCGCTGTCACGCCACTGAGTTTAGTTTAGTTTGGAACCTCTGGCGTGTTTCTGCGTTCAGCAGTTAGTGAGAAGATAGCCTTACATCAGTGCTACTCAAATGTTCATTATTTGCGACCCAATTTTTAGTCAAAGTTTTCATCGCGCCCACTTCATACAACAACTATGTATCGAATGAAAAAAAGGCACTTCGACGTTAAAACTACAATGTGACTTTAATTATAAACTGCTGAAATGATCAAGATAAGTATTAAATTTTGTATATGATTTTGCATATCACAAGCCTATGGAAGTAAATAGTAATTACTAAAGTTGTTTTTAACTTAGTAATGATAAATTAATTATCAAATACTTATTGCCGGGTTGATACATTTATAAGTACAGTGGGTGATCGGTTAACGAACATAATCCGTTCCAAGACTATGTTCGCTATCCGAATTGTTCGTTAACCGATCATCGATTCACCATAGACTTCTATGTGAAATCGATTAATTCGTTCTGGAGACCTTAAAAATTAAATTTTAAAAAATGTATAATTTCTTAGTAAGTTTTTTAAAAAATAATACATACATGTAGTCTTGCATATTAATCAGTTCTTTTCATTTTTTGCTCATGGGGCGTTGAAGAACATGTCCAATGTCGATTGCTTTTCTCTCTTTTTCAGGATTTTCCGGAAGTAATTAATAGCATTGTCGTTGTAAAGATCCCCAGCCCTACTGACATCAGCTTGGTTTGGGTGCCATTCTAAGACCATTGCTCTGACAGCATCCCACTTTTTAAAAACATTTTTAATGGCAGATGTCGGCATTGGTCCTCTTTCGTCTTCTTCTTGTTCAGAAGGAGACACATTTCGTTGTGTTTCTTGGTGTTCATTCAAAATTTATTGGAGTTCTATCGTCAGTTCATCTTCATGCCCCATTATTAGCTCTTCTATGTCAACCTCGTTCACCTCCAATTCCAGATCTCTAGCAGTTGTCAAAATTTCATCCATAATTTAAGGGGTGTCTCCCTGATCACCTCCGAATATGTGTTTGTTGTCCAAACACAAAAAAATCTTTCTTGAAAATGTTCGCTATCCGAACACAAAAACCTTTCGTGAAAGTGTTCGTCAACCGATTTGTTCGTTAACCGACCTGTTCGTTAACCGATCACCCATTGTATCTTATATCAGTGTGAATATGTATTTTATTTTTTATTATGTCAGAATTTATTTACTTTTTTGCTTCCTTTCAGTAAACTGATACTTATTTTAAATCTTTTAAGTTTGATTTTTCACAGGTTGAGAAACGCTGCTTTGCATAGATAGATACGTGTGTTTATCCTCATATTTTAATAGTGCAGATATTACTCTCAATTTGAAAGACGCACATGTAATTTTTGCAGCCTGGCACCGATCCATAAACCGGGAAAAAATTTTCACGAACCTATGTTGGTCCACAAACCGGTGGCTGAGAAACACAGCACTAAAGAACTTCACCAAGGTTTAATGATGTTGAGATTGAGGAGACTACGTGGATCTCTCTCTCTCTCTTCCACTTCTTCAACATGGATTCCAGTCTTAATATATTTGAAATTAAGTAATTCTTTAAAAAAAAACCCTCTGAAGATAGTTTACGTTTTGGAGAAATATGGTAACAGGGAACTCTCTATATATGGAAGTAAAATGTCAATTTTGTCATAAAAAAATTCAGCTAAAATTAGTGGATATTTTTTATATTATGAACACACAGGTAAAAAGTTTAAATTTATTCTTTCATTATTATGCAACGGCAGTTCAAAATTCATTCCTTGCAAAATATGTTATAGTATTGAGTATAAGCAGTGGCGCACACAAGGAGGGGGGCGATTTTTTCCGATTGATTGTAGTTGTAAGTTTATAGTACGCAAAATTTAATTAAATATTTGTTATTAATGATTAATTTTATTAATTAATGCTAATTATTTATTCAATAATTACTTTTTTACTGTGTTTTGTTCCCGAATATCGACAAAATCAATAGGAGCATGATACAAGAATGGTGAACTTTCGACCCCGGACCCCCCTGAAAAATTCATGTGTGCGCTACTGAGAATAAGTAATAAAAAAACAATATTTTTCATACAATATTCACACTTTTTTAATATGCATGGTGGTCTCTCTCCATTTATAATTAATATATAATCTTTGTGATTCACGTTCAATATTACAAATATATAAAAGAGTTTTAAGAGTGAAAGATTTTTGAAAATCCACAATTGTAGAATTATAAATTCGCTACAGTAACAGTCTACATCAATGAATAATTTGTTGCATAAGAAATTGGAAACTATCTAGTACTTTTGTTTTGAACGTTTTAGAAACATTTTTTTTACATATAATTTATATACTTTTTAAAGGTTATTTTACCTTCGGGGGCAAGAATATTAATTAATTATTAGGGAAAAAATCATGATAAAAAAACTTACCCATCATGAGATCTTCATCTATTGTACCAGGACTAAGAGGATCATTGTTCTTGAACCTGTACATATGGATGTTGTAAGGAGCCTTTAGAACTCTTGCGACAGCCTCCCATTTGGGGGTCAGCCATTGGGCCACTTCCGGTTGGTAGGCCCTACCCTCGAAGAACACAAACCCCGTGAAAGGATCCCGTATGCCGCCTCTGTAGTCGATGTACAGCAAGAATTGAGGGTTGGAATCAGATATTGTTTCACCAAAAGGAGATCTGTAGATAAAAAGTGATAAGAAAGGAGATAAATTTTTATCCCTAGCAGGGTAATAGTTGGAACATATTCAAAACTATGCAAGCATGTTTTGTAGAAGACATTTGTAACAAATTCTTAAGGAATCCGTTATCTCATGGCAAGAGATTTTATAGAAAAATTATTTAAAAAGTTTTTGACGTTAAAAGAAAAAAATAATATCACTAATTTTGGAAATATTTCTTATAATACTTTAATAAATACAAAAGTAACCCGTATGGAGATTGAAATATTTACTATACAGTATTTAAGTACACGTATTCATTAATATGGTTTCATATTTCACAACTGAAATTAAATTTTTATAAAATTGGAGTATAAAAACAGTACAAAAATAAAAGTTATATGAGTAAATATTGTAGAGAAAGGGACGAGTAATAAAAAAAGTATATTCTTATCAATGAAGTTTTTAAGAGCTTTTGAGGCTCTGGTACCCTATACAAAAGTGGGCTCCTCACTTGCTACTATTTTATGAATGGGCATTGCATGTCACACATTGTGTCAAATGTACAAACAGTAACCCGTAACAAATAAATGCGCGTGACTTACAATCTCACAAACCCAAGCACAAACCAAATTGATTGACTGCCACCTTTAAACTAAATAATGGTATATGGTGGTAGACCACAAGATACGGACGACAGACATGACATAATTATACAAATAATGTGGTCTGGCCACAGTTGACATATAATTCTAAATTCCCAGTTCCTTGAACAATATGTCCAAGAATAACGCTTGACAAATTAAGTTATTCGGATCTTGATATTGTTGAGGCCAAGTATAGAATAAGACGAGGTCGTAGGCCCAGTTATAGCCCATGCTTTAAGACATCCCATTTTTTTCGTTATTTTATAACAGATTCCTATTTTTTACAGAAACGTTATTTCAAATAAAAATTTAGAAAATCATTGTGCATGAATTTTTATTATTTTTATTCAAAAACTATTACTAATATTAAAAATACATACTTATAAAAAAACCCGAAAATTTCAAGAATTTTAACTTTTTGACAAAGTCCATATTTCTAAAAAAATATCATTTTAAAATTCTTTTCGAGCTACAATTTACGAAAAAAATTGATTTTGATTTTCACTTATTGGCTTAACATTATAAATCAAAACTCAGCAACAGAAAAAAATCACTACTTTTTTGTAATTCGAATCACCAAATTAAAACAAGTTAAAACTTAAGAATTCGATAATCAATCACCTGACAATTCTTTTCACGATCTTTCCATTCGAATCGAATACCACCACCGGAGAACCAACATGGTCACTAGCAACAAAATACTTGTTCGTGGCTGTGTCTTCTACGTAGATCAGATGACCATTGGTGTCATAAAAGAAAGATAAGGTTATCTTCGAATTCCTCAAATAGACATGTGTCATCTGTTTCGGATCCTTAGGATTGGTATACAGGAACTGAGTGATGTTGGATTCTCCGTTCTTCCAAGCAACCAGTCTGTCCAGTACATCATACACGTAGATTACATCGTAATGTCCAGGCTGAACTGCATTCAGGAGTTGAGATTTGGCATTGAAGATGAACTTTTCTGTTCCCCTGGTAACGATGAAGCCACGAGAGTCCACAACGTAAGGTATGTTGTTGTCGTAACTAATCAAACGATCGCCTTCGTCGTATTTCAAGGTGACTTGGCGATCGCCGTTCCAGAAAGAGTTCATATTGCCATTGACGTCGTACAAATACCTGTGAAAAAAAATCTTATTAGCTCTTACTGAGTTATCGAATTTGTTTCATGCATGATGTAACATTACACTAAGGCAGTAATTTTCAACCTTTTTTTTTTTGATCCGGTACACTTTTCAATTCCCACAATTTCAAAATTTGGCGGCACACTAACAATAAAATATGTCTAAAAGAATTTTACTTATCTAGATTACACTACGTAAAATAGTTTATGATATTACTTTCCAATGTTAAATAAAATAATATGTACGCCAAAGACAACAAAATGTTTATTGAGTAATTAATTAAAAATTAATAAATAAGAATCCATACAACGTGAAATTTGAGCTTGATGATTTTTGATCATTTCGTTTATATTTGGTCGTAAAAATGATAACGCCACTCTCATTTCGTCATCTACATTTAAAAGCCTACATCTTATTTTGTTTTTATATTCATTAATTCTGAAAATCCGAATTCCCGCAAAAAAAAAATGTAAAAAAATATTGTAATGAAATTTTTAAAGCGCTTTTTGGCTATCATGGGATAATCGTCTCTTTTTTTATCCAAAATGAATTAATTGACTCTTTCGAATATTTTGAAACTAAACCTCGACTATTACAGAGCGCTCGCGCGAAATTATATATATATATACACTGGTGTGCAAAAATTAAGGACGAGACGGTTTATTCAATATAACTTTGTACAAAAGCTTTCCAAATCAACACATTTAATACCGTAAGATCCCCATTACGTAAGGACATGTGTAATATGTAAGCAACACTTACTAAAATAGAAATCAGAGGGATAAAAAGAAGCTTGATTGAAAAAGTAGCATGGAGCGCAATGCGACTGAAGGCCGAAACATCCCTGTGATGAGTGTCCAGCAAGAAACATCCGGTCTTTAGTAGGGGATATGATCTCCCCTCACTGCTAGGGAGGTTTCACAGCGTCTGCCCATGCTGAGAATGAGGATGTCAATGAGTTGTTGAGGCATTGCTGTCCATTCGTCTTGCAGCGCCAATCGAAGCTCCCGAATCGTTACTGGTGGTAAGGTACGAGCTGCCAAGCGTCTGCGTAGAAATTCCATACATGCTCGATGGGATTGAGATACGGAGATCGTGCCGGCCAATCCATACGTTCAATATCCTCACTCTCTAAGAGCTGTTCGGCAGCTACTGTGCGATGACATGGTGCATTGTCATCCATAAAAAGGAACTGCGGACCCATAGCGCCTTTAAAAAAACGCACATATGGAAAAAGAATCTCGTTACAATAACGGGTCCCGTTGACTGAACCTGCATCGAAGATGTGAAGATCTGTACGACTACCAAGCATGATGCCTCCCCAAACGAGAACACCGCGACCTCCATACCTGTCCCTTTCAATGATGTTCGAGGGATGATTGCGGCTTCCCCGCTCTCTCCAGATGAGTATGCGATGAGAATCGCTACTCAAACTGAATCTGCTCTCATCTGTAAATCGTACTCGTCCCCATTCAATGTCTCTCCAATTCCGGTGTTCCCGGCACCACAGAGAACGCCTTCTTCGATGGGCAGGCGTTAAAGGTACACACCGTACAGGGCGTCGTGCAAACAGACCACCACCGTGCAGTCTTCTGGCCACGGTAAAACGCGATATCGGTCGTCCAGTCGCCTGCGTCGTGTGTGTCGAGATTTCTCCCGCTGTCTGCCGCCTGTTTCTTCTGGTCTGGAAGACAATATACCGGTCATCTGCGGGTGTGGTTCCTCGTGGACGACCACTACTGAGCCCCCGGATAGCTGTTCCTGTAGTTTGAAATTGTCTCCAAAGTCGTGAAACGATGCTGTGAGCAATTCCGAACTCTGCAGCCACACTTGTCACACTGCGGCCTTCCTCCAACTTCCCAATGATTCTACCTCGGGTAAAAGCATCCAGATGTCGTCTAACAGATTGATGATTCGCCATTTCTCGCTGAGGCAGCAGCTCGGTGTGATTTTAACTGCTATACGGCGTGCAATCTCTTTGCCAGAAATACTGATCTCACACCGACAACATGCTTTATACTACTCAGACACTCCCCCATTACGTCTACCTGCATATCTGCGCATGTGCTACCGTACATCACATTACTTAATCTCCTGATTGGTCTTTCTGTCCGCTCTGCCTCTTCGTTCAGCTGATATGCTAATTTTTCGACTTCGTCCTTAATTTTTGCACACCAGTGTATATATAGTTCTTCCTCTTCATTCAAAGTTAATTCGTATACAGATGTATCCGTTATCACAAATGGATTATGAACTCAGTCAATTTTTTTTTATATTTGAATTTGAGAAGTAATGAATAACTCTCAATAAAAGTTTTATGATTAGTTTATTTCTATAAAATGCAGAATGATTCGGTTCTAGATTCCATACCTGGTATTCCTATGATTCCAATGGATATACCATTTTAATTTAAAAATTGCAATTCTTAATTCAATGAGTGTTGGCAATCACCATCAACAAAGCTAGGGTCGAATCTTTAGAACTGTGCGTTTTAAATTTATAGACACTGATTGCTTCTCAATAGACAATTATATGTTATGTGTTCTAGAGTCGAGACACAAAACAATCTTTATATCCGAGCAGGCAATGGAACTACAAAAAGTACTGTAACTCACAAGCATAAATATGTAGGGAACTTCTGCCTTCGCTTTCTTTTCCATTTAAATCGCAATACTGGGTACAGTTAGTTAAATAATAATTAAAGATGTTATCTACTCACATATTTCAAAGTCATTGAAATAAATGTGTACATATTATTCCGAAGAAAACAAACTGTATGTAATAAAAAAGGCAATAAATTACTTTTTGTATTTTGTTTGATTTCCCAAAATTACTTTGGATTTTTTAAATTCCAGAATTCTGTGGGAACGTTATACGGATGTTAAATTTTTTTTAAATATGTAGAATAGCATCATTGGTAGGGTGGCAATTCTGTACTGAATCTCTACCCACTTACCTATATCTTCTTCTGCCAGAAACTTCAGCCAAATATCCATCCTGAGTATATGAGTATTCCGTGGTCTCAACTCCTGTGTCCTGTTCTGTCTTTGACTGAGTTTGTTTTACTCTTCCTCTGTTATCATAATGTATAGACAGTGAATATACTTCTCTATTCCACAAGGTAACAGCCAATAGGGAGATAAAACCGAATGAATCGTGGCCAATCGTCTTGCTAAAGTGTCGCTGCTCATCTTGAATGAAAACGTTGTGGACTTTAGGTCGGTGCACAAGGAATTGTTGCACTTGTTCCAGAGAGCCAGACTGGCCGGTGTATCGGTATCTAGAATCTGCGACCACCTTTCCGATGGTTTCGATCTCGACAACTGTGACTTGACCCTCATACCTGTACCGATATTTGAAACTGTTGAAATTGCTGTCGTCAGAGAAACGTACACGTTCCTCTCGTACCAAAATTCCTTGATATCTAGAATAATAAAAATTCTATATACATGATGCCTGCACGAAATGCATTGTATTATACTACATTATAAGGTATCAGTAATTAATGTTTACAAATTATTTAGAAAGAGCATGTCAATATATATATATATATGATGCAAATGGGAGACCAAATGAAAATGTTTATTTCTAAAACTGAAACAATGAGAGAATTTTTAATACATTCAAAAGCAATGAAATGGAGGATGTATTTTTCTATAAAATAAAATTGAATCGAATTTTTTTTCTTGACCTTTAGATGATGGCATTGAAAGTTAGTAACATTTATAGCAGAATTAAGAATACAAATTAGTCTTATAAAGTATCGAGATTGTGATGAATAGAAAAATCAAGTAGTTTATTTTAAATTGATATAAACTTTTTTAAACAATAACTGTTATTGTATTATTAATTACCCACACGCAAATTTTTATCTTTTTTAAATCTATCACAGAAACAAAAATACTCTATGATATTTAAGTGCTATTGAATACGCGGTTCGTTCATTTAGAAAATAAAGACCGTTTAGTTATAAAGAATGAAAAATGAAATGTATATTACACCCACCCCCTTCCCCAATTTTGTTGCATAACTTGAAGCTTCTTTCTCAACATATCATTTCCTACATTTAAAAATTTGTCGTGTTTGCTCAAAAGTTTCAGAATTCCCACGTTATTTATACGCTACTGCCGTTAGTGCATTAAGCCTAGCGATTACTGCATTTTCTAACTTCTCATCTCTTCAAGAACGTTTACCTTTGAGAAATCTTACCATCTTTCCCCTCAGTATAGGGATACGATGAAAGGTTTCTGCTTGAATGTTATGAACTGTAGGCAGAGCAGTGTAATATAGAAATTCTGTAGCTGAACAAAAACGACACGTAATTGAATGAAGGAATTGGTTAGTCAGAGAATGAAGGAAGTTTCAAGATATGTAACTGAATTGTTTCTTTTCCCGAATATATATTGCGTTGTTCCTTTTATGTAACTAAGCGCCTTTATTTTCTGGATTACCATCGTATATTTGAAAATAATTTTTATATATAAAAACAGATTCATTGTACAATTACTAAAAATAGAAAATAACACGTGAAAATTACTTTTTAATACGTACTGGGGAGGGGGGGGGTACACCCTGTCCACCTAATGGCAGACTAACCTCCATTGCACAAATTATACAATTGTTCATACTCATTGCTCAAATAGTAAAACTGCAATTTGTATCACGTAATTCTATTTTTTTCTATATATTGTAAGAAGGAAATAAATAAATTTTAAGTCTACATCTCCGTATTCTAATTTGTACTTCAATTTAGTGCCTCTTCAAAAACAATGTTCCTTGTCACCTTTTCCTCTAAACTGTTTACTTCTGCAACTTCAGATATACACACTATTGTGTCCATGAGTAAATGTTGTTTTCTTCGATAATACGTATTAGCCGACTTTTTCAAAGCTCTGTCCTGTGATTTATTAAGAGTCATGGCAAATGCCAATCTTACAGGAAATTGCGTGCATTTCAGTACGAATGGTGTATCCAAGTCCCCTCGAGTATCCAGTGTGATCTTTGGTATACATACAATTTCGCCTTTCTTATCTTCTAGTAAAATTTCACACTGCTGTATATTCTACTGAATATTTTTCTCTACCAATTTTGTGCTATCACACGATCCATCAATAGTACATACATTTCTTAATAGCTCGACGATACAGCCTAATTTCAAATTCAGTTGAGAGAGTGGTATTCCTGATGGAGTTAATGATGATAGATATTCAAGCGGATACTGTAGCAAAGTGGTCTTCAGTGGCGTAATTTACACCCCCGTAACCCCCACATTTCGGGGGCAAGACTCTAGAGGGTCCAAAGCCTGACTGATGCCAAGTACATACCCATTTAAGATCTGACTTGGGGCCCCAAACCTGATTTTGCAGGGGGTGGGGGCTAATAGTCTCCGTTATGCCACTGGTGGTCTTCGAACTTTTTCGACTCACGGAACCTTTAGAATTATAAGGTGTATTCGACTAACCCTATTCCACACACACACTCTTAGAAGAACGTATTTTAAAATAATATTTAAAGTAGATTAACATGTGTTACAGAGAGAGAGAGGTACTTATTGACAGTTTAAAAAAGTATTGTATTTGTTATTTAAGAAACCTAATGCAACTTTAAAATAATTTACTTGTTATAAATATTAATTTTTAATCCACAAGTGTCTGTTACCCATGTTTTACACTTAGTAATTGGGATAAGTGCTTGCACTTTTTTTACACAAACTGTCGTACGCTAGGTCTGCTGAAATTATCTGCATTTGCCTTTCATATTCTGCGCTTAGATTTTTTAAATAATTTGTTTCTGTGGCTATTCAAGCTGAGAAATATTTTTCACTTAAATACATTATTCAGAATGACAGTTTATAGCTGTGTGAGAAATCCTGTGTTTTTTTGCATGAATTTACAACTTAAAGTTTAGGAGTTGTTCTTGCTTAAGTTTAGATTTTAATGTGGAACCTGTTGAAACGTCTTACTAGTGTTTTTCCCACGAATGAAAAAAAGATTAATTTTCCATTAGAAAACTATTTAATTTTGCAAAACGTTGTACTAACGAGTATAAAATTATTTCGTGAAACCTGGACCAATAAAGAATAAAATATTAGCATTATAGTAGGTAGTACATTTACAGAAAAAAATAAGCAATTTTTTTATCATATTCAATTTTTTTTTGTTACATTACAATAAAAATTTAAAAAAGTGTTAAAAAATAAAGTTATAATATACAAATAAAATTTCTGCTTAAAAATGATTGGGATAAGCTATAAATACTTTTGGTTGAACAAAACCTCAAATAAAAAAATGTGAACCCTATGTATTCTTTGTACAATCTTTTGCACAATTTTTTATACAAATTTCTTTTCGATTTTTTACTGTGACTCGTGAAACCCCAGGGTTCCGTGAAACACAGTTTTCAAGAGAGAGACCACTGCTGCAGCATAACGAAGTTGGCATCCTTTTAGGTGACTTGGCGCCTATTTAGATGCTTCTGGAAACTACTGGATAAATCTATAACATCAAGATCTATGAAGTAAGCGGATTTTTCAAGAAAGCGTTGGAAGGTAGGGGGGAGGGGTGCGAAGCAAATCCCTCTTAGCGCTCTTCTTCAGTTAAATTAAACTTTTATGGCCTTTTTTTAATAACTATATATACCTTATGTATACATAAATTTATTATAGCCTCACGATTTTTTTCTATATAGAGAGAGATATCAATATTCAAAAATAAAGGATAAAAAATGATTATTTCCTTATCAATAACAACACAACAAAACATTCAACTTAATTTGCAATGTAAATAACGAATTTGTTTTGGTCATTTGCTTTTTTCGATTATTAAATATAAATGTATCAATTAAAACAAATATTATTTAAAAATTAAAAAATATTTCATATAAATAATATTTTTAAAATTATAAATATTATTTTATATAAATTATTTTTCATATAAATAATTTTTTTCATTTAAAACAGCTTTATTAAATGACTATGATAAACGAGGAACAAAATCAACAAAATGTGATTTGAATAACAAATCAAAATCTTAATAAATTAATGTTTGGAATTTTAGGCTTTGTTAATTTTTTTCGTTCATTACGAGTGAAAAAATAATAACGTCAAATGTCTGGAATGAAATAATAAGACAGAGTAAAATAATTATCAACTGAACTTCACTTTTTGAAAGTTTCTATAAATAACCTTAATCTTTCTTCAGTTAATGAATATTTGCTTAATGCAATGGAAACCAATACTTTTATCCAATATAAACAAGACAAAAGACAACCAGAAGAAAAAGGAAAAAAACTAGATCCTTTTTCATGAGTCAGTGCGAAGTTCATTTTAATTCTCGGATTACACGACCTGAGGGAAACCCAACATTAACCAAGTCACCAGGAAACTATTTTTTCCTGTTTTATTATCTGCAAAGGCTTAGTATTTTTAGAAATTGGCACCTAAATGTAAACATCCATCTTCTCTATCTAGACCCATTATTTTAGTTAACGGCAGTGATTAAATACAAAAAAGTAGTAAAAAAGAAAATCCTTAACCAGACTGGAAAACAAGAACATAGAATTTGTTTCAGGAGTCTGGATGATAACCTTTTATATACCCTGAATAAAATAATTTATTTTTAATATAAATTTTAATTTCCTCTTATTTTTCTTACATGATCCAATTATTTCAATAAACCTTTTTTTTTTGAGACAGAGAAATAATTTCTAACTAAGGATCATAAAAAAAGGCGTGATTTGAATTCTGCCAATTTGATTATTGATTCCATTCAAATTTATATTTTTCACTTTGCGAGAACAGAAAAATGAAAGAAATTCTATGCTATTTGTCATGAAAAAAGAAGAAGAAAAGAACTGCACTTTTTGAAACTCAATTGAAATAAGAGCGATTTACAATTTTTTTTTAATTCCGTGAATGAATTTCGCTTGAAAAAGAAACGTAAGAAAAATCTGGCGTAACATTTTTGGGATGATTTAGCTTTTCAAATAACGCTTTTTTTTAAGGAAAACTAGGGCTGATTTTCTATTTCCTATTATAAGCTCTGTTGAATCTTTTCACTACATAATATTTATTTCTAAATAAGATAACCTAAGCAAACATTAGAAATGTGTAGGATAGTGTAGTATCTTTTTTTCCTAGTATGAATTGCTCTGATATGCAGGGTGTTGTTGAATTCGATCGACACATTCAAAGGGGTGATAATAGGCTGCTTGAAGACGACAAATAAACGTAGCACATGGGGTCGCAAACCACGTTTAGTCGGAGTAATTCGCAAAAACAGTTATAAAAAGTGTGATGTATAGTGGAATCAATGGCTCAAATTTACGAGGTTCGTTAATAATAGGTATTGTGTAACTTCTGATGCAATCGTAGTTAATTACGATGAAATCAAACTAATTTTCGATATGTTTCTTTTTCATAAATTTTAACCAAAATATTTATTGGAACTCATATTAAAATAAAGCGAAGTGAATCATTTCACGTTCCTGTAAAATTTTTATTAAATTTTATCTATATTAACAAAATTTTTCATTAAAAATCTCCTGATAAATTAAACGATAATTTTGGATTAATTTAATCAAATTCTTTATTATCCTCCATTTTCTTTCATTAAAAATATCGCATCTGTCTATTAAATATTTATTTGTTAAAATTAAAGGTACTTTTTGGTTAGCCGGGTGTAAATGTCGCCAATTGTGAACCGAAAGCGCACCAATATTTAAAAATATGTTTAATATTTAATATTTAAACATATTTCAGTACTTATGTGTTATACCATTGATCAATTTCGTCAAATGAAAAGACTTTGCCAATTCAAAAAATGTCGCCAAAGGCTGTCATTGTTGGGTTCAAATAAAGGGTGGTTTTTTGAGAGGTATAGAATTTTAAATTGCAATGAAACAACGGTGTATTATTCGATTGACTTGAATTTTTTTATTCGAAAGATAATCTTGCGGCATTACATTTTAAATATGATTTCTGGCATAGGACTGCCACGGCTGGCTCGGATGTAGTCCAATCTGGACGTCCAATTTTCGATGACTTTTTCCAACATTTGTGGCCGTATATCGGCAATAACACGGCGAATGTTGTCTTCCAAATGGTCAAGCGTTTGTGGCTTATCCGCATAGACCAATGACTTTACATAGCCCCACAAAAAATAGTCTAGCGGTGTTTAATCACAAGATCTTGGAGGCCAATTCACAGGTCCAAAACGTGAAATTAGGCGGTCACCAAACGTGTCTTTCAATAAATCGATTTTGGCACGAGCTGTGTGACATGTTGCGCCGTCTTGTTGGAACCACAGCTCCTGGACATCAGGATTGTTCAATTCAGGAATGAAAACGTTAGTAATCATAGCTCTATACCGATCACCATTGACTGTAACGTTGTGGCCTTCATCGTTTTTGAAGAAGGATTCCACCAGCCCATAAAGCGTACCAAACAGTCAGTTTTTTTGGATGTAACGGTGTTTCGACATACACTTGTGGATTAGCTTCACTCCAAATGCGGCAGTTTTGTTTGTTGACGTAGCCATTCAACCAGAAGAGCGCTTCCTCGCTAAACAAAATTCGCTTATGAAAATCGCGACCATTATTTTCGAAATAAAATTGCACAATTTGAAAGCGTTGTTCAGGCGTGAGTCTATTCATGATGAATTGCCAAACCAAACTGAGAATAAATCACTTGACAGCTGTTAAATCGGTTGCCATCTTGGAAAGTAATACCAACTTAAACTTCTATACCTGGAAAAAAACACTCTGTATAAGCGGTAACAGTTTCCACTATTGTATGCCTATCACGGCATTTGGTGACGTCTTTTGATTTGATGAAATTGATCGACGATATAATATGTAACTTCAAATATCTCAATCCAACTAATTGTAAAAACCTAATTCTAAAGATATCTCACCTGAATTCGCTCTTGATTTCCATATCCGGCGTTATTTTTACCCAAGACTTGATCAGTGTCTTGTGGTCCAAGTAAGAATATTCGGTGTGTTCCGTTCCACAATACTCCGCTTTGATTCTACCACTGGAATCGTATACGTAGACCACTCTCCCAGTGTGGTCAGGATACATCTTGACCAGCAACTGACCATGATCGTTGAAGTGCATGACGAACGGAGATTTGGATCCTGGACTGAGGTAGAGCAGTTTATAGAAACCCAAGGAGGTCTGCATGGCAACTTCGTGTTTGTGGCCATTAGGAGTGATAATAGTGTGCAAACCTCCAGCCGTATGGTACTGGAGGAGGTATCTGCTGCCGCTGGGCAGGATCAGTTCACTGGGCTGTGAGATAAAGGAGAATAAATTACGTAAAACAATAAAAAAAAACAGCATATTCTGGTATTAGTTAACATAAAATAGGATAATACAATTCAAAACATTCTAAACCTTATTTTTTGTGACTTCTCGTTGGTGTTGCGTTCTCAAAGTAGTAAATTGATGCTTCTATCAAAATGTTTCAAAAGTATCTACCTAATTTAGTTTAATACAAATATTATAATCAAAGATCATGTGTGAATATCGCATCAATGAAGGCTAAAGAAAGTTAATTATGAAAGCTGTGTGCATAGAAAATCGTGTAACTAATATTGGGTTTTTACAAAATCGATTATTCTAAAACTATTCATTCGAAATAACTACAATCTTAGTGAGTGAATATTAACGTCGCACTATATATATATTAAGCTACACGAGAGTTTTTGGCGACGGACTACGTAATTTTGAACCATGGTCAAGTGACGTGGACGACACTTGAGCTGGCACCCCCCCTCTCCTAACTACTACACCACACCAACGGGAGGACGTTTCAGATCTCGACAGATTTAACGTGCATCGCTGCGGCTCTTTAGTGGCACTGGGCTCGAACTCATGACATGCCTTCCATGGTCCGATACCTTAACCACTCGGCTACCGCAGCCCTACTACAATCTTATATTCCATATTAATTGAACAGAACTAAATAAAGTTTGAGGTGAATTTTTTGGATGCAATATATGCCCCAGCTTAGGAAATGTCTTGCGCATTATTCGTGCAAAGTGTATTTAATAAATTTGATACAGTTTGCTTAGTACATTTATGCTTACACATCAACGCATCGCAATGGGATAAATTCACAATAGTCACACCATAATGCAATCACGTGTTCGCCATTGAATTCAAAACTACCATCAGACTTGTTGTTCTACTTGTACAATTTAGATAAAATTTAGAATTTGATAATTGTGGTTAAAATTGTTCAAATATTGAGATTCTTCAAAAAGTTTTACAGAAATAAGAAAAAAATTATTAAGTGATACCTGTATTTTGATATCAAATATATTTTGTTTACCTATGTGCTTTATTACTATTCACAAATATGTACTTTTTAAAAGAACTTTTTTTTAAAATCAAGAGTTGGTAACAGCAGAGCGCATAAATTGATTGGTTAGAAACATATGATTGCATTTATCACGTGACTGTGACGTCGCAAGAAAATAACCCATTGATCATAGAAGGAAAGCGACTTGTTTCTACCAAAATGCATGCTCCTTTTACTTTTCTGTGTACTTGGCATGATTCTTTTTCGAATCATGCCATTCTTTTCCGAATTTTTTGCAAAGATAACAATTTTTCGCGTATTTCCCAATCTATTACCATTTGTCATTCGTTATGAAGAAATTGATGCTACTTCTTCAGGCACATCTCAATAATTATCTCGTGAGGCAGAATACATACCATTTCTGACTCCGTTAATTTCACTACGCTTGTAAATTACGTTTTTCACTGCTCATAACTGTACTATGTTTATGTTCACTAGTTGCCAAAAACACTGCGTTATTTTTTCAGTAACTTATATTACTTATTTTTTTTACATAAATTAGCTTATATTTTTTCTTCAAAATAATTTATAAGGGTAGTTTTACGATTTCGCTGAAATATTATTTCAATTTCCTTTTCACTGTATTATTTATAAATAAGTATTATTGTGTACAGGGGTCCCGATACTCAACGTCAAGTGTCCACAAATGAAAAAGTAGGGAGGGAAAAACATTTTTGGGAATAATAAATAAAAAAGTTACACATATCGCTTGGTTAAAGGATAACGAGCATATTTTTGAAAAAGTGGAAAACTGACACCCTCCATCTCCTCATTAAGTACTGTAACCACACATTTCACAGTTTTACAGTGATGTTTTCAGTAACGTGACATTACAGAGTCGTTCTATTAATCACAGTCACAAATCGAGTAATAACTTTTGCTGGTTTAGTTATAACTAACGTAGTTTAAGTTGGGTTTCGAGTATACGATGTCACCTAATTTTGACTCTCCATAAAAAGAAAAACACAGCATACTACCCTAGGTAAGTTCTTTCGAAAGATGGCTCAATTAATTGAGATTCCAAAATGGTACAACACTCGCTGTTTTTCTATCCATAACAGTTATTGACTTTTTAAATTCATTAACCCCTAAACTGCCGAATAAAAGTTACGCGATTCGCTCTCCAGTGTCACCAATTTTCACATAGAAGCGTGTAGGCGGTGTATTGGGAAGAAAAGAAGGAACAAATAAACAAACCCTTCTCTAACATAAGTAGGTCCTTTGCGAACACAGTCAAAGTCATTTTATTGCATTCCAAAACATTCGGAATAATTTTACAGATAGCAGCGTAAAGAAAATACCGTACTTTGGAAAGGTAGATCCTTCGCAAACTTTGTCGAATTCCTTTTATTGCATTCCAAAGCCTTTGGAATAATTTTACATATAATAGCGCAACGAAAATATCGTACTTCGGAAAGACATATATATACGTCCGGGGGAATTAACACACTGGTGGAGTGAGACCTATATATACGCAGACAGCACTTAAGATGCAAAGGTATCTGACTGCTTTCGGATTTATGATTTAAAAAAAAAGAGTATAAATTAATACTTTTTTTTATATTTAGCGTCATCTGAATTAAAATATACAAATAAAACTACTTTTAAGAATATTATTACGATAGAAAATTACATAATTGCAATTTTTGTATTTTTCATGAAATTTTTAATGATAAATCTGTATTTCATCTAAATACCATATTTAGAGTCTTTTATGTTTGTATTCTTCGATATTAACTTTTCAATTTTCATAATTTCAAAGCAGCATTTAGTCATAAATTACTTCATTTCTCCCTTTTGGTATGGATTTGCGAGCATTAATTTACAGTTCCGTATTCCTTACTGATAAAGACAATTATTTACTTAAGAACTTCTAATTCTCCGTCTATTTTGTGTGATTGAAACATAATTTATAGTAGTAAAATTTACTTTAATAAATTGTTATATACGATAATAGCAATACATTAAGGCAATACGATCTTACCATGTCCACCATCTTCTTGTCGTATTTATACATTATACCATTGCTGTCTGAATGCCTGACTTCCACCAGCCTGCCCTGCATGTCGAAATCGTAGTTCCTGGTGAGATGACCCCTGATCCACTTGGTCAGTCTTCCAAATTGATCAAACTCCACTCTTACGGGGGTAATGTTCTGGGGTGACTGCCACTGCACGGTTCGTGCCATCACGTCGTAGGTGGCCGTCACCAGCGCAACTTGATGGCGGTCGTAGATTATCTCAGAGTTTTGGTCGCGATCGAAGACCACGCTGAAGATAAGTTCTCCGTTCCTCTGAAAAGAAGGAAAGGAAAAGTTTGAATTAGATACATTATATAAGGTAAGATGTTTAGTTATTTATACTACAGGAGGAAAAGTAAAATCCTTGCTAAGGAAAGGAAAGAAGATGTTGCATTTGTGTTATAAAAGAGAAGAAAGTGCAGTTTCAGCAAAGAGGATATAGAACTGCTCTTGTTGCGTGATATATATATATATATATATATATATATATATATATATATATATATAATATATAAATTCTTTCAAAATTGCCTAGACTATAATTATCCAGCTAATTTTATATATAAATATATGTCTTCAAATTTATAGCTATTTAATAATTATTATTTAATATGTTCAGTTCCAATTAGTTTATAGTATATTATTCTTAATTTTCTTATAAAAGTTTAGTTAATAAAAATATATATAGATGGTGCCATTATTCTTAGTTATGCTGTTTTCTTGTGCTTGGTGTTAGTATACTCTTGGAATCGGAATACACCGGGTAAGATTTTAGTTTCTTCGCACATTTTCATTATTATTACTTATGGTCATAGTCATTATTAACTTCTTTTGAAAATATTTTTGTTTATAAATAATTATATTTGTCTATTTCGTCCGGATTCCTATAGTAATTTAATTTTCCAATTCTATTCTATTGATGTTATATTCACCCACGTGGGGTTTTGGGCCTTTGCCTTGGTTTACCTCCTATGCTATTATGTCGAAAATTTCCGCTGAAGGGGAAGGTTGAGATCTCGCAAAACACTGTTTTTTTTAACCCTGTTTCACTGTCCTATGCCAGTGACAGCTCGGGAAACCATAATAGTTTTTTCCACTCTAGTTATATTTCTCTTTTTTGGTTTGTAATGGTTCCATGTTCTTGGTTCTTTCGGTTCGTTCTTAAGATGTTTTAGGATTTATTAGTCTTCTTTTTAATTTATTTAATGCTATATATATATATATGTGTGTGTGTGTGTGTGTATATGTATTATAAAGAAATAAAAAATGATTTAGAAAATATTTAAAAATCACTTACGATACTTTAATTATGTGTTGCAAACGGGACTGTAACGAATGATTTTAAAAAATTGGAGAGTATTACAATGCAGATGTTTATCTTATATTATAGTAAGAAAAAGCCATTATCGTATCGAACTAGTGGCCGTGGATTACGAGAATCTTTTAATCCCTTGCGTATCTGACTCGCTGGTCCGCAATTGATGGTTTTCAATGAAAGTGATACTGAATCAGAATATTTTCCGGAAAACGATGAATAGGACAGTGATTCTAGTGATCTATTTGTGATGAAGAAGTTGGAGAAATAGAACAAAAATGACAATATACTTACGTAACGCATTGTTTTTTTGTTCCACACAAGGAAAAAAATATATATTTGTAATATATTTTAATATATTTGTAATTTTAATTCCAATTTTTCTACTTTTTCAAATGTTTGTAACCGAGAACTTTTGTAATTTTATACAATCCCAATAAAAGAAAATCTACCTTATAATGTTTCCTATGTCAGTTATCCTGGTTGTACCACTAAATGACTCATTTACCCACATGAAGTCACAATGAGGTTTTGCCTATACATATTATGTATTCACTAATGGTTACATGGTGTGCAAGCGGTTGAAGCTTTTCATACTTAACAACACAAGATGAAGATAGTGAGTGAGTGGGAGTTATATAAATATCATGTCTTGTTCAACTCACAGGTTTAAAAAAGCGGAACTCCTGGAGTTGGCTAGTCAGACTTTAAGTCAGGGATTAAAAAGTATATTAACGTCACACTATAATGCACCACGAGGGCTATTGGTGACGGATCTCGTGATTTTGAACCTCAGTCAGATGACAAGGATGACATATGAGCTAGCACTACTCTCTCCTTACTGTCGCACCACATCGATGTGAGGACTTTGAGCCTCGACAGTTTTAACGAGCATCTTCTCCCTTTATACGGTGAGTCTTCATAGCACCAGGAAGCGATCCTGTGACACTCCGGCCACGAGGTCATGAACATAACCACTAGGCTACCACAGCCACCGTGTTTGAAGTTAATAACCCAGTTTAAGTCTTAGTTGGTTGAGGTATGACAGAATCTAGCGGTAGTTTTGTGTTGATACTTGGATTGCAAGAAACATAAAAGACAGTCCTCCCAACAATAGCTATAAAATCACAAATTTGTTGAGTAGTTTGCTGATATTCAGAACGCAACTTATCATTCCTGAAAAAAGAAGACGCTATGATTTCGACCAGAGCAGACGTGTTCTTCTGAGCTCCGACTTGCATTCTATTTCCGTCCTGATGGCACAAATGGAAACCGATCCACCAGATATTACCAACAGCTGCGAAGAGAGAAACAGGCTTTCGCTGGAAATCAAAGCCCTTGACATAGTTATCAATCGCTGCACTGAACTTGTCAACTTTCCAGACACCGATGATAACCACGAGATGAAGGCCATTCTTCGGGCCTCTATTATTGATGATACCCAAAGAAAAAAGGATACAATGGTGAGTGAGCTTCGTTCCCTCCCCCATGTATTACTTTTAATTGCAATGGTAATTACTATTCTCCCCCCCCCCAATACCGACTGAAAAGCATAAAGATAGTGATTCTAATCACATTTTAAAAAATTATTCTGAAGCACCCACAAATGAAAATAATGCTAAAAATAAAAGAGAAATAAAAACGTAAAATTAATAAAAGGATTCTGTGTAAGACTTTGTCTTCCCCAAGAAAACAGCTAGATCTGTCTCTCCTTTACCTAGTGAGCCAGTCACTGTAAATAATAGTTTCTCAGATCTTGAATCTGAAAATGCTAAGGATCAAGTTGCTCCGGAAGAAAATAATGAAACAGCGCCCCCAAAACCAAGCCCCCTCCCCCAATTCATCTTAAAATTAAGAAAAATATCAGAGACCAACTTAAATCCATTTATCAAAAAAAAAAAAAAATTCCCAGATATCACTAACAAATTGCCAGGAGAATTTATTAAATTAATCACTAATGACATAGAAGAGTATCACGCTCTCACAAATTTTCTTGAAGAAGACAAAGATTTTGAATTTTTCTCACTTAAACCAAAGCCAATAAAACCAATCAAAATAGTCATTAAAGGACTGCCCATTTTTACCAAAACTCACGAGATACAATCCGACCTAGAAGAAGCAGGATTCACAATTGAAAATGTTTCCCAATTAATTTCTAAGAAAACTAAGACCGCTCTCCCATTTTTCCAAGTCACCCTCCCCCGCAACGCCAATAATCAAAACATCTTCGATCTCAAAACTGTCGGTTACATGCAAGTTAAAATTGTAGGTTACCTCATTAGAGGAATTACCCAATGTTTTAACTGCAACAATTTCTTTTACACGGCAGAAAACTGTCACCTCAAGCCAAGATGTCTAAAGTGTGGAAAAGAACACACCACCCGTCAATGCCCGATAAAGGAGCGACAGGAAAACCCCTTCTGCATAAATTGCAAAGAATATGGTCATTCGGCCTGATACCCCAAATGCCCCAAGTTCCCTAAGCTAAAAAAGGGCACGCCCCTTACCGCGAATAAAATTTTCGAAAGCAACGTTCGTAGGGAAGGTGTCTCTTTCGCTAACATTGTTAGCAGAACCGCACCCCCTCCACCCGGCCCCAGTCCACAAATTAACTGAAAAAACTAATGAAAATTCAAATAACAAAGTTTACCACGGAATCCAAGCCATAGAAAATGAAAATTCAGACCTAGCTCAAGTGATTGAACTGGTCAGCATGATTTCTAACATCATAAAAAAATCACCTGAAATTTTACAATTACTTCCCAAATTAAAAAACTCCGAAGATGATAAAGCTAAGGCTTTACTTCTTTTCGAAGCTATGTTAGATAAATTTTAAACTCCTTTTTCCGTAATTTCTCTTTCTACAAAATTTATTATATTTTCATTTTATTTCCTTGAATTATTTACCATCAATTGTTAAACTTTAACATCAATAGCTACTCTTTAAAAATTTTCCCAAGTACAATTTTCGAAGCTCACTCCCATTATCCAATCAAAGCCACTCATGAGAAGTCATGCGCCTGCTATCCCATTGGTTCCTGCCACCGATTTCCACGCCCACCATCACCAGCCAAGGAGCAAAACCAAGCCGATTCAAAAACAAGATAGAGGACAGAGGGATTGACGCGTATCCCAGTTCCTTATAAAATGTAACCATCTGTAATAGCTATAAAATGAAAAAAAAGGAGATGTTGATTGAAAAAAGATTGATATTTACCTTGAATTTTCTGCCAACTCGAGTAATTCTACGATTGCCATTCTTGCCATCGGCGTGAACGAAGTAGTGCCACTCCAGATACTGGACATTGTCGTCGCTGAAAGCCATTCGCATTCTAGACGGAACCGGGAACATCTCCCCCGAGACTGGATTAGAATTGGAAAGAACCGGATTGGGAACCGTCTCCACATCCAGTTTGCTGGAATCTCTCTGGATGATAGACAGGCTTCCGTCAGGATGCTGGGTAATACGCTCTTCCGTCGAGCCTGAAACAAAAGAGAAAGATATTAGTGCAGTTAACAGGATATTATTTTTAAATAGAAGAAGCGATTGCATTGAACAATCATTATCTTGTGTATAATTTTCTTCACTTTCCGGTAATGTGTCTTGTTAAAGTACTGCAAGGCGTATGGAGAAATACCAGACAACTCTTTGGCATTTTAAGACACATATATTCTGAAGTCATCCTTTCAGTTACCCTCAGACATTTATTTGCAGATTTGTGATATTTCAGTCTCAGTTAAAGTATGAGAATTATTATAATTTCAGCTGTAAAGAGTTGAAAGTATTTTTCCAGACAGGGTCATTCGCTAACAGACCGACTAATTTTTAGAGTGTGTCGGGGTTACAAGGACGACTCAGAATCACAAGGGATTACAGGGTCGGAAATGCCATATGGCATATTTCAACGACCCAGTAACTACAACTATTGAGTTTAAATTGTTTATTTAATGTCTGGGGCTTCCTTCGTAGGTTAGAACACTGGAACAAAGTGTTACGATGCTTTTTAACAGGCATAAGAGCCCCGACTTAGGGGGGCAACGTTATTTAAATAGGGAAAGTCGGAAGAGATAGCGAATAGTCAAATTCCCCCAAAGCCGTGATTTATGGGGTTTTCCAGGATTCTACTGGTTCTGTCCTCCTTGACAGAGGTAGTACTAAGTCTACAGAGAAGGTTTAATGTCTGAAGGGGAAAAGCTGATTCAATATTGCATTCGTTTTGCATCATCTACGTTCTCAGTTAAAGGTTACGATTATATAAACATCTATATTTTTATATTATATATATATAATTCTCAGAATTCCATCTTTCAAGTTTTTAATTTATAATGTTCCTGACCCTTCATGACCTGTGCGTAAATAATTAACTGTTAGCTTTCTCGCCTACGGGATATAATCGTACACACTGCAAAATTTTACGTAATCAGCATTTTTTTCAATTATCCCTTATGTAATCCCCTCATGCGATATCTGTCCACCAATCACGATATCCATCTACGGAAGTCATGTGAGTTTTGGAACTTCTGGTCTGTGTTTCATGTGAAAAGCCGAGATTCATTGGAAAATTCACACCGCGGTTTGTATTTTTCAGCATGTTCTTGTATTGTCTGTTGCTGCTTTGTTGTGCTATGTCGTTTCTACTTTGTGTTTCGTAGATGTGTCTATATGTTAATAAAAGAGGATTACTCTTCTACAACAAGTCTCCTCCATCATGCCAATATATCTTCTACATCTACAATATAATAAACTGCTGTTAAATCTTTGAAATCTAGTCCTCAATAGCTAAGTAATGAAAACAAACTACTCGTCAACGATAACATATATATATATACACACAGAGAGAATATAGTTTGGATATGGAGACGAAATCATCAATGGTAATGTCATTTCAAAATGACAAAAATTACATACTAGTATTGCAGAGTTTCTTTATACTCAATGCAATTTTCTGAATAAGTAGAATAACATATTTAAAATAAATTACAAATTCAACATTATTTTAAAAATGAATTTTCATTAGATCTCGCTGAAATAAAACATCAATCAAATATTGTAAAAAATTGTGTATAATACTTAACGCAGAATTGAACTCCGTGGAAAGTTTCTAGATATTGTAGTGAAAAATTGACAGAAAATTCTTCCATTTAAGTAAACTTCAATTTATTTCCACTGTTGTTTGAAAACTGGAATTACTTTTTTGAGACAAAACCATTTCCTAACCAGTTATCGAAGCTGAGTTTGGCAATACAAAAATTGAAATAATTAAAAAAAAATGTTTTTCTTAGTGGTTGAACTGGTTTCAAAGAGAAGGCCGAAAATCCCTTTCTGATGTTTTAATGAAACTTTCATGCAGATGCACAGAAATGTATTGAAGTAAAATGTATTCATGCGTATAATGAAAGGAATGCGCATAAAATAAATACATGTATGGAAAAGGAAATATTATCTGGAATATTCTTTCATACGAATTTTTCTATAAAGAGACAAACCTTTTAGACGTCGCAGACAAACATAAAGAAGACATTGCTGTCTATAAGAGAGAGATTTTGCATGTCTCTATTTCGAAAGATTTTTCTAAGAAAATCGCTGCGAGTAGAGAGATATCAGAATACATTATCTTCCAAATCGGAAATTTTATACATTTTTTGAATTTTAGGTGATATGCTGTTAGGTTGATAGAACTAATAATTTTATTTTTTCATCTGAGTATATTTAAAACCCGCACATTTAAAAAAAAATTATCAAAAGGCAGAACAAAATTCGAAGAAAATATCCATATATATGGATGCTAAATAAGGTATATTGAAGCCATTTTTTTCTTTAAAGTTTCTAAGCTTTTATAGTTATTTAAGGAAATCTTTAAAAATACCAACTATTACATTGTAAAAAATTAAAAAAGTTAGCTCTGCTAATTTACTTCACTATTTGGTTGAATTTTAACTGAAAACAGAGTAACATTGCTAAATGTAGTTTAATATGTCATATATAGATGGCGCCACATACCTATATCTAAAGGCATGAATTTAATATTTATGATTAAATTTATTTTTGTGTAAGCGCACATGCAAGAAAGATATTCACGAAGATACTGCAAAGCATTGTATTCTTGATTTTTTTTAATGCTTTCACTAGAATGGGTAGATTGAGTGCAAGATGAACTGAGAACTATAAAGTTTTCATGAAGTCTTATAATTCCCCCTAGGTATATCGAGTTTCTTTTCTGAGATCAAAATAAATTATGAATGTTTTCTTAGAAAAGCCAAAATAAGTTTTTTGGTTTTGATGTCAGAAACAATTTCAAATTAAGTGGTTTTGTATCATGTAGATTATAATTTGATATACTGCCTGTCATAATTTTTTAGATTAAACGTATATGCTTTTTTTTTTTGTAACTCGAGGTTTGAAGATATAGATTTTAAATGAGATTACTTTGGCATGAAAAGAAATTTTGGTCATGCAATGTTGACTTTAAAAATAGATAAAGTAGTGCTTATTTTTTCCCCTTGCGTACCTCTTGATAATACGTTTAAATTCAGTACATGCCTAATGTTGAATGTCTTTAAACACACGTTATCAGGATTTTTTTTAAACATATTTTTTGGTGTGTTTTAGAGATTTGTAAACGTAAGAAAATATGCAAAACATTATTAACAAAGAAATATACATTTTTTTTTTTGCTTTTCTTTTTTCGGGGGGAAAGCACATTTCACAACAGATTCTAAGATGCTAAATTATCAAGATAAAACGTTAAAGGAAAATGAAGCCAGTTTAAGTAAGATTCCACTCTCTATTTTTCTGCATCACAAACAGATACATTTAAATAAACCGTTCTAACAAATAAAAAAGCGTAATCTGTAGATATTGTATTTGAAATTTCACTGGTGTTTAATATTAAGAAAATTGGTGTACTTTGTCGAATATTTTTTAATGTTGAACTACCGAAGTTAACACGTGTGTAGGGTTGTGTATTTAGAGGAATAGCTTTGCAAGAGTACAAGTATTATTTGCCGCATTCCATTCATTCACACATCTTGGTGACTTTATTGGTGTTTTTTTTTTTGTTGTTGTTAATAATTGGTGAAAACTAAAAGCAAACAACAGAAATAATTAGCCCCAATCAAAGTATAATAGGATGAAGTAAGAACTGTTGGAAAACTTAAAGCGGATTTGTTCCAAGTGCAGATTGCTATACCATAATTCTCAGCATTATGTGTAATTTATTGAAACAGTTAATGGACACCAAATTAGTACTGAAACGGTCAAAAGAATCAAGGTCATCCAAGAGCCATGATGGTCGGTGAACTTTGAAGTGCAATAAAATCTCACAATAGTTTCTCAGCTGTCTCGTGACTTCCTGTACCCCACAAAAACGAAATTTCTAAGACTCCAAAAATGGTGAAGGAGGAAGGTCTGCTTATACAAGAAGAGCTGCTGTTACATTCCGTTCATTTTTGCGAACAGAAGAGTTCACGTTTAGTATAGTGCAAGGAACAAAGATCGGTGCAAGACTATTCTGCGCAATGAGGAGTCCATTTTTAACCTAATCACTGTTTTTTGCCGTACATTTATCTTGAGGGAACCAGCGATCGTTTACATGTTCTCTAATGCTCATGAAAGAAACTTGTACAGTAGCTGGGAGGTGTGATCAGGATCTGCGCGGCACCATGTTGGGCGGACACGCAAACTTTCTCTTTTTTCCTAGATACTAGATATAGGATTGATATCTTAAAGCTTTAAGTTCGAATTTTCGCGGGAATTTTTACGTTCGACAGCTTATACTAATTT
Organism: Trichonephila clavipes; assembly: GCA_019973935.1. Lineage (NCBI taxonomy): Eukaryota > Metazoa > Arthropoda > Arachnida > Araneae > Nephilidae > Trichonephila > Trichonephila clavipes. Next base: position 885,610 of record BMAU01017210.1, on the reverse strand, counting down.
TCATTCCATAGATGAAGACACTCGTCTACGTAGATCTCCTCTGAGGGTGGATTTTCTGGAAAATGAGGATTTGCGTTCCAGATGGATTAGCCAATCAAATCTCCAGACCTTAATTCTAGAAAGCAGAAATGGCCAACAAGTCGATCTTGATCGACGAATCGATCCTGAAGGCAATCGGTGTCAATCGCTTATGATGTGTAAATTACAAACCAAAAAGAATGCATGATAAAACATGCAATAATTTCGTGACTCCAAGTTTACTTAATGTCTGGGTAGAGAGAGGGGTCACACAGCTTTAGCAAAATATTACCTTTTACTTACAAATAGTTAATGCCGAATTTACACACGTTCTTTTGGATCTATGAGATATATCTTTCGCACATCATATACTGGGGATCGTCGACTGTTGGGGACGTTCTTAATAGTCTGCAACTGGATATCGTAACATACGCATTCCACCGAAATAGTGAAAAAAATTCTATTAGATCTCTCACAATTTTAGATGAGCTTCCTACTATCCCGGAACTTGCCGGTATCAAACTTTAGCTGCCCTGGAGCCTCTCGTTGGAAAAAATCCAAGTCCATATCGGTCCTCCTGTCTTTGGTCTTTACACTGTCAAGCAGCCTTTTACCTGTTCTGCTTCTCATGGATCCATGGTTCGGCTACCCCGTAATCTTAATCACCAAAGTGTCCCTAGTCTCCTTCCAAACTGTCTCTTTAACCCCTCCCCCAGGGCGGAGCTCTCTCACACCCTCTTACCATTTCTGATTGGCAGGAACTCGGGTTTGCACTCGGCACCTTCTGTCTTGGTTTCAACCATCATTAGTTCTTTCGGAACAAAAACCTGTCTGGACTAAGATCCTCTGGTCGACGCACATCGTAAATTTTATCAAGGGTATGTAAATCGACCGATCACTTTGACACTGATAATACTAAAATTGGCAATTCTTTCTTACAATAGCCGACACTCCTTTCTTTTCATGTGTAGCGTGACCACATGTTAGAGGGAACGGAGGAATGGACAGCCGTGAAAGCAGGTGTGACACTTCCATAGTTCTCTGTGAAGAAAATGCCATCTGGCGAGTCTATTCGCCTCTGGGTGTCGGAGAAAAAAAAAGAGTCCAAGAGTCGACTTTATAGCTGTTTCGCCTCAGGATGTGAGAAAAATCTATAGTTAACTTTGAAAGAAAAAGAATCATCTGGTGATTTTGTTCATCTCTGAGTGTCAAAATGGAAAAAAAATGAGTAGCAAACGTCCGTCTATGAGCCGACGCTATAATATTAACTTTTCTACCATAAAGATGTCAGTGAAGCAATCTAAATTTTTTTCTAAACTGTCAGTTGTAATTTTTTATTATTTTTTCCCTGCATAATTATGAGGCTTTTATACATTTTAAGACTGAGAACTTGAACTACATAGACGTCTACTGTCCATCGATTTGAAGTCGATCGTTAGTTTATTATAGCAGTCGATTACTAAGAGGATTGAGATAAAAAGTCGATTTAATGTATTCAAAAATTGTCCAATCTTGATCTAGAGCAGGGGTACTCAAGCTTTTCTCCCACCAGGCCGCATACACATGGCAGATAATTCACGCGGGCCGCATACATATGATATGATAGTTATTTCATGCGGGCCGCAATATACGGATAATGAAGAAAGCACATTATAAGACCAAAACAACATCAATAAATAAAATTGATCAAAATATTGAAACACATTTTTGGCTTTTATATTAATACTATAATAACTTTTGTATCAAGCACACACACAAAAGCATTTATTTTTATGAATTGTTACTGAGTTTTATGAGATAATTTCTTTTATCTATGACCAAGCCTCTTGCTTACTTTCTAATATTAAAAAAATCAAACAAATTGATAGCAAAATTGATAAATTTTATTGCTTGATTGATAGAGTTTCCTGTTAAACCTTTAATACATTGTTCTCCACCAATTGAATTTCTTAGTGCAATGACGTGAATTCTTAGAATGAATTCTTAGTGCAATGACGTTGAATTTCTTAGTGCACACGTGACCCGCGTGCCGCAGGTTGAGTATCACTGATCTAGAGTATATTAGGCTGCTCTGTAGTTTGTAACTGCAGCTGTTCTTTTGTCTAGAATCATCTGGAACCTGAGAACAGAGTTGGGACCCCAGGGATTCAAAGTCTCATTTTGGGAATAAATTGAAGTGAAAGCTGCATAGCTGTAAGACTGAGCCGTGCTACTCACGAACTTATTTTCTTGCTCCATTTGATAACCTCCCTTCTAGACTTCTCTGGACTGATGAGTTATTCGCATGACCATACATGTTCCATAACTATAATATGATTTTTATTAGATACGTACATCACCTTAACCTAGGGACGGGCAGCTTGTTTTGACCCACGGGACATATTATGGGAGAGGAGAATAATGGAGGCTCACACCTTTTAAAAATGATTGCATTTTTAAATGGCATAAATAATAAATATAAGAAATAAAATAGTGGTAGTTTTATTCAACTTATTTCTTGTGCTATTTGCATATTATCTACAGCTGCCAGCGCGTTTAATTTTAGAAACAGTTTAATGAGAAAACTGTGTACCTCATCATATTTTTCTATAATATTTTTGAAATCAGGAGTGAGGTGGCTTGTTTAAGTTCTCATAACAGAAAGTTTGCATCATCCTGCTGTTCTTGCATCTGTATTTATACTTGTTGATTGTCATGCAATTCAGAAGATTTCATTATACATCGAAATGTTTCACCCGACAAAGATTTGTAAAATCAGTGTCATAGCATTAAACATTTCATTCACAATGTGACCTGACTGTAAGTCAATAAGTTAAAGCTGTAGTTTTTCAAGTGCTGTATCAATATATTGTTACGTTGATCGAGGTTCGAGGAATTTATGCCAATCAGTCGCAAAGAACAAGACAGTTCTTTAAGAGCGATGCGAATTTATTGTCGAAAATCCAATCCTTGAAATACAGGATTCAGCAGCAATATTCGCACAATAAATCTCAGAAGGTCTTCGCACCTTCAACAGCACTCAGACACAATTATCGGTGTCTAAAATACACGTATATACAAGATTATTCACAAGCAATCGCTCGTTCAACAGCCGAAGTAATCCTTAATCGCTTCGACAGTCAAAGCAATTATATCCCTCGCGAATAATTTGAGAAAGACCCGCTAGCGTCATAGGTCTTGAAATTAGTGCATTTCTCTACTAAATTTCTAGAAGTATCCAGAGGGTCCCTAACTCGCCAAAAATGGTCCCCAACAGGATCATTAAGTCGACAAAATGGTCAACAAAGTCACCAAATTGGTCGCTAATGTCGCCTTCGTCGTGAAAAAGGACGCCAACTTGGCTCTATTGCCATTATTTCGCCAAGTTCCCAATGAGTCACCATTTTAACATAAGGGACGGCGTTGTTTGTGAATATTACAATTTTAACGTAAATTAAATCTAATTTTAGAGAAAGATAAAGTCATTACACATTCAAATACAAATTATTTACACTATTTTACACAAAATTGGTAACAATATGTAGCAATGGGATAACAGAGCAAATTAAATTTAGCCTCAATTTTATTGATCCTGATTTATCTTTTGTCTCGTTACTTTGTTTTTTTAATAAAGGAATTTTGTTTTCCTATTAGTAAAAAGTGCAAGACGAATCTCTAATCGTGTACAGGAAAGAAATATCGGTTCAAAGAGGATTTTCTGACTATCTTGGCTGGTCGCTATTTGCTCACCCGTGTATTAACCTATTTACGTATCTTATATCCTTTAATCTTTTTTGTATATAACTAACCGAATGTGAATATTCCATTAACTTTGAACCTCAGTGTATAAAAATATTATATTCTCTATATTACCAATAATTATTATCTTCCCACCTTTCCTATAGCTCTCACTTACTAATTACAAAAGCAGATAAAATATTCTAATTTTATCCACTTCGATAATGCTCACAGGGAATTTACAATAGAATAATAGTTAGCAAGTTAATGTTCCATTGATCGTTTCAGTGTAAATGAGACTCTTACATCTTCCATTCATGTTGTTCCCATATAAATGGATTTATTTTATATCTTGTTCATTTGTTGTTTTTATGGAATGGCGCGTGTCTTATCAGATGCCGTAATTTAGGGAAGCTATTTATAAGTAGAACATTCTTACCATTTTTTTATATACCTAACAGCGTATTATTGTTAAGCTTTCATGTATCCTTAAAGAGAGAGAGTATACCTACCACAATTTAACGACTTCAATTATAAATGACTCCTTATTTTTTAGAATTAGGCAAAAATAATATAGTTATCGAAATAGATGTATTTGGAATATAGGTTATGAAGATGGTTCAAGTTTTTTTATTTGGAAATGTAAATAATTTCTCAACTATGAATTGTTCACAAATAAAGTATTACATTCATGATTTGATGTTCGAAAACTGATGATAAATTTTTTAAAAAATAATCTGGATTTGATAAATTTGTAAATTTTTTCTGGAGTTTTAATCTTAAACACAACCACATTTGTTTGGGTTATTTGGTTGATTTATATTATTTGTACGCTTAGCGAAGCAGCCTGAAAACGCTCGGTAACTTGCGGAAAAAAACAACAACATGCAGCTTTTATTAGAAAAAAAATTTGTTAATGCAAGAAAAGAAGGGCATAGAGAGGAAAATTGTAGGACAAGAATTGAAAATAGAAAAGGAACCCTAAGGCATTTTTAGGGGAACACACCTATGTTTTCCGAGGGGAGAGCTCATGGGGGAAGAGAAAAGTACAGCAGTTAATTGCAAGGGAATCCCTAAAGTAAAGCGTGTGATTTAACACCTTCCAGCGGAAAAAAATGTAGATACTTTTTGTTTCTTTGGTAGTGTGTAACTTAAGTTACCATGAAGAAAAATCATACCTTGGAACAAGTTGCCTAACTGCTTGTCTTCACCCCTTAACTGGTTTGCCCGTACACCCTATGGGCTACCGAAAGCTGGTAGCAACTGGTTTGCCCGTACGCTATACGAGCACTGATATTTTCTTCTTTTTATCTTTGATTTGCCCATATTTTTAATTATTATTCTGAGATTATTAGTGTTAATGTGCTTTTAAGAGACGTATTTTGTCCATGGTACTGAAATACTTCTCTTCCGGGATTTTCTTCTTGGTGATGGCGGGAATTTTTCATTGAAAGCAGGAATTTAGATTCTTGAAAATATTCAATAAAGAACAGGTATTGACAAGGGAATGCGCAATTTGTTGCTTGAGAGTAAATGAAAATGGAAAAATAATAAAAAAAATCCCATATTACCTCTATCCCCGTAGCAATATAAGACTTATGCTTCAAATTGTTTGTGAGAGCTAAGAACATGAAGTTCAAGTATGAGAGAAATTCTCTTAAGATATATGAAACATTCTTCATAGCATGCAGAATAGAAGCAAACATTTCGGGTTCTTTTATGTTCCACAATTATAAAATTAAAAAAAATAGAGTGGAAACTTAAAAATTTAATATTAAAATAAAATTATTCCATTTTCGCATTTTGTTAAGTATTATGCTTAGTTATATGCAATAAAAAATATACCTTTTTTTGGAACATTTTGGGCAAGAAAACTGACCGCTTAAGGGGTTACTGGCTCCGCGTGAATTCTGTCAGGTATCAAAATAGCACTTAGCGTTGACTGTGGTTCCGACGGTCATCAACTCGACCGTGATTTATCCCTGAGTTTTAAAGATTCACATCGCTTCTTTAAACAAAAATTGAATAACGTCACGTTGAAATTGCTTGTACATATCTATCACACATCTCAAATGTTAGAAATGGTTCAAGTAAGCGGCGAAGTTGTACCTGGAAACATTCATATGTTCTACGCAGTTTCATTACATTGCCTTCTCGTGATCGAATGACGAATATTCCTGATGTTACAAACTCTATGTTTCATTTGAATGATTCTTACACACATTTCAAACCTTTCTAAGGATTTTTTGATAATAATGCATATAAATCTATTCTTTTCTTAAATGAGACTAACTAGTATCTAATTCGGTGTGATAACTTATTTTATCGACTGGAATTAAATGGGACATCATTATGTTCATAAACAATGATCTAGATGGAGTTTCATTACTTAAAATATGATCATTTTCACGTTTTTCTTGTAACAATGTAAATAAAACGTATGTTTTGAGAAAATTATCGTGTAACTTAAATTGTACTTTGTTATTTGAAAAAAAAATCCGTCGTTAAGATACACGAAAGCAATTCTTTACAGTATGATTTTATAGAAATGTGTAAACTGTTTCGTAATTCCATCAGTGGATTTGATAGCTCATAGCTCGTAATTCGACATTTCATTTCATTAGTGTCACTAATTGAAGCTTGGTAAACAACGGTTTTCACATATCCTTACAAGAAGGTGTTAGTTTTAGAGATCTAGGAGGCCATAGTATTGGAATTCCTCTTTCCATTCATTGCTTGGAAACTTTTTCTTACTTTCCAAACTCCAGCGTCATGGTGCCCCATTTACGCTGCACGTGTGTTGCGCATTTCAGTTCAGTAGACCATCCTACAACTTGCGTCTTTTTATTGCAGTGAAGCCATTTGAAACTCGAATGTCTAAAAATCGGGATGCTACACTGTAAGATTCGCCCGGAAGTTTAAAAATCTTTATAGGTGGCGCGGCCATCGAGGAGGAGAGTGAACACGATGGCGAACGTCAACAACTTGAAAAAGAAAGTGGAGGTGGACAAGATGGCGGAGCGAGAGAATATGCTAGAATGAGCGATATAGTGATTACGTTGAGAAAGATAGAAACAAAATGGTGTTAACAACTTGAAATTAAATGTATATAGTTAGCTTTTCTTTTTATGTTGCTTTGTGTTGTGTGTGGCTGTCTTCGAGAAATAAAACTCTTTAGTCATTAAAGACGTTAAAGTTGTGACGTTATTGTACCTGGATTTTGGATAAATGTTGGAATCTTCATTTGAACGAAAAGAACCTACGTACAAATTATTAGTTACACCATATAGTTTGCATTTCATTAAGCAGAAACTTTAATCTTTTCTTTATGGAGCATAAAAAACCGTAAGGGAAAATTTTTTCTTTGTTTATTTTTTACTTAATTTTTTAAAAGTGTTGTCATACTTTTCGGACACCACGTAGTTTGTTAAATGTTCAAATGCGCTGTGAGCCTTTAATCTTCAATGAATTATTTGGGAATACCATTGCGAAGATGCAGTAAGAAGACCATTATAGAGGAAAATGAAAACTCTTTGCTGTACTGAATGTTTTTGGTATAGATAAACTATGTATAACGAATGGGTTCTAAAACTTAAAGAATCTCTTAGCAATTTCTAGAAGCCCCACTACCTCTTTAACAAAAAACTTCCGCTGTGGTCCTCATAGTCTCTAATCGGTAAGTTTTTGTACTCGATGAGATATGAAAAAAAATTGTGTACTATTTTCACACAGAAATAAATTTCTTACCGATCTTCATAGTGACATCCGATCCCTTGATGAGGAGTGCGACTGGATCTCTATCGTCCCGGGTGATGGTCACGGATGCCCCCTTGAGGCTGAGGTTGTATTCTAATCTGATCACTTGTCCTGAGGGCGTGATGGCCTCTGTTAGACGACCGTACTCATCGAAACCATACAGATAGGACCGTCCAGTGGAGTCTTCCTTGGATCGGAGGAGCCCCGTGCTTCCGTGGTAGTCGAAGATTGTCTTGAAGTTGGACGGGGTGGTGAAGCTCTGGAGCATCATCATACGGGATACCTCCAAACGACATTTGCCCCCCTGAGTGTTTTCGATCGTGTTTACCTATAAAATGAGGATATATCATTAAAATAGTCTGTGTATATTTGATAAAAATACATATGCAGCGGGTCCTTTTCCGCAAGCCCCAAACATAATTAAAAACAAGCCTTTACATATGATGCAAGCCTCGCATATGATGTGTAACATCTGACATGTTATCGTGGTATATCCTGAATATAACTTAACTTATATCCTGAAAAAAAAGGAATTGGGTATGATTCGATGGAAATAATTTTCTATCGAATAATTATATCTTTAAGGAAAATTTTATTTAATTAACACAAGGAGTAAAGCAATTTTTTATCAAAATAAATGTTTAAAAATTAAAATATTAGAGAAAATCAAAATTATATACCGTGTGTTTAAATAGTTAGTTTTTTTTAAAATCGAAAACACTTTTTTAATCACAATTAAATATATTATATTGACAGCGACAGGAATTACCCTCAAAGTATGAAAAAGATACGCACTAAAATATTTATTCGAATAATTCCATATTAATTACTCGCATTTTTTTTAAGAAAGACAAACTTTGTCAGACGCTTAACAGTAAATATAATTATTAATATAATTTGCACATATAAATATAACCTCAGATTTCATACACACTGCATAACTATAGGTAAGTGCACAGCTGATGCGTTTTCCTTCTCTTTCTCGTCACACACACGCACACACTATGTTGGCCGTCAGTACGACATGGTACCAACCTCACGCAAAATGGGTTGGCACCATCTCTCACCCACTCTCCGCCACCGCGTGCGCTCATTGGTCAAATCAAATAGCGTGCGCTTCACTGGCTTCCTGTAACACATTTCCGTTCCTTTTCACGAAATTACTTCCCCCAAAAAATATCCAGCAACCGAGAGGGAAGATGTTAACATAAAAAAAAAGAGAAATAAAAGCCCTTAATTACTAAGCCGACTAGGGATTCCTTTTCGTCTCAGTCGTCTAAGGCATGCACGGAGTAACAGTAGGTCGGTGGTTCAAATACACACCTCTGACAAAGGCAATTCACATTTAACTCAGTTTCTAAGAATATAGATACTGAAATGTTTTTATTCAAAAGTTCTATAAATACACGGATATTCGTCTTCGAAAACGTTTTTAACAGTCTTTTCATTCAACAGGTATTGGATTGAAAATGTTTTGCTTGGCATTTCACAGTATGTTTCAACTAAAAATAGTGTCTACACGTAAAGATAAATTCTGGGTTTGTATTCTTCACTACCTTAAAAAACAAATTCAATACGAAAGTTGATTCTGAAATTAAATGTCTTGTATTCATTTTTTTAGGATTCTATTTATATCTAAACACAATGTTTTGCTTTATGTGGTCATTAATTATCAAAAATGATCAAAGATTTAAAAACTTTAAGCTTTTTATAGTGATTTAAAGACCCATGATGTTATTTGCAGATAATCTTATGTATTGTATGTTGAGATGATTTCTTAGCATAAAAAAATATTGCAAATTGAAGTTTTGCGAGTCTATATTAGCATATATCTTGTCAAATGTACAGTTATATATTTCTTAAAGCTTTTACCAGCAGTCCACAAGTTACATTTAAAATATCTACCAGAAAAAATACGTAATAGTGTGGAATATGTGAAAAAAAAGTTCATTTGACTTATTTAATCAAAACTGAAGCAGAAAGGTTTTATTTCTACCAAGAATTTATGAGTGTTGCTTTTGAATTAAAGCAGGAGCGTTATTCTTTCACATATGTTTTATTAAGAGTTTCTGCTCCTAATATCTATAAGCTGTATCTTACTCATATTCTATAAACAATTGTTATTTTTTTTGGTTGTACCGTAAAACGTGGCGTATAACGCACACTTTTAACATCAAAAATAAGATCGAGATTTACAGGTGCGCGTTATATTCCGGGAAAAAAATTCATAGCTTGGAATATTAAAAGGAGATGAGCATAAAAAAATTAGGCTTCCATATATATCGAAACATTGTTTATTTAAAAGAACTGATATACCTTATGATCTTAAAATTGGTTATATTTCTAGAAATATACTAATTTTTTAAAAAGTTCGGCATAATATTTTGAATAAATGACTTCAAAACATAAATATATTGCACATGGACGGTTCAGGTTTCATCGTGAAAAAGGGGGGGGCGAATTTTACCATATTCTTTAATACCTGATCAATTGAGACTTGTAAGCAAAAAGAGTTTCTGTTACCTCTGAGGAGCAAATAATTATTTTAAGAAGCTCCAGGGTTAGCCAACCTGTGGCCCACTTTGAATAATTTCGCGGCTTGAGAGATTCAATACAACTATACAAAATGCGGACATTTTATGCAATATTTTTATTTTTAGAATTGTGTTTTTTTGTAAGAAATAAACCCCATAACTGTTTCTATCTTATCAGTTTGCCTCTGTTTTAATCCATTACATGTGTGTTTGTAATATGTTCAAATATAATATAAAGATATATATATATTTATGCGGCCCGTGGGATTATGATGTTTTTCAGAAGTGGCCCTCAAGGTCATTTGGGTTGGCCATTCCTGCTCTAGTCAATAACTGTTTACGCAATTTTTCCCTTCAAGGTTAGCGAAGATTTTTTCTTTATAATGAGTGGGCTATTCTATGGGATAAAATGACATTTACCCGAGATCCTGAATGCAGGTTAGTTTCCATAAAATAGTTTCCATTCTCAGTGTAACCAATTTGAATTTTTTTAGGGTTCTTCATTGCCACTATTCAAGGTTTAGAGCGTCGCTATTTCTAAAATGTTTTAACTCTATTCTTTCAGAGTTAGTGATTGAGAGTAGAATTAGAAAGAAAAAAAAAGAATTTAAAAAGTTATAGACAAAGATAGTTTTATAATTGTTAAATTAAGTTGGAGTCAACGAATAGAAGTTATAGTCTTCTTGGCGAAAGAGATAAGAAACTGTCTGTTCCTTACAGTAATATTTTCGCGTGAGTTGAAAGATGAAGACCAGTGCCTCTTAGCGTGATAGCGTGCACCGATAGAAAAGAGACTGGGATTCATTTGTGATATGAGCAAAAGAAGAAAAAGGTTAAATTTTTGTTGGAGCTTAGCAGGAGTTAAAGGGAGAAGATACTGCATTTTCGAGATTTGGCGTGATTCTTAGAAGGAAGAGATCGTGTTCTTGCTGTAGACTTCGTGGTCTCAAGTGACGCCGGAAGATCACATTTTATTCAAAATCTTGTAAAACTATACCAGGAAAGGAAAGTTAGCTTCTAACTGAGGAATACCTAAAACTTTTAGTTTCTTCAGATTGTATTGCTATACATATGAAAATACTTTTATCTAAAAAGATATGAAAATAATTAACATTTACGAAAGAAAGTTTTCTAAAAATGTATATAATATTTATTTTTACTGTTAAATTTAACCATAGTTATTTACCATAGTGAACAAGTAAAATAAAAACTTTTCCTACTAAATTCCTTCTTAGGTCAAAAAAGAAAATTTTTATTTTAGTTAATTAAATTTAATTAATAAATTAATATTTGAAAAACTGTATCAACATCAAGTGTCATCCACTACAATTTTAAAAAATTATTTGAACTTAGTGGAATGAAAAAAAAAGTATTTGAAGTCAAGAAAAAAATTCGTTAGAAAAACTTACTGGTGCCCTCTATTGGTGCTCGTTCGAACTTCGTCAGAAATAACGCAGAATTAATTTAAAATGAAAAAACAAAATTCAATGAATGAATTAATATTTGAAAAAAAACTGTGTTAACATCAAGTGTCATCCACTACAAGTTTAAAAAATGTATTTGAATTTTAAAGGATGAATAAAAAGTGTTTTATTAACGATTGAAAATTTGAACAAGATATATATATATATATATATATATATATATATATGTCAGGTTTGAAAAGTTTAGCTTCCAAATTCAGTAAGTAATAAATGAAAATAGAGCGAACTCATTACCATCATGTAAGGATTTATGGATAAATAAGCCTATTTAAAGGAGAAGCGAGCACTGACGAAGGAGAACGCATACTCGAAAAGGCTTAGTTGGTGACTCCTCGCCGAATTGTTGTCTATTGTTCGACTCGGTTGCGCGCCAAAGAGCCGCCATGTTGGATTTTATGTGATTGAAGGAAAATAAAGACGTTATTATAGAGAGGATGCCTTCCTCATTACACACACACACACACACACACACACACACACACACACACACACACACACACACACACACACACACACACACACACACACACACACACACACACACACACACACACACACACACACACACACACACACACACACACACACACACACACACACACACACACACACGGAGAGAGTGAACTAATAGTATAGGAATTGAAAAAGAATGTTCAATAATTGTTTTTAACGTACTTGGGCAAATAAAACATGATGACATATTATATTGGCAAGTGAGAGCTATATTATAGCAAGTGAGAGCTATATTAGGGCTATTGGGGACGGACTTCGTAATTTTGAGGATGACCTCATCTCCAAACTTTGAGCTCAACATATTTAAACTGCACGTCTACATGGCAGTTCTTCAGTGGCACCAGGATTCGAACCTGCGACACGCCGACCACAAGTTCGTGACCATAACCGATAGGCTGTAGCAGTCGCAAATTAGCGAATAATCACTTTTGAAAGGCGATAGATGTGTTCTTAGTACTTTAAAATTTTATTCAAGTTACAAGCAGACAATTTTTTACTCAATATTATTTAATTAAGATACTTTTCAGTTTATGTTCAGTAACTAATATTTACGAAGAAGCCATTAGGAAGAAATAAATTTGCCGAATTCTTTTTAATTGAAATTATGGGAAATTGGAATAAAGTAATTAAGATCTTTTCAAAACTTACTTGATTGTTATAATCTCTGAGGATATAAATCTTATTTCCCGCAGCATCAGTAACAGTACTTAACTTGCCAAAACTGGTGTTTACATTGTATGAAAACGTATACACATCTTTACCACTGATGGTGTTTCTTGTAGCAATATGCTGCCCATGTCGGTTGAATACATAAATCTCTTGAGATTCTGGCGAATAGATGTTATACTCGCTCAGATCGTTCAGTTGTGGTAGAGAAGCTGTAACAGATCTTATCCTAAGGTTGCCTTGATCACAAATATGCAGCAATCCATCAGGGGACACAGTGATGGAGGAGATAGTGCTAAGTTTGGTCGTTGCTGCAAGAACATGTTCCTCATCAAAACAAGAGCACGTTTCTTCCAAACAGCTGCACTTCGACTCAGCTCCAGCAAATCTTGATATTCGTCCATCGCTTCCAACTACACGCACTCGATTCACAGTCTGGGAATCACTTTCGGCGATATAAAGGTCGCCATTTGGCGCAAATGCAATTCCTTGCGGTGATTCTAGGTAAACATCGGTCGCCAAATCACTTTTTTCACGAGGGTCAGATGGACATTGAAGAGGACGGCCCACTACTACTTTCAGTCGGTTGTCGGGAGTAACTCTCAAGACCAGGTGATCGTCCAGTATGTGAAGCGAGCCATCTAGGGGATTGATGGACAGTTCTGTTGGCCATCGAAGATTAACCTGTGGGGAAAATTGCAATTATAAGTTGTTTTCCAAGAAATTGCGAAGATAAAATCCTTTCTCAATGCAAGAATTATAAAAATTAATTCCTTTTTCGAACTACACCCCTTTTATGTTATAAATTTTCTTCATTGTGGGACACATTTTACTCAATAATATCGGGGAAAATGTCAGGGATTTACTAGTTTTAGAGCTGTTAGTTTCAACTTAAAGAGGACTTTTTTTGTACAAGCAAAATCTCGACTCATTCACTTTTATGATCATATTAACAATCGGTAAACCATATATGAATTTTAACCTTCAAATCTTTAATACTTTTTCCAGAACTTACCATCCAGTTATAACAATAACATACTGCAAAATAATACTAAATATCAAAAGCCTCCAATCGTTAATTTTTCTTAATCTTAACAGCATTAGGGTTAAGATGGGAATGGGTTTCCTATTGCATTGGTTTAAGCAATCATTGAGGCACTCAGTAAATTGATCTTTGCTTCTAAGTTCTAAAATCGAAGCATGAAATATGGGGACCTTCAGCAATTTTTTTGGGTATGAATTCTATTTATCAAAAAATAGCTGTTCAGGTTTTGGCGAAACATTAATTGTATCGAATATTGACGGAACATTTAGCTGTGAAAAAAAAATAACTGAAAAATATTTTCGTAGTTTGAATTAAATCAATCTAAATTACACTGAAATATGTGTAATTACACAATCTCTTTCGAAGTTTATACGTAATTTATATCCGGAAAAATTTCATTTTCAAAGATTTTTATTTCAAACTTAAAAGTAAGTCACCACTTCATTATATTTAAGTGCCGAAAACTTTAATTCTTTCCCACACATTATATGTTATCAGAAACAAACACTGATAACCTTCAGAATTGCAACACCGTGAAGGAAGGATAAATGTTGAAATCGTATGAAAGGAAAAAGATGCGGGGTTATGAATATTATTAGTAACTAAGCGCAATCAAACAGCGCAGGAGGAAGAACGGCAGCTCAACCTCTATAAAAAAGGTAACATAGTACTTTCTAATTCGGAAAACGTATTTGAAGGCTACTGTTTCTGAGAAGATCGTGATATGTCTCATATAAGAAGGAGAAATGGTTATCATCAAGTATCGGAATTCATTAGCGGCAGGATCGTGGAATATCGAGAGTGTGGTTTATCGCGTCGCGATATTGTTACTCGCATTGAGAGAAATCCAACAACTGTCATGCGAATGTGGAATCGATGGATTTGAGGCGGTCCCTAGCAAAGGACCCATTGCCTGTTAGGGAACTAATGACTCTAAACTACCACACAGTTTCGCTTGGGAAAGTATCCAAGACCGCGCAATCCGAAGATTATATTCTAAGGCGAGTCAAACTTTGACCTCCCTTTATCCAGCTGACAGAGAGGTGACCGGTGCAGTTCCCACGCCAATCTCCGGCTTTAAAGTCACCACACGAGGGGTGACAAGGACCAATGGACGAATAACAATCCCGGATATCTCCAAACATAAGTGATTCTGCTTCACGAAAGGCTTGGAAAGGCGTGACAAATTTTATCTTCAAAGGGACATCAAAATAGGAAAACCAGACGCTTGAACACTCTAAGGTGCTTGAACACTTTAAGGCGCTTGAACACTTTAAGGCGCTTGAACACTTTAAGGCGCTTGAACACTTTAAAGCGCTTAAACACTCTAAGACACTCCAATAGACTCTTCAAGGGACTCCTAGACTTTCTCTCAGCTTGGTTTCCAAATGGGCGTATACACTCTCACACCTATAGTGACCTATCAAGGCTAACGAACTTGATATTGTCGTCCTAAAGCAGCCTTCACATAAGTAATCCTGCATTACCAGCACCTCAACAGTGCTTCACCTTAACAGATCCAAAAGGAATTCATTGAAGGTTTCAGCGGCTTACTACCAATAACGTCCGACAGGACAGGTATGTTGTCAGTCATCCTTGTAGGATCATGCTGCCACATCAGGGACCTTAAGTCAGGAAGTGGACTTGTTTGAAACACGAAGAGTGTGATGGAGTGTCTATTGGGGCTTCTCTTGTAAATGCAGCCCAGAGATTTCTGAATACAGTGGCCCACTTACCAAATATATGACGATGGAACAGTAAAAGTGTGGTGCACGAGATAAGCAATTGTTTTAAATTTCGTCGGTAATCCGAACAACCGGTGTTACATTTCTCATAGCTTAAGGTCGTTGGTTGTTCCCTATCTTTGACGATTTGCAGGTATCATCTTTTACCACATGCTGCCCTTCGCTTTATGACCTATCCCGATACTAAAGGTATTCGACTGTTACCTTGACTAGCAGCAGATCTCCCACCCACTTAAAACATCTACTCATGGACTGATGAGAGATTGGATCCCCACCACTCTCCCTCCACAACAATTGATGAATTGTGGCCAAGACTTATAGCAGCATGGAATGACTTTCGCAATTTGACTCGATACCTAACCTATTTAGAACCATTTCAGTTGAAAGATGGAGCAGCTGCGCGTCCTCTTTATCCATTTACCCTAAATTACATCCACCTCTGATCCAGTATACCCTAAATTACATCCTCCTCTGATCCTGTATACCCTAAATTACATGAAAATTAAATCGTTCTCTTCCTAATACGCTATATACGTAAAATAAGTAAAATTTTGATATTTACTTTCCCTCCTGGTGTTTCAATTTTAATGCCTAGCAGTGTTTTTATGTAACGCACTTTTGTATAAAGTGATAATAATTCATGCAGTGTATAGATATTGCTCATTACATGCTATAACTCATTGTATTATTTTGCATTAATCGAAACATTTATCATAAAGAGAGCAGTTAATGCACAGATATTCATATCATCTTGCCTTGCATTGAATTATATGAGAATCATCTCATCTATCAAATATCAATCAGAATACAGTTATGGTAATAACACATACATTTATAATTCACTCGTTGAATTGGTGGTGGTTTCACAAATAATGATATGATTTCCACAACATTTCTAGTTACAAACGGTATGTTTTAAGTATAAGACTAACATTGACGGAATGGATAGGGTGTCCCAAAATTCACTCAGGAAGTAATTTTTATAAAAACCACTCGTTTATAATTAAAAATTGCAATTTTTTTTATTGATTCATAAAGTATACTGCATAGGGCTATAGAACATATATATTTATAGCATATTGGGTAAAGCTATACGGCTCTCTGCGATCCAATATCCATTCATTAGTTGAAATTTCCCATGGCCATTTTTCATAAATGTGGTTGTATTTCGTTGATACAGAGAGCTCAATTTCTTCTTCAAGACGTGATTAGTCGTAGGCTTGTTGACATGTGTGTGTGAGTCTTACACTTCAAATATTCCATAGATAAGAAACCCAAACGTCGCTAAATTAAACGATCAATAGACGACAAAATTTGACCATCAAAACAGGGAATTACATGGCTACTACGTTTTAAAAAAAATTTCGACGATGGGAACGAATTGTTGTTGTGGCTAATGCCACCTGTCTGACGTAGTCAGAACGAGGCCCACGAAATTCATCGTGGCAAGGGGCTAGAAGTATGCCTGTCGTTGGCCTAGGCCTTGAGCACCATACAGGTGACAGAATGAATAAGCTCGGCGAAATTCTCCGAAGGGACGATAGATGTACCTCCACAATTTTGGGATGGAACTGAAGGGGAGGGAAATATTCTCCAGTCCCCTGCACTCGTGATTCAGCCCAAGAGACTTTCGAACCTACTGATTTAACGAGCACGTATTCCGTGTGTACTCGGAGGTATTTGGTGGCATTGGGCATTGAACCCTGGGCTTCCGGTCTGGAGTCCGATGCTCTAACCACTAGACTATTCATGCGCGACGAATTGTTCTTTCGTATAGTATATCTTTTTTAATAATCCTGAATTGTCAGCTGTCATGTGATCCTTTTTTTTTTCTTTTTCTTCTGCAACTCTTTATAATGCAAATAAACTCAAACCTTGCGTGAATTTTGGAACACCCTTCACATATATCAGATGAATTATAGATTTTAAAATTTAGCTTATTTTGGAAGATTTGGAAAGTGAAGAAGATCTTTATATACCTGTGATAAACTGAGCGTGACGTAACACGGAATCGGCCGCCAACTTTTATGGAAATAATCGCCAATGAGGGTGTGAATGATGCCTTTTGTATCGACGTATCGGATATTTGTCCCGTCCGCAATGTAGATTTCTCCATCTTTAGTGATAGCAATTCCTATAATCAAAAGGGAAAAAAAATGTATGAATATAAGACAGTAAATAGGTAGCGGTGTGATATCTATATAAAACTAGTACTAAACATCACGCGAAGACGATCGTTTTGGCGTGGTCGATAAAATACTTGCGTATGGAACGGAAGGTACCCAGATCGTATCTTCCTTCCGTCAAATACATAAGTAAAACAAATCATAAAATTAAAATATGCTATTATTTATAGAGAGATAGAGCAAGACAACAAATTATGTTATCATCACCGAACTTGTAAAGAAATAAAATTGACCAAAATAGAACAAGATAAATGCTTATGTTTATATCAATTAAAATAAAAAACATTGATTTTATGCTTGGATATTAAATTTTTAACCTATAAGCTAGCGCACTTAAACTGAACGCAGTGGCGCAACAGCCCATGAGGGCCAAGGCCTACTGTGCCGAACTCAGTATACGCGACTTTGGACCTAGAGGTGCATGAGCAGATGTTCCGATCAAGTGGTCCTACTAATATAATGTTCGGTGTTAAATTCTATATCCTAAAAGTATATTTTTATTTTGTTACTTTTGAACCACTGAACAATTTTATATACTTTGAGCGGAATTTGTATCCATCTCATTAGTTGTACACAGGTTTAGTATTATCTTTTTCAATTGGCAAGGCAGTTTTTAAAATTAACGCTAATAATCTTTCTTTCTAAAATGACCATGTGGCTGGGGTAGCTTAGCGCTCGGGATCACGATCTCGTGGACTGGAGTTCTCGAGTCGCGAATTCGAGTTCTGATGTCACTGAAGACTCTCCGTGCAGAGGGGCTAAAGCCCGTTAAATCTGTCATAGCACAAAGTCCTCACGTTGGTGTGGTCTGGAAGTTAGGAGAGTAGGGTGCCGGCTCAAGTGTCGTCCTCGTTTCTTGACTATGGCTCAGAATTATGAGGATCATCCCCGATAGCCCTCGAGTTACTTTAGAGCAGGGGTGGGCAGACTTTTCCAGGGTACGGGATACTTCTAATTTTTTTCCAAGGTGTTGCAGTCCACCTAGTGGCATAGGTGTAGTGAGCTAAAAGAAAGTATACAAGGCAGTTGGACCTACATTTTACGAACCACTGTTTTACGAATTTCTTTAGTTAGCGAACTTTTTCATGGAACCAAGAACATTTTACGATTTTCGTCGTAAAATAACCTCCAAACACTGAAGTGCATTTTCTATTCAACCAAATTTTCTCTTATAGTTCGACTTTTTTCCTCCGTATTTTATAAAATACCGTATTTACTCGAATCTAAACCGTATTTTCCCCCCAATTAATGCAATTGAAAATCGGGCACGAAGGGAAAACAAATTTGTTGGATGGGGTATTTATAGCAATTACAGCTTCATGCATGTATTTAAAAAAGTTTATAATACTGATAAAATAACTAATTATTCACTTATTAGTTTTCCTCTTAAATTTATTTTAATTTCGTAAAATTGGATATTGATAAACCATTTTAGAGTATTTTTCAATTTTCACAAATACTTGTTAAAAATTTGGGGCACTACTTAGAATCAGGAGCGGCTTAGATTCAAATAAATATGGTTTTTCGGATGATGGAATGATTATTAGGTCTTAGTGAAAGCGATCACTCCAAAATATCTTGGAGGTTCACCGGTCGATCGTAATCGACTTAATGCCCACCCCGGCTTTAGAGTGTGACGTTAATAAACACTCATTCATTCTAAAATGAACATGTATTTTATTTATTGAAAATATTCATTAAAGGTAAGCCTCCGCTAGGCACGCTTCACAAATTTCCATCCATAACTGCGTGGCATCCTTCAGATACATCCCAGCTGCCAGCAAAGAAAAACTGTCATAGAGAAGTTACTAAACACTTTTTTCAAACTATTTTCGTATAAAACTGAAAACTACTCTACTTTACACACACACACAAAATAAAAATTAATGAAATAGTACAAATCATAAAAACTGACGTTGTTGGGCGCACTGCATCTATCAGATACATTTGCCCATGGTTTCCAAAATATAAAAAGTGCCCTCGTTCTTGACACTGAATTCTAGGGGAATGACAAAAGGTATATAGAAGAAGGAAAGACATGTTCCAACCGACTATGGGGATGCAGCACCGAATTAATTTTTATTATGCATCTGAGAGATTAGCACGCCTAACGGAGGGTTAAAGTATTTGAGTTCAACCACTGATCTTATGTATTTGACAATCTTGCAATGGCAGGGGTGTTGTATTTTCAATTAACTATGTACAAGCAAAGAAATTCCGCAGGAATAATTAGAATGAAATGTCCTACAAAAATATTTTTTGATAGAGTATTTCTGAATAATCATGAGTTGCTGCAATAAGTATGAAAGGTCTTCGCGTGCTTAAATTTAACGATAATTTGGTATTAAATTACGAAACCACATGGAACTTGGTCTTACGTGATTAGTATCCGTTGTACATTTGGAATATATCTACATCAACAAAACATAAGGCTTCTTACCTTTGGGATACGCCAACCTGGCATCCTTGGCGGATCTTCCGTCGCCACACTGGTCTTTGTCTCTAGGTAGACACTTCTCTCCGCTGCCTACAACAGCCTCGGTATTATTTTTAGAGCTGGCAGATTCCGATATGGAGATAGTTCGCAAAATTTGATGTTGTTCAGGATCGGAAATGTATAGATGACCATCTACAGGTCCAACGGTGAGGTGGTAACTGTAGGAGACCTGGGCCGGGCTGAAAGATAGTCGTTTATATGTCATTTATTGTTAAACTATCCCAGTTTGAAGAGACAAGTACAAATAAACATTTAAAAAAACTTAAAAATGTATATTTTAATTATTTAGCGGTGTGTTCTTAAGCCAGTAACAGCCTCCAGATAGTGGTAATTAGTTTTGTGTAGTGGTCTTGTTACGTGGCTACTAGTCCATAGGCCGCGGGTTCTGTCCTCCAGATAAAGCACCACTTAATTGGTGACCTCGACTGAGCTATAAAAAGTGCAACCTTCAGATCTGTCGTGGCACCATCTACCCGCAAGAAGAACAACCAAAAGTCGTCAGACCTATGCGACGCACAAACCAAAGTCTTCATACTCACTTGACGCCGCAATCAAAAGTGGTCCGACTGACTTACAACAACGCTCACTTTACACACATTCGCCATAACGACTATATCGTTCGTTCGCCTATCCACCAACTTCCTGGTGTGGGAGTCAGGGGTATTTACTTAAGCCAGTAACAGCCTCCGGACAGAGATGATCACTTTTGTCTAGTGGTCTTGTTACTTGACTACGAATCCATAGGTCGCGGGCTTTGTCCTCCGGATAAGCACCACTTTAATTATTTGTATTGTATGTAAATAATATGTATGTATGTAATTTCATATTAGTACCAAACTAACTATTTAGAAAATTTTAGTAATACATAGGGTGTCGAAAAAAATACGATTAATTTCAAAAATTAATTAAAAATAAACAAAGATTTTCACTTATGGTTTTTAATGCTCCACATAGTAAAGATAAAATTTCTGTTTAATGAAATGCAAATTATGGGAGAAGGGGTGCACTGTTCCCCTGTTTTCCAACATTCTCGTTTGAAGCAGAAGTTGCAGCACGGTTTATCGAATTTAAATTTGGAACACATGTACAACGTAAATGGGGCTCCCTCCCCCACTAGTGAAGGAAGAAAGAAAATTTCTTTGGGCAATTGATGGAAAACGGAAGTACAATAGGTAACCATCCAGATCACTGTGCATAACGCCTTTAGAACTCTTTTTGTAGGGAGGCGTGACAAACATTGTCTATCAATCTTCAATTACTGCATTCAAGAAATCAAAAGTCGAATTATAGTGGTCATTCAGGTTGTTGATTCTGCTATTCTTCATAAATTGTGGCTAGAAATCTCGTTTAGACTCTATGTGTTTCGCGCAACAAATGATGCTCACATTGAAATCATGCAATAAAGCTCTGTAAAAAAACTTTAGAGTTTCTTTATGAAATAAAAAAACCCCAACTTTTTTTGTTTGTAATTAATATTTGAAAGTGTATCAAACTTTTCGAACTCTCAGTATTATTACATATATCATTATAATTTACATACAGATTGTCCAAAGATTAATTATATTCCAACACAAAAATATACTTAGAGAATATTTTAATTTTTTTATTGCTTACAATATTTAAAGCAGGCATAATAAAAACACATACTATACTTTTCCAACAACGAAATATAACTTTCAAAGCATCAATACTTAAAGATATTTGCGTGGTGTCAGAGGCGGCTCATTGCATGGGTCAACTGGGCCGGGTCTTGTCTCGTTCTAGACTCAGCCTTCAGAAGATTTTAATTCGAATAACTTCAAAGGTTAAAATGTTATTTCCGGTTGTATTCTCTGAGAAAATAGGAACTTTAGACGATATGTCAACTTGCTACATCTGTTGACCGTTGTCCACGTATAGGCCTATCACTATACACCGTTATTACACATTCAGCCAAAATGCAGCAGTCGGTGATGCTGGTACGTGCGATTGTAAATCATGCACATGGATTTGTTTCGGGTTATTATTTCTACGAGTATTTGACAACGTATGCTATCTACTGTTTAACTTTAAGGCCATAGGTTGGGCCTACATTTGTCTAGGTGCCTAGGGTCTACTTTTGAGTAGGGACCCAGAGCCTCAAGAAGACTTAAGACGACCCTGCGTGGTGTGGTATTTTCGAGAAATTAGAAGCAGCTCAGGTGTTGTCCTCGTCACTTCAGCGTGGCTCAGAGGTACAAGGTTCGTCACCAGCAACACTAACGTTTCTTCATTGTGTATTGTTATAATAAACGCATTCACAATACTTAAACAGAATGGTGTAAATGCTATGATGTCCCCAATGGCAGTTTTTGGATTTGGTGAATATTTTAGTATCTTTGAATATGTTCATCTTTTTGCCATCGAGTAGACTATTAAAATGTATTACACATGGATGATGCTTTCTGGCTGAACAAAAATTCTACTATTATCCATTTTCTACTATTTGGTCTCTAAATTTTGTTTCACGTTAATATAATTTTATATATTATACACCAAATGCTCATTTCGGAGATTTTATTTCAAATTTACCTCAGTTCAACAACAGTCGTCACTTGTCCATCAGGAGTTATCTTTCGAATAAGATTGAAGTCCCCAACGTATATAGTTCCATCAGGGCCGCTGGCTAAAGCTACAGGCGCCAAAAGACGCTGAGTTTTCGCCAAACCGTTGCATCTCTGGCACTGTAGAGGTCTCTGCTGTCCATCTCCCATTGTAGTCAGCAGTAATTTGGGCTTATTTTTCAAGTAGATATTATTACCATCACCTTTCTGTAGAATGCCTGTAACGATTAATGAAATGCTTCATTGTACTTTAATACAAAACATCTAGTTATAGTTAACTAGAAAACTAATTAAACCTATTTTGTCGATTTTCTCAAACCGATTTATATATAAATGAATGGGATGCGGTATAAAGCATATTAAAATCAACCACCTTCATCTGAATTAATAAAAGCTTTAATGAAACTCTTCACAAACGAAACAAAATCCATAATAATACAATGTATGTAAATATAACGTTTATCGGTGTATTTTAAATTAACCTAGATTATAATTTAAATAACTGTAATCCTTAATGTAATTTAATTAGTAATATTGTTTCACTGACAATGAGAAATAATGTATATATTATGTTATTCTAAATCATTCGAAAGCTTATATTATATATTAACTAATTTGAAACTGGGAACTAGTTATGGAAGCAATTTGATAAAAACACACCACTCAACGTGGCACTCAAACCAAACCAATGAAAATCGGGGACAGGAGGAATGAATCCCACTACGCTGTCGCACATACCAATTCTTTTGGAACTTATGCCAAAACAATTGTATGCCCCTTTCCCAAAACTCACGGATTCATCGATGTGTTTGTCATGATTAAAGCTCATTAGTTCTGACTTGCCGGCTGTTACCCCGGGCGAATAAATTACATTGGAATCAATGAAACAGCCCAAACTGTTTGTCTGGTTTGCATCAAAGGCACGAGCGTTGATTTAACTCTGAATAAATCATCCTCAGAAGCGAGAGAAATTCTAGATATGGAGTCGTTAGTGCTGGAAACTGAATTATTTTGAATTAAATTAATTTATTGAATTGAAAGGGGGGGGGTTTGATGAAGCCCAACCCATTGACCCGACGACAAAACAAAAGTCAAGTCGACCCACCCTATCATTTGCATTGCATTCGCAGCTATTAATGCTTGGGTGCTTTAACGCTTTTTAAACTTCATCATCTGCAATTTATTGCTATTGTACTCTCGGCAGACAAATACGTTTGAGACTTTCCCAGAAGTGAGCAGAGTGGATCCGTTTTAACTGGTGTGTTTTGAGAAGAATTGGATTTTATTGGAGGGAAGAGGCAAGTGAAGTTGGTTCGCATAAATATTTATTGAGAAGACCGGCGAGCTTAGAGTAATCGCCATGTTAACAATGCTCACGTGAACACGAAATAATGACACATTTCGAGTAATGTCTGGAACTCTTTAGTCAGCTTTCCTACAAAATGAATTAATTATGAACGAAGGTGTATTATTCAAGATGAGGTTCCAGTAATGAGGTTCTGGTTACAAGCTTAAATGAGATGTTAGATACACCGCAGAGCCAGACATTATCACCGTACGTTACCTTCACGACTATATTCTCCCCTTCCCCTTAGTATAAATGCATTTTATTATCAAACTTGTATAAAAACAAAGGATTATGATCATTTTTGTCTTTGCACATTTTTTTTTTATAAAAGGCTTAGTGTTAACTTCTAAGACTTTATATACAGAAAGGACTGCTAGTTTGACGTCAGCTTTTAAGAATTCGTTTAATGTTTTTAATTGAAAATCATTCTAAATTTATTTTTCACCTCTGTCTCACAATATGTCTCAAAATCTCAACTATATACCTCTGTTTAAATTCGCAGGTATTTGAAACATCACAAATATTCAAAATAAATTTATTTAAGACTATTTATCAAAACTCTACAGTTATCAATTGAATGGAAATAAAAATGTATGATAAATTATGTAAGGTAGGTGAATATAAACTTATGAACAACATCTTTTCTGTTCTCGATATTAACAATTCGAAAGGAGTAAGCAATTTTAGGTAATGAAAATTTTGAATAATTGCTTTAGGCTACTACAAAAATCAGTTTAAGTGCCTTTCAATCAAATAATGCGTCAAATGAAATTATGTTTAAAAAGTTTTTCAAGATTAAGTTCTCATTTGCTACAGAAAAAAATTCAATTAAATTGTGTTTTTCAATGATTCAAAATATGCATGTATATTTCATACCACAACATTTATAAAAACTTATCGATAAAATACTTAGTGGGTTTTCGCATACAGACCCACTAGCAAGAGGAAAACTAGGGCTCCTCCTTTGTCATACGTAATATAAACTAAGTTGGATTCCATTTTAATTTACCCCTTGTTGTCTTATCCAAGTAGTACATAGAAATCAAATGGCGCCGAAGGCATCTAAAAAGGTCCTCGTTATGTCGACGGCCTTTGGCGTATAGAACAGTTGATGGTCCTATGTTGTAGAGTTCAGCCAATATAGAAGGACAATTAAAAATATGATTAGGAGAAAGATGAACATCACAGGGCAGTGAGGACAAGTAACTTCTTTGACCATCAGAGGATATTTTCATCCCTTTAAAGTGTCTAATACATAGTATAGCTATGGTGTTTGAAATTACGCGGTTAAAATTAATTTCTGGAATGAAGTGCTTTCTAAATGGATGGGAGGTTAGTTTACGTCTGGCTATTACATCAGCATCAGTAAGGAAAAGGCTATTAGAAAGTTGAGGGGAATTTTGAGCCTTCTTGGCAAGGTTATTAGCTTGCTCATAGCCGAAGATATCAAAGTTGGCAGGTATCCACGTAGTGACTGCAGTGTAAATTTTACACGTTCTATCATTATATAGACAGGTGAGTAACGTTTATTGTAAACATTTCTTCAAAAGAAAATTCTACATTTGTGAAACTCTATAAAATGATGAAAACCAATAACTGCATGAAAAAAAAGTAAAATCCCAAATCAAAATGATAATTAGTTAAAATATTACATTTAAGCGTACCTTCGTGAAAATTGTACTTGTGATGTATATCCAAGTTCCATCCTCCTATGTCGGATACGCTCATGTCATGACCACTCACTTGAGTTGTTTGCACTTCCCAGATGATTTTAGGGCATGATCTGTATTCGTAGCCAACATAAACTGAAAACGAAGCAAGAATACAGTTACATGATTTAACAATAAATTATATATATATTGTATATATATATATATATATATGTATATATAAATATAAATTGTATATTGTATATATATATATATTATATATATATATATATATATTGTATATATATACTGTATATTGTATATATATATATATATATATATATATATATATATATATATATATATATATATATATTGTATATATATATACTGTATATTATTGTATATATATATATATATATTATATATATTGTATATATATATATATATATATATATATATATATATTGTATATATTATATATATATACATATATATATTGTATATATACACTCAGGAACATTGAAAATAGCGACCCAAGAAGAAAGCTAAGTACAATCGTGAAACTCTGCAAATAAGTACAGCGTAATGTGATATGCAAATGATCCAAGTTCTGTGCCAATACGCATGCTCATACACGCCGAGGTGGCGCTACAATCAGGAAGAGGGTGCTTCTATATAAGCCAGCGCAAATTCGAAGATTCATAAACGTTACGATTACCCGCTGATTGTAGGAAGACTTTGGTAAGCAAAACATGCCAGGTAAACGTGTTAGAAGACATTTCTCACAGTTAAGCGAGTTTAAGAGAGGCCTGATCATCGGGATGCAAACTGCAGGCTGGTTGACGTGACATGTTGCTCGCCTGGTGGATCGTTCGGAGTGTGCCGTTATAAATTGTTGGGAGACTTGGACACGAGAAGGTACCCACGCGCGGAAAACCAGGTCTGGAGCGACCAGGAAGACCACGAGGAGAGAGGATCGAAGGATCGTGATGCAAGCACTTGTGAACCTCACAGTGACTCGTTCAACGATACGAGCAGACGTAGGCGTAGCAATTGTTCCACAAACAATTTCCAGACACCTTGCAGAGGCAAATCTTAAATCCAAGCGCCCTTTCCGTGCACTCCCTTTAACACCGGAACATCGGCAACTGCGTCTACAGTGGTGCCTAGCCAGATCAATGTGGAATGTCACAGATTGGTAAAAGTTTGTGTTTAGTGATGAATCCCGGTTTATTTTGGGGACAGATGATAACCGTGTACGGGTGTGGAGGCGCCCTGGTGAGCGGTACATTTCCCCCACACTGTTCTACGTCACACTGCCCGCACAGCTGGTGTAATGGTCTGGGGGGCCATAGCCTGTGATAGCCGATCCACTTTAATTGTGATGCGTTGAACCTTAACGGGCCAACGTTACGTTGATGATATTCTTCGACCCCATGTAGGACCTTTCCTAAATGGTCTCCCAGGGGCAATTTTCCAGCAAGATAATGCTCGTCCACATACAGCAAGATTTGCTCAAGACTTCCTTCGTCATTTTCAGACTCTTCCACGGCCGGCCCTCTCCCTCGAGTTGTCCCCTGTAGAGCCCGTGTGGGATCAGCTAAAACGGCAGATGCCATCGTGTGACTCTGTACATGATTTAGAGTTGGCTGCTCAAGATTTGTGGGCCCATCTGTCTCAAGACAGCATAAGGTGTCTAATCAACTCAATGCCGGACCGTGTGGCGGCATGTATTGCAGCTGGAAGTGGTCCAACGCGCTTCTGAAGATGCCCAGTATTTGTGTCGTTGTACACCCTGTATTCGTTTAATTGTCTTGTTTTTTAGATCAAGTGAATCTCTCATCTGTGTCATTATGTGTATTAAATTTCATTTCAATCCGATGCTTTCTTCTTGGGTCGCTATTTTCAATGTTCCTGAGTGTATATTGTATATATATGTACATATATTTATATATTATATATATGTACATATATATATATATATATATATTGTATATATATATATATATTGTATATATATATATTGTATATATATATATATATATATTGTATATATATATATTGTATATATATATATTGTATATATATATATTGTATATATATATATTGTATATATATATATTGTATATATATATTGTATATATATATTGTATATATATATATTGTATATATATATATATTGTATATATATATTGTATATATATATATATTGTATATATATATATATATATATATATATATATATATACACTCTGTCGCAAAAAAAAATATATGCACCCAGAAGAAATCAAGCTACAATCACGAAACTCGGCAAGAATGTAGTCTGGTAAGAGATATGCAAATGATTAAAATTTCGAAGCCAATGAGAGAAGGCTAAGTGTGCTATGCGCATATTAGTTGCGCAACTGGGAGAGTTTAAAAGCATGAGTACGAGCGCCGTACGGCTATCCAAACGAATCTGATGACTTTGATAGACGATATTGAGACTTAGGATGCCTCTAAGACGTAACCGGCGGCAGTACGAGCAGCTGACGGACTTTGATAGGGGCCGTATAATAGGCCTCAGAGAAGCAGGTTGGTCGAATAGACGTATCGGCCGCCACCTCGGTCGGAGCGATATGGTAGTTGCTCGGTGTTGGCAACAGTGGATTACAGAAGGTAGAGTGTACCGTCGCGGAGGGTCAGGACGTCCCAGGAACACAAATGATCGCGAGGATCGTGCAATCAGAAGAGTGGCCACTTCGGCACCAACAACGTCGCTAGCATCGATTCAACGCCACTTACCTCCTTCCAGACATCCAGTGCCATCAAGAAAAACCATAAGGAGACGACTGACCGAAGTTGGCTTGAGGAGCCGACGTCCGCTAAGACGCTTACCACTGACCCCACATCATAGGCAGTGTCGACTGGATTTTTGCCGACCTCGGGCAACTTGGATGTGACAGACTGGAGACGTGTCATCTTCAACCCGATTCAGTCTCAGTGCTGATGACCACCGCACACGTGTCTGGAGGCACACCGGCCAGCGGTCCGATCCGGCATTTATTGTCGAGCGGCATACAGCAATTTCACAAGGTGTGACAGTGTGGGGAGCAATTTCTTGGGACACACGATCATCTTTAGTGGTCCTTCAAGGCACTTTGACAGCTCGCAGATACGTGGACGATATTTTAACGCCGATTGTGCTACCCATGCTATCAAGTCGCCCAGGTGTCATTTATCAACAGGATAATGCTCGTCCACATACTGCGCGACTCTCCCAACAATGTCTTCAAGGATATGACGTCCTACCATGGCCTGCCAGGTCACCAGATCTTTCGCCAATAGAGCATGTCTGGGAAGGCAACTGCAGCCGTCCCGAGAAACAGGAGAATTAACTGCGCAGATGCAAAGACTATGGCAGGATCTTCCACAGGGGGTCATAAGTGATCTAATTGAATCGATGCCACGCCGAATTTCGGCTTGTATAGCTGCCAGAGGTGGCTTTACTACTTACTGATTTTTAACCTTTTGCAAGCTGTAACCGCTTAATAAAATGATATTTTGTTCTGAATTTTTAATCTTTTGTTTATTTTCATATACACTACATGCATACCAAATTTCGTGAATGTAGCTCAATTTCTTCTGGGTGCATATATTTTTTTGCGACAGAGTGTATATGTGTGTGTGTGTGTGTGTGTGTGTGTGTATGTATATAAATATTCATCTAAAAATTGGAATTAAATTGTCCTAGTCCTAATATCTGAACTATATATCCTGATACTAATGCAAAAACCAAAAGTCCAGTATAACTATGTATCCTGACCCTTAGGGAATTCTAAATCAAATTCAGTCTAAAAATGATTTTTTTTTCTAAAAAATTAAAGGAAATAATATCGATGTCTGATATCTTTTAAATGAAAAAAAAGTTCTAATTTTTTTAATCTTTTATTTCGAAGTGTTGCCATCATTAGCGAATTATTAAAACTAAACATATCAGATTTTAATCTGTATAAAGACACAAAGAAATACATGAAATTTTGCTCCTTATAACTCTTGAAGGAATTCTGAAGATTAGTAAGAGACAAAGAATAAAATTATTTTGGAGTGAAAAAATAGGTTCGTATGTTTGTACATTCGGACTTGTTAATTATGAATTATAGATGGCGGATATATATAATTTTTTCTTCCCGGAAGCAAGCATTTGTTCTTTCTGGAAAAAGCTGTTAGAGAAATGATTAAAGTAGCTAATTACTATACATTTCGTCCTGAATTAATGTAATATTTCAATCAATATTACATTTTAAAAAATATTATAGGATTAACTTATATTTAGAGCAA
Source organism: Trichonephila clavipes (assembly GCA_019973935.1). NCBI lineage: Eukaryota > Metazoa > Arthropoda > Arachnida > Araneae > Nephilidae > Trichonephila > Trichonephila clavipes. The sequence continues at coordinate 855,547 of BMAU01017210.1, read as the reverse complement.
TTCGAATTAATTTCGAGGTATCATAATGTATTTAAACTTTGATACACATGTTTCTTTCTGATCACTTTACAGTTCCTATGTCCTCTTTAGGACTTTATAATCTTCTTTGAGTTTTTAAGAAAATAAAAATCCAGGATTAGAGTTTCTCTCACACACAATCTCTACTTTTTTTTATCTTTTGGTATTATATTTATCTATGTATTTTAGCGATACGCTTTGACGACTGTAGTTTTGCACTCATTTGAATTTAAATGAATGCGTTTTTATCCTCATATATGACATCTAGAATCTGGAAGCAATGCATTTTTTTTCTAAAAGTTTCAGTTAAACAATTCATTCAATAATTCTGAGGGTTAATTTTATTTAGATATGGAAATTAAAAGTCACTTTTACACGAATACATAGATTAAGTTTTCTTTTAATGTAATATAATAATTTTCATTAATCAGAATCACCAGTCAAAATAGTTTTAATAGTAATAAATTAATTAAAAGGTGCAATCGTTTTAAATGTAATTAATTAATTGATGCTTATCTTCATACTTCTAAATTTTACAAATTAAGGCTTTCAATTATGTAAATTGCATATCTTTAATAGTTTTAATCTTCAATTACTATACTGTATTTAAAAAAAATATAATGAAAGTAAAAAGCCTTATGAAACAAACACAGATAATACAAAAAAATAAAGGGATCATGGTAAACTTTATCAATTATGTAAAATTAAATTTTTATTATTTTTCAGTATTAAATTATTTTTTCTAAAGTAAATGCTTTAACTAACTTACGTAAACATGTTTAATGTAATAGGTTCTTTCATCTTTTAATTACTAAACCATATTTTTTACATACTTATTACAGTAAACATACTTCCTTATAATTCACTGCTAAGTGTTTTTCAAATCGCACGGTTATTTCTCGTTAGCATCATAAGTAAGAGCAATAATTAAATTCAGGAATCTGTGAAGTATATTATGATTTTGCTAAAACATTAATAAACATGAATTTTAAATTAAGAAAAAAAGGAAATAAACATAAATACAAGTTTTTAAGAAGCTATTATATGTATTCTAAACTCATTATAACTACTTCATTATGTAAATTTTGAAAAAAAAATCCATCTCTTGCATAAAGATAAATTAAAATCTTTTATAACTTTTTTTTCTAACACTTAAATTAAAAGACATAAAGTAAATATAATTATCACATCATCTAAACTTTTATTTGTACTCAAGTAAAGAAAAACTATTTATGAAAATTAATTAAAATGACTCGTGATTTAAAATTCAAAAATATTCGAGCTTAGAAATTAATAAAAATAAAGCGTCTCACACACAAAAATTTCAATTTGCTCTTGAAAGATAATGCTACCTTTTATAAATGAGCACAAATTCTCGCAAGAATTCTAGAGGTTGAATAAGCTCTCAGAAAAAGAAGTTTAAAATTTTAATGAATATTTACCATTTCTTATTTTCTTTAGTTCTCTGAATTATATAAAAGGAAAAGCACAAGGTTTTGAATTTAACTAATTGTTAAGTATTAAAATCAATGACTCAAAAAAGTCAGTGACAGAGATTTAAAACATATATTTTAATTATACTCCAGAATAACTTTTTCTAAATATAAATAAAGTACAGGAAAATGAATTTTAAATATTTGGTGTGCTTTAAGCGCTTTAGCGTTTTGAATTTTAATCTTAGTGGACTTTTTCCCTTTATTTTCCATGTAAACTGTTAAAAGCATAAAAATGTAGCTCCACATTGTTGAACGTGTGATATATTGAAATTCATTCTTATTCATAAGTGGCCTTTTCTTTACAAACATTTTTTTTTAAAAATAAGTATGGTACACAATTCATGTTTTAAAATTAGCAGTTAATAAGACAAAAGTTCTTTTTGCAACTTTTTACAAAAACTTTTATTCCAGAAACTTCTAAAAAAAAGTAAATTTTACCAAATTTTCTAAGGCAGTTTTTTTAGTTTAACTTTTTAAAATTCTTTCAAATGTATACTTGGAAAAATGGTTTTATTTGCTAACTAAATATTTAAATTTCTTCGAACTACGATTCCTACGATATTCTAATCCAAAAAATGGAAAAATCTGTTTAGTTCAAATGTTTTTGAATATCCCATAGAATAACATGTCATTTATTTTTCAAGAAAAATATATAATTACAACGAATTTTTTAAAAAAATATTGCACAAATTCTTGACTTTCAACTTACAAATTAAGGATGTTAAAATATCATCATGTTCTTAATTTTGTAACTTCAACTGTAATATTGAATATTACAATGAGACCATGGCATAGAACGAACTGCTCTTAAGACGTTATATTATAGTATGGAATATTTAAAACACAAGTGAACTTCCCGGCTTCTCCCGATTTAGGCTCGGGCAGTTGAAACGTGCCCTCCTGGCTTATCCCGAGTGTAGCTCGGGCAAAGTGAACATTTACACTGTGCAATAGATCTTTCCCAGACTATTTCACATGTGATTTTTATGGTTTCGAATAATTGAAAAGTACCACTCGTGGAATTTTCCGCAAAGAGGAGACGTTCTTCTACTCAACACCCCTCTTCACGCTAGTCTGAAAGACACTTTGCTGACTACATTCCCCTAACAGAGGAGAAAACTAAACCGACACGACAGTATATTATTTCCTGCTCAAAGAGAGACAGTAAAGGGGAAAAGGTGAGAAGAGAAACAAGATTATTCTGTCCAGATTGCAATGTTGGGTTATATGCAGTAGTGTTTTTGAACTTATCATACACTATCAAATTTTGATTAATAATTTCATAATCATTTATGTAAACGCAAAATATGTAAATAAAATTATTTGTAATTCAAGATAAAATCTAGGTACTCTTAGCTTTATATTTATAGTTAGTGTGAATTGACTCAAAAGTCTAATGATTTCTGCCATACAGAAAGCTTATTTTACGGGTAAATTACTCATTTACTTAAACAGATTTTTTTTTTTACATTAATTTTTAGGAAATGTTTTATACTGATGGTGCTATTATGTTTAAAAAGGTATGTATGTTTGAAAATAAGCATAAGAAAACTGACATTTTTTTATCCATAATCCAGAAATAAGATAAGCATAGAAGGCGTTAAATACTGGTAAAAAATCTTTAATGAGACCCTTGGTTCTCTAGCATCTCTTCCAAATGGAAAAGAAATTTGGATATTGTCTGATAGTAGAAGTGCAATACAGCACTTGTTCATTTGCAAAGTGAGAGAGATGATGTTGGAGTGTCAATACTCAGTAAGTTAAAACGACTTTCCACATCGCATCAAATTCGTCTGCAGTGGATTCCCTCTCACATAGATCTAGAGAGAAATGAGATTGCGGATACTTTGGCCAAGACTGGCGCTTGCTAGGCCCCCGAACCGTCATCACCTCTCACCTTTTTGGAGATTTTCTCAAGATCTAAACACCAGAATAAGACCGCTTGGGTTCCACCCCCACACCCAGAGCACCATTGGTATTAGTATTCTTGTCCTAGAAGCTCTCTGGCTCACGGTTTTAATAGACAGGAACAAACTATTCTAGCTGGCTTTCGAAGTGGTCACCTTAAAACAATGAAAATTTCCAAAGGATCCAAGAGCTTTGAAATGTGTACCAACTGTTCTTCTAAGCCGGCCTCGCCTGCTCCCATCCTCGAATGCCTAGGGCTCACCAAGCAGGATTTAGCAGACGATCCCTTGAGGGTGTTGGATTTTTTGAGAGTGTACGAAGCCATGGACCTGGTATAGCACTGCTGACCAATCGGGGCGTGCAACAACAACAGGAAAATCTTTTTACATGTTGAATTCAATTATATAATAAATTTGTTTGATGTATTTAACAATTTGACTGCTTTTGTACTTGGTAAGTTACCTCAAAGAAATATATTTTTATGCTCTTTTCTCACACTATGTACGCAGAACTATCTCTGTGTGAACAGCACAATTCAAAGACATTGAAACATTATTAGTGAAGAGCTCTGTATAGTATATATACTCTCTTAACTCGGTATTTCATGTTATATGGCTGTATATTATTTTTTAAAGTTACTGCTATCTTAGCTTTCGGTTATATTCAAAAACATTCTCATAGTCCTGGTCTTTTGATCAGAAAATGACAGTCCTTGAATTTTTAAAACGTATGTTTTTTCTTTCATGAGCTCGTAATACCCTCGACAGTTGATTTCTACAAAACACTTTCTTAGTAGAACTCTATTGAAACAAGTAACATAATTTCTTTTTTTAACGTCAATTCCTACTTTGATATAAAAAACGTACTGGCGCCATCTGTTGCAGCTAATTGTAACTGCAAGGGAAATAACGTAGAATAAATTTGAATTAAAAGATAAATTTTAATTAATGAATTAATATTTGAAAAAGCTGTATTAAAATCAAGTGTCATCCTTTAGAAATTTAAAAAAATAATTATTTGAACTTGATTAAATGAATAGAAATTATTTTATTAACGATTGAAAATTCCAACTAGGTAAATAAATATACAGGGAGTGTGAGCTAATAGTAGGAATTGAAAAAGAAAAATGCATGCCAAACTTCAAGTCTAGGCCTAACAGTTACAAAATGGGACTTTTTTTTTACATATCTGTAACATACCTCTAACCCCCGTAACTCCTCTTGGGTGTCGTTTTTTGCAAAACCCATTTTTAACAGATCTCCACTAAAAACAAAACAAAACAACAACAACAAAAACAGCCAGATTTTAAATCTGTAGCTCTAACATTCAAAAACGAAAATTTGTGAATCTATAAATCCTCCATTATCCCCCACTATCCTTTTGGGAACCCCAACCCTTTTTTTTCTGCAAATCCCGTTCTTAGTGGATCTCTACTCAACAAAAGAAACATAGCTGCCAAATTTCAAAACCGCATGTCTAATAGTTCCAGAGATATTGAGATATGTGTGTGTGTGAGTCGCTTTTTTCTTTCTATCTATATATATAAATAGATATATAAGGTTCAGTACAATAGTTTTTGACTGTATCATAAATAATATATACTAAAAGCCTCAAAGGAAAACTTTAATAGGAAACTTTCCTTGCCGTCAAAGGCCCTGTGTTATGTTCAACATTCAAAATAAGAAAAATAAACGCGAGGTATTAATTTTAATGAATCGGATGCGTTTTAATAGTTAAATTTTTTATAAAGTTCTATTATATACAAGAACTTATCAATTCCTTTGATTTCTATTAATAGTTAAAAACTTTTCAGCCCCTTAATAAAGTGTTGAATAACGTTACAGGAATCTTGTTAACTAATATAATTACTTCTCTGCATGAAGCAATTCTACAATAGTTCTAGAACATTCAAGACTTTATAAAAATATCATACATTAACATAAGATGTTCCAGATATGCATTATAAGTACCACTATAAGTGCGACTCATAGAACAGCATTATCGGCACAAAAAACAGTTTTCAAGATTTCGACTTTCATGAACAGACAGGCGAAACAAACACCTGTCGCGTCTTTTAAAAGACTCCTTGGGACACATATACGGAAACCAGCAAATAACAAATGACCACAATAGTCGGAATCAATAGTCTGCAATTGTGTGCAATTTTTCAACACGTATGCGTCCAATTTCTCTAGAAGGATTAGGAACACATTAAAAATGTATATCTCTTTCCTTTAAGGCCATTTTGTGTAAGTGAAAAACGAAGAATTGATTGCGAATTCACAGAAAATGCCTCTTCTTCTCTTGTGTATCGAATAAACACGCGCCCTGCAGAGGCTGTGTGCCGCATTTGTCAATAATATGTCAGCGGTGCTTTGACAAGGATGGCACGATGGCTCAGCAGCATTATCTTTTTCAATCGTCATGTTCCTTTAAAGACTGACTGTGTAATTAGGATAAAAGCATTCGACGAATTCCAGGTCGATTTTTTCGATCAACACTTGTATTTGTTTTGTTTTTTGTGTTCTCGTTTCATATTTTTTTTTCTTCTTTTTTTACTTTCGTCGGAGAATAATTTTTCTGTCTGTGGTGTATTTTGTTCGAAAATGGCAGAGATGTGTCGTATAATTTTAAAAACACCAAGGAGGTACTCTGCTTAAATTATTTTTTACTGAAAAATTCGATTCTGGATTTTTGTATAAAGAGGGGGGTGGGTAGCGTTTTTAAAAATAAAAGGTTTAAGAGACAGGAAAAAATATAACACAATTCTTTAGCAAAAAAAAAAAACTGAATTTACTATTGATTGCTTGTGTGCACTTCAAAGCAAAACGAAGACTATTGGCAACGGACCTCCTAATTTTAAACCATAATCAAATAGTCATTGGGGGAATGACCAGTGTGTCTAGGTCTGTCTCGAGATTTAAACTCTCTTCATTAGGATTTTGAATGACTGTGATGTTATGTGTGTGTGTGACTCTTGCTCTTAGTTAAATTAAATTACTATTAAAAGTGATAATCAAATAATAAGGGAAAGACGAACCCTACTCTTCCTAAATTTCTGCATTAACCTAACGCGAGGTATTAAAGTTCTATTTCACACACAAACATTGTCCCTTGGCGATGAATATTTCAAGCCAGAAAATTGTTGTACCCCTTGTTTTTGTTTCGTTTATACTTACCAGATGTGATGCACACAATGAAGTGAGTGGCTGGCGCACTCTCCAGCTTTGAATCAATTAACAATAATATTTATAGCTTATCAAAGTTTCTTTGTTAATTTAAATAGAAATTGATCTGAATTAATTGACTCATGAAAACCTTTGACAAACCTACAAGAAACTGGATTGTTTTCATTAAAATGATTTCGAGCCCCGACATATCACTAGGTTGAGTGAGTGTTTATTAACGTCGCACTACATGGCAACACGAAGGTTACTGCAACGGACCACGTGATTTCGAGATATGGTCAAGTGACGAAGACAGAACCAGAGTTTGCACCCCCTCTTCGAAATATCCGCACCTTGCAACAGGAGATTTTAAGCCTCGACAGATTTAATGTGCATCAACCGATCTATACGGAGTATCGTCATTGATGCTAGGATTCGAACTCATACATTAACGTAAGATGTTAATTCCGGTCATGAGATCGTGAGCATAATTACTAGGCTACCGGCAGTGTCGGTTTAAGCTCATTTCAGGCCCTGAAGATTTACAGTCCCCCTTGGGGTTGGTGGATCGAAATTTATAACCAAGCTCCAGCTTATCCGGGCGCCCGGATGCCCGCCCCAAGCGCACTGGCACAGGCTACCGGGGCCGTGGCATATCTCCATCAGTTACATCAATTATAGTTCCAGTTGCACTGTTATATCGTTATATTCGTTATTGTATATCCGTTATATAGTATAGTTATGTATTGAGTGAGTGTTATATTAACGTCACATTATAAAAAAAAAGCAATGGAGGCTACTGGTGAAGGACATCGTAATTTTGAGCTTCAATCAAGTAACGAGGACACCTGAGCTGGAACCCTTAACTGGAAACTACCCTACCACGCCATGGGAGGTTTTTGAGCTCGACATTTTAACGTGCATCAGCCCCCTCTACATGGCAGTTTTTCAGTGGGTCAAGCGACGAGACGACACCTGAACTAGAACCCCCTCTCTAAAATACTACATCATGCCACGTCAGTGGGAGACTTTGAATTTCAATTAATTTAATATGCAACATCCTCTCTATACGCAGGGTCTTCAGTGGTACTAGGGCTTTAATGTCTCTTTTGTACACGTACACGTTTCGAGCAATTTTCCAACTAATTTCGAACAATTTCTACCTAGTTGCCATAGCAACGGCTACGAGCAACTTTTTCCCAGTGAGATGAAAAAGTTGTTCCAAATAAAAGTTGCTTGAAATTCCATCCAATGGAGTTCTTTAGCGCCCTACGTCTTAAATAAGATGGCGGCTTCGGTCTCGGGAAATGCATCAGATATGGCGTAAAATATTTTAACGGAATGTAATATTTTAAATAGAACGATGCTCCATTTCCGTTTACGCCCATCAACGAAAGCGTGAGCGAAATAAAAGAAATAAGTTTGGATGTTCGTTTTTGAAGCACAAAAATTGGCGAGTAATTCTTCAATGTGGAGATAGAGCGTGGGTGACGTCAGAGCGTGTCGTTTTGTTTACAGCAACCCTTCACCCTCAGATCGGACGAAAATTTCGACGAAAGTTACTCCAAAACTGTACGTGCGATACGGCCTTAAGTGACCATAATCACTAGGGTGCAGTGCAGCGGAGCGTAAAAGAATTTTTCAAGGGGGGATCGGGTGTCGAGTGCCCATCATTCTCGTATCATACCCCAATACACCACCAAACATATTCTTTTGAATTTATCAATTGCTGGGACAAAAGAGTAAACAATAAATTATTGAATAAATCATTAACCTTAATTAATAAAATAATTATTAATTTGTACTAATTAGCATATTTAATTAAATTCGTATTCAACTCCCCCTTTATGTGTGCTACTGTTACCATGGCAATGACATACCTCCAGCAGTTGCAGCAGTTATAGTTTCAGTTTCATAATTATATATCGTTATCATATATATAAATAAGTCCTTAGTCTGACGTAATGATCGCATCACGTGATATACCTGCCCCGCAAAATGAGCAAAATATTTGCGCAGTAATAAATCATGTTTTCATTGATAACAGAATAAAAGATTTTTGATAGAAGCTCTCAAGCAAAGTCTAATAATCCTCTTTTACATAGATGAATTAGTAGTTCTTTATTGTGCTTCAATACTTTCATCAATTAATATTATTTCCAAGAGTGGCAAAACTTTCTTAAGCGCAGAAAATTTTATTGTGTTCCAAGCATCTAATTAAATAGTTGAGACTAATTTGCTATTATAATTATAAAAGCTTTAATGCATTCAAAAACTTAAATAGCACGTCGAATAGATTCTAGTGGATTTCTATAGGATTTAATTAATTGAATAATTTTAAGCAGTTTTAATAATGAAATTACATAAAAAGTTTTCTATGCTCAGTTTTAAATACTTAAAAAGATTTATATGGGCTCTGTTAAAACTCTAATTAATTCTAATTCTGTTATATCATTTCCCGATTATTAATAATTACGCATACCATTTTTACAAAAGTACACTAATTAAAACATGTTTTTAAAATTACTTTTACTCGCGCATTAAAGATAAAATCCCTTTCAGCACTTTTCAACAAAAAAACAATTTTTACTTCCTTTGTTTCATGTACACTATTACAAAAGTTAAAAATGGTCGTTAATGGTTATTATATTTTAAAGAGTTGAAATCATTTATTATATTATTATTTTTACTAAAAAATTAATTATTCATTAAGGTCCATTTGGGAACATCCATTTTCTGTGTGGAACATATTTAATTTCAATAAAGACGTTAAGTGTACCGAAGTAACTTTTTAAAATATTAAAAAGTGTAAAATGTACGGATAATAATAAATATTAAAATATAGAAAATGAAAGCTCATTCAAAAGAAAAATTTACTCGAAAACTGCTTGATAATTGAAAAAGATATTAATTTTGCCGGAGAATCAGATGTATTAATAACGCTTTTATCAATAAAATACTGAGTTTTAAGCTGCTGGTTGTTCCAATTGAATCATTAACCAGCAATAACTAAGCTAAAAATTTCATTAAAAAAAACTCTGCAACTAGAATAGTTTAATGAATTTTGGTTTAAGAAATCCGAAGTTGGATACATCCCAAAAACTTTTTCTTGTTTTGAAGGAATATAAGAGGTTTTTTAGATTTTATTTCATTAAAAGTTTTTTCAATAAACTTACTCCTTTTTTTTCTAAAAAAAGAGTACATTTAAAACTCTTGTATTGTTATTTTAACAAGTACTTTGGCTAGACGGATAAAAATAACAAGAAAAGTGTTACATTTTATGTAAATATAAATAAGAATTTTTACTTCGTGTACCATTTTAGAAAATAACAAGATGTAATAAAGATATTTTTTACGTACTAAAATGGAACAAATATATTCATTATTTTGTAATATATTCAGTGAAAATAGAAAAAAACAATTGGAACTCGGCATACAGTTTAAAAAAAAATTATTCTATTCTTATTTGATTTTGACTAAAATTGTATTCGAAACAACGTAGGGCTATTGCTGATAGACCTCGTAATTTTAAATCTGGATCAGCTGAAGATGACACAACCTGTGCTCCGGCATCTCCCTTTCCCAGCTTACACGCCTCGCCAATGCAAAAATTTTGAACCGTGAGACATTTAACGTGTATCATACAGTCTACATGGCACATTTTCAGTGGTACCAGGACTCGAACTCACGACTCGTCAACCACGAGTTCATGGCCATGACTACATCGTTACCGTGGTCACAAAAACTTATTCCACACAATTCTTCACGTTTTTAAAATGACAAATCTAATTTTTTTGTACAATAATTAAGGGATTTTAGACCGTTTTTGTGTTTTATAAATTACCATTCTTTTTTTATACTTAAAGCAGTGATGTCCAACACGCTGCACGCCAGTAACGTAAGTTGCGGCCTGCCGAGTCTTTTTTTAAAAAATTAAATATCAGATTTTAAAATTTTTTCATTTTTAATTTTATTTGAGGGAAAATTATATATATATATATATATATATATATGTGTGTGTGTGTGTGTGTGTGTGTATCTACAATGTATTTTCCTGTTACCTGTTCTTGTTTTAAAATAAATCCTTTTTGATAATAGAAATGTCCTTTAGATTAAAATAGATTTATATTTTATCAAACAGTTACATTTGATTTTTTTTATAGTAAATTACTTTTTTAATAAATTTCGAATTGCATTACGCATATCTTTTACTATGGATGGTACATGATTCTCTTTGTGTGTGACTTTCGTTTCTGCGCCTCCTTTTCTGTTTGGAGTGCCCAAAAAGCAAGAGGCAGTCAGAGATGTTTTTTAAAGTTTAAAAAAATATTCAGGACGGTTAAGGTAAAGGACAATGTATACTTAATCGTTTGCGAATGACAGCACAGTCAAATTTTAACAATGAGTAACGAAAGATCAATTGAATAGGAACACCGTATTTTTCAAGAAAATGGCAAATGTAATAATTTAAACATTATATGATCATTGCATTATTACATTATATAAAACATTATTATATTATCTATGTCTGTATACATGAAAAATAATGAAAATAATAATAATAATTTATTCTGTTTTAAATTTTTACTCCAATAAATGTTCTTTTGTTTCGAAATCTGATATAAAGTTACATATTTTTATGTGCGGCCCGAGAGATTATAATGTTTTGGATTGGACACCCCTGACTTAAAGTATAACAATTCCAATTTGTAGCAGAAAACGTTTTAAAAATGCGACGGAAAATGTTATTTATGTTATGATTATTTTAAGTTAAATAAAAAAATTAAATACGAAAAATTAACTAAAATTTCTGTTTATGTTCAGCAGTGAAATGCTTTTTCATAGTTTGTCATGAACAAGTAGTATAAAAAATTTTGACTTCCCCTTTTTCATTTAATTTACTTCGTAAACTGTTCTACGATGCGTGATGAACACATGAGAACTGAAACACAGCTAACTTCAAATTGGAACTTTATGTTAAAAAAATGTGTGCAAATTCCATTATTACAATAATTTTTTTTATAATTAAATTTAAGGCCCCGTCAAACATTCATTTTGATCTCATCACCCAATTGGTAGTCTTGAAGAATTTCTCTGCTTACCTTCTTCAATATAGATCATTTATTTTTAATGCATTGAAAGACACTGAAATTAATAAACGATGGGATAACCCACAAATGAAAAAGAGCCTTAGTGCAGCTTTGAAATGCAACATTAACAATCAGTCATATATAATGAATGTAACAAACAATCATTCAAACCACACACGAGAACACTAAAATAAATTAAATAGTACTGTCAGCAACGGAAGGAGAAAAGCATATATATATACTCAGATATAAAACTTTCTTATTTCTACTCTTTCGGATGCATTTTATTGCTCTTAAATAAAAAAGAATAATTTAAATATGAAAAAAGGTAATTAAAAACTTCGAAAGATTAATATTGTTACGAATTTTGTGGAAATAGTGTAAATAATTTGTATTTGGGTGTTTAATACATATATATTAATCTGCGTTATATTTACTTCATGGTAAAATTATACTATTCACAGGCAATGCCACCCCTTATGTTATAATGGCGATTCAATGAGAACTTGGCGAAATCTTGGTGGTAGAGCCAAGTTGGCATTATTTTTGGCGACCAAGTTGGTGGCTAATTAGTTGGCTTTGGCGATCATTTTGGCGTCATTGGCGAGTTCGGAACCCTCTGGATTCTTCTAGAAAGTAGTTGATCTCTACATTAACGTCACGCTCGATGAAACGAGCGGTTATATTTCTGGAAGTTTGCCGCTCCTATAAATAGGACTGCCAGCCGCAACCAGTCAGTCTTGATTAAACCATCGAGTAGTGAGGATTGTTTTGACTAGCAAATAGAATAAGAATAATCTTTACTTACGTGTATTTTTAAACACTGATGATTGGGTTTGATTGCTTTTGAAGGTGTAAAGACCTTAGGATATTTAATTTGTGAATATTGCCACTGAATCCTGTATTTAAAGGATTGGATTTTTGGTAATAAATTTGCATAGCTCTTAAAGAACTGTTTATTTTCATTGTGATTGTATTGCATAAAATCATCGATCCCGGATCTACGTAACAATATATTATTTGCGATTTAGCAATGGTTGGTACCTAAGAGTCGTGTACGATGTGTTAAATAAAAATACAATTGTATTTAAAACGGATGATGACAGATCGGATCATTCCGAAAAAGTTATCTTTTTTAGTATTTTCTCAGGTGATTTTGAACACTTTCAATCAAGCATTGAAAGGTATAAAGCTAGGAAGGCCAAGGTAAAAGATTTAATTCACGGCCTTCATTGAACTTAAGGTATCCGACTACGTTCGGAACCTTGATTTTGCAAAAGTGTACAAATGGACAATATTTATGATATTTAACGTCACTTAAATTAGAAAACGTATATAAAACTGTTTTAAGAATATTAGTACAATAAAAAATTATTTAAGTACAATACTTTGACAAAGAATGAACAGAGAATGACCCCTTTTCAAAACATTCTCCTTTTATGAAAAACGCTTCTATTACAGTAATATTTTGCCTGTATATAGCTCAGACCTCTGTACAGAGGCTCAACTAGAATTTTTGAAATATACAACTTAGAAGTGGATTTATATATATTTTACTACAACAGAGGGGAGAAATTTAAGAAAAAGACGCCGATAGCGTTATTTCAATTGGTAGTAACTCTGAAAATAATATGAATTTTTCAAAAATACTAGTTCAAACTCTCTGGAGAAGTCTTTACTTTATATAAGCAAATATTATTATTATAGAAGCCTTTTTTATAAAAGGAGATTGTTTTGAAAAAAGATTATTCTAAGTTAATTTTTTGCCAAAATATTGTACTTAAATAATTTTTTTTCTCATAATGGCCTTAAAATAATTTTATACATGTATTCTAATCCAAGTGACACTAAATATCATGAAAATGCACTTTTTTAAAAATCATGGTTCCGAACGTTGTCAGATACCTTAAACTTAGCGAATTATTTCAAATAAAATAAAATCAACATTAAAGCGTTCTGGAGAAATATGTAATGGTTATAGTTTTTTATTTGGTAATGCTTTGGGTTTCTTTAAATTATTTTACTTGAAACCAATAAATAAAGTAATTTTAATCGAGGTCCGATGGTGAAGTCGACATCTGAATTGATCTTGCAATATCATGACCTCCATTCACTTAACTCCTGGCTCGTTAGAGGTTTTCATGCAGCTTAGGTAAAATATTTTATTTACTATTTTTAGTAGAAATTTACACCTTTAATATGGTAACTATCAGTGCGATAGTGTACACCTTTAGATATCAGCACCCACCTGCCTCGTGAGTCTTCAACTGGAATCATAATGTCCACGATCCGCCTAAATTGGAGTTTCCAGTAAGTCGCTCGCAAATCTAGATGAACTTCCTATTATCCCGGAACACCCGAATCAATCTTTCACTGCCTCGCAGCCTTCCACTCGAAAAAATTCAAAAGTAGATTGCTCCTCCTGTCACTGGTCTCCCCTCTGCTTACCAGCCTTTCACCTTTTTTTTTTAATCGCTGGACATCCCGCTGCCTAGCAGCCTATCGCAGGATTTCTATCGGTGGTATCTCAGAAGTCTCAGTAACCTTTCAATCCATTTCTTTAAACTCTTTGAGCGGGCCTCTCTCACGTCGCCTACCATTTCGGATTGGAAGAATCACTGGTCTACACCCTGCACCCTCTGTCGTGGTCCCAACCCCAATTGTCTCTTTTGGGACAAAAGCTTGTACAGTTCTTGTTTTCCTTTGGTTAGCGTACATCGAAAACCATTTGGAGGGTCTATAAATCAACCTGTCGCTTTGACACTGAGAATACACTTCTTGGCATTTTTTCCTTACAAAAGCCGACACTTCTCACTATACATGCGTGGAACGGCCACTTGTTAGAGGGGGACGAAACGCTGGAGAGCCATCGTCCCTTCCGTAGTTTTGCTGAGAAAAAAAAGCCATCCGGTGAATTAATTCGCTTCTGGACGTCGGAGTAAAAAAAAGGTAGGTAACAACCAACAATCCAAAATACGACTCTACAGCTGTTTCACCTCAGGGTGTGAGAGAAGACTCAAAAGATCATTTAGAAAGAAAAATCACCTGGCTGATCTGTTCGCTTCAGAGTGTCAAGCATGAGAAGAGAGGTGATAAATGTCCGTTTAGGAGTCGATGTTACAGCCCCTTATTCTACAAATTTTCATACCGAGACAATATGGATGATTGCAACGTGCCTAACGTACATAACCCTTTATTATTCCAAATACCTCAACTGTGTGTGAGACCAAAGCGTAAAACTTACTTCTGTTTCCTTCTAAAAACTGTGTTTGATATTTTATGATACATGTACATAACGTACATCATCTGTCTAATTTGTCTACAATCTAACATGAACGCTATTTCTCTTACGACCAAATATAGTTGTTAAGAGATTATTCGGAGCACATACCATGTCGAGTTCTAGCCTTCAATAGTACAATTTTAGATGACAGTTATAACAATGCAAAATTGCACAGTAAAAAAAATAATAATCGCTTCTAAAATAAAACTTTAATAACCTAAATGAAAAGAAATACAAGGAGTTTGAGAAAAATTTTAAAAAAATATTTAAGAGTATTAATTTTTTTAAAATTTAAGAAGTTGAAAATGAAATTGAGTAGAGTGAGAGATTTGACCCAGCCAATCCGAATGCATATGCTATATGCGCCAATTTTATAGTGTTCCTTTATTGTATTAAGGAAATACAATAAAGGAACCTGAAGAGATTAATTAATAAAGACCAGGGTGATTGTGTTTATCTCACCGGTAGTGTAATCTATTTATAATCCCACGTATATATATATATATATATATAACTAGCCGTTACCCACCCACTTCACTGGGTATTTCACGATGTTGCATATATGTATACTGTTTACATATATATTAATTATTGATATCTAGCATTAAGAATTCGATTGTATTGAAAAATATATTTATAACTGTTACACTCTCACCCCTTGATATAAAAAGAACATACATTATAATATATAATTTCTATTTATGTCTAAAATCGAAATAGAAAGATTTTTTTCGCTCACTTAACCTAATAATCAAGTGTATTTCCACCAAAGCAACTTTCAGTGAATCTCTACTCCATAAAATAAACATGCGTGCTGAATTTCAAGTCTAAATCTGACAGAGAAAAAACGGAATTTTTATCATCAATACCTCGTTGACAGCATTCTTAGCTGATTCCAATTCAACAAAAGAGACATGCAAACCAAATTTTATTATTATAGTCTTAGCGGTTCAAAAACGGGAACTTTGTCTATCAATACGCCCCAATAACTTTTCCCGCTTCCCCCTGGAGTTGATTTCCGTAAAATCCATTCTTAGTGGAACTCTATTCAACTAACGAAAAGTGCTCAACAAATTTCGAGTAAGTGAGTTAAATTCAAAAACAGGAATTTTTCTATAACATGCCTTAATCCCTCGCAAACTCACTCCTTTGGGGGTCCGTTTTCGCAAAAATCTTTGTAAAAGGAACTTTATTCCATGAACGGAACATAACGTCTAATTTTCAAGCAGGTGGTTCTATTAGTTGAAACGCGGAAATATTTATCTATTACGCCCCCCCCTTAATCACCCTCAGTGACCCTTGGGGATCAATTTTCCCCAAAACTATTTTGTAGCGGATCTCTACACCATGAAAGGAATTAGCTTACCAAATTTTAAGACTGTACGTCTAATAGTTTAAAAATGGAAATAATTATCTATAACGCCCCTTAAGTCCCCGCAACGCCACTTAGGAAACGATTTACACAAAACCCATCTTATGACCGATCACTACTCAGTGAATGGAATCTGCTAACTCAATTTCAAGATTTTACGTCTAATAGTTTAAAAAAGGAGTTAATTGCCTATAACGCCACCTAATACTCTACAACCCCACTTGGGAGTCGATTTTGACAAAATCCATTTTGCAGTGGATCTGTACTCTATTAAAGGAATCCGCTTACCAAATTTTTCAAGACTGTGCGTCTAATAGTTTAAAAATGGAAATAATTATCTATAACGCCCCTTAAGCCCCCGCAACGCCACTTAGGAAACGATTTTCCCAAAACCCATCTTATAGCGGATCTCTACTTAATGAATGGAATCAGCTTACGAAATTTCGAGATTTTACGTCTAATAGTTTAAAAAAGGAGTTAATTGCCTATAACGCCACTTAATTCTCTAAAACGCCACTTGGGAGTCGATTTCCACAAAATCCATTCTTTAGGGAATCTGTACTCTATGAAAGGAATCCACTTACCAAATTTCAAGACTGTACGTCTAATAGTTTAAAAATGGAAATAATTATGTATAACGCCCCTTAAGCGCCCTCAACGCCCCTTGGAGGTCGATTTTTGTAAAAATCATTATGTAGGGAATCTCTACTTTATGAAAGAAATCTGTGTACCAAGTTTTTTTCACGACTTTACATCTAATAGTTTAGTAAAGGAAATAATTATCTATAACGCCCCTTAAACCCTCGTAACGCCCCTTGGGTTTCGAACTTTGCAAAATCCATTCTTATCTGACGTCTACACTATGAAGGGAACTTACCTACCAAATTTCAAGTTCGTAGGTAAAATAGTTCCGGAAATATCGTGATTTGTCAGTCAGTGAGTCAGTGAGTGAGTCGCTTTTCTCCTTTATATGTATATATAGATAACATAACTATATCAGTGGCGTAACGGAGAACACTTGGGCCCCCCTGCATAGTAAGGTTTTGGGCCCCCAAGTTGAATTCTACAAAGGGTAGGTGCTTGGCGATAGTCAGGCTGTGGGCCCTCTAGAGCCCTGGCCCCCTCCCCGCAATGCGGGGGTTGCGCGGGTGTACGTTACGCAACTGAACTATATATATATAAATATATAATATCATGACAGAATTTCTTGATATAAACTTCAAATCATGAAGTAAATTTACAATGCGATTAGAATGAGCGTCTTCTGATTCATTTGGCTTCCAAGTTGAAGAAACACCACTTAAATTTGGTTCATTTAAAAGATGTAACAAAAATTCTGAAAATGTTGCTATTTTTATTAAAAAAGTTTTGTTTTCTTTAAAATATAGGTAATCAATATACATGGTGTCCGGGCTTAAAGTGTCCAAAAGTAATGACTTATTATTACGGAACTACCTATCAGAATGTAATAAACTGTTAATCAATGGATTGGAAAACTCTCCGAGGTTTTTTGGCTTTAGTCCGATTGGCCGCACGTGTGCGGATTATTCGGCAATCGCAGACGATGCACTTTTTACAGTGAATTTATTAGTAAAGATGTGAAAGCCACAGAAAAAGGTGCAGTGCGTACTTAAGTTAAGGGGGTCCGGCACCTCCATAGGAGCCCATGTTAAATTGCATAAGTTTATGTACCTTTTTCTCAGAAACTACGTATTTCTCATGGATAAAATTTTAACATTAGATTATGTGTACTACTAATAACACTTTAACGAAGAATTTTGTCATTTTGTTAAAAATTAAATTTAATATAAATTTTTTTAAAGATTGTCCAATTCTGTTTCCTAAAATTTAGTTTAAAACAACCGTACCAAGCAAAGTTTGCTAGATATATCTTATTCCCTGCTTTAAAATGTGTAAACATAATAAAAGTCTTCTCACAGAAAATTTGAGCATTATATGATAAGTAGTTTTTGAAAAAAAGATAGATAAAGGGAAAAAATTACATTTTGAGACAAACAAGCTTTAAAGTAAAAATTTGTAATTGTTTAATCGTATACTTTGTTTAGTACTTTCCAGAATCATATGAAACATTTTTTTAACACTCTCTGCTCTTACAAAAGTCTCTTCTAATTTCTTTTTTTCATTACTTTTAACAATTTTACCTTTTTTTGGGATCTCAAGATAGATGCTTTCTTTGGGCTACACGAATCCTACGTGCATCTAGTTTTTTGAAGCTTGACACACAATTATAACTTGCTTCGAAATCAGAATGTTTTAAGATCAATAATTTTGCTACATGACTCATATTGAATTGCGCAATAGCCTTATTTACCCCAACTTTTAAGGTTTTTAATTCCACAAATGCAGATCTTGGAATCTCTGACCATATGGTGTTCATAACTGAACCATTTGGGTTCCGAGTCTTTCCATGTAAACATTTTCTGAATAACATAGGATCACCTAGATCCCTAAAAATGGGCTTCACATATATAATTCATTATATTAATTCATATTCATTTAACTTCGTATATAGCACGTGTGTATGTGTTTATGATCATGGTGCCTTTCGTTACATTCAGCTTCTGTCTTTTGAAACTTGCACCAGGCATTTATACCCGTGGGACACATTTCCTGTTAAAGGCTCTCGTTTGAAGACAGAAGAGGAAAATAAACAGCCGAAACAGAAGTTTTCATGCTGTGTAGATCATTGATATTATTAAAAACCATGCTATAATAACTTTGAATTTTTGATATTAAAATGTCGGTGAGTCGGTTACGACCACTTAGGCTTTTTTTTTCATCCCGTAACTTTCCCCCTCTGTTTTTCAATTTAAGATCCAATAGACATGTACCCATATACTTTTGGACAAGCCCAATTCAGTCAAATTTTTCCTACTGAACATCATATGGATTCGCGCTCATCTCGAAACTTATGCAAGGGGAACAAAGATGTTCCTATCAGAGCTCAATTGATGCGTGTCAAGGAGTAGCTTCATTTAAAAATGAATAAAAATACATCTAATTATCGTATTTCCTCATATCATATATCGTTTTAAAAAGAAATATTTTAACTTTCAGAAAATATAAAAAAAAGTGAAAATTGATAATTTTTCGAAAATTTGCGTGCTTGGACCCTCTTAACGGAATTTATTTAAATCAGTCACTCTCGTGTGCAGCGACGTGTTCGAACAGAACGAAATGTCGTTACTGGCTGGTTTAATTTACTTACCAGGACTACTACAAAATGAATCACTCACATAATCAACAGTGTCTTTTATCACGAAAACTCAAGGATACTTGCCAGTTTGAGATACCAAAGTTCTCGTCTCTATTAAAGTTCTGTACCACTGGTGAATATATTCTGATGTCGGAGGGTCGTAATTCCATTCTGTTCAAACACGTCGCTGTACACGCGTGACAGAATTAAATTTCGTTAAGCAAAGTACGTACTGCACCTTTTACTGTGGCTTGCACATGTATACTAATGAAGTCAGTGAAGAAAGTTTATCGTCTGTGACTGCCGAATAATGCACGAACGTGCGGCCGAGCGGACTAGACACAAAAAATCTTGAAGAATTTTACAATCCCTGAAGGAACAGTTTATTACATTCTGAACGGTAGTTCTGAAAGAATAAGCCATTACTTTTGGATTCTTTAAGTCCGGACACCCTGTAGATTGATCCGAAAATCTAATTCCATGAATTCTCTATTTCTTTGAATCGCGGAAGGATAATTTCCAGTTCAATAACAATGCATACATACATGAATGAATTAATTAAGCTGATCTAAGTATATTCCAAAATTATAACAAGCAATTTCGAAAAGAGTTGCCAAATTCTATTTATGTTACTACAATTTTTGATTAATGAATGTCGCGACGATATTTATATTTCTTCAGAATTCTGAATAAAAATTAAGAATGGAAATGTCTGTGCATTTATTCAGTCTTATCATAAATTGTGCTTAAGGATAAAGTATGTAACGGTAGCGAGCGAAATGATATTTCCCGATGTTTATAGTATTAAATCAATTTTCATGCATTTTGAAATCAAAATACTCCACTTTTCAGCAGAAAAGATATGTGAAGCTGTCATATTTAAGTACCATAAACAATTATTTTATCTGCGTTCAAAACGGAAAGAATATATTGACATCCGGTATTTTAATAAAATGAGGACATTAAATTTGCATGTGTTTAAATGTTACAGAATGAAAAGAGAATGAATAAATAAGTTCCAGCTTATTTTGCTTATCATCAACTTTAAGCTCTTATAGATTAAATGTCGGCAATGCTACACCAAATGGAAACAAAAAAGAAAAGATTTAATTCTAGCGAAAAGGTTCACACACATTTTTAGCAGAATATAACTTTGTTTAATATTTTCAAATGTGAAAAGTTTAAATAAATTCTTCAGATTAATTCTCTGTATAATAATGCACAGTAAAATTGTTCCGAGTTATTCCATTTCAATGATGAAAGTTGTGTTGCCAAAATCCTCGCGAAACCCTAATTTAAAAAATCAAAACTTAACAAATTCGCTTAGAACAAATAAAATTCGCCACTGTTCATTCGGGAATAGCCCCAATTACTGGAAAGATAATTGTAACATTGTACTCATAATTAAAGTATTAATATTTTCTTAACGAGACATTTATAGGTTTTATACTAATCTCTACAGAATTTTAACTAAAATAATGTCCCATTCCATTTTCATAACGATCCATTTAATTTACGTGGATACCGTAAATGTGTTTGCCAGAAAGCATATGACCCATTTTTCACTTTTATAAAATTCCACGCGAATTCTAAAATCACAGGGGATTTGTGTTTGGTATTATCGTTACAGACACCAATGGGGACCAATTTCGAATCATTTAGATAAAAATAAGTCTACAGATAAATGCACAAAGTTATAAAATTCTTTTATATTTTTATTTGTTAAATGTGTCGTGTCTTTGAAAATATGGAAGCCATTTTTTTCAAACCAGATTTAATCGTCCGTTACAAACTTCTAAGTTGTTCTGAAGAATATTGTACAGGATCCAGAAGACTTATTTCTACCAAACCTTTTTTTATTGTCATGTCGTTGCTTATCAAACTATTCAAAACTAGTAAAAGCAATAAACAATCTGAATACATTCAGCTCGAGTCTATATCTTTCATAACTCTTAAGACACTAAAGTTCTCTCGCAAACGATCGCCATTTTTCAACTCATTTATATTCAGCGCGATGAAAAACATACGCCAAGGCAGCAAACGATTTCTTCTCGTTGCCACATTAATGATGAGTAATTTAGCCGTCTAGCCAAATGGTGGAAGTAAAAGTGACTGTATTTATCTTCTTACTGATGGAGGCAAGCGAGCAGTAAGTGGGTCGAACAAAAGACTTGAAGAGTTTCAGACAAGTCGGAGAGGATTGAAGTATGAGGCGACTTTCGCGGCTCTTCTTTTTAGACATGGTTTTGTATCATAGATCTATTGCTTATTCGAAAAATAATATTTCATTTTGTATCTTTTTATTTTGAAATACTCAATGAAAAGGAATGAGTAATAGGAAACGTTAACAAAAGGAAATGAATGCTGTGATTTAAGGCAAGTACATTTGGGAGAAAGACTGGCTTTTATTTTTGATACAATGCCCTTAAGGGAAATTTTTCTTTATTCCAAAATGACAAAATTATTTCTTTCGAAATAAGACTAGTAGCGTTTTTTCCCCCTTGACGAACTGTTGAATAAATTTACTACCTCACGGTAAATATAGTTGAAATTGCAGTATTAGTGAAAACCACATTTAATTTTGAAAATTATATATCTTAAGATTTTGTCGGTTTTAAAGTGAAATATTCGGTAAATTTTATTTAAAAATATTTTAATCGATAACCATAATTGTACTTTTTTTCTTCGTAGGTATTTTGAAACTAGGACGATATCTTGTTATAAAAATAACTGCAGTTTTTGTACTATGAGAACCTTAATTAGTATAAATTTGAATGTCTATATTTGTTAGGAATGTATATTCAACTCCATGACGGTTTTCGCATAGTTCCAAAAGGAAAGCTCGCTGATATTTCAAAGGTCCCGTAGGGATATTTACCTCCTCGCCCCAAATTCTGAAATTTACTTTTGGAAGAGTTTGTGAGTGTATATATGCGAAGTCGCCAAATGCCATGATAAGTAGACAATAGTGGAAAATCACTCCCGATCGTGTTTAGAAAACGATTACTGCATTTAGGGACATTATTTGATTTGGCAACGCTTAAGAACGCGGAAGTTAACTTCAAAAGGGGGTACAATTCTGAATTATTAGACCGACAGATATGATACTTGGCAAGCATGTATCTTTTGTTGAGTAAAGATATGTTATGGACAGTGAAGTGGCACGCTTATCCGGAAGACAGAAGCCGGGTCCTTTGGATTCGAAACTGAGTAACTTAACCACTATACCAAAATGATCACTTAAGTACGGAGGTAGTTACTGTGGCTGATATAGATGATACCGCTACAACAGGTTTTGCAGAAATCGATTCCCAAGAGGGGTTGCAGAAGCGTAAAAGATAACAAAATTTCGTTTCAGAAATTCAAATTTTGTTCTCTTTAAATAAAATGGGGATGGCTGTAAAATGTTTTTGAATACAGATGAAAGATAGATTTTAAGACTTGGATATCAATAACACTTAAGGTATCCGACTACGTTGGGAACCGTGATTTTTTAAAAAAGCGCATAAATGGATAATTTTTATGATATTTAGTGTCACTCAGATTAGAATGCATGCATAAAATTGTTTTAAGGACATTTTGACAAAAAAATGTATTTAAATATAATATTTTGGCAAAAAATTAACTTAGAATAGTTTTTTTCCAAATGTTCTCCTTTTGTGAAAAATGCTTCTATTAGAAAAATATTTTGCCTGTATATAGCTCAGACCTCTCTACAGAGGCTCAACTGGAATCTTTGAAAAATACACATTATTTTCAGAGTTACAACCAATTGAAATAATTATTCGCGTTTTTTTCTTAAAAATGCTCGCCTCTGTTGTCGTAAAATATGAATAAACCCACTTCTAAGTTATATATTTCAAAAGTTCTACTTGTGCCACTGAACAGAGGTCTGAGCTATATACAGGCAAAATATTATTCTAATAGAAGCATTTTTCACAAAAGGAGAACATTTGGAAAAAAGATTATTCTAAGTTAATTTTTTGACAAAATATCGTATTTAAATAATTGTTTTTATCAAAATGTCCTTAAAACAATTTTATGCATATATTCTAATCTAAGTGACACTAAATATCATGAAAATTATCCATTTATGCGCTTTTGAAAATCACGGTTCTGAACGTAGTCGGATACTGAAAACGTAAAATATGTATAGTCATACAGTATCAAGAAATATCCAGAGAAGGGGGTAGGTAACGGCTATGGAGCAATAAAAAGTAATAGAAAACCACCATTTCCAAAGCTTGCGATGAGACAGTGAAAAAAATTCTGAGCTGTAAATAATTTTAATTTAATGAAACAAAAATGTTTCTCAGTAAAGTTTTCATCAGAAAGAGCGAAGTGTGAAACTGACCTGTGGCCGTTGCCACTCCATAAACCTTCTGCCTGTAGACATTCCTTCTGTTCCAAGCGTAAGTATACTTGACTGCTGGGTCGGCCTCGAACAGCTTCTCGAATAGGATGCCTTCGATGGAAATACGTAGGTGGATGAGGACGAGATCAGCAGGTATCGAATCTGGAGTCAGTTGCAGTTGGATAGTGGACAGATAGCCTCCTGCTCTGCTGCTATGGTACACCAAGTGAAGATCGGTGCCAGGAATGAGAAGGCTTTCTTGGATCACCTAGATATCGATGCATAACATTAAAAACTCTTCTATTAGAATTTAAAAGAAAGAATTCAGAACATAATTAAAAATAACTGGATTAATTTTCTTTTTTGTAAAGAATCGTAGTGAATTCATAGATGTGGACAGATTATTACGGGTTATTTTTGTAGCAAATAGTCCGTGGTGCTGATTCTCAAAACAAAGAATAGTGAAATGACAATTATACCAGAGTTGGAACCTATCTCACCGAAATTCAATGTTATACTATAAGAGGACCTGAGGACATAGTCTGGATTGAGGTCAGTAATTTTTTCTGTTCTAGATGATTTGATAAAATTAAGACATGAAATGATTTTATGGGGTTTTTTTTGCAACTGATGCTTATCATTGTTTTGCAATATATCAGCGTTGGTTTTGCAAAAAGCGTTGGAATACAATGACTTTTAAAGACTTCTTGAGAAATTGTGCTCCTATGAAAAACAGGCTTCACAACGTTGTTAAATACTCGCGCATATGGTAGTCCTTAACAAATAAAAGTGTACGAATCTCAGAAAGCAAGGCACAGACCGACTTAATTGATAACTGCCTTTCGACTAAATAAATTATGATGGTGTTTGGTAGTAGATCTAGGCCTAGACGTGGATGAGGGACATGGCATATTAAGGCAGTCTTGCCACTTCTGGCAGTTGGAATACAGTTCAGATCTCAGTTTTTTTAATAATATATACAGGAATAACATTTGACGATTTAAAATTTCAGATCATAATTTTACTAAGGTCTAGTCGAGAACAAAACGAGGCCCCTTCCACGGCTAAGGCCCAGTTAACCCACTTGCCTTAAACCATTCCCGTGGGTAGGATTAAAAACTCACGAAACTAAGTGTGAATGTTACCGACAGATGTTTGAAAGTGGGCAATGCATAAAATGCTGAAAACTGAACGCCCCATTAATAAATGATTAAAATTTCATACTTTTCACAGGTACTTTCAAAATATAAGAAGCAATTAGGCGAAGTGTAAAATATACTCGGGCTAGTGATGATGCATGTAATGTCACGTGACAAGCCTGGTACTTTCAACATTCACCTCGAAGAGAAAATTCCCCATTTGAATTCCAGTTTTTATTCGAATGCCGAAATATTTCTTGAGTTGGCCTATGAAATTTAAGACCGTCTGTACTTGGAATTACCAAAAAAATTTAATAGGGTGAAATGGTAAATAAAAATAACAACAAAAGTTGGGGAGGGCAAATATGGTTCCATAACTTTTCAATTAATATCTTTTGAAGTTTTCTAATGCCAGAAAAAAAAACAAGCGAGAAAGGAGCTAAAATATTATTAATAATTTTAATGGGTTCTTCAGTACAGGCAAGAATTCTTTAACACTGGAAAAAAAGTAGTACAAAATAGTTGGGATTGTTAAGGACTTTCCCTATTAAATGACATTCATACGTCATGACCATTTCGTGAGGGCATTTTGCCAGAGAACATTCAAAAATAATATTATGCAATCAACTGTTCGTTTGTATTCGACGAATATTTAATAATACACATTTCAACTGATAATGTACAATGACTGTAATGGGATGATGGATGTTTAAGTTAAAATTAAATATATTTATGGTTATTTTTGTACAAAAAATGAAGATAGGCGTGGCGCCAAAGTTAGTTCCAGTCTTTTGACAAAAAGACTGATTTCGTGCTTTTCTTTTTATTTCCGTATTAATACTGCATTAAAACAATTATCTCCAAACTTTTTAACTGCATTTTCCTAAAAAGAAAATAATTACACGTTGCATTCCTGATATATATATATGTGTGTGTGTGTGTGAAAGAGAGAGAGAGAGAGAACGAATGCAGTCAAAAAATAAGATAATTTGTAATCTTTTAAAATTTAAAAGAAGCGCATAGTTAAATTTATTTAAAAATTTACATTTTGAATTAGAACTTAATGCGAGCAATGTATGGTAGTTTCTTGTTGAAGGCAACTTCCTTTCAAAGATTTAGCTTCCCATGCCTTAGTGCGAATGCTTTTAAAAGCTAGCGTATCTATGATTTTTGACGCTAAAGAGACCAGTTCTAGATACATCGACCAATAGAGAACCTTACACTCACGCGGTACATGGTGGAACAGTGGCAAATTGCCTTGAGCGTACTTCTTTGGCATTTCTTAAAATATCATTTTGTGTACTTTTGGAACATGCTGTAACGTTTTCCCTTCACGCAGCTGCAAGATCGGCTCCCTATGTAGATAGCATTACGCATTTCCCATCCACATGTGCGCCCCTAAAATATTGAGGGGTCTTTTCATCTAACATCATGCCGAGAACCAACGGCCGTGAGAAACCCAACGGATGGACTCCCACCTGCTAGCCAGAACCTGAGTGCAAATCGAGGTGTAAGAAGCGACCGCTCCACCCCAAGAGTGTGAAGAGACAGTTCGTTTTGAAACACTCAAAAGAAAGGTTGTGTTTACCTCCTCCTTCAAAAATAATATGTTCACTAGAATGGAAATGGTCAATAATTTGAATAACTTGTAACCAAATGTACATATCTTAATTAAGAGCTCTGTCGTACTAAATCAATTATTTAATTTCATAGCTCTTATGCTACCCATTCAGTTTTCACAAACGTCACAATGCATTTCCGTTTTGGAGAGACCATTGCAGTAACATAAGGTTCCCGAAATATTTTTTTGTGATCTTTGGTATAGAAGGACATCATGATAATATAGATTGAAGCTATTACTGATAGTCTTCTATATTTAAGAATACACTCCTACTTTTCATTGAAAAAAGAATTAAATATTTCGTATTAATAAGCTTTTAGTAGGTTTTTTTATACGCAGAACTTTATCATAAATGAACTTAACTCTTAGTTCATGAAAACACTCTACGATATTTTACGTTATTTTTATCCAGAGTTATGTGAATTTTTTAAAAAAGAAAGTCATGTAAATGAAAATGATAAAAAAGTAGCTTTTTTTTATAAATAGCATCAGTTTTATTTCGAATGTAAACTTATTCAAACATCTCTATGGAATCCTGTACCTCTCGATAACGTGGTAAAGTCTTCTATATCATTTAACAGTAAATGATTGAAATAAATAGTTTTAAAAATATATGGGAACCTGTATATATCTTCTTTCATATTATTATCATTAACTCATTAAATTCATTGTCACAAGAAACATATATCCATCCTCGCATATGTAGTTTTGCCAAAAACTTGTACATAATTAGTTTTCGAACATTGTGTGTCAGAATTGTTTTTGCTCTGCGAAATTTTCTTCCATTCCAAACTTAATCACGTGATCCCAAACAGGATCACAATGCGCAATTTAGAAACACTTTTCTAGAGTAAAACAATTTGCTATGTTGACGATGAATTTCATAATCTCGAATCACATTCTGCTGAAAAGATATTATTTGTATCTCACTCAGCAAATGTTACCTTTTACTTATATTTTTCATGCCTACTAAAGGACAGTCCTTAATTAAATTTCGAATATGTTATTTTGTGTATCAACTACCCAGAGAGCTATTGCTCTTAATTAAAAAAATCAACCAAGGTATTTCAGCTCTGTAAAATGGGATTATCTTTTTAAAGATAAGTATGGGATTAACGACCTCTAGGTACCGGAATGACCTTTCCTTTCTTTTATGGGTTTATTGTCAATGGTGAACATGAGTGCACTCTCTCGGGATGCCCTATCAATCTTTCTTTATTTTTTACTCTTCTTCTCTTTGACATTCTTTTTCTTTCTTTCTTACATTTAGAAAACAGTCTAGATAAGGCGTTTTCGTTAATTAACGAGAGTTTGGCGTGACTTTGCCATATATAACTTTTGCGTCAATAAAAACTAACCAGCCAGCTATTAAGAAATTCTGACCAACACAAATGCTGATAATACTCCTTAATCACTCTGTTTTCTCACGAGGGCTTATGAAAAGGATTTCAGCTAACCTAGGGAATATTTTTCATTATTTCAAGAAATCCAGATTAGGAACGTTAATAATACAACTAGAATTGTTTTTACGTGATAAGTTTAAGTGAAGAAGGTAATTTTCTAAAGTATACCGTTGACTTTGAAACCTTTGGTTAAAAATAAGTAAATTTTTGCAGATATTCGATAAGCCTTGTGGTCTGATGAGTCAGTGAGTATTTATTAACCTTGCACTACAAAGCAACACGAGATCTATTGCTGATGGACCTCGTAATTTTAAACCTCGGTAAAGTGACGAAAACAACCACTGAGTTGGCATCCCCTCTATATATTACCACACCACGCCAACAGGAGGACGTTCAGCTTTGTAACATTTTCGTCTCGCAGCAGTGATCGGCGTCTTTGTGGAAATAATCACCACATGTGCAACTTTGAATTATTGCGTAGTACGATCTTAAATCGCCCGTCGACCTTTGACATCACTAGGGAGACTTTTCCCGCCACTAGCAAGATGTAACGAGATGCTAAAAGGCGCCGGCTCCTTGATCCCCGAGCAGAGAGAGGGGTAACCAGGAAGAGATGCTTTGAACATTCCTGTGAGCGGTCACCGAAAGGGAACACTCCTCTCACAAACAATTGTTGTGAGCTCTAATAATCTTTCAATAAGTTTAAAAACTTCAATGTATATTTCTGTAAATAATAGCTGTGACGTAAATAAACTAAATATTTAAATTAATCAATATCACGCTACCGTTATTTATCTCAAACGTCACAGCTTCAACATCCTTTCTATATGGCGGGTCGTTAGTGGCTTTGGGGTTCAAACACATGCCATGTCAAGTGTTCACACACAAGTTTATGACCATATCCACTTGCTTTCACGGACCCTTGCTTCGCAGGCTCTATTGTAGAGAAAAATTTGAGCTGTTCTTTAAATGGACATGGTCTCGAAGTCTTTGAGTGATGTGATTAGGAAGGTGAGAGAGTCAGAGAGAGAGAGAGAGAGATGAGTGTTATTTGAGGAATCTTCCTCACCGTTTGGTGGTCATGGTTATGAGCACCTGACCAGCGAGTTAAAATTCTGGTGCCACGATTTTAAATTTAAATTGAGTAAAGATTCTTTCAAAGGGAATATTTCCTCAGTATATTTAATTTTATTCGGGTTTCATTTCTTCCTAGATAAGTTTCTAACCTCATGTGTCATTATATCAAGGAGTGTCTCTGTTATACAGAAGGTCATTCGTACTTTATGGAAACAATTTTGCGCGCGCAATTCATTTTCTCGTTTGAATTTTGATAAAAGGCAATTCCGAATAATCGACGGCTAAGGTTTTCTTTTGATTGGAATGTAAAATAAAATATTTATTTTAAAAATGGCTCCTAAAAATGATATATGGCTCAAAGTTTATGTATAATTACGTTTTCCAAGGAGAAATATTCGTATCAACGAATCAAAAAGTCGTGCAAAATCTCGGTTATTGCATTTCAATCAAAAGTATTTATAATATATCAAATTTGATAGGGAAAAAGCGTCTAGCAGAAAGCAAAAATGAAAACATGGCCACGAAACTTCATCCTAAGGCTGTTCAAATGCAGGCAACTATCAAGAAAATGAACACTCTGGTTAAAGTTAAAACAGATGTTTAAACCTAAAGTTCGTCTCCGTTTTTAAAACATATTGTTGAAAGAAAAGCAAATTGTAGAAAATTATGTAAAAAACAACTAGCTGCTGAAAAATAGAAATTTGTGGTAACACACAATGAGGCATTGGTATCTTTAATGGACTGTAGTAAAAGAGGATCAGTTTTCTGTTGCTCAATTGATGGGAATAACTGTAAGAACTGGCTTCGTCAATGTACAGAAAAGTTCCTTAAGAGGTTTCTGATAGTTGCAGGATTTTGTTACAACGGCAAATTAAAAAAGAAAACAGTCTCGAGTAAAGCCAAAATTAATTTACTCTACCATCAGCAAAATATTTTAGAACCAATTTTTGAGGAAGAAATTCCAACTGTATATGGAAAGGACGTTAATAAAGTAGAGCTTCTTATGGACAAAGTCTCTAGCCACACGTCTAATTCAACCACCATTTATTTAGAAAAGAAAGAACCAGAAACAGAAATAAATCTTATTCCATTTGATGAAATAAGTGTAAATTCACCCTATGCTTCTGTAATGGACTTTTGTACTTTCGAATTATTAAAACCAGCCTCAGGAAAATGGCATCCAAGAACATTGAATGGACTTTAAAAAACGATTCAAGAGGAATGGAGTAAAAATTAAAGAACAATACGAAAAAAAGTTTACTTTTATGAAGAATTTGAGCTAGAGCTATTGTCAAGAATCATGGTAAGCGCCAGTCTACTGAGTGCTTAGAGTGGGGGCCCAGAGACCGCCCTGAAGAACCCGGATAAACTGGACTTAAACAGATTTTCTGCTTATAAATTTCGAGCCTTCAGTGTCAAGGGGCCTATAGATCATATGTGCCCAGAGCCTGAAATGAGCTTAAATCAACACTGATCATTTAGAAGCAAATTTTCACAAAAAATATGGTACTTATTGATAAAATTTAACAAAATCATTTCCATAAAGTGCGAATGACCTTCTGTACTTGTAGGATTTTTTCTCAATTACATTATAAGTTCATTAAAGTCAATTTTCCTTGTTCCAAGATGGTATCTTCTGTAATAAATGACAAGTTTTTCAAACTACCCTTGTTTGGAATAATTTTCTTTATTTATATTCGATATATATCACACGGTAATCGACAAAAAATAACTCTATACTTCAAAACATATCTCTACTGAACCGATAGATAAGGAGGTAAAAAACGTAAAACGTCAGGACCAGTTTATCGAAATAAAATTTAGTTCGTATTTTTATAAAATACTTCTCTATTTCATTGTCTTTTCGTAAAGGAGAGATATATCTATATATTTCTTCTACTTTTTTTTTTTATCTTCTCATCCCTACCCTTTCACTTTTACTGCTGACCGTTTTATTTTCGACTCGGAGAAATCCAATTGTGAAAAACTCTCTGGGTAACAAATCAAATCTGGTCCATCGATCCAAATTTATGGACACTACAAAAACCCTCTATTCTTCAGGGACCGGATTCGTGATCCTGTGATTCCTTCATTTTACGGCGGCTCCCTCTAAAGGTTTTATGAAACTCGTCCTCCTCCATGATTGCATTAGAGACCATCTCGGGGCGTAAAATAATAATAAACTGTTGCGTCTGCAAGAAGGGGTTTTTGCTCTTGAGAAGGTCACTTTTTTGTTTTGCGATTTGCAAAAAAAGTGAGGAAATTAGTATGAATTGCTTACATCTAGCCCATAAAAGTGTGCCACAGACGCAAAAATCATGTTTCTTTCTGACTAATTACGAGAGAAAGTTTCTTCTTTGAAAACATTGTAAAAATACTTTACTCATAAAGTTTTATGTTGAAGACACATGGCCTCTAATAATGGTCTCAGTATCTTTCTAAGAATAAGATATGGAAAAATTCAAAGTGGTGTTAGACCTAAGAGAAAAATAAGAAATGGTAGACATACTTTTTTTTTGTTAACGCGTTAAAATATTATATCACCAAAATTTCAGATAAAAGCATGTTATGATAGGAAGGTTATTTAATGTTTCTTGTTTATGACCAGTTCTGTTTTTAGATTCAGAAATATTAGTCGGATAAATTTAATTTTAAAATTCATTTTTTTTTTTGTAATTATATTTCAAAGCCATTTTTATTATATAGTTTTTATTAAATTGATAGTTATTGAAAAAAAGGTTTACGGAAAAAAATCATAAGTTCTACAGTTTTAAATGTGTAGTTTTCTCAGTTATAATTATTCATTCTAAAACTTTTTATTTTGAAATTTATAGTGGAAATTAGAAGGGATAGCTTATCTGTAGCTCATGAAAACTATATTCCAAATTCAAAAATCATGCATTTTTTCCTAATAAAGAAACGAACTTTTATTCCTTTTCAATTTTTTTGCTTACTCACTATCATCAATAGGAATAATAGTTTGAATAATTTTTATAGATGATGACGTGCATTAGATTTGGTGGGTACTTGCAAAGAATATTGCCGACCGATTTCGCTAAGCAAAAGACATCACCAATTCAAAAAATGTCACCAAATGCTGTCATCGTTATTATTATTGTATTCAAACGTGCGTGTGAAAAAGCATACTGCGGCATTTGGCGATGTCTTTTGATTTGAAAAAAATCATCGATGTTATAATACGTAAGTACCATTTATCGTTGTACTTTTCCAGCTTCCGCTTTTTATCTTTTGAGAATTTTGAGGTTTACTTAGATGTAATGTGTTAAGTAAAAAGTAAACAACGGTTGTAAGTTTAGTCTGACATCAGAAGATTAGTAGCCACAAAGGTACATACAATTCTTCATCTACCTGTTTCCTCTAATAGAAATGTACCATTTATTCACTGAAGAATAATTATTCTTTCCCCATTCTTATAAGTAATTTAACTGTAAGCCACACAAATAGTTGATCCCATTTCTCCCACTAAACCAAATATTTGCTTACCTGCGACTCAGCTAATACAGAACTCCTTTCTGGACAACCTCCTTGAAATCCGTGTTTCCACGTGGCCAGGACAACTGGTTTCATGGTGTCGTAGTCATGGTCAGGACAAGTTACAGTTTTGGAATCTTCCTCCTGCAATTTCTTTTTCCTGTCCTGTAGCTGGAGAGTGACTTTATCCACCACCACTATCTCATTCCACGGCACCATTACTGTGACAGACTGAGGCAAGAATGGCTCACGCTGGAAGTGGAGTTTGACAGCACCACCACCATTAACCAAAAGGTCGAACCTTATGGAAAAAATAGTGTATGGTTAAACGAAGAACAGTAGAGCTTTGAGAAAAGAATGTGTGCATGTTTACTCAAATGTTTTTGAGTAGAAACATATGCTCAAGATAAGAAAAAAGTACAAATATAGACACAGAAAAAATGGAAATGTCTTCACAGGAGTATATCATGTTCTTTTTACAAAAGTTGAATTAAATTTGTTTTGTTTTGAGTAATTTCTGTACTAAACTTACACAATGGTTTGTTTAGAAATGCCATCGTAATTTGTACCTTTGGCGAAGCAAGACGGTAGATGATTAAGCAATTGTTTGATTCCTCGAATTATATTACAGCACATTAGTCTGGAGTTCCAGCCCCAAATTAATTTAATAAAAGAAGGCCCTTGCTATTTCAATAGATTGCTTTTATGGGAGGGAGCTTGGAAACCTAGAATCAACTATCCATAAAGGTCGTAACAAATTTTTATAATTCAGTAACGTCTCAAGACCGTTTGAGGACCTGATGGCATCTGCAAAATCATGCCCGAAAGGCGAACTATTTTATCGAATTGGATGTAAGTACATGTAGAGTTCAACAAAGAAATCCATAGTAAAGTGACATTTTATTAGAAAATAATTAATTTCTACCTTTTAAATTGTAAAAATCATTACCTATGTCTTCAAAATCAACTGTTAATAATATTTTAATTGTACTACTTACCCAAGCTAACACCAAGCTTAAATTATTTAAGCTGACTGATTCTAATGATTTCTCAGTTTTTCGGAGAACATGTCCAATAATAACTTTGGAAAATTAAAATTATTCGGATCTCATTATCGGAATTATCATGTTACTGAAGCCAAGTCGAAAACGAGATTCCTCCCCAGGCCAAGGCCCTGGGGCTGAGCCTAGTCCTTAAAACATCGTTATAATACGTTCTCAAAATGAGGGAAGAGTCCAATTGAATGATTTTGAAGGAAAGGATGCATTTAAACAACATTACATTTCTATCAGAAGAATAGGAAGATTAAAACAGAAAGAATTTAAAATGAATAATATGTTTTTACAAACCCACAGTTAAATTCATATTCTTATAGAAACGGATTGTTGTAGAATAATAGTATGTTCTTACGATAAAAGGCACAGTCACTGCAAGTTCACGAAGAAATATGTGTTTTTAAACAAACTGGTATTTTCATGAGATTTAACGGAATTCTACTCAAATAAAGGATCTATTTTAAAATATAATAAAATCTTTTCTCAAGGAAAGGTAAGGAAGAAAGAGCAGTTACATTTTTTTAGAGAAAGATGTGTCTTAAGAACAGAAATATATTCTCAAGAGAGACAAACAACAAAACAAAGAACTATTTAGGAATAATAGAATATTCTGCATTGTATGTCCGCATAGAATTTAAGGATTTTAAAAGTAATCCGGATATTTAAAGTTTTAAAATTAAATTTTCTATAATAACAAAGGAAAACTATCTTCACTTAATGCAATTTTTAATGAGAAACATATAGTATAATCTCTTGAGGGAACAGAAGAATTTCGTATTGAAACATTAAAATTCTTAGTTATACTTTCATGAATATATATTAATCCTAAGAAGAAAAAATTTTCAAATGGAATTTTAAGGTTTTGGCAAACTTCATTTTATTTTTATACAGTATTAAGGATGTCACTTAAGGTATCTGACTACGTTCGGAACCGTGATTTTGCAAAAGCGCGTAAATAGATAATAGTTATGATATTTAGTGTCAATTAGATTAGAAATGTATATAAAATTGTTTCAAGAATAGTATTACAATAAAAAATTATTTAAGTACAATATTTTGACAAAAAATGAACACAGAATGACCCATTTTCAAAATATTCTCCTTTTGTGAAAAATGCTTCTATTATAATAATATTTTGCCTGTATATATATCAGACCTCAGTACACAGGTTCAATTAGAATTAAGGAAATGTATAACTTAGAAGTAGGTTTATCCATGTTTTACGACAACAGAGGGAAGAAATTTAAAGAAAAAACGCCGATAATTATTTCAATTGGTTGTAACTCTAAAATTAATGTGAATTATTTAAAAAACGTAGTTGAGCCTCTGTACAGAGGTCTGAGCTATATACAAGTAAAATATTATTATAATAGAACCATTTTTCACAAAAGGAGAACATTTGGAAAAAAGATTATTCTAAGTTAATTTTTTGGCAAAATATTATACTTAAATAAATTGTTTTTGTCAAAATGTCCTTAAAACAATTTTATTCAAGTATTCTATTCTAAGGGATACTACATATCATGAAAATTATTCATTTAAGCGCTTTTTTAAAACCACGGTTCCGAACGTAGTCGGATACCTTAACATATCATTCTCCCTGTCTATTTAATGTTAAAAATGATTCAGTTTAAGGAACATTAAAAATTATCTAGTCATACAATCACTATTTTTTATGTGCACTTGTTACACATTATCATTATTATTTTAATGAGAGCATTGCGAAAACTTTTGTGTAGAGTTTTAAAAGTAATTATACAGTAAGTAGCAATGGAAAAGTTCCCGAACGGTGAAAATTCATGTACATTTTAACTTCTTCGATCTCCTAGTCAAATATTTATTTATATACTGCTAATATATGTGCTAACTTTCAATATTGTAAGATGAGTAGAAATTTAAAATTTTTTTGTTTTGATTTATATTTAACACTTTTCAAAAAATTTCGATTTATAGTAAATACTATTACCTTTATGCAATGCATACTACCACAGTATTTTGGATTTCTAAAGTGCTTCTGATTAAATTGGAGTATAAATTCAAACTGCATTGAAACACAGGGTTTATATTCCAATAAAAGTTGAAAAACAAATATTTCACCGAGCTCTGTGAAATAACCCCTTAAGACTACTTTTAAGAATGCCCTTAAGATAAAAATTCCAAATTCTATGCCCGTGATCCTCAATCATTCTGGTTTAGGTACACTTTTAACAATTTCAAAATTTGGCCGCATACTTAAAGTTTAATAAAAAATAAGCTTAAGCGTTTACTTATCAGTAATACATTATGTGAAGTAGTTTATGATAATACTTTTTAATGTTAAACTCGCTAGTATGCCCGTTCTTCGCAAGGGTGAATTAAAAAATACAGATTGAAAGATAAAGAGGTTTTTAATGAGTTAATTTTACGTGAATTGCTAATGAAACAATAAAAAGCTTTTTGCATATCTCAGTTAAACAAAAAACCCTTATTTGTTAAATTTTAAATCTGTAGATATAATAAAAAGAGGATTTTTTTATTTATAACGCCCCGTAACTCTCTTGTGGGTCGATTTTTGAAAACACCTTCCTAAGCTGATCTCTGCTCAGTAAAAGCGACACATTGTTACAAATTTTGAGTAATGAGCGCTTAGAATAGTGTAAATAATTTATATCTGGATGTGTAATACATTAATATTACTTTCTGTTGAATTTATTTTATGTTTAATTTGTTTTACTCGCAAGTAACGCAGTCCTTACATTGTAATGGCGATTCAATGGAATCATAGCGAAATATTGACGATAAAGCCAAGTTAGCGTCATTTTTGGCAACCACGGTGGAAACTTGGTGATTGTTTGAACTGTGCAGAAGTTGATATGATGTAGCGCCACCTGGTGGGGAGCTGCAATAAAGAGGATAGCACAAAAACCTCCACAAAAAATACAAATCCATGCCAATTTTCCTTATGATCAGTTGAACGATGTTGGAGTGATGCGATTTCACACATACAAACATCCATATATATATATAGATAATAATCTTTCGTTAATTATATTATTATTGCAATTCTATAGATGGTGTTAGGTTTTTAAAAACAGATAAAGGATATTAAAAAATAAACCAAAAAGTTAAAATATTTTTTATTTAGTTATTATTTTACTTGAAAAATGCCGTGTTAATTGATTTCCAATATAATCTAAATTTCACTGAAAAAAAAAATATCCCGATGCAATTTCTTAAAGTGGTTTTTAGTTGCTGCCAATCGCAATAAATTTACATATATGAATATTTTATATTTATTATTCCTATTTAAAAGTACCTGGCACAAAACGCCACCGAATATCGGAAATGTCATTAAGGTAAAAAAAGGCTAGAAATAAGTTTTGTTACACCTTTGTCGCTTTTTCAGAATTCAAATATTCTAACTGGACCTCCTCCCTACGAAAAAATTGAACTCGCAGTATGATCTTGCCTTTTGTATTGCAAACGAGATTGAATTATACGTAATGAGATGTTGAGTAATAGCAAAAAAATATTTGTTTATGCTTAGAAATTTAGTGCACGTGCTATTTTCAGTTGATATTGGAAATATTCGAGAAAATATATTCGTATGCGCGAGCAAATTTATTCACGGAAAATAAAATTGTCTAAAAACTCGATTTAAAGCATACACGAACGCGCTCTTACTATACTTGGTTGTTTATTTAGTAGTTCATTTTATATTTACTTAAGAAAAAAAAATTTCAAATGCTTATTTAAGTATCCAACTACCTTTAAATCGCTGATCAAAAATTGACAAAAAAAAAAAAGTTTATCGTTTGATCTAGTACGCCAAAAAATTCATTATGTTTAGAAAAACATCAATTTTTTTTTAATTTTTCGTTTACTAGCTCAAAAGTTACTACTGTTTTACGCAGAGTTTTTTTGCAATTCAAGTGTGCGGTTACCGACTTTAAACCGTGTTTACAAAATGCGTTTTTCCCCTCGGAAAATGCTGAGACGGGGGCAAGGATTGCTGAAAAAGGCATGAAAACAATTAACTGAAATGTTTTCAGTATATTTTATGCATTTAATATTAGATATTTTTGACAAACTTTTGTAAAACTCACTGCAACATCTACAGCCTTTTATATAATTAAAAAAAACATTTTAAGTGATTTATACCAGAGGTCACAGAAGTGGTGGTCCACGAGAAAATTTTGCTGGTCCCCAGAAAATTGTGGAATATACTTACTCATCACGTTAAGCTGTGTTTTACAATGCATTGAAACATAATTCGATTCATAACAATAATTTAACACTTAAAAATCCTATTGGTGGCCCACGGGATTTAAATTACGAATTTATTGGTCCGCGATGTCAATAAGCTTAGCGAATGCTGATTTATACGGTGACTAAGATAAAATGTTCCATTTTCCGTAAATTTGAAACATCAGTTATATTTTAAGTCATTTCAAACCGTAATAATAATGTAACATATAAATTAAGAAAAATTGAAAATTTGTTCATTTATATAGGGAGCATACAAGTTCCGAAATTGGTACACATAGCTATTTTTGCAGCTAAAATGGCTCTAACCTGGTTGGGCATCGAATTAAACTGGGATTGGATGAACGATTTGAGACAGTCACACATTTCATGGCGCTTCAAATCTATTTCCTATTTCAGAAATCATAATGGTTGGAAAGTGAAGATGTCAAAGCTTTCACTAAATCATGACAGGTGTTTTCAATGAGTGAGGGAGAAAGTGCTGGAAAGAGCAATGATCGAATCAGTGGAGTAATGTCCAGCCCCGCAATCCCCACGTAGCGGAAGAGGGGCAGGATTCTAGAGGATTTAAAGCCTGACTGACGCCTAGTACGTACGCTTTGAGAGATCCGGGATGGGGCCCCAAACCTGACTTTGCAGGTGCGCCCTAATAGTCTCCGTTACGCCACTGGGTCGAATACACTTTATGTTGAGGTTGGTCAGGATACAACGAGCAACATGAGGTCTTACTTTATCTTCTAAAGCGATGACGCTTCCGAATCCTCAAAGATAGGGTACAGCCACCAAATCTGGAAAATGTAACGCTGACTATTCAGACTACCGATGTCGTGAGCAACAGGTGTTCGTGTTGGGTACTCAAGCGTTGTCCATACTATCAAAACGTGTACAAATCCAGTATGATGATATGGAATGCAAACAAGTTATGTGCATTCTTCGTGGTGCTTTGAGACAGCGATATGTCCATCATGATGCTGCAAGTAGAACAGGGGCTCATTTGAAAAGACGACGTAGGGCCACTTATACACCCAGTTTCAGTGTTGGGGCACCCCCGTTCCCACGTGTCTTTATGCTTAAGTGTCAAGGGAAGTAGTAACGTCATCGCACTATGCGTGCTAATACTTGTGCTACAAACAAGCCTATGTTCGTCCTCAAATTTCGTGACATGATTGTATGATCTTGTCTCTTTTTATCCTTTCGGGCGTTGAAACGTCTTAAGACTTCTTGAGGCCTCGGACCCCTTACCGAAAAGTAGACCCTGAGCCCCTATGCAAAAGTAGGCTTTGGGACCCTACATAAATGCATAGCCAAATACTCGTACATAACCAAATACTTGCACAAATCGGGGGGCTCGACCGATTACCGCATTTTGACTCAATGAGTAATAGTAGAGTATGATGGTAGGACTAGGCCTATATAGCAGGGCTGTCTAACCCACGGCCCGTCTTCAATAATTTTGTGGCCCGCAAGTTTCTTTAGAACTTAACAAAATTCGATTATTTTGTACGATATTTTTTGTTAATTTTTTTTTTTTTTGTAAAAATAAATCCCATAATTGTTATTATTTTATCACGTTGCTTCTGTTACTGCGAATCTCTTTTTTATTTCTAAATTGAAATTTATCAAACATAAATCGTACTCAAACTTAACGCACGAAAATCTGCAACATCAGTTACGATACGCAAATACACATGCATTAAGATAGACTTACAAAAACTACGTGGAACAGTTGAGAAACAGATATCTCACTAATTAAATAAATTAAACATTATTTGATCATTGCATTATTATTTTTATAATTATAATATCTATGTTTGTATACATGAAAAACAATAATAATATAACAGTCTGTGTTTTAAATTTTCACTCCAACAAATGTTTGTAATGGATCCAAAGCTAATACAAAGATATATACGGGATTTAAAGTTCTTCCGAAGTGGCCTGCGAGGTCATTTGTGTTGGCCACTCCGGCTATATAGGAACGACGGTTATCGCATGTAGCCGGTTGACATATTGTCCGAAATTCATAGTTTTTCGGAGAATACAACCGGAAATAACACTTGACTGTTGAAATTATTCGAATCATGATCTTATTAAGGCTGAGTAGAGAAAGAGATGGAGCTCCCATTGGGGCTGAGACCTTGGGTCCGGACCTAATTGGCCCATGGCTCAAGATGTCCCTACTCTGGCGTTTGTAGTACAAGGCCGAAAAGATTTAGCATGGCTTTCAATATCAGCCTTCTCACAACCCATCGATTCCGTATTCGCATGATAGTTATTGGTGTTCGACCAATGAGATCAGCAAAATCGTGGATGATAAACAGAACTCTCGACTGGCCACGATCCCTTCGTTTTTCGAATTCCGACTCGTATTGAGAAGTTTTTCCTTACATGTGGCATATAATACTACATTCTTGAAAACAATGAACTTTCAAATGGGAATTCGGAATGAGAAGACCGCAGCATAACTTTCTTTTTATAGAGAATTTGCTCCCTCGTGTGTCGTTTGATTACGTTTAAATGTTAATTACAGTCGAACCTCTATATAACGAGCCTCTATATTGCGAATTTTTATATATAGCGAACTTTTTCCTGGAACCCTGAACATTTCACGATTTTCTTCGTAAAATAACCTCTCTATAGCGAAGTGCATTTTCTATATAACGAACCTTTTCTTTTGTGATCCAATTTTTGTTCTTCAATTTTTTAAAGTATTTCTGAAAAAATTTCAAGTTATTTTCTCTTTAACACATTTTATGGTGGTCATAAATATTGAACTGGTTGTATTAGATCCTAACTGGCCGAGACCAATAGAGTTCTGGACGTTTCCTCCAAGAAGTGCAACCTTTAGCCCCCATTGTCCAGTTCACTAGAAACATCTTCGATATCTTTCACCCTCAGTGGAGTTGTCTTGTATCCCAGTGTTCTAATTATAAAAATATGTATGTTTAATATTGCTTGTGCGCGTTAAATTATAAAATGTCCTTAAAATTCATTTAATTTTGGTATAAAATTATTTTCTTAATATTGAAAATTCAGTGAATTCAGCGACATTCTTTTTTCTTGTTTTCCTTGCAGTTTTTCTTTCTTTTTTGATGAGTAAGACATATGAAATAAACATATATTAATTTAAAATATGGTGTGAATTAGCTACTTTGTTTAATGTATAATAGTGTGTATGAATTTAAAATATTTGTTTTAAGTGGTTTATAAAGTATGTTAAAAGATCAACCTCTATATAACGAATTTTCCATATAACGAGCTTTTTTCTGGGATTTAGTGACTTCGTTATATAGAGATCCGACTGTATTTTCAAATTCCCGACATCGTCTTTCTTTCAATCGAATTCGACTTTCATCTTTCCTAGTGTTACAGTTTTAACGGCCAGCAGTCTACCTATATTAATCGATTTAAGTATAAACCTTGGTTAAAAATTTCCATAATTTCCATTTAAGTTTGAACTTTAGTGTCTAAGAGGCATAAATTAAAATACTCCAAATTAAATATTCAGCTTTTACTTCACATTATTTTCAGCTTGGAACTAACAGTTATGGCGTGCGTGTATATTGTACTGTATGATAACTACTGCGCACGCAAGTTATTAATAATTATAATAGTTTTAACTTTGTTCTTGTTTATAAGAAAATATAATCGTTACCTTGGTTAACAATTACCATTATAATAAAAAGGTCTGAGATAAAAATTAAACTAAGGAAATATTCTGCAAAAAAATATCTCAAGTTACATGTTTTCAGATTTAAAATAAATGATAGTTTACAAACACTAAAAAATACCTTTTTTATAAATCTAACTAAGTTGTAACTTAATATTTTAGCCACCAAATCTGAAATTAGTCGCCAAATCTCGAAATGGGATCTGAAATTAGTCGCCAGATGCGGGATGGGATCTGAGAATGGGAAATCGTTAATCCTGATGATCCTGATCAGAACAATGGAACAAAATTATTAAAGTATTGTATTTTCATTGGTCAGGGTCAAGTGAGCAAAATTTCGAATTAAATTGACCATTTAAAGTGGGTAAAAATTGAGTTCGAAGATTTCGTTACATACAAGGGAAGCTTATAAAAGGGTGTTAAAAAAAGAATATCTTCAAAAACAAAAATTCAAAACAGATTTTGCTCAATTTTCGTATTAACAAATTGTGAGGTCATTAAGTAACAAAACAAATAATTTAGGACTTAATATTTACTAAAAACTATCTAATATAGACGAACTGTATATCTTGCTATAAACAAGTTAAACCTCCCGTTTATTACATCAAAACTAAAAAAATATATATTCAAAATTTCATATACCTAGAGTAGAAAAATAATCCAGTACTCAATTGAAATACTTCAAAACTTTAATAAATGCCCTAACTTCTCGAAAATTTCGAAAAAGATTAAAAAAATAAACATTTCCCCCTCAAAACTTTTCCCACTTTATTGACTGTTCCCTCCCTCTGATATGTGGCATTCTTAACAAGCAGGCCAGCAAGTATGTTACATAAAAATCAAACTTAGATTGACGGCAGAAAATAAAATTCATAAATATATATTATCGTTTGCGACCACGAGTTTATGTCAGCTTCGATCACCTGTCAGAGATATATTTTTTTATTTTTCTGCAACCTCTTGCCTCTTTTGCCGTGCGTACTATTTTTATTCCTTGCGAGGCAATTGAATGCGACCAGACTGCAAAGAGAGTCACTTGAATTTAGGCTTGATTGACAGTATCGATGATTTTATGCAAACAGAATTCAACTACTATCTACATTTTGTAATTACTTGATAGTTTGCGTTTAAATATCTTGTCA
This sequence comes from Trichonephila clavipes, assembly GCA_019973935.1. Classification (NCBI taxonomy): domain Eukaryota; kingdom Metazoa; phylum Arthropoda; class Arachnida; order Araneae; family Nephilidae; genus Trichonephila; species Trichonephila clavipes. Next base: position 812,798 of record BMAU01017210.1, on the reverse strand, counting down.
AACCACTGGAATTGGATGCCAAGCATTTTGGAAAAGATGTCAGGGTTTTATTATTTTTTTTTAGTTAGGAAAATATGAACTAGAAATATGATTTTTCTTTTCTTTTCTTTTTTTTTGTTCCGGCTAAATGATTTAAATTTTCATGTTAAATTGAACTGAAATAATGGAACTGAATAAAAAGCGAAATATTCAGTCAGTTGGAATAATGGTAAATATAAGAATGAATTTAAATGAGTTTTTTCTTTAGATTTGTTATTACTTTTCTGGTTATATTTTAAAGGTAGGGGTGAATGGAATGTTCATAAGTTAAGTAAAAGGACAAAAAAAGTTTATACAAATCTTTAAAAAAATCTTAGATGAGTTAAAAATTAAATACTTTTCACTCCTTCCCCTTCTATATTTTTAAAGTAGAATTTATAAAATTATGTTGTTCTATTTCTACCAAAATTCAAATGACGATTTGACAATCAATTTTGTTGCCAAGTCTGCCACTAGGGTCAGTCCTAACCATTTACAGGTATTGAAAAAGTAATTTCCCTTGACCGATATTGATATTTCTAGTCACTATGATCTTTCATTAGAGAAGCGAACAAAGTCCAACATTCTTTCGTAACAATGCGGTAAATGTTCTATTTAGCAATTGTGACGGCTTAATACAAGCTAAAATTTATCGTCAAGTATCTGTAAAGTATGAAATTCACATGCATATACAGTAAGACCCCGCTTAACGCTGTTTCGGTTTAACGCTCTTTTATATATTTAAATTGTAGGATTCCCCGAAATTGCACGCAGCGTTAGGCTTCCCGATATCCGAAGTAGTTTATTTGTGTTTCGCCTTTCCAGCGGTATTATACGAAAGTATTTTTATCGTTTCAAACATTTGTTTACGTTATTGTAAGTATAAATTAATATAATATAACGATTGCTATATTGACAAATATTATGATTTTTAGTTTTTATCATGGGTGACAGTAAAAAACACGAAAACAAAACATAAAAAAAGCATTTCACTAGAAACTAAAATGCAAGTGATTAGAAGATTAGATACTGGTGAACGTCAATCTCAAATTGGTGCTGCATTGAATTTGGCAACTTCAACAATAAGGATCATTCTGAGAAGAATAAAGAAAAAATACTGTCATTGGTAACGGCAACTAGAATTACGCATTCTAGAAATAATACAATAGAAGAAATGGAAAAACGACATTCTATATGGATTGACGACGAAATTTAACGCAAAATGCTATGTACCTTCTTGATAAAATGGCAGAAAATTGGAAATACAGAAGAGAGACTGAATGATCTGAAATGTAAATATACTGGCTTAGAATTTTATTTATTTTTATATGCATATTCGTTTATTATGTTTCTATATTTGTAAGAAATAAATTTTGTTTTATTGTTATAAAAAACATAATAAATTTAATGGTAAAATACCTGATCAATTTTCTACCCATCTTTTCCTAACCCCTTAATTTACATGATGAGATAACTACGTTTAACGCTGTTTCATATTACGCTCTACTTTGACGGAACGTATACCCCGCGTTAAGAGGGGTCTTACTGTACTTTTTACTGAATATAAAAACAAAATATAATCAACAATCACAGTGGCGCAAACAAGGAGGTGTGTCCTGGGGTGCCGACCCCCCAAAGCCCTTGATATTTTTCCGATTGATTATAATTCTAAGTATATAATACGTAAAATTTCATTAAGTATTTGTTATTAATGATTAATTTTATTAATTAATGCTAATTATTTATTCAATAATTAGTTTTTACTGTGTTTTGTTCCCGAAAATCGACAAAATCAAAAGCAGCATGATACAAGAATGGTGAACTTTCGACCCCCCCCTGAAAAATTCCTGTCTGCGCTACTGTCAACAATGCTTTTAAAGGAAACGCACGTAAATGATAAAAACTATTTACACATGGATGATATCAAATTTTATTTTCAATTATCAGTATTGCTGAGCAATGAACTAAATTCATGTGACGTCATAGTCACATGATAACTGAGCCACGTCTTTTCGGCCAATCAGATGATAAATTAATGCCACGTCATAATTATATCATAAATTTAATCACGCGGTTCCAGCCAATTAGTTCATGTGCTTCACTATTGCCAACTTTTGCTTTCTGCAGAAACTTTCTTTTGGAAAGTACATATTTGTCAACGATATAATAATGTGCACATAGTTAAACAAAATACACTTAATTTAAAAGTATTCGTATAATGTAATTTTTTTTAATTTTGAAAACTGAAGAATTTTAACAAACACAAACACACGTGTGTGAAATCTTTACCCAATCATCCAATTATAAATTGTCTAAACTTTTCAAGTTGAACAACTTGTACGTCAATTTTTAATCCATGGGAAACACGTGATTGCCGTTATCACGTGACCATCATGAATTTAGTTCATTGAACTGAATTTTAAAAACAGAAAATTTCAAGACAAAAAAAAAGGTTATTTAATTTTATCACTACGTGTGAAGTAAATATTTAAATAAGTTTAATTGGGAAGTATTAAAACGTTCTGCTCTGATGTTAGTTATTTATTAAATAAATATAATTTACTTCAGTAACTTAAAAATAGATCAGAAAAGTGTATAGGGTGCACAAAATTCATAGTTAAGACTTACCAATGATCAGTGTTTTGAAAATTATGTTTGCTCTTTTTAAAAAAATTTGGTACTTAAATAATATAACGTCAATATATTTCGCCGAATCAAAAGACGTCGTCTGAGTGAATGAGCGAGTATTAACGCCGTGCTGTCCAGCTACACGAGGGCTTTTGGCGACGGACCTCGTAATTTTGAACCATTGTCAAGTGACACGGACGACGACACCTGAGCCAGCACCTCCCTATCCTAACTACCACACCACACCAAAAAAGACGTCGTCAAAAGCTGTCATTGTTATTGCTATTCAATACAAACATGCGCGAGAAAAGTTTCCACTATTGGCTGCATATTGTAACATTTAGCGACGTCTTTTGATGTGACAAAATTGGTCGTTGGTATAATACGTAAGTACCAAAATATCTTTTTAAAGATGATAATTACTTTCTTTTACAAAATATCAGGAATTTTCATGAACTAAAATCATATTTACCTGAAGTAATGCCATTATGTTGGGCTTTTTGTACGACATATAGCAGTGAGTATTGAAAGAAAATTAATGTTTTTTTATCGTTTCGAAAACCACATTAAGTTTATTGAAATTGATTCTATATAACGAACCAAATTGGCTGCTTAAAACGTGTAAGAATATTTAAAATAATTTCTGTCTCGATTTTAAAGAATATTTTCTTTAATCGAACAGATAAACTTTTTTTTCTCCTAAAGATTTCCCATTTTTTTATGAATCAAACAAAATGCATGAGCATAATATCAATGAAACAAAATAGTGATACTATTTTTCCTAACGAAATTTTAATTTTATAGTTTATTTCATTTAAAAATATTGATTTCAACTTTTAATTAAATTCATTCGGAGAAATGTAAATTTTCAATTAAAGCACTAATCTTAATTATAAGAGATTTAAGTGCAAAGATTTAAATTCTTTTTAAACTATGGAGTTGTAATTCTTCTGACTTTTATTTTAGAATCTGATCATCCTAGTTTAAGTTGCCAGAAATTGAATCAGATATACTTAACATTTTTTTAGACTGAAAAAAGACTCAAGTATTCACAAAGAAATAGTAGTGAATACAAAATCAAGCAGTAGATGATTTCGTCTGGGACAAAAAAAATTAGTTATAACCTTGACCTCACATGGAGAAATCAAAGGCAAGCTAGATGGAAAAAAACGTGTGCTCACATAAACTGCGCTATCATAACGGAAGAACTGGAGCTCCATAAAATTTTTGCAGTTTATTGTTGAAATAAAATTCAAGATATTATTTATACTCGAACTATTTCAATTTTTTGGACATTATATTGTTTTTGGAGCTATATATTTTCATGGATTTTATATACTATTGCTTGTTTATATTACTTCTTCTGCAAACTTTGTTTCAGTTTTTTATTGTACTTGAAATCAGCAACCGGTGCATGTACATGCACCAAATTGTTACAACTTTAATTATAAGCAAAATGTACGCCTGCTTAGCAAAATATTGAAATTTTTAATTCCATCAAATATATTTCACATACCAATGCAAATAATTGATGCTAACTTAATGGTCAGAAGATATTTTGTCTTTTCTTTTACTGCAAAACATACTTAACAATATCATGATCATCAAAACCATTAATACCTTTATATTTTTCAATAGTGTATAAACTAATTCTAAAGATTTTTACATTTACAAGAATGGAAAAACTTAATCCCAACTAATTTAAGAATGAAAGTTTTATTAATTTGAACACTTATTTCGTACCTGATTAATAAATGTTGTTAAAATTATATTGATTTTTATATTAAAATTGTTTGTTACTTACGTATTATTCCATAGATCAATTTCACCAATTCAAAAGACATTGACAAATTATTAGACTGAGTCAAGCTATCAGAGACCATCTTTATTTTTTGTATTATTATTCTCTATTCAAAAATATGCAGGAACGGTTTTCCACTGTTGGCTACACATCGCAGCATTTGGCAATATATTTTGATTTGAGAGAACCAAATTTTATTGTTTTGTACTAACGCTTATTCTTGTACTCTAGACCAGTGGTGCGCAAACTTTTTTCGACTGCGACCCCTTTTGTAGAGAAAAAAGTTTTGGCGACCCCTAGAGATAAATGTTCACAAATACGATGTAAATAGGCGCATTTCTATCGTTTTCTTGAATAAAAAAGTCATCATTTCTGACACATATTAATATTATTTATAAGTTAAAGAAACTTTTTTTTGTATAACATAAAAATCAGTAAATTGCCTTTAAATGAGATATATGTGGCTGCAAGTTTCTGATTATCTCATCGATGTTTGGATGTATGTTGCTAATTGCAATTCGCATATCATCTTCAGGGTTCAAACGAGAGTGGTATTTAGTTTTTATTGAAACTAGTTTGCTAAATCCAGTTGCACATAAATACGTTGATGCAAATTGTATTAGTAATCTGATGGCATTCTTGCATAGAACGGGATATTGCTTTTCCACGGATAGCCAAAATTTTTGGCAAGGCTGAGTCTTAAATTGATTTCGAAGAGTATAATCACTAATCGAATCTATCAATTGCTCTTTCTCACTAATTTGAAGAATTTAACTGCATATGTCGTAGGAAAATGGATCACGAATCCAACCAAGATCGTTTTCAGGAAAATCCTCGAATCTTCTCGAAAAATTTTCTTTTAACTTTTCAATGTGATTGGAAATGATGTTTTTAAATGTAAAAAAATATATCTATATTATTTTCCTTGATAGAATCGTTAAAGCAGGGGAACATGTCGGTGTTGTTTTTATACAATTCAGTTTGCCAGAGACTAAGCTATTTTTATAAGCTTGAATTTTACTGGCTGAAGTTATGATAGTTGAATTCTCAGCCTGCAAGCTCAAATTTAGGTCGTTAAGTTTTTCGAAAATATCAACTAAATAGCTCTGCTTTCCTAGCCAAACTTCATTGATATAATAACTTGCCAATCTATGTTTCTTTTCGCTTAAAAACATATACACTTCATTTCTCAAATCAAATATCCGTTGTAGTATTTTCCCACGTGAGAGCCATCTGACTTCGGTGTGTAACAGTAATCTCTCATACGTTAGCTCATCTCATTGCAAAGTATTGAAAAGAGAGACGGCTGCTAAAACTGTTGCATTTGTTGTTGTCGTGTGTTTAATACTGGGATACATACGAAAGACGTGAGATAGACGAACAGAAACATAGATTGGCAATGAACAGTAGAATACAGATTTTTATTACAAACGATGATCCCAACATATAACAAAAGGTGCGCTGCTTTTCCTTTAGAGACGGGAATCCATTTCAGGCGAAAGACCGACTTCTCTTTCCCGAAGAAGATACAACCCAGTCTTACTCGGGATTCGAACCCGAACCCACTCGGTTACAAGCCGAGGATCATAGCCACCATACTGGCTGGGCGACACTGTTGCATTTAATGTGGTTAATTGAACTAACAGCGTCTTTTAATATGTTGTGCAACTCTTCATCCATATCTTTTGCAACAACAGCTTGCCGATGAATCATACATTGATTAAATACCTTATGAGGCGCCACTTTCTGGATTAAGCCTCTGAGCCCTTTGTTCGAGCCTGTTAATGCTGCAGCACCATCAGTACAAACCGCAACACAGTTTGCCCAGGAAAGGAACTTTGCTTCAAAATATTCATTTATTACTTCGAATATTTTTTCTCCAGTTATTTTTCCTTCCAAACTTTTGCAACATAAAACGTTTCTGTTATATCTTCATTAAAAATAAATCTAACGTAAATAATTAGTTGTGACATTTTAGTAATATCGGTACGTCCAGTTGTAAAGCAAATACAGATGAATTTTGTATGCGTTTTATGACTTCTGACTCGATACTTCATGACATTTCGGAAATCCGCCGAGACACGGTATCTCTTGATAATGGTATTGTTTTTTTAGTTCATTTCCATATTTATCGCCTTGCATAACTGATGTCATCTTAGTTGCTGCAGGAAGGATAAGGGATTCTCCAATTGAATGGGGTTTCATTGTTTTTCCTATTAGATAAGAAACTTCTAAAGAAGCTCGTAATGCTTTCTGAGGTATTGTTGCAAATTTTTTTAGATTTGCGCTCTGAATTTTCAGATTTTCTGCTCGTCTTTGAAAAAAATTGGCATGTTTATTTTGAAGTTCTTTATGTTTAGTTTTCAGATGCCTTTTTAATTTAGCTGGTTTCATGCTCTCATTTGCTAATTTTTCGTTGCAAATGACACATATCGGGCGTTCTTCATCATCAACACAAAATGTAAAATCATACTTAATAAATTCCTCATTGTATTTTCTTATTTTTTTAGATGGGGCATTTAGTTCAGAATTTTGAGACTCCTCATCAGTATTTGTTCGTTTGTTTGCTGAAAATGTACCTGGTGTACGTATTACCCATTTATCCATTATGAATATAGGGGTTAAATGTTTTTAACTAAAACAAATAATAGAAAAAATTATCATTTTTTTTCAAGAAATTCAATAAAATTAATAGAGATCTTTCTCTAATGATAGTACATACCTGATAACAAAGAGCAGCAAAGCCTGATAAAAATATAAAAAATCATAATTACTCAACGTCACATGATAAAACTCGAGGAGAAACTAAAACAGTTGCAGGCCAACTGTTACTTGCTACAACTTTACATGGAAACCCGCAGTAAAACATTCAGCGATACTTTTTGGTCGTTTGGTTGGCCTTGGCTTGGTACGCATGTCTACAAGATGACTCCCACAGCCCTTGATTAACATTCCATCTCGTTCGGTGCGCACCGTTTGACACACTACGTATAACATCAATACGTCGGACAAATAGGCGTTTTTAAGTAAAACTGGCGAATTACCGCGAAGAGGGCGTCATCTACCGGAGTGAAAAACTTACGTCTTCCCACTTTACATACATTACGTTTTACGGTAAAAGAAAGAGCGAACTGCAGGAAACTGCAATTAAATAGTAAGTGACGGCGTTTCCCTCTTTATATGTACACTGTATGGTATGCAGCATGCAGACATAATGCATTTCATAAAAATTTGGCGACCCCTAATTTGCGCACCTCTGCTCTAGACTCCTGAATCCAGTATATATTTATTGAAATATTTTTATTGTGAAATAAAAGGCACAATAATAATCGGTTCTTATATTAGTAGGATTGAAAAGTTCCCGGGATGAGCCTATAACGCGGAAAATTTTTGCAGTAGATCGACTACAATAACATTTCTGTGTAATTGCATTCTTCTCGTTTTTTAAAAAAAGTTTGTTCTAAATCACGTGGTCGGTGGGTCGCCGCGGCGTCGTATTTTGTAGACGGATGTATTTAGTCGTCGGTGATTGAAAGAAATTGCGTTTGTTGAGCGGATAATGGATACTAAGTTTTGTGTTCATTTGAGAAAAAGTGCCACGGAGACTTCCGAAATTTTGAAGCAGGTGTAAGGCTGTGATACATTTTCGTGAACGCACGTTTTGAGTGGTATTGACGTTTCAGAAAGCGACGAAGATGACAGGCGCTCTGGACGTTGGCAGACTTCCCGCACTGCTGAAAAATCGAAACAGTTTTTGCGGCTGTTCGTAAAAACAGGCTTTAAACAATAGAAGAATCACGTGGAATATCCTCGGCCACATGTTAATGGATACTAACTAAGGACCTTACATACAGACGGCGTATCAACAATATCATTCCCCGCCAGTTAAACGAAGATCAATCTACAGATAAAGTTAAAAGTGCATTGCGCAGGTTGAATTAAAGGACATGGCTAAAAATGGATTGCAGAAATGTTTCGATGACCTTTACAAGCCATGGCAAAGGTGTGTCGTTACTCATGGGTCTTATTTCGAAGGTGGATGTGTTTCAGCAGTTCAAGTGGTAATAGTTTTTAAGTTATAGACTCGCTCCAGGAACTTTTGAATCCTATTACGTACAGTAATGATTCTAGAATATCAATGTCATGTAATATCGTCACTAGGAACAATCTGAATGTATATTATGATATAAATCACAAAGAACAATTCTCCAACTATGAAGGTAAGTTAAAAAGTGCCAGCGTGAATCATAAGTATGTCTACGACGAATTAAGTAACAAATACTTACCAACCGCTTTCTTGCGTTAGAATTGATCCCGTTTTCGATGAAGGGTCAATCCCAACTCTTACTCCAACAATACCACTTCCAGATGGGCCGACCACTTGACCTCTAATGACGCTGGTTCGGCTAAGAGGAAAATAATTTTATTTTAAATTATTCTCTGTTATATTTTCTTGTTAATAGTATTTTAAAAAATATGTATCAGGAGAAGGTATGCCTGAAGAGACAATGCGAAATAAATATTTGCTCAAATAAATTTAATCGGAGATTGAAATTGTGATAAAATAAGACTTAAAATGCATAAGGGGAATTTTAAATCTGATAAATCCATTTAATATACTTTTTAGATTTATTTCATTTATTTTATGTATGATTCAAAATGCATTAAAGCACATAAAAGCAATAAACATTTAGTAAGAATAATATGGAATGCAGTTTTTGTTCTATCATGCGAAAAAATTGGAATTTCTTGTAATACAGTTTAATTGAATTGTTATTTGGAAAAAAAAAAAAACAGGGAATTGCATAGAAACTAAAAGAAAAAGAAACATTTTTACTACTAAAAGACAAAACTCAATTAATATTTAGATATCAAAATTTTTAGGGAAACACAAACTCAAACAAAAAACTTTAAGTAAAAATAAGGCAAGAATATGAAGAAAAATGATTTTTATACATGTAATCGCTGAATACAATATGGTTGGATCAAAAAGAATTCAGTAACACCAGCCTTATAAACACAAATAACTGAGTATCATCTCTCGAATATTTTGTTTTTATTCCAATTTAATCGAATGCGTAGAACATTCCAGATTAGCTATCTCTATTTCATAAGAAAAATAGAAATGTAAGCGATATAAAAAAGGGGGATTTGCATTTTAAAGACTTGATTTAGAATCCATCAAATTCAAAATCGTGAGAATCATTCTGTTTTTTTTTCTTTTGAGTGTTTTTCTCGTTATTTTCTTTCCCTCTTGGAAACTGGAAATAGAAAAAGGGGGCCAAATAAGATAAATATCTAAGGCTCTTTCGTTTTCTTGCATTTTGTTTTTGTTTTCGTTGTTCTTTGCATTAACGACGAATGTAAAATATTGATGAGAACTGCTTTGACGCACCTTCTAAACTGTAAGACAGGAGCGGATTTTGATTTGAATGCCGCTTTGCTTTTTGAAGCGGAAATGAATAAATAAGTAAGGTCTACCCAGGATTCTTATGTTTTTATGGATAAAAGAAAGAAAAAAGAATAAAAGGAAGCGGAAAATAGGAGATAGAAAACTCACCTTTTCTTGTAGCGATTCCAAAACATGCTGCGAGATAGAAGAAAAAAAGTAGATGAAAATAAATTCATACAAGCAGGAAAAACGTGATTAAATTTATGAATAAAATATATACACATATGCACATTGAGAACCAAATGAAATTTTATAAACCAACATACATCCAAGATAGAAAAACTAGAAAAGACAAAATAAAAAATATATAAAAAAATTAGGAAAAAAATGCTTTCAAATGCTGGAAAAAGAAACAATTTTATCTTGCACTGTTTCAGTAAATTAAATATGATTTATAAATTAGATTTTTAAAGGTATTAAATTTTTACACTGAAAGCTAAAAAAATCATATTTGAAAATGTATGAATATTTAATAAGTGTTTTATCAAAGATAAATGCATTTCATTAAAAATCTACGAGTTTCTATTCGAAATTTAATTAAATTTTTCGAATGAAAGGAATGCAATTTATTGATACAATTTTTTTATACCTTCGATGAAGAAATAAGAAATGTAACTTAATTTCTAATTCTTGAAAGTATCAATTTCGAAATGTCTGAAATAATCAAATTTATTAATGACGTAAATTCAGAAGTAGGCACACATTTTAAAACCATATAATTAAATTACCTCACTTATGCATTTTTTGTATAAAAATAATAACCAGAATTTTGAAATGTTACATGTTTGGATTTATTTCGTATTATTATATAAAGTAAAACTAGTCTTGTGTAACGTCAAATTAGTAATATTATCTAAGCATAAGTTAATAAATATTCGTCTCTTGCGCGTTGTGGGATTATATATTTCAAATGAAATGTAATTAATATTAGTATACGTATTTCTAGATGTGCTTTTTAAATACCTAGAGAGTATGAACGTCATATTTCTTGGTTCGAACATAAAAAATAGGGAAAACAAATTGAATTAAATACTGATTTAGAAGCAGAATGAAAATTCCCAATCTTTCAATTTTTTATTCAACACAAGCCTATTTAATAACCATATTCATTTTTACTGTATAAGTATGTTTGGGTTAGTTTGTCTAGATAAGAATTGTTAACATAAGACATTGCAGTTAAAAAAATCGAAATACCTTTTACTGTCTCCCCGAAGAAATCCACGAAAACTTGAAATTAAAATTGAAATTTGAAAATTCCTTCTGTATGTCTAAAATTAAAATAGCATGAAAAAGAAATAACCTAATTTATGTTACTTCTCATTATTATATATTTGAATTTTTTGTTTTTTATCCACTTTCGATCAAAACGATTTCTAAAAGGATGTGCAGCTCACGAATTTTCTACTTGGTAGAATTAAACTTAAATTAGAATTAAGAATCTGAAGTCTAATAAAAAAATTCCAGTCTTATGACTGTCGAAATAGAAGCCACGTACAATTTGATTTCGTTATTGTCACAGAAGTGATTGCAATTCAAAATAAAGAAGTTTTTCACCAAATTCCGGATATAGAATGAAATTTAAAATTAACTTATTAAAACCAAGTCCACTTTAACTTTGATTTACATTCACACCAGAACACATATCAAAGATTTTGTGATAAACTGTATAATTATTATGATAACTATTTTAACAAAATTTAAAAAAACATTTCCTCGCCGATTAATCTTGTACCATTTAGTCATTGGGAACGATTACCAGTTGGAAGAATTCCTTTAACTAATTAGATGAAATCGGCACGTACTCAATATGACCATTGAATCGCATCAGATATTACCTGCGCAATTTCAATTGCTTCTATAATATACATATATCTTCTACTTGCATAGAGAACCTATTTAAGTTGAGTTCCTTATTGTGAATTCAGGTCCTTCAGATTAATGAAAGCAACAAGAGGCATCGCTAAGCTTTCTGTGCAGTAATAATAACGTGTGCTTTGACATAAGACAAATCACAACTGTAAAAATTGTGCAAAAGATAATTTAAAAATCTGTGCATTCTTTTATAAGATATATGTTAGGTTGAAAAAATATATAAAACATCCCATTTATTAATTATGAATCTTTTAAATGGCTGTCAGAATGAAGCGATGTTTGGTTTAAAAGGGTTCATATTAGTCTGGTTCAGATGCAAATAGCTATACGTCTGGCGATGGGCAATTGTCTCTATAATTTTTGTAATCTGTTGGCCTGGAAATCATTGTTCCCATAGTTGCAGCATCATCCAGTTGTGTCACGCAGTTACGAATAGAAACAGTCGGTCTAATCTATCTGTCGTTTCTCAATCTATATAGTTATAACACTAATTATCTATCCGACCTATTACAACTTGTCTATGAATGTTTCAAACGGTTTGGCACAATTTTCACAGTTTGGAAATCATGCCCAATGCAAAATTTATGACGCTAAATGTTCTTGTACCTCCGACTGTTAGCTTTCATACATTTCAATAATTCTTTCTTTTAAAAACAGTATTTTTATCTTTTCTGATTCGTAATGAATATTTTTGTAGCAATTAAAATATGCACCAGCTCATTGATAGCACAAATAAATAGGGTCTCGAATACATTTTAGATCTTTCTACTCTCAGCTTCTTCAATAGCACCTCCAACAGCTCTATCCCATGGTTCAAATATACGTGGTCCGTCGCCAAAAGCCCTCGTGTAGCTGAACAGTGCGACGTTAATATTCAATCAATCAATCAACTAACAGCTCTATCATGTCACTGGAAAAGTGTTGCATGGAAACAATTATTGGTTTACGTCTATAGATCATGCAAGTGCAATATCAGACTTTTCATCTTCATTTAACCCCCTTTTGCATTTTTAAAGAGTTTTCCAATTATACTTAGCTTCGTGACACCAGTGTAATTTGATAGACAGTAGAACCTCCATTTTACGAACCTTTTTTTTGCTATTATTATTAATATGTTTCATACAAACCAAAACATATTATGATTGAAAGATGAATTTTTTCCCCTGGATTTATCGACTTCGTTCAATAGAGAAAACCTAGTGTAGTTTTTATCTACTAATTAGTGATTCAATTTCTTTTAGTTGATATTTTTACATGCTATGGAACAAAACAAAGGTTATTAAGTCATTTTGAACACCGTTAAGTAATAAATACGGTGTCTGAGCTTTATTACTTATGCTACTATTTTCTCTTCAATACGTAATTATTATGATAATTTATTTCTTTAAAAAATATACAATTGTATTTTTTTATTTGTTTTTACACATTGGAGTATAATTGAAAATAAAGCATGGAATCTCACTTTTCATAGTACACAGTATTAGTATCAATTTTGAATACAATATACTTATATCATTCTTTTCTCAAATTCTGTGATCAATATTTTAGTGAGTGAGAATTTGTTAATTTTGCATTATAAATCAATACGAGTGATATTGGAGACGGATCTCGTAATTTTGAGCCTCGCTTGTAATGAGGTGACACCTCAGCTGGCACTCCCACTTCATACTACCACACCACGACAACTGGAGAGTATTGAACCTCGATAGATTTTACTTGGATCCATCCTTCTACAAGGCTGGTCTTCAGTGGCATTCGCGACACGCCGGCCTCGAGTTTGTGACCAAAACCTCAAGGGTACTGCGGCCTCGATCATGATTTTAAAAGGGTCTTCAAAACCACACACCGAGTTATGTAATACTTTCTTTAGGGACCATTTCCCCTATTGTTTTGTTGCGGTTGTATCTATATAAGCCAGAAACAGCCCCCGGACTGAAGTGATCATTTTAGTCCAGTGGTAAGTACCGATCGAAAGGTACCGAGTTCTAATCCTCATTGGTGACCCTGACTAACTTTGAAAAAACTCAACTATCACGCAGCTGTCGTGGCGCCATCTACCCGCCGCAAAACAATCAAAAAGTCGTCAGATCCACTTGACGCAACAAACAAAACCGTCAGATCCACATGACGCAACCCTCAAGCCATCAGACAAACTTGATGCAACACTTAATCTATCAGACAAATTTGACGCAACAATCAAGCCATCGGACACACTTGATGCAACAATAAAGCCGTCAGATAAACTTGACGCAACAATCAAGCCGTCAGACACACTTGACGCAACAGCAACGACTCACATGTTCACCATAACAACTATATCGTTCGTTCACCTATCCATCGACTCAACGGTGGAAGAGTGTGCAGCGGCAGTATCTATATGAGACAGTAACAGACTCCAAACTGAAGTGATAATTTTGGTCCAACGGTAATTTACGTGCTTACCGATCCAAAGATACCGAGTTCTTATCCTAAGTTTTTTTTTTATAAAAAGGCCTTTTACACCGGACACCAATTTAAAAATAAAAAAAAAACTTTAAGGTATCTGACTACGTTCGGAACCGTGATTTTGATAAAGCGTATAAATAGATAATATTTATGATATTTAGTGTCACTTAGATTAAAATACATATATAAAATTGTTTTAAGAATATTATTACAATAAAAAATTATTTAAGTACAATATTTTGAGAAAAAATGAACATAAAATGACCCATTTTCAAAACATTCTCCTTTTATGAAAACTGCTTCTATTATAATAATATTTTGCCTGTGCATAGCTCAGATCTCTGTACAGAGATGGAACTAGAATTTTTGAAATATATAACTTAGAAGTGGATTTATCCATATTTTATTACAACAGATGAGAGAAATTTTAAGAAAAAAAATGTCGATAATTATTTCAATTGGTGGTAACTGAAAATAATATGAATTTTTCAAAAATCCTATTTCAGACTCTCTGGAGAAGTTTTTACGCTATGTAAGCAAAATATTATTACTACACAAAAGCATTTCTTATAAAAGGAGAACGTTTTGAAAAAAGGTAATTTTAAGTTAATTTTTTGCCAAAATATTGTATTTAAATAATTTTTTCGTCATAATGTCCTTAAAACAACTTTATATACATGTATTCTAATCTAAGTGACACTAAATATCGTGAAAATTATCCATTTATGCGGGTTTTTTTAAAATCACGGTTCCGAACGTAGTCGGATACCTTAAAACAAGCAAACAACTCATACCTCTCCAAACGATCCTCAGTACTTATATCAAAAGGCTTCCCACAGAAATTGGTTTATAAATAACCAAACAACAACTTTCAGTATCTAAAGAACGGGGAAAAACTGGAATACATACAGAAAATTGCACCCGAAGCAATATCGTTATCTACTCACCATTTACTGATATTCTTCTTCCTGACTGTATAAATCCGGAATTACATACCCAGATAGATTTATTGGCAAACGGGTTTTTTATATGTTTACACATTTGCTAAATGTGGATAACACATTCTTCCTCTTGGAGGAAAAAAATGAATCCTCTGGAAACCATTAGTTCTTTTGTAACCATCCGTATGCTGGGAGTCATTGATTTGAGTGATTGTTCTGTAATTGCTGCATTTCAGCCCCATTCATCAAAATCAACGGGAAACACTTTGTTTCGCTGATCTCTATGTCTGGGCTTACCCAGGGGCTGTAATTACGAAATCGATGACACTGGAAATAACTAGGATGTTTCATAATAGTCATGTTTAAGTATAACAAAGTATATTGTAGAGATATGGTGTAGCAAAGGTTGATTTAATGCTTGTATCGGATGTGACAGGGTCATAATGGAATTGGATGAACCAATTAACAAGATGGTTGATTTTTAGTGTTTTTCGATCTTTAATATTGATAATTCAAAGAACTGTTATTATTTTCTTTGATTTTTATACAAACGCTTATCATCATCAAAGTTTTGAGTTTTGATTTTGATTGTCAAATAATAATACATGTCACTTAAACTAGTATTTGTAACGTAACATCATTAGATGCTTAAAATAAGATTGAATTGTGTTCAGAAATGTACTTTTTTATTTAAGTCTTGAGATACGAGGCTTAAAATTTTATTAAAATGTTTATTGCATTTCAATAACGAAATGAAACCAACCAATATTATTTTTGAGATGAGAAGTAATTTTTTGTAACATTTTAAGGGTGTATATTTTTTTTCGTTTATGAATATGTAGACATATTGGATGCAACCATTAAATGACTTCAAAATAAATACTTTAATTAAAATATTTAGCACAACTAAATAAGTTCTTTACACATAACACATTATTGCGTGTAAAGGGTTTTAATTTAATATTCCTCACATAAATTGAAATAAATTAAATTAAAAAATACTCTTAAATCGTCTTTAAGGAAAATTTGTGACTATATTTTAATGTAAATTTATGTTTATTTTTGAGTTTTTAATTTCTAACTGCAATAAAAATGCGGATGATTTTCTTGTGATAAATTCATTCCTAAAATTTAATTTGAATCACTTGAACATACGTATAAAATAGTTTGTTTTGATTAACACTAGATTGCGCAAGGAAGTCATTTTGACTGCTTTTTAATTTCAATTAGAAAAACAATCATGTATATAGTGACACAATATTTTAGAATTTTTTTAAAATGTATTTTTTTCCAAGTGAAGTAATTTATTTTATTGTTAATATTTACTATATATTAACTAGTTATATGATTGTAAATAATATAAAAAATATTAAAAATTAATTTTAAACAAATTTTTTTTACAAATTAGTTGTCCTTTCACAATGAAGTCATTTTGACTACTTTTGGGCAATATAGGTATATACTGAGTTTCAGTCTTTCTAGCGTTAATATAAAAAAAAAAAATGTCAAAGTTTTTTTATATTTAACTTTGAAAGCGTGTTAATAGTTGATACCAATTAATTCGAAGGAAACCTTTATAAATATATATTAGTAAGTTAAGGAGCAATTTTCTGTATAATAGTATTTACGTATATGATTCCTCAAGAATTATTGAAGATGTCTAAGTATTTTGAACTTTTTTGATGAACGGAACCATTTTTCCCTTATATGTTTACTATTGGCGATGCGTTCAGTAAAATTCAGTCTAAAAAATCAATATATTTAATAAAAATAATCAAATTTTGAACTTGATTGCATTCCTTTCACATAATATAGGGCCAAAATTGTGAAAAAAGCAAATAACTGTTCTTAAAAATAAAGTAAGGAAAGAAAATCATACTCGTAGGGAGAATTTACTTCGGTATTATGTAAGGCAAATGATGTGACTATAGTCATACCTTAAATTATTTCTATAATTCAAAAGGAGGTAGCTGGTTGGGGTATATTGACGTTAAAAGGCCTTATTATACATTGAACTATGTCGCCAGAATTATTTTCTAATGCATATTTGAAGTTAAAAGAACAATTAGTAATTTTGTATTATACCATCGACCAATTTCAATAAATCAAAAAATGTCGCCAAATGACACGATATGCAGCCATTGGTGCAAAAGACAATGATAATAATAAAAGTAAGGATGACGGAGTTTAGCGACGTTTTTTAAATTAGCAACATCTTTTATTTGGCAAAACTAGTAGACCGTATAATACATAAATACTGCACAATCTGATGCATCATAGCCAATTAATAGTCTGTGGATTTAATATTTTGTGATTAACGATTTTTAAGATTGTCATTTAAAATATCACTGATAGTTGTGAATGTTAGTATAGAACATGAACAGTTAGTCATTAAACAGTAAGTTTGAAGAGAGGTGATCTATCTTCAGAAATGAAAATGAATGCTTTTCTGTTCTAGGTGCAAAATAAACTTAAACTTCTATTAATATTATAGCTATATTTTTAGGTACACTTAGTTCATATTTGTGATAAAAAAAATCTGCGAATGATAAGGTTTTGAACGCGGTTGGAACTAATTAACTGCCTAAGAACAAGATCATATTCATTATAATTTAGCAAGTGTTGTTATATTCAGTACTAATCATTGTGATACGCCGCATTAAGAGGTGAATCTAATGGTACTGTAAGGCTGTACCTGCCATTAATAGCTATCTTCCGCGGTGAACCGTTCCTCAAGGATTCTTCTTCAATCAAGAACTGCATTCGCTCGAAAAAGGATGCAGTGATGGCTGGCGGTTGTTTTCTCAACAGGATGTCCAAGGGATCGGCTGATTTTAGGCACAGGGTGTGGTTCCGACACTTTTCGGCAAGGCAACACTCGCTGTCGCTGCAGTCTATTAGACCATCTGGAAAAAAAATAAAATAACTGATATTTTTACAATCGGTTTCTTTTAATGTCTCCTAACCGTTATCGGATTAAGGCTTATTCCTGTCATTGCTCAGGGTAACATTGTGTATAGGTAGTTAAAATTGATCATTGGTTAAGTAAAACACTTTACGTCCGTGCTTCTCGAACTTTCAGTATTTGCGACTCAATATTCAACCATAATTTTCAACGTGTCCTCCTCCTCTCTCTCTCAATATAACTAACAATGTATAGAATTCACTACTTCTGAATTTTGACAATAAAGTTACACACACACACACACAATACGACTTTTTCTCAAGTGCAGCCGGTGTATATAAATGTCTCGCTCAGCCAAAGCGTTAATTGCACCGGACGTATATATACGTCTTTCCGATGTACAACCTTTTCTGTGTACTGCTATCCATTAAATTATTCCGAAGGCTTTGAAATACAATAAATGTAACTTGACTGTGATTGAGAACGATTTATTTATTTCAGAAGATTTCCTTATTTATCCCTCCCCCAATACATCCCATACTTTCACCTAAGTTGAAAACGGTGGCATTGAGGAGCGAATGGCGTAAGTTTCAATCGGCAGTTAAGGGATTAATTATAAACCGTACAAATTGTCAAGATAAGTGTTAATTTTTGCCTATAAATTTTTACATGATAAGCCCATGGGGTCATTGATAATTATTAAACTTGTTCTTAACTTAGTATTGTTAAATTAATAATAAAATAGAATGTACAGTACTGATGCATTTATAATTGCATTGTATCAGCGCAAATGTTAATTTTATTTTTTATTATTTCAGAGTGTATTTTGTTTGTTTACTTTCAGTAAATTAATAATTTTTTAAAATAATCTTTTGTTTTCGATTTTTCAGTATGCTCGCGCCCCCTCATAGAGTTATTACTCCTCCTTAAGGGGACGTGCCCCCAGTTTGAAAAACGCTGCTTCACGTGATGAATTCTGCAAGTGGAATGCATCAAGGAGTTAAAACGTTTCCAGTTACGGTAAGTTGGGATCTTACCATTAAACAGACTTGTGTTAAAGCATTTGATTGATCTTTTTCATTTTACCGATTAAATGTGTTTTGTGACCCAATGTCTGTGGTAATGGTAATTTTTCCTCCTTTCAATATCTACCATTAGCATTCTGAATTTGTCCGACGAATTCATTCATATCCTGATAATGATTCGTTCGCTTTTAACAAAAAAAGTTTTTTTTTCACTTATAGATCCTTAAACAAGTTATATACTGATAAGAATTTCCTATCTTTTCTTGAAGATAGTATTTAAATTAAATAACCAGGAATACGAAGATTTCGAGAAGATTAATAAGCATTATTATGTACTATTTTCAGTAAGATGTTACTTAGATTCAAAATTTCCTTTTATATTTTAATTTTGCGAATAATATTGTAATAAATCACACGTCACAATATTCATTTTTCATGTACGTGACTTAACTAAACACTCTTTTCTAGTAAACAGAAATTTAGTTAAAAATGGAATTATTTAATCTCTTGAAGGTATTTATCAGTATAATAAGAGTTCCCAGAACACTGATTGGATTTTGACAAGTTAAGCGGATAATCCAAGAAGATAATTCGTGTCTTTCGACGTAGTCTTTTGTAATTATGGTGCGTACATTATAATGCAGTTTCTAGAAAATTCGTTACATTTTGTAACTAGGATCTTATACTACATCTCCGCTTAGATTTAATGCTTACATTAAACAATCTCAGGTAGTCCCTAATTTCAAATAGATAAAAGGGTTTGCTGTGTTTGCAATCAAACGCAGAAGTGATAGCCTGTAAATCTATACTATTCAGTTATATGTAGTAGTAAAGTCAAAACTTCTTAAAGATATTGGATTTATTTCAGTTAAGTTCGAATGTTTATGTCAAAGCAAGAACCACCCTTTTGGGCATGGGAGCGTTATCAGCAGGTTTTATACAAACTTATTCATTATATATTTATTCATTCTATTCGGGTTTATTAAGTCAAAGTAATACTAATCCTCTTTGGTTCAGTGTTTTTAAAAAAACTTACGAAACTGATAACATCGATCTTTTACATAGAATACCGAGAACTGTTGAAGTTTTGTAGATATAAATAGCTTGATTAAATTGTCTCCGTTAATTTTGCTAATTTGACTGATCTACTGTTTCATCAAAGTTACACTTTGAAGTTAGATGGAAGCTATTGACAAGGGGTTTCGTAATTTTGAACCATTGTAACGTGCTATTCACGTTTCTGCTAATCCTGTTGGGTAAAATAACCTTTTTAACTGTTATTTCAATTGAAAACCACTTTCTGTGAAGATGGCTTGGTTTCAGTGGCGCACACAAGGCGGGGGTCCTGGGGGTCTGGACCCTCCCCCCCAAAGCCCTTGATTTTTTTCCCGATTGATTATAATTCTAAGTATAAAGTACGTAAAATTTAATTAAGTATTTGTTATTAATGATTAATTTTATTAATTAATGCTAATTATTAATTCAATAATTTGTTTTTTACAGTGTTTTGTTCCCGAAAATCAACAAAATCAGGAGGAGCATGATACAAGAATAATAAACTTTCAACACGGACCCTCCCCCCCTTTGAAAAATTCCTGTGTGCGCTACTGCTTGGTTTTATGTATAATAGAGCTTTTATTTAAGTGTTAGTCGTATAGTAGGCGGAATAATGGTTGAAAATTGAGATAGAAGAAAGCATAGCGTTAACGACCGGTGGTCGTATAGTTAATTCAAGAAGGAATCTTAGTCAAGTGTGTAGCAAGAGCGCTCAGGAGAACAGATAAGTGCTCATATTTCTTTATTATAAGTAATTTATTAAGGTTGACTGTCCCTCGGATTCATTGACTTAAGTGCGTTTTCAATTAAGTTAATTAAGTCCATTAAGTGATATAAGAGATAAAATTGTGTTAATGGAAAAATAGCTTATCTTTACTCGAACTCTCCATCACCCACTGTCGATGGACAGCGACACCATGAGTGACATTTAAATTAGCAACTCCTCTCCAAATACCCACAGTACGATAACGTGAGGACTTGGAATTTTTGACTGCATCTCCTTCTCTATGTAACGGTTTTTAGTGACACAAGGGCTCGAACCATAACAATAAAATTTCAATTTATTTTTACTTTATTCACAATTTTAAAAATAGTAGAGAAATACTTACCGTTATCATTGTCGATGTTATCATCGCATTTTCTCTCCAGGGGTACCGAACAGTCCTGACCATCCCAGTGTTGGTCGCAGAAACACATCCATTCTTCGTCTTCTCCAGTCACGCATTCGCCGTGGTTATTGCAGTTTTTTGGACAACCTTCTATAAGAGAGTACATAGATTGAAAGACTTAGCACTGGGAAAACTCAATAATTGGTGGAGCTAGATACGTTTTGCATTTGTAAATTGGTCAACGATTTATAAGGAATTGATAGCTATTAACCCTTGAAAGTATAGTACTATTTTGAGTATTTACTGTAACTCTTGTATGAAATTTGCAATGTATTGAATCAAAGTTATTTACAAACCGTAAAATCCAGCGTATAGCGCGCAGCAGCGTAAAACGCACACGCATACTTTCAGGCTGCAATTTTTAACTTTTAAGTATATTCGCCGTATAACGCGTACACCTTGTTTTTCACAAAGCAACCAAAAGTGTGCGTGTACAATGCTTGTGTGTTTTTAAGTCATTTGTTCGCGTTATTATCTCAGGAATTGGAGCCTGGAATCGAACCCTATATTAGAGTCACCCTTTCACTTCCTTGGGTAAGTCGTTTATTTTAAATATATAGTATTCCGATCTATGTAGAAGTTTTATTTTTGTTATGCTCATCTCTTTCTTTTATTTTTAGGGAGCTATTATTTTTATTCCCGGCGTATAACGCGCACTCGAAAATTTACATTTTATTTTTTGTGTTAAAAGTGCGTTCTATACGCCAGATTTTACGGTACTTAATTCGATAAAAAAACTATACTATACTTAAAGAGATAATCAACCGAAATTCCCTTAATTTTAAGAACAACTATGGATGACATATTACTCTTTTGCATGGCATTTATGTGAAATGTAATAAACAAGTAGTTATGGTAATTTGTGTGATTAGAATATATCTGCTGCTAATGCCACCTGTCTGCCGTAGTCAGATCGAGGCCCACGAAATTCATCATGGCAAGGAGCTAGATGTACGCCCGTCGTTAGCCGTAGCCTTGAGCACCATACAGGTGACAGTACGATTTAGCTAGGTTCCACTCCAATTTTGAGGGAGGGTCAGGGGTCTCCCACCTCTCATCTCCTGCCACCAAACCACACGAGAGGACTTGCGGCTCTACGGCTGTTTAGGGTATTCCCATGCCGCGAAGGCGCTATACATATACAATCGTTCATGTTTTCTCCGGTATTCGAACCCAAGCCCCTACGGCACAGTAGTCAGCATTGCTAACCACTATACCGGACGAGTGACTAGAATATATCTAGTTTTGTATAAATAAATATTAGGAGTATTCGACTAAATTGAAGTTAGCTTTTATATAAAGCTAAAATCTCCGCTTCTTGAATATGAAATACAGCAGAATGCATTGCGTTAAAATTTTTATTAATAATAAAACACTGTTGTTGATAGTTCCTGCTATGATTTAAATACGGCATTGTTCAAATACGTATTTTATGTAAAATAAATATTATAGAATGTAATTGAGTTTTTGTATGATTTCTTATAAGAAATTCTCTCAAGATTTTTTATAAGACACATTAATTGCTGCAACTTGTGTTATGCGATGCATTCTTCGTTGCCTCAGATGTACACTTTTGTTTATAAGAACTCTTTTATTTTTGCATAAAAAATCTTTCTTTGATTGATTATTAAATAAATGCTAATTTTCAGATAATTTTCTTGCTTTTATGTAATATATTCACTTAATAACCACATTAAGGAAATAAATATACATCAGAGAAAAAGGTAGTTCCATGATTATTTTTTCGGCTCGTTCGTAGAATAATAATAATTAAATGCTGCTAATTAATTCGGCTTTGTAGTTTTGAGAAGATTCCAAGCATACATTGTATATTCTTTGTCATAAATAATAACGACGAACTTTTCTTTTAATTACCACGAATAAGAAATTTATTCGAAAATATTAGAAACTAATGTTATTAATTACATTCGGAATTTCGCCAGAGGCTGTGTTTTTTTATATTATTGATGCTGAAATATGTTTCTTTGAAAAATGTAACACACATTAAATTGTTTCTCTTTGAAAAATTATACAATTTAGATATTACATCGGAATACCTAATTGAACAAAAGAAATACGCGAAATTTGTAGCATAAATATAATATAAAATAAAATAAATTTCATATTACTATTTATACTTTTCTAATTCTTTTGTCATTGAGTTATTTTTGACATGATTTGGAAATATTGGCAACAAATATTTCTTTTTACTCCAATTATGATGAAACCCTTCTTTAATTGTTAATTTATGACAAATAAATACTTACTTTTCAATATATTTTTTACACGAGTTTTCAATGAAGTTTAATGAAATTATGAAAATAAATAACTAAAAATGAAAAGTTTTATTTCTATACTTTTTTTTTGCTTATGGAAAATAAACAAAAGAAAATGATATACATCCGAAAAAAGACATTTCTTGTGATATTAAAGTTTGTCTTTTATAAACACAGTAACTGTTTCTGATATATAATATATAAAAATTAAATGAAAATCTTCTCTATTGATAGTGAATGAAGTAAATTTCTAACATCAATTTAAATTGAAGCATCATAAAGAAAGAAAAAATATATCTGTGAAAGCTATTTTTATTAAATCTAGTCTCATTTTAAGTTGGGCTTAACATTTATCTTTTTGTTATGTAATTATGACTTTTTTTACTTCATCGCTATGAAATATTAAAATCTAGTTCCTAGAACTAAAATAACTTCATTAAATGCTGCCAAACTTTATGCGTAAATTGAATAGTTAATTTTATGGAACGAAGCAAATTGAATTATATTAAAGTAGGTGCTTTTCTAAGCCATTGAAGCTATTTTATTTATTAAATGAGTTTGGCGATTATTTTTTAAATTCTTGGCTTGAGAGAAATATTATTTTCATGAAGAAGTGACCGATCTAATTCTTTAAAAAAAACCTTTAGAATAATTTTCTCATTTGCTTTTCTTTTCCTTATTTTAACTTAATTCAAGATGCAATATGTATGTATTTTACATTCTTTTCTAAATACTCCATAATATATATGTAGAAATTTTGATACTTTAAAAGTGTTTTGCAATTATCAAACACTGTACGGATGTTTAAATCACCAGTATTGTAAAAAATTCTGTATGAGCAGATCATTTTTTTAATCCATACATTACATCCTATATGAAAGAATTTGACATTTAATAGGTATTTAATTATTTTATGTGTATTACAAGATTTGATTACTTTGATATTTGAATATCAGATCGACGGCCATTTTATCAAACCAAAAAAGTCTCGCAAAAGGTCTTGATATGAAGGTAATAGAGGAAAACCGTCTCCGGGCATGTTCAAACACAATAAACCTGTTTTTGCATGTTCTAAAACACTAACCATATTTAAGTTGCAATAGTCTTCTTTCGGTATTTTGAGAAAAAGGATTAAAATTTACCTTCGAAGCAAGTTTCAAGAATGTGTGCGTGTTTTTTTAATGCAAGGAGTTAATTCTTCCAAATGTTCGCCAATTTATTTGTCGACACACATAAGAGGCATGTATTGGGATTTTTCTCCATTACTTTTTGCAAATAACTGTTGCTGGGGCGCTAGTAATCTGCGACGCCGGGTTCTAATAAGGGCAGCGCTGCTGAGTTCGCTGCTAATGCCGGGGATGCTCCTGATGAAGGTGACGTCAAAACGAGCTAGTAAATGCTGGGGCACAGGGGCTGGTAAGGCTGTTATATAGAGAAACTGTTGGAATACAGAAGTAATGTGTCAGTTTTGGTGTCTCTGTATGTTTCCTAGTGATCCGAGAGTCACTTTTAAAGGAGGAATACGTCCCATCCACGAAAGTGACAAGTGATGTAGAGTCAC
Source organism: Trichonephila clavipes (assembly GCA_019973935.1). Lineage (NCBI taxonomy): Eukaryota > Metazoa > Arthropoda > Arachnida > Araneae > Nephilidae > Trichonephila > Trichonephila clavipes. The sequence goes on along the minus strand of BMAU01017210.1, from coordinate 787,649 downwards.
TTCTGTTTGGGCGTATTTGGGAAAACCATTCTACGATTGGTCCAAGTCCCCTTTTACGCGGTGTACTTTGAAGCTGGCGTGGGAATTGCGCTGGTCACCTTACTATAGGGGAAATCAAAGGAAGGACAGAGTTTGACTTCCCTTAGAACATCAGTGCCAGGTAGACCAGCCTGGCACACTTTTCCACGAGAAACTCCTTGACCAATGAGACGTCCCTCGTTCCCAACGGGAAATAGGTCCTTTGGTGAAGACCACCACACTGTATTTGGAGATGACTTTTGATTTGGCACATGTGATTGAAGATCTAATAGGTTGTTATCTAATTTAATATGTAAAATTGCATCTTAAGTAAGATTCAATAAATAAAAGTAGGAATTATGAAGAATTGTGAGTTATCGATATCCTAATTAATGATGTAAAATAATCATAATAAAATGTCCTAATATTACTACAGACTCGTAACTATACTAACTAAACCTTATAGCACTGAAACAACCTAACACAATTCTTCTATACACAAAAATAAGAGCAATTTAATAAAAATTAGTCTGGGGTGAGATTTCTTACTTCTAATCGTTAATGATAACATTTAGAAGTAACAAGATGACATCTAGACTAACTTTTATTAAATACCTGTAATACATATGGATGAAAGAAATGTATAAACAGGGGGTTTCTTTATAAAGCCGCCGTGCTGAAAACAAAATGCTTTAAAATTTTTATTTTACATAAAAGAAAACGGCTGAAAACAATATTCATTATTTAGTGAATTTTAAGTTTAAGCTCTTAGTTTTAGTTATTTTCAATATCATCCCTTTAATTTCTGACAATTTTATTAATTTTCATGGGGCAACACTAATTGCATGTTCTTAGAAATATACCGAAATGGTATGTGTCAGAATGAAAGGTCAAGTCATTGTTCCCTGTTCTAGTCAACCATTTCCATTTAATATTTATCCAGCCTATAATAACAGAATAAAAGATTAAAATATTCATTAAGGGAAAAAAAACTTACCGAGGGTGCAATGCTTTCCGTTCCACCCCTGTATGCAGAGGCACGTCCCATTCCTACACTGGCCATTGTCTTTGCAACGGGGATCGCACAGTTTTTGATCACACTTCGCACCTGACCATCCGGCCGAGCAGAGACACTGACCGTTCTCGCAGTGACCTTGGAAACCACAATCCAAATCACACTTTTCTGTAGGAGGGGAAAAAAGGATTGATGAGTTAATTATAGTATGCTCAGGAAAGTTTTTTGTATATAGGTTGAAGGAAAGAAGTTGAAAATTCGATATATTATTGAATTAAAATTCGCAAATGTTAGATTTTGCATTGGAAATATATATATTACATGAGATTTACCTTTTTTGGCGACGGACCACGTAATTTTGAACCATGGTCAAGTGACGTGACGACACCTAGCTGGCACCCCCTCTCCTAACTACCACACCACACCAACGGGAAAGACAGCGTGCATCAAATAAATGAACTCAATGCCTGCCATTATACCTTAACCACTGGGCTACCGCAGCCCGAGATTTAGTTATAAGAAAGATCAAATAAATGCAATTATATATATTCTCAATAAAAACTACACTTGTTAAACTTCGCATAAATAAAAAAATTCAGTTTGGTTTAACGCACATATAGCTGTCGCTACGTTCTAACATGTTAAATTTTCTCCTATTTCAATTTATGTAATTGCAGCGTTATTAATTCTGCATTTCCAATGTCAAAGTTTGAATGCTCATATCTAAAAAGATGTCAACTTTTAAGAGAAAACTATAGAGCTTTTGTTTTGTTTTGTTTTTCTTGCTGAATTTGAAAATGTCGTACATTATAAAGACTGTAAAATGAGGTTGAGCAGTCCAAATTAATTAGACAATTAAAGTTTTGTATTTATTGCAAATTGTTTAAAAATTAAGCAGTAACTACACCATTTTTTTAATCAAAAATGGCAGAGAGAATAAAGTTTCTTTTTTTATTAAAATCCAGAAAAAAATCGGTGTATAGAAAGCGAAAGTTATTATTGTGTCACATCTATTTTATCTTACCAGCAGATTAAGAAAGACAAAACGCGCAAAGGAAGTTAAAATATGCAATGATTTTGTGTATTCTAAGAATTTATGGATATTAAAAATATGCTATTGCCAATACTCTATTTTACAATAATAGAAAATCCAATGGTAACTGAAAATGGTCAAATAGTATAGATGTACCATTTAGTGCAACAATTTTAAATGATTTACAACTTTGATCTATACGCGCAAAATGAAAAAGTACAAGTTTCTTTCTTAAGGTATCCGACTACGTTCGGAAAAGTGATTTTGTAAAAGCGTACAAGCGAATATATTTTTTTAATGTTTAGTGTCACTTAGATTAAAATACAAGTATAAAACTGTTTTTAGAATTTTATTGCAGTCAAAAATTATTTAAATGCGATATTTTGGCAAAAAATGAACACAAAAATATTTATTTTCAAAACATTCTCTTTTTATGAAAAATGCTTCTAAAATAATAATATTTTGCTCATATATATGTAGTTCAGACCTCTGCATAGAACCTGAACTAGGATTTTTGAAATATATAGCTTAGAAGTCGATTTATCCTTTTTTTAATACATAAAAATGAAAACATTTTAGGAAAACAACACCGATTATTATTTCAATTGGTAGTAACTCTGAAAAAATGTGAATCTTTCAATAATCCTAGTTCATGCTCTCTGGAAAGAAATCTGAGCTAATAAAAGGTAAAATATTATTATTATAGAAGCAATTTTCATAAAAGGAGAGTGTTTTGAAAAATAAATAATTCTATGTTCATTTTGTACCAAAATATAGCATTTAAATATTTTTTATTGTAATAATATTCTTAAAACAATTTTATGCATGTATCGTAATCTAAGTGACACTAAATATTAAAAAAATATCCGTTTGTAAGCTTTTGAAAAATCACGTTTCAGAACGTAGTCGGATAACTTAAAAGTGTAAAAGAAGTAAAAGTGTTTAAAAGGTCGACTTACAATAAGTGAATAAAAGCTTCCAGACTAGGAAAGGTTACTCTTAAATTATGTACTAAAGAAGGTCGTTCACACTTTATGGAAATGATTTTGTAATTTAATTTTCCGTTTGCCTTTTAAGATAAAACTTTGGCAACTTCAGACAAATTGTCTACTAAGGTTTTATTTTGATTGGAATGTAAAACAAAAGATCTATTTTAAAAATGGCTCCTAAAAGTTATATATGGCTCGAAGGTTACTTAATTATTCTTTCCAAGGAGAAATATTCGCATCAACAAGTTAAAAAGCAGGGTAAAAAAGTCTCCGTTATTGCATTACAATCATAGTTTTTTATGATATATTAAATTTGAAAGGGAAAAACATCTACAGTAGAAAGTAGAAATGAAAACATGACCACGAAACTTCATCTTAAGACTGCTCAAACGCAGGCAACTATAAAGAAAGGGAAGTCTCTCTAATCCTAAAAGAAAATCCTCAGATTCAAAGATTCATTGCAATGAAACGAATTATGTTTTCCGGAAATGTAATAAAAATTATTCATAAGGATTTAAATTTAAAACAAGTGTTTAAACCTAAAGTTCGTCACCTTTTTAAAAAGCATATTGCGGAAAGAAAAGCAAATTGTAGAAAATTATGTAAAAAACACCTAGCTGCTGAAAAATGGAAATTTGTGGTAATACTCGTTGAGGTATGGGTATATTTAAGTGTGAATGTAGTAAAACAAGATCAATTTTCTATTGCACAATTGACGGGAATGAGCGTACGAAATGGCTTTGTCAGTGTGCAGTAAAGTTCCCAAAGGGATTCATGATCGTTGACAGATTTTCTAACAGCGGCAAATTTAAAAAAAAAAGTCTCGAGTGAAGCCAAAATGAATTCGCTCTATTATCAGCAGAATATTTTAGAGCCAATTTTTGAAGAAGAAAACCCAACCTTATATGGAAAGGACATTGATTAAGTTGAGCTTCATATGGAAAAAGCCTCTAGCTAAGCGTCTAAACCAACTGCCGCTTATTTAGCAAAGAAAGAATCAGAAACAGGAATAAATTATATCCCATTTGATGAAACTCGTTTAAAATAACCCTACGCTTCTGCAATGGACTTTTGTGCTTTCGGTTTATTGAAACAAGCCTTAGAGAAACGGCATTCAAGAACACTGAACTGACTTTGGAAAACGTTTCAAGATTAATGGAGTAAAATTGACATGACAGTACTCAGAAAGAGTTTACTTTCAAGGAAAATTCGAGCTAGAGCTAAAGTCAAGAATCATGGCTATCAGATAGACGCAAACTTTCACAAAAATATGGTATTTATTGTTAAAAAATATCTATCAAAATCGTTTCCATAAAGTGTGAACGGCCTTCTGTAACATATAAACTGAAGCTTTATGATTTCCACTGTGATATTTAAGTGAGAATTATTTGTTAGAAAGTTTAAAATTTTAAGTAAGAGCTAAGCAAAACTAACGAGTGACTATTATCTTTGAAGTCTAAATGGAGTTTTCCCAAAGATCTCCATTTATCGACAGAGTTTTAGTTTTATCTATCCTCAAAAATACCTCTGAGAGTCGTCTTTTTATTCTAAAAGTTTGGATTTCGATTATTTGGCTGTTCAAATATCATCAATTAAAAAACACATTCCCTCTCATTATGTTGAATCCTCTCTCTACTTTGATTTTTGATTATACATATTGATTTGGCGATCTCATAATAACCATTTTTTGGTAACTGTTCCCATGATCCATTTAAAGCAAGATTTGATTTAACGAAAAATGTCAAAATCATTGAAAGAGTTGATGAGTTCAAAAAATTCACCACATTTCATTCAGTCTAGAGCAGCGGTACTCAACCTGTGGCCCACCGGGATTTTTTAAGTGGCCAACCCGGTCATGGCCCATTGCTCTGAGAAATTCATTTACTTATGAAAATTTGATGGGAAATTCTTTGTTAAAAAATCAAATATATCACGTTTGCTTTTTGCTGTCGATGTCGTATGGGTGCGAATTGATATATTTTTCTCTGACTAGTAATAATAGACAGCAGCGGAGTAGCGACAATTTTTTTAGTGGAACTAATTTTTAACTATCTTTCCTAACTTGCAAGCGAAAAGTATTCGAAGAAAATAGATTGTTTCAAGATGATTGGAAAGTTGACTACTTTGTAATGAAAAACAAGCATGGTTCAGTAATTGTTTGATTTGTCACGAAAGTGTTGTAATTTAAAAAATACTAAAAGACAGGGGTCACATTCAATGACACTTTTCCTTGAAGATCTCGCAAGAGGTGATATATAGGCTTTCTTGAATAATTTTTATAGCAGCAAAAAATTGTTTTGTCATTGGTAATATCACAGCAGTAACAAAGGCACCCCATGAAATTGGTTACATTATTGATAATCATATGAAACCGTTTACGGATGCAAAAATTGTGAAAGAGTGATTCTTAAACACTTCCAATTTAGAGAAATTTATTGACAAAAATAAAAAGTATAAAAAATAATAATTAAAAAATACAATATATGAGTTTTAATACTTTGATCAATTTCTACACTTTAAGTTTCCTATGTTATCTTGGTCTTAAATAATTGCTCTCCCTCCTCCTTTCATTACTCCTCATGTTGGGGCCCGCGGGAAATATCTAACATATATATGCAGCCCGGCAGAAAAAAGGTTGAGTGCACCTGGTCTAGAGTTTGGCATTCAAATTGGCATCAAAACACGCTAGTGAATTTGGATGAGACTTCTAGCATTTTCACGAGTAACACGATTCAAATATGAAGGTAGATTCCCATATTTCTTTACTAGGATAATTAAATTATTGCACATAAATTTGGAAGCTAAATAAATGTATTCAACTGCTTTATTTTGCGGTTAGAGAGTCTATACCAGGGGTGGGGAACCTTTATGAATCAACGTGCCATTTTTTTTTCTAAGGAAATGTATAATGAGGTGTAGACGTGCCGTCAAATGATTTTGACTTGTGATTATTGGAAAAACAATGAAACTAAATACTAACAACTCAAAACTCTTTATTTACTACGAAAAAATACTTTTTGCACTGTTTAGTTGTAAATGTTTTTGTTATACGTGTAATTCAAATTAAAGTAACGTTAGTGCGACTTCAGTTGTTGCAGATTTAATGACGAATAACTTATATTAGAATTGTAAGATGCAAATTTTAGTAAAAAACATGCTGAATTGTAGTCATCGTCTAAATGCTTTCTAAGCAATTACTTATTTTTGCTGTGGTTCATTTTTTTGACAAGAGGATTGTGATTTGTTTTAGAATGACGATTTACAGACGATGTTCTGCATACTTCTGTTCCAGAACATAAAACACGCATCACTTTTTGTCGTCTTTACTAATACCATATTTCCAGATTCTCCAAGCTTGAAATTCTCAGTTACACTTACTATTTTGGACTTTTTGTTCTTATGCTGGATTAGTCATATTAAAAAAAAATAACAGTTAAAAATCTTAAATATAACACAAATAAACTTTAAATTACAGTTGTGTCAACGAAATTGGCTATGCTATGCGTAGACAAATTTTGCATCATAAGCAACTGTAGTCCACGACGTAAATAAGGTAAGACGATTAGAAACGAGAGTGCTCACCGTCGCCCCGTGACCTATCACTCGCTTTTGTTCGTAATACTTCATAGTGAACTCTGTTATTTTGAAATAATATGCAAATCATTTTGAAAACTTGCGTGCCCAAAATATTGTGTCGCGTGCCACTGGTTTGCCATCCTTGGTCTATACAATGGACTAACAAACTCTTGGATTTGAAACATTAAAATTTTATTTTGCGAAAAAAGTGCTACAACCACAAAAACAACTACAAAAGTGCTAATAATAAAAATACATTTTCATCCGAACAGCTGTGTTATTTTAATTTATAGGATATGAGATATTCTGATTCTTATTCTTATCAAAATGGTTATTATTATTGTCGTTCCTTCTTTAATTTCGTGTTCGTATTAAAATGGAACATGTAAGCCACATTTATATTTATTTCTGAACGCATTTATTTTTTTAAAATTTCTTCTGTAACATAAAATTTCAAATTTATTATTATTTTTACGCTCTACGCATTCCGTTGAGCCATTCTTCAAATATATTCAAATAACGGCATGCATATAGGTACAAAATACTAGAAAATAATAGAAAACAACCTCTAAAAATATTTCAGCGTTATTTGGTAAAAGGATTGTGTTCTCAAATAATATTGTATAAGAAAATCCATGGAATCTGTCTGGATCTGTCTAGATGCATACTTTAAGTTTCAATATTCTTGTAAAATATTTTCTTATAATAGATAACACCTATAATATGTATGGGATACTTAGAAAAACTGCTTAAAAAACCGGTTCAAGCGCTTAGAATTTATGTCTCATTATATGGATTTTTAAATTTTATTTGCTTAATCGAATTTAATAATGTAAACTGATATACTCTAACAGGTATAAAATCGAAAAGGCAGAAGTCTAAGATTGGTTCTCTAATGGATTATATATAATTCTGTAATTGATTATTATTTTATCAAGACTCAAAAAAGTTGAAATAAGATTTAGTATTATGCTCAAAATAAGGTTAAGAGTAAAACACTTGAATCTAAAACACGATTCCTGTTTTGGAAGAAAATAACTTAAAGTGAGTATCTATTAAGGTCGCACTTTAAAGCAATACCAGGGCTATTGGCAACGGGCCGTGGACGACCCCTGAGCTAGCACCCCCTCCCCTTCCACATCACGTCAACGTAAAGCTCTTGAACCACGACCGGTTTAACGTACATTAGTCTAGTCCTCCTACATAGAGGTTTTCAGAGGCATCAGGACTCGCCCCCCCCGACTCAACAGTTCCGGCCAAAAGTTTTGACCACTAGGTTATCGTGGTCATGATAAAACTGCTCGTTTAGCTCGTTTGTAAAAATGAAAAGCCTTAGTTTATTTACAATAATAAAAATTATTATTATAATGTGCAAACAGATTAAAACAATTTTAAAGTAAGGTTTGATAATTTTTAAGCTTTGGACTCTACAGCTAATAGGCAATTAAAACGAATACATAAGTAACCATTAAATATTCGTGTATTGTAACGAATGAATAAGCATAACGGAAAAGAAAAAAACTCCTTTTGATTAATGCTATGAAGATTTTATAGCATTAATGAATAAAGCAAATTTCCTTAAATTATATAATAACATATTTTTTTATAACTAGTGATAAATTACGATGAATAAAGATACTATATCTAGCATAAAAATAATAAGAGACATTGTTACAAGCAATCATAGGACATTGAACCTGCAATATTGAGAGAAAAGTTTTAAAAAAATTGCAAAAGGTGCTTTTTTAAGGCTTTTTTAAAGCAAATGAAAACAAAGCCATGAAAATAAAAATCTCTAAGGAAATATTCACTCATTTTGAACATAAAACATAATTCTATTGAATAACAAATAATTAAATGTCTTGATGCCATTTTTAAATGTAAAAACTGATACTGCTGGTTGTATAAAATTATCTAAATCCCACAAAAAATTTAAATTGTATAACATTTACGTTGTATATTCTATTCCTTAATATTTTTTATTCTGTATTAAGGGGTACGCAACAAAAGTATATCCACAGAAAAGAGCAAAACAAAATATCTGTGAATATAAAAAAACAACAGAGAAATATTTCTTAGTCTGATATTTTATGTTATAGCAATGTAGAGTTTCTTTTGCAGATTTATGTTGTTTTATCTCCTTGCAAGATCCAAGACTTTTATACGAACACTCCTCTTCCAGAAAAACAAAGCTCCGGAACTTTAATGCACACCGCGAGTCTTTTAATGTTGCCGAAAGATACACGTCCCCAACATTCGATTCGATTTCCAAACTACATCAAACTCAACAGCATTCCAGCCTGCTAGAAAGTCTCTAAAAATAGACCTCTCTCTCTGCTGCAGCATTCCTTTTGTTCGAATTACAAGAGTACTTCTCTGTTCGCGCTACACTGGCTCCCAAACACTCTGGAGGTCGTGGGTTCCTCATCATTAGACTCATATGTTAATGGGACCCTTTCAGAGCAACCCCCTTCCAAACTTCGAACGACCCCCCTCCCCACTTTTCGTCTGAACCAAAAGAGAGTCGAGTTCGATCGATGTTAGAAGAGAAAAGGTCCAAGGCATATCGGAAAACGCTGATTCGCTGAAGACTTTTGGGAGATTCGTTCTTGGCGGAATTTCGATTTTTTAATCAAAGAACTACCCCTCTCTGCCCCCCAGACACTTTAGGGGTGTTGGACGTCAGTGAAAGTTTGCGACATAATAGACGATGCCGATCGGGTAAACAGGGAAAAAGAAAAAAAGGAAAGAAAAGTTCTTGCTTAGACTTAAAATGTCGAAGAAATTGTTGGCTTAAATAAGGCTAGGGAGTAAAGTGATGTTTTCACTCGCGTTTGGGGGTATTATGGACTTTAAGCCTAATATTTAAAAATGTTTTTACTTCTTTGTATTTTTCTTATTGGCCGATAGAGAAAAGTTAGATCTAATTTTAAAAATCAGATTTTTTTTGGTTAAAATAATTTTTTTAATGATGTGATATACTTTTTATATATTCATTTACTTTGTGCAACATTAGAAAATATATCAGTATAAATGTTTCTATAACTATATATTGATCTGAATTTGGAAAAAATACTGCGAATATTACTTATAAATCACTGAGAGAAACTTTTTGACTTTGACACTTTTTATACACTGCTGGTCACACAAAATGCAACACCCTGAAGGAAACAGGCAAAACATATAAAATCTGCATCATGCGCAATGAAATGGCAGCAATGAAATATGAAAAAAAAACTAGCATTATAGCGCAGACGCGCATCACAGGTGAGCGTAGTGTCCCTCGCAAGTGCTATATAAGGGGAAAACAGCTCGGTGATTTGAAGAACGGCAATTATTTTTCATGCTTTTTGAAGTTAACTTCTTATGGCACGGTAGGGAAAAATTTCTGTTACGCGTGACGCGTTACCAGTTACGGTTAGCGATAAACGTAAGGTAGAAATGAATGAAGTTCCGAATTTTCCCCCGTTTCAAAAAACGCCATCTAACTCGTACTATCTATCTCAGACAAAAAATAATTACAGAATCGGAAAGATAATTTTTTTGACACGATATGGTATATTTTTTTTAAACAAAATAATGATATTTTCTATTTTTTTACGATTTTTTTAAAAATGAGTGAAAATTGATACGCTTTTATAAAAATGGTTTCTTAATCATTCCCTTTAAGTTTTCTTTCGAGTTAATGAATTGATATTTTATTCTAAACAAGTTCATGCTTTTCTATTTTAGAATCAGTCATAAAAAAAAAAAAAAAAATGACGAAATCTTTTTTTTTTCGATTTTTAAAAAAACATTCTCAAAATTTTAATTAAATATTTAATAACTTCATTATTTATAAAAATATTCTAACGAAACTTTTTCTCCATATGGAGAATAGTATTATCCGTAATCTGTTCAAAGATTGAAAAAAATAGATTAAAAATTACGGCTTTTAAAATTTCTTTTGTGTTTTTCGTCTATTAGCCCTGAGCTAGCACCCACCCCCTCTCCTCATTCAACAGCAGCTTTAACAAGCCTTTCCTCTTTTAGCTTTGCGATACATACTTTGTTTTGTTTTAACGTTACCTAGAAGTTAAATTATAATCAATTTTATGAATTAAAAAAAATCGGAAGTGAGTCTTTAATCTACCCGAAGTAGGCATTTAAATGGTTCAAAATCTGTCAAAAATTAGTTTAAGGTGAGTTTGTTGGATATGCAGTTTTAAAATTCTTTTAAGGAAATAATACAAACAATCTATTGTTTTACAATTTAGTGGCAACACAACATTTCTTCCAATAGTTTGGCAATAAAAGATTGTGTTTACTAAATTTTCAATCGAATGGAATTTCTAAATCCAGTTTAAGAAGTGAGTTTTTAAATCATATATATGCTTTGGTGTAATTAATTTGATTGTTGTGAAAGTGATACATAGTGCTTCATTAATTTGTAAAGGGTGTTTTTTTGAGAGGTATAGAACTTTAAATTGCAATAAAACAACGATGTATTATTCGATTGACATGAATTTTTTTTTATTCGAAAGATAATCTTGTGACATTACATTTTAAATATGATTTCTGGCATAGGACTGCCACGGCTGGCTCGGATGTTGTCCAATCTGGACGTCCAATTTTCGATGACTTTTTCCAACATTTGTGGCCGTATATCGGCAATAACACGGTGAATGTTGTCTTCCAAATGGTCAAGCGTTTGTGGCTTATCCGCATAGACTAGTGACTTTACATAGCCCCATAAAAAATAGTCTAGCGGTGTTAAATCCCAAGATCTTTGAGGCCAATTCACAGGTCCAAAACGTGAAATTAGGCGGTCACCAAACGTGTCTTTCAATAAATCGATTGTGGCACGAGCTGTGTGACATGTTGCGCCGTCTTGTTGGAACCACAGCTCCTGGACATCATGATTGCTCAATTCAGGAATGAAAAAGTTAGTAATCATGGCTCTTTATCGATCACCATTGACTGTAACGTTGTGGCCTTCATCGTTTTTGAAGAAGTATGGACCAATGATTCCACCAGCCCATAAAGCGCACCAAACAGTCAGTTTTTCTGGATGTAACGGTGTTTCGACATAAACGTACGGATTAGCTTCACTCCAAATGCGGCAGTTTTGTTTGTTGACGTAGCCATTCAACCAGAAGTGCGCTTCATCGCTAAACAAAATTGTTGGAAAAGGTCATCGAAAATTGGACGTCCTTCTTTCGAATAAAAAAATTCATGTCAATCGAATAATCCATCGTTGTTTTATTGCAATTTAAAGTTCTATACCTCTAAAAAAACACCCTTTACATGCGGTATCACTACAGTCAGATTTGAGTTTGGAGACACCGTGGTGAGAGGCTGCTGAACTGTTGCGTTATGCATCGCCACAATGGTCAAGCACCCCATATCATGGTTTGTGGTGGTATTGGATTTCATTGTCGCACCCCTCTAGTACGCATTGCCGGTACACTGAGCATCCAGGACTACATCTCTGAGGTGTTGGAGCCCGTGGCCCTTCCATACATTCAGCGCTTCCCTTCAGCTATATTCTAATAGGATAATGCGCGATCACACGTGGCATTCAATGTTCAAGCGTTCTTCTTTACCCATTAGATTGAATTTCTTCCTTGACCAGCTTGTTCTCTCGATTTAACTCCAATTAAAAACGTGTGGTACAAGCTTGTACAACTACAGCCTGGGATACACCAGTCGGTTCTACACCCAACAAAATTGGCAATATATGGAAGCCGCATTAACTGCTGTACCCCGAGGATACATTCAAAACCTCTTTGATTCTATGCCGAGGCGTATGAGAGTGGTAATAGCCAACAACTCCGGCTACACAATCTACTCATTTTGTCATCATCCACACGTCACAAGAGGCTGTAATTTTATTCGTTTTATCTTTGTACAACATGTTAGCTGTCAAATAAATTTTGCTGTAATATCTCTGGTCCTTCTTGGTGTTGCATTTTGTGTGGCCAGCAGTGAGCATTATTTTAAATTTCGTTAAAATTCTGAATTCACATCTTATAAATGATTAGCAGGTCCTAACGGTTATAAATGACGTGTGCCAGAAATGGTAAAGGGTCCAGTTAGACACACTTAAGGAAGAACAGGTAACTAGTTTTTCTAATAGGACTGGTGTTTGCTGTTGCTTTGTTGGCTAGATCTTAGTTTACCTCTTGTAAGAAGAGAGAACACAAACCAGTTTATCTTCGAATTTCTTCACCGGTGATTTTCTGCCTACCAGGACGTTGAATTATCCGATTGTGATATTGCTGCTCGCATTGGTCTAACCCAGTGCTCCCCAACCTCTTTATCGCCGTGGACCGGTCAATGTTTGATTATTTTATCGCGGACCATTGAGGGGGGAGCGTTCATTGTCTGTATTTTAGATTGTTTTGATTTCATAATTTTAATTTAATTATATATCTAAATATACCTTCAGAATAAAATACAGTTACACCAAAAAATGAATATTAAGTGATTTAACATGAAATAATAAAGTGATTTCCGTGGAAAAGTGCACAAACCCGAGATAAATACACCTCAGTAAATAAAATACAAGCAATTTAGTTTTTCTTGGGAGGCCCTGTACCATTTGATCTACGGACCAGTACCGGTCCGTGGACTGGGGGCTGGGGATCACTGGTCTAACCGACCACTGTTTTGTGAATATGGAAGTGAAGACTATAAGAATGATGGATGGAGTGTCGTGGAGAAAAGCAACGTCCTCAACAAACCCCAACCATGATGACATATATCTTGAGGGCATGCTTCGTATAGATCAAAAATGGGCATTAAGTCGATCGAGATCGACGGGTGGACCACCCTTTGGGGTGATCACTTTGCTAAGACCTAAGAAGCGCATACTAAAAGAAATATGTTTATGGAACACCAACGTCAGCTTGACTGGAACGATTTGATAAATGTGTAGATGGCACTTGTACCTTCATTTGGAAGCGAACAATGGCAATTAACATGTTCGCTGCCGTTGTAGTGAAAAAAAGCGATTAATGCGATGCCAGCCATAGAATTGAATTTTTTGCCACACGCTGACTGATAGGGGAGAATCACTGTTGATGTTCGGTTCTTCTCGTTATTGCACGTAATTGGCTATTTAAATATCATTCTACACCCCGAAGTTCCACAAAATTGGGTTCTCAAGATGATGTAATTTCTGCGATATCGCGGGAATCGGCAGCGAACAAATGTAAGTACACATGCTGGTTTCATAATCATCGGTTCATGTATGTTCTCCTCTACTCTCTACATTTAATACGTCAACGCTCCACGGTATAACAGTCACTCATAATTGTTCTAGAATTCAACTTGACAATTCTGAGTTACTTGTGTTTTTGTAGTAAAAATATAAATATGTCATATTTTAAAAGAAGCGTAGAATGTCAAAACACATGTTAAGAAAAGAAAACATACAATTTTAATACCGAATGGCCATATATACACTACTGGGTTTATCGCAACACCTTAAAAGGCATTAGCAGTAGCCCGTACTGCAGAAAAGTGCGCTCACTCTTGGTATAAATCGTGTATCCACATTTCTCATAGGCCCTAGGTCAAAAATAAAGAACGGCACACCAAAAGTACATGCACATAGGTGTGATGTCCTTTGTAGGTTTGCGAAATGTAAAAAAGACGGCCATTGGTTATAAATGTACAACACAGGCGTCATTGACTGCAATGGTAATTTGTATTACTACATGAAGATATGAATGGCATAGCATCGCCTCTCTCTCCCTTTTAAGGGAATCCCTCTTTTCATGCAGCTATATGATTATCATCATATCTATGAACGGTGGCACCACGGAAAATGCTCGTTGAAATCTTGCATTATGCATCGGTAAGCAACCTCAACTTACAGTTATGATATGGAATACGAGTTAGCAAAAAATAGCCAGAATTTATTTATTTATTTTTGTAGACATTTTTTGACCAATAGTATAATAACAAAGTATATTTAAAAAAATTAAAAAAATAAAATTTTTATAAATGAAAAAAGATTTTTACAAGAAAAGAAATAAAAAATGTTGTGTTTGATTCATTATGATAAGGATTTTGTTTTTAATAAAAATAGTACTTCTGCTCCTGTAAATTTGATAAAGATAGTATTGCACAAATTAAAAAAAACAAATGAAATTTTATATTTTGATTTTGAAAAAAGAAAAAAAAGCCTTTGGAATGATTTATTTCCATTGTAATTCTAGACAAGAGTAAAAAACTGGAAATTATAATTTTTTACCAATGTGAAAATAAGTTTATTTCCTTTGTTAAGACAAACAATTCAAGCTGGAAATATTTTTATAAACACAAAAATGTGACAATGTACATAATGAAAATTTACGTTTTTATGCAGTATGATATTTTTACCTGATTATTATACTATACGTTTATTAATAATTAAATTTTTAATTAATTTAAAAACATTGAATAAATATTTTTTTCGTTTGTTTTATGTTAAACCATATACTGAATATATCTTGGATTATATTATACATGGAGGAAAAGTTTGACTTGAAAAATAATGAGAATTGTATTAAAACAACCTTCTAGACATACTCTAAAAATGAAGTATTATTTTAAAAATTTTTTTTATAAGAAATTGAAAATATTTTAAATTTTAGGGTTATTATTTAATATTAGCCAAGGACAATTGTAAAAAAAAAGGCGAAAAAATATATAGTGTTAAATTTTTTTGTAAACGGGAGGAGAGCTGTGTTAGCAACGTCAAGTATCACAACTGGAAAAAAAGTTAATGTTAAAAAAATGGCGACTTTTTTTTCTTACGGAAAGAATATTTAAAAACAAGATTCGTTGAAGATTGAAGTTTTGAGTTAATTATTTTTAGACTGTTTAACTTTTAAAATAACTTTACCTACAACTCCCAATAAATTTTAAAATTAACGTTTTTCAAATATTTTTGAATTTTTAAGAAATTTAAAAAGTCATTTCTTTAATTTTGATTTTTTGATTACTGATTATGAACACGAAAGTCAAAGTGATTACTGAAAATTCAGACTCCAAACATTTAAGTGAATTAATTCTTAGTATTCAATGTATTCAAAATTGTTCGTATCAGAAAAAGATCTCTTGTATTTTAGAACGTTTTCTAAAAATCTATCGTAATTTCTTATTTTCGCATTATGTATATATATCTTAAATTTATTTCCTTTTTTATTTGTTTAAAAAAATTATTTTCAAGATAGCAATATATTTGAATTTTTTTTATAGTTATTTATTATTTTAAAATTACCTGTTGGTACATTGTTTTCTACACAATTCGTTTTTATACATTCGTTTGTTTTATTCTCTCTTGCTTTGCATGATTGGAGTTAATAGTTCCTTTTTATTACTACTTTTAATATTTCACTTAGATATTTTTTTTATAATTTAACAATCTGCATTCAAGTATTTAATTTTGAACTCTTCTATTTTCAACGTTAATAAGGTTTTGTATAGCATGCATGCTTTTTTCGGACTATGCTTAATTTTTTATCGCATTTCTTATTTCACAAGCAAAGTTTCAAATCAAATTATGGATGAACAAGTAATATAAAAAAAATTAAAGCCAATTTCTAATTAGGTCAAGAAAGAATTTTTTTTTATTTTAGTTAAACAAATTTAATTAAAAAATTAATATTTGAAAATATAACTACATCAGCATCCAGTGTCATCCACTACAAGTTTAAGAAAAATATATTTGAAGCCTAGAAAATAAATTCGTTAGATAAACTTATTAGCACAATCTGTTTGTGATAGCTCTAACTTCGTCAGAAATAACGCAGAAATAAATTTAAAATTAAAAAATAAAATTTAATTAATGAATTAATATTTGAAAAAAAACTGTATTCACATGGCAAGTGTCATCCACGGCAAGTTTAAAAAATGTATTTGAACTTCAGTAGATGAATAAAAAGTATTTTATTAACTATTGAAAATTTGAACAAGATACAGATATATTTATATACATATATAAATACATTTAGGGAGAGAGTGAACTAATAATAGTAATTGAAAAAATAAACGGTGCAATAACAAATTTTTTTTCTAATAACGTAAATTAAATGAATTGAAAAAAAAGGGTAAATATCAATTGTGTCTTTTATTTAATGCCTTAATTATTGTTACATATTTCTTTTATTTCTAACACTTTTTCTTAATTCGAATTCCAAATTTTAAAAGGTACAAAAAGAACGTAAGAACAAGCGCAAAAAAGGGTAAAAGAACAAAGCTATTGCAAAAGGGATCAGATGCAAATCTGACTTGTTCCCTATTGAGCCAGGCCCAATCTAATCAGCGAGGGCCCGAGCTGTCAAACTTGGGTCCGCTTCACCTCCTCTGATGGGATTCTACCTTTGTTAAATCATGCAGTAATGATCCCTTTCTCTGTGTGCTGCGCTAATAGCGAAAGACCTATCGATTGTAAGGCCTCTTGGAACAAACGGACCACGACAGATGCCTATCTCAAAGGTTATTGGTGAATTTCGGACAAATGAACATGGATATAAATGTCTACCATAGAATGGAGGACTCAAAGCAAATGTATTGTAGGATAGGATATGTAGTAAGTATGCATTATGCTTGGAAATGGACATTTATGTGAGTCCGATTTCACGTTGAAAGATTTCTATTCCATTCAAAGATGAGAGAGAGAGAAGCGGGGCCTCGAATTCATGTCAGAAACTCGTTGACTTTTGGAACGCTGCGTACTATCGATATTATTATAGGTTTACTAATAAGACTTTTGACTCTGCCCCGAACAACGTGATATTGTCATTGACTAGTATGTTTACCGAGTATTAATCTAAGATACGTACATGAAAACTATATTAATAGGGGGTTTGTGGAATATACTCGTCCTTGTGTAGTATTCTGTTTTTGACTTTAGATGTTGGTGAGTAAATATTTGTAATGATTTTCTTTATATTATACATATAATTTTTTAAAAAATCTTCCATTAATAAATATATAAGAAGAAAAATATATCCGTTAAAAGTACATTAAATGATAAATGCACAGTCAATTAAAAATAAATACATAAATATGAGCACCATTATAAAAAATCCTGAAAATAGCTACTTCAGGCATGAAATTTGCATTTAAAGAGAAGATTTACTAATGGTTCTTATCAACTTCTTATTTATATGCTGTGCTAAAAGAAAATACCGTAAATTCTTTAACTGTAGCGGTCATTTATGAAATGGAAAAATTCAAGATGAATCAAGGGTCAAGAACAGTAACATCTCTTGAAAAATAAATACTGTAGTGTAACGCGCGTGCAAAGATTATCACATTATGCGCTTACTATAGATTAAATTTCTAGATATATGTCCCGTATATATTGTAATCAGTACAACTGAAAATTCTGCGTATATGTAAAATCATCTTTTTAATGTGACCAATCGTCCTCCTTTTAGGGAGGACAGTCCTTCATTAAATTGATCTGTACTTCCTCAAAGTACTCTATCTTTTCGTTCTTTTCAATATTTTAAAACTAATAAGTTAATCTCTGTTTTCAGAGATACCAGGCCGAATTATTACACATCATGGGCCGGTACAGTATGAATTATCGAAGATATTAATGTATTTTTTACATCATCATTTTCATTCAAGACGATTAAAAAGATTGATGGCGAATATATTTCAGCTGCAGAAGTTAGTCTTATTCGAAACGATTTTTTCTTTCAACATAAATCACGATTTAAAGAAAAATTTTATTCCTTTAGCAAGAAAAAAGGCCAAACTAAGAAGAATAAAATTTAGATATAATGCAAAAGTTTACCAAACATGTTTCCAATACGTCGACGAACGGTTTAAAATAATAATCACATGAAATAACAGTTTTCAATGGCGTGTTTTGATTTCATTGCAAGTAAATTAGGAAAATATTGAAAACTGTGTTGAGTCTTTGTGGAAAGAAATACTTGATATTAAAATCGATGACAGCTGTCTGTTTGGAGAAATTAGAACCGTGAATGTATATTTAAATTCTGATAAATTAGAATAATGAGAATATCAACATGTTGAAATTGTTAAAAGATGGGTTGAAATATTTAAACATTTAAAATATGAGCACATTCCATTCGAAAATTTAGTAATATATTTATACATTATTGTCCATTAAAATTACTACAAAAGGGAAAACATATAGATAACATAATGGTATTTATTGGACAAGTATAATATACTGGAAATAACAAGTGAGAGAGAGAGATTAAATTTTCAAGAAACTTAGGTGCGTAGATCCTGAGAAATCAGTACCAAAAACAACTACCTCTGGTTGTAATAACAGCACTTATACGCTAAGCATTGAGTCAAAAAGAGATTGGATGGCTTGCATAAGTACAGATGACCATGAAGCTCAACACGATACCACCGATCATCAACTGTAGTAAATGGCATATCGTTACGAGCCAGTCGCTCGAAAACCATAAATTAGACATTTTCTATTGGCGAAATGTCTGGGGAACGTGCAGACTAGGGAAACAGTCAAACAGTTTCCGTATCAAGGAAGGTCTGTACAATACCTTCAACATGCGGTCGTGCATTATCCTGCTGAAACGTAGGGTTTCGCTGGGCTCGAATAAAGAGTAGAGCCACGGGTCGTAACACCCCAAAAATGTAACGGGCACTGCTCAAAGTGCCATTAATGTGAACAAAAGGTGATCGCGAGACGTTTATCCATTAACACCTCATTCCATCATGCCAGGTGATGGGCCAGTATGACGATGTCGAATGCCCGCTGCCAATGAGCGTTCGCCACGATGTCATCAAACATGAATGCGACCATCTTGATACTATTAACAGAATCTAGATTCATCTGAAAGAATGACGTCTTGCTATTTATGTGCTAGGTTCGTCGTTGATCACACCATTGAAGACACTTCTGTCTGTGATGCAGCGTCAAGGATAGCCGCAGCCATGATCTCCTAGTTGAGAGTCCATGCTGCAGCAAATTACATCAAACTGTTCATGCAGACACTTGTTGTCTTGCAAACGATCCAAATTCTTGACTCAGGGCTCGTGAGGTGGCTGCACGATCCACTAAGGCCATGCGGGTAACATACCTTTTCTTTTCGGTTGCTAGTGATTGCAGGCCGTTGAGATCCAGCACGGCGTTCCGTATTACCGTCCTGAACATCGATTCCATATTCTGCTAACAGTCATTGGATCTCGACCGACGTGAGCTGCAATACTGCGATACAATAAACCTCAATTCCGATACGCTACAATTTGATCTTTATCAAAGTCAGAAACGTGCTGGTACGCATTTCTACTTCTTATACAAGATATCACAACAACTTTTCTCCAGACAACGTTCAAATACAATTTGTGCATGAGAAATCGGCTAAAAATTTTCTCATTCAAACACATTGTAGGCGTCTCTACTGGCGCCTACTTTGTCTGAATGCGCTGAAAAGCTAATCATTTGCATATCGCAGTTCCTTCTTCCTGTCGTTTAAATCTCACGTCTGTAGCACGTTGCCTTCTTGGTGTAGCTATTTAATGGTCAGTACTATATAAAGGGTGTTTTTTTAGAGGTATAGAACTTTAAATTGCAATAAAACAACGATGTATTATTCGATTGAAATGACTTTTTTTTTATTCGAAAGATAATTTTGTGACATTACATTTTAAATATGATTTCTGGCATATGACTGCCACAGCTGGCTCGGATGTAGTCCAATCTGGACGCCCAATTTTCGATGACCTTTTCCAACATTTGTGGCCGTATATCGGCAATAACACGGCGAATGTTGTCTTCCAAATGGTCAAGCGTTTGTGGCTTATCCGCATAGACCAATGATTTTACATAGCCCTACAGAAAATAGTCTAGCGGTGTTAAATCACAAGATGTTGGAGGCCAATTCACAGGTCCAAAACGTGAAATTAGGCGGTCACCAAACGTGTCTTTCAATAAATCGATTGTGGCACGAGCTGTGTGACATGTTGCGCCGTCTTGTTGGAACCACAGCTCCTGGACATCATGATTGTTCAATTCAGGAATGAAAAAGTTAGTAATCATGGCTCTATACCGATCACCATTGACTGTAACGTTGTGGCCTTCATCGTTTTTGAAGAAGGATTCCACCAGCCCATAAAGCGCACCAAACAGTCAGTTTTTCTGGATGTAACGGTGTTTCGACATACACTTGTGGATTAGCTTCACTCCAAATGCGGCAGTTTTGTTTGTTGACGTAGCCATTCAACCAGAAGTGCGCTTCATCGCTAAACAAAATTCGCTTATGAAAATCGGGAACAACGGCAATCTCGTTTAGGGCCCATTCGACGAATCTACGCCTTGCTTGATGATCGTTTTGATGAATTGCCAAACCAAACTGAGATTAAATCACTTGACAGCTGTTAAATCGGCCGCCATCTTGGAAAGTAATGCCAACTTAAACTTCTATACCTGAAAAACACTATTTATATATATATATATATATATATATATATATATATATATATATATGTCAGGTTTGAAAAGTTTAGGTTCAAAATTAAGGAAGTAATAAATGAAAATAGAGCGAACTCTTTACCATCGCGTAAGGATTTGTGAGTAAACAAGCCTGTTAAAAGGAGCAACGAGCGCTGACGAAGGCGAACGCATACTAGAAAGGACTTGGCTGGTGTCTCCTCGCTGCGATGTTGTATTTGGTAACACCCGGTTGCGC
Organism: Trichonephila clavipes; assembly: GCA_019973935.1. Taxonomy (NCBI): domain Eukaryota; kingdom Metazoa; phylum Arthropoda; class Arachnida; order Araneae; family Nephilidae; genus Trichonephila; species Trichonephila clavipes. The sequence continues at coordinate 766,343 of BMAU01017210.1, read as the reverse complement.
GGCAAAAGGTCCGCCATGTTAGATTATACATGATGAAAGCGTAATAAAGGAATATTATAAAGATGATACCCTCCTCATTTCACCAGCAGGCCTGGGGCCTGTCATATATATATATATATATATATATATATATATGTATACGCACATATATATATAACTTTTCAACTTGGGTTTTTTTTTTCTATTATGTCGAAAATTTCTGCTGTACGGGGAAGGTGGATCCATAAAGCAAGGTCTCCAGTTTAGTCCTATGACTTTTTGTATCTATTTTTGTTGAGTTTGCTGAATTCCAATTTCTTCTTTAGTCCTGTTTGTTCTAGTTATTCTTCACTTTTATTTTATTATTCTCTCTCTCTCTCTCTATATATATATTGAACTTACGTTGTGCTGTCCTAGAACTAATGCAGCAGTTGAAAGAGCCTTTGCGATTGGTAATGGTTCTTTGACAAGTGAGAAAGATCACGGTTCCGAATGGCTTGATGATACTGAAACCTTCAGTCGAAAAAAGCGAATAGTTTCTCTGTCCCGATTGAAATGTGAGACTTAGTATTACATGATGATACTGCTTCAAATTGTGTGTGCGTATATATATGCTCACACACACAAAAAAATACTCAATCGTTTGAAATAGAGGTATGAACATGATATATATATATATATATATATATATATATATATATATATTTGTAAGTATGAGAGAAATTTTCTTAAGATATATGAAACAGTCTTCATAGCATGCAGAGTGTATTTATAAAAAGTAAGCATTTAGGGTTTTTTGTGTTCCACAATTATGAAATAAAAAATAGTGTGAAAAATTAAAAATTAAAAGCTTAAATAAAATTCTTCCATATTCGCATTCTGTTAAATACCTTACTTAAATATATGCAATATAAAATGTGCCCTTTTTTTGGAACATTTTGGGCAAAAAAATTGACTGCTTAAATGGTTAAGCAGACTCTTTTAGTTCGTCTGAATTCAGTATATAGTTCTGGTTTTCAAAAGGTAATAAATCACACCACATTTCCTAAAGAAAAAGATACTGATGACATAGTGTAGCATTAAATCAATTTTGCACAATCAATTTTATCTGCCAAATGCGTTTCCTAAAAGCATTGATCAAAATTAATAACTCCCTGAACATTAAATCTGTTCGACGTGCGTCCTATTTAGATTGATTTATTACGTTATAGCTTGCCATTTATACCAAACTGGTAATCCATCATTCATAACTACTTAGAATTTCAAATGAGTTGATGACTAACCTTGTGAGCAATCGGACCCCGTCCACTGTTCGTCGCAAACGCACTTCTGGAGTTCAAGATCAAACTGTCCATGTCCCGAGCAGTCCGGCAAACATCGTAGAGCGTCGGTGTCCGGCTCGCTACAGTCGTTTCCTTTCCATCCTTTCCGGCAAACGCACAGACCGGATACGCAAACGCCATGTTCGGAGCAGTCAGGGTCTAGACAGTCAACTGAAACATGAAACGATGCAATGAGTGGTGTATTGGGAATCATTAATTGAACAATGCATGCACATTGACGTTGAGGCAGATCTGCTACATAGTAATTCCATATTTACATACATCTTCCCTGTCATTCAGAGATGGATTAGAATGGTTAGATTTACAAGGCACTTGCTCATTGAATAATATAGTCTACAATGATTATCTGTTGTATAGTATTTCGCATTTACAAGAAAGGATTCAGACCTTATTTTGAGAGAAAAATTTCAGAAATGCAGTTTGAAAGAATAATGACTTGTATTTAAAAAAAATCTGAATCAAGATCTTGTTATAATCTTATGCAAGCAATGATAAAACGATATTACTGATTTCAATATTTTAGTACAGAAAGTTATAAGCAGATTTAATACTAAGCGTGCTTTGTAGAAATAGTATTTTTTTCTAAATGACTTGAAGTCAGTGCATGTCTGGATATATTACATAATAAAAAATTAATGTTATACATCATTTTTGTTATTCAGGTATCCGACTACTTTCGGAACCGTGATTTTGCAAAAGCGTATAAATGGATAATATTTATGATATTTAGTATCATTTAGATTAGAAAATGTACATAAAATAGTTTTAAGAGTAGTTTTACCATAAAATATTATTTAAGTACTATTTTTTGACAAAAAAGGAATATAGAATGAACCATTTTCAAAATATTCTTCTTTTGTGAAAAATGCTTCTATTATAATAATATTTTGCCTGTATATAGCTCAGACCTCTGTACAGAGGCTCAACTAGAATTTTTGAAATATATAACTTTGAAGTGGGTTTATCCATGTTTTACGACAACAGAAGGGAGAAATTTTAAGAAAAAAAACGTCGATAATTAATTAAATTGGCTGTAACTTTGAAAATAATGTGAATTTTTCAAAAATCATAATTGAGCCTCTGTACAGAGGTCTAAGCTATACACGCTCAAAATATTATTATTATAGAAACATTTTTTTTAAAAGGAGAACATTTTGAAAAAAGATTATTCTGTTAATCTTTTGCCGAAATATTGTATTTAAATAATTTTTTTTGTCAAAAAATCCTTAAAACAATTTTATACATGAATTCTAATCTAAGGGATACTAAATATTATGAAAATTATCCATTTATGCGCTTTTTTTAAAATCACCGTTCCGAAGGTAGTCGGATACCTTAAAGCGTTTCAGATTAATGGGATAGATTCCCAAAATATATTTATCTTAATTTATATTAACAGTTTGTAGCTAATGTTATTTTTATAACGGTAAGATGGAGTGAAATAAAGGAATTCAACATGTATAAAGGAACACTGAATAAATGTGAGTGCTTATATACGTCGCATTATAAAGCAACATAAGGGTTATTGATAACAGACATCGTAATTTTGAATTTCAGATGGCATCCCTTCTCTGAACCTCCACGACACACAAAGGAGAGAATTTTGAGTCTTAACAGAGTCTTCAATGACATTAGGGTTCGAACTCATGACACACCTGCCAAGAGTGAGTGACCATAACAACAAGGGTCTCACGGACACAATCAACAATGAAAAAAACAGAGTGAAACAATGATGTTAACTTTAGAAAACTTTAAAAATAATTATTTAAAAGCATGTAATACTGTATCATATGCTGTTCATGGTAAACATATGGTTTTTGCATTTCAGTATACAAGAACATTTTATTTATTAAATAAAAATGTAAACTATACGTTTTCTAATTTATGTAGGTGGAATTCCGATTTTCGCGATCACCTCTCGTTAAAAGATTTCTTTTCTAAGCGGTTAATTCTAAGTATCCTTAGAATCTGAGATATTTTTATAGCACCTACATTCATCAGTGCTACTCAAATTCTCAATGCTTGCGATCCAATTTTCAATCATTATTTTCATGACACCTCCCTCCATACAATAATAATAATTAAAATAATAATACTTTAATGCAAAAACTACAATTTGACTTTAATTATACATATACACACTCCAAATTATAAATAAAAGTACTAATCTTTTCATATGATTTCGTATATGAGAAGCCCATGGGGTCACTAGTATTTATTAAATTTGTTTTTTTAACTCAGTAATGATCAAATACATTATGTCATTGTTTCTCAAACTGTGGGGTGCACCCCAGTGGGACGCGAGTATATCGAAAAGTCGGAAAACAAAATATATTCTGAAATCATAAAATATGGATTTACACTGGTATTATTCACTTATAAATGTATCAGCATAGCACAATGTGTTTCATAATTAATTTAACAGTGCTAAGTAAGGGGTCTCGGGGTGTTAAATTTCTTTAGAGGTCTGAAAATATAAACGATTTTCAAACGTGTATAATTATTTTAAATTTAAATTAAATGATTCGAATCTTTTACGTATTATTTAAAATAGAATGGGGGCTTCAGAAAAGTATAAAATGTTTAAAATATAACAATAATTTTAAAAGTCATAAGCATATGAAAATTCCATAATAAATATTAAGTATTTTTTGCTTTGCGCACGCTATTTTCTAAAATATTAGCCTCTGATGTATAAAACTTTATAGAATTATACAATGCATCATACTCTTTAAACCCTACCTAATTTTAGTATTATATATCTTTTGTATTTCAAAATATTTGTAAAATATTGCAATTTTTTAAATATTTTTTAAAAATGCATATTTTTTATTTATTAAAATATGTAAGTTATTATTCTAAGCTCCTGTTTGTGAAAATTGCAACACCATGAAGGAAGCATCATAGTTGAATGAAATTTAATACACAGTTGAGTGGTAATGGTACAAATAAATGATTATATTTTCAAACCAAACAAACAATTAAAAGATATAGAAATTAGTATTTTGTGTGGCCACCACGCGCAGCAATAAGAGCTGCTACACGACGCGGCATGGAGTTAAACAAATTTTGAATATCTGCCTGCGGAAGAGTATTCCATATTGTTTGTATGCGCAACCAAAGTTCGTCTGTCGAAAAAACAGGACGAAGATCACGAGCGAGACGCCCCCCCAACGATATCCCACACATGTTCAATCGGTGACATATCCGGCGAATACGCAGGCCAAGGAAGAAGCTGTACCTTCTGCGAATCAAGATAGGATTTGACAGTCTTGGCGACGTGGGGACGGGCATTATCCTGCTGGAATACAGCCCCTGGCAATCCTTGCAGGAAAGGAATAGCTTGGGGCTGTAAAACTTCGTTTATGTATCGGGTACTGTTCAAATTGCCCACAATTCGTAACAATTGTGACCGTCCATGATATGCTATGGAACCCCAGACCATAACTCCGGGTGTTCGTCTACTGTGGCGTTCGATAATGCACTCCGAAATGTGCCGTTCACCGGCATAGCGCATGACACGAATTCGGCCATCATGGGGCCACAAATTGAAGCGGGATTCGTCAGAAAAGACGACCTGCTGCCAATCAGCACGCCAGCTCCTATGCACATTGGCCCAGTGTAGTCGCAGGTGGCAATGGTTTTGCGTGAGAGGAATCCTGCATAAAGGAATCCTTGCGCGCAGCCCACGCTGCAGCAGACGTCTCTGAATTGATGAAGCACACAATGAAACACCTGTAGCTGTTGACCACTGTGCTGCCAATTGTCTTGAAGAAGCTGTGGGGTCCGTCTGAGCCATTCGCACCAGGCGTCTGTCATCGGGAGCTGACGTCACATTTCGGGGTCCACTCCCGGATTTTCGAGCTGTCCGACCCTCGTCCGTCCATTGCTTCGAAACACGCATGATTGTGCTGCTGTTACGCTGTACACGAGTGGCTACTGCACGATAAGACAATCCAGCTTCACGAAGGCCGACGATTTTGCCCCGTTCAAACTCCGAAATTTGCTCAAATTTCGCTCCCTTTCGTCGACGAGGCATAGTAAAGATTCAGTTAACGTTTACACTAGCATATAACCACCGATAATCATACACGCCTCGCTACAGCCGTCTATTTATATTCGGTTCGATCCGCCCTTCAGAGGGCGCTGCTCAGCATACGCATGCGCTACCGGTCTGCAATTCTAATCCATTGCATATCATGCCCTACTTTACATTTCCTGAAAATTTCACCTTACTCGCGTAGGTCCTTCGTGGTGTTGCAATTTTCACAAACAGGAGTATATTTATATAAAAGTAGCTACAAAGTATAAAAAATACATTTGTCTTTATAAATCAACTTATAGCTAGTAATTAAATCTACTCTTTTAGAAAAAAGCATGCGCGACGTAAAACTTAATAAATATTTCTTATGGAAAAGTTCCTTATTTTCATATGCTTATAATGTCTAAAATTAAGATTATATTTTAAACATTTTATACTTTTCTGAAGCCCCATTCCTTTATAAGTAATGTGTAAAAGATTCGAATTATTTAACTTAAATTTAGAGAAATTATAATTGTTTGAAAATTGTTTATATTTTCAGACCTCCAGAGAAATTTAACACCCCTGTGACCCTTAAGAAAAAGTTAAATAATTACCAGTGACCTTATGGGAATGTCACAAAATTATATGCAAAATTTAAATACTTATTTTGATAATTTGTACGGTTTATAATTAAAGTCGTATTGTAGTTTTATGTCAAAGTATATTATTATTGAATTCAATACATCGTTATTATATGAAGGAGGCGCGATGAAAATTATGATTGAAAATTGGGTCGCAAGTATACAAAGTTTGAGATGCACTGCATTATGCAGTACTGATACATTTATAAGTATATTATATTATTGTAAATGTGTATTTTTTTATTATCTCAGAATGTATTTTGTTTTGATTACTTCCAGTAAATTAATAATATTTTTAATTTGTGACTTTTTGATATTCTTGCGCCCCCCCTCCTCCTTGGAAGGGTTATCACTCCTATCTAGGGGTCCACGCCCCACAATTAAGAAACGCTGAGCTACACTGTTGAGTATTTCGACAATTCAGTAATGTAAAACAGTTATTCAAAATATCATTTATCACTCTATTGTTTAGTACACCAATATTTATTTACAAATTCTACAGATCTAATAAGACGAATTTCAGAAAAGTCTTCCATTACTTGTTCAAACTTGGGGATACCGCCTACTACACACTGGAGCCCGAAGTCTTAACTCCAGCAACAATTTATGGGAATAAATAAAAGTTCCAATAAGATTTTCTTATGTGTCCTGGCATGTTTTCCTTTCGGATACCCGTATGTCCTTGCCAAACTCGGAGAGAAGGTCTTGTAACTTTATTATGTGCATACAAATGATTCCGGGAAGCAAAGCATATTCCAGCATAAGATAGTGACATGTCGTAGACAAGATGGAGGTTTAAATTTACATTTGCTTCGTATAGTAGCAAGTGGAGCGTGTACAAGATATATTTCAGAGTCATATGGAATGGTAGATAAGAATGCAAACAAATGAATTAAATATCTTATAAAGCTCCAAGCCAGAAAATGGAATATTTGTTTAATATTTGAAGTCCTTTTGCATGATTATTCAATTTAGAACCAATTGTTATGATGTAGATGAAGAATTTATGTATCTGTTTTGGGATATATTTTTTAAAACAAATAAAAGTTTGCATTAAAGAATTTTTGAGAAAAGTAAATTTAAACCTATAGACATACGTGTATCATGTTATGCAGCGACATGAAAGTGGTATAATAACATACAGTGGCGTAACGGAGAATATATAAACCCCCCTTCCATCCTTGCAAACTCAGGTTTTGGGCCCCGAGCCCAAAACGTACTTAGTGTTAATCACGCTTTGGGCGCCCTAGAGTTCCTAGCCCCCTCCCGCATTGCGAGGGTTGCTGGGGTGTATGTTACGCCACTGATAATATATGTAAGCTATATATATATAATATATATATATAATATATATATATATATAATATATATATATAATATATATATATATATATATATATATAATATATATATATAATATATATATATATATATATATATATATATATATATATATATATATATATATATATATATATATATATATATATATATATAAATGAAACATTCACAAATTCTCCGCATACGTAAATGCGCTTAACAAGTATAATCTTTATAATCTGAATGTAGGGAAATCATTCTTATATTTGAGTGAGTGAGTGAGTAAATATTTACGTCGTGCTATTCAGTTACTCGACGGAATTCGTAATTTTGAACCATGGTCATTGAAGAGGATGACACCCGAGCTGGCACCCCTCTATCCTTACTTCTCCACCACACCAACGGAGGATGTTTGAGCCTCTACAGATTTAACGTGTATCGCTGCCCTACACGGTGGGCTTTCAGTTGTGCTATGCTCAAACTCATGACACGCCGGCCACGACTCCGTTACCTTGACCACTAGGCTACCGCGGCCTCTCTCATATTTGAAAAAATGGGTTGCATATTAAGAATTAAGAACAGATACTGAACACTTGATTTGCATGACATCTTTCTAAAAAGTTTGCTAAGAATGAAACATTTTTTCCTTCCTTATAGTATTTGCCACGGTACCTTAATGGTTACGGTCACGTATTCGTGGCTGGCGTGTCTCGAGTTCTAGTCCTGGTACCACAGAAGACTCAGCGTGTAGAGGGACACTGATGTACGTTCAATATGCCGTGTTCAATGTTCTCGTTTTGGCGTGGTGTGATATTTTGGAGAGAGGGGGTGGGCGGCTCAGGAGTCGTTCTTTCCCCTTGACCAAAGTTTTAAATTATGAGGTAATCAATCGCATTCGTGTTGCATTATGGTGCGACGTTAATGTTACTCTCACTCCCCCTCTCTTATAGTATGATTTGATGTATCAGTAGAAAAGACATTTAATTTTATTCATCAGAGGAAAGGGTTACAAAAGATGTCAAGAACATAGTATTTTGTTTTACAAGTTCAAAAAGGAATCAAATACAATATTTTAAATGGTATGAAATCATAGCAAATAATCTATATCTTTAAATGAAGTTTGTTTTTAAGATACGTTTTTCAATTCCTACTATTAGCTAACAATCTCTATTTATTTATCTTGGTGGAATTTTCAATCATTAATAAAATACATTTTTAAGCTCTCAATGAAGCTGAAATTTTATATACATGATTATTTTGGATGACAATACAATAATTTAATAATTAATAAAAATTTATTGAATAATTTAATTTTTCGAAGAATTACAAATACAGCCACGTTGGTATAATTTTTGGCGACTTAGTGACCCTTTTGGCGACTTGTGTCAAAACTTGAAAAGGTTTTTTCTCTCACGTTTTTCAGCTTTCAGTTGAACTGAAATCTTATAGACATGATTGTTTTGGATGACAATACGATATTTTTTAATGATAATTAATAAAAATGAATTACCCCTTAATGTTGTGATTCTGTCCTATATATATACATATTTATATTAATTGTAACTATTTAATAAAAGTAGCTAAAGGAAAATTTTTCTTTGTTGATCTAAGTAGGAATTGACTTAATTTTTTTTATATTACTTGTTACAATAGTGATTGTGGCAACTCGTGCCTCTGATTCTTGGTAATCCCCGAAAGGGAATTTTAAGCCTAACTTTTCTATCCAATGGGGGATATTGAAACAGTTAAAATAGAGATTAATTATATTGTTTGGGATTGTGAGGCAACGATTATTTTTGTACCGATTTATGTGTATTCAATCGATTGCTGTATGTAACGTTATCCTCTAATTTTAAATTTGTGCGTTTGTTAATTGTTCTGTACGTTATATGGTTTGGAATTTTAATAAAATGATAGAAGAAAATTATGTTATGTCTGTTAAGAATTGAACAAGATGGAGCTTGGAATGAGAAAGTATATTACATCGCTCTTTATATAAACGAATCTTCTTCATTAAACTTTCAATGTTATTTTGTTTTCAATTTTAAAAGGGTACAGAGATTTAAATGCGGGTATGTTTTCCTACTTTTTTGACACATAGGCTATAGAAAATCATTAGAAAAGAAAACGACTTTCAGCAGCCAGAAAAGCAACCATAAAAACAACTATTTACTGAACATAGTTGTTTGTGATGATTCGTATTTGTTGTAAATCAAATGCAGTGGTGTAAAGGTGCAATGCGTAACCGAAAGGAAAATATATTCTACTTCTAATAAATTTTGTATTCACAGAAAAATGTCGTTAATGAGTGCCTTAAAAATTTGTCGATTTTTTTCCAGTTTCCATTTTAAAATAACACAACGTACATGTTGTGGGTTTGGAAAGTAATATAGTTTTGTCTACAATCTATATAAAATTATTTATAAAAAAGTATTAAACTAAAAATTATTACAATATGCAGGTCCAGTTGTATATGGATATATCCTATTTTTCATTGTATAAGTATAAGTATACAGTTTTATTACTTAGATATTCAGAAGTATCAAATCATAAACGTTTAATTATCTTGAATGAAATATATTTTTACAAAATTATTTAACTAAAATTAAATTTACATAAGCAAATAATTTAGAACTGAATATGCAATTTATGTATATTAAAAATTATAATTAGTAATAATATTTTGAATTACGAAATAGATAAGTCTAATCGGATCAACTGGACATCATCCTCGATTTCACATATGTCTAGAAATATTGACTTAGAAGTGATCTTAGTGTTTTCCTATTTTTCTGCAAATGACTAATATCCTCTTGAGTATGGATTATAGTGAGAAAATAAGTATTAGGATGGCGCCAGTCGGCTCAGACGTAATTTTCAGCAGTTACGAAGCAAACACGTTCAAGAATGAATTATGCTTTTCATAAATCACTAATCTCTGAAACAATAACAAGTTACGCCAGCTTTCCGCACCATATGCGATGGCTGCTGTTTTATTACGAGTCACAAATATAAACTCGGTTTCAAACTACTGAGAATTGTGTAATAGTTATGAGTGTGAATCATTTCAGGAAGGTCTAACTTGGTGATTTATTTAGAAAAATGTTTTGAAATTAGAAGAAAAAACCCTTTTGCCTCGTTTTCTAATGCATAATTTACAAACCGAATTTTAACATTTATAAATCTTGATACAAGTTTATTGAAATTTACAATTTTTGTTTTTGTAATTAAACTACAAGTAAACTATTAAATATCAAATTATACAATCTACCACACAAAATCCAAACTTAAGGCTCCAATCAGATTTAAGATGCAGTAACCTTCATTATTTCAGACATCTTTAGTGGTATTAAGTTTTAAATCCTAGATTCAGCGAATAATAATTTTCCTCGTGATGATAGTGCAAAATATAGGGAGTTTACACTTTGATGTATAAAACTAAATTTCAAAGAATTCGTCCGATATGAAGTAAAAGCGTTGAAATACAAGATCCAATGCCATTTCCTTTTAATAAACATTGATTTAGAATTATGAGACGTCATCAATAAAGTTAATGTAAATTATAAAAACGATCTGAATTCAAACCAAATTACACAAAAAAGAGAACACCATTACTTTAACAGTGAAACTAACAGGATTTTATAAATGTACATAAATTTATACTGAATATTAATTAGAAATCGAATTGTAGAAGTGATCATAAATTGATGCAGACCGGGTTTCTTAAATGCAAAAAAATGTTAAGAATAACTGTAATGCAAAATATTTACTATATAACATGGAGTGAAAAACAATTATTAAAATTTTCAATTCAAATGAGAAAAATTAGTCGTTCCGAAAGAAATAATAATGAGAACGACACTGTAACGGGTCTATTCGTGAACTCCTATTAATCCTCTAGGCGAAAAACTGTTTCTTTAAATATTATATTCTATTGAAACTTTCTTCCGAAGAGGAAAATGAGACTTACATAAATCAAAGCTTGTATTTAAGCATTAACTTTTAGGTTCGATTGAGAGAGAGAGAGGTTAGGATTTAGATGATATAAGTTAGTGATTAATGAAAAGGAAGAGAAAGCCATTCGAGATTGACTAGTGATTAATTGCTTAACATTTAAAATTGTTGATGATTTGGTCAATTGGATATTTAAATTGGTTGTTGTTGTTGTTGACTAACTCCTCCTGTCTAGCCGCAGGCTAGACCAGGTCCATGAGCCCAAGAGTCCTCAGAAAATCGTACACCAAAAGAGGACTGGAATAGATGTCCTCCCTTTCAAGTCCTGCACAAAACAAAAGATGATCTGGAGTTGCCTGTACCAAATTGCATTTAGTACAATTCTCGTAAATTTTCTGGCCTAAGTTAAAGGAAAGGCCTCTAATGTGTCCACTTGCAAGTCTACTAATAATTGTTTGGACGACTCTATCCGCCTTGATGGAAAGGGCACCACCTGGGGCCTGCCTATTATACCAGGGGTGAGTCGGAGGAGTCTTCCATAGTTCTTGAATCAAAGATTTCGTTTTAGAAAATTTCCGAGAAAGTCAAAGTTCTTCTCGACATTAAATTTTCAGTGACACCTTCCTTGGCTAAAAGGTCAGCTGTGTCATTGCCAAAGAGACCAATGTGAGATGGAATCCATTGGAAGTAAATCTCATTTTGCTGGGAAAGTTCTTTAAGATTTTTAAGAATTGAGACCGATGTTTTGTCTCCAACATTTGTCCAGTCACTAAGGTGTTGGATAGCACTTCGGCTATCACATAATATCCATATTTCATCAGGAGATGTCATCGTCTTGATGATTCGGAGAGCTTCATCAATGGCAATTAACTCGGATCTAAAAACAGAACAAAAGTCCGAATTCCTAATTTTGATATTATGAGAACAATTAGGGCCTTTATAAAGATGCCACTGCCACATGAGTTTTGTTCGTCTTGCTACCGTCGGTATAAATTTGCATTGCAGTAGCTGGAATTTTGTTAATAATCTCCAATGCTAATTGACATAAATATTCAGGTGGATCATGATTTTTGGAAGTATGAGCTCCCATTTCTGGTTTAAAATGGACTCTAGGCAATCCCTCCTGAGGGTTAAATACGTTCTTCAAAAAATGTTCTTCAATGTCCTGATCTAATAGGTCCATCGCTTGCATTCGAGAGAAAGGACTGTCTCTTTTTAGTCTGTGTCTGTTTGTCCAGGTTGTGATATATGCAGATGTGCGGTTATAATCTCCGTAACTGTAAAGTTTACAAAAGTACTTTGAAAGCAGTAATTTTCTTCTCAGATCCAAGGGCATGATATCAGCTTCGAAAAGAACTAGATCTGTGGGACAGCTATGTCGCATGCCAGTGATAATTCTAGCAGCGCTTGATTGTACTCGGTCCAGTTTCGCCAAATTAGTACGTGATGCACTGAGATAAATTTGAGAGCCATACTCTAAGACAGGTCTGATCAAAGAGGTGTATGTCAGTCTGAGAGTACCAGCATCAGCACCCCAGTCCCTTCCAGCGATGTATTTCAGTAAGTCAAGTCTCTTCCTGCCTTTGTTTATCACATAGTCTATATGTTTGTTGCTAAGTATCTCAGGATCCAAATGTAGCCCAAATATTTAGAGTGTTTTTCATAGAGAAGGGGTTTGCTTTCCATAAAAATGTAGAGGTTGATAATTGTATAAACGTCGGTTAGTCGTGAAGAAGCTAGAGGTTGACTTTGATACATTAAAGATCAGTTTATGTTGCTCAGCAAAAATCTGTATGTCAGAAAGGGTAGTATTGATCGCGGTTTCTATATGGACGACGTCAGGGTTAGAGTTCCAGAGGACGATATCATCAGCGAAAAGCCCCACCTCACACCTTCTAGAGATGATTTTCTCAATGCCCGCAATGTATAAGGAAAGAGCAAGGGGCTCAAGACTGAGCCTTGCGGGACACCTTGGCTGAGCCTAAAGGTTTTAGATAAAGAGTCTCTAAATCTCACTCTGATCTCTCGATCTTTCAAAAAAGTCGAAAATCCAAGATAAGGCTCTGTCTCTAATGCCAAAGGTGTTGAAAAGCTTTATGATTAATTTATTTCTCCAAACTCTATCAAATGCTTTTGAAAGGTCAAGAAAAACAGCAACTGTATGATGTGATGGTCTAAGGTTTTGGGAGTCTCGAACTCTCTGTCCGAAGTACAAAATCTGATCCGCAGTAGAGTGTCCCCTTTTAAAACCATATTGTTCGATTGAGAGCAAGTCATTAGAATTTAGATAGTAAGTAAGTCGCTCAAGAATAATCTTTTCCATAAGCTTACAGGAGAAGTTTGTTAAGGCAATCGGCCTGAAACTTTCAGGATAGCTAGCTTTCTTGCTTGATTTCCTAATAGGAATAATCAGGGCTTTTTTCCAATCACGGAGAAGTCTTCCAAGTCTCCAAGACAAGTTAAAGATTTCTAAAAGACTCTTCTTTCCCCAATCACTAAGTCTAGAGATCATCTGGCCATGAATATTGTCAGGCCCGGGAGATTTAGATGGATCAAGGTTGCTCAAAGCCATATTAAGTTCCTGCATTGTAAAGAACTCTTTAAATAAAGGGATTCCATGCTCTGAGCTGCGACATCCATGAACTAGTTTTCGAGCATAATTCTCTGTATCCTTGTCCATTGCATTAAAATTCAGTTTACTCGTCTTTTGGTAGTAGGAACCCAACAAATTGGCCGAAGTTTTATTGTCAGAGGAAATCTGTCCATTGTCATCAATGATAGTATTACACTCCTCCTGTTGCGGTTGAGTAATGCTCAAAAGATTTCATGAGTTTCCAAAGTTTGGTATTAGGGTGTGTGCATCAATAGATTTGCACAATTCTTTCCATTTCTCTCTCTTAAGATGGATAAAGGTTCTTTTTATCTCAGCATTTATTTTGTTTAGGCTTGACCTAAGTGAGGGATTGTTAGATTTTTAATTTCCCGGCAAATATCTACTCTTTTCTTCAATAGGGGTTGAAGCAATGGAGATTTATGCATAAAAATGGAGAGGGCCGTTTGTAATTTCCCTAGGTATAGCTTGACCAGCAGCCTTGAAGATGATTTTCTTGAAAGAAAGCCAGGACTCATCGAGATCATCAATAGACCTACATTCAAAGGGAGGTTTTGAGAGCAGCCCACGATCAACTGTGTCTCTGTACTTCTCCCAATTGGCCTTTTTAAAGTTCCAAAAATTTTTCTTAACCAACTGAGTCAATTGTTTCCACTTTAATTCTACTAATATGGGTAGATGGTCACTTCCAATGTCCTGTAAAACTGTCCACTTGCAGAAAGGGAAGATGTCTGAGCTGACATCTCTCTCTATTTAAATTGGAATAGTATCGGCTTAAAGTAGATTAGCTATGAACGGAATTTCGATTATTTGGAACGTGAATTAATAAGACGTTCTAACAGTAAGTGATTCAATTCATTGTTAAATATTAATTATCTCGTCTACTTTGCTTTTGCTCCAGTTCTTATTTATAGGGTCGTTTCCTAACCTGGGTTGTTGAGATTTGTTAGGCTGTTGAGACTTGTTAATAAATTATATTCTTTTGATTATGACTGATCTTTATTTTAACTCTGGAACACTGATGGATGAGAGAACACATCCATCACTACACAAACTTCAAAAAAAGTGAAAGATAGTTACTTTAAACTGTTGTGTGTGACTATATCTACATATACTATATTTATAATACTATTACAAAGTATACTATCACTAAACACTATTATTTTTTTATTTTTAAGAAAACTAATTAAAAAAAGTAATGCTACAACAAAATTATACTTAAAGAATTTTCTGAAAATTAAAATTTATAAATAATCACTTAAATAATGGAGGCAAACATAGATATTCATTTACGTGAAGATAGTAATTGAAAAATGTCAATTTTCTGACTTCTTAATTACAAATCCTAATATAAAATACATTGCAAATGATATCATTAATATATTATTGTATATTCTGGGATATTATTCGCACCTATAACTTCAAACTGCATTTTTAAAGTTTTAGCTCTATTCATTGCATAAGACCTATTTTTAACGAAGAAATCTAAACGTACATGTGCACTGCTCGCATCTCTTTTGAAGTCATTTATTCAAAGTATAATACCAGTTTTTTGAACCCAAACTTCAGTATGCCTCTAGAAATGAAAGTCCAAAGCGCAAGAAAAGAGATGCTAAGAGGTTGGGGATGTCAGAAGGTGAAAAAACATTTACAAAAGAAGCTCAATTGCGTCATGCTAGTCTCGAAATAGTGTGTGAGTAGGAAATATATAGTATATATAAAAGCTCGGTATGAGAAATTAAACCTGACAGAATTGAAAAGCCATTTAAAAATGTAGTTTGTCTAACAATCTAGATAGAACAGTAGGTGATTATTTCTATATGGATCAGAGTAAAAAGTAACGATAAAGATGAAACAAAATTCGATGATATGCCTAAAAAAGAGACGGAAGACAAATATAAATAACTGTTCCTATTATCGGATAATGAAGGTTAATAGAGTATGTCGTTTTCATTAAATAAGCAATATTTAGATACATATAGAAAACTAATTTCTTTCGCTCGTCTTCTCTTCATTTTTAAAGCTACCGTTTTTATATTCTGCGTATAACGCTCGCTCGTAAATTTCTATTTTATTTTTTTGTGTTAAAAGGGAACTTTATACCCTAGAATATATGGAAATTGTTTTTGAAATCCTATCGTAAGCGCACAAACGCACACAAAAAAACGCATTTTTTACTATGAATATCAGCTATGTTATAGAAAAAAAGAAACTGTAATATGATAATAATTTTGAATATGCGCTCGCAAATAAGCTCAAAACTTAATTTTCCTGATGTAGAAGTTGGTATTCATTTATCTATATATAAAAAAAGAGAAAAGCTACTCACTCACTTACTCACTGACTCACTAATCACGAGATCTCCGGAACTATTAAAACTACAGATTTGAAATTTGGCAGGTAGGTTCCCTTCATGGAGTAGACATAAGCTAAGAACGGATTTTGCAAATATCAAACCCCAAGGGGGCGTTATAGATAATTATTTCCTATATTAAACTATTAGATGTACAGTCTTGAAACTTGGTACAAAGATTTCTTTCATAAAGAAGAGATTCCACACATAATGATTGTTACGAAAATCGACCTCCAAGGGGCGTTGAGGGCGCTTAAGGGGCGTTGTGCATAATTATTTCCATTTTTAAACTATTCGACGTACAGTCTTGAAATTTGGTAAGCGAATTCCTTTCATAGAGTACAGATCCGCTACAAAATGGGTTTTGTGAAAATCGACCCGCAAGTGGCGTTGTGGAAAATTAAGAGGCGTTATAGGCAATTAACTTCTTTTTTAAACTATTAAACGTAAACTCTTGAAATTGAGTAAGCAGATTTTACGTATTGAGTAGAGATCCGTTATAAGATGGGTTTTGTGAAAATCGCTTCCTAAGTGGCGTTACGGGGCCGTAAGGGGCGTTATAGATAATTATTTCCCTTTTAAACTATTAGACGTACAGTTTTGAAATTTGATAAGCGGATTCCTTTCATAGAGTACAGATCCACTACAAAATGGGTTTTGTGAAAATCGACCCCCAAGAGGCATTGTGGAGAATTAAGGGGCGTTATAGGCAATTAACTCCTTTTTTAAACTATTAGACGTATAATCTTGAAATTGAGTAAGCAGATTCCATTCATGGAGTAGAGATCTGCTATAAGATGGTTTTTTGTGAAAATCGTTTCCGAAGTGGCGTTATAGATAATTATTTCCATTTTTAAACTATTCGACGTACAGCCTTGAAATTTGATAAACATATTCCTCTCATAGAGTACGGATCCGCTACAAAATGGGTTTTGTGAAAATCGACCCCAAGTGGCGTTATAGAGAATTAAGAGACGTTACATGCAATTATCTCCTTTTTAAACTATTAGACTTAAAATCTTGAAATTGAGTAAGTAGATTCCATTCATTAAGTAGAGATCTGCTATAAGATGGCTTTCGTGAAAATCGCTTCCTAAGTGGCGTTGCGGGGGCTTAAGGAGCGTTATTGGTAAATATTTCCATTTTTAAACTATTAGACGTACAGTCTTAAATTTTTAGTAAACGGATTCCTTTTATGGTGTAGAGATCTGCTACAAAATAATTTTAGGGAAAATTGATCCCCAAGGATCACTGAGGAGGATTAAGGGGTGTAAAAGATAAATATTTCCGCTTTTCAACTAATAGACCCACCTGCTTGAAAATTATAAGGTATGTCCCGTTCACAGAATAGAGTTCTTATACCAAAGAGTTTTGCAAAAATGGACCCCCAAAGTAGTGGGGTTGTGAGGGATTAAGGCGTGTTATAGAAAAATTCCTGTTTTTGAATTTAACCCATTTACCTGAAATTTGTTGAGCACGTTTCTTTAGTTGAGAAGAGTTCCACGAAGAATGGATTTTACGGAAATCAACTCCAAGGGGAAGCGGGGAGAGTTATTGGAGCGTATTGATAGACAAAATTCCCGTTTTCGAGCTGCTAAGACTATAATAATGAAACTTGGTTTGAATGCTTCTTTTGTTGAATTGGAATCCGCTAAGAATGCTCTCAACGAGGTATTGATGTTAAAAATTCAAATTTTGCTCTGTTAGATTTAGACTTGAAATTTAGCACGCATGCTTTTTTATGGAGTAGAGATCCACTGAAAGTTGTGTTGGTGAAACTCCACTTGATTATTAGTTTACGTGAGCAGAAAAAACTTTCTACTTCTATTTTAGATATAAATAGAAATTAGATATTATAATTTATGTCCTTTTTATATCAAGAGGCGAGAGTTACAGCTATAAATATATTTTTCAATACAATCGAATTCTTAATGCTAGATATCATTAATTCGTATATATGTAAACAGTATACATTTATGCAACATCGTGAAATACCCAGTGAAGCGGGTGGGTAACGTTAATTTTATCGATGCACATATGACGGTTAGCATATTTTAATTCTGAAAAATATATACTATTTCTTAAATCTGCAATAGCCTGTGCAACACAAAAAAATTTCGAAAAAGTATATTTTACTGAAGCGTTTGCTTATGTAAGTACAGAAAGCCCATGCAACACCGGGCCATACAGCTAATATATATATATATATAGTATGTATATAAAATCTGAAAAGTAATAACCATGTACCACGTTCCTAAACCACATTCTAAGTAAAAACCATGGAATTCAGTTTGGAAATTTTCTGGTATGTCAAAACTGAGAAAATGAATGATTGTTCTACATCATTTAAAAACTTTGTATATAATTTTTTAATACTGATACAAACTTTAAATAACCAAAAACGCTTCACCTGAAATGAGTCTCTTTCTCTCTCGCTTTCACAGATACAGTTGACTGTATTGCTACGAATTTTGTGTAAGGAATTCTTAAAATAGTGTAAACTATTTAATTTTGGATATGTAATACGTTACATTTATTTTCTGTTGTATTAATTTTATGCTAAAATTGTAATATTTGCAAGCAACGCCGTTCCTTAAATTATAATGGCGATTCAATGGAAACGGCAACCATTTTTAGCAACTTGGTGACCATTTTTGGCGACCATATGAACTTTTCTGGAAATTACTGGAGAAATCTATTGATGTCATGATCTATGACGTAAGTGGATCTTTCTCAAATGATCCTTGCAGACTATAAATAGGAGCCAGTCGCTGAAGTTGAGTCAGTATTGCTTTAACCATCGAAGAGTTGACTAGCGATTAGTTGCTACTGTCGTGTGAGTGCTTGCGAATAATCTTAATCCTTACGCGTTGTATTTTTAGACACTGATAGTTGTGTCTGAGCGCTGTAGAAGGTATGAAGACCTTCTGGGATTTATTGAGCAATTTTTTAGCGCTGTATCTTGCATTTCAAGGACTATTTCTCTACAGTAAATTTTAATCGCTCCTAAACAGCTAACTACCTTGCACTTTAGGAGAGATAGCATAAAATCTTCGAACCCCAATACACGTAACACAGTGTTCCTCAAACTTTAGGGCGCACCCCCTAGAGGGGCGTGTTAACCCTACGAGGAAGCGTGAGCATGTTGAAAAGTCGAAAACAAAAGATTATTTAAACAAATTATTAACTTAATGAAAGTAATCAAATACATTCTGACATAGTACAAAAATGAAATACTCATTTACACTATAATACACTTATAAATATATCAGTACTGCACAATCTATTTTATAATTAGTTATCCATAATAAGTAAGGACAAGTTTAATAATTACCAGTGACCCTATGGATATGTCATGTATAAAATTTTATGCGAACGTTATCATTTTATCTGGATAATTTTTCCTTCTTTATATATTTATTCCATTAAATGCCAATTAAAAACAACACGATTCGTTCCCAATGCCCCGTACATAAGCGTATGTGGTGCATTGAGTGGGTAGAAAAAGAATAAATAATCAAATCCTCTGAAACAAGTAAATCCTTTGCAAACATTGTCAAGGTTATTTTATTGCTTTCCAAAGCCTTCGGAATAATTTTATCGATAGCATTTAACAGAAAAGATAGTACTTTGGAAAGACGTATATATACGTCTGGGGCCAATTAACACACTGACTGAGCGAGACGTTTATATACGTCGGAGGGACTTAAGAGGTTAAAGTCGTATGTATTGTGGGTCTTGCGTCAAAGTATAGTATTTTTGAATTTGATACATCGTTATTGTATGGAGGTATGTGGGATGGAAATTATGATTGACTATTGGGTCGCAAACATTGAAAGTTTGAGAAGCACTGACATAACAGTATCTTTAGATCATGCTGGATTATAAATGACATGATCAAAATGTACAATGCAATGGAAACCTATGAACTACTGTGGAAGGATGCCTCATTATTTTTCTCAGTTTTCGAATTATGATCTCAAAAGAGGACTCACCTGTTTGACAATGAGATCCTTTGTATCCCGGAAAACATCTACAAGACCCTTCTAGGCATTCTCCATGTCCGTTACAGTCTATCTTCTCGCACTCGTATTCCCTTAGCTGGCATTCTTTTCCTTTCCAGCCGGGGCTGCACACGCACTCTCCTCCGATATATTCGCCCCTGTTGCTGCACAAAACGGGGCAGATACCTATATATAAAAATATGTGTGATATAAAAGTGAACTTTGAGTAAATTTTTTTATCATAAAATTTAATTAAATTTATATTTTTGATTAAATTAAGTCTTTTGAAGCTCATTTATAATTCTTCTAAGGCAGTTTGTGTGTTTCAAAATATTTTTTTCAGAATTAATGTATATTTTCATTTGAACAGAACCTTTGTTCACGTTAGTATGAGAAGCAACCGAAAAAGACACATCTAAAACTCAACAAATTATTCCAATCAATTTTAAATATAATTAGGTTCTAAATAGCTAATGCGAAAGAGTTAGCCCTAATTAATAATTTTTACATAACATGTATATATGTGAAGAAATGCAGAAGCACGTTTATCCACTTTGGAGACTATGATAACTTTTTGTCAAAATATTGTACTTAAATAATTTTTTATTGTAATACTAACCTTAAAACAATTTTATATACGTGTTCTAATCTAAGTGACACTGAATATCATAAATATTATCTATTTATACGATCTTGCAAAATAACGTTTCCGAACGTAGTCGGATACCTTAACCCTCTAACTGGATACCTTCCTCCTGAAAAGTTATTCCGAAAGCGTTTTACTCTTATTTTGCTATTGCCTTCAAAAATGCAACAGACTTCAATTTTTTCCCCCTTTTAGAACTTGGGAGGTCGAACGGGGACAATTTTATGACCTAGTTCGGTTAAACCTTTAAAAGGGGGAAAGGATTTCAGAAAAGTGCGGCTAATCCGCTTTGGAAAACGTTACTTGAAGGCAGAAAAATCCGTGCAGTCCATTTTCGAAGCATCTTTACACTGACGGAATTTTCCGTGCTATCCGGTTAGAGGTTATAAAACTATCCATCAAAAATATTTCCCCTTAAGGATTAACAGGATTCTAAGAGAATGTATTACCAATTATACAATCTTCAGCATTAAAGCACAAATAATCGTTTATCTATATATAAAATAAGTCAATTTAAAAAATTAAAATTAAATAAAGAAGCTATTGAAAAATACGAATATTTATATATTTTTAGGGGATTTTTGATAATTTATATTGTGTCAACAGGTTAAGTAATAATCGTATTATTTTATAAAATGCATATTTCCCCTTTTAATCTGATGTTTTCCGCTGATATTTTCTTTCGACTAATATTATTTTAAAATGTATGCGTTTAAGAAGATAATCACTCGCATCTCAATCCAAGAAAATACAGTTATTGAAAAATAAAAAAATAGTATTATTTGAAGTCTTTAAACTATTTGCATTAGCGTGCCAAGTCATACATATTCTTTTTTAAGATGAAACAGTAATAAAATAGAAAAAATCGTTTTCAGATTATATACTTCATGGCAAAGACACTAATTGCTGTATGATTTTCATAAGTATATGGAAGATTTCCTCTCAAGATCAACTCTTCATTTAACTACAACACTTAATAATCTTTATTCGAAACAAACTATACCGATCACTTTCTGTAGCCAATTAAATAAGAGATTAAATATCAAACAAACAATATCTGTAGATTTAAATTTAGGATCAAATTTTAAAATGATATTAATTTGATTTAATTTAATTAAATTAAGGGATAATTTTTGATGACAAAAGAATTCAACATTTTATTTTATCGACTAAATTTCACAGCTGCAAGCTGTAATTTGAATATATTAAACGTAAAGTAATTTAACTACATTAAAGAAATATATGAGTAGGCCCCTTTTGATAAATGCCTCAGTTACAATAAATATCCCTTAAGTATCATAAACAAAGCACGATGTTTTGCTCGTAAAAATTATGCAATAATATATCTCTTTGAAAACTTAATGCAAGATATATTCACCAGTATTACATAATAAAAGTTTCGTTACAACCCTTTTTAACTTATGTCATGGGATTTTTGACAAATGTTATACAGAAATTATTATTATATGCTTATTTCCGAAGAAGAGATATATATTTGCATGAAGCAAGGCTTTATAATAATTCTATAAAGGTATATAAAGATAATAATCTTGTTTTCACAGAAAATGTTAAATAAATAAAAATTATATTAAAGTTAATTTGGGGAAAATACATGAATAACATATATTTAATACAGTGTAATGCTTCTTATTAAATAACTACATTTCTATTATGGCATTTGAAATGTCTTTGAATGTAAGCAAAAGATGGATTAAATGGTGTAAAATGTTTGTTGAATAACATATAACGATAAATATTATTGGGTAAACGTCAAACAAAGATCTGTTAAATATTTATATTAAGCCATATTGTTTAACTCTATCAAGTGTTTATCTATGTTTTGAATTTATGTAGTCATGCAACTGCCTCACACAAAAGTCTTAGCAAGTAAACATGAGTTTGAAATTCATGCACAAATTTTAGTGCTAAAATTATGCACAAATCTCTATACTTCAAAGAAGATTCATTTGAGAACTTAGCTAAATAGAATTAAATATTTGATAACTGATAGATTTGGAGAGTTCAAAGAGGCAAGACGTCTAATTAGGTCAAATTACTTTTCACTCCTTTTCCTTTCTAAAAATTTATTCAATATTTGCATCAAGTGGTGACGGATTATCTAGCGAGGCTTCCCTCTAAGAACTATATAACGTGGGGTTGTTTTACCGAGACGTTTTATTAGAGGTTTAACTACCACCATCATGCAAAACAAAACGTGATATGTAGATAAATTGTGGTATATTATTTGATGCAAGGTACAACTGCTCTTATGTAAATATGGAGAGTTAGATATGCTAGAGTGAGATGACAATTATTCTATCAGTGAGATTTCAGTTCCTTGTCTAAACCCAGACGTTTATTTACTATTAAAGTAAATCTTATAAGGAAATCGTCTGACCTGGTTTCAATTTGATTCGGTTCTCATTCGTCTGTTATTGAGAGGGCCAACAACTGATTGCTAGAGAAATAAATGTCAGAGAGCAGCAATTTTTGTTTGTACTTACAGATAAGTGTATTTTGATAATTTAGATTTTAAAAGTTCATCTGAACATTTCCTTATATTTAAAATTAGTCGAATGGTTAATGAATTGTTAATTTTAAAATTGTGGTTTGTGCATACAGGCGAATGAATTAGAAACCTTTGAGATTAGCATTTGAATGCATGCTTAAATTAAAATATGCAATTTTTTTTAATGACGTGGGTAACACGTGGTTAGAATGCTGGTATAAGTACGGTGTAACAGTGCTTTTTACGATGATTGGAGTAAAGTGGGGAAAATTACCAATCTTCCCCCATTTTAAAAAGGGCTTATTATTTGTACTCGTTTAGAAGGGGTCTTGATTTAGAAGATAGCAAATGTCTCTAGGTTCCCAAAAACATTCATACAAAAAGTTTTCAAAAGTATGAATCATAATCCACAGTTCTTCTCTAGAAGAAGTAACTGTGGATCGAGAACCGTTTTCCAAGAGCGTAATAGGAATAGCCTCCGACTAATTGTACTGTAGAACAGGGACAGTACTGTGCTTCAATTAACACAAATCGTCAACCAAGGCTCTTCCCAATAGATTTCAGTTCGAACCATACGCAGAGAATTGCAAAGGACAGGAATGAATAGTCGGGTGTATGCGAGAAAACTACTAATTTCTGCCTGAAATGCAAAAATAAGTTTGCAGTGGTGTCGGAAAAAAGATACTGGACATCTAAGGATTTGAAACGGGTCATATGTGGTCGTATGAACCACGCTTCAACTTATTTTGCACTGATAGAAGGCGTCGAGAAACCAAGAACCCCTGGAAGTCATGAATATCCATCTTTCCTTTCTCGCATTGTCCAAGAATCTTGTGGAAGTTTCATGTTAAGGGGCATGTTCTGCTGGCATGGCAGTATAGTGCCCTTGTGTTCTTCGAGTGTAAACAAACAGCCATGAGATACCAAAATATTCTGGCAGATCAAGCGCACCCTGCATTTTTGAATTTTTACCCTGATGGCGACGGATACTTCATGGATGATAATGCAACTATACGTCATCCCAGAAGTGTTCAAAATTGGTTCTCTGAACATCAGTATGGCTTTTAATAGGACCCAAGATCTAAACACTATATAAAATGTGTGAGATATGATGGAAAGATATATATATATATATATATATATATATATATATATATATATATATATATATATATATATATAATCTATAAGTCTTTCCCATTTAATTTACAAGATCTACAAAGTTGCAGAGCCAATACATAGTATTCTCTGGACAAAAATGCACTCCTGCAGCATGCAAACTCGATACCCAAATGAGTCAGAGCAAATATGTTCCAATAAAATACTGATCTTGGGTTTCTAATTGATTGGCTACTGTGTGTATCATATAAATTACTCCTTATGTCATGCCGTGGCCACGGTAGCCGAGTGGTATAGGTATCGGACCGTGGCTTGCCTTGTTACGAGTTCGAGCCCAGTACCACTAAAGACCCGCCGTGTAGGGCAGCGATGCACGTTAAATCTGTCGAGATCTGAAACGTCCTCCCTTGGTGTGGTGTGGTAGTTAGGGAGGAGGTGCCAGCTCGGGTGTCGTCCGCGTCACTTGACCATGGTTCAAAATTACGTGGTTCGTCGTCAAAAGCCGTCGTGTAGCTAAACAGTGCGACGTTAATAATCAATCAATCAATCAACCTTATGGCATGTCGGGTTTGATTCCCTATTTTAGAAATGCTGAGCCCCCGTAATTGGCCAGTCAGACTTTGGATGAAGGAATGAGAACGATTAACATGATTAACAAGAGAATAATTAACGTCGCTAATAAAGTAACATGATTGCTATTGGCGGAATGTCCGAGGGAACCGAGCTCACCCCAAACTGGTTTAGAGCTACAAAACGACCCCTGGGTGAACTACCACCCCCGCGTTCAATCTCTGTTGAGCAAAATCATAGGATACATTTTATACGGTAGCACACATTAAATTTACATATTACAAATTGAAGGTAATTGAAACGAAATACATGTTATTGCAAGATACACAGATACAAAGCTGAAAATAATAATGAAAAACATAGACGGCAAGAGAGGAAAAATAATATACATTACCCCAGCATTCTTGCAAATACATCAAAAGTATTATAAATATAAAATATAAATGCACCTTACAAAAAAAGAAGAAAAAAAAGACAGGAAGCATTTGGGAAAGGAGGGGGAAAAAGAAAGAAAGTAGAAGGAAAAAAATAACTTCTGTGACCACATAAGAGTACAGATCCAATCCCAACAACGAGGTCTATTGGCGGAAACAAGAATAAAATAAAAAAAATGTTTTTTTCTTAATCATATTTTCAGTTGACGCCAACACTTCGTGTTGTTAGTTTCTGCTCTTGACTTGATGGATTTCTTAATTTAGAACTACTATCAAGGGATGAGGAGCATACCTCTGAACTGTCTCCTTCTCCTGATTTCCACATCAGACCAACATGAGGACTTTGAATTATGACAGATCTAACATTCATTGGTCTCTCTACACGACAAATGTTCGGTGGCTCTAGAGCTCCTACTCATGACCCACTGAACATGAGTTCGTGAGACTCACAAGGCTTTACAAAGGCTTTTACAACACAAAGGCTCGTTTTACAAATCCAAATGCAAAATTTTAAAAGAATTGTAAAATAAAACATAAAGTGGTGAGAAGGTATGAAATGTGTTTTAATTATAGTGGTTAAAACAAAATATAATGTAACTAATACATACATATATATATATATATATATATATATATATGTAAGTTACTATATTTTGTTTTAACATACATATATATATATATATATATATATATATATATATATATACTTATATACAATATTTTTGTTTTATACTTATATACAATATTTTTGTTAATATCCAAGTCAGTTCGTAATTTCTAAGTCTTTCAAACTGTCTTAAAATATAAATTTTTTCTATGATTTCTTCCTTTTGATTTTTAATAGTTTTTCTTACACACATATTCAATCTCTTCTTGTTATTTCTAAAATAACGAATAGGGGAATTCTTTTTTTTTATCTTAAAGAAATTGTATTTGCACGCAAAGAATTTGTGTTTGTTGCTCTACGCTTAATGAAATGCTTTTAACATTCAAGATTTAACCACATGATGTAGAAATTATGCAAAAGGGCATTAACAGAAAAAAATACCACTGAGCACATAGTTCTTGATGAAAAAAATGAGATTTTTTAAGCAACCGAAGGAAATGTGTTGAGAAGATTTTTTGATAACATTAGGATGTTTTCCATTATGAGACATTATCCTATCACAAGTGAATATAATTGATGGAAGAAAAATTTCCTCGGAGACATGTCTCGACTTTTTTTTTTCACGAGATGGAATTTCATATTCATGAAGCATGCTCATTCTAAGAAATTCATGATAGAAGAAAAGTGAAGCACACATTTTTCTCCTTTTTCTCAACTTGTTTGTCTTCTTCGAAGATTTATGAGAAAAAATTGCATTAAAAAAAAGAGAGATTATGCCATTACCAGCAACTACCAAAAAAAAAACTAATATGAACCACAAACATACATCTCCTCCTTGCTAAGATTCATCTTTATCTATATATTTTGCCTTACATTTCTTTAGAGATCCCATTCATAAAAATATCGAAATTGAAAAGCAGATGAGATGAAATCATGATATATATTTATTAAAAAGTTGACCTTTTCTTTTTTTTATTATGATACTATGCCAGCGTTTCTCAAACTGTGGGGCGCGCCCCCTGGAGTGGCGTGATAACTTAACGAGGGGGCTCTATCATCTTGAAAAGTCAAAAACAAAAGCTTATTTGAATTTATTTATTTATTTACTGAAAGTAAGCAAAAAAACAAAACACATTCTGACAAAATAAAAAATAAAATACACATTTACACTGAAGTAATGCACTTATAAATGTATCAGTACTGCACAATGTGTTTTGTAATTTATTTAAGAATACTAAGTTAAGAGAAAGTTTTATAATTGTGAGTGACCCCATGGGCTTACCAAAGTAACACTTATCTTGGCAATTTGTACGTTTTAAAATTAATTACTTTATAGCCGATTTAAAGGTACGTGATTCACTCCCCGAGATGCCACCATTTTCTAGGTAGGCACATGTCTCTGGTGTATTGAGAGGGGGGTGGGTGATTCGCAATAAGCAAGTTCTCTGAAATATGTAAATCCTCCACAAGCACTACCAATCAATTTTCTTCGAAGCAGAGAAGTACAAGTTTTCTTTTCTTTTGTTCGAGGACATACGGGAATCTATGGCAATGAACATGCTGACTGGCTTGCAAAAGAAGCGACAAAATTAAGCGATCTGATTCCTATGAGCATTCCAAAATCACACCATAAGAAAGTTTTTAAATAAAAGATTATTTCCGAGTGGAATAACTTTTATCAATGTTTCAAGTAATGCGCATTTCACCAAGGAAAATTTGTTCCTTCTATTCAGAGCCGTTTAAAAGTTAAGCACTTTCATCCTAGTTTTAAACTTATCCAGTTTCTAACTGGGAATGGAAACTTTAAAGCCTATTTAAAGCTCTTCAATTCGTCGCCTACTGACCAGTGTTCTTGCTCCAGTGACACAATCCAGAATGCCAAGGATCTGATTCTTGATTGTACTAAATTCTCTTCGGAAAGACGTACTCTCATGAATTGCCTACAAAAGAACAATATAGTGTGGCCTCCTCCATTCTCTGCCTTTGTTGAAGGAAAATCATCTTTTACATAATTTTGTGCATGCATTAATAGCATTTTTTTTCCTGTATTATTTAGATTCTAAATTTTGTGTGTTTGTTAATATTTTCTGTACGTGAATATACAAGTGTATATGTGGGTATGCATATATATGTATATATGTGTATATGTGGGTATGCATATATATATATATATATATATATATGTGTGTGTGTGTATGCTTTATGTATTTGTATTTTGAAATTTTTTATCATCATGTTTTCTTATCTTTCTCATTGTATAATTTTAATTATTGATTATCTCCATTTGCATGTGAGCAATCTTGTATTTAATTCTGTACTTGTTGTATTTGTATCCACTCCCCCCCCTTTTGGTTTCCATTTTCGCCTATATCCTTCTATATGTAACTTCCATTGTTTTGAGTATTGACTTACGTTTGTAAGCCTTGTGTTATACTTGTCGGCACACAAGGAGTCTAACTAGTCTAAAAAAAACCCTCTCTATCAATGTACGTTTATTGCACTAAAGCCTTCGGAATTTTTTATGGATAGCAGTGCACAGAAAAGATCGTACTTCGATAAAAACGTACATATACGTCCGAGACAATCAATGTTTTTCTGAATGAGACGTATATATACGCCGATGACACTTAAGAGATTAAATTCGTAAAGTAGTTTTTGCATCAAATTATAGTATCACTGAGTTCAATACATTCTTATTGTTTGAAAGGGGGAGCGATGAAAATTCTGATTGAATATTGGGTCACCAACATTGAAGGATTGAGAAGCACTGTACTAAGCCTTTAACCCTTTCGTGGGCCTAGGGAAGATATTACTTCCCATCTGCATGATCTTACGAAATACACCTGTGGGAAGAGCAAAACCCATTATAATGTATTGAACTTGCTATTATAACGATGGGAAGGATAATTCCTGCTTATGTTTCGTGCTACAAAATCCAGCGATTATGGCATCCGTAATTCAGACAAAGAAGGTACTAAAGAAGAAGTACCTTATCCAAAGCTTTCGCTGTATATAAGGGTACCATGGGCGGGGTCTCATTAAAAATGTGCGAGTTAAAATAATGGTTCACGTGGTTAAATAAAGAGTGTTTTTTTCCAGGTATAGAAGTTCAAGTTGGCATTACTTTCCAAGATGGCGACCGATTTAACAGCTGTCAAGTGATTTATTCTCAGTTTGGTTTGGCAATTCATCATGAATAGACTCACGCCTGAACAACGCTTTCAAATTGTGCAATTTTATTTCGATAATAATGGTTCTGTGCGGAATACGTATCTCGCACTACGTCCATTTTATCGTCGACAAAATCGTCCATCAGACCAGTTAATTCCATTAACCATGGAACGTTTTTGCACCACGTTTACTCTAATTGATAACTTGCATTCCCAGAGACGCCGTACGGTGCGTACAGAAGAAGCTATTGCTACTGTAGAGCGTAGCAGTGAGGAAGATCCGAATTAGTCCATCCGCCATCGAGCACAGGAATTGGATCTGTGTCCATCCGCTTTATGGAAGATTTTGCGGATAGATCTTGGTTTGCGTGCTTACAAAATCCAACTCGTGCAATAATTGAAGCCAAACGATCATCAAGTAAGGCGTAGATTCGTCGAATGGGCCCAAAACGAGAAGGCGTTGTTCTCGATTTTCATAAGCGAATTTTTTTTAGCGATGAAGTGCACTTCTGGTTGAATGGATACGTCAACAAACAAGACTGCCGCATTTGGAGTGAAGCTAATCCACAAGTGTATGTCGAAACACCGTTACATCCACAAAATCTGACTTTTTGGTGCGCTTTATGGGCTGGTTGAATCCTTCTTCAAAACCGATGAAGGCCACAACGTTACAGTCAATGGTGATCGGTATAAAGCCATGATTACTAACTTTTTAATTCCTGAATTGAACAATCATGATGTCCAGGAGCTGTGGTTCCAACAAGACGGCGCAACATGTCACACAGCTCGTGCCACAATCGATTTATCGAAAGACACGTTTGGTGACCGCCTAATTTCACGTTTTGGACCTGTGAATTGGCCTCCAAGATCTTGTGATTTAACACCGCTAGATTATTTTCTGTGGGGCTATGTAAAGTCATTGGTCTATGCGGATAAGCCACAAACGCTTGACCATTTGGAAGACAACATTCGCCGTGTTATTGCCGATATACGGCCACAAATGTTGGAAAAAGTCATCGAAAATTGGACGTCCAGATTGGACTACATCCGAGCCAGCCGTGGCAGTCCTATGCCAGAAATCATATTTAAAATGTAATGCCACAAGATTATCTTTCGAATAAAAACAATTCATGTCAATGGAATAATACATCGTTGTTTTATTGCAATTTAAAGTTCTATACCTCTAAAAAAACACCCTATATAATGGATTCTTGGTAGATTAAATGCTCGAACATGAAAGATAGAGAGAGGGAAGTGCTTTTCCCCCCACAAAAAATCAGCTTCATTTTTATAAATGAAAAACTTCTAAAACACGTTAAATAATTTAAAATAGAGAAAAAATATAAATTAGTATTGGGAACTATTCCCTTGCACTTCCATAATAGCGCCTTTCCTGGTGAAAACACATAGATTATATACGTTTGTTTGATGCATATTTTTCAAGAGTGAAGAAAAAAAATCGGATTTAAGCTTAACCCTTTATCTACCGACGGTACTTATAAGTACCACTCACTTTAAAATTACATAGCATAACCATTATTACGAATACTCTGACGATACTTAGCATTAATATTCTTTTAAATCTTCTCTTCTAAGATATATGGCAGAACGAGTTCTATGATGAGTATTTTAGTGGGGAAGGCGAATAGTTTTATAGCAGAAATTGCGTTTTCAGCTGACATTTTGATCGGATTGCGAAGATTGTCAATTTGTTCCAAAATGTAGTTAATGTCAAAAGGTGTCTAATTTTTTTTTGTATGTTAAGGAAGACCTTAGAAAATGATTTTACTATTTATTTTAAGTGAACAATGTACATAATTAATTTTACAGTTGAATATCTTTAATTAACTAATTATCTTTAACTTATAAAATTTCCCAAAGTTGAGTATTTTGCTTCTGTATATTCCTTCATTTTTAATGCAGTGATTCAAAAAAAAATATTACGTGAAAAAAACTGAAGTAAATCTTAATGCGGTAGATATATGGTTAAAGTAATTTGAGGATTGTTACACCCGAAAACAATATTTTGTTGTAATTTTATGGTATGCACTCTCCAAAGAGTACATACCATAATAGTATTCAAAAACCAAACAGTATCTAGGATGTATTTGTGTTGCGTAAGATCTCAGGGGTTGTGTTTAATTTGAATTTAATCTACACATGAATTAGTACTATACTATAGTGTATTTGAAATTAATTTCGTTGTTCTAAAGTAGTAGGTCTGTTTTGTAGAACAGCGATTATAACAATCGGAAGCGTTTAATCGATGATGGATCTTCAGAAGCTTACGTTTAGTTGAATTCAATTTGGAAGTTTTCATACTATATTCAGAGAATCAGAAATTCCATTTGCTGGTTCAAGTCGATTTCCTGTACACTTATGTACAATCCAGATTACAGCAGAGCTGATGTAAAATTTGAGAATCTGAGATTATTTTTATAAATCCCTTGAACATTTCCATGTATCATTTGTCTTTTTCAACTGGAAGTGTACCACAATTATAAGCATAAGGAAAGGAATAAATTTCATTTTTCTACCCATCTCATTTCTTGCTTTCAGTTTTTTTTTAGTCTTTTTTCAATTCTTACTATTATCTCACTCTCTCTATTTATTTATCTTGGTTGTGTGAATTTTCAATCGTTAATAAAATATATTATAAAGCACTCAAATGAGCTGAAATTTTATATACATGTGTATTTTGGATGACAATACAGCAATTTAATTATAATTAATAAAAATTAGTTGATTAAAACTAACTCTTCAAAGAATTACAAATAGGGTCCCGTTGAGATCATTTCTGGCGACTTAGCGACCATTTGGCGACTTGTGTCAAAACTTGAGAATATTTTGTTCTCACATTTTTTGAAGCGCTCATTTGAGCTAAAATTTTCTATGCACTATTTTTTGGGTAAAAATACGATAATTTAATTATAATTAATTAAAATTAATTGACTGAAACTAATTATTTAAAGAATTACAAATACAGCCACATTGGTTTCATTTTTAGCGACTTGGGTCAAAACTTTAAAAGATTTTTTTCTCACGTTTTAAAGCATTCAGTTGAACTGAAATTTTATGTACATGATTGTTTTGGATGACCATACGATACTTTAGTGATAATTAATAAAAATTACTTGCCACTTAATGTTGTGATTCTGTCATATGTGTATACATATTTATATTAATTGTAACTATTTAGTAAAAAGTAGTTAAAATAAAATTTTTCTTTGTTGATCTAAGTAGGAATTGACTTAATTTTGTTATATTACTTATTTGTTTATAACATAAGAGCAAACGACAGATAAAAAAAGTAACCAAAAGATATATGAAAGAAAAATCCATTTTTTCTGTTGTATTAACGCATTATTGGTTCCTATAACCTTACAAGGAATACAGAACGAAGAATACGTGACTATAAAAGACAAGTCAGTGACGTAGTGTCTTAGATCCCTTTCACTAGTGATCGAAATTGTTCATTACTATTGGTAAGGATTTTTCTGACAAAAACGAATTATGAATAGACGCGTCTAGTGAGAAAAGTCGGACGTGACTTCGTCAAGATGAGTAATCTTCTAAATATGTTTCTTACATACATACAATATATGAACATTGGCTTGTATTAGCACCTTATAAGTATATGTCTTATTACTGATACATAATAAAAGAACAAAGAGGATGAGGAAATTAAAAAGAAAACCTAGTTCTACTTGTTCAGTTTTAATTAAATTCTTACATAAATATTAGATTTTAGAAAGTTTTACAATATATTTGCACAGATTTTATTAGAAAATTAAAACTCATGGAAAATTTGTAATAAGGCCGATAATTGGTGACAGCCATGTAGAAACACAATTTTTCTCTTGTTTTGCAATTTTTCTTGATTGATTGTCGAACAAAATTAGGTAACGGTCCCTTTTAAGATGGATATGGTCACCACTTTCAGTTCCATAAACTAATTATTCTGTTTTGATTATTTAGTTGCACAAGGTTTTGACAAATATTTTAGTAATTACTGCTTGTATATTTTCCAAAAAATTTGCTCTTATTAAATATTAAATATTTAACTAAATTTATCAAATACTTTTATCCCTGATATACCGATTTTAAAATCAATGAAGAAAAGTTCAATTAATGTTTTAACTTTCTTAAAATTAGATATATTTTTAATACAAATATCGAAACTCTTCAAAAGTTAAAGCATTAAAAGGGAAAAAATGCAACTTGCATGAATTTTTCTTTTAGAAACAAGCTAAAAATAAATAAGACGCAACAGCCTTAGAAGCACGCGATAAATTTCGGTCATAATCTTCATAATTATGAACCCCAATTGAGTCAGAAGAATGACTCTTGTGAAAATGTACTTCTCATTCTTTAAAGATCCATTCTCCATACTTTACTCTCAGTTCAATTTTAAACTACAACAAACCCCATCATTTCGCAGGCACAGATTTTGGATGGAAAATCTCAATTTGAACCACGTTTCTCAACTTGGTTGTTCTCTGTTTCAGAACTTGCGACTTAAAATTAAATTCAGCTACCACTACTTTAAGATACATTACATTGACAGAGAAACAAGAATTAATCCCTTTTAAATGTGTTGTAAGACATAATTATTTAACTTTAACTTATTTAAAATACAGATGTTAATTCATGCACTTGGTTTTACTGCAACTTTCTCTACACTCTGTTTTGAGAAGTAATTTAGTGTATTTATTTAAATTAGGAGGTAAGAATTTTATACTATTCACAGAATTATAATCACATGTTTAAAAGAAAAGCATCATTATTCAAATAATTCTTGTTTAGATCCTTCAAATGTCCATAACAGCATTTCTCAAACTGTGGGACGCGTCCCCTTGGGGGTTGATAACCCTACGTTGGGCGGTGAGCATATCGAAAAGTTGAACATAAAAGATTTAAAATAATTATCCATTTACTTAAAGAAAGCAAAGCAAAATGCATTCTGACAGAATAAAAAATGAAATACATATTCACACTGGTATACGTTAATTATAAATGTATAAGCACTGCCAAAAAGTATTTCATAATTAATTTATCAATACTAAATTGAAAACAAGTTTAGAAACTACTAGTGAGTTCCATGGACTTGTTATGTACAAAATTATATTGAAAATTTAATACTTATCTTGATAGTTTGTGCAGTTTATAATTAACGTCGCTTTGTCGCTCTAGCGTCGAAGTACATTATCGTTGCATTCAATACATAGCTATATTAGGGGGAGGGGGAAGGTTGATGCAAATTTTGATTGAAAATGGGGTCATAAATATTGAAAGTTGGAGAAGCAATGGTCCATGGTAACCAAGCAGTCCTAAATTCTTAACCGTCATTGTAATATGCCTAATCGTGCATTGTAGTCTTTGTGCTTCTAAAAACATCGTGTTGAGGAATTGATGTGTGTAAAAATCTGTCCATTCTGTAAATCCTCCTATTGGGAGTGTGTGTGGGGAAGTCTGGAGAGTGGGATGCCAGCTCAGGTATCATCCTCGTCACTTGCCCGTGGTTCAAATTTATAAGGTAGTCTCCAATAGCTCTTGTGTTACTTTACAGAGCGACATTGATAAGCAAACAATCGGATAATCTTTATATGTAAAAATCTTCTGTGCGTGTGTTTGTCACTAAACTCCTCCTAAACGGCTGGACCGATTTCGATGAAATTTTTTGTGTGGGTTCAAGTAAATTCAAGAATGGTTTAGATTCACAATTTGGTCCGATATCACAATCAGTTTAAAAGATATTAATTAAAAACATACAAAAAATACAACTCAACATTCACCTGCATTGTTGTAACTACGCTATTGTTATAAACAAGTAATATAAAAAAATTTAATCAATTCCTACTTAGATCAACCAAAAAAAATTATTTTAGCTACTTTTTATTAAATAGTTGCAATTATTATAAATATGTATATACATATGACAGAATCACAAAATTAAGTGGTAATTAATTTTTATTAATTATCATTAAAGTATCGTATTGTCATCTAAAACAATCGTGTATATAAAATTTCCTTTCAACGGAATGCTTTAACACGCGAGAAAAAAACCTTTTCAAATTTTGACATAAGTCGCCAAAAGGGTCGCTAAGTCGTTAACGTGGCTGTATTTGTAATTTTTTAAATAATTAGTTTTAATCAATAAATTTTTACTAATTATAATTAAAAATTATTGTATTGTCATCCAAAATAATCATGTACATTACATTTCAGCTCAATTGAGTGCTTTAAAATGTATTTTATTAACGATTGAAAATTCCACCAAGATAAATAAATAAATAAACAAATAAAATACGTATAGAGATCGTGAGCTAATAGTAAGAATTGAAAAAGACGTAAGTTGGTGTCGAAAATTGATTTTCAGCCAAACTGGCCAAACCCGGTCTTTATTACGAAAATGCAGACGATTTACGCTTTTTAGCGTTTTTAATTAATATCTTTTCAAATAATCTTTACATATGTAATTCTTTTGTGCGTGTGTATGTAACTGAACTCCTCCTAAACGGCTGGACCGATTTTGATGAAAGTTTTTGTCTATTCCAATGGACTCGAGAATGGTTTAGATTTATAATTCGGTTTAGAAATGCTTATTTAATTAATGTTTTATTTATAAATTGTTGATCTTGGAATGTTTTACATTGATTCAGCAGACTGCGCTATGATCGCAGTATCGAATATTCAAAAATCTTTTATTATAATTCAAGTTGGTCCCGACAGTTGGTGCTGTGATCATTTCAGGAAAATATTTTGTCACTTCGTTTTATTATTTTTTTGAAGTAAATCGTGTGTTAATTAAATTATTACATTCACATGTAATTAGTGTTTGAAATTTTACTCAATTTTACTCAAATTTTACTCAAAACGGTCAAGATTGTTAAAGCTTATTCATAAAAATTTGGAATTTTTGAATTTAAGATGTGTGTACAGGACAACGTCTGTCGGGTCCTCTAGTGTTATCTAAAATCTTTTTTGTGGGTTTTAATTAGATGCAGTTTCATGTATTGATGGGCAAACTCTAACCCGTTTAAGGATTGCTTGCGGCCTACTGTAGATTTTAAAACAGCCACACAGAATCTTTTTAAATATTTGAAAAAAAAACATATTCTGAATTTCGCAAATGCAATAGCTTCAATAGAAGTTTGATTATATTGTTCAATTATAAATATATGTTTTGATTTATAAAGAAGCTTATAGATATTATAAACCTGTTGTATGCATATGGATCAAAAATTAATCGAGTAGGCGTAAATTCATTAATATATGTAACTATATGCTTTATAAATTTTTAGAAACTATAGAATATTTAAGACACTCATGTCCATAAATTAAGGATAATTCCGAGTCACGCTGAAATTGAACGCTAAAATAAATATGTCTCTCGTAAAATGAATACACACATATTCAAAAATGTGATGCAAGTTGCAGGGAACTTCCAGATGACACCGATAGTATGTCACAAAGACGAGAGTGTAAGAGGATTATATATAAGGAATGCAGGCAAAGAATTGAAAATGTTTGCAAGCGCTTTATAAACCTTTCATTGCAATAGCAGCATAGTTACGACACAAATGACGCATTTCGATGATTTATTTTTACGTGGTAAAAATATCGGCCGCGTCTGGAACCTGGCGTAACCAGCTGGAAGTATCCGAGGAACTAGGAATCTACGAATGTCATCTCCAGGCTTTGACAACGATTCCAAGATGATGGTAATATGAGTAGAAGTTACAGTACAGGTCGTTCCCGAGTTACAACGCCGAATGAGGAACGATATTTGGCATTACTACCAAAAAAAAGAGCACAGCAGATTGATCTACATGCTAATTTGATCTACAGCAGATTGATCTAATTGCAGTAAATGGAACATTCAGATGTGTTCCATTTACTGCAATTCACTGACGCTGCAGTTAGCCTGGAGTAGAGAGCATGCATTGTGTACACTCCAAAAGCAGGCTTGTGTGATGTTATCCCATGAGTCCAGGCTTAGTTTTCAGTTTTATTCTCTCCAGACTTTCATATGGAAAGCGTATGGTACTCGTTAACACCAATACAGAACATAATTGAAAGGCACCTTTTTGGTGGTGCAGGATTGTTGGGTTGGGGGTGCTTATTCTGGATTCCAGAACTGACCTGCATGTTCAAATTGGAATTATGACAGCACAAATCTATTGGGGCGTCATTCTGGAAACACATGTACGTTTTTTTCGGATCGTTATGTGTAGAATTTGTATTTATGGATGACAACGCTCGTCCACACCATGCAAATACCGTAAGCGAATGCCTTCAATCGGAAGATATCAACCGTACAGACTTTCCAGCAGTATCACCGGACTTGAATCCAGTAGAGCATGTGTTTGACAAATTTGTGGATTTGTGGATCCGGAACTACGGAGAGCATTGCTTGATAAGTGGTGTAATATTCACCAAGATGAGATCGATAATTTGATACTCAGGATGCCTCTTCAGGGAGACATACTTTGTATTAACCATCATACCAAGCATGAAATATTGGTTATTGGAAATAGGTTTTTTTTATTTGTAATTTGTTCCTGGGAGCAAAAATTGAAATTTTTATTAACGATATCAAACATATAGCACCTTTCTTGCTCTTTACCTTTTGTTTAACAAAAAGGCTTTGCAAATGATTCGCATTGGTTTTGCTTCTGATTCTTTCTTTACCAAAACTTGCATTATCTTTAATTTATAGATATGAATGTATATTATTAGTAGAAGTATATATATATATGTATTACTTATGAAAACTTTTTTTCACTAAGATGAAAAACTGAAGGATTGAAACCAGATTCGCGCATTAGTATTCAAGAAAAATACTATTTGTTGTACTTTGCAACGTTTTATACAATAAAGAACAATTGCACGGGAAAATGTTTTGTTTCGATCCACTTCAAAAAGGTTTTTTTATTGGTCTACAACACTTCTCCTTAATTAAACACAATAGTTTAGGATGGAATTCGGAATCTTATTCATAACCTTTCGGGTAGTCATCTATCTCTACATCACAGAGGCTCGAGAGAATATTACAATGTTTCGTGAGGTCTTGTAAGATATTCCGCAGATCAATCAAAACTGTAATAATACAAATTCCATGCTCCCATCTGGAAGCAAATATTGGATTATCTATCAATTATTCAAATATCAAATCAATATTATTCAATATATAATTATTTCAATGAAAAGTTATTCATATAATAGAATTTCATACGGACAGTAGTGAACGTAATATAGAAAAAAAAATATGTAATGTATTTTGAACGCGCGTAGTTTTTAAAAACAATTTTGTTGTTTCAAACATCATTAGGTTTAAAAGCAATGTTAGGCCAAGTAAGCTGAAATCGGCTCTTGCGTCAATAAACCCCACTCTAACACTCACTCTCACTCGCTCAAAAACCATTTTAAGATTTAAATGCGTGTGTACTTTAAATCACATATGTATATCTTTTTAGTACATTAAATTTTAGAAAATAGTGAATTATAAGTGTTTTCCATAAAGTGAAGAACTAAAATCTTTATCGTTTGTGTGGTCTAAAATAATGTTCCGAAATAAATTTTTCGATAAGTTCAGAATCTGCAGCATTCAAATTAAACTTAAATTTAATTGTATATTTTAATAAACACACGTAATAAATGGTAACATACAAAAAATCATGCAGAATGATATGATCACTAAGCTAACGAAGTAATAAAATATTCCTTTGATTCGTATATGAAACAAATTCATTGCTTTGAGATTCATATGAACACGCTTTATATATTTTTGATCACAAGTTTCTGTGTATCGTTAAATATTACTTCAATAATTTACTAATCAAAGTTCTACGTGCTACTTTAAGTACTTGAAAAGTTTGATTTAAATTATAGTCATATATATATATATATATATATATAAGTACATGAACCATCTATACTCTTTTCACAAGAAATAAAAATTTATTTTACACACAGCTATCGAATTTCAATATTCTACAAGAGCATTTGAAAGATAAGAACTTACATTCCAAAAGTTTATTTCTTTGAAAGTCAAACCTGAAAGTGATTTAAAATTAATTGATGAATATCAAGTGATACATATATATCATGGAGGCAATAACTTTTGAAAATGTGTCTGTCTAAGATATCTGAAAGTTCAATTAATGAATGTAAAATCAGAAAAAAATACATTATGTGTTGAAACGTTTCGGGTGAGTTTAAAAGTAAAGGTAGCACGGTTTCCACAAACATTAATTTTTAGCGTCTGTTTTTGTTTTAATAAAAATAATGAAAAACTTTTTAAAAGCCTCTAAAAAGTTTTCTGGTTAAACTAATTCCAAATTTATAATATACCCGTAATAAGAGGAATGTTTGATTTCAGTGAAAAATGTAAAGTCAAATAAAGAAGTTATTTGAGAATCATTGGTGATTACTTTCATAGCTTTCAGCCCCGGTAAGTAACGAGGTAAGTTATATTTTACTCTTAACTTCCACAGCAATCCACGATAGGACTTCTTAAGCATCAATGTATTGGGTGCGAATAAACATCGATTTAAATAAAAAGTATTCATTAAAAATAGAGCTTGAACTCGAGATTTAATTTTAACGTCATTGGTCCCGTAGTGTGAGACCGTGTCTTTTTGGCTTCTACTGTTCAAGTGACTAACGCCCATATTCACCGCTAACCTGACCGCCGGTTAGAGGAAGGTAACCGGGGTTTAGCCGAAAACGTTATTCACCATCGCAAGTTAATAGCTTAACTCCGGTTTAAGTTAAAAAATCCTGACCCAGGGTCACAGCCGGGTTAGTTTTAACCGCACATGCGCAGTAAGCGATTTTTCGAGTGTTTACGTTTTTGTGCAAGTTTTGAAGTAGTTTGAGTTTGGATAGATTTTTAGTTTACGATGAATACCATTCAGAAAGTTTCCACGGTTACTCAATTAGATTTTTTAGAGAAACTGGAAACCAGAAAAGTCAGAAAATTCTATTATATGTACGTGCGGCTTCATCAAAGCCAACACCAACTCTTTTTCGTACTGCGTAAAATAAATTCGGTTGGGATTCATTTTAAACAGATAGCGATACACGAGGTTAAAAACAAGCTGGCACGAGGCAATGATAGAAATTGTAGCTCAACTCCAGGTTTCATCGCTGGGTCAGGTTAGCGGTGAATACGAGCGTAAGAGCTGAGAAATCAACAATTAATTCTATTAACTTTATAATACTTAAGTACTTAAGGGCTCAATCCAATTTAGCAGCAGAAAGTTTTAGTATATAATCAGACGAATACAGATGAATTTAGGATTGTAATTCCCGATTCAACTTGTATATCACTATAATATTTCACAATTACTTTCTCTAAACTACTTCAAAACGCTTCTTTCAATCGATTATAAATACAATCAAGCAAACACAGTCCGTCGTGTGTGTGTATGTTAAAACACTCCCAAGGAACTATATTCTTGGTACAGAAAACCGCACGCCATGCATCGGT
The DNA here is from genome assembly GCA_019973935.1 of Trichonephila clavipes. NCBI lineage: Eukaryota > Metazoa > Arthropoda > Arachnida > Araneae > Nephilidae > Trichonephila > Trichonephila clavipes. Next base: position 725,562 of record BMAU01017210.1, on the reverse strand, counting down.
TCCCAATCAAATTAACTCGCTTTCCGTGACACTAAATCCCGGTCAAGAACTTCACGCTTCCAAAACACAAGGGATTATATCTCACCCCTAACCATTCTACTCGAGGGTCAGTCACCTTCTCCTCTAAAACACAGTAACCCGCCTCCGTAAACGCGCCGATTCAAGCAAACATTCCATAATACACCGCCAACAGTGGTCAGACACTACAATCACCTTCCACAAAATCAATGATATTGCATTTTTATGTTTTTTAAATATGAGCTGATTCATTTACAAATCAAATTGCAATCGCAGATTTTACCTAATGCTTAAAACATGCAAATTCCCTTTCTTTATATATAGATTATTTGCATCAATCCAAAAAATCCATAATTTGAAAATATACTATCAAATTAAAGAAAATAAAATCTTAAATAATTCTTATGGATTGCTTTTCCCCCCAATAGGATTGTGGATTGGTATTTACCCCGGGAGCTGGTATCACTTTTTAATGCGAAACGATATATAAGGTGGTAAACCATTTGCTGCAAGTAATTTGGACCCCCAGGTTTCTCTCGAGAGGAAGGCACCTAAGATCTGCCGATCCGATAGATTGATTGTTAATTATCTTTATTCACAATAAAACAATTATAGCACACTACTCAAATGAAGTTGGCAACTGACTTCATAATTTTGAACTATGGTCAATTTCTAGCGAACCATCTCGCGAGGTTTCTCCTTTAAGCCAACTTGGGGTTTTTCCTTAAGACTATTGAAAGTTTTAACTGTCATCTTCTTTCAAGGAAACATGACATGCAAAATAAATAGTTCTATGCTAAGAGATATCAAGTGCCACTGGTTGGAATAGCAATTCTTCTGTCACATTACAGAGACTGGGTTAATCCCTGAAGTGCCACCGGCATATGTATCCGTGTCACTCAATCGGCGCATTCTGTACCGCGGACGTATATATTCGTTCTTCCAAAATGCGATTCTTTTCTTTACGTAGCCATCTGCAAAATTATTCCGAAGAATTTGGAATGTAATAAAATGACACTGACAGTGTGCGCTTACGTTAGCCTTCTGGCCAGGGGAACGAACTCGTGGCCAGCGTGTCATGAGCTCGAGCCTAGGACCACTGAAGACCCACCGTTAAAGGGGAAGCCAATGCACGCAAAATCTGTCGAGACTTAAACATACTCCCGTTGCGCTGTGGATAGTTAGGAGAGGGGGATGCCAGCAGGTATCGTCCTCGTCACTTGACCATGATTCACAATTACGAGGTCCGTCACCTAAAGCCCTCGAGTAACCGAATAGTGCGACGTTAATATTCGCTCACTCACTCATTGACAGTGTTTGTGAAAGATTTACTAACTTCAGAGAAACATTTGCATATTTGTGCTTTTTCTTTCCCCCTCATTACATCGCATACGCTCGGCAATGTGAAAAGCGGTGGCTCTGGGGAACAAATCACGAAAATTATAATTGGCAGTTTTTAGCTTCTTACATATATATTTTTAGCTGCGTTTTCTAGAAAGTATGATCTATCTTTATTTTCTTAATCAAAGCAATAATTAACCTTTCTATGTTCTTAACGTTTTCCTTCGAGTTAACTGTTGGATGCTAAATTATATAAAATACAAATAACAAAAAAAAAAACGAAATTAAAACCAAAACTAGCTACTAACGACATCGAGATTTTAGCAATAGCCAAAATGAGCTTAAAAATATGCATTAAATGAGTTTATCTTAATAGCCAAGTAAATTAGAAGATTTAAAGTCTAGACAAGAGCAGAAAGAAGCAATGAAATAGAAAAAGAAAAAAAATCTTAACTATTAAGAAAAAAACATCTTTCAAGTGTACAACGATTTAATTTCGGTTATATGGTAGCCTTGAAATAGGATTATGGGTTTCTAAATGTACTTTTTATTGAACGAAACTTTAAATCATGTATAGTATGCTTTCATATATTTTTCCAATGTTTGTATTAAATTCTAAGCTATTTTTGTTTAAAAATTTAGTCATTTTCAATTCAGAATAAAAATAATTGATTCTAGAATGCAGTCGCATATTTTTAAGTCGTGCAAAATCAAAACAAACAATGAGTTTCTCTCATTTTTAATATATAGTTTATCAGAATTGCGTATACCGACCTATTTTATGGGGGAGGGAAGTTATACTTTAAAAAGCCCGTAGATGAAGAGAAGCTATGCTAAAATTTAAAAGATCTATGGGGGAGGGTGAGTGATCCATTACCACCCTATTCAAGCAATTGAATTGTCTTTGATTCTAATCATTTAGAACTCATTAATGCTAAACTGATCTTTAGGAATACTTTGATCAATATACGCTTCTGAAAATCAAAATTGAGTGAGAGATTTAGTGTCCCACTCCAAGGCCACATGATTGGTTTTAGCGATGGACCTCGTAACTAAAGCCACGTAAAGAGGATGAGATCTGAGGTGACACCTCATTCCCGAAATTCTCAAACTACGCCAACGTGAAGACTTTGAGATTTAATGTGCATCAGTCTCTCCGCATGGCAGATATTCAGTGGCATCAGGATTTTAACCCCCTCGATAACGCCGACCCCTATTTTATGAACAGGATTACTAGGTTGTCGTGGGCACCTGAAAATCAGAAACTTGGAATTCGTTAAAATGTTACTAGAGCATCAAAAACATTGTGGTGAACTAGCACATTTATTACAGATCACTTATGAGATCGAAATAAGAACGCGATTGTAAATATTAGAGGTTGATCTAGGGATGTGGGTCCTCTAGATCAGTGTTCCCCAACACTTTTATTGCCACGGACCGGTCAATGTCTGGGACGTTGATTGTTGGAGGAGGGTTTGTTGGGGAGGACGTTGATTGTTTATATTTTAGACTGTTTTGATTTAATAATTTTAATTTAATTGTGTTTAATCGTGACTTCAGAATAAAATATAGCTACACCAAAAAATGAATATAAAGTGATTTTCATAAAAAGTAGCCCAAACCTAAGAAAAATATACCACAGTAAATAAAAGGGAAATAATTTAATCTTTCTTGTGCGAACCGATCCTGGTCCACGGACCGGAGGATGGAGACCACTGCTCTAGATCACAATAACATGACGTCGATTCGATCGCTTACCTGTAGCGTATCCGCCTCGTCGGCCCAAGTTTGTGGGTTTGATCCCAGCTAGAGTCGATATTCTGGATGCTAAAATCATAAGCATGCATGTCATACGTCGTATGTAAAATTTATCTTGAGTATCAATTAGGCTCTGGTACTGGAAGCAAATTTAAATTGCTGCACTATTTAGCTTCCAACGAGAGCTTGCATTTCATAAATTCAAGCGTAAACATTTGGTAGCGGGAGTCGCCACTAGATGGTGCCCCCAATAAAACTGCTGTCATTCTGGGGTCCGTGCCGTGTCTTCAAAAACTTAGGCGCCAAAATGCAGCATTTGAAAGATAAAAGGAACAATACCATGACAAATTTAAGTGATTGATTATTATAAAACCAAACATTTGATGGACATTGATTGTCTGGTAATGTCTTCTTCATTCCCCCGGTGACTTGTTGTGGTGTAAAAAGCATCTAATACCAGCTTCATCCAACGATATTTCTCTAAAATAGGTCCAATTAGGGAAAATAGCTATTTCAAAAGTATCAAATGAGTTAAAAGATATAAATGATTAAATCCTTTTTTACGAACTTACGATATGCACAGGAATCTCCAGCAAAATCGGGGCTACAAACGCAATTTCCCATAACACATCTTCCATGGCCGTGGCAATCGTAAGGGCAAGTGAGGCTGGATTCATCTGGAATTAAAAAAGAAAATAAAAATTCATTCATCAGATGCAGTATTTTTACATTTTCCCTAAGATCCAATCTAATTGCTTTCCTTTTCTAATAAATCACGGAATAAACTTCTCATCACAGCCGACGTGTTGATTAAGCGAATCCCTATAATTAAGACAGATGGGGAAAAACAGAATTAAGATGTCCGAAATGGGGAAAAATCTTTGAACAGAAAATGCTTCCCATGGGGAATATGCCAGAGTCAGATTGTTGATTAAGAATTGATGATTGTTTTGTTCTTTTTCTTGGTGCGGATAAATCATTCATACGTTAAATAACTTCTATCATTCAAGTTTAAAACAAAATTTCATTATGAAGCTAAATGTGTGTGAGTATTTTTTTTTCAAAAAAAAAAAATTAAGTCCGTTTTTTTTTTAAGTTTGCTTAACTTTACACATATTTTTGAATAAACAGTGTATTTTCTAATTTTGCATTTTTGAGAATTTTATGTCTAAATAAAGAATTTACAAATTGCAGCGAAATGTTAAAAACATGTGACAAAAATAGTGATATGTGAAAATAATAATAATTAAAATATAAAAATAATCTGTACGCGTAGATAGTCAATTAATAGAGTGTGCATATACTAAGTACAATAATAATAATAATAATACTCAGTAGTGTGTTTTAACATTTTCTTTTTAACAGAAATTGTATTTTTAGTAATATTGCATTAATTAGTAATATTGTATTTTTAGTAATATTGTATAATATTTTTAGTAATATTATTTAATTGTATTTTTATTGATATTGGCATGTGTGTGTGTGTGTGTATGTACATTCTTTTAAAATGTTTCTCTTACGGAGATAAAATTCCCCTAACTTTTCTATTTAATTGAACATATTAAATAACATAAATTCATTGATTCATTGGGATGAGCATTTTTGTTACAAAAATGCATACTTCAATTTATAAATGCCGTATATTTCCGTGTATAAACCCTGAATTTTTTGAGCTTTTTAAAGTAAGGGGTTCGGCTTATATACAGATTAGCTAATCTTGGAAAAAGTTTTTTTTCTCTTTAGCCATGCTCAAGCGATTTCGTTTCACTTTTGTTGTATTTTGAATGGAACTTTTATTTTACAAAGAAAAACGAAAGTCACACCAATTCTAAACAGTTAGTGCCAGAATTCGAGCTTCCGAATGGTTCTTAAAAATTACATTCACTCGTTAGTATGTCTGAATGTACATGCCGATCATGCGGCGAGTTTGTTTTCCAGGGCATTAAACATTGAGTCACGATCACTTGCCATATACGAATTTCTGTTTCCGTGCATTTTTCAAAGGAAGAAAAAAAAAAGACGAAGAAAGTAAGATGATGATGATTTATTATTATTAACGTCGCACTGTTTAGCTACACGAGGGCTTTTGGCGACGGACCACGTAATTTTGAACCATGGTCAAGTGACGTGGACGACACCTGAGCTGGCACCACCTCTTCTAACTACCACACCACACCAACGGGAGGACGTTTCAGCTCTCGACAGATTTAACGTGTATCGCTGCCCTACACGGCGGGTCTTTAGTGGCACTGGGCTCGAACTCGTGACAAGGCAAGCCACGGTCCGATTCCTATACCACTCGGCTACCGCGGCCCAAAGAAAGTAAGACTAGAGCAGATAATGCGCAAAATAACAAATCAATGGAAAAATTGCTTTAGTTTGCTTTAGCTTACCAGAATTAAAACTATTGCCTTTTGTGTTTTGCTTTATAGAAATTTCATTTGAAAATATCCCACACGTATTGCCTCACTTAAAGTCATATTTTAAAATTGCAGAAATACACAGTTTTCGAAATTTGGGTGGATTTTTGATAAGAAATCGCTCTTTCGGCTTACATATGGATCGGTTTATAATCGGAAATATACGTCACTTACTTAAAAACAGTCAATTTGCTTATCATAGCTTTTGAAATTAAGCATTGCAAGATATCATGTATATTACACGTATACGTAGTAGGATTCAAAGGTTCCCGGACTAAGTCTATGACTTAAAATCTTCCCAATTAAACTGCTGAAACACATCCTACTTCGAAATAAGACTCTTGGGTAACATCACAATTTTGCCGAGGCTTGTAAGGGTCATCCAAAAATTTCTGGAATTCATTTTTAGCAGTACCCTTTAATTCAACCTGCTCGCGATGCACTTTTAACTTCATATACAGATTGGTCTTCGTTTAACATACGGGGAACGATATGTCGAGACTCCCAATGCATGTTAAGATCGTTAGTTAGTATCCATTAGCATGTGGCCGAGTATATCCCAATTGATTCTGCTATTGTTTGAAGCCTGTTCTTACGTACCGCCGCAAAAACCTTTTCGATGTTTTCAACTGTGCGCGAAGTCTGCGGACGTCCAGAGCGTTTGTCATCTTCAATACTTTCCCTGCTTTCTCTGAAACGTCGATGGCGCTGAAAAGTTTGCATTCGCGATAATGTATCACAACCTTACACCTGATTCTCAATAGCACTTTTACCCAAACGAACACAAAAATTAATATCCATTATCCACTCAACAAACGACATTTCTTTTAATCGCCGCCGACTAAACGCATCCGACTCCAAAATACGACATTATGATGACCTACCGACCAAGTGATTTCGAGCAAACTTCTTTTAGACAAGGGGGAAAATGGAATAGCGCATTGTAGTCGCTCGACTGCGAAAATTTTCCACATTATAAGCTCAGTCCGGAAACTTTTGTGTACTACTAGTATGAAGAATAAGGTATCACATATGCCTAAGACGCTTAAAAATTATTATCGATAAGATACCCGTAAGTTGTTTGTCGGTGATAATAAAATATAAGAACACTTACCTGTGCTTTGCGTGACAAAAGATACATCGAGCATCTGGTCACCATCATTGTAAGCAGATATGTACCACAAACCCCGTTCCAGAAATTGAATAAACTCGACACTGTATAATCTCTGAAAAAAATCCAATATTTACACAGACAGAAATTTACATTATATATATAAATGAGATAAAAAATTACAATTCACTAAAAGTCTAATTTTTCATATAATTTCTCATACAACTAGATGATTCCATTAGATATACATTACTCATACAAAACAATGCTAATGATTTCTTATGAATATTGTGTAATCGCTTAAGCAGGCGTGGGCAAAGAGTTTTATGCTATCCACGAAGCCAGTCAGACAGCGAAATATAGAGAAAATGTTCTCTATATTTAGTTGATGTATATTTGTGATTACAGTTTTTCTTATATGAAGATGAGTGAGAGAAAATATAGAGGGTTGACAATAACTTACTGGTTGTGACGAGAATTTTAACAAAAGCAATCTCACTGTTGATTAAAAAAATTTTTTAGAAAAGCGATATGGGGTATATTTGTCTTATTAACCCTTTCGTGGGTACTAGGAAGATTACTTCCCATCTACATGATCCAACAAAATACACCTGTAGAATGAGCAAAACCCATTATAATATATAAGCCTTGCTAGTATAACGATGGGCAGACTAATTCTCGCTTCAGTTTTGTGCTACTGCACTTTACTTATTTATTACTAGTACCTTTATTTACTTCTATTTATATTTCCTCTATTTCTTCTTCATTTCTTATGATAGCATAAATTTTGTAGTTAGTATCTTGTCGATATATATACTTAACTGTGAAAAAAATACGTTCATTTATTTTTAATAGATTTTTCCATAATTAGAAGAAAAAATTTTACTTTAAATATTTCTTTCAGTTTTGCTTGGAATAGTTTTTATGTGATTTTTTAGTATTCAAAAATAAATTAAGCGACGCTGCACAAAAGCCATTGCATCATTAAAATATTTTTGTATTAATCTTCTAATGGCCAAAATAAAAGTTAAGATAAATTACAGACGTCATATTACTGCAGACGCAGTTAAACCCATTTCTTATTCTTTAATGGTCAAAGCACAGCTGAGATAAATGATTATTGTAATTCCGCTATTATATATATATGCACTGTTACTATTTTACGATACAACAAAAAAATCTTAATTCGAAAACGCATTTCAACAATGTATCAGATTTTATCCTATGACGTTAATGATAGAGTCAATAAAATATGGCAAAACAGAACGAAATAAAAAGTTCGATTCGACTAGGGGGAGGTGGAAAGGTTAGAGGTAAAGAAGACAAATCCCGTTTTCCATTTTAGCTCCAGTTGATAAAACACATTTTCCGCTTAATATTTTTCTGATATGTGTTCCAACTATCTTTTAACCCCGGAACAAAAGTACGTACTAAAACAACTGATCATACGATAGAGTCAATAAAATTCCCCACCGAACACAATAGGGGTTACAGAAAATTCGCCCACTATTCGATACCAAAAGTCTGTAATAAAACACTGCCTGAAATGAAACCCAATTTTGATTCGACATACTGTTTAAACCGTTTTTCCAATCAAACCAGCTGCACAGCGAAACAAAAGAAAACGTAGGGAGAAAAAAATAAAGGGGGCACAACAAGATGGCGGTCCCCCCTTTCTGCTCTAGCGGGCCAATCTTCAAAGCTGGAAGAAAAAGACAAGTTTTATTGTCACTGACAGAAGCAAACGTTACTGAGTATTTACGAGTATGGGATTATATACCGTCGCCTTTGTTTTGAAAAGGCGGGAAAAACAACAGAATGAAAATAGAAGTGTTTCAAAAAGTCCTTGCTTTGGTGGTCTTAGAAGGGTTTTCGCTATGGTTTGGTGGATTTTATTCCCAAGGCACGAAAGGGTCTGTAGGGAGGAAATATGGTGTCACAGAAAGGATATTCGGGCTCAATGAAAAGAAGAAACACTAGTATGTCTTTAGAAGAATTGGACTTTTCACAATCATTCTTTGACCACATATTCCTAAAATTCTAATTTAATTCTTATTGTTAATTATTATATTTTATATTATTTGATCGAATTGTAATTGCCGTTTTATTATTCTAATTTAGATAAATCTCTTAGACTCTTGAAAATCTAAAGGAAAATTCAATACAAATACAAAAATGGTAATTAATAAATGAAAATAAACAAACCAGTGATTTACTATTGAAAAATGTATGCAAATTATGCAACTTTTTTTTATTTAAGAGTTTAAATTTTTAGTTCAACTTTGCAGCTGAACTTGCCATTTATATTTTAGACATGTTTCAAGAAGTCTAGAAAACATGTTTTCTATTATTTTCACAATGTGATATTTTAAGAGTATGCGATGTCTAGATAAAAAAGATTTTTGTAGTTCGAAAATTAATGTTACTTCCTAAGATTTTGAGATATGTCGAAAAAGCCCACACATTATATTTTCCTTGCTGTGATACTTTCCTTGTGGGGGAATTAAGTTTTAAAATTAAAGTTCGCATTCAGCGTGAACTTGAAAAGGAATATTATGTCAATCCTAGAAAATATGATCCGCAAAACCAGATTGGTCATTTCACCTTCCTTGGCGAGAAATTTCACGAAACATTCGATATAGCCAAGGAATCATCGAGAAACCTATGGGATTGATCCTTCTGAAAATTTTCAGGAGATTATGTAAATGAATTTGAAACAAAGGTCGAATCAGTATAAAAGAGAATTCTGTCGTGTGCATTGAATACTGTTAGAGTGAGATACTAGCTGTTTAAGTATTCCAGTTAGTGGAACTGTTTAGATAGCCGTTTATGGAACTTTTCAAGGCCTGCTTATAACGAGTGCGCTAAAAATTATTATGAATAATCTGTTATGGTACATCTTTGTGAATATATGTCGATTTTTCTTCGTGAAGTCATCTGCTTACCCTTGTCCGTTAATAAATCTGTTATTATTTAAGCAATTGTAGACATTGACTGCTGTTCTCTCACGTAAATTTCCAATAACATGTACATACATATTTAGATAAAATACAGACACATTTTGAAAAGTAACACAATTTGTAAAACATTTTTCCCCTTTAATTTCTGATTTTTTTTAATTGCTCACAAGCAATATATATCCTTATTTTAGACCTACATTATTAATAAATGCAAATAAGATCATAAATAAAATTATATCACAAAAAATTTCATATTTTGAATAATAGACTAGTTTAAGAGATTTAGAGAATCTTATTTTACTTCTAAATCATAGTTTTAATTTAGACGGAATCAAAATTTAAATAAATAACTGGATTTTTAAAACTTAAATTGAAATTAAAACTTATTTCAAATATGCAAAATATATAAGATCAACTTTAGAATTCCACTTTTGAAAATATTATTAAATTTAATGTAGATAAATCTTACATATAGACACGGAAATAGCACAGATTTAATATAAGAACAACACTTGAATTCTTAAGAAAAGCAAAAGTAATGAGCAATAAAGAAAAATTATTGATCAGATTCGTAAATTTGAAGCCTTTTATTCCTACATATGACACCTTATTGGAAACCTGCAAATTTTTAAGGGGAGTTGAAAACCTCTCTCTCTCTCTGTACTGACAATGCTAAATTGGCTGTTTTCGATGTATCTTTTCCCAAAATCTGTTACATATACATGCTTGAAATTTTTCATACAATTAAAGTACACCTTTCTCATTATACTGAAATAAGCTTTTAGCTAATTTTGAATTTTTTAATAATTTATGAAATATTTTATCACAAATTGCGAAATTTGACCCGTTTTTCTCATAAAAAATTTGCAAAAAATGATTTTTTGAGATTTTTACAAAAAGCTCATTTCAGTATATATTAGACATCATTAAAAATATATCATAAAATTTACATACCTGTGAACAGTAATTTCTCAGAAAAGGTACATCGAACATCAAAATTTACATTTTGCGATAAATTGATTTTAATGTATATAGTGAGGCTTCTAATCGGCTACTAAATAAAAAAATAAAAGGCTCAATTTGCAATAAAGGGTAAGTGTTTTGTTTTGTATCAGATGTTCAACTTTTAAGCAAAAACGAAGTACTTAGTTTACTTTTTTCACCATTCAAATAGGCGTGGCCCAGTTTCAACGATTATCTAAAAATAAGCTTTAAGTACTTCTTATTACCCTAGAGGTTAAAGTAAGACATTTTTAGAAAGTTTAACATCTATATAATTTCAAAATGTAAAAATCTCAACCTGTCAAAAAAATAAGATTTTAGCTTTCCAACCGCCCTTAAAAAAAATAAAGTGACTGAAACACGAACGTTATCATCCTATAGTTTTTTACGAATTTAAAGGGAGAAGGAATCTAGAATAAGTGTTAAGCGTTTACAATTAGCATAGGAAAATGGAGATCCATCTCACGCAATTGTACTCCGATATTTTACAGAAATTCGCAAGAGTTGACATTCTGTTGAAAAGGAAAAACACGTTGATGGACCCTTGTCAACAAGTCTCAAAATATATGTCGATCAAGTACAAAAGTTACATTTAACATTAAATCTGTATCTTCATATAGGGTGTCCCCGAATTAATGGGATAAAGTTTAAGGAAAGGTAGGGAACATCACAAGAATTCAGATTAGCATAGCAACCCATGGTCGGAAACGTCTTCATCCAGCTCTAGGTGGTGGTGTTCACAAGAGCATTTAAGGAAAGCGATATTTATTACTAAGGTGACCATTTTTTTTCAATAAAAAGGAGGACAAAAAAATTCAAGAAAAAATTACATCTTAAATATATGAAACGTTCTATTAATTCAAACAAATAAACCCCGCTAATTACGCTTACTTTCTTTTTAATTATTATCTTAAAAGAGTATTTTTCCATTGAATGACTTTTTTTTGTCAACATATCATTTTCTAATATATTGGAAAGTTCGGGCAAAAAATATCCTTCATACTGAATATTTTACGGTAAACATTGTAGCTAAAATATTAACACACATTCAGTTTTAATTTCTCACTAGTCCCTTCACAAAAATTATTACCAACCGAAAAAAAACTCTTTCAACTGCTGCATTAGTTCAAGGACAGCACAACAACACGAAAATGTAATTATTCAACAAGATTAATTACATTTTCATATGGAATGTGTTAATTTTTGAAATGGTTTAAGTAATTTCACACATATTTTAACAATTTCTCAGCATGTTGATTTTCCAATTGTTCTAATTTATTAGAATTTAGTCTTCATTAAGTCTTCTTTCTACTTCAAACAGACAATTGTCATCGATTTTAATATCAGGCATTTCTTTCGATAAAAACTCAACGTAGACTTCTACATCTGCCCACTTTACATGAGACCAAGTCAAAAAATACCATTGAAAACTGTTATTTCCTGTGGTATTTGTTTCAGACCATTCTTAGACATTTTGGAAACATGTTTGGTTCACCTCTGAATTCAGAGATTAACAGATCAGTTTTAAAATATTGAAAAGGAGGTCACTTTTGGAGGAAGGACATAACCTATAAAAGGAGGTTGATTGATTGAATATTAACGTCGCACTGTTCAGCTACACGAGGGCTTTTGGCGACGGACCATGTAATTTTGAACCATGGTCAAGTGACGTGGACGACACCTGAGCTGGCACCCCCCTCTCCTAACTACCACACCACACCAACGGGAGGACGTTTCAGCTCTCGACAGATTTAACGTGCATCGCTGCCCTACACGGCGGGTCTTTAGTGGTACTGGGCTCGAACCTGTGACAAAGCAAGCCACAGTCCGATACCTATACCACTCGGCTACCGCGGCCACCCTATAAAAGGAGGACTGTCCTCTCTATAGGAGGACGATTGGACACCTTATTATTACCACAGTCACATCTGAGCTATCATCACCCCCAGAGAAGTATAGAACGTTTTACAAACACCGAGAGTGTTGGATATGCACTTGATTTACGGATTGACAGAAAGAGATGCACGAGAAGCAGACAGGCTGTATCGCGAAAGGTACCCACATAGATCTGCACTTGACCATCAGATATTGGCTAAATTAGATCACAATTTGTATGAATATAGATCATTACAAGGTAATAGGGATAGTGAGGACCGATGAAGAGTGACTCGAATTCCCAACATAGTACTCGGATTTCCTTTGAATGGTATCCAACACATTTTCTTCAACGCAAGGGATAAAATGTGTTGGATAACGAAGTTCGTTATCCGCACACCTGTGGCCCGCGCTGAAATTCTATAAATCAGGTGCAGATCTGACAGCTCACGGTTTATAAAATGTTCCTTAAGTGATCTTGTGGACAACGCCACCTAGCACCGAATGAAAACGTTTCCGACCCTTGGTGGCTATGCAAATTTGAATCTTTGTGATGTCACCTTCATCCTTTTATGTTTGTCCCAGTGATTCTAGGGTACATGTGTATAAAATCCTTACTAATATTATAAAAACGAAAGTTTGTTTGGATGTTTGGTCGTCTTTCACTCAAAAATAACTGAATGGATTTTAATGACACTTTACAGTAATATAGCTTATATATCAAAATAACACATAGACTATAATTTATAAAGATATTGTGTGAAGTATTCAAAGTATAACGATAATTGTCAAGTAAGTAGGAAAAGTTTCTGCAATCTGCAAGCAGTTCTGGCGTGCGCTGCAAAAAAGCCCGTGGCAGCATTTCTTTTATTTGTGAAGAAATCCTTTTTGTTTTGTCTACGCAAGGCTTTGGCTTCTAATTTATTCCTGTGATCAGTGTAATCCCTTTTTTTTATTTTAGAATAAAACTAAATTTTGAAGGGAGAGGTTGTTTTAAATCTATCTTTATTTGAATAGCTACTATAGATTTTTTTCATGGGTAAGCCATTATCGTCAAAATAGTGAACCATAATACAATAAAAATTAATAATTTATTTTTATGCATTCTTTTTTATGATTTTTTAAGCACATTGGGTAGTGACAAATTGATCCTTATATCAAAATAAATACTTTTATCGCTTCTGGTACTTAAAGCAGATAAACTTTGTCTTTCACACTACATCATTTGGACAAATTTGCATAATTAGTTTGTGGTTAGTAGCTAATTATAACGCTATAATTTTAATTGAATATAGGCCGAAATTGCATTTTTTATGTTTAAAAATAATAATAACTACTGTACTGTATTTTTAGGAGTGAGTGAATATTAACGTCGCACTGTGCAGCTACACGAGGGCTTTTGACGACGGACCACACAATTTTGTACCATGGTCAGGTGACGTGGATGACACCTGAGCTGGCACCCCGTTCTCCTAACTACCACACCACAATACCTTAGCAGGAATATTCTAGAAATACTTAAAAGGAATATTTTTTCAAATCCACTCTTCCAAGATATACGGAAGCACGTGTTCTATGATGAGTATTTTAGCGGAGAAGGAGAATAGTTTTGTAGCAGGTATTGCGTTTTCAGCTGACGGCGTATTCAGTGGATTGCAAAGATTATCATTTTTGATTCGAAAAATAGTTAATGTCAAAATTTAGGTGTCTTATGTTTTTTGTATGTTAATGAAAACCTTAGAAAACGATTTAACTATTTATTTTAAGTGAACATTGTATATAATTAATTTTAAAATGGAATATCTTTAATTAATAAATTAGCTCTAACGGATTAAATTTCAAAAAGTTAAGTATTTTTTTATGTATATTCCTTAATTTTCAATGTAGTGATCCAAAAAAATATTGCATGAAAAAAAAACTGCAGTAAATCATAATGCGGAAGATAAATGGTTATCGTGAGTCCCCCCCTACACGGTGGATCTTTAGTGGTGCTAGACTCGAACTCGTGACAAGGCCAGCCGCTGTATTTTTGGTTCGTGCAGAAAAAGTACCTACTAAGAATCATACCGGGAAAGTGTAAGTCTAATCTTTCCCAAGGCTCTAATAAAGTTCAAGCTATGAAAGTAGCTAGACATTTGCCAATTTGACTATATCTTCTACATTTCACTATGTTTTTCATTGAATCGCCATTATAACTTAAGAAACGGCGTTACTTGCGAATATTACAATTTTAACATAAAATAAATACAATACAACAGAAATTAATATTAATGTATTACACTTTCAGATATAAATTATTTACACCATTTTAAGCATTCATTACACAAAACTTTTAACAATGTGTTACTTTTGCTGAGCAGAGATCAGCTTAGGGAGGTATTTTCAAAAATCGATATATATATATATATATATATATATATATATATATAAAATCCTTTTTATCAGCTATATTAGATCTACATACTTAAAACTTAACAAAGGTGTTTGTCTTTCTCTTTTTTTTGTTCAGTTGAGATATGCAAAAAGCTTTTTTTTGTTGAATTTGCAATTCACGTAAAATTAACTCATTAAAAACTTCTTTATCCTTCAATCTGTATTGTTTAATTTTTCAGTTCAACCGTGCGAAGAACGGGTATACCAGCTAGTTATTCATAAAGAGCTACACGTGAAGACCTCAGTTTGTTATTAGGCTTCATATACAATTTTATATCAAAAAGAGAAGTCTTCCAGAATCAGTTGGAAATCTTTAAATTACTTAACAATGCATTGTTTTGGAGGAAAATATATATTTAACTGCATTGCACATATAGATTTTGACGTCACATCAGCTCAAGAAAGTCAAGTATGGGTCTTTAAAAATGACTGGATATCAATAGTGGTAAAAAGTAATTAAAGCAATGAAAAAATAATGTATTAGTTATTTTTTTCGGCTTATCAGGATTGGTCAAAGTTATTAGATGAATGGAAAACAGTTACAGTTAACTGCTGTACTATTAAGTGTCTTCTATAAAAAAAGAACAAATGTTTCCATGATTACTCATCTTTTCATTCAGCAAAACTGACTGAGGAAGTTTTCACACAAAATCATATCAAAATGATAAAATATCCATCTTATTATCTATTACGTTCTCATTATAAAGAAGAGACTGATAAAACCATATATAAATACGTTTATCATCTATTCTAAGAACTTTTTGCTTGAATGAGTGAGTGTTAATCAAAATAGCGTTATAAAGCAATGACCAAGAGACGAGGGTGACATCTGAACTATGATTCCTCCATTTCCTACACCACACCATTACAGGACTTTGAACCACATCATTATTGTGACAGGCTCACGCGTCTTTTCTTTAACATGTCCTTTGGGTTCTTTGGGGCCAGAATTAATGGCAACTCTTTTCCAACCAAATCGAAGAAGTGAAGCGTGAAGGAAAGATGCAAATTAGGAAGCTTTTAAATATCAGAAGTTAGAGTAAGCGAGGTGGCAATTGGTGGAATGTAAATATAATCCGTGGTTCGAACGTGAAGAGGTTTTGGAAAACGTTACGTGGCGGCTAACAGAAATTATATGTGATAAAGAGCAATTAAGTCAAGGTGCATGACATTGCACTCGAGTAATTACGCAACTTAATCTAGGATTATTGTGATCGCTACTTCAAACTGCATCAAGGTAGGATTGACTATTTAATATTAGGATCTGTGATAGTATTGGAATTGAGTTTAGGCGAGTCAGTTATTGATAGTGGTCCGGGTTAGGTTAATTCGGTATTATCTATAATATATTGTGTGTTTTACCACCGTAGATTCTCTCACATATAATGTTATATTATTTGTTAAACGTTTAAGTTAAAAATCTTAATAAAGTCATATTAAGAGTATGCAGGCTCCTAGTTCCTCCTTTATTCCTACACCTCTAGCTCACGCTGACAATCAAGGAGTTGTTCACCCGAGGGGGGGAACATCACCAGATTAACATGCATCAGCCCTTCTACATTGCGAATATTTAGTGAACTTAGGACTCAAACCCCAACTTGACAACCCCAGACACGAGTTTGACCATGATCACTAGGCTACCGTGGCCACAATGTATGCTTGAAGTATTTTTGCTTTGAAAAATTCGTCTACACAAATGTAGGGATATTGAAAATAATTATTTTCTACTATTTTATAACTTGATAAGTTTTAACCTTTAACAATATCTCAAAAAGTTTTAGAGGGATTTGTGTAGCAATACAATAATGGAATTTAAATTATGAATTATATTAATTAAAACATGAAACATATTGCATATATTGTATCTAATGAGAGAGAAAAAAATTGTTATCTGCAAAACTTTTTAATTTGATTTTATTGTTTTAACAATGTATTTTTAACTGGGATTTAAAAAGTACATCATACAAAATAACGTATTAGTATAGAGTGCAAACATTCGTCAATCACCAAAACTTCTAAAGCGTTAAAAAAATACATAAAAAAATTAAATCTAATAGCAAAGTACAGAAAAACCGGATTTCATTACATTAAAATTTTATATACTATACACAAAAATTAAAATTACATTATGGAAAATATTCAGGTAGAATGGTGAATCAATTAAATAATTTTTGAAGAGCTTCAGTATTTTAATAACTAATTTTCCCTCTTTTTTAACATTATCATCTAATAATCAAATTAACTCGCTATTATTGAAGAAAAAACTACCCTCAAAAATGTTTAATAAGTTTCTAAATGTATCTCAGATAAAAATGCTATCGAAAATACGCTAGTTTTAATCAAATATTTGCCATCTCGCATAGCATATCTCTGAAATAATATCTTTTAGCATAAACATATAAAAATCTCATTTCATTCCTAATTTTTTTTTTCGTCATAAAAGTTTATAGCAGACGGGGAACGAGAGGGCATACAATCTCCCATAATGCACTTTTTACTTCATCATTATTAACTCGTTTTCATAACTTGGGAAGTAACGAAATCTCCATTATTCGCAAACAATTTTCAGTAAATATTTGTAATACACTCTAAATTCTTTATTCGTCTTACTGCATTTTCCATTAAACTTGTTAATATGACGATCGTTACTTGGATATTCAATTCCGAAATTACACTTGATGTTTTTCTTGCATTCGAAAGATATAAAAACTTTTATGTTTATTATTTGAGTTTATGTGCATTACGGAATGTGTTATTTGTTGAATATTTTGCGTTACTGTAAAAGAATTTCCGCTTGTTATTTCGTTAATTTATTTTCGTCACTCATAAAAAAATTAAAAGGAAAAAATTATTTTTTCTTTACGTAAATAAAAAAGAAATGGAGTTTTTTTTTTGAAGGAAAGATATGAAATGTGTATTTGCAGTCATTAAAATGTTTTTAAAAGTAAGTTATATTAAAAAGATTGAAATGAATCATGTTGTTAGTTTAGTAGAAAGAAATGGAATATGTTTTCTGCTTGAATGGAAAAGTTATTACAAACATCTTTTGAAGTTTATTAATTAGTTGATATATTTCGATATGCGAGTATCAAAAAATTTTGTGGAAAGAGGAGAAAAAATTGATTTCAAATATATTAAATTATTCTCCTGTCTCATTTAAATCAAAGGATGAAAATAAACCTAACTTATATATTTCAGAATATTTGGTTCTTAAAAAAATGTCAAAAGAAAGAAGCTCATTTTATTAAAAGCAGTTTTAAAATACAATTTTTTATTGAATATCTATTTTTAAAATTGCAATTAAACTATTTTGCTAAAATTTATGTATTTTATCTGAACAAACTAAATGTATTTGGATATTAGTATTTGTATTTATTTTCGACGTTTTTGTCTCCAATGATGAACATTTTTTTCCATTTATTAATTTTCATATTAACTTAGCTGTAGTTATCACATAATGAAGTAATATATATACAATTTATGTACAAGTGTTATAGATAAAATAATTGCTTTGAAATTGTTACGTATGCATTTTATTATTTATTTAATTTTTTAAAGCTCTTTATTATTTTTATTTTCCTTTAAATTACATCTACATATATACAATTTCCGAACTTAGTACTGTATATTGTTAGGAATCTAGTTATCAAATTAGTCGGTAACTTATAAAAGCTCAATCATACTGAAATGTTTTAAAATACAATATTTAACTTTTTTTAAACACAAAAGTTATAAATGATAAGTTTTGAATTCTTAAAGTATTAAAATATTTTTTTCAGAACTCTAATATCAAATATCTGTCTTAAAAGAAAAATATTTATTATATAGTTATCATATAACTGACCTGGCAATAAAGGTAGTGGGATAATATGTCACGTGGTACAAAGAAATTATTTTGAATATTCAGAGCTTTAGGACTTACATCTGAGAAATTACGACAAAGAAATAAAAAAAAAAACACCAAAAATAAAGATTACTTTTTAATAACATTTGAAAAAAGAAATAAAAATGATCAAAGGAACAAAAATATCTTTGTTTATGATATAAGGAAAAAAATGTAGAACTTAAGGGGACATGTGGTACAATTTACGCAAAATTTTTTAATTTAAAGATTTTTAAAATAATTTTGGTTTCCTCCTATGTATATAAATTATGTTAAACAGATTTTGTGCTCACAATTTCATAAAAAGTTAGCCATGTAATTTTTTAAGGAAAAAAACTTGGAATTTGTGAAGTAATTTTAAAATGCTACTCCTCCCCAACAAAAATTGACGTATATGCATGAAATTCGATTTACAAGTACATCAAACTATGTATAATAAAAGTTCGTAAGGGTTTTGCGTTAACGTAATTGGTATTCATACAATACTCCTTTTAATGAATGTTTATTGAAAATTCCTTAAAAAATGTATAAATTCTGAGTTTAATTATTTTTAAAATATTAAATATTGCTTTGATTCAGAAATGCATACCAACTTTTGTTACATGTACTATTGGCAATAGGTAAAAAAACATTTCAAAGCATTAGGAGCAATAGAAAAAAGTCTTAGCATTTTAAATATGAAGACAAACTAGTTATTTTATCTTTCTGAAATACATCAGTTTAAAATTTTGATTTGTCATAGGGATCTGAATAAAAACGAACTTAAAAGTTATCATAATTCTGCACTTTTTAAGTTTAGAGCATTCAGATTTTGTGAGGTTATAGAAAAGTATATAAAGAAAAATTTAGGTTAAAAAATTAAATTTGGTTTTTTGACCGATTTTGGTCAATTGAATCGTACTGTGTCCTCTTAATCAAGATAAAATTAGAGCAAAACATAAATCTCAATGAAAATTAAAAATATACAGTTATGCACGGAGAAAAACAGAGCAAAAAAAAGAAAGAAATGTATTTAAAAGAAATATGAGGAAAGTGTTTTACGAAGAAAAATTCATGTTAAGAACGACACAAATAGAGAAATAAAGACATATACATTGCTAACACATAAAAATATAGAAATATACTCACCTTTTCTGTACGTAAGACTTTTGCCCCATCCGTGGTCAGAATTTCGAGGAAGCTGTACCTGGTGTGGGTGGGCAGTTGATTCCTTCTTCCGAATACCCCCAGTCTAGCCCCTAGGGGGAGAGTGTAATTAAAGCGCACCAGAGAGGGCCCTTTTTGTCGCATCTGGACTATCCAGTGGCTGTACGGCGCTACTTGGAACTCGGTCCTACGTCCTAGGACCAGCTCTGTAAAGGACAGGATGGAGGGGCTCAGGGACGCACTGCTGGGCTTGAACGAAGAAGGAGATTCTGTCACAGCTGGTGCTGGATAAAAGACACCAAACATTTCTCCAATTAACTCAGCCTTATTATATAGTAATTATTATAAAATGAATTGCATAGGTAGAGCTTCTAAAAATGAGCTTAGATACTGATGTATAATACCGTTTAGCAAATTTGACAATCCTAAAAATGTTGCCAAACACTTAGATCTGTAGTCACAAAGGGAAACCATTCCCACACATATTCAAACGTCATAATTTTGCTGGTTCATGATCGAAAATAATAAATTTATTATTTGTTGTACAGTTTTAGCACGTGTGCATACACAATAACCCTGAACATGCATGATTGAAAACAACAACATTCAGTAGCGTATACAAACTACTTATATTCGTCGAGTCACAAGTCCTCTCGTGAGGATAGGGGCCCTGACCCCGTGTATTCTCCCTCAAAACTGGGAGAGAAACTGAGTCAAATCGTACTGTCACCTGCATGGTGGTTGAAGCTGCGGCTAAAAACTCAGTGTACAACTAGCCTCTTGCTACGATGAGTTTCCTGGGCATCAATCTCATGTTATTGTCGACAGGGTGAGATAAGTAATAACAATAAATTTTGTGAAAAACTTAAACGAAGGCAATAAAACATGATGTTTATACTTAAAATTAAAAATGCAGGGTGTCTACAAATAGTTGGGCAATTTCCTAAGCTAAGAACATTTGAAATTTTGAATGGAATTAAGCCTTTTAAAGTCAGACTAGTGGTAATTTTTTCTAAGTTTATTCACAGATGACGTTGTTATAACTGACGCTTTCTTTTAGCTAATAATAATGATTCTTTGTTCGAAATTGCGATAAAGGAGACGTACAAAGGTCCTGAACAAGTGAAAGGTTGTCTTTAATTTCAAGAAAATCATTTTTCTGTACAGTTAAGAATGTTTGGACCATTTTTCGTCATTGAAAAAACTGTTTCGAGAATGCTATAGATTTTCCTCATGCCAATGATCAAAGAAGAAATGCCAAAAGGTTACTGTTACTACCACGATGATGTTACATAGAACCTTAATGCTGAGGTACCAGTTTGCATTGGTCGTGGAGGTGTTATTTACTGGTCGCCATGATCACCAAATATTTCTCCGCTGTATTTCACTCTGCGGTTTTTTACAGGTTTTGTAAGGATCCGCCATTTCCTGCCGCCATTCCTGAACTAAAATCAAGAATCTTCCCTACAATTAGTTTGATCGACGGAAACATGCTGATTTACCGATGGGAATTTACAGTGTAAATGAAAGAAAACAACATCGAGAATATTTGTTATAATGGTAAACTTGGACTATTTCTCTGTCTTACAGCAGTATGTACTTTAATCCCCCTTGTAAATTACATGCAATACATCATTCTTTTTTACCTAACTAATTACAGACACCCTACATGTTGGTTTTTGAGAAGGTTTTGAAACCTTCAACATCACACTTGTATAAGCCATTGATTACATAATTTGTTAATGCTCTTCTTTTGTATACTTCTCTTATTTTATTGTAACGTATATTGACATTTAGAACCTATTTTCTACGGAAGCAAAAGTATATATATATAGTAGCATATTTCCAAAAGTACGGTCTAATACGAAAGTAATAGCAAAACTATAACATTTAACAAACTCGCGACATACGAAACATAACATTTACATAAAAGATGCTCATTTATCTCGATTTTGAATGGTATTATTGGGTTTGGCCTCCTAAATATTATAGTTCTTATTAGATCTTTCATTTGTTTCAAGCGTACATCTTTTTTATGAATAAGGTGTTTAACTCTACTAAATCTTCTCCAATTAGTTTGCTGACGAACTAATACGAAAGAAATATGTTTGGAAAGTTTTCTTGTCCCTGTACTGGAAATATGGCAGCATTTGGCGTTTTTTTCGAATTGATGAAAACGTTCTACGGTATAATAAGTATGTAAATTTATCATTTAACTATTCGAACTATCTATAAGTACAACTAAAAGAGAAAAAATAAAATACGCTTAAATGGGTGAGAGTTTTAAGCAATACTGAGTTGGTACTGGGTTTTGTCTCAATCTTTTCAAAAATATTCGTCACAGAAGTAGGGAAATGGGGGTTAAAATGCTACGGAGCTCTCTATTAGGTGAGTTAAGTTTTAATTAATATAGGGCACTAAACTAGTACCTAAATTTTATTTAAACCCGCCACTTATTCAGTTTGTATAGGATACACGAGAATGTTCGAAAGTAAATAGCAAGTTATTTTTCATCAAACAATTCTCTATTTGAAAAATATTTACGCAACATTTACTTAACTGCAACAAAAGAACAAAAAATATATTTGAAGTCTATTTGTGTAGTAGTAATAAATATAGTAATAACTAGCTTTTTTTGGCAGAAGAAAATTAGTTCATGTCCTACTTAAAATTTCTGGGAAACTTAACCAATGAATCTTGTATCCGTTTTTAGCTAGTATACATTCAATGCTAGACTACTTTTTTAATATTTGAAATATAATTGAGCTTAAAAAAAGAAGGTAATGAATATTTTTCAGAGTCGACTCTCTTAAGAAAAAAGTTCTTTTATAATATCGTAAATAGCTTCAATAATTTAAAGTCTTTCAATTAAGAGAAGGATTTTGCGTTTCTGAGATAAATCTAGATCTAATGGCAATTACTCCATGCCAGTAAGTGTGTTACTGCATTCAAAATCTTTTAACCACACATTTGAGTTTTCAGCATATTAAATTAATT
This sequence comes from Trichonephila clavipes, assembly GCA_019973935.1. Lineage (NCBI taxonomy): Eukaryota > Metazoa > Arthropoda > Arachnida > Araneae > Nephilidae > Trichonephila > Trichonephila clavipes. Next base: position 702,618 of record BMAU01017210.1, on the reverse strand, counting down.
GGAAATTGAAAATAAATTTCCCGCAAAACACTGAAAACGAATTTAAAGAAAAGCAGCTGATTTCTTTTTATTATTAGAGTTACTTTAGAGACGAGGTCATGATCCGGGTGTAAAAAGGAAGTATTTCTTAAATTATATCACGTTGCGCGGAAAGCTATATATGAATCATACATGCGCATCTATACTTTTGACAAGGCTTTGGTGTATTACACGACTTTACCTTTTTATTTATTCTATAAATAATTTGGAATCATAATCTTTAATGTTTTATTGAGATTAGTAATATATGAAATATTTAAGTCCGTGTGTGGGGGGAGGGATGATCACTATCTCTATAGTGTTAAAAAATATTAAGTTATAAAAAAGGGTTTTTTAAAAAAATTACCAATCTTACATCCACCACTTTTTAGGTGCATTCGTTGTATTGATCAAGAGTATTTTTTTAAAGAGAAAATGCTTTAAAAAAATCGCATGGGAAAAAATTTTTAAACGATCAAGATTCGTGTCCATTTTAATCTGCAAGCTTTTTTTTGTCAAATTTTAAAATTAAAATATTTTATAGTATTAATATGTGTGTAAACGTTTCAAATTAGTATAATAAAAGTAGACTTTATAAATATATTCCTTTCGTGTTTTAATTTACACTTCTGAGAAAAATGGTTATTTAAAATAAAAACCTTTAAAAAAAATTTAAACTTCTTCTTATGCATACTAAAACAACAACAGCTTGAATTGTCAAAATACTTCTAATTTTGTAAGAACAAATATTTAAACTACTTTAAAGTGTTGTTATATAATTTCCAGCAAAAAAAAAAAATTGAAAAATTAATTTTTTTCGCAGATATTTATGAAGCGATCTTCTTAAAATAGTAAACAATAAATTAATGCACTCCATATATATATATATACGCTAACTTGCAATTTTGCTGTACATTGTTCCTTTAGAAGTATTACTGTGTATTCAGCAATTTAATCAAAATAATAAAATTACTATTTAATGTGGCAGAAACAATCAGAAAAAAATGAAGATGCAGTTGTATTAGCTGACAAATAGGATTAACTATATTAGAAATACAATAAAAAATTAAGAGTAAAAAGAGTATATTTTTAAGTAATAGTGCATGTGAGATTTTTCATGAAATTTATCATTATTATTTTTTTAAAATCAAGTATTGTACTTTTTATTTCCTTTTTTTGTCACTGATTTTAATTTTTCGAAAAAATATTTCACTATACTCCACATTCCTCAGTAATTTTTCCATCACATGCTATTTTATCAAGAGAAGAGTTCGAATCTATACACAGTAAAAATAATTGTGAGCCTTTCCGGTAATTGGAAAAGTTGTTTCTTTAAAGAAGAAAAACTTTAAGTTGGGAGAGATTTCAATATTTTTATAACATTCTACCTCTGTTCTAATCTACTTTAATTCTGTTCTAACGAACATTAAAAAAATTCTGAAGCTTTAAAATATCTAAGTTGTAAGTATCTTTTTAATTTTCCGTAAAGTTTTCATAGCTAATTTATATCTTTTACGTTCTGGCGATAGATATAAGAACGTCTTTTTTAAATAATAAAAATGATTTTTTTATAAATTATTCTGCAATATGTATTTGAAAATATTCGAAAAAAATCAAAAGAAATATAAATGATCCTTCTGAATATATAGCTTCACCGTACATGATTTCGCTGACTTTTCTTCAAAGAATGAAAAAATCATGATTAGCCTTACCTTTCGCTTTTGTAGATTCTACAAGATCAACATCTTCTACTAACGGGCAGGCATGATTGGCATCCTGTTGCCACGAAGGCGACAATAAAACTGGAATAAAAGAAATTATAATTGACAAATCTTTGCAGTCTATATAAAATTATAAGGTAAAGTGTTCAACAAGTCTTCAACAAGTGAGAATATTTGAAATTTTTTTTATGGTTTCGAAATTTAAAGAAATATAAAATATTGTATTTTATACGTATTTTAACTTAAGACGATCTCTTTTATTCGTGTAATATATTTTAGATTTTAGTAAATGATTTCCATAACAAGTTTTTTATTGTTTCAGAACTCTTACAATCAAAAAATCTTTTATTTTTATTTCTTCAAAATTTTAATTTTATATTTTTAAGAAAAATTGTATAAAATGATATATAAATTAAAACGCTCTAAATTAGTTTTTACTTATTATTAATACGTTTCATAAACGCATTATTTAGAATCTTTCTTATTTTTTTATAATTTTAAAGAAGTTGTTCTAGAGAGTCATAATAATATATATATATATATATATATATATATAAATGTAATCAATGCATCGAACAATTGGTCAAGAGATTTTTTTATATCAACTTTACTGAAACCGAGAATAAATTTCAAGTATTGGAAATTGATGCATCTCTCTCTCAAATTTGTTTTTAAAATTTAGTGTCAACAAGCGTTTTGATATTTATGCTTATCATTTTATAAATTAAAAAAACGTGAACTTTATGATTTACTTGTATGAATAAATTTGTAACAGATTCAATTTTTTGCTAAAGAATTATTATATCCACACACACACGCACACGCACACAATTGATATATATTAGTCTCTACTAAATTATATTTTTTGAGAAGTAAAGATTCGCTTACATACTCTCATACGCTAATATTCAAATCAGATGATTTATTTTAACTCTTCTGCTCTTCATTTTTTGTTAATCCATGAATTAGGTGTTAAATTGAATAAATTTAAATAAATTTGATTTTATTGCAGTCGATATGCATTTCAATCCATAGCAAAACCATTTATCAAAAGAAAGGGAAATAGTTGATAAGTTGCTGTTGAAAGATATCAAAACAAACTGTGCGCTGAATATTATGCGAAATGTTACGATAAAACTATCATAGCTAGTATTTAATGTATTGGTAATTATTAAGAGGACACAGTACGATTCACAATTGAACAAAATCGGTCAAAGGATAAAATTTAATATTTTTAGCCTAAATTATTCTTTATATACTGTTCTATAACCTCTATAACCTCACAAAATTTGAAAGCTCTAAACTTAAAAATACCCCACAGAATTAGGATAGCGTTCACGTTCGTTTTTATTCACATCTCTATGGCAATTCAAAACTTTAAACTGACTTATCTCAGAAAGATAAAATAACTAGTTTGTCTTCATTTAAAATGCTAAGGCTTTTTTTTCTATTGGCCTAATGCTTTGAAAGTTTTTCTACCTATTGCTAATATTACATGCAACAAAAGTTGGTATGCATTTTTGAATCAAAGCTATGAAAAAAATTGAACTCAGAATTTATACATTTTTTAAGGAATTTTCAATAAACACATTCATAAAAAGAAGTATTGTATGAATACAAATCCTGTTAATGCAAAACCAATACCAACTTTTCTTGTACATAGTTTGACATATTTGTGAATCAAATTTCATGCATATACATAAATCTTTTTAGGGGAGGAGTAGTATTTTAAAATCACTTCACAAATTTTAAGTTTTTTCCTTAAAAAATTTAATGGCTAGCTTTTTATGAAATTTTGAGCATAAAATTTGTTTAACATAATATACATACATAGGAGGAAACCAAAAGATTTTAAAAACCCTTAAATTAAATTTTTTTGCATAATTCGTACCATGTCTCATTAATATTATTTATAGCGCACAACAGTATTTTTTAACTTTTAAGTGAACTGTATGTGATTAGAGTCTGTCACAAATATTGAATGCTATCTTCTTTCAAGTCATTTTGAATTTGTAGCATCATTAGGATATTTTTGACGTTTTAGTCAGAAACTACGTGGATAAAATCTAATGGATACATATCGAAATTTAGAACATTTTAAAGTAAAAGATGATTAATTATATTTTTCTTCAACAGTTCGCTAATGCAGCCAATATCAGACATACTGTTCGACAAGAAAATGATCTTTAAACTGCGTAAAAAAGGCTACGTTTAAATACAAGCCAGTCGACATAAGATTAAAAAATTCGTGATTTAAAAACATAACTGTATTTTAAGAAGAAAGCGTTTAAACCAGTTCCAGCAGCTTTGTGCGAATAACCTCTACTAGAGAGACAAACAGCAACTCGAATACCACAGATTCTTTCTACAGAGACAATTTTTGAAACAAACAATACGTAGCCACTGCGTAACGAATAAATATATAGTCGACGGCGTTGGTAAATGTGACAGGACTAAAAATAATTATTTTCCATAAAATACATGTTAATAAAAAGTGAATAGAAATGAGGTACAAACGTAAATGAACACATAGATAAAAAAAGGTAATAAAAATGCAATTCGATCGGAACACGAACTATTCAAAATTTGCTCCAGTGGAATTAATGAAGCTTATAAATTAAACATTTGTAACGCAATTTTATAATGAATGCTTGTGTAAGTTATATGATTGAAATATAAGATATATTTTACCGTAGTAAAAGTCCTAATTAAGTGCTAGCTGAAGAGGAATAGAAATTTTGGGATTTATTACCTTTTCTAATGCAAGTACTTTTCTTATGAACTAGAACGTATCCATATTCAGTTTTGCGACATTTATGTTAATGTGTGTTCCTACAGGAAATGTTGAACATAGTTAAAAATTTCTGTGTGTATTATATGTGTATATATATATATATATATATATATATATATATATATATATATATATAACATACTTAACAAATTACAATTCTTTCAAACATGGTCCGCAATAATTGTACCTTTGACCCACTTACTGTAACAATGCATAAGTAACGTTGTGACGGGCTCATCGCGTTTTCTACTAAAAACTCCTCTTGGGTTCTTTGGGGCCGAAAAAGGCAAATTCTTTCCAACCAAATCCAGAAATGAAACGTAAATATGCGAATTAGAAACCTTTTAAATCACAGAAGTTTAACGTAAACAGATGACCTATTGGGAAGTGATTATGCTAGTCTGGTTTAAGCGCATGAACTGAAGGTAGAGAAGAAAGCCATCATTGAGTGTGCAGCTATCCGTGGCAGAACGATCAAGTCAGTTGGATACAACTCCGCGCGAGCTAAACAAAAAATATATTTAGGATCCGAGAGGATTGCGGTTAAAAAAGAGATTAAGGTAGAATAATTCTAGTATCTATTAGTAACTAAGATTTAAACAGAGATTATGAATAGAAGAGAATATTAAATATAGTGGTTAAGATCGCGCTTATTTGGTAATACGTATTGTGTATTTTCTCACCTCAGATTCGCTAATTTATAATATAAATATTATTATTGTTAGTGTTTAAGTTAAGATTATAAAATAGATATTAAAAAAATAAAGATAATAAAAAAGACATTTTAAGATCATGACAACGCCTGGTTCATTATTCACTCCCACCCCTCTAGGTCACGAATATAACTTAGGAGTAAGGTATCTTTCACGGGTGAATACCTCACAATGATTCAACAAATTTTTCATTGTTTGCAATTTTTAATTATGTATAAATAGTTATAATGAGTCACATTTATCACTTATGGTTAATTATTACATTTGTATGTCTCGATTTTACAATGATGTTAGTCGCCTTCATTGTTAACTGGACTGACAGTTCAAGGAGGAAAACGGATTTTTCGCCGAAAGTTTATTTCACCGTTAAAAAGGTTCATTTTTTATCTCCAGTTCTCTAAGACAACTATTGCTACACTGCTTGTGGGTCTCTTGACGGGGAAAGAGGGTGATCAGAAAAATCTTTCATTGTTAGGAGTATTTTCTCCGGAGTTTTATCTGCAGGCAATAAAGCCTCTATGTCTTTTTCCCCTGTAAAATAGAGTAGTATTTTACGTCTTTAATCAATCTCGCGATTGAAAGTGTGGAGTTTGGAATAAACAATGCACAGTCACGCTGCTTCTTTACCCAAATTCCCGCATTCGGTGTTGTTGACGAATTTCGAATTAAACTTCGGGGGATGAGGCATTAAATTTCGGTCTCGAAGCTTCTGCGAATACTTTTGAAAAATTTCAGTTGAATCTGTCACCTGCCGACCTTATACCTTCAATACTAGTAATTTGAGTAGAAGGAAAAGTTCTTTTTAGAAAGATAAAATTAAAATTATTTCAATTTTTATTCTTAATTACTCTGGTTTATGATTAAAACAGGGTTCATAATTGTATATAATACGATTGGGGGTGGGGTGATTCTTGCTCAGATCACTTAAGGTATCCGACTACGTTCAGAACCGTGATTTTCCAAAAGCGCACAAACTAATCTTTTTCTTATATTTAATGTCACTTAGATTAGAATACACTTATAAAATTGTTTTAAGAATGTTATTGCAATAAAAAAATTATTTAAATGCAGTATTTCGGCAAAAATGAACTTAGAATTACCATGTCGCCCATCTGGTATAGTGTTTAGCGACGCTGACTAATGTGCCGTAGGGCCTGGGTTTGAATCCCGGAGAAGACATGAATGTTTGTAAATGTTTAGTGCCTTCGCAGCAAGGAGGTACTCTAAACAGCCGTCGAGCCGTAATTCCTCTAGTGAGGTTGGTGGTAAGGGATGTGTGGTGGGAGGCTCCTGATCTACCAGGGTGTTCTCCCTCAAAATTGGGGCGGAGCTGTGCTAAATCATACTGTTACGTGTATGGTGCTTAAGGCTCAGGCCAATGGCACGCATACATCTAGCCCCTTGCCATGATGAATATCGTGGACCTCGATCTGACTATGTCAGACAGGTGGCATTAGCAACAACCACAGAATTACAATTTTTAAAACATTCTCCTTTTATGAAAAATGCTTCTATAATATTAATATATTTTCATATAAATAGCTAAGACTTCTCCTGAGGGCATGCACTATGTGACTTTTGAAATATTCATATTTTTTCAAAGTCACTACCAATTGAAATAATTATCAGTGTTTCTCTCCACTCTGATGAATTAAAATATGAATAAATCTCTTTCTAAATTATATATTTCAAAAATCTTAGCTCAAGTTCTGAACAGAGTTCTGAGCTATATATAAGCAAAATATCGTGATTATTGAAGCATTCTCCATCAAAGAAGAATATTTAGAAAATAAATAAGTGTACCTTCAGTTTTTGCCTAAATATTGCATTTAAATCATTTAATATTATCAAAACAGTTTCATACGTGTGTTCTAATAATCTAAGTGAACCTACATTTTTAAAAAAATTCGTTTATACACATTCGAAAAATCACGGTTCCGAACGTAGTCGGATACCTTAAAGCTTAGATTTCACTTTTAAAATGGATTAACTTAAAAATCACTGGGTAGATAATTGTAGTTTAATTACATTTATGTGCAATATATATTGTCCATTGCAACTTTTCTTAGATGTAAAGTGCTTTAAGTGTTTCCAATTTTGAAGTAAAATGGTTCCATGTAGCATTATTCTATTAAACATGAACAGCATTTAAATTGTTCAAAATGATAGAATTATTTTAAGAATTCATTTAAAAAAATTTTTAATCGCATTTTGTAAGAATTAGGGCGCAAGCGGAAGTTGTCCGCAAGATAAGAATATAATCACTAATATTAATTTCAATAACTTCCTTCCGTTTTTTAAAAGTTAAACGTGCATTTTGAATTAAATCATATTATAATAGAGAACAGAGCTTTCATGTTCGAGGTTGAGCCATTCAATTATTTTACACTTTTACTGGCGATAACTTGGGTTAAAGGATTTAGGACTTTGTTGGATTATTGTGTATTTAACCACAAATTAACCAAATATTTGTTCATGGACAAAGTTCCTAACTTCGCTCATTTCGGAACTAATTATCAGAAAGTTTACATTTATTGATAAGAACATTATTGTGAAGAGGAGAAAGAAGCGGTCTATAGCAGTCTTTGAAATGTGATATGGCTTTCAGTATCTATAGACATTGAGCGGAGAACAAGAAGATACTATTTAAATACTATATAAAAGAATAGTACCTTTTTTGCAAATCGTTTATAAGATAGAACATATGTTTTACCATGTCGTTGTTCATGCAAGTATTATTTCTATGAGTCTACAAATTTCGAATAGAACTGGCGTTGTTGTTGGTGGTGGGGTTGCTGAAATATGGTGTCTTTTTAAACGGACTTGGGTAGTTAAGGTTCCGACTACGTTCAGAACCGTGATTTTGCAAAAGCGTATAAATAGATAATATTTATGATATTCAGTGTCACTTAGATTAGAAAATGTACATAAAATTGTTTTAAAAATATTATTACACTAAAAAATAATTTAAGTACACTATTTTGACAAAAATTTGAGAATGACCCATTTTCAAAACATTCTCATTTTGAGAAAAATGCTTCTTATAACAATATTTTGCCTGTATATAGCTCAGACCTCTGTACAGAGGCTGAACTAGAATTTTTGAAGTATATAACTTAGAAGTGGGTGTATCCATGTTTTACGGCAACAGAGGGGGAGAAATTTTAAGAAAAAAATGCCCATAATTATTTCAATTAGGGGTAACTCTGAAAATAATGTGAACTTTTCCCAAAAATAGTCCAGACTCTCTGGAGAAGTCTTTACTTTATATAAGCAAAATATTATTATTTTAAAAGGATTTTTTTTATAAAAGAAGAACATTTTGAAAAAAAAAAGGTTATTCTAAGTTAATTTTTTGCCAAAATATTGCATTTAAATAAATGTTTTTTGTCAAAATGTCCTTAAAACAATTTTACATATGTATTCTAATTTAATTGACACTAAATATCGCGAAAATTATCCATTTATGCGCTTTTTTAAAAGCACGGTTCCGAACGTAGTCGGATACCTTAATCAAATGAAATATTTTAAGGAAGTCTACAAGTTTCAGCGAGGGAGAACTGTGTGTGCTGCTTCCTGGTAAAATATTTAGTTTTTCCATTCCTACTATTTTAGCTCACACTCTCAATATATTTATTTACTTATCTTGGTGGAATTTTCAATCGTTAATAAAATGCATTTTAAAGCGCTCAATTGAGCTAAAATTTTATATACACTATTGTTTGGGGTAAAAATACGATAATTTAATTAGAATTAATTAAAACTAATTGAATGAAGCTAATTATTTAAAGAATTACAGAAACAACCACATTGGTTTTATTTTTAGCGACTTGGGCCAAAACTTTAAAATATTCTTTTTCTCACATTTTAAAGCATTCAGTTGAACTGAAATTTTATATACACGATTGTTTTGGATGACAATACGATACTTTAATGATAATTAACAAAAATTAATTACCACTTAATGTTGTGATTCGGTCATATGTATATACGTATTTATATTAATTCTAACTAGTTAATAAAGAAGTAACTAAAATAAATTTTTTCTTTGTAGATCTAAGTAGGAATAAAATTAATTTTTTTATATTACTTGTTATGTTATGGGGAGGGAGGATAATTATTCTGAATGTATGTGTAATTTATAAATTCATTATTGACAGTCTATTTGGGCATCGACACAAGTTTGTTACATTTCACTTGGCGCAGTGATTTTCCTTCATGGACAGATAGATCGCACCCTTCAAATGGGTGGAATTTATTTCTGACAGAGCTGATGTTAATTTTTCGCACTCGATCTTAATTTTGCATGGAAATCAGTAAGTACCGGGTGGTTATAATTAAAGTTAGACTATTAAGAGGTTTGAAGAAACCGGTCTGCTTACTAGATTTTGATCTAACTAAGAATATATGCAATATGGACCATCGGGAAAAGGTTTCTGCAATAAAAAAAAAGTAGTTCAAATTTCGACCACTAGGAGTAATTGTGGTACACAAAGAAGGACAGATAAGATGTTAAAATTAAAATCATTAAAATTTATTCAATTACAGCATAAGCTCAATATGTGCTCCATTGGCAATAATAACGTGTTGAAAGAGCACTATAGCGTTTTCATGGTAGCGCGAAGCAACTCACCAAGGATTTCAGCCACCTGGTAATGAAAATTTATACCAATTTTTTTATAGCAGAATCCATTTCCGCACGGTCCATACAGCATATATTCCAAGTTTCATCAAAGTCCGATAAGCAGATCAGCTTCTACAGGCCCTCTAAATAGTGTAACTTTAATTACAAACACCCGATACGTGGTATTCCCGAACATCTCACTCTGTTACAACATACTGAGAGTTCCAATTCTGGAGAAGGTGCATTAACCATAACTATGGCAAACTAGGCACTTCAAAGTTTCTTTTGGAAATATAAAAAGGGACGAATATGTGCATTTTACGCACAGACTGCTTGTTGTAGCTGGAAATTAGATCGATCACCACAAGATGAACTGGGGCTTCTCGCATGCCACAAGGTATCCAATGATTATGCACCTTTATTTTCGGTAAGCGGGGAATAAGGTATCGTCTTAGTAGGTTTTCATATTCCCCTTTAAGGCTCTACTATTAGAGCTTTGAAAGCAAAATAAGGTATCGCCTTATCAGGTTTTCATATAATCCTTATAAGACTCTAATATTAGAGCTTTGAAAGCAAAATAAGGTATAGCCCTAGCAGGTTTTCATATAACCCTTATAAGGCTCTAATATTAGAGCTTTGAAAGCAACAATTCCTTTTCTTATATCAGTGAGATAAAAAAGTTTTAAGAAAGTAGAGCCTGCTCGTTCATGTATTTTAAAAAAAAAACAAATTACTAATTAGATGCATTCTGTGATTACATTTCACCCAGTTGTGAAGTAGACTCGTTATTGTGCTAAAGCTGTGTGTTCTCATGATAGTCTATCAAAGTTGGCTCTTCTTGAATAGTGAGGTACTTACTTAGGAAGAAGGCAAGCGCGGCTGTAAGTGCTACAGTGACGAATATGAAGGCCAAGGCCGTGCACTTCCAGCTGCACTGCCTCGAGTTGGACTTCCGCAGCTGGAAATGGGAGTGGGCGAACTGATTGGTGGACAGCGGACGACGCAGCATGCTGCTACTGCTGCTGCAGCTGCGGTTCGGGATTGTTGACGTCGGATACGTCACGTGATACCTGCAACAAGTAAAACAGATTATAGAATTGAAAACGTTGTACATATTTACTAATGAATGATCATTGTAAAATATTCAATATGTTTGAAAAATTGTAGTTATTTTAGAAATTATTGTTTTGTTTAATTAAAGCTTTCAAACTTTTTTTTGTCACAGCTACTGATTGACCTAACTATTACAGATATCATAATTCTGAACTTCGAATGATATTTCGAACTCGTATAACTTTTTTTTTTAACAAAACCTATTTTTCTAAGTAAAGAAATGTTACGAATATTTTCATTCTCTATTAAATTATGATTTCATCACTTTATTATATAGTAACACTATATTATGTTCTGTATTAACACAGTTATTACGTAATTTTATTATATGTTTTATTATGTGACGTTAAGAGAATTTTGTTCCAAACGTCAATAAATTGTGAATAATGAAACTTCGGCAAGCGATTCTATAGTACTCTATAGTACTTATAGTATTATATAGTATTTATAATTCTCTATAGTAATATATAGTATTTATAGTATTCTATAGTAGTATATAGTATTTATAGTATTCTATTATATTCATATAAAAATTAACATCGCTTTTTTGTCAGAGAGCATTATTTATGATGCACTTCATAATTTTAAACCCCAGAAGTGAAGATTTCTAATGTTATCGCCGGAAGAAGCCGAATCATGTGTGTGGATCACTAGAGCTGCAGTGATCATGCAGCTGAATGGATTGTGTACTAACATGACCTGAATAATAGCTAACTTAATGTTGGATTGATAGCTAAAAGGGAAGGCCGTAAAGTCTAATAACTAATAAATAACTATGATATAATCGTGTTCTGTTTAGTAAAATTTGTTGTTTCTAAGCTACAGACTGAGTAGTTAACTACATACGCGAACTACTTACAATACACAAATAACTAACGATGATATCACACTTTGGTGATACCTTTCTTTCTTGAGTTTCAAAAGTGACGCTTATCCAGAGGACGGAACCCGCAACCTACGGATTCGCAATGAAGTAACTTGACTACTAGACAAAAGTCATAAATTCTGTCCTGAGGATGTTATTGGCTTATGTAGATTCCACCGCTATAATACTCCCTCACCAGTGAGTCGGTGGATAGGCGAACGAACGAGATATTTGTTATAGCGAGCGTGTGAGCTGTTGATGTTGCGTGAAGTGAGTCTGACGACTTTGGTTGCTGCGTCAAGTGGATCTGACGACTTTTGATTGCTCTTTTTACGGGTAAATGGCGCTTCGACAGATCAGAAGATTTTGCGTTTTTCTTTTCAGCCAAGGTCACCAGTGTGGAGGATAGAACCCTCGACTCTCGGTACTGAAGACCGCGTAACATGACGATTAGGCAAAAGTGATCACTTCTGTCAGGAGGCTGTTGCTGGTTTATGTAGATATCACCTCTACATTTCAAGGCAACTATGCTAAGATTTAGAGGATTAATTGTATTGATGGCGCAATAGTGCTCGTAACTAAGGTGACCATTTTTTACAATGAAATGGAGGATGAATAATTTAAGAGAAATTACAGCTCAAATATATGAAACGTTTTATTAATTCAAGTAAAAATACGCTAATTACACTTACATTCTTTTTAATTATTATCTTAAACGAGCATTTTTCCATTGAATGATTTTTTTGTCAACATTTCATTTTTTAATATATCGGAAAGTTCGAGCAAAAAATATCCTTCATACTTGATTTTACGGTAAGCACTGTAACTAAAATATTAACATACAATTTTGATTTCTCACTAGTCACTTCACAAAAATCATTTCCAACTGAAAAAACTCTTTCAACTGTTACATTAGTTCCAGGGCAGCACAACGTAAATTCAACAAGAATAATTACATTTTCAAATGGAATGTGTTCATTTTTGAAATTGTTTAAATAATTTCACCCATCTTTACTAATTTCTCAGCATGTTGATATTTTCCAATTGTTCTAATTTATTGAAATTTAAATATACATTTAGTATTCTTTCTACTTCAAACAGACCATTATAATCGAATTTAATATCAGGCATTACGTTCTATAAAAACTCAGTGTAATTTTCTATATCTGTCAAATTTACTTGCGACAAAGTCATAAAGTACCAATGAAAACTGTTATTTCCTGTGATAATTGTTTCAGACTATTCTTGAACATTTTGGAAACATGTTTGGTTCATTTCTGAATACAGAGATTAACAGATCTGTTTGAGAATATTGAAAAGGAGGACACTCTTTTCGAGGAAGGATCGAATCTATAAAAGGAGGACTGTCCTCCCTAAAGGAGGACGGTTGGTCACCTTATCGTTACTCAATAACACTGGGTTTTGATTAAAACAAATTTCAAAACTATGATACACTTAGAATAAAAATTCACATAGGCTATAATCTGGGCTATCACAATCATAACTTCGACATGTATAGCCTTTTTTTTAAAAGAGAAATAATAACATGTGAATCGTGTTTCGTAATAACGCCAAGAGTGTTCGAGCAAAACTATCTTTTGCTTCTGCTGCTAGGATCAATGTTACCATTCCAGTAATTGTGTTTAAATAAGGCAGGAAGTGAAAAAATCTATTAACAAAATCGAAACCAGAAGACTAAATTTGCCACGCACTTAATGAGGACTATTTACAGAAAACCAATGCGTTGAATTATGATAAAGAACATATCGCATTGATGATGTGTAATAAACATCATTAGCAAGAAGATTTATCATAGGTAATCAATGCGGAACAAAAGTAATTAAGTTCCGGTGTAATGGGTAATGGAAGTGATTGTCGGTACACAGTATTAAAAGAAAAAAAAAACAAATAATGTAATAAATATAAAATATAATTTGAAATTCAATGTGTAATATCTAAGAAGATATATTAAATATCTGAGTGGAGTCTCAAATATTTATTACTTATTGATTCTGATATTAAATTAGATAACATTAATTAATTGTGAGAAAATACAATGCTTCGTTCACTAAAGTTTTCTAAGTGATAAAAATATGCACTCACAGAGCTGGTTCAATTATTATTTTAAGCTTTTAAAATAAAGATTACGTTTAGAAAGGAGTAGATTATAAAATGTTTTTCTTAACTTTCAAAGCATTAAGAGAGATTAACATTTGATTATTTTGAAAATACAGTCCATTTTATGAACTTTCACAAAAATTTAAATGTTTTTTTCTAGTTAAGAAAAAAGACTAGCTTATTGGAAATATTTAAACAAAATATTTTGTAGGAAAAAAATTGCATAATTTAAAAAAAAACGTATGCAAAATACATTTTCAGAATAAATTCTTTCAATATACAAATATGCTTTCCTTATAAATTTTTTTTATGTTTTAGCTGTATCATTTCTTTAAAACTGCATCCCTATTGTTTGCATAAAATTGAAATTTATGAGATATTTATCCATTGGAATGTTTTAAAACAATATATTAGAAAGTATACTTGATGCACAGAATATTTTACATCTCATAAAACCTTGTATAAATTTTTTGCTGCTTTTTAATATTTTGGACTGCATTATAAAGTAGAAAAACTGAGCAATATTTATTAAAATCGATAGAAAATTGATATTGAGGATATTTACAATGTAATCTTCTAAAGTGGTTTTATTTACTTGTTCGTGATTTTAAAACAATATAATCTTTAGAATAGAAAATAGTTTTACACGTGTATTTTTATATAATAATCGGAATTTAACGATCGAAAAGTCTGAAGTAGATTGTTTACATTTTATTCATTAAAGATACTTTCTTTGATAATAAATAATGTTGAAATATACATGTATACATGTTTTCCTTAGCTAAATATGCATCAAGTTGTTTAATATTAAGTAAACAGATTTATGTAAAGAAAACTAGATGTGCATCTCAATAACTCTATGATTTATATTAAATATACATCAGTATATAACCACATATATTACCTTTATTTAGTTCTAAGTAAGGCTGAAATTCCAAAGGTAAAATTTAATATTAATCACAAAAATAATTCAAATTTTAAATAAAATGTTCATATTTGAAATGACGCTTCCACTTTCAAGTTTCGATGCTTTTTTGTACCATTTTTTCTTCTTATTTGAGGCATAAAAAGATATTCTCACAAATAATGAACGAAGTAATTGCGAAACTCACTGCATTACATTCCTTTAATACGGAGTCTGTGAGATGCCATTTCTCCCACCAGCATCATTTGATTGCACTTACATGCTAACCATCTGTATATACCATTTTTTCTTTCATGTAAATATGACGTTTAAATCACCAACCCTTTATGATGTTGCAATTTTAATATGGCCTGCTCCGTACAAAGTAGCAGTAGTTTTCCTAATGCGTTTGTACATTTTTTCCCTTGGTTGCACCACTTAACACCAGTTGCTCTTGGTTGTGAATGCATCAGTAGAGTTTCATTGTATTACCCATACTTCATTTAACCTATTACATACAAAAATATTCACACTACAATATTTAGATCAGCGTTTCTCAAACTGTGCCCCCCTTTCCTAGGGAGCGTGAGCAAATCGAAAAACCAAAAATAAAGATTTAAAATAACCATCATTTTACTGATAGGAAGCAAAACAAAATGAATTCACACTGATATAATATACTTATAAATGTATCAGTACTGTACAAAGTATTTAATAAATTTGTCAATATTCAGTTAAAAAAAAGTTCAGAAATTATTAGTGACTTCTATGGATTTGTCATGTTCAAAATTATACACGAAGCTTTTAATGCTTATCTTAATTATTTATACAATTTATAATTAAAGTCGTATTCTCGTAAATTTACCGTCAAAGTAAAATTTATTATTACATTCAATGTATTGTTAAAGTAAGAAAGGGGTGGGAGGTGATGAAAATAAGGAATGAAAATTGATTCGCAAATACTAAAAATTTGAGAAGCACTGATTTAGAGAGAGTATTGTTATTCTTACCTGTCAGCGTTATGATTAATATGATCCTCTTCACAATGAGGATAACCAACACCAGAGTGATGATCTGTAAGGAAAAAAAGGATACGTTTAGATTTTTGAAAAGTTTAATCACTTTTGGTATTCATATAAGAGAAATACTTATTTATTAGGAACAAAACTTACGGAACTAAAATTTTGCTTTGTTATAAGCCCCTGATGACATTTATACATATAGATCAGATCTCAAACAATAAAAAATAATGATATGAACATTTCTTCGTTATAGTTTGTTTATTAACTATTTGCATTAATTGAATATATTGATTGATTGATTATTAATTGAACTCACACTTAGTAGTTAGAGGGATTTTATCTATTGTCAGGTGATGAGCTCATCATCTGAATTCTCTTTCACTCTGGTACTCTTCCTCCTCAAACTTCCCTATCACACCAAGGTGAATGCTTTTACTCTCGTCAAATTTAACATTCATCTTTTGAATATAATTAATGTTAATGATTGAATAATATATTCAAATATTTTATTGAATAATGTTACGGTTGCATAATATTTATTAAGTAATGAATAATCAATTATATATCTTGCTTAGTGACTGTTACTTGAAGAGCATTACTAATATTTATTGATTGAAAAATGAATTGCGTTAGCCCAATACAGTTATAATAAATACTTTTCTATCGTTAGAAGATGAAGATGCTTATTGTGTTTCTACTCTGACTACACAAACGATCGAAATTATCTCTATTGGAACAAAACATTAAAAAATTAACGTTTTTACTTTTATGCCTGTTTAAGCTTCTTTTGTTACTATACACACCAGGGCCCATGCTATTTCATAGTTACTTATTGTAACAAAAAACAAATAAAACAACATTTCACATTCTTCCCCTTGGAAATTCCTCGAAGAGTTTATTTATTTAAGTAAACGAATAAATAAGAAAGATAACTATGGATAATAAAGATTGATAACCTTTTGGGACAAACGGGTAACTATTATAATGAGCAGCCATTTAGCAAAGTTGTAAGCCAATTAAAAGTAACATTATATAATAAAATATATTTAATTGTGAAAAGAACTTTGGTTTATAGGTTTATTTTCTACTACAACCCCCCAATCAAAATCAATGTAGAGAATATTGGTAGTATATCTCATGCAGCCGACATCATCGAGGGGTCATGGTTGTGAATTCGTGGTCAGTATCGTGTTGAGTGTACGGTTCACGTTTAATCTGTCTGGGATAAATTAATTGATGTATTGTTTACAAATGTCAAACTCAGAGGCAACATGAGGGTTATTGGCGAAGGAATTTGAATCACGGTCAAGTAAGAATGATGACAACTGATACAGCTCTCCCATTTTCCATACTTCCACTCCACGATAAAATCTACACGGTGGGTGTTTAGTGACCTCAAGACTCGAACCCATGATTCGACAGAAGCAATACCAGCCATGAAATCGCGACTACAACTACTTGTCTATCATGGTTGAGGCTTAAGGTCACACTCATGTAGTGTAAATTTAGAGAGAGAGTAGGTTGCTACTTCTAGGTGTCATTCTCGTCATTTGAACGTGTTCAAATTTACGAAGTCCTTCTTTCTCTATAGCTCTCATGTTATTTCTGAGTGCAACGTTAATAATAATCAAACACACTTAGTAGCCTTAAGACAATGGTCAAATGAGAAAATTCATACCTAGACGAAGCAGTATTATTTTAAATTAAATTCCACACCGTACTATTCCGAGGACTATGAGGATCGACAGATTTAACATGCATGAGACCCACTACACATCAATATTGTAAAAGACTGTATCCGAATCTGCTACTATTCGGTTATTAGTTTACTGATTTATTAACCCGGCCATCGTAAAACCAAGGGGCTTTGGTAGCCTAGTGGTTAGAGCATCGAGACCGAAAGGCCTGGGTTCGATGTCCGCTGCCACCAAATACCCTTCGAGTACACACGGAGTACGTGCTCCTTAAATCAGTGGGCCCGAAAGTCTTGTGGGTTGTCGCAGCAGAAACCACGGGTGCAGGCTGCTGGAGAATATTTCCCTCCCCTCCAGTTCATGCCTAGATTGTCGAGGAGGAGATAGGTGGTGTAGCCATCTATTGTATAGAAGTTCAACCTGTCTCATGGGCTCTGGTAACTTTCCTTCCTTCCCTTCGGGAAGGACACACCAACAACATCGTAAAACCTCCAACTTCTTTAGGGGAATTAATATTTTTGTAATTTTAAATTTATTTTAATAACTGAGATTCAGGATTTATTCGGTTGTTACTCTAAAAACATTGTGGCAATGCGTAAGTATTTTCCAATGAAATCAATTTCAAATTTTAATTTATGCTTTCCATAAGAAAAAAATCGATGCGCTGTTACAATAAAAGATATAATGCATATTTGAACCATGATTGAAATATTATATGAATTTTAGTAATAGAATAAGCAATGATAAATTTTATTTTTATTATATACAATGTCTTAACTACATTTCTACATTTAAATCTTTTTACGCTAATGTATAGTAAATGGTTTGTTTTAAAGACCAAAATCGTTTTGAATAGCAAAACTTTTTTTTATTACGGAACAATTAAAATTTCTTTTTGTTTTTGGTAATGTATTTCGAATGGTTGAATAAATCATCCCATATTATAAAAAGTAGAGTTAGTAAAAACTTTAGCTAAAAATTATTAAAAAAAGAAGACTTTAAAGTTTGTGTTAGACTGAATTGATTTCATTCTAAATTGAAAGTCCCCTTAATGAGTTAAAAGTTTCTAGACGTAAAGCAAAAACAATTAATTGAAAAAAGGCTTAACAAAAAGTAATTTTATACAAACAGTGCTGTATTAAAAATACAAGAGAAGAAAAGAAAAGTGTTTAAATAAAACTTGCTCTATATTGTACATAAAAGTTTTCTTAATGCATTAAAAGTGTATATTAGAAAAATAATTTATTACACTTAGTACTTTTGCTCCGATGCTGGCAATGTTAAAAATCAGATATTTTAATACAGGAGACAGTTTATGTTGTCATTAATACAGGATCTCTTTTATTAAACTGAATTAGTTTCTAGACTGAATAGATTTTCTGAAATTACTCAGTAATGCTTATGAATAAAGTAATAAAATAACAAACTCATACATAGCGTCACATTAATGAGAAATAATCTTCAAATAGATAACGAGCAGTGTACACATTGAATATGTGACAGTCATTTTCTTCTTTCTAAGCACTTAGTTATTATCCCTACCATGCTTTTCAAGTTTAGAGAGAGAGACAGAAGTAAAAAGAAAGAACTAATTCAAAATCCAAACTTTTCTCTTAGGGAAATTGCTAAATTAATAAGGAAAACACAAAAACAACATTGGTAATTATATATTGTACAAAACAGGTGACAGATTTCCTCTCAACTTTCCTGAACTAAAAATAAATTATCCTTTCAGATACAAGAGAGTAACATGTTTTTAACTCCCAATTATTCTCCACGGCTACATTTAAAATATTTCATTTAATTATGAGCAGTTGTTTCAATAACGAGCTTGTGAAATGCAGAGTTAGTCGGGTGGCCATGTTTGACCACATTTTGGAAATATTACGAGATAATGATTTGAACATCCCTGACCGCGGATTTGGAATTCTGTACCCAATGTTTTCACTGAGTCCACAGAACGTCAAAACAAGGATTAGCCCCCTCCCCCCCATTTTTTTTTTCAACACAATTCTCAATCGAAATTATAATCAGCATATTATTTGACGCCTTGCATAGTCCCATATTTATTTAAACTCTTTTTTGCACTTGAATTCTTCTTTGGTTAACCGACACGGATTCTTATGTCACATTATAAATATCAGTAAAAAGTTTAATGTTCAGCATTTTTCATTCCATTATCAGGGGAAAAACCTCCATTCATTAATGCAAAAAAAGCAAACCAAAAAGAGGTTTATTATTTTTATGAATCTATAAAGCACACACACAAGTGTTTAAGTTTTCTAAAAGGGTTTTCACTGATTGTGTAAACCAGGTAATGATAAAAGTTTTATGATAAAATCTGTCTCGTTAAGAGCTTCTTCACTACTCCGAGGGTTATATATATTTACAAGGCATATGCTTATGTATAAAAGCAGTAAGAGTAATTATTTTAGAAACTTTTCCATCAATTTTGATCAAGCTTCTTTTCATAATTATTCAATGATTGAACTTTTGACATAAAATATAATTTTTTTATATTGTAATGCCTTCTCTATTTTATGATTCGCCCTCCTTTTTTGGTTAAGCATAATCGAGGCAAGTGATTTCTATTTCTATTGATCTATCATTTTTTGTGGTCATGGTAGCATAGGCATGTCGTGATCACGAAGGCGTGGACAGCGTTGTTCAGTTACAAGTTAGAGTCTTGATGTCACTGAAAACTCACCGTATAAAGGGGTTGATGTACATAAATCTTTATGCTCTCGCGTTGGCATTTTGAAGGAATTAGAAAAGTGATGTACCAGCTGAGATATCGTCCTTTTCACTTGACCGTAGTTAACAGTTTCGTCACCACTAGCCCTTACATTGTTTCAAAAAGTGCAGAGTTAATTAACACACACATGCACAATCATAATTACTATTATATTATAAAATAGAGGTAATTTATTGATTTATATTTGTTTTGGTTCTTATCATTAAATATTATTGACTTATATGGCGATTCTGTTTCGGTTATTACACATAAAAAAGTATTAAAAATATACTATAAACCATACCTGTCATTCTAAAATATTCATTTATAGTATAAGAGGTAAAGGAAAATATACGTAAAAGAGTTAATTAATTTTATTTAATATAAAGAAAATGTTTTTGAACTCATATGATTGTTTATATTTTAAATTTATATTTCACTAGAAAGCTATTTGACAATAAGTGGATACGTATTATGAGTTTCCGTATGAAATTCAAGTGAAAAGAAATACATTTGGGTTTTCTTATTTCTCGAAAATCTGAAGATGTCTTAATGGCTTCTCATCACAATCTTTTATGAAACCATCATCAATTATCTCTTTTGAAATTCATGGTTTATTTGGCTAAGAATCTCACACCTTTTCCATCAAAACACACCAGGTAGAAGACAATAGTCAATCTATATTCTTACAAAAAACAAAAAAAAAAAAAAAACCATACAAGAGTTCAATTTCTTAAATCTTTCTTGACACCAATTCTACTCAAAATGAAAGAAATTCACATCAAATTATTTCAAAGTACGACAACTGTACTCATTCTAGAGAGACAAATAAAACGAAGCAATCCTTACTGAAGCGATTTTTAGAATTATCCTTCTATCATAGAAACTATTCAAGCATTTTGTAGTTATAAATAAAGAGTAAAATGCTTAGAATTTATTTATTTACAGCATTAAATTTCCAGATAAGGAGTGATTGAATGTGCCCAATGGAGGCAGGCAAATTCCATATAACAATGAAAAACATCTGCCATTTCCTTCCGTATATGTTCTTCTGTATCACCTTATTTCGTCAGATCCATCAAAGAAGAGCCCAGCTGCACCCCCAGAATAACTCTTTCTTCAAAATTGTTTGCTGAAAACAATAACCAGAAAATTAGGATTTTCAGGACCTAATCTTTAGCTTAGGGTATGTGGCCCTTAAGGAATCGGTCGGTAAAATTAACAGAAAACCTATCAAATGGAAGAAGGGAGAAAGAACAAAAGTCTTTTATTTGAAGGGGTGGGTCATCCCCCATTCTCGTTTGGCACTGAGCTTCTTTAAGTGGGTCATTTAAAGTAAAGAATTCGGTGATAAATCTCGGTGGAAATTAACCCCGAGACGTGTTTAGGGGGTCATCAGATTTAATTTTGGAGTGTGGGCGAGCCCCATTTATCAGAGGGGGTGTCTCGAGACTTTGATTATCGTCTGGGGGTGCCTTTGAGAAATGATTTAGACCTAGAAGGTATGTTACGCTTTCAGGGTCATTAGAATAAACCTGGAGGTGGTTAATAAAGGAGAAAGAGAAGATATTTGGAAGGTTTTCATTAATATGGTTACATGGCCAAAAGTGTATAATATGTTTTGCAACATTTAACAGGTATTAGTTAAAGTAACCAAGTAATTGCTTAATTAAGGATCTATAAAGGTATAATTTTATCCTATTTGTTACATTTTGTTGATTTTTTCATAGATTATTTTCCGTAAAATTTGCGGAAAAAATTGTCAATAGTAGTTGAATGTATAAGGTTTTGACCTTATTAAGTATTATTATGTCACTAAAATGCCATTAACATGGTTTTAAATGATTATATTCATTTCTATGAGACTTTTTGGCAGTTCTAGAGTGACTTTAATTCGCTCTAAGTCAATTTCTGTTTACAAATGTGCAATCTCTGCATACGCAATGATTTGATTTCATCCGATTCCTACTATTGGTTCACGTTATCCCTATATATATTTATTTATATAACTTCTTCAAATTTTGAAACGTTAATAAAATACTTTTTATTCATCCACTCAAGTTCAAATACATTTTTTAAAAATTGTAGTGGATGTTAATACAGTTTTTAAAAATATTAATTCATTAATTATAGTTAATGAGATTTATTTCTCTCTCTCAGTCGATATTATTCCTATAGATGGCAGCACCATTAGATAAAACAGCTTCTGTGTTAAGTTTGTGATGAAGATTTAACTTAACCTAAATAAAATCATATGCTAGTTAGATGTCAGTATTCCTTTTACATTGGTTTTTCGATAAATTCTTACCTATTATAATCAACTTTCTTTTAAAAAAAGTGTAATTACAAATATTATAGGGTTAAAAAGTTTTTAATGTCAATTTAAAAGGTGTTTTGCCACTTAATATTGTGATTCTGTAATATGTATACACATATTTATATTAATTGTAATTATTTAATAAAAGGTAACTACAATAAAATCAAATTTTTCTTTGTTGACCTAATAGGAATTGACTTAATTTTTTTTATATTACCTGTTTTCTTATTAAGTAAAAAGCAATACCAGGACTACTAGCAAAGGAATTTTATTCGTGTTTTTGAAACTCAAAGAAGTGACGAGGATGACACCGAGAAGTAGGCTTTCCACTCTCTCTAAACTTCCCCACCATGCTAAAATGAGGACCTTCAGCTTTGACAGATTTAACGTGCATCAGCTCCTTTACACAAAGGGATTTGAGTGGCACCAGGGCTCGAACTCACGATTCGACAGCCACGAGTTTGTGACCCGACTGCCAAGGGTGTCTATACGCAGTGGGGCTCTCTAATTAAATAATATGCCTCGCGTTACTCTTTAGTGACGTTTATTAAAATCAACCAATCGCAATTCAATATCAATCAGTTACCAAAGCAATATCTAACTACAAAGTAGTACTTCCTACACAAGTCTTTGAAAAATAAATTAATTTGCTTTAAGATTTAATGCTAGTTAAAAAGACTATTTATGAAAAGAGATATTAAATTAATGAACACACGTTAATCTTTTTAAGCAATCTATTGAGACTCAGATACCGAAAAAGAGTTTTTTTTTAAAAATTCTATTTAAACTATACTCGTATCTTTATTTGTAACATGGATTAAAAATCAACATAAAGAACATCAATGAATGTAAATAAATTCCAAACAAAACAAAGCGTCATATAGTTTGTGACGAATCTGTACGGAACCTTTCCACTAATATTCTTAGGCGTATTTTTGGGGATTATAAATTCGCGTATATTTCCAATCAACTCCAAAAGGTGAACGGGATATGCAAAGTAGATAGGGTATTTAAGTCGAGCGTTCTAAGCTAGCAGGTATGAAGGCTATTGAGCCAGCAACAGTAACCTCAAATTTAGAGGATTCCAGGAGATAACGTTAGTGAAGACTTATTGCTGCTATTCTACGGAAAAGCAAGAAGGCTGATATAGCCAGCGGTAAATATAATTTATGTACGCTTAAAATAAGCGTTAATTTAGTAAAATTAGTTAAAGTTAATGAAAGCTAATAATTCGAGTACGTGTACTTCTCGGACCTTCTATTTCGGTAAACCTTACTTGATCTTAAGCATAATTATTAATTAATTTCATAATTCGTAATTTAATTAATATAAAAGGTAAATCCCTTTTATTTGACGTAACATAGTAATATTATATGTTATTAGAGTTTTTTTGTGACTGCTTATAATAAATACAAGTTATTATTATACAAAAGGGCTCTTAGTGATTCTTTGCCTCAAATTAATCCTGGTGTCCAGGGTGAGACCCAAGGGGGTCTCCACAAGTTGTAGTCAAAAACTTTGAAGTTTAATTATTTTGAAGTGCAATATATCATATTGTTATAAAATACATTAAAAATCAAGACAGGAATTTTTGAAACATTTCGCTTCAATCTCATTTGCTTTGAATTGATCAATATCATGTCTAAGCTTCCCAATAGGCCTTTACTTATTTTCGGCATCAATTTGATACAAAATTAACAAAATAGTATGCATTTTCTTTTAGACGTGGAAGGATTTAGAATTTAGCAAATTGCTTTGAAAACAGAGTATTATAGACTCCCAATTTTAATCTTTCTGTCTACTGAAAATGTCAACACTTTTGGGAATATAGTCACATCCAATCTTAAAGAATTACAAAGATTGAGAAGTTCTCATTAAAGCTACAGGGCAATATAATAGTTTAAATGAAATTGGAATTAGTCCTTTCTGAGACTACCTTAAACTCAGTCTATGCAATTTAATGAGTTTTATCCTCTTAATAAGAACTACGCTTTGCTTATACTTTGTTTTATTTGAAGCTCTTTCCCGGGGATACGCAGAAAGCTGTATCATATCAACCTTTTAGACTGCACATAAACCGTCACTTAAAATCCGATCGAAAGTTTTACGATCTGAATCATGATATAGCATTTTATAGCATCTAGAGTGATTTGTCTCAAAATTATTAACTAACCCCTTTCTCAGTCGGATTTGTTTACGGATTTCTGACTCAAAAAAGTCATTTTTTTACTGCACAAAATTAACATATATTCTATCCTAAAGTGGAAATTTCAAGTTATTTTTTATCAGTAAGCAATTATTTTGTTTTATAGGAGGAAAAATATATGTAAGATATCCCGTACACTGTGTGTGTGATATCAAGTTTCCCCTGCAATGCGCCTCAGTTTTAAATTTTAAAAAGTGCACTGTGATAATATATGTATTAATTCTACTGCTTTGAGGTGTTAAAAATAAATATCTGCAAAAATAAATAAATACAAGTATTTGTTTAAAAATATTTGGATTTTATTTATTTAAAAAAAATATTTCGGCAAATAGTACCTTAATGTTAATTATGTATTGCATATTATTTTCGTTTATTTTGTCAATCAAAATTTTGATAATTTATTTCAAAGATATCTTAAATAGTTTTTTATTTGAAATGATAGCAGAGATCCCACATGAGATTCATTGCATGTTATTAGCGCTAGTTTCCAGGCAGGAAATCTCACTGCTATAATTGTGAAGAAAGTAATAATAGTTTTGCCATCTCGTAGGAATATTAAAAAATACAAAAATATTAGGGAAATTAAAAAGACGTGTAAGTAGCGACGAATTACGGTTCACGGATAAAATTTTTCTTTGCGCCGCATTCCTTGCCACGCTGGCAAAACAAGCACAAAAACGCCGAGCGTATGACTTGCGACAGAGACATAGAAGGGGTTAATTTTTAATATATTTCAATTATTTAAGTGATTTTTTAGTAATTTTCAAAGATCTGAAAACAGATTATTACAGCTTTTGTGGGGGCTCTAGTTATTAGGTTAATAATAGATTTATTAATGGACAAGGGCAGAGAAATAACTACAAGAAGACAAATTGATTTATATACACGAATCAATACAACAGATTATTTACACCAGGGGTGTCGAACCCACGGCCCGGAGGCCGCATGTAGCCCGCCTTGAATAATTCTGCGGCCCGTGAGATTCTTTACAACTCTGCGAAATTCGACTATTTTGTACAATATTTTTTGTTTAAAGAGTTTTTCCTTTTTCCTTTTTTTTTTGTAAAAAATAACTTCCCTAACTGTTATTTTATCACTTTGTTTCTGTTACTCTGAATCTCTTTTTTTTTCTAAATTGAAATTTATCAAACATAAATCGCGCTCAAACTTAACACACGAGAAAATCTGCAACATCGATTACGAAACGCAAATACACACGCAATGAGATCGACTTGAGAAAACTAAGTGAAAGAGTTGAGAAACAGATATCTCACTTACTAAATAAATTAAGCATTATTTGATCATTGCATTTTTATTATTATATTATCATGTTTGTATACATGAAAACAATGAAAACAATAATATGTCAGTCTGTTTTATATTTTCATTCCAAAAAATATTTGTACTGGGTCCAAATCTTATCTAAACATATATAATTTTATATGCGGCCCGCGGGATTGTAAAGTTCTTCCGAAGTGACCTTCGAGGGGTTGGCCACCCCAGATTTACACTAAAGAAAAAAAAACTCTTTACAGCAATCCAGAAATGACTCTCTTAACAGTACAACCAGCATACACTAAAAGTCTCTCTCTTATAGCAGCCAACGCACGACAGGACTCTGAGCTCGACTGACTGAACTTCACCAATCTTCATATAGTCTAATGGAAATTTTCAGAGTGGCGATCACAGTCAATTCTCAAAAATTCCTTAGCAAGATCATTTCTTGTCAAAACTTTCTTTAAGGAGGGGACACAGTACGATTCAAATGACAAAAATCGGTCAAAAAATCAAAAACAATTTTTATAGCCTAAGTTATTTTTATATACTTTTCTATTACCCCACAAAATTTGAAACATTTAAACTTAAGAAACGTAGAATTATGATAACTTTTACGTTCGTTTTATTCACATCCCTATGGCAAATCAAAACTTTAAACTTACTTATCTGAGAAAGATAAAATAATTAGTTTGTCTTCATTTAAAATGCTAAGGCTTTTTTTTCTATTGTGCTTTATGTTTTGAAATTGTTTTATCTATTGTTTATAATACATGTGACAAAAGTCAAAGCAATACTTATTTTTTTAAATAATTGAACTCAGAATTTTTTTAGAAAATTTTTTAAGAAATTTTCAATAATCATTCATAAAAAGAAGTATTGTACGAATACGAATCATGTTATCGCAAAACCCATACCAACTTTTGTTATACACAGTTTGACGTACATGTAAATAAAATTTCATAAATTTAAGTCAACTTTTGTAGGAGTAGCATTTAAAAATTACTTCACAAATTTTAAGTTTTTCCTTAAAAAATTAATTGGCTAGCTTTTTATGAAATTTTGGGGACAAAATCACTTTTACATTGTGTACAAACACATAATAGGCAACAAAAAGAATTTTGAAAATCCTTAAATTAAAATTTTTGGCGTAAATCGTACCATGTCCCCTTAATCTGGTAACCCTGATCAAATCTACTAGGTTGCCACAATCATTTTTTCAAATTCATGTTGGGAAGTTGAATTTCTCTGTGAAACGTTATTTCCGCAAGCATAGCACGTCTCTTGAGAAAACACCATACGTGACGTGTTTCAATATACACTTAGGAACATTGAAAATAGCGACCCAAGAAGGAAGCTAAGTACAATCGCGAAACTTTGCAAATAAGTACAGCGTAATGTGATATGCAAATGATCCAAGTTTTGTGCCAATACGCATGCTCATACACGCCGAGGTGGCGCTACAATCAGGAAGAGGGTGCTATATAAGCCAGCGCAAATTCGAAGATTCATAAACGTGACGATTACCCGTCGATTGTACGAACACTTTGGTAAGCGAAACATGCCAGGTAAACGTGCTAGAAGACATTTCTCACAGTTAAGCGAGTTTGGGAGAGGCTTGATCATCGGGATAAAAACTGCAGGCTGGTCGACGCGCCGTGTTGCTGGCCAGGTGGATCATTCGGAATTTGCCGTTAGAAATAGTTGGGAGCAGTAGACACGAGAAGGTACCTACGCGTGAAAAACCGGGTCTGGAGCGACAAAGAAGACCACGAGGAGAGAGGATCGAAGGATCGTGCGGCAAGCACTTGTGGACCCCAGTGACTCGTTCAACGATACGAGCAGACGTAGGCGTAGTAATATTGTTCCACAATCAATTTGCAGACCCCGCGCAGAAACAAAACTTAAATCCAAGTGCCCTTTCCGTGCAGTCCCTTTAACACCGGAACATCGGCAACTGCGTCTACAGTGGTGCCAAGCCAGATCAATGTGGAATGTCACAGATTGGCAAAAGGTTGTGTTTAGTGATGAATCCCGGTTTGTTTTGGGAACACATGATAACCGTGTACGGGTGTGGAGGCGCCCTGGTAAGCGGTACAATTCCCCCCACACCGTTCTACGTCACACTGTCCGCACATCTGGTGTAATGGTCTGGGGGCCATAGCCTATGATAGCCGGTCCACTTTAATTGTGATCCGTGGAACCTTAACGGGCCAACGTTACGTTGATGATATTCTTCGACCCCATTTAGGACCTTTCCTTAATGGTCTCCCAGGGGCAAAATTTTCCAGCAAGATAATGCTCGTCCGCATACAGCAAGAGTTGCTCAAGACTTCTCACGTCATTTTCAGACTCTTCCGTGGCCAGCCCGCTCCCCCAATTTGTCCCCTGTAGAGCACATGTGGGATCAGCTAAAACGGCAGATGCCATTGTGTAACTCTGTACATGATTTAGAGTTGGCTGTTCGAGATTTGTGGGCCCTTCTGCCTCAGGACAACATAAGGTGTCTAATCAACTCAATGCCGGACCGTGTGGCGGTATGTATTGCAGCTGGAGGTGGTCCAACACGCTATTGCAGTTGCCCAGTATTTGTGTCGTTGCACACCCTGTATTCGTTTAATTGTCTTGTTTTTGAGATTAAGTGAATCTCTTATCTGTGTCATTATGTGTATTAAATTTCATTTCATTTCGATGCTTTCTTATTGGGTCGCTATTTTAAATGTTCCTGAGTGTATAAATGACACAGATTTTTAGCTACAACCACATTTATACTGCTGGTTGAAACATTTAGTATCTAATTAGAGTTAATTTCTGAAATGAGACTTCACAGATGAATGCTTAAATAGAAATAAATACTGATAAAGATCTAGGTCTTCTGATATTGCAATATTCTTTGTATACTATTCAAAGTAGTGCAAAATGTGTAGAATTTATAAACTGTGGTACATAATTTATCCAACTACTAAAAAATGTTTGAAAAAAAATTCAGAAATGAATTTTTTTCTTTTAAAAAGAATAAAATTATTATAATATCAAGCGAAACATACAAAAAAAACCCCAACCCAGTTAAGTATCTTTGAAAAGTGTTTAGCAACACTTTTTTCGTTTAAAATTTAAAATTAAAAAAAAAAGCATATGTTTTACGTAGAGCGTGGTGTTTTAAATCGGTAACTGTTCACTGGAAGTGATATCCATTTTAATTAAAACAACTGTATTTTTTGTACTAGTAAACGAAAAAAAAACGAATAACATTTTTACAGACCCGTATCTTCTTTGATATGCGTGAGCAATATAAATTGGCCTATATAAAATTAAACCATAAAATATTTATTTCAGTTTTTGACTAAGTCAGTGAGTTATATTAAAACCGTACTATAAAGCAACATGAGGACTGCAGGCGACATACCTCGTAATTTTATACCTGCGTCAAGTGACGAGGAGGACACTTGAACTTGCTCCCCTCTTCATACTAACACACCATGCCAACGGGAGAACTTTGAGCCATGGTATATCTAACATTTAACACTATACGGTTGTGATGTACCCAGTCTCTTTACCCTATTTGCTAAGAAAGGACACCGACAAACGTGGGTAAATTCCGTTCATTTCCCTAATTGCTGGGAAAAAAGTTTCACAAATGAGTGGTCAGAAATTCTGACCATTTTTTCCCATGCTAGTTCGAATGTTAAAAGAGACACCG
Source organism: Trichonephila clavipes (assembly GCA_019973935.1). NCBI lineage: Eukaryota > Metazoa > Arthropoda > Arachnida > Araneae > Nephilidae > Trichonephila > Trichonephila clavipes. The sequence continues at coordinate 672,800 of BMAU01017210.1, read as the reverse complement.
ATACAATGTGCTTTTGTGTTGTCACGAATCTGGGGCGACAGTGCGTTTGCAGGACAGAACTCTCTTTATGTACCTAGACAGACTCCCGCTATAAGCGGCCGACGGACAAGAGATCAAAAGGGATAGGCGGTGAGTGGTCGTGAGAAACGAGAGGTGTATAAAGGGAAAACGAGGGAGTATCAAGATTAGACTTTACTCGAGAGAATCCAAGAAAAGGTCTCTCGTTAGCGATAGACTTCTGAGTCAGGGATTCCTGAGTCCGCGAAATAAGGTGAACTTTTAACCGAGGAGATTTCGAATCAGCAACCGCATGGTGGAGAGAGAGCCAGCGAGCTCACCCATACACGGTGTGGAATTACCGAGAGTGAACGGAGAACTGTGGACCCTTTGGAACATCATATGTGTATAGGACTTTTCTCTAAATGATCACTTTATTTAAGTATGATTATGCGAGCGATATAAGACACTTCAGCGAAAGAGATTCTTTTCTGCGGACCCATTTCACAATTAAATTGTAATCAAACATATTTTGATGATTTTCATACTGTGTAATAAATAGTTTAAATAAAGCTGTTTGAAGTCATTAAACGATGGATTTTCAATAACACTAGGGCTCGAACTCATGACACACCGGCCTTAAGTTCGTGACCTTGACTATTCGACTACCGCGGGCACCAATTTTTGACTGAATACGACAATTTAAGGCAAACGGAGATCATAAGCACTTCTGGCTAGTAGGCGATTTACATAATTTATTAGCAAAAAAGGGATTTTCTAATTTTTTTCCATGAAAATAAAAATAGAAGTTAATACTTTTTAAGTACACATTTCAAGCTAAAAGGAGCTCTAACGATGCATCACCACTTTAAAAAACACACTGATAGCTATTTTTCAAACTTTCTTTATTCCCAGCATCGGTGTTCAATCATTATAATCATTGCCACCACATCGAAAAGCATTAGCGGAAACATTTCCAAATAAGCCTTTCTTTCTAGAAAGAAAGACTTATTTGGAATGCTTGGAAGTCCATATACGCATAAAAAAATCGCTATCCATCGAAGGCGGAAAAACAGGGAAAAAATCAGATCCGGAGAAAGCCCCCATCTCAAAGATCTCGGAGTTTCACCGGGGAGACATTAGATATCCGATTTTTTATCCCAGGTCAAATCACATCTCGAACAACAATGCACCCGGATCTTACCCTGGAAACAGAACCCATTAACAGCGAGTCTGCAAAACAAAGTACCTCATCTATCCTAGTTTGAAAAATAACCATTGAATAAAAAGTAAGGAAGGGGGTTTTCCTCCAGGGAATGCTGAGAGTCATCTATATTTATTTCAATAGGAAATGTGCAGGGGTGGGGTGTAATACGGAAAGATCAATGGTTACGAAATAGTTTTGCCGAGGGGGGAAGCGCTTGGTTTAGGAAATTCTACGTTAAATAATGATGGAAGGTTAACAGAGAAGAGAGAAATTTTACCACAAGAAAACAAAAGAAGTCTAAATGTTGGTTTTCGAAAACTAGCGGGGTTGTGAAACTTAGAAAATGTCACTGGAGTACGTTATTCACCAGTTTTAAATCAATGTCTGATAATTCAGCAATTGTTGAATCTAGAGAGACTAGTTAATAAAAGGACTTAATTTAAACGAAGGCTACAAATTTAAATGTGCTTATGAGATTTATAGTTTCTATTACAAGTGTACTTGAATTTTATTTCGATCTTGTTTGAGTTACAAATAAATATTTATGGATAAAACAATTCCACTTCAGTCTTTGTTTTTCACTAGAGAAAATTTTCATTAGGGTGCTCTAAGTCTTAAATACACGTGTGGGGAGTAAGAACGAAGATGGATGGATGCATACGAGGGTAGTTCTAGATGTAATAAATTTACAGAAGTGAGAGAGAGAGTTCATTCAATGCTTCATTCTTCTTTACTCTCATAAATATTTACTTAGGAAAGGGTTTTGAGTTATACCTGTTCATATTTTAGGGATTTTTTTCCAGTACAAATTTATTTCAGAATATTGACTTTCTAGGCAAGTCTAATCGTTTAGATGAGAGAATAACAATGAATGATGCAGTAAAATACATTTAACGCGACAACGCTTAAGGCGAAATACCGGTTAACGCGAAACAACACACACAACGGTCCCAACAAAATACTATGGATTTTAATGCATCGATTTTAATGCATTCTCTTATCACGAAATCGCTTAACATCAATTCAAACGAAAATCGCTTAACACGAAACGATTTACCTACTGGGAATGAACAAAGTATGGAAAAACACGAGCCGTGGAGGCGAGATTTGAAAGAGGTTTGAAATGAAAGATGCAGGTTCACATGTTTCGTAGAATGGAGGCTATGCTGAGTTTGAAATACCTTGTAATAACCTGTGACTTGATCTAACTTTATTTACTTAAAATACTTTCACCCTCCATTCCTAGAGACGCCAAACAAAAACATCTCTCATGAGATGGCTTTGGAATTTGTGACGAGTATATTGCAGTGTGAGTAAAAATCAGTTAGTTTTATTCGCGTTTTATTTCTATTTTAGAAGATTTGATGCTGAAAAAGACCATGCAAAGAAAAACATTAGATTATATTCCAAAATATTATAAATGTTTTGCTTTTCAAAAAAGTTGAAAAAATTGTTGTATTAAACTACATTAAGTTGTTGTTTAATTAATGTTGTTGTTTCATCAACTTTTATGAAATAAATGCATATACACATATCCATGTAAATGAAATGTACTCTAATAAATTTAATTTTGTTTAATATATGTTTTTTGCAATATCATTTAACTCGAAATACTTTTAATACGGAAAAATTAATTCCATACTCTCAGTTTCGTGTTAAACGATTTTCAATGTATATTGGAGTTAGTAAAAGGAAAGATATACAAAGTAGAAATCATCATTGAATATTTGTAGAAACTTGCAAAGTATCACTACAATAATAAGATGGATATTTTCTCTTCAGACTTGAGAGAGGAGGAGATAGACGAAGTCCCTAAATCATTTATGCAGGGTGAGTGAGTGAAGATTAACGTCGCTCTGTTCAGCTGCACGAGAGCTTTTGGCGACGGACCACGTAATTTTGAACCATGGTCAAGTGACGTGGACGACACCTGAGCTGGCACCCCCTCTCCTAACTACCACACCACACCAACGGGAGGACGTTTCAGCTCTCGACAGATTTAGCGTGCATCGCTGCCCTACACGGCGGGTCTTTAGTGGTACTGGGCTCGAACTCGTGACAAAGCCAGCCACGATCCGATGCCTATACCACTCGGCTACCGCGGCCGTATCATTTATGTAGGAAGTTCGCCAAATGGATGGCCATCAAAGTTTTTCAGAAAAATGCTACCCTAATAATTATCTGAAGTGACCAGCAAACTTGATACTTTTTGATATCCCTGAAGACCATTTAGCTTTTTATCAGATTTTGAAGGTTAAATCTTATAATCCTTAGCTAAGTCAAAAATAAGGAATAACAATGGGAAATAAATAATTGCAATATGTTAATATTCAATTATTTCATCTAACAGCCCTCGTATTTCTTGTATTTATGTATTTTAGTGTTTCTATATTGAGAAGAAACTGTGGCCTTGTGAAATATTATAGTAAAGTAATTAGTTACGGAGACCAAAATAGAACCTCCTCTTACCTAATGAATTGGGATTATAATTGTAGATTCAAAAGAAACAGTCCATGTGTTCTATAGCATATTTCCAGAACGTAATTACCCTGTTACTATATTCAACATCTCTCTTTAAGACCATGTTTTAGGTCAACAAAAATATTTAGTGGCTCCGACTTTCCTATGGAACTTTACTACCCAGTTCAAAAAGCACAAAAACATTAATAAAAACCTTCTAATGATGCTTGATGACCAAGTCCATGTTACAGAGATATCAGAGGTTATAAGCATTTCCAAAGAACGTGTTTGCCAAATATCAAACTCAGATTTGGTAAAGTGCAATCTGGATACACGTTGGGTGCTGTGTTTGCTCACTTTGGATCAAAAACGTTTTAGAATGAACTTTTGAAGCTCTTTATTGGCACAATTCAGGTGCAATAATTTGGGAGATTTTGCGATGATTAATTACTGTAGGTCAAACATGGATTTACCAATACAGCCAGAAACAAAAGTACTATAAAAAAGAGAAAACAAAGAGAAAATCGGTCCCAAGAGAAAACAAAAACGGTTCCTTCTGTTGGGCAAGTTGTGACGGGCTCAGGCGTCTTTTCTGTAGCATGTCCTTTGGGTTCTTTGGGGACAGAATTCATGGCAACTCTTTTCCAACAAAATCCAAGAAGTGAAGTGTGAATGAAAGATGCAAATTAGGAAGCTTTTAAATATCAGAAGTTAGAGTAAAGGGGATGGCAATTAATGTAAATAGTTCGTGGTTCAAGAGTAAAGTTGTTGTATATAACGTTACGTGGTGAATAGTGGGATTTATACGTGAAGAGATCTATCAAATCAAGGTGTATACCATTGCACTCGAGTCATTATAAGGCTTCATCCAGGTGTTATAATAGTTACTTCAAACTACAGCAAGGTAGGATTGATTATTTAATATTAGTATCGGCGGTATTATTGGAATTGAGTTTAGGAGAGTCAGTCATTGATAGTGGTCTGGGTTAGATTAATTTGTTATCTATATACTGCCATAGTAGATTCTCTCACATAAATTATTATAATATAATTTGTTAAAGCTTTAAGTTGAAAATCTTAATAAAGCTATACTAAGATTATGTATATAATTCTAGTTCTTACGTTAATCCTACACCTCTAGCCCACGCTGATACTCAAAGGGATAATCACACCAGGGGGGGATTATCCCAAAGAAATAGTGACAGCCTTGTGAGATTATCTTGAAAAGGAAATTTTACTACTGGGGCATATTATACAATGCTACTTGAAAAGATAAAGGTAGAGATTGTTTATAAATGTCTGCATTTGTTTCACCATGACAACACTTCATCTCCTACTCCAGCAATTGCGTTATAGGAAATACACAAATTATGATTTGAACTTCTTAACCATCTCCCCTACAAACCAGATATAACTCCAAAAGAAATTGTATTTTCTTTAAGCTAAAAAGAAATCAATCGAAGTACAAAGAGTTTCGTCAAATGAGGAGATATGGACTTTTGTCAAAATTATTTTGTAGAGAAAGGTTCCACGTGTTATTCAGACGGGTTGAAAAAAAGGGAATATTTCTGGGAGAAATTTATAGACTTACAAGATGACTATACCAAAAAATAAAAGTAATCTTGAAGGAAAAAACGTTTTTTTCTTTGTTAGAAGGGAAACTTTTCAGACAGCATATGCGTGTGTATTAGTGGAGTAACGTACACCCCCCCAACCACGCATTGCGGGGGGGGGGCAGGATTGTTGGGGGCACAAGCCTAACTGACGCCAAGTACTTTCTCTTTGTACGATCCGGCTCGGGGCCCAAAAGCTGACTTTTTACAAGGGCTTATTATTATCCGTTAAGTTACTGGTGTGGTGTGTATACAGCTTGTTAACAAAATAGCTCCCGAACTATGCACTACTAGATTCTCCAATGGAAATACATTAAAAAATTCAATAAGAACTGTACCTGTACGATCGACGAAAAACAAAGAATGCCAGTACAAAGAAAAAACACCGTATTTGACACACCAACAGCAATAGTTGCAAATATATATAAAGAACGATGTTCAAAGTGTCCACCATGCATATCGAAGCAGGCTTGACCACGCCGTGGAATGCATGAATGCACATTTCGCAGCATCGCGGTGTCCAACGAAGTACAAGCAGTACGCAGACGAGAAACTTGTTCGTTTGTTTATAGTCATTAAATCCCGATACACTAATCCTTGAAATTGCCCCATAGGACAAACTTTCAGCGGTGTGAGATCTGGTGATCGTAGAGGCCGTATAACTAGACCTATATGTCCGATTCAGCAATCAGAGTATGCGGTATCCAGTCAATCCCATACATGAACACAGAAATGCGCCGGAGTCCTCTCTATCATGCATCACCATTCATTCATTATTATTTACCTTATTTTTCTTTTAAACTATAGATCGTACAGATACAATCATTAGGCACTTTTCTAGCACTTCTATCAAGGAATGTAGATGTTCTGAGTTTGGACGCTATTTTTGGGTCAATTTATGTATACTGCGAAATCCTATATTATTCGGGAGAATAATCTCTTCGTTATAGAAAGAGTCAATGTAACACTAATTTTAAAATTCTTTACGTAACAGACAAGTAATATAAATACAGAAGAAAAACTGAGATCGATGGTTAAAAGAACACCCTCTCAGACGGAATAAGGAACAAAGGAAAAAAAAACCACCAAAAATACAAATTTATTTCTGGTATAAATCATAGTTAAAGCAATGGATAAAAAAACTTATTGTTATATGTAAAAATGAAATAACAACAAGAAGAATTTTACATGAAAAGAAAGAAAAATAAGTGACACCAGAGTCAAATTTATGTCATGCGCATATCTGCATGAGTAATTTAATCAAGAATTAGAACGCTCTAGGAATGAAAAAAAGCAACAATTTATCTCTTTTAAAATAACCCCCTTTTCAAATTAAAGAAAAAAAATAAATAAGGAAAAGAAAGAGAGGACGTATTCGACAACTTTACTGGTTTTCCAAATATATGAATTTCACTCCAAGTGCAAATTCCACGCGCATCAAGAATTGTTTACTTAAAATCTTCCCCAAGAAGAATATTTGAATATAAAGTAAAATGTCAGGCAAGTCCCTTTTTAAAAGGAGGCTGGCCTTTAAACGTCACATTAGCAATTGAAAAGCGCGAAAACATCAACGTATTGTTCGAAATTCCAAGATCAGACGGGAAGTTCTCCAGAAAATACAAAAATATCCCGAATATTTGCGAAACTTGATTGACGTTGACTAGACCAATTTTCCTGGCCCCCTTGCTGCTTTTCTCAAACCTTTTCTCTACTTTTTTATTTTCTCTTTTGTAAACTTTCCTCCATCCTCCTCCCCCTTCCTTTCTCAAGGGGAACCGTTCTCCAGGAATAAAAATACAAGGGTCTTCCATTCCGGACAGTTTCAACATTTCATACATTCGACGCTGTGGCGAAGACCATTGATTCTTAAAAGAACTTCCAGTGACGATAACATGTTCTTTGTTTGGCGAGGAGACCCTTTCGATTTTTCAACAACATCTGAGTCAGTTGAAGGATTTAATCGGGAATTGTCGACCGGAATGCGTAATGCGATGTTCTGTTTGGATTCATGGTTAGATTGAGCCCCTGTGTGATAGGGTATGTCTTGGGAAAATTGATTGTCGGTGAGATCCGTTTAAAGGATGTCTCTTTTCTTTTAAATTTTACTACCAATCACTTGTATTTACTGTTCGATTACTATTTAAGTAGGTTAGTATTTGTCTGAAGTTGTGTTTTAAATTGATTTTAAGATACGTGGAGAGCGTTGGCGCACACAGGAATTTTTCAAGGGGGTGTCACCATTCTTGTATCATGCTCCTCTTGATTTTGTCAATTTTCGGGAACAAAACACAGTAAAAAACTAATTATTGTATAAATAATTAGCATTAATTAATAAAATTAATCATTAACAACAAATACTTAATTAAATTTTACGTACTATATACTTAGAATTATAATCAATCGAAAAAAATCAAGGGCTTTGGGGGGGGTCTGGACCCCCAGGACCCCCTCCTTCTTGTGTGCGCCACTGGTGGGGAGTATAAGATCATTAGTTGTTTTCAATCTATTTGTCTAAAAATTTTAGTTCTTGTGTGAGTTGAAAGAAGTTGGCAGTTATAAATTTTTGATAAAAAAAATAGACTGAATTAAAAGTTATCTGAATTTAAACAGTTATTTTCAATCTGGTAAAAATAATACTTATTTATTGCCTAGTAGATGAGATTTGGGTATTATGAAATAGTCGGACAATATAGAATAATGAGGTTTGTGCTCTGTTTGTAGCGGCTAATGCGTGGGAAAACATTGAAGTACTGAAGGAAGAATCTCAAAATGCATTGCAGTGAGAGATGAACATTTGTTCTTCCTATACCTTTCTCTACAAACCAAAGCGTGTTTTGAAACATTCGAAAATTTTTACGGGCTAGTATTCAAACACTTAAACTTATTTACTAGTACACATGTGACCTGCACATTGAAGTTAAGCGTTATGTAGATCAAAAGAATTGTAATTTGTAATACTGTGGTCGTTTTTTAACTATCAATGTTTTGTCCTTCATTTTAAAGGTTCATTTACCTTGATGGTGTATCGGGTATTTAAGGAATACTAGATATTCCATATAATATTCGACACATTCTAATATAACGTATCGTTTGTAATGAATTTCACGCCATCAATTTAAGAATCAGAAAACAAAGACGCTGAATGTATCTTCTGTAATAGAAAGTGCTCCGAAGATCAAGAGAAAATTTGAATTCAATGCTTCAGCTGTTTCCTCTGAGCTCACTTTTCTGTACCGGATCGTGAATTTTGTTAATGAAATAAAACAGAAATCCCTTTTATACGTATTCTTAAAAATATTTCTTTTATAGTTAAAAGTAATTACGTTTTATGAAATCTTAATTAGTTTTTACAATAGTTTAAACCACATATTCCAAACTATCGGTCTCTATTCCCTAATACCCTCCATATGCCATTTTAATAATTTTTATAATAGCAAAATAAATATTATTTTGTTTGAAATTTCATTGGAGTCGTTTATTGTATCTATCCATGATGATTTTTATATGAAACCAATAAAGTTACTTTTTAGAAATATAAATGATATTCCATAATACCCAAATCTAATCTATTTGTATTTAGTCTGTGTAAATATTTATGTTTGAATAATATATATAAATCGATGGCCAAAAAGTTCTATAATTGTTGCCAAAGAAATGTGTAATCTGAACAGATTATTTTTCGTCAAACGTATAAAGATATTCTCAAATTTTTGAGTATAAACATTTTCATATATCCTTCCCATATTGTATGACATATGTGATTTGGAAATGATTTTTCAGAAACATTACGCTGAGAGTAATCGGTGCTAACACGGTAGCCAAGTGGTCATGGTCGAATTTGTAGCCGGCGTTATCAAGTCGCGAGTTTCTAGTGCGACTGAAGGCTCACCGTGTAGGTGAGCTGATACTAATTAAATCTGTTGAAGTTCAGTGTCCAACTACTGACGTGATCGGAAAGGTTGGGGATTTCTCTCTCTCTCTCTCTCTCGGTAGAACAGTGGCATGATCAGGAAGTTTGGGATACCTTCTCTGGTTTCCTCTTCGCCAGTTGCCCTTGGCACAAAATTGCGAAGTCCATCGCGGAAGCTTCCGAATTGCTCCAGAGAGTAATTTAATTTAAAAATACCTGAGAGCAGTAAAAGTTTGAAAAATAAGGAGATTTTTTATGAATGAAAATTATACATACATACATTTTCCACAGATTTGCTGAAGGAATTTAACTAATTCACAGCACACCTTGAGGGTTTTATTTAATTTGTTTATTCAGGAATACGACTCAAAAGAATATTTATTTATTTTGCTCTTTTTAAAAGATAATATGAGATACGAATTGGTTTGATATTTTTGGATTCTTTGTGCTAAATCTATGAGCTATCCCTTAATTTTCTCTGAATTGTTTAAAACTTAATATAATAGGTTTAAATACGCGCTTATTTTCAATCCTTTCCTGCGATAGTTTAAGCTATATACCAACACACAATATTACTCTTCAGAAATCCTGGATTTTCCACAAGCATATAATAATATATAAAACAATGCAAATACATTGAATATTCTAAATACATCAATCCGCCTTGTAAATGGAGAGATAAACGTTAAATCTGTTGATGCTTAATGTCCACTCGTTGGTGGTGTGGTTGTTAGGAGAGGGGTGCCATTTCAGGTGTCATTCTCGTCACTTGTCCGAGGCTCAAAGTTATTAAATCCTTGGACAAGCCTTCGTGTTGATTTACAGTTCGGCTTTAATATAACTCTCATTCTATTTCAAAATAAATCATTTGTTTCTTATCCTTTCATTATTCAAGAAGAAAGAAAACACATACTTTCATGCGGAAAAGATTCAGCCATTAAACATTGAAAGAAATTGATCATCGTTTAAAAAGAAACTTCTGCATACATAATTATTTTCCAACGATAATTTCTTTCCTATATAAAAATCCTGGCATTCCTCTTATTATTTCCTAGTATTGATCTATACAGCTTTGTATCATGATATATATTGATCTATACAACCACGAGATAGATAATTCTTTTTCTCTCTTATCATCTAATTACATAATTTTTCAAAACACTTTTATTCCTCTATGCTCTACCATTGTTCTCCTCAGCAGATTATTACTCCCCAACTTCTATATTTCATTCCAATACAGAAAAGAAACTAAACTAGAGTGCTCTAGAGAGACAAAAAAAGAATTACCAGTCTTTTCCAGTTTTCCGCCTGCTTCTTTCTATGTATAGTAATTTATGGAGCGAGGTGTGTTGTTGGCAAAAAGGATACTTCGGCTTCTCCTAACAGATAGTTTCTGGTAAAAGCGAAGGGAAATATAAGTTGTGGGTATTTTCAGCGGAATGCCGATGTTTATCCATGCTTCATATTCATAGCCACGTAGTGCCTGGGAATGAAGGAGACCACTTGCCAGACTTTATGGAACGCTTCTGCGTTTGGGGAACTTTCTTGTAACAAAAAGCTTAAGCTGCATGTTTTGAAGTCGTATTCCATCGAAGATTAGGAGTTGGTACAGTGGAAAGTTCCTTGTATGTATTATTATGTATTATTATTGCAAATAATACGAATACATTGCGTAAATTCTTCTAAATTAGGGGTCTTCAACCCATGAGACCTGCTGAAGGCATTTTAGCAGCTATTAATTTGAATTTGAGGCAACTTTAAAAACTTGCCTTGTCAGCTTTTTGTTGTAAAAAAAAAGCCGATTTTTCTGTTATTCTTGATACTTAAAACATTTTACTGAAGATGCCCATTTGAGCAAAGATTTTCTGAAAATGATAAAGTTTCCAAAAATTTCCCTCAGTGTCTTATAAATAATTTTAAATACTAAAAAAATCCAAATATGCATACATTCTCAGAGATATTCGGAAAAAAGGTAGACTCTTATCTTTTACAGGTTTGCAAAGTATTTTAATTCAGCATCCATTTAACTTTTTAAAACAGATATGTACAAATTTGTAAACACCATCCCTTCTTTTAGAATCAGTTGTAGTCTTGTAAAACAAATCTGTCGACTTCAAGGGGAGGGCCTTTATGAGAACTTAACTCAGTGGCGCAACAGTCCATGAGGGCCAAGACCCACTGTGTACAACTCAGTATCCGTGACCTTGGGTGCTGTGGTGCATGAGCATGTGCTCCAGTGTGCTCCAGTCTGGTGGTCAGTCTGACGCGAAGCCCCCAGTGTTAAGTTCCCAAGAAAGCTTGGTACTCATTTATCAACCGACTGAAGAGATGAAAAAATGAGCCAACCTTGCTCACCCGGGGTTTGAACCTGGGACCTGTGGTGAGGAAGCGCGATGCACTAACCTAAGGGAGATAAAAATAATCCCCACTTATTTTAACTATACGAATTGCATACATGAAATTAAGCAACGATCATTCTTTTGTTGAGTAAAAATCTGCCAGGAACTGGCTTTACAGAAATTGATTCATGCGGGAGACATAGTAGATAAAAAAGTCCCCGTTTTTTAAATTTTGAAAGTTGATAAGTACATTTATTTTGATGAGTAGAGATCTACTAAAAATGTTTTTTGTCGAAATCAACTCTGGGGAAAGGGCAGGGGGGTGGGAAGATAATTATTATTTCTATTTAGAAATTCAAATCCTGTCTTTTTTAAACAAAGAGCAAAGAGCTATATGAATGTTTTTGAATACAATTAAAAGCTTAATGCTTTGACTTAGGTATCAATTACGTATAAAAAGTACATAATTGTACATCATGAAATACCGAACGAAGCGCCGGGTAGCGGCTAGTAAAGTATGACGTTAATAAACAAAAATTCTGAAGAGGGAAGGAGAGTAACTATGAATGAAATAGAATATGAAATTAAATTTAAGTAGTAAAGTGTTTTATTCTGTATCGGGAGCACATTGGTTAGAATTATATCGCAGTGTAATTTCAAAAAACAAATATTTTAATAGAAGAAAAGAAAAATATTTTGGAGATAAATCTATTTATAGATTTCAAATTATGACCTTATTAAACTTATCAAGTTATTACAAAACCATCATTATTTGTTCAATGAGATAAATTCTAACATATAAAAATGACTATAAGAGTCATTTTCAAAAAATAAGCATTTTAACTCGTAAAAATCAGTTTTATACTAACAATAGCTCTTTTTTTTAATAATCTATCATATTATCAAATAAATTCAGGTGGACATTCGAAATTGATCCTGATATGAACTATTTCTGTTTATCGTATATAGTAATTTTTTTTGCTTCTGTTGCTGCGATCAATAACACCTGGTCACAATATAAATTAAACCGAGATCATATATTTCCCCTTTTTCACGTTGCTGACGTTACGTCATCAATTCATTCACCTTGCGATTGTCACCTTAGCTTTATCACAGAATCGTTCTTAAATTACATATTTATAGGTTTTATATATAGAGGAAAATAGCATGTCAAAAGGATTTGGGAATAAAATCTGGAAAAAAGGAAATACCATTTATTTGTAATAAACCGTGACACATTAAGTGATGATATAACTAAATACAGCATAGGATAATTTAGTTATTTGATCTAATTAACTCTTCAACCACCGCTGACGTATATATACGTCTCAATCAATCTATACATTAACTTCCCCTGGCGTATATGTACATCTTTTCGAAATGCAAACTTTTCTTTGTGCTGTTAGAAGTATAAACATTCTGAAGGGTCAGGAATGCAGTAAAATGATCTTCACAGTGTGTTTGCGAAGGGATATCTTATTTCAGACAAGAATTTTTTGATACAGGCCTTTACTTCCTCATTCCTTATACTCAGCATACGCTTACCGAAGCGGAAAAACGGTAAGACTGCGGAGCGAATCGCGTAACCTTGAATCAGCAAGGGGCTAATTAAATTTCCCGTTTATACGCGTTGACTGTTATTGGATAAACTGAAGCGTGACTCGACTGAGAACTAATGCTATTTAAGTTATAGACATTTGTTTGTGGAGTGGAGGTGTTCTATCTCAAAGTGCCAATTTGGCTGAATGGAAAAAAACCTGAATCGGAGAGGATAAACTCCTGAGGATAATAAGACATGGCAAAAACCAAAACTGGTATACTCTTTATGGAACATAAAAAAAGTAAGTGAATAACTTTGCGTGTATATTTATAATTAAAATTTGAAAATGTAGTCGTTCTTTTCGGACTCCTGGTGTAGTACTATACATTTTAAACAAATAAAATGTATGAGCTGTAGAGAAGAATTTTTCATCAGTCTGAATTTTTTTCTTTCATAATAAAGAATGATTGTTACAAAAGAAGACTAGAATGAAAAAAAATTAACTAAGTGGAAGCAATCTACATTATTTTTATTTTATCTTGCAAAAAAGATTAATGGAAAATCAGACTCTAAATAAACACTTTGTAAGAAAAGGATAAGCGCATCGTAATTTGAAAAGAGAAGATATTCATTTCGCATCTCTAATCTAACAAAAGGGAGACTGCAAACTGAAGAAAGTATCATTGGACTTGCGAGATATTTACACGTGTCACTCTCTCAATTGAAAAGCCAACGCATCGATTACAAAATATCATTTGTTGCTATACAATCAACACACATGAGATTCATATTAGTGCTAACACACCACAATCACGTATTTATCAAAGCGATTCCGTTTTAATTTGGAGTTCTCACTAACGCATGGATCTATTACCTAAATCCATTTGAGTGGTTTTGCGACCTCTTTCAAATAGAGAGCAGATTCTAGCTTCGTCAAATGGATCGCACGCACAGAATAAATACAAAGCATTTCTTGTTGCCACTCTTTCAAGACGTAAAAGAACAATCAGGTCGTATTAGTGACGCACTGCATTCGAGATTCTTTAATCAAAATAAGTGGTGCATTTTCAAAATGGTAAAAGCTCACGGTTTCTATTCACTTTAATGAGGTCTTAGCATGTGTCACAGCAGTGTTTTTAAAAACCACCATAAAATCCAGGAAATTAATTTTATTCAGAGTACTCTCTCTCTCTTCTGCTCGTCTCAGCTCTCCCCCCCCATTCTGTCTCCCGTTACGGTTCTAGGTTTCGTCTGAAGGACCCTTCACAACCTCTTCTAGAAACAACTAGAAGCTGGAGAGATGGGTCTTGCTGAGACTTTTAATTAAAATCTTCAATTAAAAGCGTCGTTTGCCTTCTTCACTTTTACTTCAAATCGTTCAAGTTATGTCATGCATATTGTTATTAAGCCAAACTTACAGGCAGATGTAAAAATGGAGTCCTTTTTGTGTTGTTTTTGGGTTGTTTTCTGAAAAATATTTCACGATAGGCGCACTGAGTTAAGTTCGAATAAAGTTTCTGAAACATCACACAGCTTTCTAAGTGAAGTCATCATTTTTAGTTAAAACGAGTTAATTTTAGAATGTGGAAAAATAAAATATTCATCAGTGAAAGTGGAATCTTGGACTGTAGTTTTGAGGATAAATCAGAGGTGTGAAGTATAAATTAATTCTAAGTTATTATAGAAGTACAATACAATAAAAAAGCAATTTTTTTTAAAAAAATTGTCACTATTCTGTATTACATTTGCAATGCTTGCGTGCTCACGGTAAGTCTAGCTATGATCATGAATTCGTAACCGGTGTGTTGCAAGTTCGAGTCCTGGTGTCAATGAAGACTCGCCGTATAAAGTGTACCGATGCACTTAAATATGTCGATGCTCAGTGTCCTCTTATTGCTGTGATAGTTAGGATAGAGGGGTGCCTACTCAGGTGTCGTCCTCATCACTTGACCGAGGATCAAAATTACCAGATCCGTAACCAATAGCCCTCGTATAGCTTTGCAGAGTGACGTAAAGAAACACTCACTTGAAGTCACTTCCTATATTTAAGAAAATATCAATACACGGTGAACCAAAAGTCTAGCCCTGATTAAATAAAAAAAATAAATAAAAAATAATCATTTAATAAAATAATGCAATTTTTGAATCCCTGGATAGGTCTGTTTTAATAGTTTTTTGTGCAATAGATGCTCCTTCAAGAGTGGCTTAGAGAAATATTTGTAATGACGACATTATTTTCGGCCAAAATGGTGTCGTTTAAGAAACCCTAATGTGTGATTTGATTTCACGTATCTAATTCGTTCATTTAAATTCAAAATTTTGATATTGTTATGAACTTCCTGATGCATTGTTGTCCTGTTAAGAGTTCAACAAAATGATAGTATGAAATGTTGAAAGAAATATACATTATAACAGATAAAACGTTAAAGAGGAGCACTTTGCGAGAACTGAAATATCACTAAAATATCCTCCGAGTTACCACGTGGACAAACGTTAAAACTTACCGAGGGGTCTCTTAAAAATTTATTAATTATTTGATCAAAATAAGTATTTATAATCAGCTCATTCTCTGTATTGCTAGCATTAGTATTATATCATTATCATTATAGCATTATCTTTATAGCATTATCATTATAGCATTAGCATTATAGCATTATCATTATAGCATTACAACATTAGCATTACAGCATTAGCATTACATCATTAGCATTACCGCATTAGCATTATAGCATTATAGCTACAAAATCATTTGTAGTAACACTCATAATTCCCATTCGAATAAAATCTAAAATACAAAATGAAATGTAAATGTTATTGCGCAACTGACCTTGATTGACCAAGTTGACTGGACAAGGTATTCTTAATTCAGGAGAGTGTGATTCCCTCTGGTGGGGAATCTTGACCTCCCCTAGACTGGGGTTGCGCTTAAACCCGAGACTCGCCATTGGGGTCTTCACTCGTGGCTACAGGATTTCTACTACCTCCACACCGCATGCCAACTGCGCAGCATCTGCAAAATGATAAGATATTTGCTTAAACCTTGTCATTCAATAACAATATTGTTCAAAAGAAAATGGAGTATAAATACTGTCAATGTTCAACTGCTTGACCTTTTGGGGATAAAAATTACTTCTAATAAATTAAGGCTGTTTTCGGCTAATGTTAAAGTATAGGACTCGAATTCGGAATATTTTTCAGATATAATAGTACGGAAACATTATTATATTCCGGCTTCACTATCCTGTAGAGAATCGCTTATTTTATCATACTACGCATTTTTATCCGAGTTGATGCATTTGTTCTATTATAAAATGTATTTCGCATTTTTTCTCCTATACCGTAATGCTAAATGAGCTATCCCGTTACATGTTAAAAGGAAAAAAAATCAATTATTTGTGAAATACTTTGAAATTTTAAAAACATTATATTATAAACAAATGCATGAGTTACAATGTCACAAATTGTAATAAAAATTGAAGCATTTTTTCTGTCCGAAAATGAGCTCCGCGTTATGTTCCCGCTCTTAAGTAAGAAACGCACATACACAAAAATATATGTAATTAATAATCCTATTTGGAAAAACCTCTATATTATAATACTTCAGTATTCATTATTATTACAGATTACATCAAGAAATGGTGAAGTGTAATAATATCGGAATTATTTCAGCTTCTTTCAACCCTTTGGTATAACATTGGGAACGCAACCTGTGAAAAATAATGTTTTACAGCATCTTAATAGTTATCATTCATCATAAATTTGTTACTAATTAACTTCGACATAACATACAAATCAGAAGAAAGTAAATCGGAATAATCTCTATACAATCGACATCTTTTCCATGAATATCCCATTGTTCTTGTAAAATGTACAGCGATATAAAAGTTCTTTTACAGAAAAAATGAAATACTTAGATTTTTTGAACACTTAAATAATTAATTTTGCGCTCCCATAACCCCCTTCCCCTCATTATCTTGCTTTCCACAAACCCTGCCCTTAGCTGATTTCTACGCAATGGAAGAAACATGTCTATCGTGTTTCATGTCTGTAGGGTTGTTAGTTTAAAAAAGATAATTATTTCATTCAAAACTCACCCTCACCCCCCCATTGTGAGCTGTTTCCTCAAAATCCGTCTCTCTAACGGAACTCTATTCAACAAAAGAAACAAGCCTGCACCAATTCAAGTATACATTTCTAATAGTTCAAATTTGGGGAATTTTGTCCCTTATGCCCTTACCTTTCCTTCGGAATCAATTTCTGCAAAACACATTCTTAGCGGATGTTTAAAGAAACATGCATAGCAAATTTAAAGTAGTCTGATGTCTATTAATTCTGGAGATCTCGTAATAATTGAGTCGCTTTACTCCTGTACTTTTATGGATCTATTTTAACATTTTTTTCTGATAAAGAATTAGCAACTATCCTTTGGTATTAATGATACATGAATCTTTCTAAGCTGTTAAATATGAATTCCCTTAGCTCTTGCTAAATAATTCATTTTTACTCGTATTTTTGTTTGTTTTTAATTTATAGAGATTTAATATTATTCGTATAAGTACTATAGCTGCCAAGAGCTCTCAGTAAGACTAACTTAATAAGACCAAGTATGTACTGAATGAATTCATTTTACGTAATCAAATATTTTCACAGACTCTCAACATAAATGGGAAATTAAAGGTACAGCTCAGCTAAGGATAACAAGGATAACTCAACAAAAAAGTAAGTTATGCTGAAAAGAATTTCTCGAAAATTTAGGAATTTTTTAAGTCGCATTCTAGCTAGTTAAAGTTGTATCAAACTCACATTTTTATATAAACAATTCTGGCAATAAACGTAAGCCCACTGAGAAGAAATAAGCAATATGTAATAATAAAATTATTTACAACATATAAAATTAAGAATTAGAAAGACTTTTTCACAGTTTCATTAGCAAAACCTATTGCAGAGTTATTCAAATTTTTCTTCAAGGTTTCGGAACATTGCATTAGAACAACTAAGACAAAAATACAGTAAAGAAAGAATACATAAAACCATAAGGGAAAAAATCAAGCTTTTTTTACATATTTTATAGGTGTTCTATATGTGAACCTAAAGTTACATGGCATACATCAATGCGAAAATTCAGTTTCTACCACATTCTACTCAAAATGGTACTATCAATATTATTGAAAGCCCTTGTTATCCTTTATTTGTGTCATCCTGTGACTTAGGCTTTCAAGTCTTGACCCAAGTTTTCGTACCTCTTTTGCCGCATGATGTAGGAAAACACGTGCTGTCAATAACATTTGAAGGAAGGATTCGATCTGAGCTCCTTCTGTTCCAATAACGAGTATTTCAGCCATCACGCCAAAACGATAGTCGCTGCGTGTTGGGTATTACTGATTTATATCGATATCACACGGCCACACTACACCCATGTCAGTAATTCGGCGAATGAATGATACCATATTCGTGGCGTTTGGTGTGAACAGTTGCGTCACTTTGAGTGCGACGGCTTTGTGGGTTGCGTCATTCGTGCATGACGGCTTGTGGGTTGCGTCATCATGCATGATCGCTTTGTGGGTTGCGTCATTCATGCATGATCGATTTGTGGGTTGCGTCATTCATGCATGATCGATTTGTGGGTTGCGTCATTCATGCATGATCGATTTGTGGGTTGCGTCATTCATGCATGATCGCTTTGTGGGTTGCGTCATTGTGTGTGATGGCTTAATTGCGTCATGTGTCTGACGACTTGGTTGCTTTTGCGGTGGATAGATGGCACCACGACTGTTGCGGTTCTCTTTGTATGGCCAGGGTCACCAAAGAAGGAAGATTGGAACTGTGTACCTTCCGTTCCGAAAACGAGTATTTTAGCCATCACGCTAAAATGATTGTCGTCTCGTGTTGGCTATTATTTGTTTATATCGATTACACACCGCCACACATTCATAGTACCATGTTGACTATAGTGAGGAAGGAACTGGACTACCGCATTGATGTATTCCCTGTGACTAAGAGATCACATGTTGAACAACTGTAAAATATGTAAATAAAACTTGAATATTTTCCTTATTCTTTCACGTGCTCTTTTTTGATGTATTCGTCTTAGTTTTTATACTACAGTACTCCGAAACCTTGTAGGGAATTATTCGAATAAACCTATATTACCTACAACTGTTAAACACAATCGAAATTCTGGTGATTATGGTATAAATAACTTCTATTTAGCGTGCTAATATTAAAGTGCCTGTTTCATATATTTGCAAATATTACACAATATTTTAAGTTATAAAAATTATATACGTAATATACATGTCAGCCATTTTGGTTTCAGAAAAAGAAAGATAATACACACACGGTCTTATTTGATCTGACCGGATGATTGAAACTTGTCTTTCCTCGATGTTCCGATATAGAATTCAAAATTCAAACCTATCAGGTATTCAAATGAAAAAATACCCCTATATATCAAAGCAATATTCTGACTTTAGTAAAGTAGCACGATATATAGAAAATATTTTTTTCTTTATGTATGAATCTCTCTCTCTCTCAATAACTACTCACAATATCTTCCATATTATATTACCCTATACTTTTACGCCAAGTGAATTTTTAACAATATGTTTTAGATAGAAAGATTGCATATTTATTATTGAAAAGACACACTTTGAGAAATATGTACACATACTATAATAAAACGATAATATTAACGTTGGACCAGATTTTTGCATGCAAGACTGTTTCGAGTTTGTATTTTGTTTTGTAAAGATGAAGATAAAATTTTCATTTAACCGAACATATACATTCATAATTCTTAAACAAAATAGATAACAGGTAAATAGAAGTGTTCACACTTCGGAACTGCTTATAAAAATTTTCTAATCAAAAAGGTATTTTTTCATAAACTAGCAGGTTAGATATATTCCAAAAGGCATATTATATATTTTATACTATATAGCTTTTTACATATTTCCTTAAATCTACCAAAACCAAGTCTATATTTTTCAATTACATACAAAATAGATAAAATATACTTCCAAATTATTATCAGGGAATTTGATGGTAAAAAAGGGAACGTTAATCCTATAAACCCACACTGAAATATATATATCCATTACCCACCCGTTCCTCAAGGTATTTCATGATGTTGAATGAATATACTCTGTTTATAAATGTTTGGTATCTAAGTCCTTGCATTAAGAGTTTGATTGTCTGAAATACATTCTTATGACTCTCACCTCTTGAATTAAAAAAGACTGGCCTTGTATTTCTAAAATCTAAGTAGAGTTATCTTTTATGTTCCCATAGCCCCCTCCCAGAAAGTGAATTTCCGCAAAAGCCATTTGTAGTAGATCTCTACTCAAAATAATAAACATGCTTGCAAAATGTCAAGTCTAAATCTAAAAATTAGAAATCTCTGTAACTTTTATATCTATATGCCCCGTATCCCCTTTGAGATTCGATTTCCTTAAGATCCGCTCTAAGCAGATTTCAGTTCAACGAAACAAACACGCATATGATATTTTATTACTGTAGGTCTAGTTGTTCGAGTGAATTTCTGTAAAATCCGTTTTTAGCAGATTTCCATTCAACAAAAGAAACATGCTAACCGAATTTCTAGTATGTGGATCTAAAAATATAAAAACAAGATTTTATTTAGTCTATAATGGTTTCTAATCCCACGAAACCCTCCTTGGTGGTTTATTTTTGCAAAACTCGTTCATAGCGGAACTCTACTCCGGGAAAGGAATATGCCTACTAAATTTCAAGTCTGTAGGTCTAATAGTTCTGGGGATAGTGATCAGTAAGTCGCTTTTCACCTTTATATACAGGGTGTCCGGGCTTAAAGTATCCAAAAGTAATGGCTTATTACGTAACTAGCCATCAGCATGTAATAAACTGTTCTTCCGTAGATTCGAAAACCCTCCGAGACACTTTGGGTCTAGTCCTGTTGGCCGCATGCGCGCGCAGTATTCGGCAATAGTAGATGATAAACTCTTGTTATACTGAATTTCATTAGTAAATATGTGGACGCCACAGCAAAAGTTGTATTGCGTATTTTGGTTACGGGAGTTTAAATCAGTCATGCGTGTACAGTGGCGTGTTCGAACAGAATGCAATATCGTTACTGGCTTGCCTAATAGACTTACCAAGACTCCTACAAAATGAATCACGCATGTGATCAATAGTGTTTTCTATCACGAAAACTTAAGGATACTTGCTAGTTTGAGCTTTCAAAGTCCCCGTCTCCTTTAAAGTTCTTTCACATCGGTGGATATATTTTGATGTCAGAGGATCGACATTCTATTCTGTTCGAACACGTCGCTGTACAAGCGTGGCTGATTCAAATTCCGTTAACCTAAGTACGCACTGCACCTTTTGCTGTAGCGCCCACATCTAATGAAGTCAGAATAACCAGTTTATCGTCTGCGATTGCCGAATAATACTCGCACGTGCGGCCGATCTAACTAGACTCAAAATATCTCGGAGGGGTTTCCAATCCACGGATGAATAGTATATTAAATTCTGAAGCGTAGGTCTGTAATAATAAGCCGTGACTTTTGGATACTTAAAGCCCGTACACCCTGTATACGGATAGTAAGGTTTCCATCAACAATTTAACATCATGAAATATCAATTATTTTAGCGAAATTCTTTAAAAACATAATGAGGCAGAATAACCTAAATTAAATATATAGAATAACGATCCTAAGACCTTCCTTTGTATTGTCACATAAAGATGGAATAATAGGAACGAAGTTCCAAAGATAAATGAGACCGAGAAAGCGCATCACACTTGGACTAGAGTATCATCCTTAAGAAAGGTACTTTGTAGCCATCCCCTCGACTGCAGATGCTAATATCGCTAAAACCGTTCGCATCCAGGCAATCGTTGAAGACTCCTGCAATAAACAAGATGCCGCGTTAGTGGTCCCAAAGCCTTATTTATTAAACTGACGTTTTCCCGCTCCAGAGCTAAAAGCCTATTGGCCAGATTTCCGCCTGTGTGTTCCTAAATAAATAGAAAGACTGCGAGAGAAAAAGTAATGTCAGGAATTAAATTACATAGCCTTGTGCTTTTAAATAATTTCGCGCGATAACGTTGTTTTCTCTGAATTATTCAGGGAAGGATGTCATGTAAAACACGCTTCAATCGCCATATTTCTCCAAAGCGGCCTCTAAAAGGGGGAAGGGTCTGTTCGTGGGCATAAAACTAGGCGATGGATATTAACGAGGAAGGATCCTCTTTTTACAGAACCCCTTCGATTCTGGTAATAGTTTTCAGAAGTTCGAGGAGCCTGGAGTTGAGAATTAATCTGTAGATAATGGCAACAGAGGTTGGCTGTTTGTTGTAAGTGAATTTGTTTTTGAAAGTGGCTTTCGGAGACAAAAATGGTGTACATAACTTGAAAAAAGTTGATTTTTCCCATGCAAGGAAGGGACACGAATAATTTAAGGTTAACCAGTGTGTAATAACGTAATTTTATTACAAAATGGTACGTTGTAGTTGTGCTCTATTTTTTTGGAAACTTAAGAGTGATTGTGTTAAAAGAAATTTATATTTAGATAATGTAATGTAAGAAAAAACAAATATTTTAGAAAGCACATAACTCAAACAGTTTTAAGAGCAGTTGGAAACCTCTCTCTCTCTCTCTATACTGACAATGTTAAATTGGCTCTTTTCGATGTACCTTTTCTCAAAATCTGTTTTATGTACATGCTTGAAATTTTTCATACTATTAAAATACACATCTCTCATTATACTAAAATGAGCTTTTAGCTAATTTTGAATTTTTTAAAAAATTATGAAATATCTTATCAAACATTGCGACATTTGACCCATTTTTTACTTAAAAAATTTGTAAAAATTAAATTTTTGAGTTTTTTACAAAAAGCTCATTTTAGTATATATTAGACATCATTATAAATAATTCATAAAAAATTTAGACACCTGTGAACAGTAGTTTCTCAGAAAAGGTACATCGCACATTAAAATTTACATTTTGAGATAAATTGATTTTAATGTATACAGAGAGACTGCTAATCGGCTAGGAAATAAAAAAAATAAAAGGCTCAGTTTAAAATAAAAGATACATGCTTTGGTTTATATCAGTCGTTGCACTTTTAAGCAAAAACAAAGTAATTTGTTTACAATTTTCGCCATTAAAATGGGCGTGGCCCAAATTCATCGATTATATAAAAATACGTTTTAAGGGCTTCTAAATACCCTAAAGGTTAAAGTAAGGTATTTTTAGAAAGGTTAAAATATATACAATTTGAAAATGCAAAAATCTTAAATTGTAAAAAAAATAAGATTTTAGTTTTCCAACACCCCTTAAATAATTCTTGTTCTTTCGTCAAAGAAAGAGGGCTGCGGTAGCCCAGTGGTTAAGGTATCCAACCATGGCAGGCATGTCATGAGTTCGATCCAAGTACCACTAAAGACCCGCCGTGTAGGGTAGCGATGCACGTTAAATCTGTTGAGAGCTGAAACGTCCTCCCGTTGGTGTGGTGTGGTAGTTAGGAGAGGGGGGTGCCAGCTCAGGTGTCGTCCACGTCACTTGACCATGGTTCAAAATTACGTGGTCCGTCGCCAAAAGCCCTCGTGTAGCTGAACAGTGCGACGTTAATATTAACTCAACTCAACTCAATTCGTCAAAGAAAAGCTTACACCATGAAACCAAATAACTGTTCAATATTAGCGAGACAACAGTTTACAATAAATTTATATAAGTGCATTATAACAATATTCCTTATTTAATAATGTGTACTAGATCAAAATCAGGTTTAGGTACTTCAATTTCTTAAAAAAAAACACGTAACACAATACCTATCTACAAAAAAATGTGCCACTATAAGAGGGTGCGTGTTACATAAATGTTATTCTTTGAACATATGATTAATTTAATTTGATTGTTTATTGAAGTTGCAGTACAGCAATATCAGATCTCTTTACTATACACATCTTACTTTTGAACCTTGGTTAAGAGACAAAGGCGCCATCTAAACTGGCGCTCAACTCTGCAGACTTCCCCGTGAAATTGTCTTAAGGACTTTGTGTCCCGACATATTTAGAATGTGTTAGTCTCTCCATAAGCGGCATATGTTTAACGACACCAGGATTTGAACTCGTGACTCAACAGAAACTACGTTGGCCGTGACTTCGTGACCATGACTCTTTGGCTACGATGGGTATATAAAACAAAAACTTAATTATGGTTCGCTGAATTGAAAATTCAACAATGATTAATTGAAATGGAAATTCAATAATACTTAATAGAATTAAAAGTTGAATAATGATTAATTGAATTGAAAATAATAGCCGCCCTTTGTCAAAGGCCCTCATTTTTTATAATGTGATTCCAATATAATGCCTCGCATATCCTCTATATTGTTCCAATGTATGTGAATAAAAAGGATTAAAAGAATATATTAAATTCACATATGTAGAGTATTGAATACATAATATAACAATAGAATGTTTCATTGTATATTTTTCTGTAAAGAAAAATATACAAAGAAACATATTTCGCTTATTATAAGTGATTTCTTTCAGTTAGGGTTTTAATAAAATTATATTGAAAGAGTTTTTTCTAATGAAGGCATAATAAGTAACAATAGACACTGCTCGAATGTTTTCTTACAACAAAAGAATTGTGGCTAGATAGAAATAATTTATTTTTAGATACACATACGAATGTTGTATATTCTTTCACTAATGGAATAGAAACAAATAAAATGCTACTCCTCTACAATTGTAACTGACGCAATATAATATTTTTTATACTTTTATTTATGATATATTTTTTATTTCATGCAGATAATTTATTAGTCCACTTTAGAAACAAATGCTTAAGTTTCCTCTGAATACAAGAATTCTAAAGATGTATTAACGATGTTCGTATAGCCACCCAGCTGGTACAGTGGTTAGTGACGCTGATTGTTGGATCTGGGTTCAAACCTCGGAGAAAGCGGGGATGTTTGTAAATGTATAGTGCCTTCGCGACATGAGAGTACTCTAAATGGCCGTCGAGCTGATAATTCTCTCGTGAGGTTGATGGACGGAGAAGAGAGGTGGGAGACCCCACTTAGAGTGTTCACCCTCAAAATTGGGGAAGGAATCGAGACAATTTACTCTGTCACTGTATGGTGTTCAAAGCCATAGCCTTCGGCAGGCTTACATGTAGCCCTTTGCTGCGATGAATTTCGCAGGCCTTGATCTGATGTTACTGGATATCAGGTGGCATAAGTAACAACAACTTGTTCGTACAGTTATAAGTAATCATAATTTTTTTTGTTTGAAACAAAGAAATGTAACATACATTAAATTTCTGATTTACTTAAAGGTATAAATTAAAACTATTCAGAAAAGTATCAATTTGTGAGCGTTTGATATCTATAAGACATCCTACATAACATATTAAAGGCACTAAAAAGAAATACTTCATTGATTGTTACTCGGGAGCATTCTCTCTCTGACAACTTCTGAAGCAACTCAAATCTGAAGGTATTTGACTAAGTATCTCATAATTTTGAATGTGACGTGGACAACACCTGAGCTCCCCCACACACACTCCAAAAATGAGGACTGAAGCCCTATACATATTTAACGTGCATTACACTCTTCACATTGTGGGTCTTTGGTGCCCCCCGAACTCGAAGCGATAAATCAACAGAAATAATGTAGGCCGCTACAATGTGACAATGACTATATGAGCCGTTTTCTTTAAAGTTGCGTAAGTCCATTTTTAACAAAAAGTTAGTTAATGATAGTATTGAATGCAGTATACTAGGAGCTTTTTATCTATAAACGCCCCCCCTCCCCGAAAAAAAGCCTTCAAAATTTCCTTCACTTTGTCAATATATGTTTACGTAGTTAATGAAATTACAAATATAATTATTTTAAAAGTGGTGTAAGTCCACTTTCCTCAAAGACATAATATATTTAGTTTAAAAATTAAACTACATAATTTCACTACTTCATTTTTATACGTGTGGCAACACTATAAATGGAAAAAAAAAGTTGTTCTTTCACTGGAATTTTGATGAATAAAGACAAAAATAAAAAACATTAATATAAAGTTGCAACTAATATAATTTGAATGACAATACCTACCTAAATAAGTAGCGAAATAAAACCTTTTTATTTGTTCCTTTAACATATTTAATAAAAATTTCATAAAAAAATTGCTTTGATTCAATTGAAATACCATACTTAATATTTCCTCGATTTATGATTTTCATATTTTGTCGACTTTGAAAGTGGTGTAAGTCCTTTTGAGATGATCAAAAGCATTAATTTCTTTTTACTAATACTTTAAAATGATCACGTTATAAAATTAAATTCATTTAATGTTTGAAAAACCTAAGACGAGAGCATATTATCATATACCAATATTTTTTAAACCCTATTCAATTACATATACCTATATAATGTAAATACTAATATGATAAAAATACCCATATAATATAAAAGGACCTTGCACCAGTTTAAAAAAAACGGCTCATTCGATTATTGCAATCTATGGAGATACTTGATATGATGTGCATTTATATAGATTACCGTAAAATCCGGCGTATAACGTGCGTTTTTAACACAAAAAAATACAGAACGATATTTACGGGTACGCATTATACGCCGGGTATAAAAATGAGAGCTTAAAAAATTAAAAAAAAAGATGATTGTAGAAAAAATTAGGCTTCTGCATGTATCGAATTATTCTTTATTTAAAATAAATGACATTCCTTATGTGCATCACACGGTGGTGTGCGTCATACACCTGATTTTACGGTGCATAAAAATGTAAAATAGTTTCATTTTCGAGGAATAAGTCACTTGGAAAAGTTAATACTGCATGTGTAGATTATTTATTTGTTTTTTTCTCATTTGAATTCCTTAAGTTAGGCAGTGCTTCTCAAATTTCAATATTTGTGACCCAATATTCAATCATAATTTTCATCGCTCTCCCATTCCTTACAGTAACAATGTATTAAATTCAGTAATGTAGTACTTTGATGCTATATCTACAATACGACTTTCATTTCTTAAGTGCCACCGGTGTGTATAAACGTCTCCTTCACCCAAAGCGTTAATTGCCCCGGCCGTATATATTCGTCTTTCCGAAATACGATCTTTCCTGTGCAGTGCTATCCATAAAATTATTCCGAAGGCTTTGGAATGCAATCAATGTGTCTTGACAGTGTTTATGAAGGATTTACTTATTTCAGAGGATTGCTTATTTATTCCTTTTCTTAATCCCTTCTCTGAAAAAACATGCCATACGCGAGAAAAATGGTAAACCATTTTTTATAATTTTAAGCCTACATTTTTTACAAACGTTGCATTGGGGAGTGAATCACGTAATTTTTTTATTGGCGGTTAAGTGTTTAATTATAAATCATATAAATTTTCAAGATAAGTGTTAATTTTTGAATATAATGTTAAATATACCAAGCCCATAGGGTTATTGGTAAATATGAAACTTGTTCTTACATCGTTGTTAAGTTAATTCTGAAATGCATTGTGCAGTAGTGATACATGTTTAAGTTTATTATATCAGTGTAAATGTTATTTGTTTTTTTTTGTCAGAGAATGTATTTTGTTTTCTTACTTTCAGTAAATTAATACGTTTTTAAAATAATCTTTTGTTTTCGTTTTTTCAATATGCTCGAATCCCTCGTAAAGTTATCATGGACCCGTAGGGGGCACGCCAAACAGTTTGAGAAACACTGAAGTAGGGGGAAATATTTTGCGCATAATACAGTTGATATAACTTACACAAAAACACTTTAAAGCTGCAAAGGGGGGCGAATTTCATAAATATGAACATCGGGAGTGAACAGGGTATCTGAGTTGCCCTCATCCTACTCTTCAAACTTCCACACAACGTCAAAATGAGGATATTGTACCTCAACAGACTTAACATGCAGTAGCTTCTCTAAACAGCAAGACCTTGTGTTCAATTGATGTTAAGGTATTTAAATGATATATTAAAATTTAAGAAGTTGCCGACAAAAAGAAATGCAGAACTTAAATCTGATTATTTGAATAACTGCACTGTATACGATGTAACAAGGGAGATATTGGCGACAAAGCTCTTATTTTTTAACCTTGGTCAAACGAAGAGGTCAATACGTGCTCGTTAAATCTGTGGGTCCGAAAGTCTTGTGGTGGCCGCGGTAGCCGAGTGGTTTCGGTATCGGATCGTGGCTTGCCTTGTCACGAGTTCGAGCCCAGTACCACTAAAGACCCGCCGTGTAGGGCAGCGTTGCACGTTAAATCTGTCGAGAGCTGAAATGTCCTCCCGTTGGTGTGGTGTGGTAGTTAGGAGAGGGGGGTGCTAGCTCAGGTGTCGTCCACGTCACTTGACCATGGTTCAAAATTACGTGGTCCGTCGACAAAAGCCCTCGTGTAGCTGAACAGTGTGACGTTAATGTTCAATCAATCAATCAACCGAAAGTCTTGTGGGCTGAATCACGAGTGCAGGGGACTGGAGAATATTTCCCTCCCCTCCAGTCTCATGGCAAAATTGTAGAGGTGGAGATAGGTGGTGTCGCCATCTATCTTCCCTTCGGGGAATTTCGCCGAGCTAATTCGTACTGTCACCTGTAGAGTGTTCAAGGTCTAGGCCAACGACAGGCGTACTTCTAGCCCCTTGCCACGATGAATTTCGTGGGACTCGTGCGTTCTGACTACGTCAGACAGGTGGCATTAGCCACAACAACAACACCAACGACGAGGAGGGCACTGGAGCGGACATCTCATTTTACAAACTTCAACTTCGAAATGATAAAAAATGGGACTTAAAAGCCTCGACAGAAATATTTAACGTAAATAAATCGTTATATACAGCAGGACTTGCTCAATAACTTATTCTAGAGTATTCTTTTTATTTTTAATTCAGTAAAATAAACGAAAAAAATCGAAAAAATAAATTATTCTACTTAGATTACACTTTGTTGTCAATAATAAGAACGATACTATTAAATGTGTAAGATATATAAGAGGTTGGAAAAAAGGATATTAAAATAAAAGTACAAGGTATGCTGAACAGTAAAAAATTTAAAGCAATTGAGAATCCTATTATTGCACACAATTTGGCAACAAACAAATATCCCAAATTTAAAAAAAAATCACAAATTATAATATTTTTTCTGGAAAATATGAATGCATCTGTATATGAAATTGTTACATTAATCCTTCATTATTAATTAGAGCTATAGATTCAGGCGGTTAAAGAAAGATAAGTGATCAGAAAATTTTCTTTAGAAAGCTTCAAAACGTGTAGGATTTTATTCACATGGACTCTTATTTTCTCTTCTTAGAACTCCTAAGGTATTCGAACACGTTAAAAATGACCGAATGCGGTCAAGATAGTTATATATTTTTTTTTATTTTATTGCATAACGTCATCTTTTGGCTTTACAAAACATACTTTATTTTGCTTCTACAATACCTAAAGGCCAAGTTACACACAATTTTTATAAAGTTAGAAAAACTGGAAGTGAGTCTTTGATCTACCAGAAAAAGGCATTTAAGTTACTTAGAATCTATCATGGCGAGCCTAATAACTAAAATTGTTACAAATATATTTCTATAAAACTTATTGAACCTCATATTTATGTTATTTTCTAGAGAATATACTAAAATATTTCTTATTGTATGAATACTCTTTGAGATATGGCTTGTTATTTAAATAATGGTCTCATACAGAGTGGAACTTTTCTTATAATGTTTACTCAATAAGCTCTCAAATTTTCAAATTTTAATAAATCATTAAATTTTTTGTACATTTTCCAGATAAATGCATCTAATTTGTTTTAGTGATACTTTTACTAATATAAATTTATTACTTTTTTCTCCAACTCATTTGAAGTTTTACAAAAGTATTGCTAAAATTCGACTTATAATTGTGATTTTTGTGAAATTTAGGCAATTTATCTTAAATATTGTTATTTAAATAGTTGTATCTATTGGTATTGAGTCCTACAAAGTATTAGTAATGCTTAAATATGCTATTTTGTCAAAAAGTACCCCGAATGTGTTCGGATACCTGAAAGCTGTATAGTACTTTGCCTCAAAAAATTATTTTGGAAGATAAAAATATTCTTACTATTTAAGGAATTTTTTTCATATTGTATACCTAACTGAAAAAGGGATAATATTTTTAAAAAATGCATAAATTGAATTATTAATTAAGTTTAAAAAAACCCCAATAAAATGCTTGCTTTATAAAATTTTTATTTCGGGTGATTTATATTTTTTGGATTATTGAGAAAATCTTAATCTTAGTTATTTTAATAATTATTTTTAAAACTAGACCTGAAAAAAATCATGGAAATTCGGAAAACATTTAATTTTGACATATTCAAAAAGTTACTGTAATTCACAAACATAAATCAGCACTAATTTTTATATTTAACATGAAAGAAAATTTTTACAAAACTCTTTCAAGTCTCTCAATCTTGTACAGAGAAAAAAATCTTAAAGGAAAATAAAATATTTAAATACAAAGAAAAAAAGTCTTTGAGAAAAAGACATTTAAAAAGTTTGTAAATGTTTGGATTTTGAGCTGATGAAAAAATTCAGAAAAATTCAAATATCTTTAACACTAGTTGGATATCAGATCTAGACTCGGAACCAAGTGTCTCAACCGGATGTATTGGAACATAAAAATGCTAAAAAAAATAGTTTTGAAGAAACATTTTTATCATTTTTAGGTTAATGTTCAGCTTAAAAAGAAAATAGAACTAGATGCCACTCAAAACTGTTTGTGAAATTTTATTTAAAACCATTATCCTATGATGCTGTTTTTTTTGACAAAAAAAAAAATGTATAACTTTTAAATCACTGAAGTAAACAGCTTTAGCATTGCAAATAATTCCTAATAAAAAAGGCAAGTACTTTTTGCGATGTAATTCAGTTCCTTTTTTATGTTATTCTTGAAACGTATCAAAAGGTTTCAAAAGATAATATATAAATTGAAAAAGAAGAGAAATATTGTAGTATATTAAGAGAAAAAATATATTGTTGCAGAAAGAAATGTCACACATTCACTATATAAGAATTTTTTTTATCTAGAAAATTAAAAATATTTTTGTATTTAATTTAACTTTTTGATGTGTTCTAACAAGAATCAATATACATTATTCAATATTCAAATCACAGTTTTAAGAGCACAATTTTAATTATTCGCTTATAAAAAGTTATTTAAATAACTTGTGTTGCTCCTGTTTGAAAATATCTTTAACACTAGAACACTAGTATATACCTATATTGCCTCAAAACAGTCAAAATGACTGCATTGTGAAAGAATGATAAATGTGTAAAGAAATTTGTTTAAAATTAACTTCGAATATTTTTGTATATTATTTTCAGTCGTATAACAAGTTATTAGTAAATATTAACATTAAAATTTTTTTTACTTCACTTGGGAAAAAAACATATATTAAAAAGTTCTAAGAAACTGTGCGTTATATATGTAATTGTTTTTCTAATTAAAACTAGAAATCAGTCAAAATGACTTCCTTAGGCAATCTAGTGTTAATAAGTAATATAAAAAAAATTAAGTCAATTCCTACTTAGGCCAACAAAGAAAAATTTTACTTTAACAATTACAATTATTAAATAATTATTAAATTTTATTAAATAATTACAATTATTACAAATATGTATATACATATGACAGAATCACAATATTAAGTGGCAAAAAAGAAAGCGATTTTAATTGTAATATTCCACTTTCCTTTCTATGTAGGGTGTTGAACTATTATTTTTGTTTGTTATTATTTATTCATGAATTAAATTAATTACCATACCCTTTTTAATTTCGAAAATAGCCTCGAAAATTTTCAACCACAGGTTTAATGCAATTAAACAATCTTAAGAAGATTTTTTTTAGAAAATGTATCCACAATACTTTTAATAATATATTCTTAAAGATCTTGAAGATTTTCAAATTTTAACCCTTTTTATTTGATTCTAAATTTACATAATTAAAGAGATTGTACTTGTTTCTTACATTTTGATAGTTTTTTACCTTTGTGAATACATCTTAGTAGATTTCATTTGT
Organism: Trichonephila clavipes; assembly: GCA_019973935.1. Classification (NCBI taxonomy): domain Eukaryota; kingdom Metazoa; phylum Arthropoda; class Arachnida; order Araneae; family Nephilidae; genus Trichonephila; species Trichonephila clavipes. The sequence continues at coordinate 640,679 of BMAU01017210.1, read as the reverse complement.
TCATAAGGTTTTGCTTATTACTCCTTCATCTGTCGTAAATAATATACTTTCGAAAAAGTGAAATCTGAATATTCAACGAACATTTATAAGAAAAAGAATCTTTCGAAATCAAATTTTTCAAATAAACAAAACTACTAAATAGAAAGTTTATCATAAAAGCGCAATATTAATTAATTCTTAAACTGTCTTTCTGAATAATTTGTATTTTCTCAATAACATAAAATATAGAATTTTGAAAGCACGGAAAAAAGATAAAAGTTAAAATAAACTTTTATACTTTCAATTATACATGAAATCGAATTAATACACTCTTTTAAAATGAAAAAGTTTTACGATTACAAAACTTCGAAAAATTAGTTTCCTAATTATACTGCCCTTAAAATTTCAATTCTTGAAAAGAAAGTCGTCTCAAAAGTATCGAAAGTGAAAGTAGTCTAAAAGCAACTTTTATATTTTAATTATACACGAAAACGAATTAATACATTTCCCAAAAAAGGTTTTGGGAGAATTAAAGTTTAAAAATGTATCCTCTTTCTAAAGAACTTTTATTTAAACCGGGTGAAAATGTTCCATTAAAAATTAAGTATTCCATTTTTAACGCTTCATGTATTGTAATTAATTCTTAATACATATCATTATATGTCAATTCATTGGAGTTATAAGAAAACAGACTTTTATACTTTTAAAGTTACTTCAATAAAAGTGGTTTTGAATACGTTAAAACTTTGTAAGTTAAATTTTTAGCAATCTAATCTTGTTTTTGATTCGTAATGTTTCTGGAAATTTATTTCAGATTTTTTTATTTCAGAACTAAATAAATAGGTTATTCATTTGGGTTCAATTTCTTATATATGTGAATTAAGGTACAATTTCATTCGCTTAGATCTTATTTAAGGTACTTTCGAAGACTGTACAAAAGCGTATAAACGGATACTTTTTTGTATGTATATATAAGAGGCACTCAAATAAATATGGCACTGCAAACGGTTTGAAAAATAGTTTGACTATATTAATATAAATGAGTATACTACGGAAAAAAAGTAATACACACGCAACGGAGACTAGACAAATTGACCTTGTAGGGTGAAACAAGTGTCCCAGTGGTCTACGATATGATGGATACCCCGGATGAAGTAGCTTCTGTGTTGATTGTGGAATCAATTTTTGACAGCAGCTTGGACCTCATTATTGTCAGGAAACAGCCTTCCCTTCAGAGCTTTCTGGAGTGGACCGACGATGTGGTAATCACACTGTGAGAGGTCCTGGCTGTAATGATGATGTTGAAGAACCCCCCATTGAAATTGCTGTTACAATGTTTAGCACCCACAGCCCCTTGTCAGGACAAGCATTATCGTGCAAGATGATAACCCCACCGGACATCATGCCACACACTTCAGTGGTTCTTTTCATATTATTTCTCAGTTCATCCAAAGTAGCACAGCACATGCAGCATTGACAGTCGTACCGTTCGAAGGTATCCACGATGCGAAAGGTACTTTTCAACGCGCTGCCACAGAAACATCTGGCGAGATATGACGATATCGCATGTATTCCCAGCATTTTGCGCCCTCTAATAGGGGCATGCGCAGTCGTCTCTCTCTTCAAATTAAGGAGTTTTTACAACAATTCCCCTTTCATTTAGATGATCCTTATATTTAGTGTTATTAAAATAAGAATATATAAATTAAAATTTTTTTTAAGAACATTATTGCAACCAAAAATTATTTAGATGTAATTTTTCGGCAAAAAAATTATTAAAATCTTACATATTTCTTAAATATTTTTTTAAGGAAGATGCTTCTATAATAAGGATTTTTTTGCCTATATACACCTAAGACGTTTCTACGTACCCTGGACAATGATTGTTGAAGAATTTCCTTTATTTTCTCTCTCAGTGACACTTTCAATCTAAATAATAACCTGTGTATTTTTTTAAAAACTTCTTTACTTTGATATATTAAAAAAAACATATATATGAACGAATCTACTTCTTAATATTATATATTACAAATCCTTCTTCAAACTCTACACAACTGTCTTAGCTATATATAGGCAAAAATATTATTATTACAGAACAAGTGTGGGCAATTGTTTCGCTTCGAAGACAACAATGTAGAAGCGGAAGATACTTAAGAGCCGCACTTTTTTTAAAATGTCTGCATTCATTAGTTACCTTTACATCTTAGAAAAGATATAAATTGTACCATATAGAAATCAATAAATATATAAAAATTAAACAAAATAGTTGCAGTTCTATTCAATTTCTTTAGTGTGGTAATTTCATATCCCATACAACTAAAAGCATATTTAATTTTAGAATCAGTTTAATAAGACAAATATACACCCTACCAGCTTTTCTAACAATCTTGGTGGGACTAAAAAAATATCTTTTCAGGCCGCTATTTACCCATCGCTGTTACAGGAGAATTTTAGAAATTTATGAAAATATGTCAATTGTTTTTTATATATTTGAAAAAAAAATTGCAATCAAATAAGTTTTTATCGTAATAATTTTCTTAAAACAATTTCACACATATATTCTAATTCAAGCGGCACCAAATATCCAAAAAAAAAATTGTTCATTCAAGCGCTTTTACAAAACCACGCGATTCCAAATGTAGACGCATAATTTAATATAATTAGATTTTTAAGGGAAGCCTAAATGATAAAGTTTTATTTGAAATACCAATTTTGTATATCACTATTATTCTCGATAGAATATAATTCATATAATTAAACAATTACGATTGTCCAAAAAAAAAAAGCAATTACGTCCTAAACTTGAATTTTTTAATTTAGAAATTATGTTGTAAGCTATTCTTATAAAACTGGGTCAAGATTGGTATTTATTCCGAGAACAAAATCAGTTTTAACTGCTTGCACGTTTTATGTTCTTTTATTTTTCTGGAACTTCTTTTCTGTGTGTACTTGAGTCACATTTTTAAACATCAGCGAAAAACAAAATTGCTGACTAAAATATGTTTTACCTCTTCTTTTCATTTCTTTGGGGCTACTCAAATGGGTGAACATTATGATGGTAACAACATGAAGTTTTAAAATCAAAATTGCATCTTTCTTCTTTTTTTTTAAAAAAAAATAAATAATAAAAAAACCCATTTTACGAACCAACCATTTTTCAAGCAATCCTGCCTTGTTTCTTGTGATCATTATCAAACACTTTGCAAGGAGCGGAAGTTTGAGAAGAACAAAAAGAAGAAAGGGAAAAAAATCATTTCGGGATAATGATAATAGTAATAATCTTCTTGTAGAGGGGAAAAAAAGAAGAAAAAGGGAAAACGAAATATTGAAGAAGGAGGGAAAAAATTGTGAAACATATTCTTCCGAAAATCCATTTCCGAAAGGGCTAGAATTTATTCTCATTTTGCGATTGTGGAAGATTCATCATTCCAGAAGCCATTTCATTATTAACTTTGGAAAAAGAAAGAGAAAAAAAGGCACATTATCGGCAGGATTCATCAGAGTAAATAACTTTTAAAATACGTTTGTTACGTAAAAGTAACCTGAGTGATCGCATAAAGAACAGTTTGAAGAGGCGCCATTTTTAACCACTGTTACTGCAACAAGAATGATATAGTAGAAGCACATTTTAAGCTTGCAATATGTATTGTGAATGGAATTATATGTGTGAAAATAAGACATTAAAAAGTAGCAAATGAAAATCAAGGAGGATATAATTGTTACCATCTGTTTGCTGTTGTTTGTTGATGAATATTATAAAAAAAATAATTGGATTTAAATAATTAAAAAATACCGGGAAATAGTTAAACATTTGTCTTAAATGTAACCAATGTATTAAACTAGATTAATTAAGAATAATAAAATAAAAATTATCAAGCTCTTAAGCAACAAAATGAACCTGTTGCATTTAAGGTATAATTTATGCTTTTAAAATAAAAATATATCTATTTTTTCATTGAAAATATTTACAATTCCTGGGTACCACAAAATATCACACGGAGCTTACAGAAATAAATATAAAACGCATAACAAAAAAAAGTTTAAAAGTTATGAAAGATTTTAAATGTTTACAAAGAATTTACAAAATTGGTCAAAAGCAGTTCTGCAGGAAATAAATTTGTGAAAATCTGGAGGTCAATGTACATTGAGGCCCTTGAGAGCCAGTCATAGGATGTTTCTTTCTCTGATAAACTCGGAACAGAGAAATAGCACATGTTTTACATTTTCCTTGCCAGAAATACTGTATATAATTGTAGGAAGATTACTGAAAAATAACTCTTAAAGTTACCATAGCCAATGAGAAATTGGGTTATTTTGTGATAAGTAAAAAAAAAAAAATGATGGCTTTAAATGAGAGGTATGAGAAAAAAAACCCCTCTTTGTTATGGTCCCTTTATTTGAAATAAAATATTCTTGGTTTCAAGACATCTCCATCCTTTCCCTAATAACCTTCTATTAAAAAAAATTAGGAATATTAAATTTTGCGCTTCATGTGGTCTTTGCAAACGAATCGGCGCACTCATTTACAAAATCATCCGTTTCTCCACGAACAAAAGTCAAAATTATCGAAATGTTTTCATCTTGTAGGTTCTTTAGTTGTATTTTAATCTCAACGATTATGTTGTTAAACGAAGAAATGTATATTAACAGGTTTTGAAATTTTCTGTTTTAAGACAATTTAATTTCAGACTTTAAAATGTTCTAATGTTTCTGATATAAGCTTAATTTTAAATAAGTGCCTTATTGTTACACACCATTACACGAAAAAATATTACGATAGCCGTGAAAAGTCGTTTATATTGGTCTAGGAACTTTAAATAACGTAAATCAATATCAGATGAATATATAGTTACAATTTGTCTCAGATTAGCTCTATTCAAAGGTCTTGTGAAATCACATATACATGCATAACAGTTTTTAAAAAATAACACATTAACTTTGCGTAGATTTTAATTTTTCGAGATTAATTTGATAAGAAACATTATTGTTTTATTGCTATTTATTTTATAATCATATAATTTTTAACGGGTATCTAGAAACATTTCATGGACCACGGTTAGTAAAAAGGTTATTTTAGTGTACTCAAACTAATTCATTATAATATACGTAGAAAAATGTAAATATATTAATAGTAAAAATGATAATATATGAATTCATCCTGATATATAAAGAAAATGTCCTTTTCTTCATTAACAGAAAAATAAATTCAATTTTTAATATAGTTCATGTCTATTATGTCCTTAAATATGTTATATTAGCTATGTTATGTTATGTTATATATTAAATTCGATTAGATACAAATTTGTTGATGGTTACAATTAGATATAATTTATTTGTTTGTTGATGGGGGCTTTCGAAAAATTACTTAGGAGGAAATAGGTGGAGCTCGCTGATTGCTATACAGCTGAGGTGGCTTTTAGTAAGTCCGATTTCATCTTGTTTATGGTTTTATCATCTGATTTTTTTTTAAAAAAAAGGGGAAAAAAGATTTTAGAACAGTTAAGAAAATTGATGGATGTAACATCGTGAATGTATATAAAATATTAAAAAATCTTCATGTTTATTTAAGAATTTATCTCTGTTTTAAAGCATACCGTTATACTTATAATTTGACTATCTACTTTATTCAGAGTAAACGCCGCTTGATAATACACTGGCCTCAAAAAGTTAAGGTACAACCGGATTTTTGTGTCTAATTTGCAAATGAATGAATGTAGAAACAAAAAATTTGGAGAATATGTGCATTAAATAGTTTTTTATTGAATGCGTCATAGAAATTTGTATAAGTGTATTGCAAAAACGATTTATAACAAAAAAAGCAATCTCTGCGGAAAAGTCCATTCTTGGAGAAAACAGCACATCACAGTGTTATGTGGTAAAATGGCATAAAAACAATACAAAAATGGGTTCTAATAAGGAATGTGTCCACCCCTAACTTGAATGCATTGGCGGCATCGATTTCCCATGCTGTTTATTAAGTTGTCGGACACCGGAATAGGAAGCGAAGACCAGACACAGAGTAAGCCTTGTTTCAGCTCATGTAACGACCTTGGAGGAGGATTTAAAAAGCAGCCACCTCTCTGCCAAGATAGTCCCAAAGATGTTCTATCGGATTCAGATCTGGAGATCGAGCTGGCCATTCCATTCGTTCCAAACCGTGATCCTCCAGATACTCCTCAACAATCCGAGCTCGGTGAGGTCGTGCATTATCATCCATCAGAATGAAGTCGTTACCAATAGCAGCAGCATATGGGCGGACATATGGATCAAGGGTCTCATCCCGATATCTAAGACCAGTTACGGTTCCTCCATGGAACACATGCAGGTCAGTGTGGCCACCGAGCGAGATCCCTGCCCAAACCAGGATTCCACCACCTCTATAACTGTGCCTTTCAACAGTGTTGGATTGATGGTATCTAGTGCACTGTTCCTCCAGATCAGTAGACGCCCTGAATCACTCTCCATTGTAAATCTGGACTCGTCTGTGAACAGCACAGAAGCCCATTGTTGCTGCGTCCAAGAAACATGTTCTCTTGCTCAGCATAAGCGGTTCCTTCGCTGTCGTCCGTTGAGGGGAACGCACACAACTGGTCTTCTTGCATACAGACCTGCATTGTGAAGACGATTTCGCACCGTAGTAGCGGAGATTCTTCTTCCTGATGCTTGAAAGTGGTCTGCAACGAGCTGCGGCACAGTAGTGGTTCTTCTCCTTCGTGCCGAAAGAGCTAGAAAAGGGTTTCTGCAGGTGTTGTAGCTCGTGGTCGGCCTGGAACAGGTCTTCTGGACACAGAATCTTCGGATTGGTATTGTTCCCAAAGTCGCTGAACAACACTACGAGACACATTGAGACGTCTAGCAGCATCAGCCTGCGACAATCCCATTTCCATCTATCTAACTGCCCGCCACCTTAACGAATTGGGTAAACGACGTCTGTGAGACATTTTCTAAACTCTATTGACTATTGTCACCGAAACTGCCAACAACTGTTGAAAATCAACACAACTTACACACAAAAGTACGAAAGCTTAATATTTGCATATTTTTCTCTCACTCATAAATATACGTTCTTTTCTATAAAATAAAAGTGGCAGCAATCGTTTTTGCATTAATGTTTTTAAAGTTCGTTATTGTCATTCATGTAAACTATGCATTTTATTGTTACTGCCATTTTTTTTATGGTGAGCTTCGAAAAACATGTTGTACCTTAACTTTTTGAGGCCAGTGTATATTCTACAAGGCAAATATAGTTGGCTTGGTGGCGTAAAGGTAGCATGTCCATTTTGTAAGCCCAAGGTTGTGGATTCGTTCCCGGAATGGAGTCGATAGATTTTCTGAAGGGGCGAAAAGTTTTATGAATGCATGTCATATGGTTTTGAGGCACGTAATAGATACTTTGTGTATCAATTTCGCTCTGGTACTCCCATTAAATTTAAATCTCAATAATATTTAACACCCGACCAGAGCTTGAAATGGATACATTCAAGCGCCAAAAATTTGGTAGTGGGAGCCACCACGAGGTGGTGCCACCAGTGAAATGGCTGTCACATTTGGGGACTTGCCAAGTATACAAAAGTATAGTTGCCAAAATTCTAACAAAAATACACAGACAAAAACAACAACAACGGAGCATTAAATCTGATTTTCAAAAGAATGCTCAGTTTGCAAGATTCATTAATCTCTAAATGATTCAAAGAAAATATTAAACATGTAATAATTAATTAAAATTTAGATAATTTATAACAATTTAATTTTAAGTTTTCAGTGCACAATATTAGTTTCCAAAACCACAGGGCATCGTTCTAACGATACTCAGCAAAGAATTGTTATTGATGTTGACTTTGATGCACCCCCGCTTAAAAAAGTATTAGAGTGTTTTGTAACACGAAAAGACAGGAGTGTATCCGCTTGAATATATTTTTGTTAGAATTTCTCCACAAGAATTCAATAAAAAGATCAAACCTAGATAAAGAAATCGTAACTATATTTTATTCCTTCAGTTTCCTGTCAAAGGGTTTGATCAGAAATCTTCACTGAATCTGATTTATGTGAAATCTCCTAAAGCGAACCATGTCAAGAAATCCGAAAACATCATGATCCCGATGAATTAAACCCATTTCCCCAAAAATGGTTCCGAGAATCATTAAAATTGTTGATACATTGCGATGAGCTATGCCTTATCAGCGGTTCTCCATTAGCATATAGGGAAGTGCTCTCATTTAAATACCAAAAGAAGTTTCCGTTGGAATGGTTCCCATTAAGCACCCCGAGTATGACAACGTCTAGACGAAGGGATTCCCATCGGGCGATTTATCAAAAGGTCCCTTACAACAGGAATGGCACTTCTTATTTATTCTTTGCCTTTCCAAATGGAGGTTACGAAATGTAAATGGTGAAAATGCAGGCCAGTGTGCGACTGAAATGTTACTTTTGTACACCACGTCGGTGGATGTTGGTCGAAACGTTGCTTGTTTGTTTGCTTTGGAATCTTGGTTTTGGGTTTTGGTTAAGTGTTTGTTAAAAGTGTGCTATATCTCCTTTTTGGGGGAATGGAGAATGGAAATATTAATTTCAAGATTAATGAAATGCTTGTTTAATGTTTGAACCGAAATTGAAACTATTTTGGTCATTTTCCAGAATATTGTATCATTTTGTAGTTTTAAAATGTGAATTCTTTTTATCTTATGTAAACTTGGAGAGATTGATGTAGGCTGTAATATTTTAATGGTGCATTCTGGTTTAGCAGCTTAAAAGTCGCAAATTCAGTAAAGGACTCATTTAATAACCGACGTATAAAATGAGCAGGGCAAGCAGAAATGATGAACCCGATTTTAAAAAGTTATACATTCGAAATTACTAAATAAATTACAATAACTGATACATGATAATGTAAAGAGAAATATAACAAGTATTTTTCAACCAATGGTCAACAGCACATTCAAGATCACTGAAATTGAAATCCAAATATAGGGACAATAACAGTGAGGAGATTTGGCGCATTAGAGTATGCATGGGTATTTTAAGTTATATCAGTACGTGCATTTAGAAATCGCTACGGAAAAGTACCAACGAGCAAGAGCATTATGTGATGGTGTCATCAACTAAAAATAGTCTGCTCGTTTAAAAAGAAAAGCAGCGGTTGGCCAAGTGTCTCGGACGAAGCAGAAGAGAGGGTATGGCAGAGTTTTGTCAAAATCCACGGAAGTCTATTACAGTTGGCGCCGGTAAACCCGCAATGTCACAGAAAATGGAATGGAAAATTCTACAATACAAACTAAATTTCAAACCGTACTATTTTCAAGTGACACAACAAATAACAGAGAACGGCAAATAAGCATTTGCACAGCATTACGAATCAGATATCAGAGCTCCAATTTATAACTAGAATTAGATTTTGAATCTACTATTCTACAATAAGTTGATAAAAACAATTCTATCTGTTATTTTTTTTTAAAAAAAAACATATTGATTATTTAATTAGGAGATCACTTGAAATCCTATTAAAAATTATAACCATTTACATAAATTGCAAAAATTTTGACTTTAATTAATATATGTATTTAAAATTATCGCGTGAAAATTTTTCGTACTTAATAATTAAAACTGATACCGAAAACAAATTTAGAAAACGGGCGAAAATAAATATTTAACATGTTAAAGCAGATAGCTATTGCATTTTTAAAGCTGTCTAAACCAGCGCTTCTCAAACTGTGGGGCGCGCCCCCATTGAGGGTAGTGACAACTCTACAAGGGGGCGCGAGAATATTGAAAAGTCAAAAACAAAAGAAAACTTAAAAAAAAAAAACTATTAATTTTCTGAAAATAAGCAAACAAAATACACTCTGAAAAAATAAAAAATAAAACACATTTACACTGATATATCTAACTTATTAATGTATCAGTGCTACACAATGTATTTTATAATTAATTTAGCAATACGAAGTTAAGAAAAAGTTTGATAATTACTGGTGACCCCATGGGCTTGTAATATATAAAATTACTTACAAAAATTAGCACTTATCTTGATAAATTGTACGGTTAATATAAAATCCCTTAACTGCCTATTAAAAGTTACGCGATTTGCATCCCAATGACAACCGTTTTCCACATAGACGCGCGCATTTGTGATGTATTCGGGGGGTGGGGGTGGGAGAGGAAGGTATAAAGAAGCAAATAATCTGAAAGAAGTAAACCCTTCGCAAATATTGTCAAGGCTCTTTTATTTCAATCCAAAGTCTTTGGAAAAATTTTATCGATAGTAGTGCACGGAAAAGATCCTACTACGAAAAGACATATGTATACGACAGAGGATATTAACGCTTTGGCTGAGAAATATGTTTATATACGCTGGTGTCACTTAAGAGGTTAAAGTCGTATCGTAGTTTTAGCATCAAAATATAGGGTTATTGAATTCGATACATTGCTGTTGTATGAGGGGGGCGAGATGAAAATTAGGATTGAATATTGGGTCACGAATATTGAAACTGTGAGAAGCACTGGTCTAAACTTTTAAAAATACGAGAAACTCGATTTTATCAAATTTTTCTCTGTTATTCTTATTTTTATACTCGATAATTCTTCTTATATCGTTTTTTTTTGTGTATTAGAAAAATGCTAGAAGCATATATAGTGCTTATAGGATTGAAATATTGGTACTTTAAAACCTATAGAATTGATACATATTCTTTTATAATATAAAATATAAATTACATTTTAAACAATGTGCTTATATTTTATAAATACTAGAACATAAACTTACAAATTTTGTAACCTATAAAATTGAAGCATAAGTACTATATATTTGCTCCTTTTAATGATGTCTTCGACAGTGATTTATTCCAGGCTTCTCCTCATTTTGATTTCCATACGCGGTCAAGTTAAATTTATGTATTTTATTATTAGTATTATTTAGCTGAAGAAATTAATGCGTGTATGAAATAGTATTTGTGATTTTTTGCTAAAAAAGTTAAAATAAACAATTTTTTCTTATTGAATGTAATTTGAAAGCATGAACCCTTTTTTCTATTAGGTATTGCTTTTAGGTGATTCATTTTACTTGTCGGTAAAATTTCAGTTCTTTTGCTGTAATAGTTCCCAATGTTGATTTTTGCAAAATTACTCCACATCAATCACGTAGCTACCAGCACAGAAAAAAAAAGAAGCAAATTGACGAAAATTCAAGAAAATATCGGAAGCGTAACTCTATAATACAAAAGTTACATCAACTATTGTACACAAAAACGATTTCTAGTACATAGCCCGGTAGGGATACATTACCTTTATGTATAAAACTATACAAACAAAAACGAAATTCACGAAACAAGTAGAAACTAGCGAAACGTGACGCCGGCCGCAGCCTTAAACATATCTTGAAATCTAACTTCCTCCCTCCCTCCAAAAATAGCTTTTCGCAAAACAAAAAGTGAATTTCGATCCCGCTAGATGGCGCGCATCGATTTTGAATTATCCGCTTCTTCACATCGAAAATGATAAATTACAGTGACCTTTTAATGGTCTTCGGGAAAAGTTTATTTTTGCATTATTTAAAAGAGTAGCGCACAATTTTGTTTTGGTTTTGTGTCGCTCGAGAAAATTTTGCATAGGACTTGCATTAGAGAACGATACTTTAATTTGAAAGATAATGATGTTTTCAGAACGTTCGTCATTAGTGTTTTGTAAATGAAGTACGCCCGGTACGTATTACGCCTGCAAATGTTTAAGGCCCGGAGAAAACGTCGGGATACATGTGATTATCCGAGCTATTATTCAACAGCAGCGTCGTCCTAATGCTTTCTAATGTGAAATAATCCCCGCTGATGAATTGCCTCGGTTTGAAACTATGACTTCAATAAAGCTCATTGATCTGAAATGCTATCTAAAATGCTCAGATGGGTGTTTACATAAACCAAAAGATTTATCATGCAATTGGCGGATCAATTTTCGGTTGCCGATAAACCAGGGGAGTAAACTAATTTGATCAATTCGCACACAAACATATATCTCTCCTATTTTTTCTTCTTCTTATAAACCGCTTCTCTGAATAAAATATTATCACTTTGATACAAGTGGTTTTTGTAAGATAAACAGACAGTTTCTAACAAGTTCTTTCAAATATGTGGAAAAAGAGTTATTGAACAGTCTATACATATAATATCATTAACCGTTTTAGATGACAGTTGAATAAGTTATTCTCATTTGTATCGTGAGAGAAAATTTTGTGTTTCTTTGCTTTCGGCCTGCTTTTGAATCAATGTTTTATTCTTGTCATTTTGTGTAGTCAAAAAAGTCAAGCAACCACAAAGAAAAAAAAATAAAATAGAGAACGAGAAAAGTCTATGCTATAAAAAAGTGTCGAATTTTAAATATTTGATATCAAGTATTATATATATTTTAGTAAAATAAGAATCGACAATTTAAATGTCTTTCACGAAGATTGTATATTTTTTTTTGTCGAATTTATGAATGTATCTTTTTTATAATTTTATATGCATGTTACTTAAAATATTATAAAGGCAATGGAGTAAGGATTTACCTCTACCAATAGTTTTTCATTTTTAATAGTTTATCGTTACGAACATCATGCATTTTATGAAATTTCCTATAAGAACATGGGCAATGTGCCATAACTTTTTGGTAATTGTAAATATATTTTAGATTTTAGTTCATTGCTCTTATAACCCTTATGTTTAATATGTTATATAAAAAATAATTTAAATATATTGTTTTCAATCCCTTGTAGGGTGTTTTAAACTTCGGTATAATTTTCATCAAATTTTACATAAAATAACTCATTTCACAGTAAATTTAAATTGCCATATAGTTTCTTAAATGGTATTTATCATTAATTTAAGTCAGAAGCTCCAACAAAATAACATAAAATAACTAATCGCATAGCATTTTAGAAAATTTGTCTCTCCTTCCGTACTTATATATTTGAATTAGGATTTCTTTAAGAGAGGACTTGGTACCCCCTTTGCGCAAACTTCTTTATTTACGTATTTAAAAATTATATTTTAGCATTTTATACAATGTTTCTATTCAAGAAAATGTTACCAAATGAAAATTTTTATATATTATTCACACAATTTTAAAAATTTAAATTTTTTTGAAGAAAATTGGGAACATTTTAAAATTCTACTTCTTTTATAAAAATTAATCTTTTGACCTGAAATTTTTTTATAATATTCTTATGAATGTTCTAAACAACTTTAGGGATCGATTTTAGAATAACTTCATCCGTTTTTGAGAAAAAAAATAAAATGTTGATATACAGGCTAAAAATCAACGAAAAAGCCAACATGTCTTACATTTTATTTTTTTTTAAAAAAGTATTCAGTTTATAGAAAAACTGATCTCTAATTTTATTGCATGCTTTATTTTTAACACGCATGGAAAAAATGGAAGTGATTGGTAAATAATTGTCGAAGGAGTAGCATTTTGAATGCACTAAGGTTTCGAAAAACACAAACTGAGAAGAACCAGTTTAAAGTATATAATTCTGAAAAAAAATTATTATAAGCTTAATTAAACTTAAAATACCACTTTAAGATATTAGTTATACGTTTTTCTTTAAAATAATTGCATTATCATATTTTTTCAACCAACAACATTTTTATAAATGATCAATTTTTAGAGAGTACTAATTTCACAAGATAATTCAAGAAAAAGTTAAAAAAAAATTTTTCTGTCACGACAGAAATTTTACCTTTTTTTCTTCTTATAATATTAAAGTATTACATTTGTAAGAAAAATATATCAGGAATAAGAACTGGAATTATAAAATTATTAATATAAAATGCCTTAATTTAAAAATTTTACATGCACTCATTTTACAAGGAAGAAAAATTACATTATTGTATTGCCTCGGAAATATTCTGCTTTTAATACTACACATTCTTTTTTATAGTTATTATTTCTATTTATAAAATAGATTTTTTTTATCATAACGCATTTTTTAGCTTTTTTTTCTAAAAAGGGGGTGTGGCTGAATTGCCTAATTTGTTTTCAAATGAAGTTTTATTCAACTTCTAACTTTCCGACATGCACAAGTGATATATCAATCGAAAGATAATAATGCAAAGAATAAGATTAAATGAAAATAAAAAAATGATAGGTTTGTGATTTTTGGGGTACCAAGTCCTCTTAAAAATGATATAGAAAGAGTTTGCAACCTGAAGCTTTGTAGCGTATGTTTCAACTGCATTTTTACTTGTTTAATACTTTAAATGTATGTTTTTTATTAGAAAATTAATCATTTTATCATGAAATGAACGTAAATGAAATTTAAAAGTAATTGAAAATAAACATAAAAAAAAAGAATCGAAATTAGACATACAGCGTACTTTATCTTTAATAAAAGTCATCATTTAATATAAAAATTAGTTATAAATTAATTTAACAATATTTCGAATTAAGTTTAATATAGTAGCAAAGATATAAATGACCGTACACTTTTGATAAGTATTATGTGTTTAACTTTCTCTTTCTATGTCAGCAGATATCTGATAACGAATACAAGATACATCTTTCTTATAGCAAAACAAAAAAGACTGTTTTTCAACAATCACACACGCACACCATGGTAAATTTTAAATTTTTAACAATTTTTGGTTTTTTTGCTTACTTATTAGTTTGTGAACTTTACTGGCACATGTATTTAATTTGTTTAGCGTACTAAATACATAGAATGCGAATTTAAACTCCATTTACGAGAGCTATTATATCTATCTAGCTCTAAATATGGAAAATATATTTAATTAATTTACTGCAGGCTCTATTATAGATTTTGATTTTTTTTCATTACTGGTTTTCTTATTTTCCGAGCAATAATTTCTTTAAATTTGCTTATGACATTACTATGAATTTATATTGGTAGTTAAAATATTATATATGCATACAAAAATCTCTAACGTTCTTAGAAAAAAGCAGTGTATATATTATATTTATTATGTAAATAATTTTTTCAATACATGTGAAATTGATCATGTTTTTATTTAATGCTTAAGAAAAAAAAAGATTCATGAGAAGGGAAGGTCATCAAAGAAATGACCCGTGAGCTTTATTCTACAACCAAGGAGGGGTGGGGGGGAGGGAATTCTTTATTTATATGGTTCAATCTATTACTTGGCAAGAAAACAAGTTTCTTAAGAATCATGCAACATTCGTGTGTATTGCTTATTTTGAAGCAGATTCTGTTAGTTATAGCAATGCTGATAGTTTATAACAGTAAATCGTGTGAAATTTCTTTTCCTGTACAAACAAGAAAATTCTAGACATGTTTTCTGATGGATAAATCAAAATATCTCTTCTTGGAAGTTTACACACCAAACATAATGGTCACTGTATCCGGTAGTCGAGATTAAATGTCGTAAAAAACGATTTGTAAACTTCAAAAATGGCGCGAAGAAAAAATGCTATAAATTTTAGATTATTCCCACATTCCGAAATGAAACGTCAAACCTTTTTTTCCCTTCGTTCTACTCCCTCTTTATCCTAATAGAATGGGAAAATGTATAATGGAGATGTGCTTAAGAGATATCGAAATCATGAAGTCACGGAAATTTCTAATAAAGGCTAGTAGATTCTTACTCCTTAAGTCAAACGAGAGTTCGCGACACAGAATCCAAAATGAAGGCATGGCAGGTAGCCAAACTCCGGCAAGATGTCTTCACTTTTTCTTGTTCTTTTTCTTTATTCTTTTTGACTTAAAATGACATGCACACAAATGAAAAA
Source organism: Trichonephila clavipes (assembly GCA_019973935.1). Lineage (NCBI taxonomy): Eukaryota > Metazoa > Arthropoda > Arachnida > Araneae > Nephilidae > Trichonephila > Trichonephila clavipes. The sequence continues at coordinate 624,971 of BMAU01017210.1, read as the reverse complement.
AAATCTCAAATAAAGAAATATTTTTTCTTTGTATAAAAAAGAAGAAAAAAAAAGTGCCTGAAATGGATCCCGAACGTTCAAAAAGTACGAGAAAAAAATGTTTTTTATCTCTGTTCTAATGCAAAATTAGATTTCAATCTACGTGATTTTGGATGAGTTGTTTTCGACAAAGGAAAAACTTGAAGAACTCTTAGCTAAGGATTTTTAAAATCAAATTTCAGTCGTATAGTTTGCGATCTGTAATTTATAAAACTTCGAGGAGGAACATTGACTGTTAAACGAACTGTTCCGGAATTTTAGAAGACCAAAGAAAGGGGGAAAAAATCTTAACTTTCCATTTTAGAAATGCGGAGTACTTTCCTTTGTTATGCAGTAACCGTTGTTGAAATACTTGAAAAATCTATCTTCAAATGTTTCAAGGCTTAATCGTAATTTCTTTGTGTGGTTTTCGGATAGAATTCTTTTGAAGTTGTTCGTTTAAATTAATTCGTAAATATTTCTCTCGACTTGAAATAAATGTTCATCACTGAACACCATAACTTTAAATGTTCTTATAGCTCCTTATATCGCTTAGTTAAATAAAAACATGCAAAAGGTATGCAAAAATAAAATAATTGTTTGTTTCAGTTTGTATATACCAACGATTGTTCATTTTTAACTTCTCTTTTTTTGCTCAAATACAAACATCAGTGTTACAATAAGATTATAATTGAATTAATTGTAAAGGCACAAACAAAATTTTTCAGCTGAAGCTAAACAATTTTTTTTAATATTTCTTGTTTAATTTCTGTGTATCAGAAATATAAATTCTCTAGTTTTGATGACATTATTTACGCAGTGATTACCATTAATGATATTCATTTGCGTAAGATTTCTCAAAGATTATTTAAAAAATAATAATTTCCTGTTCAACTGCATGGTTTAAAAAAGAGGAATAATAATAATAATAATTGAAAGCACTATTGTTTGCAATATGTTAAGTTTATACAACATGTGTAAAACTGTGTACTATTATAAATTAGGATTCACTTGTACTAGTACCTAATCTGAAATAGTGGGAATGTTTGTCTATATTGCCCAGTAAACTTTTGATTTTAAAGCTTTTATACAACAGTCTTCTTTTTCTTTAAACACAATTGTTTTATATGTCGAGAGTTAGTGAAGATAAAACACCTTTTCTTTAATATATATATATATGTTATTTATAGTAATAGAGTTATGATTTATATCACATTGAAATAAACTTCTATAAAGAGTTATCATTTTATCATGCATTTACCAGTAGCTCATTAGCTCTAACAAGAATATTTTGCGCTTAATTGTACGGTAATCATGGCTCTATTTTCATGCAGAAAATGCCATGCAATACTTATAACCAATAAGGCTTATACGGGACCTCATACGAATATGAATCCACTATAATAAGTTGCAAAACATAACTTAAAGTAAGGTTTCATTTAATACTGTTAAGGCAATTTCATTTGCTTCTCTGCCTAGAAAATATTATTACTGAAAAGATCGCTTGCACGTTAAGAGAGATATATAATTCATCACTTAAATTTAGTGAGTTGAGAGTTAACGCGAATCGAAACTTTTGTTACTAAATCTCGTCAAGTTGTCAAATTTGGATACAAAAACAGATGCATAAAAAATAAAAAAATAAAAAGATTCTAGGTGGATTTTTTGACGAGAAGACTTTCGTAGTTTCTTTAAAAATAACACTAGATTGCCAAAGGAAGTCCATTTTGACTGCTTTTAATTTCAATTAGAAAATCAATTGTGCATATGGCACAATTTCTTAGACTTTTTTAAAGTACATTTTTTTCTGAGTGAAGTAAATTACTTTTAATGTTAATACCTACTAATAACTTGTTATATAACTTTAAATAATATTAAAAAATATTAAAAATTAATTTTTTAAACAAATTTATTTACACATTAGTTATTTTTTCACAATTTTTCATTTTGACTGTTTTGGGGCCATATAGGTATATACTAAGTTTCAGTCTTTTTAGTGTTAAAAACCATGCGGGGAAGATACTAGGGAATCAATTATTAACATTGACATAACGTTTCAGTTGCGCATGCGAATTTGTGATTATGGACATGAGTTACTGTGGTCAACATTTACGGAATATTTGTATAATTTACTAATATATGAATAATTATATCGCACAAAAAATATGTCAATAAACTACATGTAAAGTGATACCATCATAAAGAAGACTGGCCGCGGTAGCCTAGTGTTCTTAGTAACGGACTCGTGGCTGGCGTGCCATGAGTTCGAGCCCAGTACCACTGAAGACCCGCCGTGTAGGGGAGTGATGTCAGTTAAATATGTCGAGAGCTCAAACATCATCCTGTTGGTGTGGTGTGGTAGTTAGGGAGATGCTAGCTCAGGTATCGTGCTCGTTGCTTGACCATGGTGCAAAATTACGAGGTCCATCGCCAAAAGCCCTCGTGTAGCTGAATATAGAGCGACGTTAATATTCAGTCACACTTCCAAGAAGAATTTTTTTTTAGACATTTAGTTTTTAATGTGATTGAAGCATAAAAAATTTTTAGATTTCATAAAAATGAATTAGATAAAAAAAAATAGTTAAAATTTCAAAATTCAAATTTTAAGCTTCATATTCAATGAAATAGAAATGACGATAACGAAAAATGATTTGGTATTTTTTCATTCCATACAGAATTTTTTCTCTCATTTCCATAAAAAAAGCCATTAAATAATTGTACATATTTATTTAAAGTAGTTCGGTTGACATTCAGGAAACTGAAAAATTTGTAATAGTTAATAAAATATTTAGTTTTAAAATGCTTTAATTTCTTTCCACAAATAAATTTAGCGAATGCTTTTAAAATAATTCCGCATTTAATTTTTAAACATTTCATCATCCAAAAATTATTTCTCCATTACTCTACTCTTAGAGTTTGAGCAAAAGTTTCAATAAATTCCTAAAATGAAGTACGAATTAAATTTTCTTTACGAAATGCATGAAACAGATAATTTTAAAAACATAAATTACCTAACTATACATTTCTGTATGTTATAAAATTTGTTTATACCTTAATTTTGTTTCTTTCTCTGATATTTTTTAAGTTATGTAAACTCTGCATAAGAGTGATATATTTAACGTGAATTAAAACACTTGTTTCTATCTCGTTTAGAAATATATTTTTCTCGCATTATAAATAACCAGAATCTCTACACGAATTTGGAGGTAGTATTTAATAATTCAGATGTTGTTCGTGTAAACGTCTTTTGCAAGAAAATTTCCCATAGAATAAGCTCATTTCACAAACTTCCTCAGAAGTAAAAAAAAAAAAAAAATAGAAGATTCCAAAGAAGATTAAATTATGGTAAAACAGACCATCTTCCCTCAGTTAGTTTGTTTCTGAAATCATCTTCATACATTGCAAATTAATTTAATCATCAACACCAGGGGGCGCCCTGCTCATCTGCTTGGATCGTTGCCAGTCTCACGTAATCTTCTCCTTAAGGAACTCTTTTAGGCCTAATCGAATTTCCCGTCAAATCTTTATGGCACTTAAATATTTTCTTTCTGCGATAATTTCCTGCAATTTCGTTAGCAATTACTTCCTTCTTGGATATGAAATACTTTCTGCATTTTATATATATACATATCCCAGTTCTTAACGAAGATTTTAATGCAGATTTAATGTTCTAAAAGTCGTTACACGTAGGGATTTTTAGAGTATTCTAATTTTTTTTTCACGTGACAAATCTTAAAAATTTTCATTTTTACGGCTTGCTCATCCGGTTTTACGCCGAATTACAATTTAAAGCTGCAGACGCGATACACATTTCTTCCTTTTTTTCTTTTTCACTTCACTTCCATTTTTTCTACTTGCGAAGACTTCAAAGAACGTCGGTTAATTATCAGTAATGACGAAATTTTCCCGCGTTTGCGCTTCATTTAATTGCATATTAAGCAGGTTTTACTGTCGAATGTTCTTAAATTTATAATGTTTTCTTTCGAATTTTAATACTCATTCTACTGCAGTACATCTTAGTTGTACTTTTATTTGAACAATGAAGTGATGATTTGTAGAAATAAAAATAAAGCATGTATTTTTTTAATTTCTAAATCACATATACAGAATGGAAAATCATTATTTTACCGTCCAGAACTTAGCAAATTTGATTGCTTCTTTTCTATTATTTTTTTTCTTAAAGGTTATTGTTAGAATATTAACTTGAAAAACTAAGTCTGCCATTTTGAATATTTTAACATTTCAATTAAAAAATGTAATGGGATTATTTCATTTATTGGATTTTTATTCTTTGATTAAATTTAGAATTCTAAATGTATACATTTTTAAGAAATTAAAAGTTCGTGTCTTTAATATCAAAGAATAAAAAAAAAAAGAAAATATGTAATTATATAGTTCAAATAAAACATAGAATTTTTTAAGGAGAAATACAGCACAATATTTTAAAGAATCATAAAAATGTTTTGTTTCTTTTAATTTAAAGTTTATATTATTAAAAAGCAAGAAAAGCGATGCTGTCCACAAAGATAAAAATGTGAAAAAAATACAGTTATGTTTTAATATTATTAACGCTATGTGTACTGAAAAAAATAACACAAATGAATTAAGGTTCAAAAAATGCCTTAACTAAAAGTTATTACAAAGGTGCTTTACCGCCTTTTTGTAACTTTTCAGAAGCTATATAAATTGAAACATTTTCCCCATTTAAATAAAATTATTTTATAAAAATATTTATGTGAAAAGAGGCCATTTCGACTTCTTCAGATGAATAAAATTGAAAAGAAAAACTACAAAAGCTAATGAGAGTTTTTTAATGTAATTTTATAAAAATTAACTTTTTTCACTTTTTGAAAGTAAAAGATTTATATTAGTGCAAAATAGATAGTTTTTATTAATTTAAATACATTTACGTAATAATTAACATTAAGAGGAAAAATTTTACAAAAAGTAAAAGGTATATTTTTTTTAGAAAATAAGAGAATATTTCAAAATATTTTTTATATTCTTAGATATAAAATTACAAACAAATGTGCATATGAGCAAAGAATTTAGTTTCAGTAAATCTTTGGAAACACAGCTAAATCATCTTCATAAAATAAAACTATGAATGATTAAAAATCTCTATATATATTTTGAAAGAAAAGAGAAACTGTAAAATGTGCATTAATAAATACAATACTATAACATAAAAATTATATATTAAAAAAATAACAAATTTAATTATATTATTGTTTGTGATAAGCACTTCATTCACCTGTTACAATAAATTCAGATTATTTTATGTAGGATTGAAATAAATTATTTAATTTAGAATTAATTCAGATGCGCAGGAATTTATTTAAATGTGTAAAATACTGTATAGTTAAATATTAACATTGGGAATATCACCAGGCTTGAATCAATAGTCATTATCAAATTATGAGTAAAACTGATTACATTTATACGTGTATTACAGAGAAAACTAAAAAGCACATTATTAACTGTTAAAAAATAAGTTCGTTTTAACACGTTTTTATATAAGTTTCACTTGTATGTAATGGAATCTTTGAACTCGATTTTTACCCACTTTAAAAGGTCAGATGAATTCGAAATTTTGCACACTTGTCAAGGACCGATGACAATACAATAATTTCATAATTTTGTTTCATTGTCCTGATCAAGATCCCTAAAAATAAGGATTTTAAGGATTTCTAGATTTGGCGACTAATTCATTACATCGTTAAAGATTAGGCGACTAATTCCATATGCTATTTCCAGATTTGGCGACTATTTCTAGATTTAGCGACTAAAAGATTAAGGTGGAACACTAAAACCGCAAACAGGCATCTAGTTAATACAAATAAAACGAAAAAACAGTGTGTGTTTTTTATGTTCTTTCTTATCATAATACAAATCTAGTTTTTCTGAAAATGGAAATAAAAAAAAAGAAACTCGTGCATGTGAATAAAAATAATTTATGTTCTAACTGCTAAATATTTTTTATTTTTATAAAGCAATACGTTTAGATTAACATTACGAATTAGCATTATAGCAATGCGTTTAAAGGTAATAAATTTATGTTCTAACTGCTAAATTTATATTTTTTTTTATTTGGATAAAGCAATACTTTTAGAAGTGATGATGCGAATTAACATTATAGCAATGCGTTTAAAAAAGGATAACACAACTGGCATTTAATATTTCCTCTTATACACTTTTATTAGTTAGACCTGTATCTATAGAGACGAAACTTTGAAATATAATGATATGGGACTCATCCGAGGCCCCGTAAACGGAGAGAATAAATACCTTTCAGACCAGTTAATTCATATCCATCGAAGAGCAAGACTAATTCCAGCAGCCACATGATTACATGATTCCGGTTACAAATATCAAACCCAAGGATAAAGTTAACAAAGAGTAAATGATAGTTTTAAAAACTAAATAAAACAGGCTTTTATTCTAGGTCGAACTAAAATGAAAAACAAATAATAGTTTAAAAAAAAAAAAAATACGCTTTTGTAAGGAATCGAACTAAAGAGTAAAAAAATAATTCTTAATATAAGAATAAAATGATTAACGAGAAAATTATATAATGTCACTGTAGTAAAAGCGTGGGGTGCTTTGTACTACATTTTTACACTGACTCAGCACTTCGGAATAGAACTAGTAAGAAATTATAACAATTAGTATAGAGCACCCCACGATTTTACCACAATGACATTAATTGTCTCGTTAATCATTTTATTCTTATATTAAGAATTATTTTTTTGCCTGTTAGTTCGATTCACTATAAATGGGTGTTTTCAGGTTTTTTTTTTTTTTTTAACTACAATTTTTTTAACCCTTTACTTTTCTAGTAATGTTATGTTGAAAAATTTTGGGGATTTAGATTGATTTATAAAAATAATTTTATTTAGATTATTACTAAAAATTAATTTAATTTTATAGACCTTTTGTGGGAATCATGTTTTCCACCACCCACTGGGAGCTATTTAAAGGTCGAACATCTTATGCTGTGCATTTATTTTTTACACGCTTTAATAAGATTCACTTGTATGTAATGGAATCTTTGTGAGCTCGATTTTTACTCACTTTAAAAGGTCAGACTCCTTCGAAATTTTGCGCACTTGTCAGAAACCGATGACAATACAATAATTTCATAAATTGTATTTCATTGTCCTGATCAGAATTCTCATAGTTTTAGTTTGAATTTGTTTCTTCATGAGCTTAATTTTTACACAAAATATTTGCAATAGTAAATTCCAAAGAAAGTTTCTACTAGTACTTCTACCTAATGTTTGAAGACTTTTATCATAAAAATAAAAATAACATTTTAGTTTTTTATTCATAATCCTAAGACTTATTTATATGATACTAGACGACAATATTGTACTCGAAGACAAATTTCGAAGTTAATTTGTAGTAAGAATAACCTGCTAAAGTGCACATTTCGACTTGAAATACATATACAACAAGAATCTTTTAGACAACTTTGTAAAATATTTTATTTTTAAATTTAAACATAATTAAAATAAAATGTTTCATGATGTTTTTAGAAAATCCCTGAGAATAAAACTCTGGATTCAGAGGAAAATATTTTTTCTATTAATAAGAAAAAAACATTAAACATGACAACGAAAATGTGAAAATTTACAGGAAATAATTATTAGTAAAAAGAAAAAAAATTGAGGTAGGCATTGGTTAATTTATTTATTTAGGTATTTTAAATCTCAAGAAAACATATAACATTTATTGTATTAAATTTTTTTATGCTACAATTCTGGAAGTGTAATTTTTTATACTATCAATATTCTGTTCTTAAGTACCTCAGACAATATTTCATAATTAAAAAATACATTTTTTTGGAAAGAAAAAAAATGAGACATTAAGCAATTTTTTAATAAAACATTTAGTAACATAAAATTATAAACGTTAGAAAAGTTTAAAAATTTTACAAATTAAGGGAAAGAAAAGTATACGAAATTAAATTTTATTCGAACTACAAAAACAACAAAAAAAATTCTTGAAAACACTCATAATAAAAATAACTATTTCAAAATGCTTAAGGTCATTGATAAAACAGTACTTGTAATGAAGTTATACAAACAGTTATGAATTTTAAAAAAAAATATTTTCCGGAACATTAGTAAAAGATTCATACATCAAGAAAATAAAAGAATTATAATTACATGAATGATTAATAACCCTCAACAAAATTCCACTTCCACTGATTTATTCCTAATTAGGTTTCAAAATCTTTCATGACTTTTTTTTTTCCAAAACCACTCTCATCTCATTTTTAAGAACATTTTTCGAGTGTTTCCACTTCAATTCGCTTCACTTGAATTGTGTGGTATATTAGATTTAATTTCGAAAGTAAAACCGCACTTTCTTGAGCAGCAGAAACGAGGGGAAATATTTAATTTTTATATTATGCATAACGTCATTCAATAACTTCATCATTAAAATGCGCATAAAAACTCTACTCAACATTTAAAGCGAATAGTCATTTCGAAAGGATGGTTAAAAAAAAGTAATAAATTAGGTAGTAAAAGCTGGATTATTGCGCATGCGCATGTAGAATTTTTTTTAATTTTGCTGTATTTGAAATAATTTCCGGTTCCTTGCTCCACTTCATTTTTAACTAAATTGGTAATATTTTTTATAAGATTTTGCTTGTAAGGTTTTTTAAACTAAATTAACTCCTTTCACAATATAATTAATAAAATATTTAAAGTGCATTCATATTGAATCATTTTCAATAAATTAGAAAAAAGTACGCTTAATAGTCTTATTTATTTAATTATTTTCTGCGCTAGAATTTTTATTCGACCTATTTATTATAATTTTGGTTTTATTTTATTTATTATAGAAAATAAATAAATAAATAAAATAAGAGATCAAGCAAACAATTGTATTTAATCTCATGGCTCGTTTGCTATATTTTGATTTGATTGTCTGTTTGAATAAAAATGTTAGAATAAATACTTTGCTGTTCCAAATATTATTTTAATTCTAAAATATTTTTGCCTCATTAAGTTTACTTCAATTTTTGATTTTTCAGTTATTATTTTTTTATTTTAATTTTCTGTTTCAATATTTAATTGCTTACTGTTGATTGATTTAAGTTGTATTAGATGTAGAGCAACACAGGCAATTTCTCACCAAATATATTCTATTTCGAACAATTTCTTTCATATGCCTCTTTAAGAATTTTGAAATATATTTTTTTCCCGGGCGTCATCGAAACCCGTAAATTCAGTTAGATTTTCATATATTTTTCAAACATAATTCTGTTCTATGTTTATTTCTACAATATATATATATATATATTTTGTGGAATAAATTGAATACACATAACCCCACTTTTATATAAATTATTTTATATATTAGCTGTCCTATGTCAGCATTGTTTATAATACTGCAGCATCTCCATTTTATAATTTTTAATCTAGAGTCTTTCATTGTATGATATCTTTACTGTCTCTGTGTATTTTTCCGAATGTGATTGATGAATGTTTATCTCTTGTTTGTAGAGAATTAGACTACATATATATATATAGATTAATTATATTAATATAATTAATTATACTTAATATATAGATTAATTAGGCAGCTCTACATGTGAATAGTATTTGAGATGCAAAAAAAAAGAAACATATGAAAAAGTATCAGTACTTTATCCAAACATAAATTTCATATTATTTATCAATCTCTCAAACTCAGGAATACTCTCCCATTTGAATATAAATTTTAAAAACATTACACAAATCGAATGTTTTGCTTTATACTCTTATTCGAATACGATGGGTTTCGAGACAAATGACATAACATTTAAATTCTACTTTCATGGCAATTTAATACTTTTGAAGATAAATTATTTTGTAAATTAATATGTAATTTTTGTATGTAGTGGCAAATTATTATGTAATGATCTGAAGGATTTTACAGCATACAGTTGTATTCTGTAACGCTCTAAAAGGTAAGTTTAAGGTATCTGACTAGTAGCAACAACTTTATTTGGAGATGTTTTTGTGGTTTTTAAATTTATTTAGTACATTTTAAGAAAAATATGCTAAAATTAAGAAGAGAAAAATAAATTTTTATTACTACAATGATAACAATTTATTAAAAAAATTCATAAACGGGTCTCATACTGTACAAAACGTTTATCAACAAGTTTTCAATTTTGATGTGTTGCTTTGCTATTCATTTTTGAAATGACCTTCCAGATAAAAGATTTTAAAATTTTTACAAAAACTAGAGCAGATTACTTTAGTTATACAAAATTGCTTAAAAATACAGTGAAATACAGTGATTATATTCACATAAGAGACTGTAAATTTTTTAAATAACAGTGATTAATAAAAATGTGAAGGTTAAAACACCTCTCTCTTTACTATTAAACAAAACCTACAAAAAAGTTTCAGTTAAATATTTTCAAAACTTTTTGAGCAATCGCTGTCCACGCTTGAACATTTTCAAAACACACACACATTTTCAGTAAAACGTATTTTAAAGTATGACAACTTGCTTATAATCTAGTGGCATCTGCTTTTACTAAAATACTCGTAGTTCTGGTTTTAGTGAATGGAAAATAATAAACGTGGAATGAAATAATAATAAATAATAAGAATAAAATGGAAAATAATAAAGCTAATAAGATGGCCTGTAAAATAAAATCTTCAATAAATTGTTAATTTTTGCAAAATTCACAATTTAAGATTAGTCGGACACCTTAAACATGTTTCAAAAGAACTAATTTATTCAGACAAAGCGAGCTTTAAGCAATTAGACAAAATGAACATTATAAAGGCAACGAAATAGGCAGAACTTTCGAATGCATTGTTGGAAAGAGTTTCGTGTTACCAATCATACGACAAGGTGATTAATAAAAAACAGTGATCTATCTTAGATTTTTTTTAAATGCTGATTTTGCTGTTTTCTTTGAGCAGATAAAAAAGTGAAATGAATAAATTTGATTTGATTTCTTCTCCAAAAATCCATACACTTTTTTTAGAATTATTTTTTTATTTTAGTAAATACCACACACACAAAATAAATGCCCAGGCCAAAACCTGATTTTCTTTTATTGTTTTGTTGGAAAGCAGTCAATACGCTTAAAAAAATACCTTCATCACATTTTTAAAAGCCTCCTTGTATACATTACTCACTCGTGAGTTAGTATCTTCTTAACCGCCTCTTTTACACATTTTTTTGAAAAAAAAAAAATTGCAATTTATTTTATTATTAGATACAAGGAAACGAAATAAAATAAAATATGAAGGTTTTAAGTTGATTTTTTAAAATATTTTACAGGCGTAAAATCATTCAGTTTTAATATCAGTTTACTATCCCGAGTTTTCTCGGGAAAATGGCAAAAAAGTTGAATATGAGTCTTTGTACGATGTTTTTGAAACAAGGAACATGATAAAGCAGTGTTTTTTAAACTGTGGGGCGCTCACTCCTAGGGGGGCGTGGTAACCCTACAAGGGGGGGGTACGAGCGTATCGGGAAGTTGAAAATAAAGATTATTTAAAAAATTATCAATTTACTACAGGGAATCAAAATGTATTCTGACAAAAAATACACATTTACTCTGATATATTATACTTATAAATGTATCAATACGGTAGGTACAATGTATTTGATACTAAGTATCAATACTAAGTTAAGAACAAGTTACTAGTGATTTTCCAATGGGCGTATCATACACAAAATTTAATACTTATCGTAATACTTTGTACGACTTGAAATTAGGGTCGTATTGTAGCTTTAGCGTCAGAGTATTATACATGATTACTGTATTCAACACATTGTCATTGCATGGGGAAGGGGGGTGCGATAAAAATTCTGATTGAAAATTGGGTCGCGAATATAGAAAGTTTGAGAAGCATTGCCATAAAGTGATACCTGGCATTCTATACACTGGTATATGGTCTCTTTTCTTACTGGCTTACCTCTGGAATCTTTTTTACGTGAGAACAGAGGTCACTGTCTCGTTGGATTTGATTTATTTTTTCAGTTGCAGGAATAACGTCTGGAAAAGGCCATGAGGTTAACCTGAGTGGTGATGGGCTAATGCTGGCTGTTCCTGTTGTGAAAGAATATTCTCTCGTCACGATGATCTTCTGAAATTATTTTTTTAATCAATTCCATTGTAAATTGTTTAGGTGACCGGGAACCTCCTGATGTACAGTACAAAATGTAGAATACATACTAAAGTACCAGTTCCACTATTTCCAATGTCCACCTCTTCATAATCACTATCTGAAAAATCATCGCTTTCGCTATCTTGCATCATCACCATTATTTTCCTTTTTTTCACACAACGGAACTATTCTTCTTTACACATCACTAATCCGCAAGCCGACGTGCACTATACAATAGGGAAAACGCGTGACCAGTCCACCCAAAATGAGCAAAACTTTGCAAACTGCCAATCAAAACTGAATATTTCTTTTCAGCTCCTCCAGGTCGAGTAAAACTAGGATAAAACCAATTGTACTGAAAAATTCTGCTTCCCCGAGATTTTTAGGGATAATAATTAACTGCAACATATACGAACCCGAGATAACTCGGGATAGTCAGGCAAGCGGTTAAAAGAAGAACTAGAAATTAAATATTATTGAAACCAAAGCTTTCATATGACGAGGCATATAAACAGTCCAGAAAACTTTTCACACGTATGAGGTTTCAAAAGTTTTCTGAGCCAATAGCTAATTGTAAAGACAAGTTTAGGTATTCTGCTGTCCTATCAAATCCTTTCAAAAGAGATGGGTAAAGATCGGCCTTTTTTCGCCCATATTAGTCATAAAAATTCAAAGTATTTATTGGAGCTACATTATTATATTTATGTGAACTTTAGGAATTTATCTTTACTTTTATTCCAAAATAGTAAGAAAAAAATAGCTAGTCGCATAAAAAAGTTATCAATTTTTGCAAATTCGTTGAGTTTTGTTACTTTATGAGCCTTTTCTTCGTTTAAAAACCAACTGTTAAGCGCTTTAAGCAACACTGTATTTTTTGGCCTCTCAAATACTACAATAATAATGCTTTTAAAGTGACATTCATTTGTTTTGGTGCAACGAGCGCGTTGATTTGATACGAAACAAAATAGCTTGTCCGCGAATCGGTCAGACTCATACGTCACGTGCGTGTTCAAACGTGTCTTCACCTCGCGCATGTCATATTGTAATACAAATATTTCTTTTGTATTGTGACCATTATTTTATGTAGCACTGTATGCGTTTTGTGTATTTTATTAAAAAATAATGTATTCACGAACATCTTAATCAATCGGGGCTGTACTCTCTTTACGTAAATCGAGAAGATTCTTCAGTTGTTCGACTCCAGTTGAGATCACGACACACACCTTCAAAAGAGTATATAACATATGCATAAGAACCGGTATAGGTCATAATCCAAACATTGAACGGTATTGTCAATGCAAAGTTGGTGCTAGAGTTGTTGGCTGCTGTGCACATGTTGGCGTCTGTACTTTGGTACTTGAGATACTGGCGCCATACTCACACTCAGACAAAAATATCAAGTCTTGGATATTCTGATACACTTCAAGACGCTGCTACTGGATGGGTCAGTGACGATTCAGCCAGTGAAGGTGAGATGGAATACCGTAAAATCCGGCGTATAATGCGCATTGGTGTATAAAGCGCACCTAAACCTTCAGGCATCCCAAGTTTTTGACAGAAATAGTGTACTTCTGGAACTACAACCAGTTAAGTTTATAAGGAATGTGATTTGTTTTTTAAATAAACAGTATTTCGATCATGTAACAGTCTTATTTTTTTATCCTCGTATTTTTTTTATTATCATAAAATCTATCATTTTAATACCCAACGTATAACGCGTACCCGTACATTTCAATATTATTTTCAATTTAAAGGTGCGTGTTATGCACCGGATTTTATGGTATATCATCGAAGACATTTGTTATAAAAAGTTAAGCATTGTTATTTTTTTCCTGTAAATAGCCCAGACCTCTGTTCAGATGCTCAACTCTAGAATTTTTGAAATACATAACTAAGAAGTAGGTTTATTCATATTTTACGACAACAGAGGAGAGCAACTCTGAAAATAATGGGATTTTTTCAAACTTTCTAGTTGAGCCTCTGTAGAGGGGTCTGTGCTATACACAGGCAACATATTATTATAATAGAACCATTTTCTACAAAAGGAGAACATTTGGAAAAAAGATTATTCTAAGTTAATTTTTTGCCAAAATATGTTTAAATAATTTTTTTTTTCAAAATGTCCTTAAAATAATTTTATGCATGTATTCTCTAATCTGAGTGATACTAAATATCATGAAATTATCCATTTATACGCTTTTTAAAAATCACGGTTCCAAACGTAGTCGGATACCTTAATGTAATTTCTCTCATACTTACAAAAAAAATTGAGGTTCGTACTTCTTTTTGAAACGGCTGAGGATTTTGTATGCGTGTGCATATGTACGTATACACACACGCATTAGGTACACAGGAATTTTTCATGGGGCTCAGGGTCAAAAGTCTGTCCCTCTCGTATTATGCTATAATACGCCGCCCAATATATTTTTTTGATTTTGTCGATTTTCGGGAGCTAAAAACAGTAAAGAATTAACTATGAAATAAATAATTATCAATAATTAATAAAATTTATTATTAATAACAAATACTCAATTAAATTTTACTTACTATATACATAGGATTATAATCATTCGACAAAAAAATCAAGGACTTGGGATAGGGGGGGGGTCTGAACTCAAGGTATGTATGTGTGCGCCACTGCACACGCATACATAAAGGAAGCATGGTGTAGTCTCACATTGAAATTACAACAGAGTAAATACCGAATTTTATGGAGTATCTTTCCAGTTTCCGTTCTTCTCAAGCAACAAATTGTTAAACAACAAATTATTTTTCCAGTCCCTGTTCTTATTGAGTATTATGAAGAATTTCGCATTCCTGCTTTCATTGAAGATTCTTGCTGTCGCCATAATGGAAACCCCGGATAAGAAGTATTTCAGTACCAGGGACATACTGCATCTCTTAAAAACACTCGCACTAATAATTTCTACATAAAAATTAAAAATATGTGCAAATCAAAGATAAAAAGAAGAAAATATCAGTGCCCGTACAGCGTACGGGCAAACTAGTTGAGACCAGCTTCCGATATCTCGTACGGTGTACGTACAAACCAGTTAAAGGATTAAGTATTCTACAGACAATAGTTAAATACTACACAAAAAAAAAAATTCTTAATTTTGTTCACATGTGTTTCCAGTAGGATTTTTTTTACCTTAATGTAAAGGCATTAAGAAAAATGACAAATATTTTGTTGATCGTGATAACAGAAGCATGTGAATCTTTTGTGCAATAGATATTCTGAAAAATACCTCGCACATATTTTCCAGAATTATTTTCTTATTAATTATTATTTAATGATTATGTCTAGATAAGTATATCAAATAAAAACAAACGTTTCATGAAAGGCAGCATTTTTTATTTGAATTATATAAGAACTCATTAAAGTTAACGAATGAACAAATGATTGGATTTCAACTAATCAAATGAACTCATAACTAATGAAATGGAAATACTTCCAAGTTTGTGGGCATGCGCACATACCCATTCTTTCCTCTCCTCTCCTTCACATCTGTACGGCGGAATGCTTGAAACTTTTTCATTCCCTTCACACGCTACTTCAACTGAAAACGAGTTGCAGATTGGCACAGGAGTGCTCCTTAAACGTAATTAACGATTAAGATTTTTACTTTCTCTTTTTATTCTCCCGCCTTTAACTCGGGCCTCTTCTCCGTTCTTATGTTAACGGAAATCAATTTTTGAGAGGGAGGTTTTGAAGAGTAAAAAAATGAATTGTAAGTGAAAAAAAATGAGGAAACAAAATGAAAAGAGGGCAACTTATTTGGCAGCCTTTTATCAATGCATCTCTTGAAAAGTTATTTCTAATTATGTCACTTCCTTCTCCTTTGCCAAACGATCGAATGCTCGGCTGGAGCACCCCTTCCAGTTCCAATTTTAATAAGCGCAATCGGCAGTTGGAATATTGATTACATAGAGTTTGACTTCTTATTATACTTAGTTTCGAGAAACTAAAAAAAAATGTACAATAGAATTTTTACAGTTAGGGTTTTTATCAACATTCCGAAACATCGTTAGAAGACGGGGATAAAATTGCTTTTTAAATCGAGTTGAAGCTAACATTATTTGGATTCTTTCGAGGTTGCATTGTTACCTTGATGGATATCACAAATAAAATAAAATGTTAATTTGATGTGGATTTGTAATTCTCAAATTTATCACAAGCAAGTTAGAAATAAAAATAAAAAATAGCAAGCAAAATAAAAGCTAATAAGTAATAAAACCCAATATTATAACTTTTCAAATAATTAGAAGTCTTTTAAACAGTATCTACGGCATATTTCCAAATATACGCCAATCTGTGTATAAGCAGAATGTTATTTTTCTTCAAAAATACTCCCAAAATTCGGAAGCCGCGCGCACACAGGCCGAATTATTAGATATACCGCAGCGTTTCGCAAACTGTGGGGTGTGATAACTCTACGAGGGGGGAGCGAGCATATTCAAAAGTCGAAAACAAAAGATTATTTTAAGGGGAGTTGGAAACCTCTCTCTTTCTCTATACTGACAATGTTAAATTGGCTGTTTTCGATGTACCTTATCTCAAAATCTGTTTTATGTACACGCTTGAAATTTTTCAAACTATTAAAGTACACCTCTCTCATTATACTAAAACGAGCTTTTAGCTAATTTTGAATTTTTTAATAAATTATGAAATATTTTATCAAACATTGCGAAATTTGACCCATTTTTTACTTAAAAAATTTGTAAAAATTAAATTTTTGAGTTTTTTACAAAAAGCTCATTTTAGTATATATTAGACATCCTTATAAATAACTCATAACAAATTTACATACCTGTGAACAGTAGTTTCTCAGAAAAGGTACATCGCACATTAAAATTTACATTTTGAGATAAATTGACTTCTAATCGACTTAGAAATAAAAAAATAAAAGGCTCAATTTAAAATAAAAGATACATGTTTTGGTTTATATCAGTCGTTACACTTTTAAGCAAAAACAAAGTAATTTGTTTACAATTTTCGCCATTAAAATGGGCGTGGCCCAAATTCAATGATTACTTAAAAATACGTTTTATAAGGGCTTCTAAATACCCTAGAGATTAAAATAAGGCATTTTTAGAAAGGTTAAAATCTACACAGTTTGAAAATGTAAATATCTCAAATTGTCAAAAAAATAAGATTTTAGCTTTCCAACACCCCTTAAGAAATTATTAATTTACTGAAAGTAAACAAACAAAATATAGTCTGACATAACAAAAAATCAAATTTTCACTGATGTAATATACTTATAAATGTATCAGTACTGCACAATGTATTTGATAATTAGTTTGACGATGCCAAGTTAAGAAAAATTTTAATAATTAGCAGTGACTCTATGGGCTTTTCATATGGGAAATTTTTACGAAAACAAAAATTCATCTTGAAAATTTGTATGGTTTATAATTAATCCCTTAAATTCCGATTAAAAGTTACGTGATTCGCTCCCCAATGTCACCGTTTTCCACGTAAGTGCGCGAATGGAAGGGGGTGTGTGTGAAAAGAAATAAGTAAAACCTCCTCTGAAATAAGTAAATCCTTCGCAAACACTGTCAAGGTCTTTTTATTGCATTCAAAAGTCTTCGAAATGATTTTATTGATAGCAGTGTGCGGAGAAAATCGTACTTCGGAGTACGCATATGTACGTCCGAAGCAATTAACGCTTTAGCCGAGGATGACGTTTATATACGCCGGTGGCACTTAAGAGGCTAAAGTCGTATTGTAACTTAAGGGTCAACGTATAGTATTATTGAATTCAATACACTGATTTTGTATGGAAGGGGCGTGAGAAAAATTATGATTGAATATTGGGTCGTAAATATTAAAAGTTTGAAAAGCACTGGTATATCGGAAAGTTCTATCCATTCAGGTTGAGCCGGGAGCTGACACCCATTAAACACTGACGTACGGGATCTTGCGGGGTGATGGCCCAATCCTATTTTTTTAATAATTATTTTGATTGTACACGATAAAAAATCGTAATTCTTGGGGTTAATTTAATTAAGAGAAATTTTTCTTTACTTTAAAGGACTTTTTTTATTTTTTATATTTCACAACTTGAAAAAAAAATCCAATCAAATTGAACTAAAATGTATCAAATGCACGTGAATTTATTAAAATCAACTGTAGAAGCTTTTTGCTAACATTACAGAAATGGTATTTGCAGGCCAAACTGTCCTATTTTGCTCAAGTTATAGTAGTTTTATTGTCCTTAGATGATCGACAAATAACATGTGTAACTTCTTCTTGCTTGTGTCTTTTTGACACGGCGTAGTGTTTCTTTTGGTACACTTGTGGCTTTATTTTTTGATGGAGTTTTTAGGCAGCATTTTTGAGCACTTTTCTTTCAACTTAAACGTTTCGTGTTCATTGCTTTTTCTCCAATTGAATTCCGCTATCATGATTAATGCCCATTATTTCATCAGGTTCTTTTCTTACTCGATTAGTTTCAACTTCATCCAATAGAGATCATAGATGTCCTTTTTTTCGTATTCTGTGCTTTTACATTTATAAACCAGAATGAGTCGTACAACCTAGTAATTAAAAACACTAGGCCGTTCAAATGGGAATAATGTTGCCTGTTCATAGAAAATATTTTATAGATAAAAGTGGTCATGCAGGGAACTCAATCATCCCAAGTACCTTAAGATTGTAAAAAACATTTGCCACTCTCAAAAAACAGGGATTTATGTGGTAAATACATTTTAGTTCAAATGAAATTTGTCATATATGAGGATGCGGCATGTTCATTAGCAACAAATAAACAGTTTTCCCAGAATTGAAGATTTTGTGACCCTGAGGTGACTCTGTACCTCACGCAACTCCTCTCGGGTTAATACAAGTTTCCAAAAGTGTGTCAATATTCATTTGACGCATATTTGGTCATCTTTTTTTATCACTGAGTGTATACATATTTCCCTAGAAAATGGACTAATACGAAGATGATTTGTGTTAGTATGAGGTGAAACGCGATCGTGTACCCATAACTACTGATGAAATTCATATACATCACTGTATTTTGCACGAATTCCAACAAGGAATAAATGCTACCGAAGAGCATATAGAAACTTACTAAAAGTATTTGGTGAAGGTACAGTTTCTGATAGAACATTCACAGAAGATGGGTCGAATAACTTCTCAAGCAGGGGACTTACACCTTTCTGGTAAGGTGCTCTCTCCGAAAGCAAAATCATTTTACTGATAACATGGGATATTGTGGAAAGGCTTGATTCAGCTAAAACAAACCTTTCAGACCATTTTCGGAAATAAGGATTGATGTGAGAATATTCAAGATGGTTGCTACATAAGTTAAGTGAGATGATTTTGAATCGTAGTGTCATTATATGTGCATTCCTGCTTGCAAAGTACAAAATCGAACCCTTCTTGGACCGAATGATAACTGAGGATGAAAAGATCGTATATCCTATGAAAGCATCGTATGGAAAAAGGCATATTTGAACCCGGAAATCCTTGCCTGTCGACCTCTAAGCCGAAATTGAGCTCGAATAAGAGAATTTTGTATATACCGGTTGATTCATAAATAGTGCGACCAGTTTCAGAGGATCATAAATGTTTATTGAATAAAGATATTTACATGGAATTTTCAATGTGGTTTCTTTTAGTTCAATAAACTTTTCGTAAGCGTTTTGGCTAAGATAAAAGAATTTTTGGATCATTTTTGGGTATTTTTCTAGCTCCCTATTAATTGCTTTTTGAAGCCCTTAAAATGCTCTTTCTTTACGTTTATTTAATTGAATTTTAAGTATCCCCATAAAATAATCGAACGTAATACAGAGGGGGATAGTGATAGTCATTTATCAGGAGGCAGAAAAATTATTTTTTAATTTTCCAGCCATTTTATAGTTGATTTTGCAGTTATGACTTAGTGCAGAATCTTGGTGAAAAACAAAGTTTCCTTGAGGGTAAAGATGTCTACTTTCTTTAATCAAGTGTTTCAAAACTTTTTTCTGGTAGTATTTAGCATAAATCTTAAAATTTGGATCTACAAGAAATGGTTTTGTGAGGCCTTGAGAGAAAATTCCCATCCATACCATAACACCTGACGGCCAACTTGCATTTTTCAAAACACATGTATCTTTGCGACTTTTTTTGCATTAAATACATTAAATCTTTGTTTTGCCAGTTGTGAATGATAGATGAAACCGTACTTCATCAGAAGCTATCTATGCTTTGTATTTACCTTTGCGTAACATTAAATACAGAGGCCAAAAGCGTTTTCTTCGTTTTTTTACGGTCTTAACAGACATTTGATAACAGACTTGAAAATTTACTTTTATAGCCAATTTCTTTATCTGACGATAAATTGTCGATTGCTATATCTATAACTTCTTTGCCATAGGTTTTTGAGGCAAAGGAATTTCTACAGCGATTATTTTTTTTTTTTGGACTTCTTTTTTTTCTTTTTCATTAAGGACTTACTTTCGTTCACATTTTTTCCCTGGAGTTTAAGATTGCGAGCCAAATTTTATTTCTTTTTGAAGTTTAGATAGTAATACAACAGAAAAATGTCTTTTTTGATTCTTAAATGCTTTATTATTTACAGAGTTTGAACAGGCATTCTTCAAATGCTATATATTTCATTCCGGGTTTCAGGATCTACTTTCTGTTTTGTAATTAACTCCCACTAACAAAAATGGTAAGATTAGTAATTTTAATCTTTCTTTTTTCAAATAAAACCAGTAGTAAAATGACAGAAATATATCATAAATGGTTATTTGCTTTTAAAATTAGTAACACTAATTTTGAATCCTCCAGTATAGTGGGGCACTCGAGGACCAATAAATTTTGACTTCTTGAAACCGAACGAAAAATTAATAGATAATTTAAGAACATCAATCCTAGAAATGAGGCTGGCGTAACTCTATAGCAGGGGTGTCCGACACGCGGCCCGGCCCTCCTGTACATAAGTTGCGGCCTGCCCACTCTTTTGAAAGAAATTTTTAAATATCAGATTCTTAAAGTTTTTTCATTTTGATATTTATTTGAAGGGAAATTTATATATATATATATATATATATATATATATATATATATATATATATATATATATATATATATATATATCAGGCTCCAGGCCTGCTGGTAAAATGAGGAGCACAACATCTCTAAAATATTTCTTTTTAATCACATGGAATCCCACATGGCGTCCCTTTGACGCGCAACCGAGTAGAACAATAAACAACACTTCGGCGATGAGTCACCAGCCAAGCGTTTTCGAGTATGCGTTCTCCTTCGTCAGCGCTCGCTCCACCTTTAAATAGGCTTACTTACCTACAGATCCTTTCGCGATGGTAATGAGTTCGCTCTATTTTCATTTATTACTTACTGAATTTTGAAAATAAACTTTTCAAACCTGACGTGTATATATATATATATATATATATATATATATATATATAATGTATTTGCCTGTTACCTGTACTTGTTTTAAAATACATCCTTTTGGATAACAGAAATGTCCTTAGATTAAAATAGATTTGTATTTTATCAAACAGTTACATTTGATTTTACTATAGTAAATTATTTTTTAAATAAATTTCGATTTGTATTATGCATATCATTTACTATGGATGGTACATGATTCTCTGTGTGTGCGACTTTCGTTTCCCCTCCTCCTTTTCTGTTTGAAATGCCCAAAAAACAAGAGGCAGTCAGAGAATTTTTTTGAAGTTTAAAAAAAAATAAACAGGATGGTAAAGATGAAGGACAATGTACACTTAATCGTTTGCGAATGACAACACTATCAAATTTCAACAATGAGTAACGAAAGATCAATTCAATAGGAACACCGTTATTTTCAAGAAAATGGCAACACTGTAATATTTTAAACATTATTTGATCATTGCATTATTATATTATTTATGTCTGAATGCATGAAAAAGAATGAAAACGATAATTATAATTAATTCTATTTTAAACTTTCGCTCCAATAAATGTTTTTTTTATTTCCAAATCTGATATAAAGGTACATATTTTTATGTGCGGCCCGCGAGATTATAATATTTTTCCCAAATGGCCCGCAAGGTCATTTGGGTTGGACACCCTGCTCTATAGGAAGGAGATCATATGGCTTATGATAATGTCGGATCACATGGTGCTTTGGGTCTCGCTAGAAATTCGCAGAGCTAGGATAGCTTAGTCCTTAGTATCTACCGATTATCATTTCTTTCTGTCCTTACAAAATTATTTGAGAGGCGAAAAATTAAAAAAACGAAGTAGATATCAGGCAAACTTTTGTTCAATTTTCACCTCTTGGGATAAGGCATATTTTAAAAATAGGATATACAGATTACCATCTTGACAGTAAGTCATAAATAATGAGGACAATTACCGTAAAATCTCGTGTATAATGGGAACTTTTTGCATAATAAATAAGATCGAAATTTACGGTTGCGCGTTATACGCCAGGTATAAAAATGATTCCTTTAAAAATGAGCACAAAAAATATTAAATAATAGGACGTAAAAAAATTCTACATACATCAAAATACTTTTAATTGAAAAGAAATGACATTCCTTATGAACTTAAAGGGTTGTAAATCTAGAACAAGGATGGCGAACCAGTGGCACGCGTGCCATTGCTGGCATGTGACACAATATTTTTGGCACGCCAGTGATCAAAATGAATTGCATTTTATTTCAAAATTTCAAAGTTTACTCTGACGTATTGCGAACAAACGCGAGTGATCGGTCGCGGGGTGGAAGAGAGCGCACACGTTTGTTATTGTCTTGCCTTAGTTACGTCGTAGACATGCAAATTTTGTCTACGCGTAGCATGGTCAATTTCATTGACACAACTGTACTTAAAAGTTTATCCAGGTTATATATATATTTACGATTTTTAACCGCTATTTAATATGGCTAGTTCAGCAAAAGAACAAAAAAAAATGCAAGATATCAAGTGTAACAGAGAATTTCAAATTTGGTGAACCGAGAAACATGGTATTATATTAATAAAGGCGACAAAGTGGTGTTTGTTTTATGTTCTGGAATATGGTATGCAGAACATCGTCTGTAAAACGGTATTTTGAAACAAACCCGCTTGTCAAAAATAATGAATCTCAGCAAAAATAATTAATTACTTAGAAACCATTTCGCAGATGACTCCAATTCTGTATGCATTCTGCTAAAAGTAACATCTTACAAATCTAATGTAAGTTATTTATCACCCGCACACAAACTGCAACAGCAGAAATCACACTAATGTTACTTTAATTTGAATTACGCGTTTAACTAAAACATTAAAAACAATACAGTGCAAAAGGTATTTGTGTTCGTAGTAAATAGAGTTTTTTGTTGAGAATATTTAGTTTTATTGTTCTTCCCAAATTATTTGACGGCACGTCTATACCTCATTAAACATTTCTTTAGAAAAAATGGCACGTTGATCCATAAAGGATCTCCATCCCTGTTCTAGAAGTATACTATTTTTTGTAAAGTTTGGGATAATACCTCGAATAAACGACTTCAAAATGCAATAATATTGCACGTGTATATTTTAAATTTCTTTGTACAAAAGGGGGTGTGCGTTATACGGCAAATATGCCCAAAAATTTAAAAAATGTAGCTTGAAAGTATAGGTGCGCGTTATACATCGGATTTTATGGTACAATTTTCAACAAAGTGTATTCGGTTTATGAAAAGTTAATTTTTTGTTTCATTTTAAAAATGGACAGATCTTTTCGGAAGACCTCTAATCCATTAAGTATATCTTCTAATTTGGGAATAAACGTATTTACTCAAATGACTTGTAACATTACGTTTCTAAGTGTTTCTGTACTTAGCATTTGAATTCACCGGTTCATCTATTAACATATACATATTACATGGTTTAGATTCCTGTTTGAATTTGTATGTCTAGCATTTAATCTTATTAAACAAATGAATTTTTTTAAAGTATTTTAATAAAAATATTGTGAAGTTCGTCCTTTTACTTAGTATCCTATAGATTCAGTTGATTTCAACACGACAATCCTATGTACGTCATTTTGCTCATTTCCACACTTTTAGTAACTACTCTACCTTTGAATCTCATTTTCATAATCCATTAATCTTTTTACGAAGTAAAATTCAAAATCCATGCAAATTTCCAAAAAAAAAATTACCACTTTTTAGTAATTCCACTTGAAAAAAAACCCCTTCCCTCCCTCTACCGGAAATCCGTTAGCACCTAGTCCCATATTAAGGAAAAGCGATATAATAAAAAAAAAATCTTCTCTTCTCAAAGTATTAGAAATCGGTTAAAAGGTTTTTCCTGGAATGTCACATTATGCTCAATCCATGGCAAATCCGATTTTCGCATATCGCTTCAGTCGATAACGATCTTCTACACAAAAACAGGGAATTCCACTTTAAACAAAAATAGGTTGGGACACTTGAGGCGACTATTGGAAGAAACAGCTGAGAAATTTTAGGATGAGCAATTTCCGTCGAATAATGGAAATTTCCAGAAACCGGAATCAAAGTGGAAGAAATGAAAAATGAATCCAAATTGTGCCTTGTGTTCCCATTAACGTCAAACATTGCTTGTAAGTATTTTGATGTTCAGTTTTTAAATTAATTAGAATGCAATCGTTTTTGAAATAGTTCAAATAATGCTATATTTTACCGAAAATTGAATCAAATCAGAAAAGGAGACTTAATCCAATTTTTCTGGTTACTTGCAATATATTTTTTATATGGTATATTTACCATGGTAGACCTAGTACATTCTCCAGGAGCTGGTATCTCTTTTAAAAGCGGCACCAAATAGGTGGATACAAATCACCGCGATGTATTTTTGACACCCAAATCTTCACAGGGAGCTCTTCCCTCCGAGCTCCAACAATGCGAACAATTTATTTTGCAAGTATGCCGGCTGGGTGGCTTAGTTGGTTTATCTCAGGTATTTCATTTTGCCGAGACTCACCTAAGACAAACATGCACTCTAACGCTCTTTAACATGTCGTATAATCATACGAGACACTATCGATTTTCTGCATCATAAAAAGCCACTGCCTTGGACTGGGGTTGAACCCGCAACCTTAGGCGCACAAGACCTGCGATAAACCAACTAAGCCATCCAGCCGGCATACTTGCAAAATAAAATAAAAAATAAACACCATTTAAGTACGATTTTAATGTATGACTTTTTATTTCGTTTTATACTTATCTTGTTTTGAAACAGTTTGCCTATTGCTGCATTTTTTTAAAAACATATTGTAACCAGAAAATAAAATTCTCGTAATTTTTCAAGCTACTTGTAATACCTAGGGAGCCAAAAGTTCATTCACACTTTAAAAAACTCTTGAAAAAGAAAGAAATGACGATAAAGAAGTGCGGTTTGCAAGAAAGAGATCAAAAGTAAGTCGGATTTTTTAAGTGGCAAAAGCATTTTTTTAGTTAAAAATATTACTAGTAAAAAACGCAGGATACAGTACAACAGTACGTTCCTTAAATTTATTCTTGCAATATCAGTTGTTCAGCACAATTCCAGAACATTGTTCGACACTACTCAAGCGGCTATGCAATTTTTCATTCACGACCAATGGCTCAGTCCTCATCAAAGGTAATCAATTGGAGTCGTTTTACTGGATTGGAAGAGTATGGAAGCGTGTCATTCTACACGAAGCTTATTGTAGCTAACACACCTGTTTGGTTTAATACGGGCACGAATAAACATATTTCTACTGCTAAAAAAGATCGGACTTCTTTGAAAGTCTTTTCTTTTAAACCGCATTTCTTCATCATCACTTCTTTCTTTTTTATAACTGTTTTCAAGTTTGAACGAGCTTTTGGCTCACTCAGTATAATGCCTAATCCAAAAATTAGCGTTCACTAAAATTGTCATCCATATCTGCGTAATATGTATAGCTATTGAATTACGGAATGGACATATTCAATTATTAAATAGCACTTATTTTTTACACATACACTGTATTTCACTGTTTAATTAGCCACTGAACTGCTGAATAAAAGTTAAGCAATTCACTCCCCAGTTCCACAATTTTTCCCATAGGCATGCATACATGGTGTATTGGGGGAAAAGAAAAGGGTATAGATAAGCAAATATTTCTCTGAAGTAAGTTAACTCTTCTCAAATACTGCCAAGGACATTTTATTGCATTTCAAATGCTTCGGAAAGACGTATATATACGTCCGGGCACTTAACGTTCTGGTGAAAATAGACGGATATATACGCTGGTGCGAGTTAAGGTATAAATCAAGTTTGAATTATTATTTTAGAATAATTAGTATGTGAATGCATATGTTATATGTTTATTAGTACATTAAAATTACTATCAATGAAAATTTACTTCATATAATGCTTCAAATAAATTATAATACAAAGGGTGCGGGGTTCAAATCCAGGCTGGTCAAGGTCTACTCAGTCTTTTATCTCTTCAGTGGGACGATAAATGAGTACCAAGCTTGCTTGGGAACTGAGCACTGGGAGTTTCGTGCCACACTGACCACTTAACTGAAACATTTGTACATGCACCCCAGCGCCTAAAGTCACGCAGATTCAGATAGGCACAGTAGGCATTGACCCTCGTGGGCTGTTGCGCCACTGAGATCAGTTCAGTATCAAGTGCTTACAAATATCTAAATTGGTGTTTTAGGGCATTTTCAAGCCATAGTCTTGGTGCCGTTAAAGATTCAACGGGGTGGGTACCTTACTGTCTAATTTGTGTTACAGGTATTAGGACAGATTTTGAAGGATGGTGCATGATGACCTAGAAACTACGTTCTATTCAATATGAAGCACCGTCTATTAAAGCTTTCAGTAAAATAAGAAATTGAACCAGCGATTCTTTTGGACAGGAATCTCTCCACTATGATGATGAGACAAGCACATTCGAATGCGCATTGTGAAAAAATCTTTACAAAAACTTATTCATTCCTTAAAGAAACTATTGCTGTTAATGAAAATAAATATGTATAGATGATTGTTCTTAAGATAGCTAATTAGATCCTCTAGACACACACACACACACACACACATATATATATATATATATATATATATATTATTATTAAAAACATTTATAAATCCCCCGAGCACCACAAAGTATCCCAGGGAGGCTTACAAAGTAAGCATGAAGCACACATTACAAAGGAAAGAAGGAATTTAAAATCATGAAGGATTACAATACAAACATCCATGCTATCACTGGAATTCGAACTCAGGCCCTACGGCACTGCCATTAGCATCAGTAACCACTATACCGGATGGGCAGGGGTGACCGATATTATAATAAAAAAATTGTTAAAAATTATACACCTCGGATTGTGATTCTGTTAAATTCCACATTATGCCCGTGAGAACTCTGAGGCTCATTGAAAAGGCCCACAAAAGATTACCAAAAGATGTTTGTAAATATGAATTTACACCAATAAAGTAAGATTTACATTTCAGTTTCCCAAAAAATACATGGCCGTGGTAGCCTAGTGGTCAAGGTCACGGACGCCTGGCTAGCATGACATGTCGTGAGTTTAAACCTAGTGCCACTGAAAACCCACCGAGTAGAGAAGGCCGTTGCGTGTTAAATTTGACGATGGTCAAACCTCCTTCCATTGGTGTAGCAGTTAGGAAAGGGATGTCGTAATGGACTTAACCATGGTTCTAAATTACAAAGTCCTTTCTCAATAGCCCTTGAGCTTCTTTATAGTGTGATGATTATATAACTCTTACTCACTGCCAAGAAAATTCGGTACTTGAGTAAGTCAAAAAAATCATCTTCTACCGGACAGCAAATTGCCCATATTTTATGTCAAAAGACAGTCTTCAGCAGGTTTCAGACTCGAACTCAATATCTACAGGCCACTTAATTTATAATCATATTACTATGGATTTAAAGCCAAAATAATAGTTAACTTTAGAAGACAGAATAGAAAAAATAAAACTTTAAAATCGTTTTGTATTGAGGATAAGGGGAATGGGGGGTTCTAAAGCAACACACACAAACACAAATTACGATATAATCTATTTGATGCTATGTAAATAAAAATAACCCAGTAATCTTTTATTAACGTCATTATGAGCTGGATGTTTATTTTCAGTACGTTATTTAACGCTAACAACGCAAGTTCTCCCTATCATAAGAAAAATATGAGACTATTATTTATGCAAATCAGCATATCGCTAAAGATAAAACAATAAAAGCCATTTCTTTTCAAACGCATCCACATCATCATCTACAACAATAATTTCCCCTTCAACAATTTAATTTAACTGAAATTTAAAAATCCGGTTCTCCGGTTGAAAAACTGCACTAATGAACGAACGCTCCTAGAAATATATAACTGACTCCTCATTAAACCATACCATCGATTTCTTTTTGATTTTCACAAATGAGATTTAAGACGACGAAAAGAAAACCGTTCAGAGAAATTCCCAGGCGAAATGCTAATAATTCTCATAACAAGTTTCTGTAGACAGAAGGTATTTCCTTTCAAATTAAACACATTTTCTCTGTTTCATTTCCATAGTTCTTATTCCCAATTAAAAGTAAAATGGTGTTTTTTTTATCGAAAAGCTACTGTAATTAGTACTTCGGAAAATGAGAATATCTTTTAAGACTTAATATTTAGTTCTGATAGGTAGAAAAGAAATTAGATTCCCTCATAACCGTTCTGCTTTTTTTTTCTTTTGTTCTTTCTTTCCGCCCTATTTTTCGAAGTTACTTCATTAATGAGGTTTGTTGTTCGTATGTTTGTTCTATTTTGAAGAATCTTGTTTGCTTGTATGTAGGGATGAAAATGAAACATTTTCGTAAATTAATGATGAAGAATACCAGCTTCTTTGAAAAAAATAAAGGTAACATCTATTTTATTGATTTTTTAAATAAATTTCTTAGAGCATTTTCTTGTAATTTTAACAATGTTTCAGACCGAAAAAAAGATTAATTATCGAGGATTATCTTAATTATGACTTTCGAATTAACAAGGTTTATGCTCATTATACAGACACGCACCAATAAACCCAAAGATTAAAACCATGTGTCTTTTTTCCTGTTGTATTCTCACTTATTTCCTACGGGTACAACAATGAAAGCTTGAACAAAATGTCTATATATGTATATATGCTGCGTTATATCTTAGTCTCTCTACTTTTCATTTTTAAATTATTAAAGTAGATAATATTGTATGTTATATGGCAGCAAACATGATTCAATACATTAATACATTTTTGAATATAACATTAACTGAACTTTATGTTCCAGGATAGCAAATTTGGAACACTTTTTCAAATGGAATAATATTCCAATACTCTTAAGAATTAGCAATGTTATTTAATATATCATAGTCTATCATATAAATCCTTACATTTAAAACTATAGAACGAAAAGATGAAGCATATATATAAGACATATTTCCTTTAAAAATAACCTAATGAAACATAAATATATTATATAATGAAATGCACACTTCTGTTAATAGGATAATGAATCATATTTGAATGTAAACAGCATGTAATTTTTTTATTTGAATGTGCGATATTAGTGTCTACATCATATTACTCGAAAGTTCAGTGAGTTAAGCCTAATTTTCGAATCCCGAATAACGGCGAATCTTTACGATGTGAACAGTTGTTAAGTTGCATGAAGGACACTTCAGATCGTACAAATTTCTAGCTTACAAGCTATCATATTATTTCTATCTCTCCCATTTACAAGTTTTGATAAAAATTAGATTCAAATCAAAGAACCGTCACGTATGAATTTCGAAACTGTCACCAGACTGTCATAGTTTCGACCATAAAACTCTAATATTTGTTAACCACATAAGTCATACGTATTACTTAAGTTAATAAGTCATATGTACTTTTTTAAACAATTTACAATCTTGTATATTATTAATTATTTTATAAAGTTTTCATATTAAATCTTGGTAAATAGTTTTCAAGTTTTAACGTAGCAAATTCCATGTAAAATTTTGTTATTTTATACCTACAGCATTCAATTGCATGAAATTTATTCCCGGCTCATTTTGTAGCTAGCGTAGGAAATTCTTATACTGAAAAAGGCATTTTTTCATTTTATCGAATTACTAATTAAAATACTTTTCGTATAAAAAAATATCGAATTAGGTAACATGAACTAGTTTAATAGTTTCCTCAATTTATTTACAATTTACATGCATCCCAGACTTGAATCTGTTCTGAAATGAAAATTAAACTTTTCCATTACAAGTGCGGATAAAAAAATATTCTTTGATGAACATACACATGAGGAAATTAATTATCTTGCATTCTTTCAAATCACTTAAAATTTTATTTTGGTATTTTATCTCGCAAAAAGATAAAATTAATCGAACAATTTATTTCTAATGACAATTTTTATTTGCTTAGCCGCTTAGAGGAAATTAAATACAAACTAATCTTAGACGACGATTTGAAAACATTTTTTAAGCTTTTTTGAAGTGAATTAAATCGTAGATTATTCAATTTTAGCATTCTTTTTCTAATAAAGCATTATGGAACTGAAAAAAAATCGTGCTGTTTTGATTAAAGTAATTGAAAATTTTTAAGATTTAATAATAATAATTAAGGAACATAGAAACTTAATAAAATTAATGGCATTAATGAAAAGTGATATGTACATTTAGTACAGTTGTACCTTTAACAAAAATACAAAACGGTTCATTAATTTTCTTTCAAAGTTTTTAAAAATATTTAGAACGAATTTGCATTTCAAGTTTTTACTCGTATTAAATTTTTAGTAAGTTATAAAGCTATAAAAATTCATTTTTTCTGTTGATTCTTTACAAAATTAGAAAAAAATGAGTGAACAATTAGGCTAAAATTTTACTACATTAAATTTGAAAAAATTTGATTGGAGAATCTTATTCACTTTTATTTTATAAAAACAGATATTTTAAAAGCTATATTTTCCCCAAAAGCTTCGAAAGTAATTTTACTCTTATTTCGATATCACAGGAGATTTGTTTTATCTTTTGAATGTAAAATGAATTTTAATAATTGAAAAATAAAAGAAGTTATTTAACAAAAACTTTGAAAATATTTTATGAATACATATATAGAAATACGCGAAGTTATTTCTACTGCATTTTTAGACGACTTCTGAGTACTTAGTTATATTATTAGTTTTCAGAAAATTATTAATTTTATTTTTAAAAACATCTAACCTTTCCGATTCGAATTCTTTTATAATAAATTTATAAAAAGGATAAAATGAAAAAATGCACTATTTTTTAAGTCATTTACCAAATGCACTGGCACCTTGTAATAATTCAGCTAACATTTTCAATCAAAATAAGAGTTCCTGTTTTCTAATAAAAATGTATTCTCAAAATATGTAACAAAAAGATTAAACATATTCGAGAGTGAAAAATTAATGTATTGAAAAGTTGCTAAGAAAATCTCCAAAAACACATTATGTGGAGATTACTGATTTATAAAATTTATTTAAAAAGGAGAAAAATATTTTTATTAACTTAGTGTTGCAATATTTTAGCAAAAACATCTCCTTTTATTTTCCGTTATTGTTTCTGCCTTTGTTTGAAAAATATTTAAATGTTAAGATAAATCTTTAAAAAAAATTCTTTGTTTTGTGTTTCGTATATTTTCTCAAAATGAAAAATATAAAGACGTAATTATCAACGTGTCTCGGAATAATTTTAATCGTGTTCAAGCTTTTTTTGTTTGATTTATTTATGAAGCGGAATTCAAAATGTTTTTCTCAGCACCAAAATTATCATAATAATGTGTTAAATATTTTCTTCTTATTCATATGGCAATTACATTGATTTTTAAACATGTTCATGAGCTAATATTTATAATGTTTAAAATATATCATTTATTTTAAGCGTGAAATAGTTCACTAAAATACAATGTTATGTTGCTTGCGTGTGTGTGATTTTGTGGAATGTGTAAAATTCTAAAAATATTCATAGTTCACCAATAGTTTTAAAGCAATTTAAGGAAAGTTATTTGGAATCTAAAAATTAATTTTTAACGTCCTAATACAAAACATTGATAATAAAATAACATCAATGATTTTTTTAAAAAGCGTACTTTTAAAGAAAGTAGTAAATTTGAATGTTCATTAAGTGCCATGATTGCTTTGGCTGGTGTTATAAGTACTAAATATAAATTCACAAAGTAATTATAAGAAAATATTTTTTTAAAAAGACTGAATGCTTATTTATTAAAATCTGTAGGGAACACCATTTTGAACTTTGTGTGTTCGTGAGAATGAGAGCGTGCGCAAGCCCCATGCATCGTTTGGCATGATTCCAGCATAATTTTCCTAGATGGCATCAAATATAAGTTTTCTTGCTTCGTAAGGAGAGCCTTAAATGATTAGAAAAATCGAAAATTTCTCTAACCGTGACAGAATATCAATGATACGGTTCTTCCCAGCAAAAAATGAAATCTGTTGATATTCATCGCCAGATATATGAAGTGTACGGTAGCAAAGCAATGAGTGAAAGTGCTAAAATAGATGAAATTCCTCATGAAAAGTTGGGGAAACGATCACATCGAATCACGTTTTGGTCGTGGCGAATATCAATTCTACCTCCATCTGAAAACCTTCCAAAGCTGCAAATATTTAGACACTGTCAGAGAAGAAAAACTTCTTTATTTCTAACGATAAATGTTTAATCCACTAAAGTATTTATTTATTAGAAAAAATGTATGCAAATTTGGACAAAAAATGCTTTTTTTTCTATTCTTATGATTAGTTCTCTCTCTCTCTCTCTCTCTCTCTCTATATATATATATATATATATATATATAAAATCAATCATCAAAAATCAATCAAAATAATCAATTGAAAAATTGAAATATACAAATCTTATAATACTATATCCTATTTCAAAATATCAATGGTGAATATAAAAGATAAAATTCCATCGTTTTCAAACAAAATTAAAAAAATTATAAAATAAAATAAAAATTTATAAAAGATCCAAGTGCAACCTCGGACTTAGGACCGATAAGTGGGGTTAAACTAGTTTGATGGCGCCAACCTCCCCCCTATTGCAACTTGGTAAGTTAATCGGAAAATATCCAAACTTCAAAAGTTTAAAAATTAAAAATTAAAAAGTTAAAACTAAACCATTATACTTGAAAAATTAAACTATTCGCCAACGCATTCTAAAGGATATTATAACATTAAAATATTAAAATTCAAAAACAATTTAGTGTATAATATAAGTGAACCATCGATCACCAAAGATGAAGCACCCATCTTTAAAATAGTTGTATAGGTAGAAAAAATAGTTGTATATGCATAAAAAATATTTGAGATCCGAAAGTTCAAATTAAAAAATATCTAAAATCCAAAACTTCAAACTAAGAAATCCGAAAGTTCAAACTAAAAAATCCGAAAGTTCAAACTAAAAAATATCTAAAAAACGAAAGTTCAAATTAAAAACCCAGTATATTCACAAATGAGTAGCGTAAATCATTAAAAAAAACTCACCAAAGAGCATCTTATCAAGAATTCAATCAATATCTATAGAACGACTTCTCATATTTAATGTATCAATTACCACATCTATATTTTGCTCATAACACCTACTAATGCCATGTGAATCCAAACGATTCATAATCTAACACTAGTGTTTAACCACTTGGCATTAGATGCACATCACATCGCATGAAATATATATATATATATATATATATATATATATCTTGTTCAAATTTGCAATCGTTAATAAAATACTTTTTATTCATCCATTCAAGTTCAAAATATTTTTTAAACTTGTAGTGGATGGCACTTGATATGTTTATACAGTTTCTTCAAATATTAATTAATTAATTAATACTAACAAGGAAAAATAATAGTCCAACACCTTTTATAGAAAGGAAAATCGTCTGTGTCTCTGTAGTGCAATGGATAATTTGGACTTCTAATCCAAAGGTCGTGGGTTTTCTCTAATTTCTCAGAATGTGATGTCTTTTTACTATACAATTTTTAAACAACAACAACAATAATAGTCCAAAACCATATATAAAAAGGAAAATGGAAAATTGCAAGAAAAATCTCTTTCTATTTTGCCACTTAATATTGTGATTCTGTCATATGTATATACATATTTATATTAATTGTAATTATTTAATAAAAAGTAGCTAAAGTATAATTTTTCTTTGTTGACCTAAGTAGGAATTGACTTTAAAATTCTTTTTTTCATATTATAATTGTTTATTTTGAAAATTTCTTACTTGTTCTGTTTTTATTGGAATATAGACATTATTTAAAAAGTAACCTTCATACAAAATGATGATAGTTATTATGAACGATGGTTCTAGAGCAGAAAACAGATTTAAATAAATTTCTTCTAATATATATATGTATAACTATATTTCCTCAAAAGTATTTATTTAATATTTTGAGCAGTTTTACTGCAAATATTATTAAGACTAAATTTACTTCAAATTTTTTAAGCATATTCTCAATTGATTCTATTTTCACAAATTAAAGCTATTATGCTTCATCTCTCTTTTTCTGACTATAATAACATTAAAAAGGCCTCTTTGAATAGAAAGACATTCACAACAATTTAACGCCTTTTGCTCAAATACCAAGTCTGTTGCTTTCAACAAGGCCGCGTATTTAAATTATTCAGTAGTCTCAATCTAATATGACAAAAATTAAATGAGTAACTATTCTTTCAAAAAGTCTTTTCTATCTCAATTCCCTTTCAACTCAAACATAAGCGTGACATTTTTGAGAAGCAGTAGTAACTATCTAAATCTGAATAGGTTTTGAAAGATAACGAAGCACAAAAAGGCATTAACGCGTCTTTTGTGTTCGAAATAATTGGAACCCTTTTTGAGAATTGCGTCCGCCATGATGAATCCTTTAGCTAATTTAGATCCTTAAAAAGATAATTCCATGAATTTGAGGTGATTTTTTTCTCTCATTTTATGGTAGAGGGGTGAAATAGGATATCTTTTAGAACTTTAATATTTTTCGGTGGCAAGCAATTAGACTATCAGAGTTCGAAATCTAGTTCCATTTTGTCAAAACTGTCGGTCTATTTAACGAAGAAAGGATACAAAAAAGTTGGTCTTTAATTATTTCATGATCGAACAACGTGGCTTTTGGAATTTTTATTATTCGAGTAAAGATAAGGTTTCAATTTCCTTCACTCGTTTAAGTTCATTTGTGCGTTTTATTTTTTTGCCGAACTTTCTTTTTTTAAAACATCTATCTGTGATGTTAGTTATTGTTCCGTCTCTATAGAATACTTTTTGATGGATTTTACAAACGATACGCAGCGTTTTTTTTGTTTTTAAATTTCGTAGAGTTAAAGTTGTTAATTATTTAGGAAAAAGATGTGATTGTAAAATAAATTTTATTGTGCAAGCTTACTTTACTACTTAAAAATATTGTGAATAATTTTTATCTGCGGCTTGAGGTTTTAAAAAATAGTTCAATCTAGAGAACCTCAAGTGGAAATTATTTATGCGATATGTAACAATGTTAATGCAATCTCAATGATTATATACATTGTATCAAAAAATATTTACACTATATAAAACTTTTTGTGACTATATATATATAATTTATTCCGTATATTTATGTGCATAAGCCGATAGTTTTTGCAACATTTTTAAAAGTGAATGCAAGGGAGTTAGCTTATAAATACGAATCGAAGTAGTCCAGGAAAGATATTCTTTTAACATTTTCCGTCAGCCACATACAGATGATTATAATCTTCTAACTTTTTGAGTGTTTTGAATGGAACTATAAGTTTGAAAGAAGAACAATTAAGTCATATAAATCCTTCGAAATCAGTGTCAAAATGAGAATTTCCGAACAATTCATAAAAATCACATTCACTCATTGGGATGTCTGAATACCCATTATTGATATCATGCAACCAGCTTTGCTTTGGAGCAGTGGTCTTCAAACTTTTTCTACTCATGGAACCTTTAAAACAATAAGGTGTTTCTGGAGAATTCCATCCAAAAAATTCCTTAGAAAAATATAACTTGAAATAATATTTAAAACATAGGGTTATATCAGAAAAAGATGGACCCAATTTTAAAAAATATTATTGTTATTATATTATTATATTATTGAAACTACTGCTCAAATGCCAATAACTGATACATGAATGTAAATATAAATATACTAAATTTCTTGTTCTATCACTGATCACCAGGTTGCAGCACATTCGAGGTCGCTATGAAAAAAAAAATTTAAGCATAGCGGCAATAACAGTTTTCGCCCACGAGAGTTGTCCACTGTGAACTTGGAATGTCTCAGAAAAAGGTGTGCAAAATTTTACACAAATAATTAAATTTCAAGCCTATCACTGGCAATTGATAAATTAAACAGCAAAGGGCAAAAAAGTAAGCATTTGTGCTGCAGTACAAATCATTTTGATAAAGTGTTGCTAGAAAATGTATGGAACGAAATGAATTACATATTGGACGTATGCCTTGTAACGAAATGGCCACACATCCGATATTTTGTACAGAAAACAAACCTGGTAAACTTCTTGCATTCATGTATCACTTATTCTAATATGTGCAGCAGTTTCCATAATATGAGTTTTTGCAATCGGGTCCATCTTTTCTGATAACCTTGTAAATCAACACGTTATAGGTACTTTAAGTAAAGACAATTATAAATTATTTTACTAAACATTTTCAGCACATAGCATTAATGCAGTGCTTCTCAAACTTTTAATTATTGGCGGCCCAATATTCCGTCATAATTTTCATCGTGCCCCCCCATACAATAACAATGTTTTGAATTCAATAATGCTATACTTTGACGTTAAAACTACAATACGACGTAAGCCCCGTAACTGTCACCGGTTTATATAACTGTCTCTCTCATCCAGTGTGTTAATTGACCCAGACGTATATATTTGTCTTTCCGAAGTACGATATTTTCTGTGCACTGCTATCCATAAATCAGAGGATTTGCTTGTTTATTAATTTTCTTCCCCCCTCCAATACATCACCTACGTGTTCAATGGTGGCATTGGAGAGCAAATCGCGTAATTTTTAATCGGCATGTAAGGGATTAATTATAAACCGTACAGACTTTCAAGATAAGTGCCGATTTTTGTTTTTAATTTTTTATATGACCAGCTCATGGGTTCACTGGTAATTATTAAACTTGCTCAAAACTTAGTATTGTTAAATTAATTATAAAATACATTGCGCGATACTTATGTATTTATATGTGTATTAGATCAGTATAAATGAGTATTTTATTTTTACTATGTCAGAATTTATTTTGTTTGTTTACTTTCAGTAAATTAATAATTTTTTAAAAATAATCTTTTGTTTTTAACTTTTCAATATGCTCGCCCCCCCCCTCGTAGAGTTAATCATGCACGGACCTTTAGGGGGCACACCACAGTTTCAGAAACACTGCATTAATGTAATTTGCTCATTAATTCATGCACCTGGTACCATCCACCCTTGCATCATATTTAATAACTGTAAGGTGACCAATTTCACTACAATAAAAAGGACGAAAAAATTAAGATGTTACAAAGTAAATGTATGAAACATTTTATTAATTCGAACAAAATACCCTAATTATGCATACACCCCTTTTAATTATTTACTTAAACGAGTATTTTCTCATTGAGGGAATTTTTTTGTTTGTCAATATATTTTTTTTAATATATTGGAAATTTTGGAGCAAAAAATATCCTTTATCTTTAATGTAAGTACTGTAGCTAAAATATCAATATTCACTATCTTGATTTCTCACTTGTACAAAAATTACCAACAAAATGGACTCTTTCAACTGGTACATTAGTTCCAGGGCAGCACAGCACAAAGAATAACTAAATTTTCAGAAAATTCAGAACGAATAACTAAATTTTCCTATGGAATGTGTTCGTTTTTGAAATGGTTAAATATTTCAATTCATCTTTTATCAATTTCAGCATGTTGATTCTTCAATTGTTTAAATTTACTATAACTTAAATATACATTCAGTCTTCTAATTTCTTCAAACACACCCTTGTCAACGATTTTAAGGTATTCGACTACGTTCGGATCCGTGATTTTGCAAAAGCGTACAAATGGATAATATTTATGATATTTAGTGTCACTTAGATTAGAAAATGTATGTAAAAATGTTTTAAGAATAGTATTACAATAAAAAATTATTTATGTACAATATTTAGACAAAAATCGAACATAGAATGACCCATTTTCAAAATATTCTACTTTTATAAAAAATGTGTTTTTAGTATAATAATATTTTCCCTGTATATTAGTGCTTCTCAAACTTTCAATACTGGCACCCCCCTTTTCAATCACAATTTTTATCGCACTCCCTTTATACATTAATAATGTACTGAATGAAATAATAATGCACTTTTTTTACTCTAAAGCAATAATCTTAATTATAAACCGTTCAAATTCATGACATAAGTATTAAATTTTGTATATATTGCTTTTAAGCAAAAAAAAAAAAAAAAAAAATAAGTAATAGGATAATTATTATGTTATTTTTTTTTCTTTCTGTAATTTTTAAATTGGAACATATTGCAAAATGCGGTGGCTGCTTAGAAGACAAAAAATATATATCAGCTAAATGTAGAAAAAGAACTCAGAGGGACAATTTCTAATCATAAGCATTTCTTTGAAAAACTTTGCTCTGTAAGACAAGCCCATGGAAGTCGCTAACACTTATTAAACTTGTTCTTAATTTAGCATTAATTAATTAGTTATAAAATACTCTCTGCACCACTGATACATTAAAAGTATACCGGCTGAAGTACCCGCTATTTGCACGAGTTCATTTATAAAAAAATAAAACATTATTAATATAATCGCTGAATTTTAAGGAGAGTAAAGCCGAGTGCGCGACAATGTTTACAAAGATGTGAAATGATTTTTTTTAAATGATTGCTCAAATTATAATTAGTTTTAAGCGAACTGTAATTTTAAGCCTCACAGAATTAGCATTTAGAATTGATGTTGTATAATGAACAATAATATAAAATTCCGATGAAAAATAATAGTATTATATTCAATAATTAAAGTGAAAAGACTTCAACATGTTTTAACCCTGGAGCAGGCACGCACTCGATACTAATGGTCGAGTTGGGTTATTTGAGTCACCCCAGTCCATTTTTTATAATTATTTTTATAGTTCACAATAAAAATCGTAATTCCAGTGAATAATTTAATTAAGAGAAAATATACTTACCCCTACTTTCAAGGACACAGAAAATGTTTCGGAAAAAAAGTTATCACACCGGGAACTCAGTCAAAACAAGTACCTAAAGATTGTAAAAAAACGTTTGTCACCCCCAAAAAAGACGGAGAGATATAAGACAAATATAATTTAGTTCACTCGTTAAGACTGTCAAACAGGAGGATAGTGTCAGAGCGATTGGTAACAATTAAAAAGTTTTGCCAGAATTACCGATTTCGTGCACTCTGTGCTCGGCGTGACAGCTCCGGATTAAAAGTGTATTTATTACAATATGAATGTTCAAAAAAAAATACGTAAAACGTTTTTCATTATGCTTTATATGTTTGGGAATAACTCATAGAAATAAATCTTGGCCAAGTAATCCTTCAAAGAGCTCTCTGTGCTTTTCCAAAAATCATAAAAATATTTTACAAGGAAAAAATCGCAGCAGAAATAGTTTATTTACAACTTCCCTGAATGAAAAAACAAATACATAAGAGCAGGGACGTAACTAACCATACAAGTAAGTTCGAAGGTCAAACCGCAGCAAATACATTCTGCTGCCTACAGCTGATAACAATAATATAACAGTGATGAATTTTTTATCTTCCTAAAATTTTTTTTTTGATTATGGGTCTGGGTTTTGTTTTTTCCCATTTTGGTTTGAAAAGAAACCGTAATTAAAAAAAATCTCTCATCATGGGATTACAGCAAATCAAATAAAAGGTTTTTATTTGGTTACAGTATCAAAGATAGCTAAAAAGAGGTTTTGAAGTAGAAGCTTTTATTTTTTATGACGTAATATCGTAGATATATAAATTATATCAGTGTAAATGTGTATTTTTTATTATGCCAGAAAGTATTTTGTTTTACTTCATTCCAGTAAATAAATTTTTTTTAATCTTTTATTTTCGATATGCTCACGCCCCCCTTGTACGTTTATCGCGCCCCCAGGGGGGCGCGCCCCACAGTTTGAGAAACACAGCTGTCTATAGCTCAGACCTCTGTACAGAGGCTCAACCAGAATTTTTGAAGCATATAACTTAGAAGTGGGCTTATCTGTTTTACGACAACAGAGGGGATAAATTTTAAGAAAGAAACGCCGATAATTATTTCAATGGGTGGTAACTCTGAAAATAATGTGAATGTTTCAAATATCATAGTTGATCCTCTATACAGAGGTTTGAGCTATATACAGACAAAATATTATTATAATAGAAGCATTTTTCAAAACAAAATAACATTTTGAAAATTGGTCATCCTAAGTCAACTTTTTTTTGCCGAAATATTGTATTTAAATAATTGTTTTTGTCAAAATTTCCTTAAAACAATTGTATACGTGTATTCTAATCAAAGTGACACTAGATATCATGAAAATTATCCATTTATGCGCTTTTTTAAAATCACGGTTCCGAACGTAGTCGGGTACCTTAATATCAGGCATTTATTTTTATTAAAAAACAACACAGTTTTCTATATCTGCCCAATTTACGTGTGATAAAGTCAAAAAACACCACTGAAAACTGTTAACTCCAGCGATATTTGTTTCAGACTATTCTTCGACATATTGGAAACCTGTTTGGTTCATCTCTGAATACAGAGATTAACTGATCAGTTTTCAAATATTGAAAAGGAGGACACTTTTCGAGGAAGGACAGAAGCTATAAAAAGAAGGCTTTCCTCCCTAAAGGAGGATGTGATTGGTCACCTTAGATATGTGTTAGCATATTTTTACACATGCTTTCGAATTCTAGATATATTGAAGCTTCGTGCAGTCGTATTGTATATTAGGGTTCATATACATGTCACATAATCATATGGCAAGCATGCATACCATTTTCTCATCCAGAATATCCATCGAATCTAGCTGTGTTCAAATAAACAAATGTGGGCCTATGAAGCGAGCAGACTACCCCTCAGCCACTGATCCGACGTTAGGAAAAATATGGTATGCGTTTAAAGTAATTTTCACTGAGTTTCATCATAAAATTAGAATTCTTTATATAGTGTCAAACACACACACAAAGTACGAAAACGTTCAGATTTTTTGATTAAAAATATTTTAGTCAGGGCGGAATTCTTACATTCGTTTACTAGGTTAAGCTATCCAACTACGTTCGGAACCGTGATTTTAAAAAAAGCGTATAAAAGGATAATATTTATGATATTTAGTGTCACTTAGATTAAAATACATGTATAAAATTGTTTTAAGGAAATTTTGACAAAAAAATTATATTTAAATATTTGGCCAAAAATTAACTTAGTATAACTTTTTTTTCAAAATCTCCTTTTATAAAAAATGCTTCTAAAATAATATATATATATATATATATATATATATATATATATAATATTTTGCTTATATATAAAGTAAATACTTCTCCAGAGATTCTGAACTAATTTTTTAAGAAAAAATCACATTATTTTCAGAGTTACAACCAACTGAAACAATTATCGGTGTTTTTTCTTAAAATTTCTTCTTTTTGTTGTCGTAAAACATGGGTAAACCCACTTTTAAGTTAAATATTTCAAAAATTTTAGATGAGCCTCTGTATAGAGGTCTGAGCTACATACAGGCAAAATATTATTATAATAGAAGCATTTTTCACAAAAGAATATTTCGAAAATGGATCACACTCTATGTTAATTTTTTTGTCAAAATAATAACATGGATAATTTTTTAAATAATTGATAATTTTTAAAAAGAATAAATAATAAATAATTGGATAATTTTTTATTGTAATAATATTCTTAAAACAATTTTATATACATTTTCTAATCTAAGTGACACTAAATGCCATAAATATTATCCATTTATACACTTTTGCAAAATCACGGTTCCGAACGTATTCGAATACCTTAAATACATTTCTAGTCTAAAACGATAAATCAAAGTATCATTATATGCATACAAATAAGATTTTAAGATAGGAAGCATTTTTGAAGTCATTCGAATTTGATTCAAGATAATAATCTCTTTGTAACTTAGATGAAATCAAAAAGAAGGAACTTTAAAAATTACTTTCAAACTTCGAATCTAATACAGAAAACCGGATTGAGACTCTGTTTTAAACGGTTTTGATAGAAAACGAACAAACAATCAAAACTCAAACACGAGCAAAAGAAAATAAACTAATAAAAACTGTCGCAGAAACAAATGACAACGTATTGCCAACCGATAGACATATAACAACGTTGTTAAAAATATATAAAAAAAGACAATTTCAGCTGTAAAATTTCCGTGCACAAGTATGCTTTCAAAAATGTCATTCTAAAAACTAAGGGGGGTAAAACTGATTGAAATCTCGTGGGGTGATTTTGCGCGACGTTCCTGCTGCCACCCTTCCAAAAAACGTAAAATAGAATAAACTGAAATGCATAAGAGACAGAAAATAAAGTTTCATTTTTATTTATGAAGTAGGAAATTTTCGTTCTGATACGAAATGAGATAAAACTGGGCAGAAAAAGAGTTGGCTTTAAACATAGCAAATCGTTTGTTTCTGCGATGGTATACGAATTCTGTTTTTTTGTTGTTGTTGTTTAAAAGAATAAAAATGCAGGTGGCTTTCACAAACTGTCTCTTTTATTGGTTCACTGCGGCTGATAAATAAATAAGCAACTAGAAAAAAAATTGTTTTTGCTTCACTTCAATTGACGCATTTTGCCATTTAACTAAATATCTACCATATACAATAAATATTTTATTTAACCAAATATTATTTTAAATAGAATATTATGATTATTTAAGGCTGTATTTTAAAAATAAAATACATATTTTAAATTTATGTACCGTACTTAGATTGTATACTTATTTGAAAATGCCAAAATACAACTGACTAAGTGCCGAGTGTGACTGACTAAGTTTCGAATGGAAATTTTGAAATGTGTGATGGGTCTATCCGCGTTCTTTCAAATACTCCTCCTCTTGGGGAATATTGGGTCTTTAAAAATTATGCCATTATAAGCTTTCCCCCGAAGAAGTAGATATGATCATGTAAATTAAAACTTGTACATAAAGATTAAACTTTGAAGTTAAAGGGAGAGTGAGGTTAGACTGCTAACGGATAGCAGTGATTGATTAAACGTGAAGGGAGGCGTAAATACTTCTTAGCTGATTTGTGTAATATTAAAGTTCACGATTTTCAAAGCTATATAGGTCGCTTGGAATCGGAAGGTGTATTGCCTGATTGTAAGTAATTCTATTATTTAAGACTTATCGTATCTCATCTACCTTGCTTTTGCTTTCCATATTTTGTAGTTGGCGCATCTCTTAATTTGGTTGATAGAATTTGTGTTGTTGTTCATAATAGTAAATAAAGAGAAGGGGTTTACACCAATGGACGTTGTGGGGCGACAATTACAAAAGGTGTAAAAATGAATACTTTTTTCTGATATTTAATTTTAGTTGAATAAGAATATATAGATATAAGATTGCTTTAAAACTATTATAACCAGAAAAAAATGATTAAAATCCAATTTCTTGGTGAAAAAAGAAAACAGCATGCCATATTTCAAAAACATTATCTTTTCATGAAGAATGCTACTATAATCATAATATTTTCGCTACATATAGATAGGATTTCCTTAAAGAAGAATTACGATTAATAAGAAATTCACATTATTTTCAGTTACAATCAATTGAAATGATAGCCTGGTTTTTTTCTTTGTTAAAAGATCTCAACTGAAATGTTGAAATATGAAAAAATCCACCTTTAAATCATGTATTTCAAAAATTCTAGTTTAGCCTCTGTATGAAAGTTCTTGCTATATAAAGGCTAAATATCCTTATGACAGAAGAAATTTTTGTGAAACGAGAATGTTTTGAAAACATGGTATTTTATTTTTATTTTTTGCCTATAATTGCATTTAAATCATTTTTTCTTGCAGTAATATTCTTCCCGCAGTTTTATGTGTATATTCTAATTCAAATGACACTAAATATAGAAAAAATATCAGTTTATACAATTTTTCAAATAATGGTTCCGAACGTAGTCAGCCACTATTTTCTGCTGAAATATGTAACTATGCTTTTAAAAAAATGATCTCATTAACAAAAGATAGATAGTCTTATACTCTAAGATAGTAAATTTATTTCTCATAATATTCCTATAGATTTGAAATAAGAATTCTAAAGATAATTTTGTGGAAAATAATGCAGCAACAAAATCCTTTTTAATTAACATAATACGGTAAAGAATGTCATATACAGAAGAAATTTTAGCTTCAAGTACTCATGTGACATATAGTTTTGAATTTGTCT
The DNA here is from genome assembly GCA_019973935.1 of Trichonephila clavipes. Lineage (NCBI taxonomy): Eukaryota > Metazoa > Arthropoda > Arachnida > Araneae > Nephilidae > Trichonephila > Trichonephila clavipes. Next base: position 580,386 of record BMAU01017210.1, on the reverse strand, counting down.
GTTATAAAATTAAATATAGTTTCATTACATTGCACTAGTTTCTCTTCTTCAAATCATAAAAAAAAATGTAATTTTTTTATGAGTGAATTTCATTTTTAATCAATTGTGGAAATTATTTCTAAGCGAATGTGTATAAAACTTCTCTCTCTCATTTTCAGTTCAGAGTTAAAACTAATTAATTTTGTGTTCCAGTTTAACTAATCAGGTTAACACATTCCTTAAAATTTTTCAATTAAAATATTGCTGGAAATTAAAAGATAATACTAATTTTTGGAAAACAATAATGAATGCTTTTTTATATTAGCACTTTCGGTATTGATTTTTTGAAAGTAGATAGTAAACTGTTGCTTTAATTTCTTTGATTTTTCAAGACTCAACTGGCAGATTCTTCGATTGCTAAAAGTTCAGGAGTTTTCGCTAGTTTCAGACAAATATCTCAGAGTGACTTAACGAGAGATGATACAAGATTTAAAAACTTATAGTAACTCAAGTTTATAGTCATATAATAATGAATATTGAATAAAATATGAACTTGAATGCCATATAAAGATTCCAATCGTCATTAGCATCACAAGCAGTTAAAAAATGATTAATTAATTTACAAGCTACATTAAATTAAACCAACTCCAACAGTAATGTAACATAGAACATATATATTCTTTGTTTATAAAATCGTCGTGAAATAATCATAATTAATTGTGAAACCGACAGCGTAATTGGCTTCTATAAGTTGTTCATTCGACTTGCCAGCTCGAGAGCATTTAGTTTTCAAGCTGATCTGAGCTTTTATTTGGTTAAGCCTAAGTTAGAAGATTTTCTTTACAATAAAGATGTGTTTTTCTACAACTATGAAGTCAGTCTATTTTCCATTTCAGTGTCATTAATTATTGATTTCGTTGCATCATTATATGACTAACTATAGAACATATTACTTTTTAATCATCTGCAAATGATTAGAACAAAATAAGCGTATATTATGTTAAGATTTCGAATGATACAAACTGTAAAAGAAAAATATAGCTCTTTTTATAGCCTTATTATACGTAATACTAACCGTACTTAAGCATGTGGCAGTCGACGCTCAAGATAAAATCAAGCTTTAGTGAATTGTAACATACATTTAATACATTAGTTCAAATTCTTCATGCATTAAATGTATTAATGTGCATTATCTGGACACACAAGTGCACTAACTTTAATATATAACATTGTATATTTCATATTTAAGATGGTAACTGGAAAAGCGGTAAATTTCCAGAATAGATTACAAACTGTAAATATTCTCAGCCACGTGACGTAAAAGTTGGCAGATAGCCAATTCATACTAATTTCAGATGTGAAGCTAAACTTGCTTTAAAAGGGCTATAGTAGAAATTGGGGTTTGCTAATCCCTTTTGCTGGGATGTTTGTATTGATTGATTATAAAAAGTTGATGAAGACATGAAAGTTTGAATGGATTTGTCCTTCCCAAAAGAAGTTTATTATGGAACTGTTAATGATACAAACATAGGCACACGTGGATGTGATTGATATACTACACAACATGTAAGGGAATATTTATTTCTAATAGAATATATTATTTTAATTAATATTAAAATAGAATTTAGAGCATTGCATTTATTAATACAAGTTTTTTTTAACGATGCATTGTGGCATGCATTTCTGGCAAAATTTCTTTCTATAAGGTTTGAAGCAAAGCAATAAAAAAACAATATATAAAATATTTATTAGTGTACGATCTTATAATAATATAAACAGAAATCCAAAATATCAGTTTTGAGCCCAATGGAAAACTCGTGATTCAATTTATCACGTGACTATCTTGAAATTAGAATCTTAAATTATCATGTTTATTACACTCTTTCTCCCTACATAGTTTAATATCAAGAGAAACAGCAAAACAATTCAAATAAAATTGAAGTTTGTAATCTACGTTTATGTTGTTGAATATAATTTTATGCCAATCCTTCTTTAATTATTTGTAAAGCAATAAATCTTCTGATAAAAAGAATTGCTATTGAAGGTTCAGTGACACTTACTCAAGTAAGGTTAAAACTTGCAACAGCAAGAAATCAAAGTGTGTAATAACTGGCTGCATACGAAATTCCTCCTAAGCTCAGTTTTCTGAGATTTATCAAACAACAGCCCATAGGACATCAAATATACAATTCAAATCATATGTCCAAACCAATGTCAACAGCATTATCCTTTGTGGTGACTCGAAAACGAAACATTAGAGGGGCACGATTAATCACAAATAGTAGAATATACTTCCATCACTCCATAACATTACCTCAGATTAATTATTTCATCCATCACTTTAAAGTAGACAGCATATTCAAAAACTGCTTTAGTATACAAGTAAGATATTTAACCACAAAGAATGTTATTCATTACTCATGAAAACTGTGTTCGTCTAGGACTGGCTGAGAGCTTTTAAGCCTGTCTTCTGGCTCATGATGTTCATGGTTATAGCGCGTGATAGATCGGTCACCTCAACTAGGGACTGTCGATGTCTGCATCGGTAAAAAATCAAAATGGTGCAGAACAAATAGAGGACTTTCATTAATTGCATTAATGTCTGGAAAAACAACATTTCTAAACTTCACTTAGAAAATCCCTGAAAATGACCTTCCTGTCTGGATTGGTGTGTGCCTTTGTAGCTACTTCCTCTACCGCACGTTATAATTAACAATAGAAAGAATGATAGAAACCTGAGAGAACTCTTTTTCTGTGGAATTGTGAAAGAAGTCGCAAGACGTGTGTTTGTAGACTGGTTGATAGGTAGTTCAAATCTTATGTGCTCAAGGTAGAACCAAAGGAATATCCATAAAATTATAAAATAAATGGCAATAAATTAATAATTGAAATCTCAATACAGGAAAGTATGACTGATTTGTAGTTGTACATTTACAGCTAGAAATTTTAAACATCCTTCAAAGCCATTGTGTGATGCTTAAACTAAAATAAGAAACATTGTGCGATCAAGTGTTAAGAAAAGCAAAGCAAGCTTATACATTCAATATAAAAAAAAATAGGTATTAGGTATTAATATGAATCAAATGCATATAAATCAAAAATTTAACTCAATTAAATATAATCAGGTTACGTAAGCAAAAGATGAATCATTTCTATTTTTAATGCTTATGCAGCGAAATTCAATTCACTAATTCGATAGTAAAATCATAACAATGAATAATGCACAACTGAAAAGGCTTTTTACCGAAATATAGTGCAGCAAATTAAATGTTTCAAATTGTAGAGAACGCAATAATGAGAATAACGGAATTTATGAGAAATAATATTTAGTTGGATTTATCGTTCATTGTGTTATTTAATTAGAAAGACATTCCTTCTGAAATACTTTCTTGGAAAATATTGTTCTAAAATAAGCCTTTAGGCTTGAAAACTTTCTATTAATTGATAAAGGAATTAAATTATTTCTTAAGAGTTTAGTTGCATATTATAAATACAATAATTTGTTTTGCCTAAAGGAACGAAAATCTTAAGAAATATTTGTTATGCGTTTTAATATCAGTGTGATACAATTATCACAAAGTAGGATTTCTGTAACTGAAGTATTTCGGATGGAAGGCTAATGGGTTTTTTTTTATATTTTAACACGAACATTTTTATAACTGACAATATTTAACTAACAATACAATCTTTCAATTTTTTCTATTTTGAATAATCAGTTAGGCCTAACTTTCTTAAGAAAATGGCTCTCTCTGAGCTTTTCCGGAGTGTCGCAGGGGTTTCAGTCCTGGTGTTATTGAAGACCCACTATATAGGAGGGGAACGATGCACGTTAAATTTGTCGAGGCTCAGTGTTTTCCCGTTGATGTAGTGAAGAGGAGAGAGGGGGAGGCAGTTTCCAGAGTAAGGGCTACTTCTACTTTTTTCAAGGGGTTGCGGTCCACCAAGTGTCAGAAGCACACACGGGGATCTCGATCCATGGTCCGTATCCCCCCATATACCTTAATTTTTTTCGATTGATTATAATCCCACGTATATAGTGCGTAAAATTTAACTAAGTATTTGTTATTAACAAATATTTTATTAATTAATGCTAATTATTTAGTCAATAATCTATTTTTTATTGTTTTTTATTCCCGAAAATCTACAAAATCAAAAATGTTTATCTGCTTATTGAGGTTTGATACGAGAATGGTAGACTTTCGACCCTGGACCCTCCCCCTCCTTTAAAAAATTCTTGTGTGAGCCAATGTCCAGTGTCGTAGGTTCGTGAGGTAAGGAAAAAGTCCGCAATATTTATTATAACTTAATAATAAATATGTAACATGTACTTACCGACATAATTAAAATAAAAAAACTTATTCTTTTAAAGCCTCGTTTTAAGCAGAATGCAAGATACAAACATAATAATAATAACCATAAGTATAATGATATCAAATGATGCGTTTATTATCAAACAATGTGAAATACATTAAAAAAAATAAAACATTTTCATCTAAAGTTAGTTCTCGTAATTATAGTCAATGAAAGACTTAGTCTTCATACTGTCAGCGAATCTTGAATATTTCCGTAATAATTATTAACTGCCAATCTTCCGGCTGTCACCCCAAAATGTCTTGGTGGTCCACCAGTCGATCACTATCGACGTAATGACCACCCCTGGTGTATTGTGATAAATAAGAGAATGAATTTCAACTAAGGCGTGTCGTTCTCATCACTCGACCAAGGTTTAAAATTACGAGGTCCGTCGTCAATAGCCCTCGAGCCTCTTTTAGTGCGACGTTAACACAACATTCACTCATTAACTTTCTTAGCTTTTCTTGAATTAAATTTTAAAATCTTTTAAAATTTAAATACAAATTATCATTAAATTCTACTCTTAATCAAATCGCGATATGCTCACTGAATATGTTCTCAGAAGGGATTATGAAATAATTGCTTAAATGAACATTTTTATGATGTGTTAGAATTTTGAATATTTAGCTGCGATCCCAGTTTCTACTTGTACTTATTCAACGAACTAAATTCTATATTAGAATATCGTCTTGCATTTGAAAGAAAAGTAATTCATTTACTTATTTATAAATACTAAAAACATTTAATGTGATAAAAGTATTGACTTTTAAATTTTCATAAAATAGTCGCATGCATTCGTATAAAAATTCGATGTCATGTACCGAATGCGCACCTGTTTGGCCGGAAGCGCCACCTGCTAAACGAGTAGATTGTATTACATCCCTTCATTAGGTGATGGGACAAAAATGCATTCTGTGTTTGGGCGCGATTGTAGATTAACTTGTCCGAGTGTGTTCGTAAAAACGATTGTTAACTGTTTTATATTTAAAGAAACATCGTTTCTTTAATTTTTCAAGCCCATTCATAGGATCAATTATTACTGGTCGTACAACATTTTTGATTCTTTCAACTCTGTTGCTCTCAGCTGGTACAGTGCGTATTTGCAAGAAGAATTAACTTTGACTCAGAAGTCTATTTTTTAGCCCAAGTTAGGCAATATCAATAATATTTCAGTTTTTATTTAACTTTGTTATTGTTTTCGCCTAGCAGAATGTATGATCATTTCAATTTTTCATTGCCTTGGTGGTGTATAGAAGGAGTTGGCAACCTTTTAGCTGTGGCGTGCCAAACCAATTACCAATGTGATTCATCGTGCCACACAATAGGGAATTTTTTTAGCAATTCGATTTCTGCGGTAAGGCATGTAGAATTAGAGAATAGATGTCAATTATATAGAGAGATATTTAGAGTTTTATTATATGTTAATTTTGAATCATTTAAAGATATTTCGTAACATAAAAATAAACAGCATAAAGTATAACTATTTCATCAACAAAAATATAAAAAAATCAAATTATACATATATTATGTACATATTTATTAAAATAAGAAACATGCGACATAAAATAGAAGTATTTCTCTTCATTAAAGTTAAATAAAAATTTTAATGCGAAACCAGCGCTTGCACCGCTTTACTTTCAGATCGCACAATCAGAAGTATAATATGTGACTTTATACCCCCGATTCTGAGCATTCAGTTGTTAAATAATTCCTTTGCGGATTCGAAATATTTTTCATATGAGGAAAGAGATTTCTTACTTTTTTAGATATGTAGAACCAAAAGCGTAGATCAGAGTAAATTTAATTTTCTTTCGAACAATTAGTCCGGCAATGGCATTCAATAATTCGCAAACTAACTGTACATTTTTCTTCAGAGTTATCTTTCAGATATTTCGTAATTTCGTAAATGCCCATATTTCTCAAGACGTTTATAAAATAAGGTCTATTGTAAATTTTCACCGTCCATCCACTCAAATATTGACAAATTTGTACAGTAGTGCAGTGTGCCACTGAAAACTGTAGCGCGTGCCACGTGTGGCACGCGTGCTATAGGTTGCCGATCCCTGGATTAAAACAATGACTTAATTAGCATAATGGTGTATAACAATGTGACAGCACTTACTTTTTTCCCAAAAAGTGATATTCTGCTTTTTAACTAAAAAATCGTATGAATTATTTTAATACCAGATTTATAAAATAAATTCAAATGATCTTTTAAAAGCTCCAAAATTATTAAAACAAAACAAAAGAAAAAAATGCTTTATCAATGCTAAAATATTTATCTATATATACATGGTGATTTTAATTAAAGTTCCACTTTCAAAACGTTGTAAAAAAGAGCCACTGGTCAGAATGGTTTTAAATTTAGATTTATCATACATGAAAAGAGGGGAAACTGTAAGTTGCTTAAGGTATCAGACTACGTTTGCAACAGTGCTTTTGCAAAAGTGTACAGACGAATATTTGTATTAATATTTGGTGTCTCTTAGATTAGAATACACGTATAAAAATTTCTTAAGAATATTATTACAATAAAAAAGTTATTTTAAGGCAATATTTTAGCACAAAATGAACTTAGAATTACCTATTTTCAAAACATTCCCCTTTTATAACAAATGCATCTATAATAATGATATTTTGCTTACATAACTAAGACCTCTCCAGTGAGCCTAAACTAAGATTTTTGAAAAAAAGTTCCCATTATTTTCGGAGTTACAACCAATTAAAATAATTATCGGTTTTCTTTTGTTAAAATTTGTCCCCTCTGTTGTATTAAAATATGGATAAATACTCTTCTAAATTATATATTTCAAAAATCCTTGTTCAAGTTCTGTACAGAAAACTTAGTATATATAAAAGCAAGCTATTATTACTATAGAAGCATTTTTTTATAAAAAGAGAATGTTTTGAAAATATGAAATTCTACGTTAATTTTTTACCTAAATATATATTACCCTAAATTCATTTTTTTATTTTAATGATATTCTTAAAACCATTTTATATGTGTATTCTAATCTAAGTATTGCTAAATATTTATAAAAAAAATATTCGTTTGTAGTCTTTTGCCAAATCACGGTTCCGAACGTAGTCGAATACCTTAAGAAAATGCTCTAAAATATATCAATATAGAACGTTGTTAGCGGAATAATGCAACAACAAGTTGCATTTTGAATCGATTTACGATGACTTTTGCATGATTTGCGTATTAAGTCACCTGCACTGCTCAGTGGGCATGATTGCGTCGGTTTTTTCGGGGGGGGATGAATGTTGTTGTACTATTAGTGAAAAGCCACCACAATATCGTATAACATTGGTGAGAAATTGGATTTTAACTGTCTTTGAGCCTAAAACCACAAAGGAAGCAAAAATCAAAACGTCAATTAATTTTTTACCTCTATATGCCATACCATTTCTCTTATTTTCAAGTATATTCAGTTCAAATATGAAGTCATTCTGAGAGCTGTGGTTCTTTTTTTACAGCATTTTAAAAGTGAAACTTTAATTACATATAACCACCCTGAATATTTATGTATGTATCTAGTCAAATCTGATAAAGAATTCTTGAATTCCTATTTAAAATTCAATTCAATAAAAATAGTTTATTTGTTAAAAAAGATTGAAGAAAAGGTAATTTATATTTTTTCGAGACCTCTTCCTTTTTTTAATTTAAGATATATATATATATATATATATATATATATATATATATGTGCGTTAAGAAAGAGGGTACCATATATTAACAGCTCTAATATATAATATTTAACGTAATCTGGATTTTGCTGCAATTCAATATTGTTGTAAAAATAATTGAATTTTGATACAAATATATATATATATATATATATATATATATATATATATATATATATTATTATCTTTTTCACAAAAAACAGCTAGTTTAACTAGCTTAAAAATCAAATGCTATTTAATCTGTGTTATGAAAATGAGTATAACAAATTTATACACAAAATATTCGAGCTTTTTGAATAAATTAAACACCTACGTTTAACTAGTTTTGTGAAATATTTCTTTAAAAATACAAACCAAATTATTTACTTGACTAATGCTAAATACGTTTTTGTTTTGTATTTAACTATTCTAAATTAAATAATATCTATTCAGCTTTTTACTAATTTCTTCTTATTAGCTTTAATACTAGTAGTGGCTACTACAGGCAGTCGCCAATATAATCCTTTCAAATTGATGACGTCATTTATTGGCGCCACTTGAGTATTATGCTGGCGTAATTGCTTGCTTAATTTGGCACTCTAGTCGAGTATAATGCCGAGATGGGGTAAAGAAGGAAAACAGATTGATGTGGGAAGATGCTTCGGTGATCATGAGCCTGTTGCCGATAATCTTTGCTATCAAACAAAAAAAGTGTTATTCCTCACGAAATGAGAATTAACAAAAACAACAGCAAATAATATAAAACATCCTCCATCCTTTTCCGAACGTGGTCTAATCGAGAAAAAAAAGCAAGGCACCCCCAACCCAAAGGAAAGGACACGCTATCATCAAGACCCTACATAACAACCTAGACAGCCAAAAGAACAAAGGAAAAGAAATATATATCATGAGGAAAAGAAACTCCAGGTATTTCTCCGGTTTCCTTTCTTTTCGGGAGCGATGTATCCCAGAGGGGGATCAGTCACTTTCAGGAGACAAATCCACGGGATTTCCCAAGGGGTTGAAGAAGAAAGGGAGGGTAGGGCACCGAGATCACGAAAGGATGGAGGTTCTCAGGAGGTCCTTCCTCTCCAAGATGCTCTTCCCTGTGACAACTGGATGGACGCGGCGTATGGAATGAAGTTTCATTCTTTAAGGGCCCCTTTCTCTTCTTTTTTTGACGGTTTCTTCTTCATCCCTGAATCGTCTGAGCTGGCCGTACGTGATCTGAAACCGTCATTTCGAACGTTTTTGACTTCCTTTCCCAGTAGGAAATGCTAGGGGTCCCTTTGTGGTTCTGTTTTTGTTCCGTTTTATTTCGGTCCATCTTCGTGCTGAAATTTTCGAATATGAGTGGTTGAAAAGGAGGATGATTGTAAGAGATGTATCTTGAAGAAGTATTCCAAAGGGACGACTGAAACGTAATGTTTTTTTGGTAGAGCACTTTTGTAACGCTTCGATTTTATCATGCGTGTTCGTGTATTTTTATCAGATTGCCACATATGTATAGAGAGAAAGTTTACATATTTTATGTAACCTAGAAAATTCCAGAACGGTTTTCATTTAACAGTACACTTGAAATTATATATTTAACATCAACTGACCTCTTTTCTTAAAGCGAAACTTAATGAATACAACAACAATGACAAATTCCTAAGATAAAATCAACACGCAAGTCATATTGTTTTGGAGTAAGATGTAGAATCTTTCCTTCCAACAATAAATACTAAATAGAATCTTAAGGTGAAAAATATTAGAGTAAATAATATTCATTTCACCTGAGGACAAATTACAGTTTTCAATCAAGGATTTGGTTATGAAAGGTTAAAATGAAAATCTTTTTACTGATTTTTTTATAGTATCTAGACCTTTGTGTATTAGGTTGTATTCACGACAACTAAAACGAGTTTATGAAATATAATTGAGTAAATAAGTTATGCAAAGAAAATATGAATAATTTTCTAAGACTAACTTTGACAGATTTCAAATGCTTTAAGAAATTCGTTTCTCTATACTATGTCAATAATATAGTAAAATTTAGAATAATCGTGAGTTTATCTTTGATGCTACTCACACACAAATAACTTCAACATCCACGAATACTAGCAATAAAAGTGATCTGAAAATTATTCTTAACAAAATCACTTATTTTAATCTGAAAAAAAATAACATATCATCTTAAGAATAAAGCTCATTATCTCTCTATATATCTCTAAATATGAAATTCTAGTAAATTTAAAAACTGTTATAAGTCAAAATTGAAATAATGTCTAGACCAAAATAGATGATTTTTCAGAAGTTTTTCTGACAATATATTTTATTCAATTCCTACTATTAGTTCATTCTATCCCAATTATATATATATATATATATATATATATATATATATATATATGTTCAAATTTTAAATCGTTAACAAAATACTTTTTATTCACCCTCTGAAGTTCAAATACATTTTTTAAGCTTGTAGTGGGTGGCACTTGATATTAATACAGTTTATTCAAATATTAGATATATTCAAATAATATTCATTAGTTAAATTTTATTTTTTAATTTTAAATTTATTCTGCATTATTTCTGAGGAAGTTAGAAGTAGCAAGAACAGATGGCGGCAGTAAGTTTTTCTAACGAATTTTTTCTTGGCTTCAAAATAATTTTTTAAACTTGCAGTGGAAGGCACTTAGTGTTAATAAAGTGTTTTCAAATATTAATTAATTTATTAAATTTAATTAACTAAAATAAGATTCTTCTTTGTTGAATGTTGTCTAATTTCTTCTTCTTTCTAAAATTCTTTTTAGTTGTCTAAGTATGAATTGACTTTAAAAGATTTTTTTTATATTGCTTGTTGTTACCAATTTTGTAAACCTTTATGAGATATTTTACTAATCATTTGCATATGATATATGGTTTATCAATTTTCAACATAATACATTTATCCCTCTTACTCTCTCTCTCTGATTCATTTTTTAAAATTATTAGTATTAAAAACTATTTGTCTCAAGATCTTCCTTTGAAGAGCTTTGAGGAATTTTAACGCTCTTTATTTCTTCATTTCCCCCAAAATATGATCTCCTTAAGAACTCGTTTAAGAACTGAAATTGTAAAAAAGGCATACTTATAAAAAACCTCAAGTGAGTGAGTGAATGTTTGCATATTTAAGCAAGGCTTTACCAAAAGTTATCTAAAAACATCTCAATGTAAACAAAGCTATTGAAAATTTCTGAAAACAAACTCATATTAATGTTCAAAATATTTGCTAAAACCTCTTATTTTTTACATTATACTCACACATCGACATAAAAAATATATTTGGCTAATAAACGTTAGAAATATTTAATCTCGAGAAGGGAGAGAACAACAAATATTTAAAAATTTATACATTTCAATCAAAATAATGCGACCTAAGCTGGAGATCCATTGCCAGGAACAAAAAGCAAATATTTTGAAAAGCCTAATTAATCAATGTGCGTTAATATTGAGAGCGACATCTGCGAAATAGATGACGTTGTTGACATTTCATGCGAGTCTGACGAGCTCTGATGAGTAGATATTAGCTTAGTGTCCCCGAGAGTGATGGGTTAATATTGCGGAAGTGCCACGCATACTCCCCGTAATTCGATTTCGAGTGTTGACACTGTGTGCCCCAAGTTTTAAAACTATTTCAAGGATATAAACAGCTAACATATGAAAGCTGTGAAGCTGATCGTGATATAGTTCGAATAAGTGACATGCTTCCTTTTTTTAGAACAAAATGGTGTTTAAGAGATGGTTTGATTACGTGTCATGCATTCTAAATTTTTGAAAGTATGTTCCATTTAATTTTAGAATTATGTTTAGCAATTTCTATCATTTTATCCGATGTTACAAAAGATTTTAATAGAATGTATAGTTTAGGTAGTATATGATAAATACTTAAATGCTTGATTTTTGTTTTGAGAATAAACACAAATCGCTTTTCCATAGGAATGTATTCAAATGCTACGTAAAAAATAAATAAAATAATACTGAGAATTTATTTTGAAAAATTTTTATGCAGATTTTTGGCAACACAGAGTATTTCCCAAAAATCTGGCATATACATGTTACCGTTAAAGCGTGAAATCCGTTATTTCATAGAATAATGAGGTATTTTATGAAATAACTAGAACAGTCAGTTAAAGTACATATATATTTATTGAATTCTATGAATTAACTAAGTTTTCTATAGAATAACGATTATTTGATCGTTTAAGTATGAAATACCACACTCGCGAAAGTTCTTTGTACCGGATCTAGCTGCTTTGGGAAGAATTTTTACGATTAGGCGGAATAAAACAATTGTACTCTAGATATTAGTTCAGTATATGTCAGCGAGAATGAATTTCCATTGAAGAAATCCTAAATATTGACAATATTGACTCAACGAGGCTTCGATCTGTTACAGCAGCTCAAAGTTGCAGTATTGGGCAAGGATTTAAAAAGTGCTCATGTAAGAAAAATGTGTAATACTTAACAGTGTGCTTGTTTCAAAAAATAATAAGCAGTTCAATCCAAAGAATCATCACAGAAATTCTTGCTCTAATAAATAATGAATCATAAAATAAAGGTACATCATAAAATTTTAATTAATATTCTCTTAAATTTTTGTTTTAAAAAGTTAACACAATGTTTTTATGAAGCAACAGTTTTTCTTCCCAGCATGTATTTTTGTTGATAGTATTTAAATGTAAACTATTTTTGAAACACACATAATCTTTTTTCCCCTTTTCTGTTTAACTCATACATCAATATAATATCATAAATTATATAATCTGTGCTTTCCCTTATTATTCATCCGTGAAAGGGATAAAATGTATTTTTGGAGAGATTTTAGCTATTTATGATCCATTAATTTATAAAACATCTTTGAAATTGTTTATTTTTCACTTTAACGGTGTATCCTTAGTTATTTCATGGAATACCTAGTTAGTTCATGGAATAATTAGGTAAAGTATGAAATTGTTCATGTATTATATAATGACTTGTCTAGTTATTTTATAAAATACTTAGTTACTCTATGAAATTACAGGACTTTGCACTTTAACGGTAACATATACATTGAAATTTCTAATACAACATCAAACATTGATAGGTTACCTGACTACAGATGAGAAATATACATTTTTCAATTAGATAAGTCACTGCATTATAGGAAACTAAAAAATAGAAAATACCTCTTCAAGTAGCACACAGATTGAGCTTTATCACTCACGCCATTCAAATGTGAAAAAGTAAGGCTTATACACGTCAAAAATAATAATGTCATGTTTTTGCTTTCTCGCATGATTTTGTTGTCTATAGTTATCAGCGTGCGTTCTAAAATGTACACAATCAGGTTTTGAACAAAATTAGGTGGAACTGAAATGTAGAACATTTGCATCTAAGGGTTAAAATGCAACACACCCCCACACACACAATTTCTAAATCAGAATTAATTTATTCTATAACCAATAGTAATTTAGTTATGTTTATATTTATATATATTTTAAAATTTTAAATCATTCTATTTGTATATTCATTATTCATTGAATTCATTTGCATCCACTATTGATTGAATATTCACTAAAGAAATTCATTTTGTGAATACACACATCACCAATTTTGAAGTTCCTCAATCTGCCAAAATTTCATACAGACTAATTGAATTCCCCATCAGTTAAAGAAGGTTCATGCACATTTTCTTTTATTAATTACTGTGACGAAAGTATTCAAAGTTTTTCCTTTTGTATATTTATTTTTTGGTCAAAAATTTATAAAATATAAAATGACATTATAGCAAAGTATGGTGTGGAATCGCAATCTTCAGTATAGCTTTGTGAAGTAATAGAAATCCACATTTATATCAATTATTAACGTCTTATGGAACATTTAAACAAAAGTGTAAATTGCTTTTATAGTTGTCTTGATAATTTCAACAGAGAAAGCTATTTTATGAGTTTCTTAAATACGAAAGTTTTATTTTATTTCCCAGCTACATTTATTGTTGTATTTTGAAATAAATACAAACAATAATTTGTAAATTAGTTACAGAAAAATGGCCCATCCTTAAATAGTAAGATTTTCAAATTCAACTGCTAAGCACTTCTCAAAAATCATCACAAAAAAGTCATTAACAATTTTATTGTTTTAAAATATCTATGAAAACTTTATTATATTTAAAAATATATAATTGGGAATTCAAAATCGATTTTCAAATAAATATATTTTTGCCGAAAGCGTTTTATTCATTCTGCAGAAATTCAAATTGGACGTTAAATTAAGTAGGAAAACCCTTTCTTTTAAAAACAGTTAATAATAAAATGAAGTTTTCTAATTACATTTTGAGTGTATTCAGAGTAAAAACGTTTCTTAAGTTAAGTTGAAATATTTAACTGTAGCATTTTCTTCCAATTTCTGCAAGGTATAAAAGCAGGGTTACATATTAAAGCGTTAAAAGTTCAAATTTTCTATTTTATATGTCAGTAGATAACGTAACCTGAAATATATAATAAATAAAGAATTATTACATTTATATGTTTATATATATACATATGTGAATGCACACACACACACACACACACACACACACACACACACACACACACACACACACACACACACACACACACACACACACACACACACACACACACACACACACACACACACACACACACACACACACACACACACACACACACACACACACACACACACACACACACACACACACACACACACACACACACACACACATGCTTATATATATATATGCTTATATATAATATATATGCTTATATATATATATATGCTTATATATATATATATATATATATATGCTTATATATATATATATATGCTTATATATATATATATATATATATATATATATATATAAATATATATGCTTATATATATAAATATATATGCTTATATATATATATGCTTATATATATATATATATATATATATAAATATATATATATATATATATATATGCTATATATATATATGCTATATATATATATATATATATGCATATATATATATATATATATATATATATATATATATATATAATATATATATATATATATATATATATGCTTATATATATACATATATAAAGCCAAAAAATACTAGTTAAGAATTAAACCCCTTGCAAAACAGATATACTTTACGCTGTATCAAAGCAAATTCTTTTTAAGTAATAGGTGTTACTCTCCAACTTTGCCAGGTCCCCCCTATAGTAGTTGACTTCTTCAAACACTATTTTTAATGAATTTCTATTCATGAAGTAAACACGCTTTTGCCAAATTACAGGCGTGTAAATCTAATTTTTCAAAAAAGGGAATTTTCTAAATCTATAGCGCCCCCGCAAACACTGTTAGGAGTCAGTTTTCGAAAAACCCTTTCTTAGCTGATCTTTACACATTAAAAGGAACCGTCCTTCCAAATTTCAAGATTATAGCTGTAATAGTTTCGGAAATTTCGTGATGCATGAATCACTTTTTTCATAGATGGGAAATTTTAACTTATTTTCTTCAATTTAATTGGATTTCTTTAATTCAACATAAGAGGAAGCGACAAAAATAGTTTACTCCTTACGTTATCACAACACAAAAATTTCAATATCTTAGAGCTATTCATTAATATTAAAAAATATTTGAATAATTAAATAGTATTTCTAACATAATGTTTTTAAAAAATATACCAAAGCTTTTAAAGTAAAACATCAGTTTTAAATCCTAAGTTTACTTTAATTTAAACATCAATTTAATTTTTTCAAATAATTTTTAATTAATTTACATAAGTATTATTGATTTCATTTTACATTTCTTGGTTCTAATTCGTTTAAAAAACAACAAATTAATTCCTTTCAAATAAAAACTCAAAAAATATCTTAATTATCTACTACTAACTTCAACGAATAAGTTAGATGAAGTGAAAAATTGATTTTTTTCCTTGTAGATCTTACCTCATTTTTCAATTTAATACATTACAAAAGTAGAACTATAAGAAAACACGTCTTATTTTCTAATTCAATAATTCATTTCGATAATTGAAAATATTTTTCTTTGTAGGAATTATTTCTATAGTATTAACCACGCATGGACAAATGATTTAAAAATATTTTGTCAGAGAGAATTTAGAAAATAAATATCTCACCAAAAAGTAGCAAACGAAATGGAAATTCTAATTAAGCCGCCAAATCAAGTGAAAGGTACTAGATTTTTTTTTCTTGCAAAATCATAATTTAAAATCCCGCAAAATAAAATATTTCTCTAATGACTGCCATTACGTTCATTGTGTACATGAGACGCTAGAATAATTTTAAAACTCAAAACCGAGAAAAATTAGCGTAATGTACTAGGACGACAAAATGAACTTTCAAAGAATACTTCTTTAAAGAAATCACTATCCGTGATATGTTCAAAAAATATCTTAAATTTTCTACTTCAGGAAATTCAAATAATCTCTGACACCGCCATTTATCTTTAATATGATCGCTGAAGAAAAAAAAAAAAAAAAAAAAAGAAGGGGGGTCACGGTTAATATGGAATTTCATTATCAGAAACAGGTTTTAAATTAAGGTCTTAAATAAACAAGAAAAAAATCATTTTAATTAATAATTCTTCTTAAAGTCTTTTATTAAGAGTTTTCGCTTCATTTAGAATGATTTTTTTCCCTTTCACAAATACGTCTCAGCGGATTTTTTAAGTCATCTTTATTAGTTAATAACTTCAATTCGAAAAGACAGAATTATTTATTCGTAACATTGACTTAACTGTAGCTGTCGCCTTTTCTTTTTCGTTCTCCCCCCCCCTTCATTCTTCCCATCTTTTACTGCGCAATTTTTATCAGACGATTCATTCCGCGTTGCCAGAAAGCGAAGCGGCAAAAATCGAATATAAGGGAAAGGAAGAAAAAAAAAATCGTCTGAAAAGATCTTTCATAGAAGTGATGCCATTCACTTTTTAAAAAATAAAAGGAGCCATAATGCAAAAAGGAATATATATGAGGATGGTGAAAAAAATATTCCACTCAGATTTCTGATCTTTATGAAAAGCACTCCATACATGCACATGAAAGCAATTAACGCTCTTACTCAGAATTTTTTTGTCTTCTATTTTATGCTTCTCATTTTTTTTACCCCACGTCTTTTATAATGGAAATCGATTATCTATGTCTTTGATGAATGCGAATTTCTTTGAATTATATTTTGTTTACATCGAGCACTCTTCAAAGATTGAATGCCCGGTTCACTCGGATTTCATTTTATATTGAATATTTTCCTGCGTGTGTATAAATAAACCTCTTCTTTATTTTCCCCGGTTTTTAAAAATGTTTTCTGAAGTAGATCAAATAACAGTTTTTTTTTCATCCTTGTTTTGGCAACGAGAACTCTTATGGAAATATTTCGGGAGTATCAATCTTTTGGGAAATAAAAGAAGAGTTTTTGAAAATACGGTATGGTAATTAATTTTGAAAATAATTAATCATTTTTTTAAAAAGTGAAAACCAAATTCTGCGTTTAATATGCTCTAATATATATATATATATATATATATATATATATATATATATATAATTAAAAATCTTTAAAAATATTAACTATATAGTTTTTAAAGAAGGCTTGTAAGCTTAAAATGCATTCAAAATTGATTGAATGGATAGTAATTAAAACTCAATTATTAAGAAGAGTGATGATGAAGTTTTTTTCAAGTTAACGCAGAAAATTATAAATTTTAATGAATGTAACAAGCAAATATCTTTCTACTCATTTATAAAGTTTCTATGGTACACTAAAACTTTCTTATTTTCTTTTTTAAATTTAGGAACATTTTGACAAACAATTTGAGCAATATTAAACGAAGAAAAATGATATGAATTACCTCATCATTAAAGGTTTAAACACAAAAATTTTTACAACTGAATCAATTTATAATTTCCAAGTCGAAACGTAAAAAAATCATTCTACATAAAAGCAGCAATTCGTCAGTTTTAATTTTTGTGTTTTATGTTCTGAGATTAGTTTTATATTTGACTAGAACTAAAATCATTTTAATTTATAATCTGCTTGCACATAAAATCGAAATTAATTTATACACGATAAAAGAATCGAAGTTATTTGTTAACGTTTTAAGTATAGCGATACATTACTCAACATATACAACATGCAATTGTTTCCAAATTCAGCCTGTTCTCCGAATTAATGTTGATTTCGCTTGCGAAACATCCGTCTACCTTCATTATAATAATAATGTTTTAAATGTAAAAGTCAACATTTTTGGCATTTTATTTATAATTCAAGTTTATATCCTCATTTTCATCGTATAATGAAGGATTAATAATAAAACATCATTATATTCCTTCGTAAGATGGATATTTAAATATTTCCTTTCGTGAAACATAGCGTATAAATAAATTTCAAAATTAATTACTACAAAATATTTCTAATTGGATACGCATAAAAAAGATTAATCTGTTTAAATGCAACTTTCCTCTTAAAAAATGTATGCATTGTAAGAATTCTAAATTGTATTTTATTTATTCAGTACATGATATATTTCAACACTTCAATTTCTCAGTGAAATATTTTTTTCACAATTTTTTCTTAAACGCACTAATCAACTCGTTTTTGCTTTTTTAACTTCAGATTTTTTAAACACTTTCATAATGTATAAGAAATATCTCTTCTTTCTGGTTAGTACATTTAAAAAATTGTAAAGGGTGGGAGTGTATAGTTCTGCTGATTTTGTTAAATACATATCTATTTAGGAAGACAAAAATCAATTTCCAATGTTGATTAAGGATTTAATACTACATATGGAAATTTCTCTAATTGTAGAGAAATATTAAAAGGGGTGAAAGTTTGAGGGTTTTTTATGATTATACGATCTCAAAATCTAAAGGAAAAAATACTTGTAAGATTTCCTGTATTATGTTCTGAAATGCTTCTGTTTCAAAAGTAGGTCACAAAATTTCAATAAACGATAACAAATTCTTAAAAATTTAACAAATTAAAGAGCTAAACCCTGTTTCAGCCCACGACTTTGAAGAGGAATAAATGTTTCATAATGAGCCAGCAGCTCATTTTCCTACATTGGACTTCGACCCAATATGGAAATAATAATTCGCCAATCTGGTGATAAATAAAGGTGTTTGCTAAAATATTATTCAATCTACAACGATACAAACCTTATTATTCTCAGGTATCATTTATATTTAATAACACAAAAAAATAAGAAAATTCGTAGTATGAGAACTGTTAAATTAAAATACCATTTACACAAATAAAAAAAAAAGTGATAGTAACTTCTCATTATCCACTATGACAAAATTAAAACCATTACTCTGAACGGGTGCTATTCTAGATTCTGCTAATCCTCTGGGGGAATACTCTTTTTTAACTGTGATTTTAGCTGAAAGCCGCTTTCCGTAAAGAGGAATTTATTTTTTGCAAATGCACACTTCTATTGAAGTGCCAATCTTTGAGTAGGAGAAGTAATGGTTGAGAGTTGATCCTAAGCGGAAAGCATAGTGGGAGCAACCAGTGGTCACACTTGATGATGCTAATTCCAAAGGGAAGGATTCATAGAAAGGTGAAAGACGGCCACCTAATGGCTGACGACTAAGCAAGTTGGAAACAGGAGCGCGTTCAAGAGAACAATTAAGATAAGTGCTTCTATATATATATATATATATATATACATGCAATAATTCCCTCTAGTATCCTTTTTATTAATTAACTCTTTGTACTAAAATTTAAAATAACTTTAAATCTTTGGTTTAAAAATAACAGCGTAATCTTAATCGTAATCGGCTAGTCCAAAATCCCTGTCCCACCCATTCTAGCCAGTCAGAACTACTATTACGTAATAACACTGTTGATACAAAAGCAAAAATCTGGTGTAATCGCTCTCTTTGTTCTCTTGTCTTCATCATTTAAAAATGTAAATAACCGCTGCTGTTGCTTGTCGCTGTCTGCTTTACTTAGTAATCGTCGAAACTTTCTCTATTTAATGTGAAAATGTCCCGCAATCGTATTTTTATCTGCTGATGTGTGCTTCCTAATAAAGGAGAAACAGTCAATCCTAAAGATGTCTTCACTAATCCCGATATGCAACAAGCCAACGCTACTACAATACTTGATATATATATCAAGTATTGTAGTAGCGTTGGCTTTATTGCATATATATATATATATATATATATATATATAAAAATGATATATTGTATATATCTTGTATATGTATATATATATATTAGGATTAAAACATTTTATTGCTTCTGATGTTAAGTTATCAGAGTGCATTTTCATAAATTCTCATAAGTGTTAAGGGCTGGATAAAAAGTGTTAACTTTAGATCATCTCTGTTTCTTACTCGAACCCTCTCATACGCGACAAATTAGGAGTATTTGTATCGTTTGTAGCATTTGAAAACTTAAATAAATTTACATTTGCATTCATTTTACTGTAAGGCGGCTTAAACTATGCTTACAAATTCAAAATTAATTTTGATTTTCACTTCTCTCGCAATTTGAAGGGAAGTTCATTGAACGATCAATTAATTCTGACGTAGAACTGTTGCCAAACGCTTAACATAAATAAGCTCAATTCCATGTCCTACATAGGATTTAGATTTTTATATTGTTTTAACTCATTTTACTTATTCATATACAATCTTTATTGTAAAAAGAAAAGAAAAAAGATGTAAAATCTACCCAAAACAAATCTGTAACAAAAGTTGTAGTAGCACAGGCGCGAAAAACTATCCAACTTACATGTTGTCAATTTTCTCTAAGAAAAACAAATACAGAAAATAGAAAAGAAATTCAATAGCTCTCTAAGTCGCGCTAAAAGTGCCTTATTCCAAATTAAACTGGTCGAGTCATCTTTGGTCGTTTTATGAAGGTACTGAACTACCGAATTCCATTTCCTCCTTCTCGTTTAATGATGACTAGATAGCCGAGGGTCAGTGCGTGGGTGGTGGGGAGGAGAGAATGTGATGTCCCAATTCTAGTGTAAGTGGAATCTTAGGAATGTCTCTGAATGTAGACATTTTTCTGCCATCTTAGTCCAAAAATGTTAAGCTCTGACTTTTCTCCCCCCTCTATTTTAGAAGACGCACGGATGATTGTTATATTATTAGACCCCAGTTGGAAAAGTTTGAAATAAAATTGCTTTGCTTGAGATCATTGAACTTTTATCAAATGTCCAGAACATTTTCTGTGAAAAAATGAAATGAGTACGTCTTTTTATTTTCTTAGTGTAAATGCATTGTCTTAGAATAAGAAATCTATTTCATTCTGGTTTTGTTTTGGTATTTTTTTTTTTTCTGTTGGTGGAATTTAAATTAAAGAGAAACGTCATACAGGTTGTAAGACCACTGTGTTTAGAAACAAAGTATATTTTGTTATAACTTTTTAAACTTACACAGAGTGTTTTAATGTTATCGTGTTTTTGTAGCTGCAGAAAAAACCAAAAATTAAACAATGAATCAATTATTAAAAATTTGGCTTGAAATGTTTTCCATTATCCTGTTTTCAGCAGTTGTAAAAAAGCCGAAAAATAAACACTAAATTAACAGATAAATAATTGCTTGAAAATCTTTATTTTTTTTCACAAAAAAATTTCTGAACGGCATGGTTTTTAATAAAGATATCTTTTTCTCTATGTTTTCATTACTTCATAATTTAATTAGATATATATAGCACATTGCTAGTTTTATAGAGTTTGATATTGTTATTCAACTCTGTGATTTAATGTATAATTTTTTAAACATATTATTGTGATTTAAAGGGCTTTTTGTAATGTTATATAAAAATGTAATTAAAGAAAAACGTAATTTTTGACGCAAACCTTCACGAAGCTTTTTCTCTTGATTGCGAAATTTTTCTTTAAATCTGTAACCCTATTGGGAATCACATAAACTCTAACTGCTGTCAATCATCATCAAAATATTAATAAAATATCTCAAAATTTCAAAAAAGAAAAGGAGACAAGATTTGAATTTAAAAGCTTAAATATTTCTATTGTTACACACTTGTTTTCGTGGATGTTTATGTTAAAATATATTGAGATTTAAAATATGTAGAACCTGAAAAATATGACCTAGAATAAAAATTAATTTCTGAGGATTAAAGCTTCTAAACCAGCGTTTCTCAAACTGTGGGGGGGCGTGATAATTCTACAAGGGGGGCGCGCGAGCATATTGAAAAGTCGAAAACAAAAGGTTATTTAGAAATTATTAATTTATTGAAGATAAAGAAACAAAATACTTTCTGATATATTAAAATATAGAATACACATTTACACTAATATAATACACTTATAAATGTATTAGTACTATACAATGCATATTTTATTATTAATTTAACAATGCTAAGTTAAGAACAAGTTTTTTTTTTGATAATTTTCATTGACCCTATGGGCTTGTATTAACACTTATCTTGATAATTCGTACAGTTTATAATTAATTCCTTAACTGCCGATTAAACGTTACACGATTCGCTACCCAATGCCACCGTTTACCACGCAAACGCGCGTATTTTGATGTTTTTTTATGGGGGAGGGGAGAGAAAAGGAATAAATAAGCAAATCCAGTGAAATAAATAAATCCTTCGCAAACACTGTTAAGGTCCTTTAATTGTATTCCAAAGCCCTCGGAATAATTTTATGGACAGACCTGCAAAGAAAAGACGGATATATACGTCCAGAAAATTAATGATTTGGCTGTGTGAAACGTTTATATACGTCGATGGCACATAAGAGATTAAAATGAAATTGTAGTTTGAGTGTCAAAGTATAATGATATTGAATTCAATACATTGTTATTGTATGGAGGGGGGCGCGATGAAAAAGATGATTAAATAAAATACGTATATATACGTCCAGAAAATTAATGATTTGGCTGCGTGAAACGTTTATATACGTCGATGGCACATAAGAGGTTAAAATAAAATTGTAGTTTGAGTGTCAAAGTATAATGATATTGAATTGAATACATTGTTATTGTATGGAGGTGGGCGCGACGAAAAAGATGATTTAATAAAATACGTATATATACGTCCAGAAAATTAATGATTTGGCTGCGTGAAACGTTTATATACGTCGATGGCACATAAGCGGTTAAAATGAAATTGTAGTTTTAGTGTCAAAGTAAAGTATTTTATTGAATTCAATACATTGTTATTGTGTGGAGGGGGGCGCGACGAAAAAGATGATTTAATAAAATACGTATATATACGTCCAAAAATTAATGATTTGGCTGCGTGAAACGTTTATATACGTCGATGGCACATAAGCGGTTAAAATGAAATTGTAGTTTTAGTGTCAAAGTAAAGTATTATTGAATTCAATACATTGTTATTGTGTGGAGGGGGTGCGATGAAAAAGATGATTTAATAAAATACGTATATATACGTCCAGAAAATTAATGATTTGGCTGCGTGAAACGTTTATATACGTCGATGGCACATAAGCGGTTAAAATGAAATTGTAGTTTTTAGTGTCAAAGTAAAGTGTATTATTGAATTCAATACATTGTTATTGTGTGGAGGGGGCGCGATGAAAAAGATGATTTAATAAAATACGTATATATACGTCCAGAAAATTAATGATTTGGCTGCGTGAAACGTTTATATACGTCGATGGCACATAAGCGGTTAAAATGAAATTGTAGTTTTAGTGTCAAATTAAAGTGTTATTGAATTCAATACATTGTTATTGTGTGGAGGGGGCGCGATGAAAAAGATGATTTAATAAAATACGTATATATACGTCCAGAAAATTAATGATTTGGCTGCGTGAAACGTTTATATACGTCGATGGCACATAAGCGGTTAAAATGAAATTGTAGTTTTAGTGTCAAAGTAAAAGTATTTTATTGAATTCAATTTGTTATTGTGTGGAGGGGGGCGCGATGAAAAAGATGATTTAATAAAATACGTATATATACGAGAAAATTAATGATTTGGCTGCGTGAAACGTTTATATACGTCGAGTACTTAGTGTTACTTAGTGTCAAAGTAAAGTATTATTGAATTCAATACATTGTTATTGTGTGGAGGGGGCGCGATGAAAAGATGATTTAATAAAATACGTATATATACGTCCAGAAAATTAATGATTTGGCTGCGTGAAACGTTTATATACGTCGATGGCACATAAGCGGTTAAAATGAAATTGTAGTTTTAGTGTCAAATTAAAGTGTTATTGAATTCAATACATTGTTATTGTGTGGAGGGCGCGATGAAAAAGATGATTTAATAAAATACGTATATATACGTCCAAAAAATTAATGATTTGGCTGCGTGAAACGTTTATATACGTCGATGGCACATAAGCGGTTAAAATGAAATTGTAGTTTTAGTGTCAAAGTAAAGTATTTTATTGAATTCAATACATTGTTATTGTGTGGAGGGGGCGCGATGAAAAAGATGATTTAATAAAATACGTATATATACGTCCAAAAATTAATGATTTGGCTGCGTGAAACGTTTATATACGTCGATGGCACATAAGCGGTTAAAATGAAATTGTAGTTTTAGTGTCAAAGTAAAGTATTTTATTGAATTCAATACATTGTTATTGTGTGGAGGGGGCGCGATGAAAAAGATGATTTAATAAAATACGTATATATACGTCCAGAAAATTAATGATTTGGCTGCGTGAAACGTTTATATACGTCGATGGCACATAAGCGGTTAAAATGAAATTGTAGTTTTAGTGTCAAAGTAAAGTGTTTTATTGAATTCAATACATTGTTATTGTGTGGAGGGGGGCGCGATTAAAAAAATGATTTAATAAAATACGTATATATACGTCCAGAAAATTAATGATTTGGCTGCGTGAAACGTTTATATACGTCGATGGCACATAAGCGGTTAAAATGAAATTGTAGTTTTAGTGTCAAATTAAAGTGTTATTGAATTCAATACATTGTTATTGTGTGGAGGGGGCGCGATGAAAAAGATGATTTAATAAAATACGTATATATACGTCCAGAAAATTAATGATTTGGCTGCGTGAAACGTTTATATACGTCGATGGCACATAAGCGGTTAAAATGAAATTGTAGTTTGAGTGTCAAAGTATAATGATATTGAATTGAATACATTGTTATTGTATGGAGGTGGGCGCGATGAAAAAGATGATTTAATAAAACACGTATATATACGTCCAGAAAATTAATGATTTGGCTGCGTGAAACGTTTATATACGTCGATGGCTCATAAGCGGTTAAAATGAAATTGTAGTTTTAGTGTCAAAGTAAAGTATTATTGAATTCAATACATTGTTATTGTGTGGAGGGGGGCGCGATGAAAAAGATGATTTAATAAAATACGTATATATACGTCCAGAAAATTAATGATTTGGCTGCGTGAAACGTTTATATACGTCGATGGCACATAAGCGGTTAAAATGAAATTGTAGTTTTAGTGTCAAAGTAAAGTGTATTATTGAATTCAATACATTGTTATTGTGTGGAGGGGGGCGCGATGAAAAAGATGATTTAATAAAATACGTATATATACGTCCAGAAAATTAATGATTTGGCTGCGTGAAACGTTTATATACGTCGATGGTACATAAGCGGTTAAAATGAAATTGTAGTTTTAGTGTCAAATTAAAGTGTTATTGAATTCAATACATTGTTATTGTGTGGGAGGGGGCGCGATGAAAAAGATGATTTAATGAAATACGTATATATACGTCCAAAAATTAATGATTTGGCTGCGTGAAACGTTTATATACGTCGATGGCACATAAGCGGTTAAAATGAAATTGTAGTTTTAGTGTCAAAGTAAAGTATTTTATTGAATTCAATACATTGTTATTGTGTGGAGGGGGGCGCGATGAAAAAGATGATTTAATAAAATACGTATATATACGTCCAGAAAATTAATGATTTGGCTGTGTGAAACGTTTATATACGTCGATGGCACATAAGCGGTTAAAATGAAATTGTAGTTTTAGTGTCAAATTAAAGTATTATTGAATTCAATACATTGTTATTGTGTGGAGGGGGCGCGATGAAAAAGATGATTTAATAAAATACGTATATATACGTCCAGAAAATTAATGATTTGGCTGCGTGAAACGTTTATATACGTCGATGGCACATAAGCGGTTAAAATGAAATTGTAGTTTTAGTGTCAAATTAAAGTGTTATTGAATTCAATACATTGTTATTGTGTGGAGGGGGGCGCGATGAAAAAGATGATTTAATAGTGGGTCGCGTATATTGAAATTTTGAAAGCGCTGTTCTAAACAGCTCTCATTCTAAACAGCATTTAATTAACTCATTACAAAATATATGCTTTAATGTGCTTTAGTTTAGTCAAGAATAATTTTTATTACGTTTCCAACACCTAGTGGTATGCTTATCAAAAAAAGATTAATAGATGTTGGTAATATTTATAAACTTAAACAATATTATTTATAAATTTCAATGAGATTGTCAAATTATTTAACGAATGTTATATTCAGTATCCTTTTTGTTTTCTTATGTTTAAATGCTAAGCAATTGATTACTGTTTTCTATTATTAAGACTAATACATAAGTTCTTATTTAGTACATAATATAATTCTTTTTGCACTGATTTGTGTCTTATTTGTGTCTTCAATTAATAAAACTTCATTTGAAATTTCTTATATGCTAAAGGGTTTCATGTTTTGTAATATGTTTCCTCATTCCAAGGTTTGGGTGTTTCAATTGAAAGCAGATGTTGCAAAAATTCCTTGCATCATTTTATCAACAAACTAAATTACGTAATGTTTAGAATTGTTAGAATGACAAATAAATAATCAGTCTATAATGTTTAATACAGCAATCGATGGAATAAAAATAATCGGTACAAAAAAATTATTGCCACAGAGGGAAACGAAATAATTCATCACTTCTCTTTTAACTGTTTGATTTTTCTCATTGGATAAGAAAAATGCGCTAAAAATTCTCGCTCATAGATATGATTATGAAACTGGGATACGAGCTGCCAAAGATGTATTAGTATAATTTGAGTTAGTTTTTATCACTGTCTATATTTGCTTAAAATGATTTATATATATTTAAAGTTCGAAGAATGCACGAAACTCGTCTTTTAACATTATGTATTTTGATTTATACCTTAATTTTTTTAAATGAAAATATATACAAATACATAGCTAAAGAAAAGCGTCTATCACACACAAAAAAAGGTTTGTGGTTTAAAATTTTTCTGGCAAAAAAGACGCTTGGCTTAAAAACATCTAAACCCCGTCTTTTTTTGTAACTTAAACCGGATGTAGATTTAATCGAAATCAATTCGAATAAATCTAGGTGCCACCATTATATCGAATACATGGGCCAAACCAATTATTTCTAAAGTGCAATTTAAAAGAACTTTCAAAAAGAAGCAGATTCCCTTAACAGATAAATAACATTTATTGAATCATGTTTTATTTAAAAGAGAGAGAGAGAGAAAATCTTTTTCACCCGATATTTTATGCAACACAGGTATACAAAATGAAAACCTTCATTTCCTCTTTCCAAAGTTCCACCATAATGTGATACTTCTACCTGATAAGGAAACGGAGCCTCGACTATCTTTGCAGAAGCCCAGCTTAAAACTCAATCTCCATATTCTTACAAAGCTTGTTCTATTTCTCCTGGAAAATGCAACAAGAAGAAAAAAAAGCGTATGCAGGTCGATACACGGTAATGCAAATTTATGCTCAATTCTTTCTTGAATAATCATTTTCCTATCACTGCCGTCTTTGGAAACTTAATCCATCAAGACCCAAACAAACGCTAGAATCTTAATTGAGCCTGATAAAATCTAGTGCAGCTCTTGGAGGGAGGTCGTCTGATAAGAATCCTTCGCCCGGGCACCTCCACAATGAGGATAAGACGAGTTTTCCTCTTTCTAGAATTTCTCCAGAGAGCAAAAGGGATGGAGAAAAGGGGTGTAAAAATTTTTCCGCGCACAAAGTTGCTCTCTCCTCTTCAATTAGAAGTCTTCCGTCCTTAAGACAACACAAACGCAAGTCCTTTTGTGTTCAGGAGGAGTTCGTCATTTGCATACCTTATTTTCTTTTCAAGATGCCACGCCACAACCCCCGTCAAGTGCGAGGGGCAGGTGTAGTGCCAAGCAAAATCTCCGTGTTCTTGAAAAGGGGTGGGGGTGGTCGTCAAATTGAGTTCTTAGGTACCTGGAGTTGATTGATGCTCTCTAGACAGAAAGGTATTTAAAAATGTTGCATTGGATTCTTATCAGGACTGTTCTTTGGTACACGGAAATTTTGGGAATAAATACCCAAGCATTCTCTTTTCGTTTTGTTTGTCAAGGGAACTGGGAGCAGCGTCTGGAAATATTCTGAGAATGTTTTTCACTTCATTGTGTTTGTCCTTGGTCTTTAACTTTTATCAATGTGACCAAATGGTTTTTATTAAATAATTGCAAGTTTAATTCATAATATTATTTTTGTATAGCTCCCGCTAAGTTGTGTTGTTGTTGTTTCAAATGTCACCTGTCTGACGTAGTCAGATCGAGGCCCAAGAAATTCATCGAGGCATGGAGCTAGATGTACGTCTGTTGTTGGCCTTAGCCTTCAGCACCATACATTTGCCATACCGCTAGGTTAATGTTGGTATAATGTAATATATTTTGCTATATCATGCATATTTATATTAAATATATTAAAAAACATTCCAGTCCAAAAGAAAGATTGTGTGTGTGAGGGGAGAAAAGATATTTCGAATTACAATATCATATCAGTATTATATAGCAAGTTAAAGAACGATGGTGATGGATGACGTAGTGGTGGTCAGAATGAGTTCTTAGGTACCTAGAGTTGATTGATGCTCTCTAGACAGAAAGGTATTTAAAAATGTTGCACGTGATTCTTATCAGGAATGTTCTTTGGCACACTGAAATTTTGAGAATAAGTACCCAAGCATTATCTTTTCACTTTTTTTGTCAAAGGAATTGGGAATAGCTTCATGAAATATTCTATGAAATTTTTTCACTTCTTTGTGTTGTTCTTTGGCTTTAACTTTTATCAATGTGACTAAATGATAATCATTAAATACTTGTAAGTTTGATCCATAAAATTATTTTTGTATAACTCGCGCTAAGTTGTTTTTGATAGAATATAATATATATATTTTTTGTATATCGGGAATATTTTTATTAGATATATTAATTGACATTCCAGTCCTAAAGAAAGATTTTTGTGTGTGTGTGTGTATGCGTACGGAGAAAAGATATTTCGAATTACAATATCATATCAGTATTATATAGCAAGTTAAAGAACGATAGTGAATTTCAAATCAAATTTTTATTATTAAATTTCAAATTTTATTTTGATAGAAAGATAGGAACTAATTAGATATTCTTTAGTTTTTCTTTTTTTAATAATTGCAAGGCGAAGGGTTTTAAAGGTCAAATTTAACGATTGTTTTCCATTCTTAATTGATTATGTTTTATCAAAGATTATTGCAATCTTAAAATAGCTTTTTTACTAGCCGCGCAAAATTACTCATCACGTATAACTACACATATTTTTAGCAAAACTGATGTGCGCACACGATTTTCCGTCCTATAAAAATTAATTTAAGCAAGCTTGCTGTGTTTTTTAAAATACGTATAACTTTAATAGGGAAGGCTTTTGTTCATAGAATAAATACATATAAGATCATCTCATTATAAATTAGTACATAAACGAGAGACATTCGGGTCTTTTTTGGTACATCTTAACAACATCATCAATGATTTGAATAAGAAATTTGAATGTTTAATATATATTATGAACTTCTTATTTATGAACTATTGGATAGTTCAAAATCACGCTTAAAGATAATTTTATGAATATTATTAGGTAGATTTAAGAAAGGTATCTCAAGAATTAAGGAAAAAGAAAGGAATAATTTTAAGTTCGTTTTAAAATCACACAAAAACTGGTAAAATTACGGAATCTTAGATTGCAAGTCAGCATAGTCTCGAATTAAAAATAAGATAAACAAAGTGATCATTCTATTTAATTAAATAATTAATATTTTCTAGCGTTGGATCATTATTAGTTTTTTGACAGTATGGTCCAATTTTTATTGTGTTGAGAACATTATTAATGTAAAAATGTCTCTAAATCTTAAAATATATGGCTTAATGTGTGTGTGTATTCTATATATCAAATATTTTCATATAGATTACACAATACAATAAATGGTTATTTGAAACGTGGAAGTTACAGTTATAGATTTAACTATGTACTATTTTATTTTTCAGATTTATAGCAAATTAATATATGTGTTATTAATAGTCAACTATATAATTTATATATTTTGATATCTTCGTGAATGTATCTCCTTTGTACGGTACTGAAAAAGTATTATATCAGTGCATATATATCAAGAGGATTGGCAAAGTATTAAAATTAATCAATGTAACTTTATATTTTTCAGTATTAATAGAAAGGAGGCATCTGTTTTTTTTCAAATATATGATTCATTTCATGAAATGGTATGAAATATATGTATGTCTTGTTACGAGTTTTATGTAATTAGTGTAAATAATTTGTATTTGAATGTGTAATACATTTACATTACTCTACTTTATATTTATTTTATGTTAAAATTTTAACATTCACAAGCAACGCCGTCCCTTATGTTATAGTGGCGATTCAATGAGAATTTGTTGAAATGTTGTGATAGAGCTGAGTTGGCATCATTTTTGGTGAACGAGTTAGCGACATTGGTGACATTGGCGAGTTCGGGACTCTCTGGATTCTTCTAGAAACTTGTGAAGAAGCCCACTAATTTAACGCTCTATGACGCAAGTAGATTTTTCTCGAAGTTTCTGCCAAACCTATAAATAGAAATGCTCGCCGAAACAAGAATCAGTTTTGTTTCAACCAGCGATAAGTGAGTATTGTTTTGATTAGCGACTAGTAAACTTGCCTTGACCATGGATACCAATTAGCTGGGCTATGCTTGTGAATAATCTTTTACATGCATGTATTTTAGACTCTGTTAATTATGTATGAGTGTTGTTGAAAGTGTATAGACCTCTGAGATTTGTTCTGCGAATATTTCTGCTGAATCCTGTATTTCGTGGATTGGATTCTTGACAATAAATTCTCATCTATATTAAATAATTGTTTTTTTCTTTGAGACTGATTTGCACAACATCCTCGAACCCCGATCAACGTAACAATATATATATATATATATATACGGGATTTCTCATATTTAATTTAATTTTTTTTGTGGAAAATTTCGTTTTGTTACTTCCAATTAATGATTATTACCTAAAATATAAAGTTAATTCCTCACACTGAGTGTTTTGTTTCATTTGATACTCTTTTAAAATGCTTTAAATTGGAATATTGTAAATTATAAAAAAAAAACTGTTTTAAAAAATTTTGATACGCATTTATTAATTATCCTCAGATCAATATTTTCAGACGAATCATAATGTTCTTACAAAGCCACCATTACATTCTTCATCAAAAAGTTTAGTAGTTATTATTAGACTTAATTTTTCCTCGTATTTACGCGACGGAACGCATTCCGAATCTTTTCCAATACTACACAGAGTACATCTAGTGTTGCTTTAATGGTATTAGATAAAAATGAATCAGAGAATTGACGTCAAAGGGAAAATTGTGTGCAATTATGTTTCGATACGAAGTATGCTTTAGTAAATTGCTTTACCTGCCTCGCCATAATATTTCTATTAGCGTGATGCTTTTGAAAATAATATAATTCTTCCGTAACCGGCAGTTGTAGTCTCGTTCAAACATCCTGATAATTTCATATACACAACATTATTATTTCTACCATCAGCTCTCATAAACTCTCCATGTATCGGATAAA
This sequence comes from Trichonephila clavipes, assembly GCA_019973935.1. Classification (NCBI taxonomy): domain Eukaryota; kingdom Metazoa; phylum Arthropoda; class Arachnida; order Araneae; family Nephilidae; genus Trichonephila; species Trichonephila clavipes. Next base: position 548,524 of record BMAU01017210.1, on the reverse strand, counting down.
TATAAATTCATAAATGTAGCAAGTAAGAAGCTTAGCATAAGCATCACATAATGAATTTAATGCATCTGCAAATGAATTTTTGTTGGAATGACTTGGTGAATACTATCTGTAATATTGAATGAATGTTTAAGGCTATAAAGAGGAAAAATACTGAAAATGTAGAAAAAGTCGTACAACTACGTATATAGACTTCCTCTTTCATTTTTATATGAATGAATTATATAAATTTGTATAGAATGTTATGTACAAAAGAGATTACTTACAATGTGTATGTTTATTGAAGGATAACTAGTGACTGCGAATGATTGAAAAAAAGTAAAATCGCTTTAATTTATATAATTGGAGTTTTTTCGCTTAAATTTAAAAGTGAAATTAGAATATATTGGGTGTAGCGTGTGCTAATATACCCATCTTAATGCAATATTACCAAGTAGAATACCTGCTTGAACTGTTTCATACCAAGCTTTGAATTAAAGGATGTAGAACATGTTATAGATTTTAAAACTGATAGAAGAGTACAAAAAAATTGTAAAGTAGCATATAAATATCTAATTAGTATATAAATATTGAGTATGACCATTTTAATCGTACAAGGAAAAAAGTCTACAACATTATTTTTAGATAAACTTATGAGATAAAACATATATAATATGCCTTTTTACATTGTTTGAATAGAATTTCAAAGATAAATTTCCACATTTACTACTGTTTCAATCAATTTCAAAATCAATATTGTAGAAGTACTTTTCGTTTTTGAATAACTTGTAAAATATAACATTAATATAAACAACATGAATGTAATTATAACTCTCATAAATTTGAATTATAATTACAGTTTCAATAAAATCAATTTAGGATAAAAATTTGGACTTAAAGTGGATATAGTATAAGAAAAAATTTAGTAAAAATTTTTGAAAATTAATTATTTTTATGAATTCAATCGCAATTAGACGGAGGTTTAATATAAATTCTGAAACACTTATCCTCAACATTCAATTTAATTTCAAAATTTTCTTTCTCATGGAAAAATACTTCCTTCCTGTGTCTTCTAATAATTTGGTTTAGTATTTTTTAACCATAAATACCACTATGCCATTTCATTAAATACCCAGGCTATCAAACATATTATTGAGATTTTATGATATTAACTCAGTAAAATAAATAACCCATTTATAATCTTGTTTATACAGAATCATCACCTCCCCCCCTCGAAATTTAACGCTCTCCTGTTCGAAAAAGGGGCATTTAATTGAATTGTTAGTTTTAAATTTCTCTTAAAATCATAGCTTAAAACTCATATATAAAGAAAATACTTCGAATGATCTTGAAATAAAGCATTTTTGCTGTTAACAATATTAACAGTTTGAATTGGATGGACTAGAATTAACCCTTCTTCAAATTTAGATGAGTGTTATATTTCGAGCCCGGTTGGCCTGACAAACTCGTTAATTACCGATTAAAAATTACGCGACTCTCTCCTCAGTGTTACTGGTGTTTTTTACAAAGGCGAACATATACGGCGGAGTATTGGGGGAAAAAGAAAACCCACAAAATAAGTAAATTTTAATCCAAAATAAGTAAATCCCTTGCAAACATTGTCAAAGTCCTTTTATTGCATTCCAAAGCCTTCGGAAGAGTTTTACTGATAACAGAGCAAAGAAAAGAATCGTTCTTTGGAAGGACGGATATATACGTCCGTGACATTCAATTCACCGTTTGAACAAGACGTATATATACGTCGGTGGCCTTTAAGGGGTGAAAAGGTGTTCTAAAATTACACGAATATTATTGGAGATGGAATCCATAATTTCAGTGATAGAACTTGAAATTTAATCAAGTAATAACAATTATGCGTGAATTTATTCTCCTAACTTCCCACTACAGTATGTGATGTTTTTAAAATCCAATTTTCCGTAAGGAACAGCAAACTTCATTCTTTTCACAATGAATCATTTGTGTAACCAGGAATCACGCTCACGATAAACTTAACTATAGCGAAACTTCAAATAGATTACTTATACTGATTTTAAGTGAAATTTTATACATTCATTTCATATAAAATTTAGTAGTCTTCAAAGTTATTTTTAGCCAAGAGAATTGAAGAATAATATATAATTATTTTTAGTAACTATATATTCACACAATAATCTCTATTATTGGTACTTCTAAATATTAATTTAGGTCTATATATCATGGTGAGGTTTAGTAAAAGAGTTTTAGTTCAACAGAAAATAATATTTGATTCAAAAGAATTTGCAACTCATTCGTACAAACGATGTATTTCGATGTTGAAATAAAGGAAATCCAATCGCTCCAGATCAAAAATCCCAATCATGATTCCCGCGACCTTTTTTTCCCAAACCTCCTAAATCCTATACATCCCCCTAGTCAAATAAAACACTTGCACCCCCTCTGTACCAGAAACGAATTCCAAAAAGGTAAGACGATACTTTAAGCAAGTGGGAGGGAGTGAAAGAAGGTGCTTCTCAACCAACTCTTAAGAGTGAAAGAGAGTAGAAGAGCAGGAAATAAAAGACAATTTTGCCAACCTGAGCGTTGTAAGACAATAAAGCAGTCACCTAGCAGAGAATGTCGGCTCTTTGGTGGGGGTCATTAGATACACAACTCAACGTTATTTTCCGAGAGAGAACTCTGCAAGCTATTGCATCTCATTAAAGAAGGAGGATGGTGCACTTTTGGAGGGAGGAAGTTATTTGGATCCGGAGAGATGCAATGATGAGATTATATTTACCTCAAGAAAAGGAAAGACTTCGTCTTCAGAAAATGTTGAAATGATGTGGAAAAGACAATGACCCTAAATGGGATATTTAGGGCTGTTGAAGGGTTACAAAAAGGGAGATGGGGTGCTGCGATGGCTTTTTAGGTCTTATTGAGTTAGCAGGACTCTAACGGTTAAGTGTATATTGAAATTGTGTAATTTCTCCTTTTACTCTACTCTCTTATTTTTACCGTTGCCAATTCTGCCATTTTTTGAATAGAATTGAGGTCATAAAGTAAGAAAACGTGTTAGTGCTCTATCTGTTCGTGACATAATTGCTTATGTTTGGATGATCGCAGACATTTGAATTTATTAAACAATAATTTGTATAAATAATATGAGAGATTGGTGATAAAAGTGCCATGTCCAGGAATTTAGTGATTTTCAATATTTTTAATGTAATATCATCTTGCGTTAATGAAATATATTTGTCCACAATAACATCACGAACTCGTGGTCGGCGTTGTTGAATCGCGTGTTAGCTAGAATCACTGAAGGCCTGTCATATAGAGGGGCTAATCCATGAAATATCTGTCGATGCTTAAAGTTCTCTCATTCGTGTAGTGTGGAGTTAGAAGAGGGGATGTCGTTTGATGTATCATCCTCGTAAACTTGATCGTTGATCAAAATTACGAGGTCCATTATCAATAATTCTCTGGCTGTTTCGCAGCAATAAAATAATTGAAAAGGAAGATTTTTATTCTCTAATGCACACACACACACACAATGCTTCTCAAACTTTCCATACTAGCGACACAATTTTCTATCATAATTTTCATCGTCCTCCCTTCTACACAATAGCAATGTATTGAATCTAATAATAATATACTTTGACGTAAGGCCACAATACGACTTTAATTATAAACCGTAGAAATTACCAAAATATAAGTATTTAATTTAGTATATAATTTTATGACACGTCCATAGAGTCACTGGTAATTATTAAACTTGTTCTTAAAAATTAGTAATGTTAAATTAATTATGAAACACATTGTGCAGTTCTGTTACATTTATAAGTGTATTATATCAGTGTAAATGTGTATTTAATTTTTTTGTTTTGTCGAAATGTATTTTGTTTTGCTTCCTTTCAATAAATTAATAATTTTTAAAAATCTTTTGTTTTCGACTTTTTGATATGCTTGCGCCCTCCTCGTAGGGTTATCACGCAACCACCCCTGGGGGCGCACCCACAGTTTGAGAAACGCTGCTCTAATGGCCTGCACATTGGCAACCAATCCTTTTAAGTCACGGCAAATCCTCAAAGGGGAGAGCAATCTCTTGGTCACACCATCTAGTGGTGACTCTCGCAACTACAGTTGGACAATAAAATTAATTTTTACCTCAAACTCTCTTGAAGGACAATAAATATTTCCGTGATTTAATTTTTCTAAGGGCACAAGTGCAAAATTGATAATCAAGGAATCTTTTACATGCCACATTATCATGTGACATGCGTGCCTATGGCAAATGTTATTCTCTCTACTTTAGACTTAACAATCAGGCATTCTGTCTATACGCCACCTAGCTGATACTTAAGTGGAAGTAAACTTACACTATTTCGCGTGATATTTAAATATTTAAAGTTTTAAGCAATTATAAAATCCTACTAAATCCTCCTAAATTTTGGGTATTATTTTAGTAAGTAATAAGAGTAATGAAATAATTCGAGTACTTAATATATTAGAACATATTCACAGTATAATAAGAGTACTTTCGAGGGAAATGGTAAATGCTTTCAATGATTTATCATAACTTAAAAATCATTGTGTGCCTACTTATTAAAAATTAAAATTACTTTAAATTCATATTGAAAACACACACATTTTATGCATTTCATTTCATATTTCAGAAACCTTTACAAATAGGTCGGGTATCAAACGGATGTTTAGCACTTTCTAAATATGTGCTGCTAAATTCTTTTAAAAATTTCTTACCTGATCCAATTTAAAGAATGTAAAGTATTTACGAAATTGTACTCTACTGCAATGTCTAAAAAACTTCTACTGGTTTTTATTAATACATATCATTACTTTCATCTTAATCGAAGACGAAACTATGCAACAACATTATATAATATAATTTTAAGCATCTTCTGTTTATCATTCTAAAACAAGAGTGTGAAACTCAAATTCTAACTTGGGCCAAGCAAACGAGATTTCACTTTAGGTGGGCCACAAGAAATCCTTTATAGAAAAGTATAAATAATGTGCATTTTATTTGCGACGGGTTGTTATGTTTTTTTAAAATAATTGTGTGCCAATGTATTGCTCGGGTCGTAAAAGTGTTTGTTGTGGGTCATATGCAGCCCACGGGCCACGAATGTGACACCCCTGTTCACATTTGTGTTACAGTAGATTTCAAACTGGGAGTTTTGTGGAAGCTAACTTTAACTAAAACTCCTAAAGGAAACATAATGTTATCAAGAAACAGCAGACCCACACACACATCTACAAAACTCTACTACTGAAATCCTCATAAGTAAATGAGCATACTTGAAATTAACTTTACGGTAGATTCGTTTGAACTAGCGGCTTATTGTTAAGCTCAAAGAGTAAGGAATTATTCGGGTTCATCACCCCCAATTACAAAGTGTAACGACCCTGTTGATATGTTTTAGGGCTTCTTACAAAGAGCACCCTTTCATGCATACATTACCCGTTTTTCAAAGAGCAAATTTGCCTACGCTAATTTCTTCCCCTCCTTTTCCCTCTTAAAAGCATTGGGGAGGGTTTTACAGATGTAGGCATTTGTATTAAAAGTGTTTTACATTTCTTTTAAGGCAAAGTAAAGACTCATTCTATGTCCAAAACATTCGTTTGATGCTCCTATTATTTGCTAAAGTTTTCTAATTATTTATGTTTAAATAATATTTATTCTTTCTGGGCAAAATTCTAGGTTAAATTCTTATTAAAATCATGTATTGTCTAAAATGAATGGAAATTGCTGCATGTACACATGCGTCAACCAGTGCCCTGATATGAAAAAATAGGGACGACGTTGAGGAGTTTAAAGAAGCGCTTGTTGGTTTGGAGGTTAGTAAAACTGCTTTTCTTAGGTTAAAATATTTAAACCTATGTGATTTCAGTTTGATACTAATCAGTATAAAAACTACGAAATAAACTCATTAGTCGTAAGGTATCCATACGCCTACGTTCGGAGACAAATATTCTAAATTGTTATGCTATTAGTAAATTTATGTTATTTTTTGTTGGTGTTTATGACTTGAAATAATGAAAAACATCAATCAGGAAATTCTATTACAATTTAAAACGAGGTATTTTAGGTAAAAAGAAATGATGAAAATTAAATCGGATCTCAAAACACTCTGCATGGAATTCAAAGCCATATATTTAAATTATTTTCCTACACATCCTATTTAACACAGTTATAAAAGCAATAAACTAAAACCTAAAATATATTAACAATTACCAAAAGAGTTGTTGCTGATTGCACATTTTTTATAGATAGTTGTATAAAAATGCATGGTGTTTTCGTAACAATAAACTGTTAAAAGATATTAAGGTTAGAGCTAAATCCTTTGTTCATTGTCTTTATGATGTTGCAAAAAACATGAATACAAAATATGAAAGAAATGCATTTATAAATTTTTGAGAAATCTTTGACCAAAAAAAAAAAATTGCCATCTTTATAAAGTTTTGATCCTTATTTTGCTAAAATAATACTTCATATATCAGATATTTCAAATTCACCACTTTTATAGCATTTATCTTTCTTGTTCTCTGTATTATTAAATTTCTTCATTCTGGATGCTCGAATTTTTCCAACGCAAAATGGTAAAAAAATTTAAAAAGTCTTAAAATTAAAACAGAAATGTGTGCGCTATTCGTGTTATTGGTCAAGCGTTATATAAGAATGCCGAATTCTTATATACTGCCGAATTTAAAATAATCTACATAAAGAATCACATTAACAAGTCTCTAAAACTACCAATGAAAAGCATTTAATGACTTAAATTGTTCGTGTTATTTTATTCTCGTTTTATATGAATAATTACCAGCTGTATTATTTTGTAATAAATAAATAAGCTGGAGACAAATAACACAAAATTTAGTGCATTGGAAATCCATATTTGAGCTCGTTTCAGAATTTTCCTTTTAGTGTTAGATACTTGGACGACACAGAAATATTTACGGTGAAACATTAAATAATAACGCAGCAAAAAATGTACTCTCAGAAATAAATAAGTCTAGTCACGACACATAGTAAAAACAATAATGATGTGCGAACTAGCGCAAAGCAAAAAGAGTAAATTATGGAATGTTTTCAGACAACAAATACAACGATTGACTGAAAACAAGAAATAGTTGTTGATCGATATATGCTGCTTCTTTCAGAAGACCTTAATGATTCAAATGTGGGAAAAGCTAATTTACTTTAAGAAAATTATGTAAATGAACGTTGTCTAAGCTTGTATTTAAGGACAAAATAAAATCTTTATAAGGTTGGAAAAATTGATGGAAAAAAACTATATTATACATCCTCGTAATGCAGAGGTTTTAAGCCAAAGTATAACAAAATATCTTTAACTATTGCTTAACCCATATTTCCGAAATTTCTGTAAAGTTCCTTGCTTTTGTTAATGTAGAAAAGCAATAAGAGTTCAGAGAAAAGACCTTTTTTTCGTCGTGAATTCTAATTATTGAACATTTTCTGTTGCCTTTTTGTGCTCAACAGATAACTTTTAGTTGCCCCTGACAGAATGCTTTAATTTTTGAACCACTGTTTGATAAGTATAAACATGCATCATGGTTCGTATATCTGACAAAATGGGATCTCTCACTCGTGAAACGAAATCACCCAATGAGAAAAAATCACAAAGACCCAATACAAAATGGCATTTATATATAGGTGGTTCCCAAACCCACAGAACTCATATATATATATATATATATATATATATATATATATATATATATATATATATATATATATATATATATATATATATATATATATATATATATATATATATAAGCTAAACATACTTTTTTATCTGCCAACCAGGCTACCTCGGCTTAAGGGGTCACATGGGTGTTTAATTTCTCTAGGGGTCAGAAAATATAAACATTTTTCAAACAGGTATAATTTCTTTAAATTTCAGTTAAATAATTCGAATCTTTTACACATTACTTATAAAGGAATGGGGCTTCAGAAAAGTATAAAATGTTTAAAATATAATCATAATTTTAAAAATTATAAGCATATGAAAATAAGAAACTTTTCTATAAGAAATATTTATTAAGTTTTACGTCGCGCATGCTATTTTCGAAAAGAGTAGCTTTTATCACTAGCTATAAGTTGATTTATAAAGTCAAATGTATTCTTAATACTTTGTAGCCACTTTTATATAAATAGAATAATAACTTACATATTTTAATAAATAAAAAATACATTTTTAAAAAATATTTAAAAAATTGCAATATTTTACAAATATTTTGAAATACAAAAGATATATAATACTAAAATTAGGTAGGGTTTAAAGAGTATGATGCATTGTATAATTCTATAAAATTTTATACATCAGAGGCTAATATTTTAGGAAATAGCGTGCGCAAAGCAAAAAATACTTAATATTTATTATAGAATTTTCATATGCTTATGACTTTTAAAATTATTATTATATTTTAAACATTTTATACTTTTCTGAATTCCCTATCTATTTTAAATAATATGTAAAAGATTTGAATCATTTAATTTAAATTTAAAAGAATTATATCCGTTTGAAGATCGTTTATATTTTCAGACCTCTAGAGAAATTTAACACCCCTGAGACTTCTTAAGCCATATTGGCACAGACAAAAACAGCTGTTAATCCAAAAAAGAATTCAGTTGCAGTCAAACTACTTAAAGTATATTAAAAACACGATGGCCCAAGCCCACAGTGCAAAAAGTAGAAAATATATTAGAATAATGATTCATAAATAATATTTGAGTTGACAGTTAAATAATGATTTATTTTAAATAAGAACAAGAATTTATCATTTTTACTTGAAAGCATAAATTTATCGAATTATGTATTGTCTGTTTTTGTCGATGACCAATTTGTCATAAATAAGGGAGTATCATAATTCCCTGTTGATAAAATTTGTGATCTTTCTAATCAGAAAACTAAATTAAAAGATATTTTATATCATTGGCGCCATTATAAATTTTACCCTTTATGGACTTCTACATGGTGCAAACAATATCGATAATACCAAATAGGGAAAACTTCTCAGAAATCTTTTCAAGACTTTTTTATTTTTTTAAAAAAAATTAAGAGTTAAGATAACGTACTTTAATGCGAATACCTTTATTCGTGGAAAAATTTCAAGCAATTGCAATTTTGGGATTATTTTAACATTTCGATTATAATTAGGTTACTGACTATTATATATATATATAAATCGTTCACTGTTATAATGAGCGTGTATATAGCATTAACGCATCGAATAACTTATAAGATATCCGTGAGGGACATTTTAATACTTTTTCCAGACAATTACCCATTGCTTTGCAATATATAGAAAAAAAATGAAGTACTTATTGCAATACGAAAACATCAAATCTTATATTGTTCGTAATAAGCCACAAACTACTTTTCAAACTTCCCATTGTTACATAATAGCATAACGGTGACATAACCGTTATCTCACACGGTTCTACAAAGGTTGATGCAATGTTCCAAACACATTATTCGACACAGCTTTGTTCTTTTCCCACACCATCCCCGTCCTTTTCGTCATCTGTATGCGGAAGATGCTCCCCCCATACCACCTGACAGAGATCGTTAATGCACAACCCCCTTAAAAATCCTTTCCTTTTACGTCAGACGATAGAAGGCAGTACAGACGATATATAAGAGGGAAAGGGGGTGAGAGAACGCGAGAACGTGCCGCGACTCGGAAACGGTTCGTTAAAAACGATCTTCCACAGTTATGAGCTGCAGTTGGAACACGAAGTTAAAACTTCCCTCTCTTGATCGCCAGCATCTTCGTTTTAGCGTAATCGTCTGCTCTGCATGCCCCAAGGGTCCTGTTGGCAAATTTCGCGCGCAATTTTATGCTAATAGGTCGTCACCGCCCACCACCCTTTTGCCAGATAAATGAAGTGCCACAATAAATGGGCATTTGCATTTTGATTTAGTGTAAAACGTTGTATTTTCTCTGTTGTAAAAGTTCTCCGTTCCTGGAGTCCCCGGTGTAAATACTTCATTCATACCATGATGGAGTTTATGAATTATAACCTTCATTTCAAGAAACGAAAACGAGATTTTGAAATTTAGGAGCGTTAGTGGCGCCGAACCTTGTAAAATATGGGCTCTATAAACCTTTGAACTAAAAATAATATTCCCACCAAAATGCATGTGATAAGAATTTGAAAATAAATACTGACATCCTAAAGAGGAGGTAGAAGAGGTGAAATAGAGAATGTATTCTGATTATGTTCAATTTCTGAATTCTAATCGTGATGTAGTTCGATTTAAAATTCTTCGATACCAAAGTTAAGTATTAAAATAGAATTTTAAAGATAAATAAGTTTTATCCCTCAAGAATCTACTTTATAGATTACTAATTTTATAATGTATATATATATATATATATATATATATATATATATATATATATATATATATATATATATATATATTCTCGATGTTTGAAAGGATAAGGATTCCAGAACTTCAAAAGTTGTAATAGGTGGAATTTTTGAAAAAAAAAATCTAATTATGTATTTTTAATATGTAGTTTTGAGCACATTATTTTAGTAAACTAAGAAAGAAAGGAAAAATGGGAAAAGAAAATGTTTTGAAGAAATTACCAGAACATTAGAATTTATGATCATGGTTAATTTCCTATTTTCATATGAAATATTTTTTTAGAAAATAAATTACTAATAAATAAACGCCTGAAAGTAATTGATATGTAATACTTAGCAATTAAATTATGTTACAAATTATGAACTCTTGCAAGCCGTTCGTGGCCACTATAGCCTACTGGTTATGGTCACGGACTCGTGGTTGGAGTGTCACGTGTTCAAGCTCTAGCACCATGGAAGGCTTACTGTGTAGAGGGGCTCATGTACGTTAAATATAGCATGGCACCCATGCAGATAGTACTATGCACCCATGAACATTTTTAGTTGGCATTGCATTAACCAACGGTTTTTAAATAAATTTAAATACTATAATTCCATTTGAGCTTCCGAAAGAGTTATAAACAACATTTACTGTTACGTACAAAATATAAAAAGAGTATATTATCTCCTCTATCTTATCAGAATTCTAGCAATAAACATATTTACTGTACATTGGAACAATGACTATGAATTGGAAAAAAATTAGAACTTGGTTTTCCTTTTATATTCTAAAATAAAAACATTTATGCACCAATCAGATTATGATGCGAATCTAAGAAATCTAAATTTGGATTAAAATTATTTCAAGGTTTTCGGTAGATAAACATTAAAAGAGCAAAAATGAAATGTTTTGCCATTTTAAAAAGATAGAAACAAGCAACTTTTGTTGGTCGAAAGTACCACACAATTGGTGCCATTCCACCAACTAAAAGCCCCGGTAACCTTTCCCTGAGCAAAAAGGTTCGCACCCATTAACTCAACAGAGTGAAAATTACTATCTCTATTTCGGCAACAGCTAATTTCGCACATCGAACCAGCGCCATCTATTGTCGTCACTGGAGCCCAAATAAATGCCAAACCCAATTAATGTCGGTGGCCTCTTTTATTGACAGTGGCAGGTCCATTGTTTTCTACGCTCCTGACCTTTTGTTTTTCTTCTTCGGAGAAACGGTAAATTGCATCAACATCCCTTTTGTCCCGGCCAGGCTTTTGATCCGGGACAATATCTTCCCCATTAATCTCCTCCAGGAAAGGCCTGGGTCAAGTCCTACAAGGACCAAAGCTCTCGCGGAATTTTAATCGACAACCAAAGCACTCGATGGACAAGCTTCTGTATATATAATTTTAATAATAAAATCCTCTCCAGCACAGTGTCACTTCGGTTCATGCTGGTTACTTAGCAAAGGGGATGAATTATGACACTTGTCTTTTGCGAACGCACTCAGGTGCAAAGAGCCCTTAGAAATCCTCTGAATAATTTTCCACTGGCCTTTCCTTTTAAACAGGATGGAATCAGTGAAGTTTGTGACGGGCAATGGGATGAGTGTTTTGATAGGAGATTTAATCGAAAAGGATTGTAATTCTGTAGAAAATTATTTGTTAATCTCGAACTGCGATCCGAAAACATGTTTCGATCTTTCGTAAGATATTGTTCAAGAAAGAGGCGTTATTATTATTATGTGAACTGCTTGAGAAGTAATGGTTATAAAATTTTGCTTAGAAGATATTCCTTATACATGTGATGTAAAATAGTAGACAAGATAAAAAATATTTGTTCAGAAGGAATTATTGAATTCTCGACCAGTAAAACAATCAATGAAAGATTAATAATTTGGAAAAGTGCAAAATGTAAATCTATGCTAGTTTATTAAAGGCATATTTAAGAAAACTGGTCGGAACCCAAAAACAGCCAAATTTTTGAGAAAATAAAATTAGATAGGTATGTATTAGTTACATTTTTCAAATTAAAGGTATGCTAGGTTCTTTTTTTGTAATACGTTTTTTACGGTGCTAAATCATAACGAAATAAGATGCTTAAGATTATTTGACGTTAAATACACGTTTATCTTTAATATGAAGCACCAGACTAAAAATAAAAACTTTTCTTTTATATACTTATTTTTCAAAAGTAGAAAATGTTTCCAATTTTTTCAGATATTACAATATTTATACAGTTTTGTTAAACATACAATGAAATCGTGAAATAAGATACTTGAAATAGATATCTTCTCACAAAAATTAAGACAAATCTTTAACCAAACAAGCTTTAGATAGGAAGTTAAAAATCAATTTTATATATTAAAATTTTTTAAAGCACAGTTCAGTTTTGATTTATCTCTTTTAAACTTTTACTGAACTATAAGACTGAAGCTTGTTATAATGTTATTAAATATGTTTGTGTATTTTAAATAGATTTTGAGTTGTGCATATTATTAACCAATAATTGTTACATTTTTAGTTTGATGAAAACCTATTTTCAGCAACTTTGTTCAATAAGGTACATAAAGTTACATAAATTCTTAAATGTAACTCTAGAGTTCCATAAAAGTTACTTATTTTCGGCATAAAAAACATTTTTCGGAGTCACTGGGTCAACACTCTTTGATTTGTAAATTTAAATGTATTGGGTACGTTATACAGAGAAAAAAAGAGACATTTATATAAAGTTTGCGTTAATACGTAAAAATATAATATTTCAATTTTTTTTTTTTGAAAAGTGTGGTGCAAGCTTATGTGTTGCTTTCGTCATTTGACCATGACCTACAAATACGAGTTTTGTCACCAATAGACACCTTAAAGTGTGTTTTCAATGTGTGTGTGTGTTCTAGGTTAATAAACATTAAATCAAGTAGTAGAGTTGGTTAATAAAATTGTGTAGTATGTGACAGAAAAACTATTAAACGCAAAGAAATAAGCTCGAGTAAGTAAAAATAAATAAAGCCATCTTGTCGTTTAATACTTTCCAGCAGCGTAAGGTGCATCTGCGTTTTATTTTGCAATTTTGAAGGAGCTTAATTGAAAGGTTTTTTTTATTTAAATTAATTCTTTATTTTTTATGAGAAACTCAATTGAAAGATTTCCTAAGAGGAAAAACAAATTCTAAGAAAATATTGCAAATCTCTAATTACTGAAAGAAAATGAAAATATGTTGTTCTAGAGTGATGCGCAAAAATTAATAATAAGTAAAAATATAAATATATATAAGCAAATAAAAATAAATTCAATTAAAAAAATTTTTTTTACATGTTCTAAAATTTTTGTTTTCTGTCATCAACTATATAGTGCCTCTCTCTCTCTCCTAAGACACACATTTATTCTCTTCTTTCATACTTCATGGGAATTTCTATTTTTATATTCAAACAAATGCTATTCAAATTTTGAATAATTTATGACAAGTGCAAAATATATACTAAATAAAATAAAAAGAACAACTTAAAAATGAATTCTTATATTCGCAAATTATTCATTGAATTGATATTTATGGGAAATATTATAAAGATCTTTATTAAAAAAATAGGTATAGCGTATTAACTAAATATTTTTAAAATCTAAGTGTTATCTTTATTTTAGATATATTTAAAGTAAATTAACGACATTCTTTTGCTTTCTGAATCGCAAGAGAACAAATCATGTGAAAATTTCCAGGGAATAGGAAAGTGAAAAAGCGGCCTTATGAATGAAACTGCCATGTAGTTAAATTACGCTTTCAATCTTATAGTCCTTCGAAAGTAGGTGTTTGCATTATTAATTACCTCTAGTTACCCTCATAATTAGTTGCAATGATTTATCTTTATGGCATGTTTCTTATAAAAATGTGTAACAGTTACGTTTTGTTAAAGATGGAATCCAGGTCAGGAGAATTTCAATAAATAATGTGTAAAGTTACAGTCAAATGTCTTACGGAAATATTGAGATATATTATTATTTGATTTACTCTCATTTTTTGATCAAAACTATTTTTGTTATAGCATATTCAATTAGTAATACGAAAACCGTGCCTTTAGTTTTAAAATGGAGTGAATATTATCGAATTTTAAGAATAACATCATGCATGTAGCAAAACTTTACATTGGATATAATTCTTAAGGTAACTATGGATTAAATTTTTAAAATTACTTCTACAACGTGCTAACTATATAAGTCATAATTAGAAGGAAAATCAATTGTGTTAACTGGAAATTCAATAGTTTTTTTTAAAGTTGAAGAAGTATTTAATTAATCACACTGTTTTATGTTGTTCGTTTACCCATATAGTAAGCACATGTCTCCAGTTTTCATGTTTTTTTTTCCTTTTCGGAACATATATCTCTATTTATTCACATTTCCTTAAATACTATTTCATACTATTTGGTTAATATGAATATAGAAATAATAAACTTTTTAAGTTGTAGTTTTATTGAGATAAAATTAATGAGAATATTGACGTCACACAACGCAACACAACAACATTTTTAACCAGTTACGTGACTTGAACTGATACCCCACTCTCGACAATTCCACACCACAACTAGGGAGGGCATTAAGACTCGGCATATTTAACTTGTATTAGCAACTTTATTATGTGAAAACCTACTAGTGGCTGTTGGTGTTTGGGGGCTCGAGTAAAGATCAGCCATAACAAGTTTTAAATTAAAATTTACTACCCCTTTGACTTAAACCACACAGCTTGAGGAAGGAAATGCAATAAGTAACTAATTAAAAGAGCTATCACATGGTTTAAGGTGTTTAACATGTATGATATGCTTTCCTTACTCTTCGAGCACACTGGACTTCTATGCTAGAATTATCAAAATTATTTTTCTTAATTTTATGATGTTTGGTCGTAATTCTGAAGCACAATTTTATCACTTTTTCACCAATTATCAACAATCAACCATCCAGTGACTATCCGTCGACTAACATCCCGTACCAAAATGTCAACGCTTAAATATAACAACTTATTTGAATAATTCAAGTCTTCTTCTTCGGGAGAAAGTTTTCAAAATAACGTACTGTTAAAAAGCACAAATTTACCCTAAGAGGATTAGTAAAAGGTTCGTGGATAGACCCATTACAATACAGTGGGTCTTCAGTGACATTAACTCGTGACACGCCTGTAACGAGCACGCGGCCATATTCCCCAGCTACTGTGGCCTCCTTGTAGTTTTAATAATCTACTTAATTGTATAATGCGTTTAATTCCATAATAGATATAACAGATCATATACATTTAAATATAATAACACACACTGACGAGAATGAAGCGAATGCAAAATAATAAATAAAAATTTTAAAATAAATATTGTTTACAATGGATATCACTTAAAATCCATTATGCACAAATTCAAAATTCACAAAACAAACATATATACGTAGGCTGCTATTTTCAAACCTTTCCATTAAGTAATTCGAAGATTTAAAACAAATTTATAAACGTAAAGCTTAAAGTAAATTTTCTAAATAAATGTGTTTATTTACTGTAAACAGCGATACATTTCCCATCTAATAAAACATTTACAAAAAGGCGCTGCACATTATAACTCTTCAAAGAGTGTTATTCGAATTAAAATATGACTGAGCATCCCATGAATTCCAATTAAAGATCGTCTATCACTTTTAACCTTATCAGCTTGTTCATACAGATAAATTTAAATTCATCTACCCTGTAAACAGATCGCATATACTCCAGTTAGCCGACATAGTTCGACAAAATATTAAAAGTAGCGATCTCTCCCATCTCATGTTGCCAAGAATCTAAATGAAAAGAATAATCTGCACGCATAATTTAATCTTCCGTTTGAATATGATGAATATGCATATTCGGGCAGCATAATCTAATCGTTGAAAATGGCAGGAACTGTCTTATATCCTCTGGAAGGCGAATGCCTTATTAAATATCTCGCAAGGAGGAGTCAGTGTCATCTAGCAGATACTGTGTATGATAATTTTAATCGCAATTTTAATCGTCTGGCAATATGGCAGCGGAGACAAAACTTTAATAATGCAGCGGCCGAGAGGAACGCGATGTTGTAAGAATGATTGGTTTTAAATTGAAAGTGAAGATAAAATAAGGGCCTTCATTGACATGGTAATATTTCTGCGACATGCTGCTTGGATATTGTATCCCTGAACAAGTAGTTTATACTTAATGTATGGATAAATAATTTTTTTAGCTACATTTTATATTTATCTGTAGAAAGTTTTTGCTATAATATGTCTTGTAATTTTCTCCTTAAAGATGAAGGATTGGAAGCATTCACAGCAGCGAATTAAACAAATTTCATTAATTACTATACTGTAATATACCCGAGCTAAATTATTCATAGTTAATGGATATAAATATTTTCAGCCATTTCTGTAGAAGTACTTAATACATGAACATATTAAAGCTGGGTATTTTCAAGATTGTACTAATGATTATAAGATGACATACGTATCAGATGTAAAAGAATATTTTCAATTTTACAGATGTTCGATGGCTGCGAGGTGGCCGCGGTAGCCTACTGGGCATGGTCATGGTCATGGACTTGTGTGGAGTATCATGAATCTAAGCCTTAGTGCCACTGGACAGCCTCCATACAAAGAGGCCGATGCACGTTAAATTTGCTCAGGCTCTAAGTCCTCCTATTAGTGTGGTGTGGAAGTTTGTCAAGGGGTGACAGCTCAGTTGTTGTCCACGTCAATTGATCATAATTCACAATTACTAGATCCGTTGCCCAAAGCCCTCGTGATTTTTATAAACACTCTCTAATTCAATTTGGCATTGGGAGGCAAGTGGCCAAGGTCAAAAACATGTCGTCCACGTTATTACGTTGAGTTATGTCACTAAGCATTCACCTTGTAGCAGGTCAGATAGTTGTTAAATAAGTCGATTAGACCGTCAAATTGGTGAGGAAATTGGAAAAAAAGGAGTATTAATTTAAGTACCAACCTCGTCCCTAATTTTGTTTCAAAATTACGATGTCCTCCATTGATAGTCTAAATGCAGCTTCAAAAGGCGACATTAATGAAATATCAATCAATTCATAGAGTAGTTATTCTCATCAAGCTTTTTCTTGTTGAAATAGTTTTTTTAAGTAAGTATTATCTCTATTGCCTAAGAAAATCGCAGTAGCACATAATTTGCTTATAATACTTTACACTTTTATTCACAAATACAATCCATATTTTCAATAACAAAGTGTGTAAACAAGTTGAAAAAAATATATAGCTATGAAATCTTTCGTTAGATTAATTCCTTAGTTAATCCATCTCTGAATCATACAATATCTTATACATGGGTCTAATTTATTTCCCAATTTTTCATTTCTACACTGGTGTGCAAAACTTAAGCAACAGGCGGGTTTATTGCCATAACTTCACGAAAAATCATCTGAGAGACATGAAATTCAAAAATGAGGGAGAGTATTATGTACGTAAAGGATGACGAAAGCATCGGCGCTGAAAAAGGAATACAATGCATACGGTATGGAATCAAACAAAAACAAGCTTTATTGAACACATAGTATCGTGACTCATTATGGTCTATCCAACAGGAAGAATAACAAGCAGATGTTTCTTAATATGGTATATACCATCCCCTCACTGCAATGGTTGCTTCGCACCGTCTCCGCATACTCAAAACCAGTTGGTGCAACATTTCTTGCGGTAGAAGTGCCCATTCTTCAATCAGCATCTTTTTGAGTTGTTGGGTGTTCACCGGATGATGTAAGCGTGCTGCACTACAGCTCCCCAAAGCATCCCACACATGTTCGATGGGAATTAAATCTAGGGAGTACGCTGGCCAATCCATTCGAGTGATATCTTCACTTTCCAGCAGCTCCTCAACAGCAAGAATCCCATGTGGCCGTGCATTGTCATCCATAAAAATAAAGTCTGGGTCAATGGCCCCTCGGACCAGACGCACATGGGGAAGACGTACCTCCTCACAATAGCAATCCCCGGTTACAGACCCTCTATCGAAAATGTGGAGCTCAGTTCGCCAGTTCAGCATAATGCTTCCCCATACAAGAACTCCAGGACCACCGAGATGGTGTTTTTCCTTGATGTTACTGGTATAAAACCGTGTCCCGATCTCTCTCCAAATCAAAACGCGTTGAGAATCGCTTCTGGTACTAAACCGACTCTCATCCGTAAAGAAGACACGACTCCATTGATCAGTTGTCCAGTTTTTGTGCTCTCTGCACCACTGTAAACGGTGGTGTCGGTGGTCAACTTTCAATGGGAGGTAGCGTCCAGGACGGCGGGCGAGTAGGCCCCCTTTGTGAAGGCGTCTGGCCACAGTAAACCGCGACAGTTGTCGCCCCGTTGCTGTAGAGAGTTGCTGAGAAATGACGCTTGCTGACTGCCGTTGGCCTCTTTTGGCCTGCAGGATGATATATCGGTCATCCCCTGCATTTGTCGTCCTCGGGCGGCCACCACCAACTTTTCTAACAAATGTACCTGTGGTTTGGAACGCTTTGCAAGCGCGCGAAACGACACTTTTGTTGATTCCGAACTCTGCAGCTACACTGGTGACGGTACGCCCCTCCTCCAGCTTTCCGATCATTCTTCCACATGTGAAGTCGTCCAGGTGATTTCTTCTAGCCATATTTCACGAACTGACTCACTGGCACTTGCAGCGAATATGTTGAATTGCGTCTGCGTCCTTCATTTTATTTTACTGTTGAGCAGCACGCGCCGACATCACGCGTTTTGCGTACGCTCACGTCGCTTCTGACGTTTCGTTCCTGATATTTGCATACGCATGACGTTTCTACTGACTTACTTATTCACTGTACTGATCTCCAGACCTCCTTTTCTGCAATTTCATGGTTATCTCTGCTTAATTTTTACATTGTTGTTTAAGTTTTTCACACCAGTGTATAACACTGCATATGTAATGGATGAGTGTTTATTAACGTCAGTTTAAAACAATACGAGGGCTATTGGCAATATACCTCGTAGTTTTGAACCATAGTGAAGGGACGACGACAACACACCTGATCAGGCACTCCCCCTCCGAGCTTCAACACCATGCCATCGGGAGGATTTTGAGCTCGACAGATTTAACGTGCATTAGCCCTTCTACAAGATGAGTGTTCAGTCGCTCTAGGCTCGAACTCATGACATGTTGGCCTGGAGTTCGTGAACATGACCACTAACTGAGTGAGTGAATACTAACGTCGCATTGTTCAGCTATACGAGGGCTTTTGGTGATGGACCACGTAATTTTGAACCATGTCAAGTGAAGTGGACGACATCTGAGCTGGCATCCCCCTCTCCTAACTACCTCACCACACCATCGGGAGGACGTTTGAGCTATCGATATATTTAACGTGCATCGCCTCTACACGGTGGTCTTGAACTTGTGATACAGCCAGTTACAATCTGATACCTTGACCACTCGGCTACCGAGACCTTAACCACG
The DNA here is from genome assembly GCA_019973935.1 of Trichonephila clavipes. Classification (NCBI taxonomy): domain Eukaryota; kingdom Metazoa; phylum Arthropoda; class Arachnida; order Araneae; family Nephilidae; genus Trichonephila; species Trichonephila clavipes. The sequence goes on along the minus strand of BMAU01017210.1, from coordinate 528,719 downwards.
GCCACTGGAATACTTCGATTGTAATATATCAAATGTATATATTACAATCGAACAAAAATTTGAATATGGTTTGATATTTAGGCTACTGTTATTTGGAAAAATAAAATCATTTGAGTGACAAACAGTAGTAAACAGCTTTTCATTTATTTAAAATTGTAAATTACTTATGTCATAGTTCACACAAAAAAATAATAGTTACTGCGTGTGTTTTTATGTCTTATCTCATTTGTATACTGTTTCTTTTATACAAAATTAGACAAAATAAATAATATTCAGATTACAACAATGTCTAGAAAATGGAATAAAACAAAAAATATTATGAGGAAATATCTATTTAGTTCCCCTTGTTTACTTGGCTATTCTTTTGAAATGTAAATTGACGAAACTATGAAGTTAACAATAAGTTCATAAAACAATTAGAAAATATTTGAAAGCAAAATAATAAAGCACATAAACATTATAATAACCTTGCCAAGGATTCATATACAATTAATGTTTTAAATAATATATTTGTTTCGTAAATAATGTTAAAAGTTTAATATTTACTTAATTTTAAAGACAAACTAGCAAGTTCAAATTGTAAAATAAAATGTTTCGTTTCAACGCAAATAAATTTACAAAACTTAGGTAAATGTTTTGTGTACATTTGTTTTGATTTAATGAAGTATACATAAATTGTCATATTGTTAAACATTTCGGGAAAAAAGTATGTCTAAATAACTTCAAACTTTGTAAAAATATTTCCTCATTTCTGCATAAAAATAGGAAAATGTTAGATTTTAATTTTGATTGGATGTGTTATTTTTTATTTATGAATTGAAACATTTTTCTTTATTTTAAAGAAATAAACAATTTTGTATTTGTATTTAAAGATTTAATTTTATGTCGAGGTATATTTAATTTTATAAAAATTGATACACCTTCATTGGAGAGAATTATTCGGTAAATATTCATATTTTCCTTGAATTTGAAAAAAAAATATTGGATGATTAACATTAAAGTACAGTCGGCTGGGTGGCTTGGTTGGTTTGTCGCTGGCCTTCTGTACCCAAGGTTGCGGGTTCGACCCCAGCCCAAGTCGATGGATTTTCATGATGCAGAAAATCCACAGCGACCCCATGTCGTATGATTATATGGCATGTAAAAGATCCCTAGAGTATCTGTTTGGCTTGGGTGCTCTCGGCAAAATTAAATCTTAGTACAGGTTTGCATCGTCAGAGCTTTGGTGCATCTCTCTAGGGAGGAAACCGGGCGTCAAAATCACCTGCGGTGATTGGTATCCGCCAATATGGCGCTGCCCTAAAGAGATACCAGCTTTCGGTGAATGCACTAGGTAAAATTATGAACGCTGTTAATAACTGTTCATGACCTCTACCATTAGAAATAAAAAATAAAAATTAAAAAAAAAAACATTAAATAGCATGTAATATATTGCATTTAGCAAACATTCTGATAACTGTAATATATAAAGTATATAATTTATTAAAAGAAGAGATAATTGTAAAAACAAAAGTTGAAAGTTACCCGAATATATATATTTAGTGAAAATCGTTGAACAGAGGAAACTGGGGGGACTGAAATATTGTTTCGTGTTAAAGTATATTGCAAAATAAATAAACAAAAATAAAATAACCCACACAAACACATATTTAACAAAATTAAGTTTATTAGAGTACATTTTACATACATAGATATGTGTGTATATATAGATGTATTTAATAAAAAAAAAACGTTCAAACATTTACGTAATTTACTCTCATTTTTTAATTATTGCTGATGAAGTAAAGTTTACAGTACTCAAATCTTTATATATTTATATTTTCGTCTTCTGTTAAGCAGCTCCATCTTCATTTTAAGCGAAATAGCAGCTTGCTTTCCATCTGCATTTTTCATCATTGTGGTTGCATAAAAAAATCTTCTAAAATAGGAAATATATTGTGAACCAAACTCATGGATTTTTAAACTGCGATGTATTCGTCACCGAATTTCAAAGCCAACTGTTGAGAGATAACATGTTTTTGTGAGGCGTTTCTAGAATGGAATATGTACCTTAGATGAACAAAATTGTCTCGTGTCACAGTCACTGCGGGAATTTCAAAGCCAAGTTAGAATCTTTCTACGAAACACGTAAAACAACTTCTCTTTAATTCCCCACCCCTCTTAAATCTACTCTGCGCAGCTGCTGTTTTCCATATTTTGTTCATTCCGTGTTAAGTGATTTTCGTTTCGTGTTTAGAGAAAAAGATGCATAAAAATACAAAGTAGTTTCTGTGGACTGTTGTATTATTTCGTGTTAACCGAAATTTCGTCGTAAGCATTTTCGCGATAAACGCATTTCACTGTATGTAATAAATCAAAGGAATAATGTTGTTGCTGTTTCTAATGCCACCTGTCTGACGTAGTCAGATCGAGACCCATGAAATTCATCGTGGCAAGGGGCTAGAATTACACCTGTCGTTGGCCTTGAGCACCATACAGTACGAATTAGCTCGACAAAAATCCCTGAAGGGACGATAGATGGCGACACCAAATATCTCCACATCCACAATTTAGGCATGGAACTGAAGGGGAGGGAAATATATAATATATTCACCAGTCTCCTGCACTCGTGATTCAGCCCACAAGACTTTCGGACCCACTGATTTAACGAGTACGTACTCAGTGTGTACTCGCAGGGTATTTGGTGGCACGGACATCGAACCAAGGCCTTCCGGTCTAAAGCCCGATGCTCAAATTACTAGGCTACTCACGGACCGAAAAAGCAATAATGAATAGATTAAATATCCTACACACACACAAATCATAGAAGTAGCATACATACAGAAATACAGAAACAAGAACAAGTGACTAATGTATAAAAAATTCAAGATATCAAAATGATAAAACAGTTACACTCTTAACCCTTTAGTTGTCACTAGCTTTATTATATGCCTTTTCGAAGTACGATCATTTTCATTCCGACATTGACAGTACAACTTTTCCGAAGACTTTAAAATACTCTAATATGAGCTTGATAGGATTTACTTATATTTCAGAGAAATATATATTATCTTATATATTCTTTCAATACCCCAGTACACCGCATAACTAACTACACATGCCTGTATGAAAAAGAGTGGCACTGAAAAGCGAATCTCGTAACTTTACTCTTTCACTAAGGGGTTTTACAGATATTACTGACTTAGGGAAATGAAATAGGGTGAATCTTGCCTTATAGGATTCTAACCTCCTGCTTCAGTCAACTTTATACATGAGTATGAGAAAAAAAAAAAAAGAAAGAATATAAACCAAGATAGAAAATTCCTTTGACTATAAAAATTTGTTCGTTTAAACAAAGAGGAAGCCACTAAAAATAAAACTATATTTTGAATAAATTCTATAAAAAATGAAATAGCAGTAAAAAGAAAAAAACATTCAAAATATCCCATACGTAATTTGAGACACGTACTTAAAATTTCGAAATCATAACATTCAAAATTGGAACGAGAGAACTTTTGATGATAATGTGCACAGTGTTGAAATGTCAATTAACAAGAAGCGAACTATAACTCTGATGCTACCTGCATAACGTGTTTGAATTTAAAAGAAATCTAAAAAAAGAAGGTAAATGTAGAATTTTAAAGTGAGGAATGAATGTAAAATTTAGATACAAAAGTTTTGTTTATGAAAGTTATATTTAAAAGTAAAAAGATTTATAAAAGTTATCTACATAATTTTTATAAATGTTTGTATACAGAAAATTAGCGAGATAATCATGTTTTAAGCAATATATGCACACATATATTATATAACTATACTTTCTCTTCTAACTTTTACTTCAGACTTGTATAATAGGCAAATAAAGTGGGAAGACTGAAGCATTAAAATTTCGTTTTCCCTTATATTTTAGCCTTAACTCTAAAGAACAAGCTACATTATCACCATAGCTGTTTTACTTTGTTATTTTTTTGTTTTATATGTTAAATTACGTTTTAGTATAATTTTATACACATATTATATACGACTGTAATTAATATAACAGTTTAACTATATTAATTAGAATCTAAATAAACTACAGTCAATGTATTGGGAAAGGGATATGGCAAATATATATAAGAAGAGAGAGACATCATGTTTTAACAGGGGAATATAAAGAAATATATCTACTAAGAATGTAATTATTTAAAATTAACACCACACATTTTGATTCTAGTCTAAATATTATAACGTACATCAGGGTTCGTGGACTTAATGCTAAAGAACAAAAGAGTTATTTGAAAGCGATGATATTTATTATAAAAACAATGCTAAAATGCAGGATAAAGCATTAACATTCGCACAATAATTTCCAGAAGGTTTTCACACTTTCTACATCACTCAAACAAAACTATCGAAGCCTAAAATTAAAGGTACGTTAGGTTAGAGTTTATCAGGAAGTAATCTCTCGGTCGTGGAGAAATGAACACTTTGCGATAAAGCCGGTCTCTTTTCCCTAATTGCTAAAATGGGATGCCGACAAACGTGGGAAAATTCCGTTCGTTTCCCTAGTTGCTGCGAAACGTTTCCACTAATGGGTGGTCAAAAATTATGGCCCTTTTTTCCTATGCCATTCCGAAAGTTAAAAAAGACACCGGTACAATGTGCTTTCGTTTTCTCACGAATCTATGACGACAGCGCGTCTGACAAGATCGAACTCACAATGTGCACCCAGACAGACTCCGGTAATAAGCGACCGACGGACAAGAGATCAAAGAGAAATAGACGGTGAGTGACCGTGAGAAGAGAGATGTTTAAAACGAGAGATCGAGGGAGTACGAGGATCAGATTTTGACTAGAGAGAATCCGAATGAGGCCTCTCGTAGTGATAGACTTGCGAGACACCGATACCCGAGTCCGCGAATTAAAGGGATTTCGAACCGAGGATGTTTCGAATCTCAGCCACCACCCAAAAGGATATACAGCCAGCGAGCTAACCCGAACTCGGTGTGGAATTACCGAGATCGAACGGAGAACTGTGGAACCTTAGGCCTATTATATTTATAGGACTCTTCACTAAAGGATAATTTTATTTTCTTATTTTATGCGAGGGTTAAGAAACCTTGCAGGGGAAGAGAAACTTTATTTGAGGACTCATTTACAATTAAATTGTAATGAAACATTTTTTGATGAATCTTCATACTGTAAAATAAATAGTTATTCCAGAGCTGTTTGAAGTCGTTACAACTTCAACAGCTGAAGTAGTACTGACTGAGTTTCAGAAAGCTACTACTACTTATTTTCTGTGCAGCTGACTTCCAGGGCTTTCTCAAAAACTCCATATGCGTCATAGGTCATAACAAAATATATTTCTCCAGTAATTTCAATAAGCATCCATATGGTCTCCAATCCATCAAATTTGGTGTCTAAAAATGATGCCATCGTGGCTGTAAACCCTATATTTCGCCAAGTTCCCACTGAAATGACATTACAATGTAAGGGACGGCTTTGCTTGTGAATATTATAGCTTTTATCATAAAATAAATCCAATAGAAACTATTATTAGCTTATTAAACATGTAAATTAAATTATTTACTCTATTTTATAATAAAAATAAGTGCTAATTACCTTAAATTCGTAACGATATAATTACAAATAAATCATCTAAGAAGACATTGTTAAAAATTGAAACAATTAGAATTGCTATCTCGATGGAAAAAGCAAATACCCTCTTGCTGTCATCCTTAACAATTATTTAGATATAATTGTATCCCTGTTTTCTAGATGGGCATAACGTGTAGCAGAATAGTAAATAACAAACATTGAACCCTTACTGTACGTTAAACATGCTTCTAATCGCTTCGTCCAAACGATGAAATATCGATTACGTGCTATACAAATTGCCTCTGGGAGGGGGAGCCGCTTGTATCTAACGATCATTTGTTTTGCAAAGCGAAAATTATGCCGTTCTTATTTTTCCACGTAAGGGATAATTTCCATCAATCTAAATTTCACCCCATTATCGCACCTAGAGGTTGGTACGGATGAAAAAAATCCAAAAAGAGGGGGAAAGAAAGAGGGAAAAAATGACTATTTTAGGGTGAAAAAAAAATCTCACTTTTTTTCTCGCACGTCTAACTGACTGAATCCGGATCGTAACTCACGACGCTGAGGAAAAGGACACGTACAATAAATTTATCGGTAAGGAAAAAATACTTTTAAAGATTCATTCATATATACATATGTGAGTACAGAATGGGCATAAAGTAAAAATCTCAAAAAAAATCTTTTGTAAAAAAAAAGCGAAGTAAAATACTCAGAGAGAAAGAGAGAAAGATAAAGGGAAAAAGTGAGGGTGGGTTTGAAATGCTGAAGAATTGAAATCTGTTAGCCGGCGAAAACTTTTCAAAAACGTAGCCAAGTGAAAACTCCTTCTACACTCTTCCCCACCCCCTTTTCTCTTGAAGCTGAAATTTCGCATGCACCATTTCGTTCAAGACGTAGTAACCTTTTCTATTAATAATTCATTTCACTCCCCCAATATCTACCCTTGATATATATATATATATATATATATATATATATATATATATATATATATATACAGATATAACAGACCCCCTCCTATAACTTTTGCATTTTCTCTCTCGCGCACCCCCTCGTTTCTATTTCTATTCCTCACCCCCTATTCTATTTGAGAATTTATTTTCTACTCTAGAGGGCTGTTTGTATGTTAAGAATCATGCTACTTCTCTGTAGGAATATGAATGATATTTATGTGATACTGTTTCTTTTATTTGTGGATAAGATTTCTCCCTTCCAAACCAAAGTAGGATCATGCATTTAGTAAAATGAACTGTGTTTCGATTTCGGGTAGTGCTCTCAAATTATTTACGTTTGGGGAAAGGCTTACGTTTCTCTCTTATAAACTCCCCAAGTGAAAGTAGATTCTTTCATAAATATAATTCCGCATACAAACTTCCTTTTCACCTTTTGTTTGATTGTCATTTGAATATTTTCATTCTTCTTTTGAATTTTGTTATTCTAAATTGAATAACAACTTATAAGATACGTAATCCTTTAACTGATCTGCACGTACTCCGTACAGGCTACCGTAATTTGACCAAAACCGGTTTGCCCGTATGCTATGCATGCGTAGATAATTTCTTCGTTCTACTTTTGATTTGTACTTATTTTTGATTCTGATTGGGAGGTTACTAGTGCTACTGCTTTTAAGATATGCAGTTTGTCCATGATACTGAAATACTTGAGAAGAAAAGGAAATAGATAATCTAAAAAAGCTGATATATCTGCCCTCATTGTAGATTGTTTCACCATTCTTCAAATTGCGAGAGCATATATGTATATACACACACACACAAAATCCTCACTTATAAAAAGCAAACATTTACGGGTTTTTGCGTTCCACAAAAATAAAATAAAAAATAGTGTGGAAACTTTATAAAATTGAAAATAAAAATATAAAATTCTTCCATTTTTGCATTTTGTCTAGTTGCTATATACAATAAAAAATGAGCCATTTTTCGTAACATTTTCGACAAAAATACTGACCGTGATTATATAGTCAAATACAGATGGAGGAAAATATCCCCAAGCTAATAAATCATTCGTATTTTCTTTGAATTGGTTCGTTAATTTTATTTTATATCTATATATGAATGCGATTCAAGGTTCCATCAGAAATTCTATTGCAAGTGTACATATGCAATGCACCGGGTGTCTGAAAAGTATGACTATACTTTAAAATTTTAAGTACAAATACTCAAATATATACCATAACGGTCTTTTTGTGTTCAACAAAGAAAATACCGCCGTCTATTTTACCATATTTTATTGCACTGTTTAAATGTACGCACCATTATTCGCGCACAACACATCGAGTAAATATGAGTAAAATCATCTCAGCTTCTATTAGGGCGAACAGATTTTGTTTTTAACGATACGCTACCTATTACCATAAATCTTTCCTGTCACTTATAAAATGTAGTACCTAATGTAGGGCTTTGTTCGTAGGTAGTACAAAATTTAATCTGTGCATCTGTTGCAGATTTAAATTCGATAAATCATGTTATAAATTAGGCTTGTTATTTACGGTGAACCCATTTTGAAACAAAAATATGGCGAAATGCGTGTATATTGCAACGTCTAGTGTTTTTTGTATTTAATTTATATCATTATTTTATAGAATATGATAAACTGTAAACGAAATTCTTTCTTTATTTTTAATTCATTTTTGGAGTTGATCGTTTTTTGGACACTCTATAAATCTATAGATCGTATAACTAGGAGAAGAAATTTTTATAGTACGGTGTTGAATAAGCTGCCATATATGACACTGTTAAAGTGTCCGAACACGTTGACATGACCAAATTCGGTAAATACACACACATATATATATATTTTCATTTCACATTGAACGGAGCAATCTTTTGGCTTTACAAAACACGCTTCGTTTTGTTTCTTCGTTACCTAGAGGCCAAGTCATAATCAATGTTACAAAATTAGTAAAATCGAAAGTGGGTTTTTCATCTACCAGAAATGGGCATTTAAATTATTTAGAATCTATAATAGCCTGTATTATTATTCTAAATGTTATAAATGTATTTCTATGAAACATTTGAACCCTGATATTTATATTATATTCTAGAGAATGCGCTAAAATACGTCTTACTGTATGAAGATTGTTTGAGTTATTGTCTGTTATTTAAATAATTGTCTCATAACACACACACAAATGTCAAATTTCTTATAATATTAACTCAATCATCTCAAAATTTTTAAATTGTAGTGAAGCATTAAAATTTTAGTACGTTCTCTAGAGATAAAGGTATCTAATTTGTTTAAGTAACACTTTTACTGATATAAGTTTAATGCTTTTTTAGCTATTTGCTTTGAAGTGTTTCAAAAAAATTGCTAAAATTTCACTTATAATTGTGATTTTGGTAAAATTTAGATATGTTTTAAAGATATTGCTCGTTAATTATTAGTATTCATTGGTAGTTATCTCTTGAAAAGTATTTATTATATTTTAAGATATTTTTTTTAAAAAGTACTCCGAACGTGTTCGAATACTTTAAGCACTTTCGTTATCCTTTTCATTATGATGCAATTACCAATTGTTATTAATTGTTATATTATATTAACATAATTATTCGTAAAACTACATTTAAAAACAACTGACATACAAAAAAAAATATAATCAGGAAAGGTTTGGATAACAGAAGAATCCGATGTGGTATAATGTAAGAATGTGTTAGATTGTGAGGCAGTTATATGAAGGAAGAAAACATCAATTTCGTAGCATATTTTAATCTTCCTAAAATAAAAGTAATTCAATTTATAGAATAGGAAATTAAGACAGTTATTCACAATTCTTTCTTTCGATCGCGAAGCACGTGTTCAAATTCGAAGTTAAATACTAAAATAAGTATAGACATTCCGATGGAATTATTTGAGAGGCATTATAAACATATGATTTCTCGTCATGTATTTCTTAGTTTTTGAAAGGTTTTCCATCTTAGAATGGAATTTAATTAAATTTAAGTTCTCTAATTTGCCATAAACCGACTAAGAATAAGCAGCTTATTTTAAGAATTTTGTCACTAGATGATAACTGGCATTGCACGTGAACGCCTATTTTTATTTCTTTGATGTTATTATTATCACATTTAAGTCTCAGAGTGCTAAGCCAAAAACTTGGAAATTAAATTTTGAATTCTCTCTCCACTTAAGAATTTATTCATATGACATTATAAATTTGTACCTACCATCTGTTTTGAGTTAAAATTGCTAATTGCTTTTTTTCACCTTGAAAGAAATATCCAGTGCAATATGCTTGCTAAAAATCTTATCGATGCTTTTCTGTGTGTTTTTTTCTGGTTACATTACAGCTATACATGCAAGTGAAAATGTATTAACATAATAACATGGAAATATAAAAGATATATAGTTGAATTTTAGGTTTCAGTTTAGAACATTAATCAAAAGTATAAAATATAAATTAATATTAAGTTATTTTATAAATATATGACATTTTTTTGTGTGTGGACAAGTCAAAAATAATTTTAATTTACCTCCACTACTTATGTTATAGTTGATAGGACTCATTCGTCTGATTGCATTAATAGTACTTTACATCTACGTAAGATGATTTCTGAAAATTAATCAGTATCAATTTCAAAAACCAAAAGGAAAGTCTTGTTTCTAAATTTACATTGATTTATTTCTAAGTGATTGATAACAAACTTATTTTTAGCACGGATACTCAGCTAACTGTATTTATGATATCAAAATAACTTGTGCCTATTTTTTTGCCTAATTTTTAAATGAATTTCACTTTAAATAACAATAATAGTATTTTCAGTACAAAAATGTTCTACAACCAAAGTAATGCAATATTTTTAATAAGCATTACTGAGACAGTTATAAACGGGCATAGATATACAGGGTGTTGCCAAATTCAACTGACAAATTAAAGAGGGTGATAATAAGGAGCATAGGGATGACACATCGACATAGAACATGGGGTCGCAAACCGCATTTAATCGGAGAAAATCTAGGTAATAGTAGCCATCGGGAGTACGAAGGCCAGATGAGGATAGTGGCCAAAGCAATGCAGGTATATGTATATACTGCCCTTAATGCATCAATGGCGCAAAATACCTTGTTTGCCTACTGAACGACTTCCTGGAGTTACTGAGGGAATACTAGCCACCACACATGAGAAGTGTGATTCATGCATGGTGGTGCTTCCATTACATTTTTTGATTGCGGTGCCTAGCCATCTCAATGCTACACATACCGGGATGTGGATTGAATACAGCGAGCCAGTTGCTAAATCCCCATATCTACTGGACCTAAATCCCTTGGATTTCTTCTTTTGGGACATAGCAAAATTGCTTGTGTATGAGACGCCGGTGGTTACATTGGATATTTTCACAGCACGGATCGTTATCTCTTTTGATAACCAGCTCACCGGATTTGTTTGCCCCCGCCCGACATTCCTTTTCTTACGGTGTCGTCTGTGCTATGACTACGCTGTCGACACTTCGAGCAATTCCTGCAAGTCACTTGTAGTTGTATTTCTGGCATCGATCTTTAATTTATTGATACCATTGTAATCATGCTTCCAGTTTAATAAATGTATTTCTTACCACTTATTGCCCTTTTTCATTCCACTCGACATCACATCCTTCATAACTAATTCTGCGAATTACTTCGACTAAAGGTGGTTTGTGACTTCATGTTCTATGGTAATATATGGTCCCCATGTGCCTACTGTCAACACCATGTATAGGTAGATAGATAAGACTGATCATTTGATTAATAACATCACTCTGAAACAATACGAGATCCATTGGCGATTGACTTCATAATTTTGAACTGTGGTTAAGTAATGAAACCATCATATAAACAAGCATCCATCTCTCCATAGTTACACACCATGGGAACGTGAGGACTTTGAGCCTTCACAGGTATGTACAAGGCAGGTACTTTGTGGCAATATAATTCAAATTCGCATTTCTGTAAAAAAAAAAAACGCTGTGTGGCAGTAAGTTAGCAACCATGTGCTTCCTAGCTTTCTTCTGGAAGAATTGTTGTATATGGTAGACAGAAATTTCATCTAGAAAACAATCCAGAAAAAGTAGTTTCTACTAAAAGCATCTTGAAATGTGTATTTCGTAAAACCTTTTTAGATCACCACATCCTGAGAACGCTTTTAGTAAAAACCACTTTTTGTGACACAGTCTGTTCTTTTTCTATAAATTTTGTAAGTTTATCGGGACCTTTTGCCCTTTATAGAACTTGGAAGCAGAATATATTTGACGAGGAATGTTTTTATGGTTATATATGTATATTTGCATCGATATTAGAAGTGAATGAGTGTTTATAAACTTCGCATCTAAGCAACATGAGGTTAGCATCGACGGACCTCCAGTCTTAGGTAGTTAAGAGCATCGCGATTCGCACATTACTAGCTGCATTATTAGTATAAATATTTCCATGTAAATTTCAATAAAATGGTACATATTCTTAGGATGCAATGCATTCGACTAGGTATGAGTATTTTCAATTTAAAGTTTTATTAGTATTCAAGTATTTATGATATGTAATTTATGCTGAGAAAAAAATCGAGATATATGATTTTGTATAAATTTGTACATTTTTTAATAAAAAAGTCATTTATCAGAAGCTATCTAATCTCCATTAAAAGTATCAGATACATACATATTAATTATTTAACTTTAGTTTAGGTATGTGATTTCCACTACTTTTATATATAACTGCTACTTCATTGCTACTTGGACGAAAATCTTTTTTCAGAGTTACACAAAACCTACTTATATGAAAAAGATAATTCCTTGGCATATAGATGAAACGCAAAAATGATAGAAAATTTATTTTTTCTATTCCTACTATTGATAGATTCTTTCTCGATGTATATATATATATTGAAAATTTGAACACACACATATATATATATATATATATATATATATATATGTATGTGTGTTCAAATTTTCTCTCAATCGTTAAAATAAAATACTTTTTATTCATCCAATGAAATTCAAATACATTTTTTAAAACTTGTAATGGATAACATTTGATGTTAATATAGTTTGTTTCAAATATTAATTCGTTAAAAAAAATTGTATCTTTTAATTTGTAATTTATTCTACATTAACACACATTCTATATTTACTATTCTATATTATTTCTGATGAAACTAGAACCAGCATCAGCAGATGATGACAGTAAGTTTTTCTAACAAATTTTTTATGCCTTCAAATAGATTTTTTTTAAATTTGCAAAATGGCTGACACTTAATGTTGATATAATTTTTTTCAAAAATTAATTGATTAATTATATTGAATTAACTAAAATAAAAATTTTCTTTGTTGACCTTTGTAGGAATTGATTTAAAAAAAAACATTTTTTATATTACTTGCTTCTATATTAAGCAGTGTCACAAACATAATGCAGCTTAAGTATTTGAAGGTTTTTTTTCGTAGTAAAAAGTCTAAGTAATTTTTACTCACAAAAACAGGTACTTTAATACTTTTTGCGATGGTATGACATCTATTATATGGTTACAAGGGAAAAAAACATCAGTCACATTTATTAGCTTCTTTATAGTATTAAAGTCGAACTTAGTTGTCGAAAATGAAACTACACTATAAAGTGGAAGGCGGGAGAAAAACTTATATCGGTATGATTCAATAGTGAGGGAGGGGAGAGAAAGCTGAGGTCAAGAAATTTTGAGCAATATACATTGCATTATTCACTACTCAATAATTTATCAATAAACATCATATTTGGTTATTTATATTGCAAAAAATTAATTTTATTTTGATTGTAAAATCATCTAACTATAAGCAAGGGTTTTTCAATATTTTCGAAAGTATAACCTCTTTGTGGCAATATTAAGTTTTGAAATTATTTTACAATCTATTTTTTCACAACATAACACATATTTTCCACATAAATACGTTTCGATTAATGGTATTTGTTTCTCTGTATAACCGGGATTCACTGCTGTATTCAAGAAAGTGTTTATTAAATTTATGAATTTCTGTATTTACTGGAATTTAAGCCACCAAGGATTCGAAGCCGCAAACATAATTTTCAAATTGTTTTCATGAAAAATTTTGTCATAGATTCTAGGACACCCCCTTAATTCTCTACATATTTTGAGAAAACAAAATTTAAAAAATGTGTGAAAAGTTCATAAATATATAATATATTTAAGAATTTTTTAAAAAAAAATTAGGAATATATAATAAAATGTTAATAATTTATTTAATTTGCTGGTGTTAATAATTTTGAAATGTATGTATGAATATATAATTAATCTAATTGTCAGTATCATGTTACGAAACTGATTCGTCACTCCCTTTGTCAGAGCTGACTTCAGAATTAGGGCCGGTGTCGCCATTTTCCTAAACGTTATCGACTTATGTGCTATGAAATGCATTTGTTGTGTAACAATTTTTTAAATGAATGTATTATAGAAGAATGTGAAATAATTATAGAAGGCTGTTAAACATTATTAAGGAAAAATTGTATTATTTTGTTCACGCCATCGACATATATATTTTTCATTCGTGTCAAATTTCAAGTTGCCGCTGCACCGTTTTTTCTTATCTCTGCTTAAAAAATGCCTCCCTTTTCACACTTGCGTCGTAGTTAACTAGTTTTGATTCTATTATTGATATATTTGATGTTTAGGTGATGAAAAAAAAATGGTATACAAAAAAAGAAAAAAAAATTGCACCCGATTTTCAGTAGCATTAACACTGGAAAACTATTGTGGTTTAGATATGAGTAATTATGTTAAATTCGTTCATTATGTTAAATTGGTTTATTCTTTTTTGAGTTGAAGCTTAAAATGCATTCTCGTCTAGCACAGAAAAAAGAAAATCTATTATGAATTTCTGAACAATCTGCATTGAATAAAACATCAAATAAACTTCTAGATGCACAAAATTAGTTTATGGAAAAGAATAAATAAGTCCACATTTAAAATTATCGATTTCATTATGTGAAACCCCCTTTGGAGACTTTTTTCCCTTTTTACACAGAACCAAAAAGCAATTTCAATACAAGACATATTTCCCGGATTTAGAAGAATATAGACAAACTTTTCTAGAAACCCGTTTTCTATCCAAATCCCTGGATTTTCAAAAAACACGCATTAATTGATGCGTCTCCTTTTGAAGTGTTTTCCAGCCCTACGTAAGACGATTTTCACAACCAGAATTTCATAGTCGTTTGAAGTGCCTTAAAACTCTTTACACGCTGCGTCTATCAGAATTTCGGAAGCTTTTAAAACATTTGAATAGCTTTTAGTGTTTGGAGTGAATCGAATGGTTTGAGTTTATTATTTCCTTATAAATGCTTTGGTAATTAGGAAAGAGATTCTCAACACGGAAACGCATAAAAGGCTATAACATTTCGCAACATGTTTGAAATATAAGAGAATTTCTGGAATAATCTCGTTAGAAATTCAGCTGTGGATTTTGAAATTTAAAAAAAAAATCTAGACTGGGTAGAAATGTGTGTATGTTGCAATTTCTTGTCTGTGGAGAGCTTTAAAATAATGGCATTGTGTATATAAATATTTATAATACATTCCAATACTCGTTCTTAGAAAACAAATTTGATGAATTAATTCCAGACTATAAATTTTAAATCTGAATTAAATTAATTGCGCTTAGTACCGCAGAATATGCATAACTAAATAAATAGATATATGTTTAATATTTTTTATGAAATTATTTAACACTAAACAAGTGGATAAATATTGCAGTCAGACTAAAAAAAATAATTTTTCGTATCAGAGCATTTTATTAAGTTTATAATTATTCGATTCTCGTTCCGATTATTTGTTTATATCCAACCTCTTACAAGGTAATATTTCCAGATAGGAATCTCAAAAAATTAAAAAGCTTCTTATGAACAAATCATCGATATTTACGCTTGAAAAAATTAGAAGTATAGATAACATATGACAACATTTTTAAATAGAAAATCCATTTCTCTGTCTCTCTCTCTCTCTCTATCATTAATAGGAAAATTCACAAAAAATGCTGGAATTCGAGCATTTTTAATATTTTTTAAACAGCAGAATTAAACATTCATATGCATTTTAAAAAATCTTTAATGATTGTAAAATCCAGTTGCTATATTTATAATAATAGTTTTCATTAAAGGAAATAAAAAATGACATCGATCAGAAATGCAGTTGGGATAATTTATTAAGCATTCACGATCCCACTACTATGTAACATATACGTAAATCCCATATCCCTTTCTTAATGGAATAATATCTCTTAAAAGTAAAGTATTAAATCGAAAAAAATACAATAAATAATAATTTAAAATATATAAATATATTCGAGCCTTAATTTGACTAGTAAAATATAAATATAAGAATCATATTTAGATAGATTGAGAGTTATATTAACGTCGCACTGTAAAATAACAAGAGGTTATTTTACAGTGGTGATTATAATTGGTTAGATAAGAGGGTTATATAATTATATTAGAGGTTATTATAATTGGTGACGGACCTCGTAATTTTGATCCATGGTCAAGTGATGAAGATGACACCTGAGCTGCCCCCTACAAACTTCCTTACTCTACTGACAGGAAGACTTTGCGCCACCTCAGGCACAGTGCTTCAGGGTACCTCTTCACGGAGTGGCCGCGGCAGCCGAGTGTTATAGGTATCGGATCGTGGCTTGCCTTGTCACGAGTTTGAGCCCAGTACCACTAAAGACCCGCCGTGTAGGGTTTGCGTTGCACGTTAAATCTGTCGAGAGCTGAAACTTCCTCCCGTTGTTGTGTTGTGGTAGTTAGGAGAGAGGGGTGCCAGCTCAGGTGTCGTCCACGTCACTTGACCATGGTTCAAATTTACTTGTTCCATCGCCAAAAGCCTTCGTGTAGCTTAACAGTGCGACGTTAATATTCAATCAATCAACCAATCAACCTCTTCCTAGTGAGTCTTCATTGGAACTAGGCTCGAAGTCATGACTCTCCAGCAACGAGTCATTTACCACAATGCTACCACTACCACATTATAGACAGGAGACGTAGCATTTGAAATCACTATGAATCTTCTATATCAGTGGTCTCCAACACACGGTCCGTGGATCAAATACAAACAGTCCGCACAAGAAACATTAAGTTATTTCCCTTTTGTTTACTGTGGTATATTTTTCTTGGGTTTGGGTTACTTTTTATGAAAATCACTTAAAATTCCTTGTTAAATTCCTTTATATTCATTTTTTGGTGTTGCTATATTTTATTCTAAAGTCATGATTAAATACAATTAAACTAAAATTAATAAATCAAAACTGTCTAAAATATAAACAATCAACGTCCTCCCCCTCAGCGGACCGCGAAAAACGTTGACCAGTCCGCGGTGATAAAAAGGTTGGGGAACAGTGGTCTATATCTTTCTGCTTGCCAGCTCTTTTGCATTTCATTTTTCGAATTAACTTCACGATCTTATAATTCATAACTATTATTCTTTATTCACAACATCATCCAAATTTTTTTTAAAGCAGAAAAGAGCAACAATCATAGACTGTTATATCCTTGGTTCACTAATTAATATTTTGCCACTTCAACTTGTGTGTCGGGACCGTGCGGTCACTGGTGAGTTTAGATGCACAGATTCAAGATAAATTTTAATAAAATCAACACCTTTATTTGTCTTTTAATTTACTATCAAACTTTAGCTTAAGAGAAGAGAGTGGTGAACTTAATTACTAACCTAGATAATTATAAAAAAATAATTGGATCACATACCTATCTCCGTTGGGTTAAATGCTGCACTGAAGATCTTTCTCCGTTTGGATATATACTTACTGAAACTCCGATGCCTACAATTATTATAACTGTAACAATGTAACTTCAGCATCAGCCTGACGACGATCGTCTACCTCTCTCTTTTTTCGTTTGACTTTAAATAGAAAGTCCCATTTTCATAAGCCATGGTTCCTCCAAAGAAAATGGTTTTATAACCACAGAACAGTTTAAAAAATTCTCAACATGATTTGTGAAAGTCGCTGATTGGATCCATTGCAAGTGGAGTTATTCTGTATCAATGTGCCCATTGGGCAGGATGAAAAAATCCAAGTTATTGTGGACAGACCCTCCGCGGCCCGAAGGTTGCTGGTGTAAGAGGGTTTTGGGAAGAAATAAGCAAAAATATGTACTTTTCTTTTATCTTTAACACTCTATATGAAGTATATAATTTTATAGCTTAACTCTGAAATCCTATAACACTTTTTTCTGATATATAATAAAATTCTAAATCACTTAGCTTTAGTCGGAGCTCCTTATTACGATCCTTCTGGAACCTTAATAGCTTGGTCAGCTCTAATGCTATTTACTTCCACAAGTGCTGGGGGATTCTACGATGAATATTGTACGTTAATCGGAATTCGAGGATTTTATGCAAATTAGTCGCAACGAAAAAGACAGTTCTTTAAGAGCGATGAAAGTTTATTGTCGAAATTCCATATCTTGAAATACAGGATTCAGCAGCAAAATTCGCAGACTAAATCTCACAGGAGGTTTTCACACCTTCAACAACACTCAGAAACAATTATCAGTGTCCAAAAATACACGTATGTAAAAGATTATTCACAAGCACAGCCGAGATAATCGGTAATCAAGGACAAAGCAAGACTACTCTCTCTCTAATCGCTAGTCAAATCAATGTTAACTAATCGCTAGTCAAAACCAGACTGACTGACTTTCGGCGAGCATTTTTCTATATATTTCCCTCGCGAATAATTCGAGAAAGATCCGCTTACGTCATAGGTCTTGAAGTTAGTGTATTTCTCTACTAATTTCTAGAAGAATCCAGAGGGTCCCGAACTCGCCAAAAATGGTCTCCAATATGATCACCAAATCGCCAAATTGGTCACCAAAAATGACACCAACTTCGCTCTATCACCAAGATTTCGCCAAGTTCCCATTGACTCACTATTATAACGTTAGGGGTGGCGTTGCTTGTGAATATTACAATTTTAACGTAAATTAAATCTAATTTAGAGTAAGATAAAGATATTACACATACAAATACAAATTATTTACACTATTTGACACAAAATTCGTAACAATATTAATCTCAGGAAGCGTGACCTCCCAGTCGCGGCTCACCTTTGCTAATTCTTAGATTTCACGCTTAACGAACAACGATTAACCATTCACCTCACATACCCGACGTCAGCGTTTAAA
This sequence comes from Trichonephila clavipes, assembly GCA_019973935.1. Lineage (NCBI taxonomy): Eukaryota > Metazoa > Arthropoda > Arachnida > Araneae > Nephilidae > Trichonephila > Trichonephila clavipes. Next base: position 509,987 of record BMAU01017210.1, on the reverse strand, counting down.
TAGTAATTACATTTGCATAAAAGCATGTCATCTTTACGGCAAGTGGGTTTTAAATTAGTAGAAGAGAATTAGTAGAAGAACATTTTTACAACGTGTGTTATTCTTTTTATACGTAGTTACTTTTGCGGGGCATATACTATCCTTTTTACATGCACTACTTTAATATCGACTTAAGTAGAGATTGATAAAAACTGATTTCTAGGATTATATTTAAATCACAAAAATGTCTGAACAAACGTAACATTACAGAACAAAAACTAGGTATTTTATCTAGTAGTAAAATTATTAATACGAAATGTAAAAAAGTAGTATAAAAAATTAAAAGATATTTTTAAGAGTAGAGTGCAGTTTATACCATTTTATTTTTTTCAGGTGTAAGAAAATGTGAAACGTGTGTCAAAATTTTTAAAATGTCTAAGACATTCAAGATTATTTTTCTAAAAGCTCAAAAATTTTATTTAAAAAAACCGCTGTTTAATATCAAACGCAGAGTTCAGTACCTTACACTTATGCACACATAGTAACTTTAAGAAAAAAACACAAGGAAAATTCAATCACAAATCTTCCAGTTCCAACTGAAATGTCGGTAGATCTGAGAAAACACAAATACATTTTACACGAAAATATAAAGCATGCCTGCTTTTAAATCACAAACACACATATAGATATATATCTAGAAAATGATATATAGATATATCCAGAAAACCTATCATTCTTGTCATGTTCCCGAACGTGACTAAAAATCCCCCTTTTTCCTAGAAAATCCCGTGGGAAAGATGCCCATCTAAGAAAGCTCAAGACTGAATCGATAATGGATTTGGAGAGAGACTCCCCCTTCCCCTTTCGTTCATCCCCTTCCTCTCTCACCTCCTCCCACTAGAAACCGAAGCGGGCACTCCTACTTTCAGGAGCTTAGTTCGGGATCAGGATGAAAAAAAGCTGGAAATTTGAAGCGTTTTTCCTAAAACTTGGTCTATAGAGTTGCTATAAATTGTAAAGATATTGTAGAAAACTACACACATGTTTCTAAGGCATTAATTTCATGAGATAATTTCCATCTGGGATCAACTTGCATGAAATTATACTTAAAACTAATCTTAATTGGTCGGTAACTACAACTAAATTTAGAATACAATTTCATCTTTATATTTTGAGCGACTAAGTGACTATTGTTTCAGTTACCATTTAACTTTACTTAACCATTTTGAAATGCCTATTTTCACCGAAAATATATTTATTTAAAAATTGTTATAATAATGTAAAATGTGTCTTATAATAACTATAGTCACATAGATTGCAATATGCAGTCTGAGCAAAAAATAATAGTTTCAATTTATATACATAATAAATAAATATATATAACTGTGTATTTACGTTTTATTAAAATCTAAATTCACTTTTTAAAATTTATAAAAAAAATGGTTCTTATTAAAAGTATTAAAACACTACTCAACATATTTATGCTCCCTTAAGTTTTCGTCGGAAAACTGATCAGGGACCATTTTGTATTGAGTATTTACGTCAATTCTGAGAACAATAAGAGAAAAAGAAAACGCTAAGCTTACAACAGTGAGTGAATATTAACTTCGCACTAATAAGCTACACTAGGGCTTTCGGCGAAGGTCCTCGTAATTTTGAGCCATGATCAAGTGACGAGGACGACACCTGAGTCGACACCTCCCTCTTCTAACCACCATACCAACTGTAGGACGCTTGAGCTCTCGACTGATTTAACGTTCATTTTCCCCCTACATGGCAGGTCTTTATTGGCACTGGGCTCGAACTCATGACACACCAGCTACAATCCAATGCCTTGAGCACTAGGCTACCGCGGGTACACACTAAGGTTACAACAATAGAAAGAAACTGTTATCGATATGTAAGAAAAAAAATGAAATAAAAGTGTGTTTTGTGCAGTCTTGTGCATAAACTAAGATCCATTGACATTTATAGTTTATTGCAGTGGTTCTCAAACTTTCACTACTGGCGCCCCCCTTTTCAATCACAATTTTTATTGCCCCCCTTATACATTAATAATGTAATGAATGCTATAATAATGCACTTTGACGCTAAAGCTACAATACGATCATAATTATAAACCGAACAAATTAACAAGATAAGTATTAAATTTTGTATATCTTAATTTTAAGCAATATATATATATATATATATATATATATATATATATATATATATATATTTGCTTTTTAGTTCGATTCACTATAAAAGCGGGTTTTTTAGTTTGTTTTAAAACTATAATTTATTTTATAGTTATTTTTACTATACACTATAAAAATCACAATTCCAGTGAATAATTTTATTAAGAGAAAATATACTTACCTACTTTCAAGGACTTTTCAATTTTTCTTAGAAAATTTGAGAAAAATCAATAAAACTAAAGAAAATGTTCCAAATGTGCGTGTCCTTATTAAAGGACATAAATCACAGACACTTTTCGCTAACAACACAGGAACGTTATTTTCCAGCTAAACTCAAATCAACTCAAACGTTTCATGTCTCACGATTTTCTGATACTTACTTTCGCTATATATATATATCTTGATTAATATGCATTATTTCAGTAGGTACTTCAATTGCTTGATCAGTTTCAACTTCCTTTAATAGGGATCACAGATGCCCATTTTTTTAATATTCTGCTTATTTATATTTATAAACCATAATAAGTCGTACAACGCGGCAATCAAAACTACAAAATTGCTCATGGGGAAAGTGTAGCATGTTTTAAAAAGTAATTGTGTAAAACGTTCTTCATTATGCATTATATGTTTCAGAATACTCATGCTTATCCATATATCATGAAACTCTTTCACATGGAAAAAAGATGAAACAGAAATATATTATATATATTTACAACTTCCCTAAAAAAAAAAAAAGACCGATATAACCATACCAGTAAGTTCGAAGGTCAGCTAAAGTAATATTTTAGGTTAAAAGAAACGTAATAAAAAATCTCTCATCGTTTGATATCGTTATAAGAAACGTAAAAAAATCTCATCGTTCTCATATTGACCGCAAAGCAAACAAAATATTTGTTTAATTTGGTTATAGGATCAAATACGGCTAATGAGCGTTTGAAGTGGAATCTTTTATTTTTGATGATCACCAGATGATAAAAATAAATTATATCAGTGTAAATGTGTATTTTTTATTATGTCAGAAAGCATCTTGTTTTACTTCATTCCAAAAAAATATTTTTTAAACCTTTTATTTTCAATATGCTCGCGCCCCCCTCGCAGGGTTACCGCGCCCCCCAGGGGGCGCGCCCCACAGTTTGAGAAACACTGGTTTATTGGTTCACCATTTTTACGGTGTGGCTTTAAAAATTCTGTTTTCTATACTCATTAAAAATACCATTGAGTGTAGATTTGCTTACAATGCTCCATGCATATATGCCATAGAATCATTCAATTCAGCAGTAGAGGAGTATTTCAACTCATTTGCATACATTCGGTGAATTAAGAGTCTCTAAACAATTCCCACGGGATTGTTGTCTGAGTGACCGCCTGACCGATCCAGTAAATTCTCTTTGTTAGTATTTAATCACTGTTCGGTGCTGCTGTTTCAATGAGTAACTACATTGCATTGTTTGTTGAAACGTGCTGTGATTCCACTGAAATCTCTTTAAATATGGTAAAAAGGTTCTAATTTAGCGCATCTTGGCATGTTAATCTAGCATTTTTATAAGAGACAAATGCCAGGAGGGAGTTCCATAGACGCTTAATGTTCCCAGTCTATGAAACTGTCCCCTCCATAAGTTTGTCTTCGTAAAAGAAGCGCCAGACGGAAGTCTCGAAAGTTTGATTGTTTCGTAAATTGTCTTTTTTCTCTATGAAAATATCTAACTACATTATGAGATCATTTTACTTTACGAGTGATTAACTCCATTTTATCTGTCATTGTAAGCTATAGTTAACATTTTTATTTTAGCTAATAGTTGGAAAACAAAGTTAGAAGTACCCGAAATGCACTGTGATCATTTATGCATCGTTTTTGAAGAGAAAACGAAACGCAGACCTATATTTATTTACCTCATCATCCGTGCTCACTTCACAAATTATCCCGGAGCATGCACACAACTACGCTTTTTTATACTATCCAATCTAAAGCAGATACTACTATTAAATAGAAAACTCCTTTTGATAGATTTCATTTAAAAACCTTCAGATCATTCATATTAGACCTATAATAATGTGTGGAGCAGATTATATACATTCACCACACACACAAATTGTTTTGTATTCTAAATAAGAAAAAAACATTATACCTGTAGATTCGACATAATTTCTAATTACAATTTTAAATTTAAAAAAAAACCCGTAACGTTGCGTTAATAATTAATTATTTAATTCCCTGTATAATGTTAGAATTGATTTCAAAATTATTTTGAAAATATAAAATTCTCGGTTCTAGTCCCGAGGGGAGGGCCCCCCGCCGGGCGAAAACCCCCATTTTGGAATTCGTCCATGATTCACGAATCGTCGGGACTATCCGTGAAAGCTTTACGTATTCTGAATGATCTCGTCGAGTAGATCCAGAGCATGTATTCGTTCTCATCCGTGTCTCGAGGGGGGCGTGGATGCGTGGGGCCCGAAAGGTGCTTCTTTCCTGAATAAAAAAAGGGCCCGGAATTAGTTTCAAAAAAGCAACTAGTATTAATGATGGCTTCTGAAATACATTGTTACATTCTTCAGATGACACGTTATATATGTATTTATTCTAATATGTAACTCAATTTTAGTTTTTGATAGATTTATTTTTTTTATTTATTAAAGTTGCATTCTCAGAAGCGGCAAATGACCACAGATGATGTGCATCTAATTTTGGTGCATAGTTAAAAGAGAATAAAAAATAACGCGTGAGCATTTTTACGAACAGTAATAAGAAATATTTTAGCTGAGAGTGTATTAAAGTATATACATATTTTTTAAAATTGTATTTTAATAAGTTAAATGTTTGTATATTCAATTATAGTAGGTTTATAACAACAGTTACCTAAAATTACAGTTATGCGGCTATCTTTTTTAAAAGGCTATTCATTTCTCCTTAAAACCCATCCAGAACTTTAACTGAAGACAGGAAAGAAGATTGCATCGGAGATAAATTAACTTCTATAAATTTTTTTTGCTGAAAAATTCATACTTTACTAAAAGATCAATAATTTAAATCGGAATAAAACAAAATATTAATAGACTATTTTGTTGTTGCAATCTTCTTAATGAACCCTAATTTTATTCGGACGGTTCTGAGTATAATAAACCAGTAGAATATTTTCCAAGACCTGTTATTCACTAACAACGCTTTAAATTTTTAATATGCCATATAGACACCCCCAGAGCGTTCTTCCTCTAAATTGGTCTGGGAACTAGCTAAAAATCGTACTGTCACCTGCAAATTGCTCAAAGCAACGCCCAACCACAGGCGTTTGTTTAGAAGTCCAACGTGTTTCTGGCACAGGCAACTTTCCTTCCTTCTTGAAGGGAAGGACAAGACTACAACAACAACAAACTAATAGACTCACTTCCATTAATTACACTATTTAAGAACCTAATATAATATGCTTTACTTTGTTCTACGTCAGTGCTTCTTAAACTTTCAATATTTGCGACCCAATATTCAATCATAATTTTCATCATGCTCCTCTCCATGCAATGGCAATGTATAGAATTCATTAATACTATACTTTGACGCTAAATCTATAATACGATTTTAACCTCTTAAGTGCCAATGGCGTACATAAACGTCTCGCTTTGCCAAAGCGTTCATTTCATTGGCGTATATATACGCCTTTCCAAAATCCGATATTTTCCATGCACTGATATCCATAAAATTATTCGGAAGACTTTGGAATGCAATACAAGGTTTCTTACAAGTTTTGAGAAGAATTTACTTTTTTCAGAGGATTTGCTTATTTTTATTTTTTTTTCTCCCTTCCCAATATATTACATAAGCACACCTACATAGAGAACGGTGGCATATTGGGGCCGCGAATCATGAAACTTTTAATCAGCAGAAAAGGAGATAGTTTTAAATATAAATGATAAATTTCGTATAGAATTTTATATATGACAAGCCCATGGGGTCACTGGTAATTATTACACTTGTTCTTAACTTAGTAATGTGGCCGCGGTAGCCGAGTGGTATAGGTATCGGATCGTGGCTTGCCTGGTCACGAGTTCGATCCCAGTACCACTAAAGACCCGCCGTGTAGGGCAGCGATGCACGTTAAATCTGTCGAGAGCTGAAACGTCCTCCCGTTGGTGTGGTGTGGTGTGGTAGTTAGGAGAGGCGGTGCCAGCTCAGGTGTCGTCCACGTCACTTGACCATGGTTCAAAATTACGTGGTCCGTCGCCAAAGGCCCTCGTGTAGCTGAACAGTGCGACGTTAATATTAAATCAATCAATCTTAACTTAGTAATGTTAAATTAATTATAAAATACATTGTGCGGTACTGATACATTTGTGGTAAGGACTTTGTCTGTTAATTTTTGTGTCTTTTGTTTTTAAGTTAACACCAGTGGATAATATAATACACACACATTTATTCATTGGAGTAACTACTCGAAATTGAAACAGTAGGGTTGCCAGATACAATATAAAATATTTACAAAGAAATGCTACAACGCCAGCCGCCACACATTTATAAGTATACTAAGGGCAAATGTATATTTTATTTTTTATTATGTTAGAATGTATTTTGTTTGTTTACTTTCAGTAAATTGATAATATTTGTTTTAAACTTTTTAATATGCTAGCACCTCCCTCGTTTAGTTTTATAAGGTTCCCATAACTTTTTAAGTGCTGTTCAACGTATCTTTTATAAAATTATTTTTGAACACTTATTTCTTTAAATGTCTTTTTAAGTTTGTACAATTTATTAACAATTAATTTAAAGAAAATCTAGAATGAACCAACAAAATACATTCTCATCACTTCTATATAAACTAAATCCAAGCCTCTTATTTATTCAAAACTCCACGAAACAGTTTTATTTAAATAAAATTCTTTCCCAAACCTAATCGCCCCCAGATGTACACAAACGCATTCAATCAATATTCCATTACACAATCAGGTCTCATTTACCCTTGATTAATGCCTTCATGAATTTTGCATATCTCTAATCAAACATAAAACCCTACAGACCCCTCCGGCCAATTGTTCTCCGTAAGCCCCCTGCTTAAGCGGGCCCTGTAACAACAACATTTTCCAGAGTTCATCATTATTCACATCACAGCATCAAAAAGACGCCCGGACACGGAAAATCACGGAGGCTCAAATAAAATCCGGTTTGGGAACAGAAACACAAGTCTTTTAATGTTTGCCCGTTTGTTTTTTTTCTCCCAAGTCCAGGAACTGATCCCCAGGATTGGGAAAAACAGGAAAAAGAAATAAATATTCTTCAGTTCAGTACAGGTCTGTGGTATTTCCGTTAGATTTTGGAAAGGATTTTGGCTTATAACCGTGATTGTAATATAGAAGTAGAGGTAAAATTTTGCTTCGGAAATATTTGGGAGAAGAGAGGTTTGCGTCAAGGAAAAATATAGAAGAGAGAGATGATATGGAACTGAACAAATATTTTCCCTTTGAGTATTTTACACACAGATATTGCTAATATTATTGTGGTAATCCTGAAATGTTAAAATAGTAGAAGTTCAGAACACATAATAGATATTTTTAAAAATAGTTTATATATATATATATATATATATATATATATATATATATATATATATATATATATATATATATATATAACTAGCTGGTATTCCCGTTCTTCCGAAGGGTGAAATGAGAAATTAAACAAAACAGATTGAATGATAAAGTAGTTTTTAATGAGTTAATTTTACGTGAATTGCAAATAAAACAAGAAAATGCCTTCTGCATATCTCAGCAGAAAAAAAAACCATATTTATTCAATTTTCAGTCTGTAAATCTAATAGCTGATCAAAATGATTTTTTCTTCTTATTTATAACACCCCGTAAATCTCTTGACCGATGACCTAAGCTATTGTCTGCTCAGCAACAGTAACACATTGTTCCAAATTTTGAGTAAAGTACGCTTAAAATAGTGTAAATAATTTATATCGAGAAGTGTAATACGTTAATATTACTTTCTATTGTATTTATTTTATGTTAACATTGTAGTATTCGCAAACAACGCCGTTCCTTACATTATAAAGGGTGTTTTTTTAGAGGTACAAAACTTTAAATTGCAATAAAACAAGGATGTATTATTCGATTGACATGAATTTTTTTTATTCGAAAGATAATCTTGTGGCATTACATTTTAAATATGATCAAGCAATGCGTAGATTCATCGAATGGGCCCAAAATGAGATTGCCGTTGTTCCCGATTTTCATAAGCGAATTTTGTTTATCGATGAAGCGCACTTCTGGTTGAATGGCTACGTCAACAAACAAAACTGCCGCATTTGGAGTGAAGCTAATCCACAAGTGTATGTCGAAACACCGTTACATCCAGAAAAACTGACTATTTGGTGCGCTTTATGGGCCGCAAAAACGATGAAGGCCACAACGTTACAGTCACTGGTGATCGGTATAGAGCCATGATTACTAACTTTTTCATTCCTGAATTGAACAATCATGATGTCCAGGATCTGTGGTTCCAACAAGACGGCGCAACATGTCACACAGCTCGTGCTACAATCGATTTATTGAAAGACACGTTTGGTAACTCTAATTTCACGTTTTGGACCTGTGAATTGGCCTCCAAGATTTTGTGATTTAACACCGTTAGACTATTTTCTGTGGGGCTATGTAAAGTCATTGGTGTATGCGGATAAGCCACAAACGCTTGACCATTTGGAAGAAAATATTCGCCGTGTTATTGCCGATATACGGCCACAAATGTTGGAAAAAGTCATCGAAAATTGGACGTCCAGATTGGACTACATCCGAGCCAGCCGTGGCAGTCCTATGTCAGAAATCATATTTGAAATGTAATGCCACAAGATTATCTTTCGAATAAAAAAAAATTGTCAATCGAATAACACATCGTGGTTTTATTTCAATTTAAAGTTCTATACCTCTTAAAAAACACCCTTTAATTGCGATGCAATGGGACAGCGAAATGTTGTCGATACAGCCAATTTGACATCATTTTTGGTGACCCCGTTGGCAACTTGGAGATTGATTGAACAGTGCAGAAGGTGATATGATGTAGCGCCACCTGGTGGGGAGCTGCAACAAAGAGAGTAGCACAAAACCCTTCTCCACAAAATTATATATATGCATGACAATGTTCTTAGTGATCGTTTGAACGGTGTTGGATTATAGCGAGGTCATATATACAAACATCCCTTTATATATATGTAGATTTAACACTCGAATGTGAATTGTACTATTATGAAAATAATCAAAACTTACTAATTATATATTGCAATTTTATCAAGTACATCAACCTTAAAGAATCAAACAATATAAACTAATAATATAATAAATAAACTTCATTTAAGGAATGATATTTTCTCAAAGCGAAATATTTTTAAGAAGCTTATTTAAAGAATTAAATGACCGGCTTATAAAGTGGTGCTTATTGCTTAGTGCTATTTACATGAATACTGAAATCAATTTACGTAATAGGATTTGCCAACTTTAAGTTTTCTTCTAAAATAAAAGAATTGTGTCGTAAGAATCAATTTATTATCTTGGGAGTACTTAATCCTTTAACCATCGCCAACATAGATTTCGTGTTCGTGAGATCTTTTTTTTTTATTCCATTTCGTAGGTCAGGGCATTAACATGATGCATACATTAAAGAATTAAATCCTTTTTTATCCCTATATTGAGTTTCCCTAAATGTAATTTCGTTTTTTTAATGAAGAGGAAATACGATTTTCTTATAGGGAATAAATATTTTATTGAATTATATATAGTCGTATACTTTTTGTCATCTTTATGGTAGTAGCATGATTTCAAGTACATGGAACTTGTGTGCTTAGCTGGCAAAATACTGATCCGAGTGATTTTTGAGCTCCTCCTTTTAAGTAAAGGTTTTACCATCTGAAAGATTTTGTAGGAGCTGAAAAAACAAGAAGGTGATAGATCTGGAAAATATGATGGGTGTGATCATACGCATCGTTTTTTTCATGCTTCAACCGGAATTTTAAATTTTCGATTGTAAAGAAGTAAAATATATTGAAAATAAAGCTTTTAACAATCAAGCCTTGTTGTATTAGGTAAGAAAATATGTAATGACAATGTGGATAAAATGTAATATTTAGCGTGAAAAACGAGTACACACAGAGAGAGAGAGAGAGAGAGAAAATACATAAATAAGAAAAGTGACTCACTCGCTCATCACAATAGTTCCGGAACTTTTAGACCTACAGGACTGAAAACTTAGTAGGCATGTTCCTTTCATGGAGTAGAGAACCCATAAGAACGAGTTTTAAGAAAATCAACCATAACGAGGGATAAGAGGCGTTATATGTAGATGAATATTCTGGTTTTTGTACTATTAGATTTTAATTTGAAATTTAGCAGTCATGTTTCTTTCTTGGAGTACAGATCCACAACGCAAGACGTTTTATGCAAATTAGCCGTCAAAAGGGTTGCAAGGGATTTTATAAATAATAAATGGTGTTTTCAAACTGATAGACCTACATAATTGAAATTTTGCTAGCATATCCTATCGAAGAAGTGGAGAACTACTAGAGGGTATAGATAAAAAGAAAAATGTCCCGTTTACGAATATCTACACTTACAATAATGAAATCTGGTATGCATGTTTCTTATGTTGAATTGGAATACGTTAAGAACGGATCTTACAGTAATTGATTTTCAAAGTTGGATTTTGGGGCTTATTGATAAAATGAAATTCTGTGTTTGAACTTTTAGTCCTAGACTTGATATCTGGCAAGCATGTTTATTTTGTTGAACAGAGAGACCCATTAAAAATGGATGGGTGGAAATGAACTTCAAGAAAATGGGATATGGGCGCGTAAAAGTTAATTCTACTTAAATTTAAAAATTATAGGCTTGTCCTTTTTTAAATCAAGAGAGTTAGAAGAATGCTTTTCTCTACACAATCGAACGCTTAATACTTGTACTTGAATTATCGGTAATTTATTTATCTAAACAGTATATATTCTTACAACTACATGAAGCACCCATCGAAATTGGTAGGAAAGGCTAGGAACTCTTTCTTTCTATATATATATATAGACATAGAGAGAGAGAGAGACTTTTTCCCGTGATATCTTATTTTATTTTACCACACACACACACACACACACACACACACACACTCACACACACACACACACACACACACACACACACACACACACACACACACACACACACACACACACACACATATATATATATATTATATGAGAGATACAAATTTCAACTTTCTGATTAAAATTAAAAGTCAAGGGATAAGATTAAAGACAAGAAAAGGGATATAGAAACATATGAAATATTTTGAATAGAGAGACACTTTGAATAGACAGACATATAGATACATACTCGTCTTTATAGATACATGCTCATACTTGTCTTCTAGATACATACTTGTTAGAATGTATCTAGAAGACAAGTCAAACTCCGTCAGAAAATGGAAGATAAAGTCAGATGAGTGTAAACAAAAAGCATTAAGACTTTGTTTTGTACCCCCTCCCCATCTGGGAATAACCCACTCAATAAGGTAGCACGTGGAATACGATGCCAAGCAAGAGATAATCAATTATTTTTTTGTTTGTTTTATAATTACTCTTGACAGGACGATGACTCACTGTACAGTTTTACGCGAAATCTTAAAATATTTGTTTAGAAACACTAATATAAAAAAACAGCGAATGCTCCGAAGGTTGATAAATGTTTCTTGTTCATACACAGCTGCTACAAAGAATTTGTCTATACGTTTATGTTTACGTTATGGTGATAAAAGTATCATTTACAGATCTTTTTTTTTTTTAAATACTGTCAAACAGGAAAAGTGATATATACGATGAAAATATATAGTTTTTCGCGTCGTATGCTTCTATTGCTCTCGATATTAAGGTACGTAGGCTTGCATCAATGGATAGATTTTTCCTATATGTTTATGATTTTAATGTTGCTATTATCTAAAAACATTTCCTCAATTTTTTGAATAGGAATTTAGATCACCCAATATATTTTAAGAAGATACCAATATCAAGTATGCAATATTTTGCAACCACTTTTTGGTTAATTCTAGATTTATTAGATTAGTATTCCGAATATTTTAACGATGATGCCAGTTTCAGAAAGAAAAAAAGTCCCGCCGTGGAAAGAGGGAGGGATAATGCACTTTAAATCTATCCAGATCTAAATCCCCCTGTCGGCATTGTCAACACATTACAGAGGGAAGTATTGTCAACTCAGCTGTCATCCCCATCGCTTGACCTGTTCTCGAAATTACGAGGTCCAACGTGACGTTAATATATTTTTCAATATCGTTCATAGTGGGTGTGGTAGTCTGGTAATAATGATCACGAACGCGTGAACAGAGTACCTTGGGTTTGAGTCTTGGGACCACTGAAGATCAACCGTGTAGAGAGACCGATGCACGTTAAATCTGTCAAGCTCAGTGTCTTCAACTCATGTGGTATAGTAGTCTGGAGAGGGAAGTGTTGTTCTTGCCCTTTGACCGAGGTTCAAGATTACGAACTTCGTCTCCTGTCGCCCTCGAGTTGCCTTGCACTGCGACATTAATGTAACCCACACTCTGCGTCTTACTCACATTGGTTGTGACACCCTTGTGGTTATGGTCACGGACTCGAATTCAGCGTGTTGCAGTTTGAATCCTGATGCCACTAAATTCCTGCCGTGTAGAGCCTCGACAGATGAGTTGATGACGTAAAATCTTTCGAAGCTCAAAGTCTTCCCGTTGGCCTGGAGTAGTTGTTAGGAGGGGGAGTTTGCCAGCTCAGGTGTCGTCCGCGTCCCCTGACCGAGGTTAAAAATTACGAGATCCTTCACAGATAACCCTTGTGTTGCTTTATAGTGAAAAATTAATGTATCTCTATCTCGTTCAGAATGAAGTGTTATTTTCATTATAGATTTTAGTGTACAGAATGATGAAGAGGGCTAATAAACCCAATTAGATAATGATCACGTGACAGAGTATGAGAGTTTGTATCGTGAGAAATCCATAGGCTATCTTTTGTGCCATTTGAACAAGCTACGGAATTAAGAGTTTGTCAGTAATGGCTTAGGGAGGAGATCCAATATGATGGTTAACACAAAACGGGATATCGGTTTATGAATAAAACTCTATTTTATGTAGGAATTATTTGAATTTACATTCTTTTGCATTTAAGATATCCGACTACGTTTGGAAGCGTGATTTTGCAAAAGCGTATTGATGGATATTATTTATGATATTTAGTGTCACTTAGATTAGAAAATGTACATAAAATTGTTTTAGGAATAGTATTAGAATAAAAAATTGTTTAAGTACAATATTTTAACAAAAAACTAACTTAGAATAATTTTTTTTCAAAATATTCTCCTTTTGTGAAAAATGCTTCGATTATAATTATATTTTGCCTGTATATAGCTCAGACCACTGTTCAGAGGCTCAACTAGAATTTTTGAAATATATAACTTAGAAGTGGGTTTATCCATGTTTTACGACAACAGAGGAGAGAAATTTTAAAAAAATAGCCGATAATTATTTCAATGGGTTGTAACTCTCAAAATAAAAGAAATTTTTCAAAAATCATAGTTCAGCCTGTGTACAAAGGTCTGAGCTGTATACAGGCAAAATAGTATTATAATAGAAGCATTTTTCACAAAAAGAGAGCCTTTTTAAAAAAGGTTATTCTAAGTTAACTTTTTGCCGAAATATTATATTTTAATAAGATTTTTTCGTCAAAATGTCCTTAAAACAATTTTATACATGTATTTGAATATAAGTGACACTAAATGTCGTGAAAATTATCCAGTTATGCGCTTTTTTAAAATCACGGTTCCGAACGTAGTCGAAAACCTTAAAATACCTTTATAGAATTTTAATTTCGTACTTTTTTAAAATTGTTTTTACTCTTTGATTTTTCATTAGTATTCATGTAAGTTTATTTAATGTAAAGTTAATTAAAGTGAAACTGCGCTATTTGAGCTACACCATTTGCTCTTAAATTCATTACAGAAACTCAATTTCTTGTGCTAATTTGAAGAAAAATATATAAAGAGTGTTTTTTTCCAGGTATAGAAGTTTAAGTTGGCATTACTTTCCAAGATGGCGACCGATTTAACAGCTGTCAAGTGATTTATTCTTAGTTTGGTTTCGAAATTCATCAAAACGATCATCAAGCAAGGCGTAGATTCGTCGAATGGGCCCAAAACAAGATTTCCGTTGTTCCCGATTTTCATAAGCGAATTTTGTTTAGCGATGAAGCGCACTTCTGGTTGAATGGCTACGTGAACAAACAAAACTGCCGCATTTGGAGTGAAGCTAATCCACAAGTGTATGTCGAAACACCGTTACATCCAGAAAAACTGACTGTTTGGTGCGCTTTATGGGCTGGAGGAATTCTTCTTCAAAAACGATGAAGGCCACAACGTTACAGTCAATGGTGATCGGTATAGAGCCATGATTACTAACTTTTTCATTCCTGAATTGAACAATCATGATGTCCAGGATCTGTGGTTCCAACAAGACGGCGCAACATGTCACACAGCTCGTGCTACAATCGATTTATTGAAAGACACGTTTGGTAACTCTAATTTCACGTTTTGGACCTGTGAATTGGCCTCCAAGATTTTGTGATTTAACACCGCTAGACTATTTTCTGTGGGGCTATGTAAAGTCATTGGTCTATGCGGATAAGCCACAAACGCTTGGCCATTTGGAGGACAACATTCGCCGTGTTATTGCCGATATACGGCCACAAATGTTGGAAAAAGTCATCGAAAATTGGACGTCCAGATTGGACTACATCCGAGCCAGCCGTGGCAGTCATATGTCAGAAATCATATTCACAATGTAATGCCACAAGATTATCTTTCGAATAAAAAAAATTCATGTCAATCGAATAATACATCGTTGTTTTATTGCAATTTAAAGTTCTATACCTCTAAAGAAATACCCTTTATGTGCTAAAACGGGTGTCATCTTTAAATCAAATGAACTTGAATTAAAAGTAATGAATAATACACCAAATTTATTTTAAAAATCACAAAAAAAGTTGAACGTAATTTTTTTGTGATAAAGAACCAACTACTACGCATTACCATAAAATATTAGGGTTCCCTAAAATAAAATCAAAGTACTTGTCTAAATATGATAAGTGGAATAGGCTTAGAGAAATAAATTATATTGTTATAACAGGACTTTTTCTAGATTACGAAAAAAGTGATGTTTTTTCTTTAAATTCAGTTATGAGTCCCTTATTAGTTATTCTTGAAATGATTCCTACATTTTTTTCGCATTATGTTATCATGTATGAAAATTGTGCTTATTTTTATAAAAAAAGTACATATTTTGACTTTCCATTACATCCTTACCCTTAACATATATATTAGGAAATATAATTACGAAGCACTAAGCCTTTTTTAAGTGCTGTCTCGGTGGGTAATATATAAATATAATTATATATTTTTTTCCAAACATCCCAAGTGTCTTTGGCTTAAAATGCATAAAGAAACGAAATTCGAAAAACTGCCTTATTGTTTACTGATGGAACTGTTTTTGCTGACCGAAAGGGGCGGGCCAAAGAAGGCCCGACAGAAAAAGTTCTATTTTGTTTCTAGAATACACTTGGGATTCAATACCCCCTCGGGAATTATAGATAAATACTGAGCACAGATGCTCCTTCAAATAGCCATCTGCAACCAAAGCAGTCCCAATTCTTTCAATGTGTGACAAGGTTGCACATGAGCACATCGATCCAGCACATTTATCCATCCAGGGCGCCGATGAGTCCGGGGGGAACAAGCCCCATTTGAATCGGGAGAGTGCATCTCTCGGATGATAATTCCTCTCTTGGAGAAATCTGGGGAAAAAAGGATGAGTGGTAGACGTTAATGGGAGAAAGAAAGCCATCGTCTTATAATGTGTAAATAGAGGGTTGATCTGTGTTTTTATAGGTGTTTTTTTATTCCTTTTATGGATTTTTTTATGTATAACAGGGTGAGGGGAAGAGTCTTTTTTTTTTGTTGCGAAGGAATACATCTTAGTATAGCACATAAATGAGGAAAAAAACCGTATCAAACAGAGGGGTCCGTTTAATTTCTGTAATTTGATTTCCTAATGAACATATTGCGAAGTCTTGTATTTATATCGTTGAAATATTACCATTATTGTGCAAAATTAATTTTTGAAATCTAGAAAATGGAGTAAGTTTTCACCATTTATTTAGCAATTATCTCAAAACAGAGATGTAATGTTGCATGCTTAACAATTGAAAAATATAAATTTTAATGTGCTTTGCTTAAAATTTTTTATGCAGAAATTCATTCAATCTCTAATAAAATTTAGATTTGCGAGTTAAATGGAATTTCTAGAGATGGATATAATTTATTTCTAATGTATTGTCTGCCTAGGTAGTTTTATAAAAATATTGCATACGAAATTATTTCAATATATGAATTCATGCGACGAGATAGTCATATGATAAATACAAATACGTCTTTCCAGCCAATCATAGTCACATGACAAATGCAATCACGCGTCTGCCACAAATCAGTTAATGCGTTTCGCTGTTGCATCTTTTTGTAACTTTTTTTAAAAATGTATATACTGGTAAACAATAATAATGCACGTAGGTAGTTAAAATTGACTTCATTCAAGATTACACATATAGTGTAGTTATGTTTTTCCTTAAATTTTGAAAAAAATCAGTATTTAAACAACAGTAACGTCACAAAATAATCAAATCGTATCTTTCGCTTATGAAAAGTATTTTCTTTAATTGTAGTTTTTTCTGTCATGCTTGTGTACGAAAAATGGGATATCTACTCATATTCTTTGAATACTATTTTAAATAAAACGGTGTTCCTTTAAATAATAATCATTTAATGTGTATCCGATTACGTTCCGAACTATTGTTTTGAAAAAGTGTATAAATGAATAATTTTTATGATATTTAGATTCACTTAGATTAGAATACAAGTATATAATTGTTTTAAGAATTTTATTAGAATAAAAAATTATTTAAATGCAATATTTTAGCAAAGGATGAGCATAGAATTACCTATTTTCAAAACATTCACCTTTTATGGAAAATGCTTCTGTTATAATAATATTTTGCTCACATATAGCTTAGATCTCTGTACAGAGTCTAAACTAGCATTTTTGAAATATATAACTTAGAAGTGGATTTATCAATATTTTAACACAACAGAGTTGAAGGTTTTTAGAAAAAAACATCGATAATTATTTCAATTGACAGTAACTTTGAAAATAATGTGAGTTTTTCAAAAATCTTAGTTCAAGCCCTCTGTGGAAATCTTTGCTTTATATAAGCAAAATATTATTATTATATATAGAAGCAATTTTCATCAAAGAAGAGTTTTTTGGAAATGGGTAATTCTAAGTTCAATTTATGCCACAATATTGCATTTAAATAAATTTTTATTCTAATATAATGTTCTTTAAACCATTTTATACATATATTCTATTCCAAATGATACTAAATATAATGAAAAACATCCATTTGTACACTTTTCTATATCATGGTTCTGAACGTAGTCGGATACCTTAAAAAATTGAATGAGAGTATGGTAGAGACATTATTTCATTAATGAAATTGTTTTCTTACTGAACTTGGGATGTTTTTCATCGTGAAATAACATTGTAATTACTGATTCGGTTAGTTAAATCAAATTTAGGATAAAATATGTGTATGCCATAAGGTTTTACTTAAAATTAAAAAAAATTGTAACAAACTGTACTGAACTCTTATTATTATTACGGTCACATTTGTTATTGTATCAAGGCATTTCTTCAAAGGCATTTCCACATTCAAGTGTTTCGTGCATTTTTAAGGTATGAGAAGTACTTGATTTTGAAAAAAAAAGATTTCTGAATGAATTTTATTTTAGCTTAAAATTTGCTTTTTTAAATAATATTACTTTTACACTCAAAAAGTTTATTCGTTAAACAGTAAATCATTAACAAAAGACGTTTTTTTTTTTAAAAAAAGGGCTAAAAATGTATTTATTTACGACTAATTGTAACGATTCTCTTTTAGATATAAAATTATAAGTATCAAAGTATACATAAATTCTATAATAATATGAACAAATACATATTATGAGCATTTCATAACAATATATGAAAAAGACATCTTAATGTATTGTAACACCCGTATAATAAATATTTTTAAAATTAATGACACTTGTTAGCAAATAAACTTAGATAGAACATATATGACTTTGTTTAATTATGTTTAACATAATATGCTTGTCTAAGTAATAAAGTACATCAAATTTCTTTAAAACAGCAATAATTTAATCAAAGGAATATTATAATTGATATGTGAAAACAAATGCAAATAATACTTATGGGTTCATAATAGGATTTAGATTGGAAATTATGTAACTTCTCTTTAAATTAATTTCTACTTTGCTAAAACAGAATAGATATAAAAAGAAAACAAAGCACATAAGACCACAAGAGATTTAATTTTGAAAGTTAATAAATAAAAAAGTGGACCAAACAAATTAAAATTTAAGACATATGTAAAATATATTTAATCTGAATAAAACTACACGAACATGGATATTATATTACCACATTCCAATGTTTATTATATACAAATATTTTTATGATGGAAACAAATGAATTCATTACATACGCAGAATGAATAATTTATGATATTTTCTTTTCGTAAAGAAGGATAAATACAGTTTTTTAACAAATTTTTATTATAACATATTGAAATAATTTTAATAATAATTAAAATAATTAATTAAATTTATCCTGTTGTTAGGAAGAGTAATTTTTTTTTTATTTATCATTTACTTTTCACTCCAGAACCCAGTTTTGTACAAATAGAGTTCAAAATCTTAGCTCCCTTAATTTCGGAACGCTATTTAGTAAATTTGAATGACATCCTCAAAACGATAAAAATAGCGATTATTATTAAGGAAATCGATGAAATGATATATGCATCGAAAAACATTTTCGATTGTTCTGAGCAAATATATTTCGATTAAAACAATCGTCATCACTCAGTGAGCGAGAGAAATCCTTTACAATACTTATTAATATTCCTTGTCTTATAAGATATAATTTTTTTCTCATGAATATATGAATATTGAATTATAAGTTTTATTTTGTCTTTGTTTCTCGAAGAAAAAGATGAAAAGAAATTTTTTCGAAAGACACGGACTGCGAATTCTACAACAACCCTGTTTCTTTTCTTTTTTCTTCATAAAAGAAAGACATGTTACTAAAATATTAAATTAAAACTGTTTCCTTTTCCTTTTTTCATCTTGTCTTAACAAACAAATATGAAACTTCGTGTATAAACTGAAACGAGATTGAATGGATCTTTTTCTCTATGCATCTGTAGCGGAGCACACATTCGTATTTTTGATGCTCGTCCCTGCTTTTGCAAAGGAATATAAATATTAAATTATTAAAGTTTCCTAAGAAGATGAAAAAAAAATAATAATACCAAGGCAAATGCTTTCTCTTAAATTGAATTTATTTTGTATAGAGAAATAGTAGATTCTTCAAAGAGTTATGAATTTATTTTATGTTGTGATATCAATGGTTTGCTTCGTTGAATTAAAAATATATTCCGGGGATTGATTATTAAAATAATCAGAAAACAATTCGAATGCTTCGTTTCTTTTAGAAAGAAATATTTTCTTCATTTAGAAGAATTTTTATAATAAGTATCCCAATACGAGATTATATGCTTTCTTTTAAAAAAAATGTCCTACTTTCCAATTACGATAAAAAAAGCAAATCAAATCAAAATCAGGAACAAGATTGCTAATATTTACATTGCTATATCTATTTACTTTGCTTTTGTTTATTTTAGCGTAACGTTTTTTTTAAGAAAATAAGTTTTTCTTTTCTTGACTGAAGAATTGTTTTCTAATGTTAGGAATGACAATTGCTAAATGGATCCTTTTTTAAAATAGGAAATATATCAATAAATAATTTTTTTTAAATAAAACAATGAAAACAAATGAATTTTACAATTTTATTTTTAAAATTTTTAAACTATCTCAAGTCTAACCTCTTGATATAATTAATTACGGAATTTTTTTAACGCTCCCTCTCCATTTCCATGGAAGTGTGAATTTCCTGTATCATTCACAAGGAGAGCCTTGAGTACCCTTCTCCACGTCTGCAGGCAGTAATTCTTGACATCTACACACACACACACACATTGTAGATATCTAATTCTCCAAAGACATATTAAACAAATGACATCTTCCAGAAGTCACTTATAACACTCAAGACCCACCGAGAAAAGAGGATGATAAACTTAAAATTTACCGTAGGTCAAAGACCTCACGTTGGACTGCTATAGAAGCTAGGAGAGGGAGGTGTTATCTTAAGTGTCATCCCCGTCGCTTGACCATGACTCAAAATTACAAAATCTGTCAACAATATACCTCTGATTACTATAAGTGCGATTTTAATAGCTCCACCACACATCATATTTTAAGTAATTAATAGTCATATGTTATAAGTGATCATAGCTGTTGATTAAAAAAGTATATATAATTTTGAAATGATTAATTATTTATTAACGTCACTTGTAGTAACAATTCCAGGGCTATTGCTGACGCACCTTATAATCTTAATCGGCAATGAAAAGATAAAGCGGACGCCTCAGCTAGAGCTCCGCTAACTGCATTTTGCAATTGATGAATAAATCTGATTCAAACTTAGTGAGCTCCCGGGTGATGACTACGCTGCGGACAAAATATATGAACCACGTATACTGGTAGGAGAATCAAGTTGAGATGAGAGCTATAAAGAAAAGCATAGAAATATATTTGAAATGGAAAGAGAATTTTGAATCATCCTTTACAATCTATTTCATTGCTTTATCTGTAGAAAAAAATCCTTGGTTTCTTTACAAAACAGATGCAATATCAAATAAAATTCCTCCAAAAATCCAAATGGATCTTTTAAAATTTAAGTTTGAGATGGTTGAAGCGTTAGTAGCACCTCCAACAACTAACAAAAATATTTTAACTGATGATGAACTTGACAGTGTTGCAATTTCTCCCGCTAAAAGATTGAATAATTATAACACGCCTGCTAAAAGTCCATACAAGGATAAAATATAGCTCAGATCTCTGTACAGAGGCTCAACTCGAATTTTTGAAATATATATCTTAGAAGTGGGTTTATCCGTATTTTACGACAACAGAGGGGAGCAATTTTAAGAAAAAAATGCCAATAATTAAATCAATTGGTTGTAACTCTGAAAATAATGTGAATTTTCAAAACTCATAGTTGAGACTCTGTACAGAGGACTGAGCTATAAACAGTTCAAATATTATTATAATCGAAGCATTTTTCACAAAAGGAGAACATCTTGAAAAAATTTTACTCTAAATTAAATTTTTGAAAAAATAATGTATTTAAATAATTTTTTTTGTCAAAATGTTATTAAAACAATTTTATGCATGTATTCTAATCTGAGTAATACTAAATATCATGAAAATTATCCATTTAGGTATCTTTTTTAAAATCACGGTTCCGAACGTAGTTGGATACCTTAAACGCTCAAAAACAGGTTAATAATTGGTATAAAAGATTATTTCAATTTCCTCACAAAACTATACTAAAGATTGAGGTTCCAAACCATAATTTGCTAATGTCATTTTATATTTCATAATATCTTGTACCAGGAATTTACATGCAAAATAAAATACTCTGGCGACTTGTGTCACAGTTATTCCTAAAGGAAAATTTACATGAACCTTCCTTAACCGATGGGAAATTCAATTAGTTGGTATGAAACTTTTCCCGAATGAGGAACCTCGAAATAGGAATATTCAATGTTGCGATATAAGTGTTCGTATTGTGAAATGTGTTAGTGTCGCCATAATAAATATTTCAAAAGCTGAAAAGAAAGGACTTAAACTAAGCCGTAGACATTTTATTTTTTGGCTTACGTAAAATATACTGGTATTAAAGCCTTTAAATACACTTGGTATACATAGCATTAATTTGAAAAATAACTTTCAATTCCGTTTGACATTTATTCATTTTAAATAGTACACATCTAGAGGTTAGAAATAATGGTCCAATTTTCTCTCCTGATGATTCGATTTCCATCTTGAGTTCAACTGCAAATTACATTAAAAACCTTAATCCAGAATAAAAGAGATTAAATTCAAAGTAGAAAGCCTTCAAATGGCGTCATGGGAAAATTAGGAGAACGAGGTACTACTTCATGCGTCATCAGATTGAAATTGAAAAGTACATGAATAATTATAATCCTTTGCGTACTATACAGGAAGTTGTGGAAGTTATTTTAGTATTTTATTGATATTTGAAATACATCTGTTCACTAAACGGCTGAAATCATAATATATGTGCTAGTACTTGTACTAAATTCCAGTAAAACCTACCCTCTAAAATTTCGATATACACTAAGTTGCCTTTATGGTGCCATGCACCCATTCCAATAAATTCCATCCCTGGACCAATTTAAATTCGTCTTTATCGTCCAAGAGGGACTCCTTTGGCGGACCAAACAACAACAATGATGGCAGGAAATCAGGAGTCAACGACACAAGACAAATGTTCCAAAAGTTGGATCCTGGCGTGCCTAGGAAACCATCCTTCACCTTTGATGGGAGCTCTGGGAGGTCCCCCGGTGCCTCTGTGACGTCACGCCAGACAGCGTTAAATGGTTCAAGTCGATTCAACATCTAAGGGCAAGCTAAGTTACAGAAGTTGCTTGCCAGTGGAAGTTGCATTGCGGTGGCTGATGGAATGCAAACTAATGTGTGCAAATGAAAATGAAGGATGTTGTTCACTTTAGGTACGTTAAGTTAGGAAGAACTGGAACAAATTCATTTAGAGTTTAACTGAGAGTATTAAGTAAGATTAGAATACGAAAACTTCTAAAATACAGAAAGATTCTGATGACGAGAGTAATATAAGGTGGACATATATTTGTTCTATTGTAAAATGTACACATTTTTCGTTGATTTATGCTTTAATTTAGAGTAATAAATTATTGTTAATATACTTTAATAATGCTTCATTTCAAAAATATCTTTTTGAAATATGCCTGTTTTTTTTACATTGGAAGTTAAGAACCTGATTTTTTATATTATTATGGGTTCAAAATAAACAAACAATTTATATATATATATAAAATCGAACATTTTTTAAAAAAAATAATGAATATTTTTGTAAATATACATTTTTATCGTTTTAATTGCAAATAAATGTTTGTGTGCTATAATTCAATTTTTGATAATTATTTTAAATGCTCATATATTTTCAGTTTTTCAGTTCCATTCTTATTTGAAATCAAATTATTTAAAGTGGATTATTGTTTTTTTTAACTCTTTGGTGACCGAAGTTGTTCAAATCTCAAAATATAAACTAGTAGAGATAATAATTTGACTTAATTAATATTTTAACTAAATATTTCTCTTATTTTTTAAATTATACGCGCAAAAATATATTCAGATACTTTATTTATCGAAAAGATTTACACATACTTCTTGTTTCTTTCGTTTCATTATTTGTATTCATATTTAACAACAACAATTAGAAGAAAACACTTTTCTTCATATTTTTAAAAATTCCTATCTATTGCAATTTTTTTTTTAATCCGCATAACAGCAATTCACTTTCTTTACGATCAAAATGATGTTAATAAAAAATATCTAAATCTAATAAACATATTATGATTAAACATTTTAATTAAAGTTTATGTAAAAGTTTTTATTAAAGTGCTGATTTTATTCGTATGATTATAGTGACTTAGGGCCAAAACATTTAGGAACTTGAATTAAATTAAGATGACTAATTAGCTTCATGTTTAGAAATGATTTCACCCATTCTTAACTTGGGGAAAATCATTAAATTAAAATTCAATTTATAGTAAATTGAATATTAAAATCACTTTGAGTAAAATTTCAACAGTGTATAAAATGCAATTAAAAATAGCCAATTTTTTGGTATGAGTTCTATAGACTTAAGTTGACTTTTATAGACTCCTCCCTTAGGAATGAAAACTTACCCTCTCCATATAAAATAACAGTTAAAAAATACACCCTCTCATAGTTATTGAACTAAGTTGTAACATAATCTTTTAGTCACCAAGTCTAGAAATTGTAGTCAGATGTGGCTTGGGATCAAAAAATGGGAAATTGTTAGTTCTGATGATCCTGATCAGGACAATGGAACAATATTATGAAATCATTGTATTGTCATCGTTCTTGGACAAGTGAGCAAACTTTAGGATTAATTTGAACTTTTAAAGTTGGTAAAAATTGAATTCAAAGATTCCGTTACATACAAGTGAATTTTATAAAAGGGTATATTGATAAATAGAATTCAAAAGAGTGATTTTCTAGTTTAGTGGCGTCAAAGAACGCCTATATATTAAAATATAAAGTGCAGTCCACTTGAGGTTTCTGCATGTTTGCCTAAACATCTTCTGGAAATGAACGCAAACTTGCTAGAAGGAAACGGAACTGATAAAATAAAATAAAATTAGCTACAAAACGAGTGATGTAATCAAAATTAGAGAAAAGAAAATGTCAAAAATATTTTACATATTAGCTAACTGCTTTGGAACAAATGAACACAACGTTATTTATTATAATAAAGAAAATATTAACATAGAATTCGTTAAAATATCGTTCTTGATTTTATTTGCCTGACGCATAATGATGGCACATTTTGTACTTTGAATCGTGGTCATCAAACTAGAAATCATGAACTTGTGGGATCGGTGGCTTAGAGGTAGTGTGTACGCCTCGTTAGAGCAAGGATGCGGGTTCGATTCCGACTAGAGTCGATAGATTTCCTGGATGCTAAAATTGTAGGCATGTATGCCAAGTAGTTATGTTGCATGTAAAATATCAATTTAGCTCCGGTGCTCTCAGCAAAAGCATGGCAATATTTACCATCTGGCGAAAGCTTAAATTGAATAAATTCAAATGTCAAAAATTTAGTAGCTGGATCCGCCACTGGATGGTGCCACCAAACATAGCTCTCACACTTGGGGAATTAGCTTTCAAAATGCAGCCTATTAGATGAAAGAGAAATCAGGAACTGTTTTCAATTCCTAGAACTGATAACCTATTTTTTAACCTCCACGTTACACTTTTAGACAAGTTTTTTTGTGCCCTTTAGATTTTAAAAGACAGTTTTGCCTATTTCCTGTTAATTATTTTGATGGAAAAGACTGCTAATAATATGACTTTTAAAACACTTTTTGTCAAAATCATGTCAAATGTACTTGTTTGGATTGAATTGTATTTATTATTATTTTTTATTTTTATTTTTATTAATGAAACTGGCTTCTGTTATAAATGTGCTATGTATGTACATTTATATACTATACTTAAGTCTTATTCAATTATTATTATTGACAATGTGCATTTTATATGTATTTTCTGTAAGATAAATAGTTTTATTCTCGTGCTTTTTACCAACGCAATCCACTGAATTAAGGCTTTTCCCGGTGGCAACATTTTGTTGGTCTTTGTTAATTTCTGTTCAAATATTAGTATTATTTACAATTTCTATTTTATATTTATATTCTTAAAATAAACAGTTTTCTTCTTGTAGATATTACCAACACCATCGACTGTATTTAGCATTTCGAGATGACAACGTTTTGTTTGTTTTTTAAGTTTTGTGTAATATAATCCGTGAAATGTTCTGTTACCTTTCAGTCTCTTGCTAGGACAGGATCTTGTCGCACAAAGCTGCTGGCATTTGTCTATATATTTTATACTCAAAATTAAAGTTGTTAAGTTTTTAAAAGCAAAAGTCATCTTTTTATTAGTCCCTTTTGTTGGACGGTACTTTTTCCTTTTTTAAAAAATACGTTTTAAACAAAGCGAACAATTTTTTTAAAAGAACATTATGGTATTTTAACAAACTTTCTTCCTCTAAAAATAATATCCGTAAAAAAAAGTCCAAGTTTAAGAGGTCTCAAGGGTGTTAACAATCTCGTGAGGGCTGAAAATATCAACAATATTCAAATATATACATATAAAACACAGCATACATACAATATATACACTCTTTGAAGTAAAAATGAAATATTTCGAAACTTTTACACATATTTTATAAAAGAATGGAGCTTCAGAAAAGTATAAAATGCTTAAAATATAATTCTAATTTTAAAAATTATAAGCATATGAAAATAAGAAACATTTCTATAAGAAATATTAATTAAGAAGACTTGGTACCCTTTAAGCTACTTTCTTTCTTTATGTATTTAAAAATTATATTTTAACATTTTATGTAGTGTTTCTATTCCAGAAAATGATAAGAGATGAAATTTTTTACATATTATTCACACAATTTTTAAAATTTAAATTTTTCGAAGAAAATTTGGAACATTTTAAAATCCTACTCTTTCTGTAATTATTAATCTTTTAACTTGTAATTTTTTGTAACATTCTTATGGATGTTATAAACAACTTTAGGGATCAATTTTACAATACCTTAATTCGTTCTCGAGAAAAAAAAAATAAAATGTTGTTATACGAAATCAACGAAAAAGCCAATATCTCTCACATTAAAAATTTTTTTAAAAAAAAAGTATTCAGTTTACAGAAAAATGAATCCCTAATTTTGTTACATGCTTAATATGCAACACACAGCAAAAAATGGAATTGATTGGTAAATAGTCGTGGAAGGAGTAGCATTTTGAATGCACTAATGTTTCGAAAAACACAAACTGAGAAAACCACTTTAAAGTTTATAATTCTGACAAAAAAATTATAATAGGCTTAAATAAACTTAAAAATACAGCTTTAAGATATTAGTTATATAGTTTTCTTGAAAATAATTGCACTTTTGTATTTTTTCAATTCATCCATGCCCCCTTTTTAGAAAAAAAGGGGGCGTGGATGAATTGCCTAATTTGTTTTCAAATTAAGTTTTCTTTAACTTCTCTCTAACTTTCCGACTTGCACAAATGATATATCAATCGAAAGATATTAGTTCAAATAATAATATTAAATAAAAATAAAAATAAAAAAAAACGTTAGGTCGGTCACTTTGGGGGTACCAAGTCGTCTTAAGTTTTACGTTACACATGCTATTTTCTAAAATAGTAGCTTTAATTACTTGCTATAAGTTAATTTATAAAGTTAAATGTATCCCCTTATCGCACTGTAGTATTTTATATTAGTAGAATAATAAATTGTATATTTTAAAAATTACATTTTAAAATTAAAAAAAAATTT
The DNA here is from genome assembly GCA_019973935.1 of Trichonephila clavipes. NCBI lineage: Eukaryota > Metazoa > Arthropoda > Arachnida > Araneae > Nephilidae > Trichonephila > Trichonephila clavipes. The sequence goes on along the minus strand of BMAU01017210.1, from coordinate 482,595 downwards.
TTTTTAATATTTTTCAAATATTTTGAAATAAAAACGATGATGTAGGGTTTAAAGAGTATGATGCGTTTTATAATTCTACAAAGTGTTATACATCAGAGGCAACTATTTTAGAAACTAGCGTGCGCAACGGAAAAACTATTTATTACAAAATTATTCCTCATTTTCGTATGCTTATAATTTTTAAAATTATAATTACATTTCAAACACTTTGCAATTTTTGAAGCCCTAATCATTTGTAAATAATGTGTAAAAGATTTGAATTATTTAATTTAAATTTAAAAGAATTACACTTGTTTGAAAATTGTTTATATTTTCTCCCCTCGAGACACAATTAACACTCCTGAGGCCTTAGTACACATAGGTATTCACTTCACTTCCGTAAAGACTTACCTCACCCCTAAAAGACGAAATCTTGAAATGAGGAAGTAAAAAAAAATGTCTCTCATCCAAGAATAATCGGAAAATACAATACATTCACATATCGTTCGCGGGAACATTGATTAAATATCAGCTTGCTTGACCTGATACATTTAATTGCCACCTAACGTAACCAAAAATATCTGAAATAATAATAACACAGTAGATAGAAAGAAAGAACACCCCGGACAGGCATAAGTTCTGACCTGGCATTAATTTACTGCTTCGTCATTAACATTTCAAAAGCGGTACGTAATGTCTGCAATTAGCTCCAAGAGTCTGTCCGCTCTGCCCCTTAAGCACTTCCTATATTTCCAAATTTATGAGCAATGCCAGCCGGTGGCCTGACGTTGTAATTGATTTTTATGGCTCGTACGGTAGCGGGTGCACTTTTTTCCCCTCCCACTCCTTTTCCTTCGTTTTCTAGTAATACATTCGAATACCTTTCAGTCGGGCAACTTCTGGCAGATTTTATTTTGCATTTATGGCCGTCATCGTAATGGTGAGAGTTAATTTTGATTTAAAAGAAGACGGGAAAAAGTTACCAAAAGGCGGTGGTAAACGAAGAGGTACTAAAAGTGATTATTGTTGTGTTGTGGGAATGTGGCCTTCTCCTAAGAAGATAGGCTTGGAGCTCTGTTCCAGTAAGTTATGGAAGACAGTATCTATGATCGGGTACAGTCGTCACATGCGAGGAATGTTTATTGAGTGTTTTATCTCTAGTTTTGATTGAGGGGATGATTTGTGGTGACGATAATGTGACGGGACTGCATGTAATATTTTACAGTTGGATTCAATAAGGAATTTTCTCGGATGCTATATGCTTAGTTGAACACACGTTGTTTAAATTGCAGTTGCAGATGTAGGTAATGCACCATTTGTGATTCTAAGGAAATACGAATGAGAGATGATTGAGAAATATCCAATATGGATGATCGATTGCTAACGGAAATGTATTTCTAATAAAGGATCAGACTGCGTTTGGAGTCATGATTTTGAAATCGCTTTTAAATGAATTTTTATTTATTTATTTTTTGACTTTATTGTCACTTGAATTAGAATATATTTAGCTAACTATTTTGCATAGACCCTGATTGAGGTATTTTGAAGTATATAATTAAGAAGTAGATTTATTTGTACTTTAATATATCAGAATGAAAGAATTTTAACAGAAAACACACTGGCTATTATTTTAATACATAATAGCTTTAAGTCTTCAAAATACCTTCTTCTAGCCCTGCACATAATTTTTATTTATATGTGGGTAAAATACTATTATTATAGAAGCATTTTTTTTTCATAAAGGAAGAATATTTTGAACATATGTCATTTTTTTTCCTTTTTTGCAGAAAAAATTCCTTTTAAAATTGTCTTGTAATAATATTTTTTGCCATTTGTTATGCTTATTCAAATTCATGGGACTTTAAATATAAAAAAATCACTTATAAACTCTTTTGCAAAGTTAAGGCTCCAAACGTAGTCCCGGATACCTTAATAGAATGAAAATCATAGAAAGTGGCTTGGGTAAATAAGATAGCTTATAAGAAAATTACACACAATTTTGAGATTTTTTTTAAAAACATTAATTCTATGGAAGTTGTTCTGTCGAACAATTATTTTATTCTACTAATAAAAAATGTCAATGAATACGCGATGCATTAAATTACACATACTTGGAAATAAGCTGTAATTAGTAGCAGTAATAAATATATTAAAATTTTTAATTTATTTTAACTTTCTCCATAAATTTTGAATGTCCTATACATTTTTAGGTATCATTCATTGAAATAAGCAGCTTTAACTATACAAATTATTTAATGATAACGGATAGTTTTTTTGTTGAAAATGTCAGTACTTATGAAATATCTGCGCAACACATTATGAAGAGACTTATTCAATCCCGTAAATTATGTAAAGAATGTTAATGCACTCATTGTTCAAAGCTTTAGAATTAATTCTGTAAAATACATAATCTAATTTTATTTACATATAGAATGATACATTCTTTTATTCTGCTTTGAAAAAAATAAGCGAAATATGTGATTAAATTAGAAAAAAATTTCTAAGTTTTTTTTTCCGACTATTTAAAAATTTAATAGTTGATAAATATAGTTAGATTATGCTGCAAACAATTCCTTTGACTGTTCTGTAATAAATTCTTAAAATGCATTTGTAGAGTCATTTGTTTCACTTCTGCTATTGTGTGATTGATCTTACGAATCAATAAAACGTATATAAGAGACAGACGAATATTTTCTAAATACGTAGATTGATTTCCCATTAATAACAACGCATATAATTCTAAACGAAAGGAAAACAATTTCTGAATTCTATACGCTTTGTAAAAAAAAAAAAATCGTTCCATTTTGATTTCTTTAGAGCATTCTGTTAATTATATTTATTTGTTTAAACATGTAATACCTTAAACTTGGTTATTCTAAACGTTATTTTTTCAAAATTTTACGTTGTAAATATATAAATGCGTTGAATATAAATAACTTTATTAATCTTTCCTTTTTTTCTAAACTTAGAGGATTGTCACAATTTCAATTTCTGTAAAACGAGCTTTGTTACAATTAATCTCATGATGCGAGGAAAGTGACAGTACCATGCCATGGTTTTCCTGCTTCAAAACAGATTTAAGGTGCCTGACTAGTGGCGGGAATATGTTGTTGAAATAATGCTGAAAGTTCCTTTTTAAACTCATTTTTTGTTTGATTATAACTGAAAACTTTTTAAAAATAACAAAGCAAAAAATGTCAATGTATTTTTGTAAGTAAATGGACAATTTTAGGTTAAAATTAGGCATTTTTTGCACATCGTGGCAAACACTGTAAAATAAATTCTAATGCATAAGATAAAAAAGCTCTTTGAATTTTATTCAGAAAGCGTTTACCTATGTTTTGCTCTATCATCTTTGAATAATTTCAATTTAACACAAAATTAGGGGTCAAAAAGTGCACAAAAGGAAAATTTTTCATTAATTTTGCATTTAGCACAAAGAAAAACAAGAATAAAAAAGGTAAATATATAGTTTTTTCTTATTCTCTAGTGCACAACATGCATACTGTAATAATAAACATTGATGCTAAATTTCATGCAATTATCTCAAGGACTTTTTGAGAAATCATGTTTGTCATGCAATAAAATATGGAAAAATCTGTTTCATAGAAAAACGCATTTGAAGATTTAAAATCTAAATCTTAAAAAAATATACAGCAGAACAACCTAAGACCTCTTTATACCAAAATAATAAACCTTTTATAAGCCCATATCAGTGTTATATATTTTTTTCAAATTCTTTTTTTAATTTTGTTACCAATTTTTTAGAGTCAAAGAAGCCTTTAACATCTAAATGCATAGTTTCTTTAAATACAAATTAGAGATATAAAAAGCACTCTCGAAAAACTTTATTGCAATAAAAAATAATATTTTTTATATGGAAAAACAGGTATATATTTCCACTAAGTATCTTGGAGCTTAAGAAATATGTTATATAAAATATATATATTAATGTGTTTTATTTTGTCAGTAAATATTCCCGAAAATTTGTCTTAAAAAATTGCTTTTCACAAAGGTTTTAAAAAATTATAATGAAAAACATATAAAGCATATAAAAATTCTTTAAAATCTCCATATGAATACACTTTGACTTTTTTTCATCCTCGGTAATTTTGTTTTCTATGCAGCTTTTTTTCCCGAGAAAATTTTCTATATTCTAAGGGGTGTATCACAGAAGTTAAAAAGCGTTCCAGATCAAATTCTACAAATCCATGTACAAGATCTTAGGAAGGGAAGTATTTGCATTTCTAATTATATATATATATATGTGTGTGTGTGTGTAAGGATAATTAAATTAGATTAAAAATTAAATTCCCTATCTAGCACTTGACTCATCTGTCTGAGTTCACATCTTCAAGTATCAAACTAATCACCCATTTATTTCTTTCGAACATATGGCCTAGCCAATAAACATGTCTAATTCCAGATTGTTAGATTTGACAACTCCCTATGTCACCATTAACTTTCAAATACAATCATAAAATCCGCGATACTTACCACATGTGTTTTTCAAGTGCTATCCACTTGAAACCACCACCATGGCGTGCTTTTTTCCTCCTTGCTCTCAGTGTTAGAGAACAGATGTATAAATTATTGAATAAAGATCGTCTTTTCATTTTTCCAACTTTTAATATGATTCTTTCTTCAAAATCATGATATATATATATATATATATATATATATATATATATATATATATATATATATATATATATATATATATATATATATATATATATATATATATATATATATATATATATATATATATACTAGCTGCTTGGTCCGGCGTTGCTCGGGCTTTCTCTTCTTTTATAAAAAAATTATCTTTCCTTCATAAAATCAGCACTTCTAATACACTTTTTCAAAATGATTTTCACCCCCCTTCCTCCGCTTAGTGCGGCATTGCCCCGCCTTTTTCTGAGTGTATAACTTAAAATTCACTGTTTCGAATTTTTTTTGCTTCTTTTCTATCAGACATTCCCCCCGGCGTTGCTTGAACATTTTTAAATGCAGTACACATTGTCATGGAAATTCCCCTTCCCTCTCGCTATGATATCTCTTGAGTAAGTGAACAGTGGGACCTTAATATTCACTCACTCACTTTGCAACTTTTTAGGACCCGAAAACGAAAATGTACCGTTTTAAAAATAGTTGTATGTTCAGAAAAGTAGAAATTTTTATAATTACAAAATTTCACAACTGTATTAAATGTTGAATTAAAATTGTGAGCATTTTTTGAAATGTTCGATAAAAGGAAAAAAAGTTTCATGCAATTATTTTTATAAATGAAGAAGTTATAAAAACTTTGAATTTGAAAAGTAGTTAATAAACATTTAAAACGTGAGTATATTTTAACTAATGCATCATATTTAAAAAATAAAATACTATAAAGAATTAAAATTTATTTATGTAATTCTCAGTTGAATAAAAATGTTACTTTGTCTTCCATTTTTTTTCAAAATATTAAAACTACCCTTTTTTTTTACTAATTATTATAATACTTATTGTTACACTTTCTTGAAAGGTTTAGAATTCTGCATTGACAGACTTGTAAAACCTTCGATATACATCCAGTACCAATTTTACTGTAGTTTTGTTATAGATTTATAATATTCCCCCCTAACTATATCCACCGTTCTTCAAGTTAAGTGAAATGAGTGTCCTACACTTGGCCTTTTTCCAACTAAGTTTGTTTTGTATTTCGATGTTATCTTTTGAACTGTAAATTTGCTTTAATATTTTTTATCCACTATGAATAGTATTTAAATTTTAAATTATCGTCTTGTGTGTGTGTGTGCGTGTGTGCTTAATGGAAACTATTATTATAACTTTGCATTCAATTGGGAGAATCGATATCACGTTGAATTTAAAAGACATTTATTGAGTGTGAGGACCTGTTAATATTTAACTTACAAAATAATTTTTCAGGTCGACTGATTCGAGACGTAATCATATTTGCAAGGATTTTTATAGAATAATTGTCTCTGCTTTGTCTTTAGAATTTCAGCGAATTTTTACTTTAATTAATATTGCGCAGTCCGTTAATATTAAGATTTGATATTTGGCGAACGTAACATACTCGAACTTTTCTAAAATCATAAGCAAATAAACAATGTTATTTTTTCGATTAAAATAATGTAAGTAATTTATATCTGGAAGTGTAATACGTTAATATTACTTTTTGTTGTATTTTTTTATGTTAAAATTGTAATCAGCCTCACACTCTGTCTGTTCAAACTTTCGCAGTTCCTGGCGCCTGGCATAGACAAAACAAAATGCAAAAGTTAGCTTCACACATAAAAGATAGATATTTGCTGTCGCGGGGTTTTTTTTGCAGAGGACAGAACTTTTTCCTACTTACTTGACAATTATTGTTATATTTTGGACACTTCACACAATATCTATACATTATAGCCTATGTGATATTCTGATGTATAGCTATACTATTGTATAGTTTCAATAAAATTCATTCAGTTGTTTATGCGTGAAAGACTCCCAAACATCCTCACAAACTTTCACGTTTATAATATATACCCTGTGTATTAGGATATATATAATAAATCTGTATATCACAAATTAAAAGAAATTAATGTTAATAATGCACTTAAGCGAAATGTTTCAAGTTTATATAATAATTGTATCTTTAAGTAAAATACTCCCTACAATGTTACTAAAAAGGCTCTCTGAGAAAATTTCGAAACATTTATGAATAGATTTCAACTTTTTGTCACCAGCTGACTAAGTATTTTTGGGATTATCTCTGTGTCAACATTTACATTACTGCTAGTACCAATGATGAAGCAAATTTCTTAGACATCCCAAACATTGCTTTAGGCATAATTAATTAATATTTTGTCTTTAAGAACAGAGGTTTCTGTCAAATATATATATAAAAGTTAAATATGAAATAAAATATCGAGAGGCAAGGCCATAAGAAAATCGAAAAATGACAAAAAATTTACGAATTTATTTGCCAACTTTCACTTAAAACTAATAAATTATTTTTTAAAAAAATATCACCATGTACCGTCATTACCTTACCTAAGTTAATATTTTTTAAATAAATTCGATAATCACCAAAAAAGTGTAAAAAAAAGTATTAAAATGCAAACATTTCCGTTTTCGATATCTAACTTCTGGTTCGTTTTTGCTGCTCTCTCTTGACATAAAAGCTGTTATAACTTCAAAAAAAAGTGAAGTACAAACAAAAGTAAGATACTTTTAGAAAGCGGATAATTCCACTATATAAAATTTAAAGTAAAAAATTCATCATTTTCATCAAAATTGACGTTTTTGCACTAGTCAGGCACCTTAAGCCCCAAATGCTCATAGTTTAAGGCAGGGGAGGGAAATTGTTTCGGCTCGAGCGCCCCATTGTGGAAGCGGATGATACCGGAAGGTCACACCTTTTTTAAATGATTGCATTCATTAGTTAACTTTGTGTCTTATGAAAAGATGTAAATTAAAAACCAATAAATATAAGTTAAATAAAAAATAACAGTTTTATTCAATTTATTTGCAGTCCCAATTTCGTATCATCTATAGCTGCATGTACACTTAAATTTAGAAGGAATTTAATGTGACAAATGTACCCTATCACACTTTTCTATTTGTTATTTGCAATAAGGAGTAAGATTCCTTGATGAAATTCTCATCACATCTTACCAGTTAATGTCAGCCAACTTGAAATTGATATTTACTCATGGATCGCCATGCAAAGAGAAACTTCCTCCACAAATACAAGTATGATAACCCTGAAATAAAGAATATTTTCTGTCTATTTTTTTTCTGATTATCTTAGGGGGTTAAAAAAACTGTTTGAGGGCCGCTATTCGCTCATCCCTGGTTAAAGGTAATTCACTCGTTTGTATAAAGATTGTAAATGTAAATTATATATAGTTGAAAGAAAATTATACCACTTACACAAATTTCTTAATTTGTTTAATAAATCTCTTTTTTTTCTTATGTCTAGACTTTTAAATATACATGTTTCTGATATTTTTAATATTTGATGATTATGCATTTATTTATTAAGACAGCTTGATTAAAAAGATCAAAATTAGCAACTAATTTATAATTCCACGTAAGTATGAAAGTGCTCATAACAATGCAAACTCTTTTCCCGCGATATGCAATAAAGTTAAATAAAACCTGTTTTTCAAATTTTAGTGAAAATTTGTACAATATTTATCTCTACTCCTCTTGTATGACTTTCTTGTATCTCAAACTCAGTGGCGCACCAGCCCATGAGGGTCAAGGCCTACTGTGCCCATCCCAGGATGTGTGACCATTGTGCTCTGGGGTGCATGAGCTGATGTCCCAATAAGGTGGTCAGTCTGAAGCGAGATTCCCAGTGTTTAAATCCCCAATCAAGCTTGATACTCGTTTATCTACCCACTGCAGTAGGGATGAAAGGCTGAGTGGATCGTGCCCAGTTCAGGAATAGAACTCGGACCTGTGGTGTGGAAGCGCGATACACTACTACTTGACCACTGGATCTTATGACTTTTTTATAATTCAACAAATTTACTCAAGAAGCACATACTCACTATGATTCATTAATTGAAATTTTTTTTTCTTAAAATGTACGTGTCAGAATCTCTAATTTGAATTTAAACTAATATATAAATAAAAATTCTATTTAAATGAGCAGAAAAATGTAGTGAGTTTTATTTGACAGAAAATAAAATACTATAGTTTAAAATGTAAAAGTAACTTTAATCCTATTATATTAAATAATTATCAAGAAAAAAATACAGTCATGTTTTCATTTACAAAGCATTTAATTTTAATATTGCACTTTCGAACTATTAATTTAATGTATAAATCTCAAGCTCTTATTTTAATGCCATTAAGTAAAACTAGTAATAAGTTAGTTAAACATGAAGCTTTATATGCTTATAAAATGAATAATTCTTGTACTTAACAAAGTTTGTTTCTAAATGTATTACGCCGCAATAATAATAAAGTTGATTAGAGTTAATTTTTTAAATGAAGATGTTCAGGAAAGAGAATCTTAAGATTGCGCGCATTCTTAGCTTATGAACTATTTTTTTTTGTTGTATAAAGTAATTATTTTATGTAGAATATGCAAAAGAAATAGACTACTTAAATACAGTGTTATATTTAGAATATATATATATATATATATATATATATATATATAGTTTTTCTACAAGATAATTCAAACTTGAATTTTTTGATTTAATTACTACTTACATTTTATTCTTTAATAATAAAAGGACACTTACGTTATTTTGAAATCACATATTTAAATGTAACTAAGAAAAATATGAAATTAAAATGATTTTTATAATATTGGAATTTTCATGGGGGATGTTAGAATACAAATATAATAACTTAAAAAATACGTAGAATGTTTCGAGTAAAATAAATGTCCTCATACTTATATATATATATATAAAGAATTAAACATATTTCAAAATTTACACAGTAATACATTGCTCCCCATTAAAATTGCAACAGCATGAAAGAAGTAAATAAAACATTGCTTATAGTATGTGTACAGCATAGTAAAAAAATGTATGCATGAACTTGTTGGCGATTCGAATATATACATGGTCCAAAATTCGTACACACAGTAGCTGCTTTTGACAATTAAAATAGCTTTAATCCGCTTTGGTATTGAGTTAAACTCGTGTTAAATGACAGATAGCGGCAGGTCATTCCATTGTGTTTCGAGTGTTTGCCACACCATCTAACGTAGTGGCTAGAGAGCAAATACAATACAATATCTTAGCAACTCATTATCTGATATTTTCAAAAGAGTGAGGAACCTGGAGAACCCACTGGTCAGGACAGCCGTCAAACACCCACAGTTTTGAGGTTGGTCAAGAAATGAAGTGCAAATCGCGTCCTTGTATTAACTTAAAAGATGACTTCTCTGAGGCCTTGAAGATAGGACATAGTCATCTTATGAGACAAAATGAATGCTCGCTGTTCTGATTTTCAACAACGTAAATAGGTGTTCCTGCCACGTATTCCAATGGCTTTCTATGTTATCACTCTAGGGCCTGGCTTGTATGACAATATCGAGTGAAAGTAGGCCACATGCATCTCAAAGCTTCCAACTATGAATAGGTTCATCAAACTGCTGTACCTTGACTCATCTATAAATATTACCTTGTACCACTCCTGTATACAGCTTTCTATATTTGGAGAAAAAACTCCACGTGTCTCTGTACTGCAGAGTCAAGGGAAGTCGTAATAATGGTCGCTGAACAGGCAGTCCATACTATTCCAGACATCGTCCCAATGTCGGCGGGGAAACTTTTCAAGCTGCAAATAAGCGCACTTCATGACTCAAAATCTGTGATAGGGTTCTATGATCCCACAAATCTGACCTGACGTCATGCTTATCTTGTCGGGCGTTAATTGTGGGAGGCTGTTGAGATTCCGTATGGCATTCAGTGTATGACCATCTTCACAGTCGATATACCAATCAATGCAAGTAGCAATAACGTGTTACGTTAAATAGTATTTATCTGTAAACCATGATTCTCTAGTTTTTGAATTCCGACACGTGTTGGTAGGTGTTTCTTTTTCTTATATGAGACATAAACGAATTTTAAAAAAATTAAAACATGATTTTGAATGAAAACCTCGTTGTGTAACTTTCTTTTAGGTATAGAATGAGATGCCGTTTTTTCCTCATTCATCTATCGATTGTGCTTAAATGTTAGTTATTTGTATAGCGCATCATCTTTATGTTTCTTGTGAGTATCACGTTTGTAATTTGTTTCCTTCATGGTGTTTCAATTTTGCTTGAGCAGTGTTCATTCAAAACAAATGATAAATTACATTAATTTTAATGAAATATATTCTAGATTTTTTTGAATATTAAAACTAAAAATACATGATAACTTCCATTATTTTGTTTTCATTATTTTGATATTTTTATATTCAGTAAAAATAATAGTAAGGAGAAGGTAATTTTGGACTGTTAGAACTTTTGTTTTCTTTAAAAATACGTTAGAAAATTCCAAAAGATCTTATTACAAAGTTCAGATGTTTCTTACAATTTCTCGTTATTATGAATAATTTTTATCTTATGAATAATTCTAGTTTGTAATAGAAAATTTTGATTGCTATACAATATGTTTTTGACTTAACCAGTAATTCAATTTTTATTTTATGAGTAAAAGACATGGTGAGATAAATATCATATGACAAAAGAAACGCGAAGTGTTAATTTCATTTATTTCATTAAATTTTTCTGGAACAAATAATTTAAGTTGACGTCTGCAAATATTTAGGCTATACTTAAGAACAAGGTAGAGGAACGCCAATTGACGAGAAACATTTGCTTCGTACTGCACTCTCTTTTTCCTTTGTAAATGCTGCAATCGTAATACAACTGCAATCGAATAAGGCGACGAAATTTAATATGCCAACTTAGAGTTAATCTATTATTTTTAAGTTTTAGAAATATTTTTCATAAACTCAGGCTCTATTTTTCACATATTTCAACCAAAAAATAAGGCATTTAGATCCGAAATGTTAGTCAGATTAGGAAAATCGGGGTTTTCAGGAAAAAAAATAAAATATCAGTAAAAAAAAATTGTTTTACTATTCCATAAAGAATATTTTCTTCGTTAAAAAAATTAGTCCTTCGTATTTCCAAGCTTATAAAACAAATTCAACACAAAGAAAGCTTATTTATTCATTGGCTAAAGCAAAGTTGTGTCAGTATTCGTTAAGAAATGAAAATAATCAAGATAAATTTCTAAACTACTTAATAGTTTTACAAAATATATTTAGTTCTTTAGGTAGACACAGTACAGTAAATACATCGCATAATGCTCTATAAAAATATACCACGAAAAAACATTTAAGCTAACCCTAAAGGGAAATTAGAAATAAACTAAAAAAAATATTTTAAGATGCAAAAAAGAATAAGAAAACTACTTAGTTTTCTGCTCTAAGCTTTATTTATAACTTAGCAAGGCAATTCCACGTAACCCTAGCATTTGAGACGGAAATAAAATAAATACAAATATACATATAGATAATTCTCGCAACTGTGAAAAAATATAAACACCATTTCGTATGTTAATAAGGCTGGTTTTTACCGGCTAAACAGTCCAAGCGTAAACCTTCCTGGTGGAACATAAGGTTTACTGAATGTATTACGGCTGGGAACCAAAGCAGCTGCATTATGCAAGCTATCCGACCTGTGTTTATGTATGCATGACGTCATTTTACGATGTCATAGAGACGAAGGCTTGTGTTGTTTCCAATTTTACTTCTGTTTTTATATCTTGTTTACAAATCTGCTTGCGAAAAATGGAAAACTTTGCTTGCAGAAAGAAACTGCATTTTTACTCTTAACTAAAAATGGTCTTTTTTAAAGCTTCGAAATGAAAGAATATAATAAAGTTTCGTATTTTAAAACATGCTTAAGTAAACAGTTTTTTGGTAGATAAAATTGCCTGTATAATTATTTTTGAAAGGGAAAAAAAAGGCCACGAGTGGTTATTGTAAGCCTCTTGCTTTTTGTTTTACTTGGGTTTTAGTTTAATAATTTATCTTCTCAGAGGTTGAAGATTTTATATATTTGCTTTTGAAAATTGTAAACATTACAGGATTTATATAATCCCAAGCAGAGAGAAAAATAAACGGGATACTTGTTTACTTTACGTAAATATTTTTTTTATGAAAGCTTAGCAGTGTTTAAAAAATTATCTTTTACACTTTTTTATGAAAAAAGAAGAAAAAGTTGTCGAAATTTCTAACTTAACTATTGCTTACTTTTTTACGTCCATGATGTCACCTTAAGTTTATCTATATTGTTGCGAAATCTAGTTTATTGTATGGTATGTCATATTAATTAAAATTAAAACGTGTTCAAATAAATATTGTAAAAATCATTTCCATTTAAATAAATTGTTTTTAATTATGGTTTTTGTGTTTTGACATCAGGCGAAACAAAAGTAGCAAATTAGGAAGTTTCGAAATTGTGCGTGTATTATAAAACAAAATAAATCTTTCCATTAGTTAAAACGCTTTAAAAACTTGTTTCCTTTTCTACAATATTGTTTTATGTTTTTCTAACAACTCTGTTATTGTAAGGATGCCATGGTAGCCTAGTGGTTATGGTCCCGACGTGTAGCGAGTCCGAGTCCTGGTGTCATAGTAACCCCCTTGACCCGTGATAAGGGGGTTAACGCACGTAAAATCTGTCGAGCTCAAATTTCACAGTTTTGCACCTTGTGGTAGTTTTGAAAACCCCCATCCGTTGACCTAGGTTCAAAGATACCAGGCCCGTCGCCAATATCCCTTGGGATGCTTTATAGTGTTAATATAACCTTCATTACAAATCTTTAAAAATTAACTCGATTTAATTTCTTATTTAATTTACAAAAAAATTAAAACACAAAACAGATATTTTCATCCTGTTCTTTTTGCTAATATGTTTCTAAATGGAAATGAATTTAGAAAAATGCATTTTTTACATGCTTAAATACCAATAAACATTCATTTAGTTAGTATGCACCTGATTAAATTATATTACATGTGCATTATAAATATTATTAATAACTTCCATATATTTAAAATACTTAATTCTGCAGTCAATTACGTATTCTCAGAGGCAATCTGTCAGTGAATTTAGCAAACTAATGAGCATGTATAATAAATTACTATCGCTTATAGCCGTAAAATATGAATATCATTTACACTACTGCTGATATATATTCTAGAGTTAGAGAATAATTAAGCATATCTCTTGCATACAAGTGATGGTAATTGCATAGTATTTAGAAAGTAATATTTATCTCGGGCATTCATATACGCAAAGTAATGGGATGCTTCGCATTTCTGTGATCATATAGAGAGATGGTAGTAATGATGTTATATAAAAGCAACTAAAACGATATGAGAAGGTTACAAAAAAGACTAAATCTTATTTATGTTGCATCATTTGACTTCACATCATGAACAACCCTATTCACTAACGTGAGATTGATATCTGAACTCAAATAACATGAACTGCAATCGAGGTATACTAACTATTTCATCAATGGCCATTAGTATGTGACGAATATGGCATAACTTTACACTCCCCAAGCTTCCCCAATACATACTATGAAGAAAGACATCAATACCTAATGCGCTCTTGCAACATGCCATTGCCTCACTTTATTTCTGAAGGTACTTAGGTGGAACGAGGGACGCCTTAAGACTTATAGTGACCCATGACTCCTATGCAAAAAGAGCTCTCCTGCGTCCATTTTATTACATTTGATGCATGTGCATGTAAAGTTCACCAAAAACAATCCGTAATAGAATAAAAGATTTATTAAAAAATTCGCTTTTAGCATCTTAAGTTCTCAAAATCATTAATTATATTTTCAATATCAACTGCTAATATTATTTCGTTTTCAATACCCATCATGCTTTAATTACTTAAACGTAATTGAGTCATATAATTTCTCAGTTTTTCAGACAATATGCTACTCCGAAATAACATTTGATGGTTAAAATCATTGTAATCATCGTGATCTTATTGAGATCGAAGCTTTCCCCCTACCCCGTGAGGCTGAGAAACTGGGTCTGGACACAGTTGACCCATGCAGTGGCGTAACGTATACCCTCACAACACCTGAATTGCCAGGGTCCCAAGGATTCCAGGGTTCTCAAATCCTATTTGATGGCAAGTACGTATTTGGACTTATGGCCCCAAACCTGACTTTGCAGGGGGGCCTAGTATTAACCGTTACGCCACTGGGACTATGCCTTAAAATGTCCCTGGATTAAACCTAGACTCAAAAGCTATCTGTGATGCTTCCATCTTTATGAACATGCTATAGTGTGGTTCAATTATATGAATAATGTTAAAATGAATAAAAGAGATAAAAACAGCGTATCATAAAATTGTTTATTTTTGTCAATAAATTAGGATTACCCCTTAACTAATGACACCCCCCTCCCTTAATTCCACAACGCAAGACGAGATTGTTAAAACATGTAGAATTTGACGTTTAGCAGACCTAGTTACATACAAGGAAAGCAATTTTTTTTGCAATGTAAAGTTTTAGTACTAACTTATAATCAAGCCTATAAAAGCATAATGTATATTCTTACAAATAGCCGTCAAAAACCAAATATTAAAAAGGCATTTGGTAACGCCTCAGAACAAATTTCATCATTCGCATTTATGTACACTGTCCAAAAGACAGAATTCTGAAATGAATTCTTCAAAAAAAAATCAGTGCGCCTTTCTTAAAACTGAGATAAATTAACAAAGAATCTCAGATGACACTTTAACTCTTTCATTTATTTTCCACGCCTACTATTGTTGGTGTTATTATTATTTTTTTCAATTTACCCCATGTCGCTAATTCAGTAAATGCTTCTCTAATCTTTTAAAACAAGAAAAAAAGAAAAACCACACTCTCAAATACTTAAATGCAGCGTGCCCAAAACAATAATAATTAGCAAGTTCTTCCCCGTAAAACACATCTTTACAACTAAGTGGAATGCAGAGAACAACAATAACAAGAAAAAATCCAACTAAGGCGGAGAAAAAAAAGAGGATGCTAACTTAGTTCTATGGACTCAGATTAAAACGAATCGAAGTTACGCGTTAACATAGTTTCAATTCTTTTATTATTACTCTTTTTTTCCCACCCTGGTTGGCGCTGCGACAAGTTCCCACTATGAAAACTCAGAATCGACCCACTTAAACTAAGTGGGTAAAAGTATTCTTTATTCTGTGTGCGGAGGTCCAATGCTTTTTACTTGTTAGACCATTAACATCCAGAATGCTTAAGTACGAACAAAAAGAATGGTTTTGGCCACGGATTCCAAAATGCAATCCTTGGCACTTATCCAGAATGAAAGTCCAAGTCTTTAGCGTGAGATTTGCTTTCTTTAAGCCTTGTGGTAGGGAAGTTTCGTTAAATACTGAATAAACGCGTTAGAGATTAATGGGTTTTATTTTTCTTTCTTTAATACCACTGGATATGTTTTTGAAGTATTCGATTACAGAATTTGTTTCTACTTACCCAGTCATAATTCTTTTCAGCTTCGAATGATGATATATATGTATTTAGTATTAAAAAAGAGCTTTGTGTATGGACAGTTTTCGAGAATTTGAAATAAAACCTCATACATTTATGAAAAAGAAATTTTTGTTCTTGCTTTTAACGGAAACTTTCGTTTAAAACATTGCTTTACATATTACGGATTGCTTTTAACTTAAACAATGAACACCTTCTCGAGATTACGCTATAAAATGGCGATTTTTTTTAAATAAATATTTACCTTCAAAAAGTCTTTTATTTTTTATGAATTGTTTTTAATTTAATTTAAATGAATGGTTCGTATGTTGAAATTATTGAACAAAATACCTGATGATATAATTTTTGTTCTTTTTATAAACGCCGCAACATTTTTTTTTAAAAAAGATTATTCCCATGTTTAATGTAAATAACTGGTACTCAAATTTAGAAAGAACTAGATACAAAGTCCGGTGAATCAACGTTTATTATAAATAACCCATGGAAATACAAAAATTAAGGAGAGTGATATAAAACGAGTAATAAACTATGGGTTTACACAATTTATCGATCATGAAATTTACAAATAGGAACAATTATTTATTTTAATAGGGTGTAATTGCTTATTTTTATTTTTTCCATTTAAATCCAATGTGATCTTTTATACGCTCTTGTGTTTGAAATGGTACTGAGATTCCCGCACTTAAGACTTGATACAAACATCAAAAACGAGTTTACAGTCTTGACCACTCCGCTTTTTCCGTACTCTAAGCTCAATTCAGAAGTACAAAAAATTCCAAGGATGATCATACTTATTAAAATACAATAATGCCTCTAGCTTACGTGATAGGGGTAGGATTGAGTGGTATCCGCGTAAGCCGCGATATGTGATTTCGTTTATTAATACATATAAATTATTTTTAATAAGTTAGAATGAAGTATAAAAAGAAATCTAAGGTTAACACAAATATAAAATTACAAACCAAAGTTATTTTGATGTAGAAGGTTTAATAATATTTAACAAATTCGTCTGCCGGCTCAAGGTTTTTTTTTTTTTACTGCCGCAATATTTCAGCTTAGCAAGCATTCTTTTAATTCCATGTTTTGTTGAAAAGATACGCGTTTATTTGCCTGGCTAGATAGACAAGTTCTTCAATTGCACATTACCCATTTTACAAATTTTACCAACGTTATTCTCATACGAAAGACAAATCGACGCGAATTGAAGATCGCGTATGTCGGGTAGCATAAGTCGAGGTATTACTGTATTCAGTAGCACACACAAAGGAATATTTCAAGGGGGGTCGAAAGTTCACCATTTTTGTATGACGCTCCTTTTGATTTTGTCGATATTGGGAACAATACACTGTAAAAAACTAATTATTGAATAAATAATTAGCATTAATTAATAAAAGTAATCAATAATAACAAATACTTAATTAAATTTTACGTACTATATACTTGGAATTATAATCAATCGGGAAAAAATGAAGGGCTTTGGGGGGGAACCCCAGGACCCCCCCTTGTGTGCGGCGCCACTGGCTGTATTTAAAACGAATATTTTACTTGCAACTGAACGAAAATTAGTAATTTTATTAATTACAAAAACAACTTATTTTGTGAGTGACACAATTTTTTAAGTCCTTTTTTTGAATTTGATAGAGTTTCAGTGGGTGTTGTGTTAATCAGTGCTTAAATATTATAGTAATGGATTTTATGAGTAATTATTTGAATTATATTGTCGTGAAAGTATGCATTTTAAAATATCGCTTCAAATCATCATTCTGTTAATTTTAAACTTATAAATTTCGTTACACGTTAATGGAAACTAGTGTGGAACACAAGTTTTCGTATTAACTCTCTGTCCAATCATTAAAATAGTTATATGCTTCATTAAGCTAATTTAAAATGATTATCTTATTTGGCTGCATCTTTATAAGTATCAATGATTTGATCTCCGCAGAAAATATCAAAATCTCACCACAAAACATGCTATCTTACAAATATCTTCTGAAAATACGATTAAATGATGTCAAAATAAGTAAATATTTAAAATTTGACAGTGATAAGGCAGTGAGATATTTTACAATATTGTAATTTCAATTCTATTTAGAAAATTAACTGAAATGTGTTTCTTTATTTAATGAAATGTATTACAAATTTCAAATTAATCTCATAAAATATTAGTCACAAATAATATTTCCTTAAGATGCAGAATCCCAAGAGATTCTGTTTTTAACTAAGACAAAAAAATTTTCAGTGAATCTTAAAAATACATTGAGTCTCTTTAAATGATATCAAATGAATCATTCAAAATAATTAACAAGGTACTTATTGAATTGAGATTTTATTTAAAGTAATTAAATTGATATAAATTTGTTAAGCACATATTTAGGGATTCTAGAGATTATTGCTCTGAAAAAGATAGACTATTATACAATGCATTTTTTAATTTTTACAATTGTATTCCATATTGATTATTAATAAATTATATTCCGAATATATTTTAAAAAGAGGAATAGACAGGCATAAATTTAACTGCTCAGTAGTTAATATTTAGTAAAATTACTTACACCACTTAACTTCAATTTAATTATATGGATAGCAAAAAAATAATGGCTAAATTGAAAAAGAAAAATTGTTAAGTATATTTTAAAATATCTCGGAAAAAATACATTTATATATCAATAGTTACAAAATGTAGAGCACTTTCACCAAAGCAGAATAAATTTAATTATAATTTTTCTATATTGTGTTCCCTTAATCTTTTAAGTTTAAAAACTTCGATCTTAGGCTATAAATACCTTGCAAAAAAAGCTTTTTTCCTTCCTCTTTCATTAAGAGCCCCAAATAGCTTCCTTAACGAAGGAAAAAACTAAAGCTCAAGCACAAAATAGCATTTTGCGCAATTAATTCAATCGTATGACAATCCCCAGAAATTTAACTAAGCCTACCAATTACGTCTGGACACTTTTTACTAAGTTTATGCTCCTTAGCCCTTTACTTTAAGACCGTTAACGAGGTTTCCGGAAAATACCTTTCTTTTTTCCCGTTTTTCTCGATTTAAGAAACTCCTTTTTTTCCTAAGTTCTAAGCGTGCTTTTTTGCTTCGAATAGTTAGAGTAATAAAAACAACCGAATTGCTCTAGGATAGATAATTGGTGTATGCTAATGTACTTGTTAATTAACTTATCAATCTTTCAACGTTGTATTCTTTTCTCATGTGGAGGAATGTTAGGATTTAATAAAAGTCAATTAAGCGTATTCATACATGTTAAGTGGATATGTTATTTTCTAAATAGTTGCTAATGTGACTAGCACTGTTGTACTATTGTCTCATTGCATTTTTTCGAACCTTCATCGTACAGATAACTAGAATCGCACCTAAGTAATATTCGCAGTTCCTGCAAATATTTAGAAATCAATAATCTATACTTTATTTAATGAAATAATATGCTACAAAAAATATGTAGTTGAAACCACACACAATTGTATATAACTACAGTGCGTTTCGTAAAATTATTTTTTCTCACTGAACGTTCACTCCACATTGCATGGTTATTTTAAAGCCTAGTTTAATGTATCATGCAATATAATTGCTGCTGATAATCATCTTAAGTGGCAACTATTCGAATCCATATTTTAGTTTTTTATTTTTGATTGGTTGCTTTTATTGACTCATAAATCATATATGGTCAAGATGGAATCAGCACTCATTAATTTACTAGTAATCAAGTGTACCAATACAATTGCAAAAAATCTGAATATGTCATTTAAACATTTTTGAATGATTGATTATAATAGTTGTATTCTCGAGCTGGCGAGGCTTAAGATGGCACTTGACTCTCCAAACTTCTACCTCATACGCAAGTAAGGATTTAAGGCCACGTCATACGTCAAGGCGGGATAGTGATTAGTGACCCTGGCTGCTGTGCAGTGAGCCCGGGTTCAGATCCCAGAGAAAGCAAGTATGTCTGTAAGCGCATTGTACATGTGTAATAAGGGGACACTCTAAATATTCGTCTAGTCAAAAGTCCTCTCGAGAAGTTGATGGTAGGGTGAAAGAGTGGTGGGAGACCCTACAACCAATTCCCAGAAAGCTCTCCCTCAAAAATAGAGTAAGATGAAATCAAAACGTTCTCTACCCTAAAAGATGCTCAAGGATGCGGCTAAAATGATGCATGTACTTAAGTTCATTGCCACGATGAATTTCTTGGACCTCAATCTGACACCGTCGGTCAGGCGGCATTAGTAACAACACAATGACGGCAGATTTTATACTCATCTCGCCATCCACTTCTACAGAATAGTTTTTCAACGATATTAAGACTCAAAAATTCGATTCCACAGAAATAGCGTCGGTTAGGTAATCGTGATGGGCACTTGGCATAGGTTATTGGAAAAGGAAGGGAGAAAGGGTAAAATAAATAATGATTGTAACAAGGTGGAGGATTAACCATAAGAAAAGAGGTCATTCCTGTGTGATGTATGTATGGGTGTGTTGAAGTGCTTCCCCATTTTTAATAATACTAATCCGATCAGAAAGAAAATACCTCTCGGCTAAGCCGGTATCGTAGATTACACACATATTACATGATTCCTACGGGTCTTTACTTAAGAAACTCATGATCAGTGGCGCACACAAGGGGCCTGGGGGTCTGGACCCCCTCAAGCCCTTGATATTTTTTCCAATTGATTATAATTAGAAGTATATAGTACGTAAACTTTAATTAAGTGTTTGTTATTAATGATTAATTTTATTAATTAATGCTAATTATTCATTCAATAATTAGTTTTTTACTGTGGTTTGTTCCCGAAAATCGACAAAATCAAAAGGAGCAGGATACAAGAATGGTGAACTTTCGACCCTGGACCCGTCTCCTTGACAAATTCCTGTGTGCGCTACTGCTCATGATAGTACCATCAATATACTTCATCCAAATAGCGATGAACCTGATAATTTTGTGTTAAAATGAACTTTTAAATAAATGTTCTATATAAATTCTCTTGAATTGAGAACTCACCTAAATTCCACATTATGTTTCATGAGGATTCAGTCTCCTTTATACTCAATGAACACCTTTCAATACTGGCTGAGTAAGTTCAAATCCCCGATTTAATGACTAAATTTGACAAGGTTACCAATAAAACGAAATTGACTCATTTTCTTTTTCACTCTTATTTTCCAGTTACTTATACGTTATAACTGTTTTATTTGCAATAACAAGTTATTCGACTATGCTTTTAGCAAAAACGGATATTTTGAACATGTAGGAGACATATAGTTTTATGTACACGATGTAAAAATTTTAAAATATATTACTCACTAATAAATTTCAAAAAACAAACAAACGGTACTGATATATTATACCGTTGACCAGTTTCATCAAACAAAGAGACATTGCTGATTCAAAAGATGTCGCCAAATGCTATAATTTTTATTACAATGTTTAAATGTGCGCTGGAATGGCTTATACTATTGTCTGCATATTGCAGCATTTAGGGACAAATATTGGTTGATGGCTGAATACGTGAACAAAAAATTCAAAATGATTAGTTTTATTGGCACAAATGTCATATTAGTTCAAACTTTGCTAAGCATCCTTAATTTACGAATAAAATTCTGTCTGATACTAATGTAAAATTGCATAAATGTGTACAAAAAAGAGAAAAAATGATGGATTTAGGATTGAATAATATATTAGTCGAAATTAGAGAAAGATCACTAGGGCATCCCGAAGGCAAATTATCCTTTTTTTTTTTTACCAAAAGTATACAGTGCGACAAGAGCAAAGAAAAATCACTTGTTCTTCTCAGGATCATTCGATTCTTAGGAAGGTTAGCCTCAGAGGAACGATTCTTAAAGGATGAGCAAAAATGAGTTGCCTAAACAAGATATAATTGATTTTTTTCAGTTTACTCTACTTGAAAATATTTTACGTGATTATAAAATTAGAAATCACAATTATTACACTTTAAAACAACATATATCGAAGTATCTTGTCTGAATCTTAGTAACAATTTAATATTATTTAAAAAAATATGTAAAATATATTATAAAAGTATATTAAAAAAGAGGGCGTGCATCAAAATTCTGCAAAGATTGCGTTAATTTAGAGTATAACCAATAAATGGGGAAAATACGCATATGTGTTCCAAAACATAATTTTTAAAAATTTCACAGGTGCCACTTTTTCAGTATATAAAAAATATTTCCATTTAACTGAACACTGTAGAAGAAGGAATAAAACAATAAAGGTATAGGAAGTTGACATTTCTCGTAAAAGAAATGGATGAAGATATTTTTGCAATAAATCATTATAATATTTGTATGTATAATAAATGAAACAAAAATTACCATAATACCAGAATAATTACCCTAATTCATCTTTATAATGCGTGGAAAACTTGATAAATGAGATAAAAATGACAAAAAATTTGACAATATGTTTTCAATAAATCAAAATAAAGGAGAAAAATAGGGAAACAAATGGAAATATTTAGAATTTTTTTATTTATTTATCATACACATTATTATTTTAAAAGATGAATTCAGAGACCATTTTTGGCAGTTCTGGTCATAATTTTTTAAAAAAATAAGTTGTTTTTATTCTTTTCGAATACGCGTGTCATTAAAAGTAGCAGAAGTTCTATTATTTATTATATAACAAAAATTTTAATAAGATGATTTAACATCCCTGGGGATTTTTCAATTAAATGTACTGTAAATTATCTATGAATATATTTATCAACACACACAGTACTTTTTCATTCCATTTAATGATCCATCATTTAAACTACAGAATATTTTCCGATTTAAAATTCACCATAGATATATTTTAAATGCTGGTGTAACACACGGTTTAATTCTAAGACCGAAATGTAGATGGCGCTACTTGTAACGGAAGTGTTACCAAGCGAAGCACTGGATTACCGCCAGAGAGAGTTGGGAACTGAATGAGTAAACGTTACTCGTTTCGCTGTCCAATCCTGGATTATGTAATATATTTAATTTCCCCTTATTTCCTCTAAATGTTTAACCTGTATTGTGCCTAAATGTCTGTCCATTGTAACTGTGTTATTTTATGTCATTAAATATTTTAATAACCCCGAGATTATGTCAAATACTTTGGTTTACCCGGTAATCACGTAAGAGAACCGTTACACTGGTATTGGGAATTCAAATCTAATTAAAGAAATGGAATTATATATTTTATTTTTTGCGAAACATTTTTCAAACATATTTCAGTGGTGCGCATAAATAGCATTGTTTGTTTATAAAATTATCTGTATGTATCACTGTTTAATGAAAATGTTTTAAGATTAAATTTTTCGATTCAGGGAGTTTAAAGTTCTAATTTTGAAGTAAAAAAAAATCGAAACGTATACAATTTCTTTTTTTTATACATGTGCTATTGAAGGTGTATAAATAAAATGAAAAATTATCTTGCGTTAACTTTTATTTCTTTTACACTTTCTCATCATCAACTAATTATATATATTGTACATTTCTAACACTAATTCAGAAATTAATTAATTTGAGATGTCATGTTTATTATATACCAGGGGTGGTGAACCTTTATAGATTAACATGTAATTTTTTTCTAAAAAAAGTATTTAATGAGGTATAGATGTGCCGTCAGATAATTTTTACTTATGATTATTGTAGAAATAATAAAACTAAATATTAACAACACAAATTTTTTTATTTACTGCGAAAAAATACTTTTTGCACTGCATAGAGGAAAATGCTTTAGTTATACGTGTAATTCAAACTAAAGAAAATATTAGTGTGACTTCTGTTGTTGCAGATTGGGTGGTAAATAACTTATATGTTATTAACTTTTTTTGCTGTGGTTCACTTTTTTGACAAAATGATTTATGATTTGTTTTAAAATGCCGCTTTACAGACGATGTACTGCATACCATTATTTCAGAACATAAAACACACTGCGCTTTGTCGCCTTTACCAATACTGCCATATTTCTGTAGATTCATCAAATTTGAAATTCTATGTTACACTTACTATCTTGCACTTTTTGTTTTTTGACTGAACTAACCAGGTTAAATAATAATTAAAAATCGTATATATAACACAAATAAACTTTAAAATACATTTGTGTCAATGAAGACGTAGACGAACTTCGCATTGTAAGCAATTGTAATCCACGAAGTAACTAAGACAAGACAATAACATACGAGTGTGCCCCCGCGACCAACCCCTTGCGTTTGTTCGTAATTCTTCATAGTGAACTTCATTATTTTGAAATAAAATGCAAACCATTTTAACCACTAGCATACCCAAAATATTGTGTCGCGTGCCATCAATGGCACACGTGCCACTGATTCGCCAACCCTGCTTTATACAAATCGATGAACAACTATTTTTTATTTGGTGAATATCTTCTCCATTTTCAGTTCAGAAATACCCATGCAAATAACGTTTAGTTATAAATAAAAAAGTTGCATGTTTGTTCACTTATCGCTTGTTGAATTATTAAGATTTATTAAAGTTTAACTATTTCTTTAAATGAAAATTCGGATACAATGAATATAGGTGGATATTTAAAGTATCAGAAAGTAAATGTTTTTACTATTAAATTATATCAGCCAACATATTTTATGTAAACCCATTATGTATAATGAAGAATAGTAAAATAAGCATTTTGATTCAATAAAAGATAACAAATACATAACTACTCACCCGCCACAATGATTACTTCACCTGAAAAGAGAAAGAAAATTCATATTAATTATCTGTTTAAAATATATATATAACAATTCAATTAAAATATGTTAATTTAAAATGAAGTTAACAGCTATGTTATATATATATATATATATATAAAGGGAAAATTTAGAACATAAAACTATAAATAAATATGTTGTTTAAATTATTAGGGAAACTTTCCTCGAGTGTGTGTGTGGGTGAGAGAGAGAGAGAGAGACATATACTACTCATCAAAATATCATTTATTTTATAGATTATATTTTATAAAATTTACAAGGACACTTGTCGCCCATCCGGTATAGTGGTTAGTGATGCTGACTGCTGCGCCATAGGGTCTGGGTTCGAATCCCGGAGAAGACTTGGATGTTTGTAAATATATAGTACTTCATGGCATGGGAGTACTATAAATAGAGCCGTCAAGCTAAAAGTCCTCTCGTGTAGTCGTTGGAAGTTAAGAGGTGGGAGACCTCTGACCCCCCAAGTGTCCTTCCGCTAAATTGGGGTGAAACCGAGCTAAATTGTTCTGTCACCTGTAAGGTACTCAAAGCTACGGCTAACGACAGGCGTCACTTAGCCCTTTGCCATGATGCATTTCGTGGGCCTCGATCTGCCGATCAGTTGGCATCAGTAACAACAAAACAAGGTCATTCGTTGAATTTTAATTCTCAATGTTACACAAAGTTATATTTCAGAATGCTATAATTTGATTAGAACGAGGATGGAAGACAAGAGATAGTATATTATTTTCAGTATTGTTTTATTTAATTCAAATAATTAAATCATTTTATCGGTTCTATATGCATTTAAGTTTTTGTGTAGAATGTAGAGCCTACAAAAAAATTAAAATAATGCTATAAAAATTTATATAAAGTAACTATAATATATTTGATATTTATTAATACTGAATAATTTATATTCTGCATATTATGCGATATAATAATGCTACATTTTAAGCTTACTATCTTATAAAATATTGTTTAATTATAATTTTGGGTTGAAAGAAAAGTCAATAAACCATATTTGAATCACAATGGTAATATAGTACATATTAATAATTTAAATAATAAAATGTAAAATAATTCTTTAAAAAGTTTACTTTTGTAAACTTTACGCTTGAGCCTAACAGGAAATAAACTAGTTCACATGCATATTTTATAAATGCAAAATAACGATTTGGTTATTAAAAATAAAAAGAAGAGATATTTAAAAAAATTAGTCAAAATTTTTAAACTTATAAAAAATTTTTTAGTAAACGTTGCGTATTAAAAAAATTATTTTTTATCAATCATTAAAAACATTATAGTAAAATTCACACAAAAAATTGCTATGAACAAGAACATCAATGATCCATAGTTGCACATTAATATTTGTGTGAAAAGTCAGGAATATATTTAGCGTAGTTATTAAATTTATTTCATGAATAAATTTAATTTCGCCAGTCCTTTAGTATTTTGTTAGAGACAAGCAATTCGTGTATCAAGGGAAAACAATCTTATTAATGTTTTTGTTTGGTAAGATTCATGAGGAGATGAATAAGTAGAAATGTTTTAAAATAAATTATTAGTTACTCTTTTTATTTTTTAGCCTAATGATTAAATTTATGATTCGTGTTTTTATGAATGGAGAAGCTAATAAAAACAATAACTGTTTTTAAATGTTAAATTTATTTATTGTTTATATTGATGTCTTAAATTTTCAACACAAAACGCATTAATTCATTTAGATTCAATTTCGAAAAGCAATTATTCCCAGGGAAAAAAATTCTAAAAAGGAGCGAAAAATTAATTCATTTTACTACACGGACATTTCATATGTAATTTGAGGAATTAGGATTATTGAGATAGTTCATATTTTTTTTACAGTTAATAATCAAAATGATATTTCTTTATTTCTTTATTCTAAAATTACAACAGAAAAATTTTGACCATATACTCATTTTCATTAAGTTTGTACGTGCCACTTATATATATATATATATGAAAGAAATATGTATTATATATCAAAAACAAGAAATAATAGATAATGAACATAACAAGAAATAGCGTAATAAAAATATAAAAGCTGAACATGAAGAACAAAATTATAGAGAAATAAAAAAAAACTACAAAAAAGAAGAACATAGCGAGTCAGAAAGCAATTTCGAACTTAGGACCGAATAAGTGGGGTTAAACTAGTTTGAAGGCGCCAACCTTCCCCCTTCGTAACTCGGTAGGAAAAACCAAATAAAATAAAATAAACAAAAATTCAGAGTATGTAAAATCTCAGAGAGTATGATAAAACCACTCACTACTATTATGTAACAAACTCTTCCAAACTCTTAATGCAGAAAAATCGCAAAACAAATACGTAAGAAAAGTAGAAAAATCCTAAAACAATTACATAAGATAATTATTTTTCAAAAACTAATTTAACAAAATTTCTTTACTCACAGAGCTTTTACGAAAAGAATCAAGCATCTTGACATCAATGAAAATCAATTATTCACCAAGTTAAAAAATTCGAATATACATAAACACATCTTTTGAGATAACTTTTAAACCAGCCAGCAAAGACAGATATCAAAAAAGACGACAATCAAATATGGTAGAATTTGAATTGGTTGATTGCCAAAAATGAAAATTTGCTAGGCTCTAATTTGGTTGGTTGTCAACAATGTGTAAGATGTTCAAGATGTGTGTGGAAAAAAATGTAAACTGTGATATGAGTGTTATGATATAATCTTCACAGCAAGACCACTAACATGCTGACTTTGAAATCATATTGTTGTGTGGTGGTTTTGGAATTAGAAGTAGCAAGATGGTTAATGTATTTGTGATGAATATAAGTTCTTAAGAAATTAAAAGGGTATTCATGATCTAAACAACATTGACAATTTTTTTTGATATTATTGTACTTATCTATTTTGTGGGTAGTTAAGTTACCATTTCTAAATAAAAAATTCAAAATGATATTTCTGTAAATTGATATATGCAAGTTACTATTCCATACAGGAATTTTAATTATATGGAACTTAAACGAATCTCTTTTGTCAAAAATGTTACTGACTACATTATTGTTAATAAGATGCAAGTCTAAATCCAGGAATTCCACCATATTAGAGTTGAAGTTAGTTTTAAGGAGCTTGAGATAATCAGGGTAGAACGTAATATTTGGTCTGTCTTCACTATTTTTACCAAAAATTATTAAATCATCTATATAGCGATAAAAATCAAGTAAGAATCATTTACAACATGATCAATTTCAAAAAAATGTAAATATAGGTTTGCTAAACAATTACTAGCTGGACCACCCTGAGGTAAACCTTTGATCTGTTTATAAAGATTCTGATCAAATGCAATGAAATTTTCTTTTAATACGAGGTTAACAAGAATATCAAATTTTTCTTTTTTCATTGAAGTATATAATTCATATTTATCATAAATTAACTGTAGAACCTTAATCATATCGTCAATATCTATAGAATTAAAAAGGTCCTCGAAATCAAAGACATGCATGGAAAAAATTGACATATCCTTAGTAACTCTAGCAATCTCTAAGCTATTTATAATTATTGCCGTGTTTTGTAAGTTATCAATTAGATTTTGAAGAAGAGATTGTAAGATCTTCCCAGACTTCGTGATATATGTATTGTATCCATTAGTAATACTACGGAATTTTATAGGGCTTTTATGAAATTTTGGTGTTAAATATATATATATACTATTTCTTCCTATTTAGTATAGTTATCTGAGGTTCTAATTATCTGTGTATTTTTACGTTTTGGATTATATATATATATATATGTGTGTGTAATAATTCCCTCTAGTATCCTTTTTGTTAACTCTTTGTATTAATATTTAAACAAACTTTAAATCTTTAGTTTAAAAATAACACTGTAATCTTAATCGTAATCGGCTAGTCCCAAATCCCTGTCCCGCCGATTCTATCAAATCAGAACTACTATTACGTAATAACCACGGCCAGTATAAAAGCAAAAATCTTATGTATTCACTCTCTTTTGTCTGCTTTTTTTCATCATGTAAGAATGTAAATAACCGTAGCTATATTTGTCTTTGTGTTGTGTCCGTTAAGATGTCGCTTCTATTATATTTGTCCGTTTTCGTGTTTTTAACATATAGATGTGAAACTTCACAGCAGTTGTGTTTTAATCTATTGATGTGTGCGTCATAATAAAGGATGAAAGGTTATTCTGAAGATGTATTCGCTAAACCAGATATGGCAACAAACCAACACCGGCCAACGCTACTACAATACTTAACATATATAACATATATATATATATATATTATTCCAAAATAAAAATCAATATATAAATACAATACATATATATATATATATATATATATATATATATACACTAATATATAAACGAAAGTATATAAAAATAAACAGATAGTTATAAACCTAAGATAACTATAAATAGGAGGAAGGCACAGTAGTATAATGACAAACTCCTGGCCTTAGGAACCAGGATTGCAGGTTTAAACATGTTTTGGGTCGGCCAACCTTCACTTGTAGTTTGTCATACTATGTACCAAGAGGAAAGGAAAGAATTTCATATGAGGAATTTAAATAATATATATATATATATATATATGCATATATATATATATATATATATTTAACGACTCGTTCTTTGCGTTATTAGAAATGTACTGAGAATAATATTTAAATATTTTACAAGCAAATAATTATTTTTCAACATGTTTAATAAAACTATTACCAAAATCATGCGCAGTATTTTCTTATTATTATGAATGTCTTGTATTAATTGAAAACTTTCTGCACAACCACAAAACTATTAAATTATGTATGGCTAAGAACTAGAAAATGTGTGTGTGTGAAAAGGACTATAATTAATATTTAAACCTCCTCTACTTTAAGATAAATTGAGTGTGGATTGGTAAAAACCTTAAGTAACATCTACATTTCATAGCTCTAGTAAACAGACTTTCAGTGGTTAATGTTCTTAAATATGCTGATGAAACAGCGTGTCTCCGGTAAACATCGAAATATTTCTGCACAAACCTGACGCGAGATATTTTACGGAGAAAAGGTAATTAAAATAATTATCATTCTTCTACGCCAAGGCAAGGTGGTTCTGATTGGCCAACGTTGAAAATTCATCGCCAAGTTTGAAATAGTTTTAGCGGATTTGAATAATTAAGTTATACAGGCGTTTTCAGTGATGTAATATTCCAACGGGACTCTAGTCTAGCAGCTTAATTATAATATAAGGAGCGCTATGCATAATATCTCGCTGAAGCAATGTCATGCATTTTAATGAGAACAGTTTTTTACTATTGCCAAGGATATGGAACTAGCCGTAATTAGTATTAAGTAACGTTTTCATGTTTCCCCTAAGTTTAAGTCTTCCGAAACAGCATCTCATTAATTATTGAAATTTATGCTGGTGTTGTCCAGACAGTTGTATCGTTTGGTTTAGTTGGAGAAGAATAACACTTGAAGGAAGGGGTGGGGGGAAGTCAAAATGTTTGGCAAGCATGTAAAACGGGTTGTTTAGCAGCAGAAACTGTCAATGGAAGACATTTTGCTTTTTAATGAGCCTAAGTAGAATTCATAATTTATGGAAAATCCTCGAAGATTTGGTGAGTAAAATTTGGCGGTTTTTTTTTTTTCTCTCTCTCCTCAAAATTGGAAATGATTTATCGGTGCGGTTTTAATCCATTGAGTTGCTTACAGGCATGATATAGATTAAGCACGCTTATAGAATTAACACGGGTATTTGCATATCTTCCTTTTACGCAGTTTAAAGGCAGGATATCTTGTTTGGATCTATGATTATTCTTTTTGGCTTGCATTAAAGACATTGATAATGAAAATGATTGTTTTAGTGATAGCTATGTTTTAAAATGAGGTTCTATGCTACGGAAGGAATTAAATGTTAATGAAATGTGCAGGTTTATTATTTCGGAATAAATTAAAGAGATTTGAATCAGTCTTTCCAGGTTCGATTTGGAATTAGAGTCTTGAGATAAAAAAACAATTATCATTTTAACTGATATAAATAAAAAAAATAGTTTATAATTTAAAAAAAAATTATTATTCATATTAATGCAATTAACTTTTAAAAAATTAAATTTGTTGAAAGAGTTGAAGTATTTTTTTAAGTTTATAATTGTCTTACAAAAATGAGAAATGAGACTTATTAGATAAAATATATTGAAATATTAAAAAAATAGTTCTTAAAATCATAATAAGTATATGACATTAAAAGCCGATCCAACGTTACTTCTGTTAAGGTATCCGTACACCTTCGAAGAAAATTTTTTTAAAAACTGTAATATTTGCTATTAAAATATTTTTTACTGATGAAATATAACTTAAAACTATGAAAAATACATTTAATATGTTACTTGTAGTACATAAAAAAATTTTAGGGAGTAAAGCATAGTGTAAATAGTAATTAAATTGATTATTAGAATAACGCACATAACTCAAATGTAAACAAAAATATCCCTTTTCTGTAAATTTTATGATGATCATTATAACATTTTTTAGGGCTGGTACTATTTTCCTGATGATAATCAATTTATTACAATTTTTATCAAGTTTCGAGAAAAAGAACATTGAAAATCCTTAAAAAATTAATACGAGCATGATATATACCTTAGTTACTAAAAATATATCAACTATATAATTATGAAAGTAGTAGGGGTTCTTTAAATCTATAAAACAAATATATTTATAAAATTTGAACTAATTTGGTTCACAACTTTTCTGATATTTACGTTGTCAGATGTCAATACGTTAAACAAATTCATTTTGAGATAAATCAGAAATAAACTTTGAACTGCAAATTTTAATATTAAACACAATTTGATATACTTAAAATGCTCCTGATTTATAAATAACACCTTCTTTACTATCTGAAACATTGATTTTTTTCCCTTGTAGCTCTTAAAATTTTTCTACGCTGCTTTACATTTGGTGTTGAATGTCGTTATGTGTCGTTAATTCTATTGATGTCAAGATGTTTGTATGCTTTTAAAGTAAAATAACCAGGAGTTATATTAAGTTTTTTAAAAATTTCAACACAACCCTTGTATCCATCATTAAATTGGATCACAGCATCCAATGCACCAGATTTTAAAATTTTGAGGCACACAAAAACTTCCTTGGGTACTCTCTGCCATATAACGCCATTTAAACACTCGTTTGAATTTTGTGTTTTGCCATGCAGGGATTTAGTAAGCAGTTCTTTGGTACACAACTCTAAATATGTAGGCTTAATCGTGTTTAGTACTTCATTTGATAAGCCTTTATATTTTTCGTTTGGGTTTTTGCCACAAGACAGTGCTCGCTGGTAGTAACACCAACTATCTTTCCGATGGGACACATGCATCGGTTTCTCGACACTTGATGAGCAATGAAACAAAGCCGCAATAACATTTTGCTGAAGACCGGATAGGTTTCCAACATTGCTATGAACAGCAATCCCATAATAGTTTTGATATCGGTCAATAAAAGAGTCGGTGAGTTTGCCTTTACCAGACAGATTTTTATTTTTAGACTTTAGTTTGCGCAATCTCGCATCTACTCTCTTTTGAACATGACCAATGCATTCATTTTTGTGACGCTATCCTTCCCAAAAGTATCTTTGACACTGATAAAGCCCTTAGAGTCCCCGTCACCATAATAATGTGCATATTTAAGGCCTCGTTTGACAATAGAACGTTGGAAGATTCTCGTAGCACCAACAGCTTCCATTTTTAACGCAGAACCTTGAAAATTGCTATGGCACACATGATCTGCTGCAAAAGTTTCCGACTCAATACTTCTAGGCATTTTAGAAATCTTTCTGCAGGTGGGACAATATGACGACATTATATTTCAATGTCTACTACTTTACCAGTGTCAACTGACAAAGCTGCGACACACCCATTCATGGAAGAGTAACCTCTACGCTGCCACGTTCCATCAACTGAAATGCCACATTCAACAATTTTATTTTTAGTAGGATGTAGCACTAACAGTTCAGAAGCTGCTTTTGCATTGATAGTTCACAAACTTCTGAAATCACGGACATGAGTTTATTCTCATGATTAGTGTACGCAGTTTTACTGAGCCTGGGTAAATTTAACGTACCACATAATTTAAACCCAGCAGAAAAACCTTTCCCAATTTGTCTCATACCATACACAAATCTTGTATTTACTTCAGGACAGTTTAAAGTTTTCTTTGAACTAGAAAACCCTGAGTAAAAGTCACAATGTTTACACCTGATAACAAAATTTGAGCACAAACCATATGTGGAATCCTCAGAAAGCAGGATACCTTCTTCAAAACATCTTGGGCAACAAAGTTGTAAAAACAAATTTAAAAGGACTTCCATATCAATTATTCTGTTACCAGTAAGTGGTTTACGTTGATACTCTGCTATTTCTTCATCAAAGGCAGGAGGTATTTTAATTTTTGAAGAACTGGCGTTGGTAGATGTTGCGCTGCTATTTTTTGAATGTTTAATGGTAGATCCATTACCTCTAAATTGGCGTTTTCTCTTAGCACTAACTCTACGTTTAGCATTACCCATTTTAAATGACAAAAATTAAAATTTTCTGCTATAAAAAAGGATTAAACAAAAGCTTATAAAGAGCTACGCAATCATAAGCAAATGTAAACAAACAGTAAAGCACTCTATTTTCTTGCCAGATTCTAGATAAAAATATAAATAAAAGCCTGTTGCCAATTATATTCTTGATAATTCTGAAAACTCAAATTCATATTTTAAAAAAGTTTAAATTTGTTACTATTGCATATTTAAACGATACTTTGAAAATAAAAATGTCAACAAACATTTTTCTACTTCGCAATGCAGACTTGTACTTCCGGGTTCAAAAAAGGTGATATCGAATGAAACTCAAATCCCCATAACTTAAGTTCTAAATAAGATAGAAACAAAATTTAAACACCATTTTAAAGAAAAACGTTTATATTTTCAAATAACATTTAAATTAAAAAATCGAAAAATTTGACGAAAATGACGTTTTGAAGGTGTACGGATACCTTAAAATGTCATTATCTCTTTTCTAACCAATTTTATAATTAATATTCTATAAATTCTGAACTATCTATAAATATATGAGTTATACTTTTCCCACATATTATGTTAGTTATTAATAAAGAAAAAAGACAAACTAGAGAGAAAAAAGCACTGAAATTTCCTGAATTAATTAAAAAAACAAATTCTAAACAAATATTATGGCTTCGATTGTTGAATGTGTACAGTTACTTATATATTTATTTATGTTTGCGAAGTTTTAATAAACCAAACAGTAAATTCGGAAAAACAATTTTTTCTAAAAGCTTATTAAGTGCGAAAACTTTGTTTACAATTTTTTTTGAAAACAATATTATGATATTCTTTTAAGTACTTTTAAGGAATTAAATAAAATAATAAAAGTACTCTGTTTCTAAAACTCAAAGAAATTTTTATATATTGTTTTCCATTCAATATTTCAAGATGGCATGCAATTACTTATTTTTTTTTATAAGATGCATCCAGTTGATATTTCAAATCAACATGTTTTCAAAGGAGACATATCATCATTGACTTTGATAGAACTACTTTCGTTCTATTAATTGCTTTTTTTTTTAAAAAAAAGTGACCCAACTTCTCAAAGATTAAGCCCATA
This sequence comes from Trichonephila clavipes, assembly GCA_019973935.1. Lineage (NCBI taxonomy): Eukaryota > Metazoa > Arthropoda > Arachnida > Araneae > Nephilidae > Trichonephila > Trichonephila clavipes. The sequence goes on along the minus strand of BMAU01017210.1, from coordinate 448,204 downwards.
CCCTCTCACAGAACTAATTCATTTGATTATCTGTCCTTGCAAAATATAAAACTTTTAAATTGCGACGAAGAAAACTACATTTTTTTTCTTTTTCGAGCATTAAAGTTTGTCGAAAAACCAATTTTGATAGCTTATAAAAGAAAATGTATTCAATAAACCACTGTGGAAGAGAAAATGAGGAAAGACGGGGACGAGTGTTGAGAAGTTTTCATTAAAACTTAATCGAAGAGCTTCTATTGATCTGAGGCTCAGAAGAAATTCTGGGAAGGAAAAAAAATCATCTTCGAAACTTTTCATAACCTTCCTTTCACATAAACTTCGTTTTCAACTTCTTTTTTTACCCTCCCCCTGAAAGAAAAGTAGAACAATATCTTTAAACCTATAATTAATAGAAGAGAGGTCAGTTTTGAAACTAAAGCTTCTAATCATAACGTTTGAGAATCTTAAAACCGCCATCTTCATTTTAAAAGATCTTGCATCGTTAAAGAAATTTTAAATTCGTTTTGTTCGATGCAAAAAAAAGTCGAAAGATTTTTAATGTATATAAGTAATGCCAAAATAAAGTAGAAACTTTTTAAAGTGCAATTCAATCCAACTTGTATTATTAATTTGCATACATAAAGAGGTTTTACTTTATCATATCGGCCAATTTACTTTCAGAAAGGCTTCATTTTCTTTAAATTTTTAATAAGTCTTCCGGGATAAAGTTAAACTAAAACTGAAACTTTCGAGGACAAAGAGAAATAAATTATCCAGAGAAATTTTCAAGATGTTAAGTAAATTAAAATATATGTCTATGTTCTCTATTGGATAAGGATTTCAATTCCTAAAACAATATAAGAAAAAATTTATCAAATCGAAAAATAAAAAGATTAAATTTTAAAAGTATTTGAATTACATCATTAAAATTGAAATTGATGAATTAAATTCATCCAATTAAAGTAAAGTAATTTTAACAACTAATTAAAATATGAAAATTATGATTGATAAATTTATAATGATTATTTTTCGTAACGACATGATGAATTCATTATAATTATTACTTAGAAAAATGCATTTTTAAATTGAAAGGAATTGAAAGATTATAGAAAAAAACAAACTAATTTAAAAAAATAAGTCAATTCCTACTTAGATCAACCAAGAAAATTTTTATTTTAGATACTTTTTATTAAATAGTTACAAATAATATAAATATGTACATACATAAGACAGAATCACAATATTAAGTGACTAAATAGAAAGCGATTTTCCTTACAATTTTTTATTTTCATTTCTATATATGGTGTTGGACCATTTTTATTTATTTGTCACTATTTATTCATTAATTATATTGAATTTGTCTAATAAAATAGGGTAGTGAAAAAGAAATCACATTTTCGGAAACTAGGCCATCCCAAATGGGATTCGAACTTACTGTTGTAAATTAAATGTAAAATAAATAGATAGCGCTGCAAGTCATCAGAGAGATATACTTTGTTGAGCTTGAAGAGTCAAAGTTATGTAATGTTCATTGTGCTGTAAACATGCTTTCTATGTATGTCGTCCATAAAACCAAAATGCTTAAAAGATGGACTGAATTACTGGAATCAGGTAAAAATATAATGGGAATATAATCGTCTCACTGAATCATGAAAATAAGGAATCAGGAATTATAACACCCATGACCTTTGGAATAGAAGTCCAACATGCTATCCATTGCGCTACATTGTCACAATGGACGATTTTCCTTTCTATATATTCTGCTGCACTATTATTTTTGTTTGTTACTATTTATTCATTTCTTGATTTAAATTATACTTAAAAAAACCTGTATTAACATCAAGTGTCATCCACTTCAAGTTTAAAAAATGTATTTTGAAGTTAAATGGATGAATAGAAAGTATTTTATTAATGATTGGAAATTTGAACTATATATATGCGTGTGTGTGTGTGTAAAGATAATTAAATTAGATTTAAAATTAAATTCCCTGTATAGCACTTAACTTTTATTTTTCTCTAAATCTTCAAGTATCAAATTAATCACCCAGTTATTTCCCCGAAACAGATGACCTAACCCTTAAAATTTCTGATTCCAGATAATTATATTTAATAGCCCTATATGTCAGCATTAACTTTCAAGTACACTCGTAAAATCCACGATACTTATAACATCTGTGTTTAAGTGGTAACCCACTTTGTTTTCACTTTGGCGTTCTTTTTTCTATCTGCCTTTAGCGTCAGAAGATGTTGAAAATTACTTGAATAAAGACCTTTTTAAAATTATATCTGATTCTGGCTCAAAACTTGTCATATATATATAGGGAGAGTGAACTAATATTAGGAATTGTAAAATAAGTCAGTAAAGAACAAAAAAATCGTATAAGCTCCCTTCGAAGAATAATTTTATTGCAATTGAACTAAATTACATTTAATAACTAGGTGTCCTATGCATAAAATTATCTAGTATGAATATTGCGGTTTCGATTATATTAAAATGAAAAGCATGAGCTTTGGCAGCTAGGAAACAATCGGAATGTTTAATTGATTATTTATTGTCGCTACACTTTGAAACTGAACGAATATTGACGGTGGATCTTGTAATCTTGATCCATAGACACGTCTTGAAGAGGACGTTGAACTCACATCGCTCTTGCTATAAGTCATACAATATTACATTTTGTAAACGTTACATGGCAGGATTTTGAGATAGACTTATCTAACATACGCCAACTATCATATTGCAGACAGATCTTTAGTGTCATTTATAGCGCCCCAAACCCTCCTCCACAAAGATTAATTTATGTTTTCCATCTTGAACATTCAAACATATCTACTACAACAATATTTCATGTAAAAAAAATTAGGAAAGTTACCAGCGTTAAAAATTAATTTTTAAATAATCAACATAGAAAGATTTACATCGTCAATACTTGAATTATGTGTATGAAAAATTATTAAGTGACGTAAAACTAAGTTTTAAAGTTAAACTATAGATAGAAGCGTAAAAGTATAATATAGGTCAATATTAAATGATCAGAGTAAAACAATAGCAACTTCTTAATCCTGGTAACTAAGATTACGGCTTTAAATATAGTGTAAATGACAAAGTGTGTGTCATCTTTCCCCTGTATAATTCTCTGCACCACTGAGTTAAAAGAAAGACCAGTGTAAGAATTAGTCTTTAAATCCTTAACTACCGAGTAAAAGTTACGTAATTCAACCCCCTCCGTCCCAGTAACACCGTTTTTCTCACCGGCGCGCGTTGTTACGTGAGAGGGGAAGCATGCTTTCTTTCTAAAAAATGTTTACTTCCACTTAAAAAGAAAGGAAAATAAGGGATAAAATAATAATAAAAAAAATTTACTCTCTAGAGTTAACAATACAGTACAATATAAATTGTAACTTATCTTCCGTAAACCAGTATTACATTTAAGGCAGTGTTTCTCAAACTGGGGGGCGTAATAACCCTACGAGGGGAGCGCGAGCATATAAAAAGCCGAGAATAAAAGATTATTTTTAAAAAAATTATAAAAATTTACTTAAAGGAAGCAAAACAAAATACATTCCAACTTAAGAAGACTTGGTACCCTAAAAATCACAAACCTATCGTTTTTTTTATTTTCATTTAATCTTATTCTTTGGATTATTATCTTTCGATTGATATATCACTTGTGCATGTCGGAAAGTTAGAAGTTGAATAAAACTTCATTTGAAAACAAATTAAGCAATTCAGCCACACCCCCTTTTTTAAAAAAAAAGCTAAAAAATGTGTTATGATAAAAAAAATCTATTTTATAAATATAAATAATAACTATTAAAAAGAATGTGTAGGATTAAAAGCAGAATATTTCCGAGGCAATACAATAATGTAATTTTTCTTCCCTTGTGAAATGTGTGCATGTAAAATTTTTAAATTAAGGCATTTTATATTAATAATTTTATAATTTCAGTTCTTATTCCTGATATATATTTTCATACAAATGTATTACTTTAATATTATAAGAAGAAAAACAGCTAATATTTCTGTCGTGACAGAAAAAAAAATTTTTTAAAGTTTTCCTTGGGTTTTCTTGTGCAATTAGTACTCTCTAAAAGTTGATCATTTATAAAAATGTGTGGGTTCAAAACATATGAAAATGCAATTATTTTAAAGAAAAACGTGTAAGTAATATCTTAAAGTGGTATTTTAAGTTTAATTAAGCTTATAATAATTATTTTTTCAGAATTATAAACTTTAAAGTGGTTTTTCTCAGTTTGTGTTTTTCGAAACCTTAGTGTATTCAAAATGCTACTCCTTCGACAATTATTTACCAATCACTTCAATTTTTTCCTACGTGTTAAAATAAAGCATGTAATAAATTAGGGATCCGTTTTACTATAAACTGAATACTTTTTTAAAAAAAATAAAATGTAAGACATGTTGGCTTTTTCGTTGATATTTAGCCTGTATATCAACATTTTTATTTTTTTTTCAAAAAACGAATGAAGTTATTCTAAAATGGATCCTTAAGTGTATTAAGAACATCCATAAGAATATTATAAAAAATTTTCAGGTCAAAAATTAATTATTACAAAAAGGAGTAGGATTTTAAAATGTTCCTAATTTTCTTCAAAAATTTAAATTTTTAAAATTGTGTGAATAATATAGGAAAATTTTCATCTGGTAATATTTTCTTGAATAGAAACATTGTATAAAATGTTAAAATATAATTTTTAAATAGGTAAATAAAGAAGTTTGCTCAAAGGGTGACAAATCCCCTTAATAAAAATACACGTTGACTTTAATTGTTATCTATTCCAATTTGAAAATTAGAAAAGAAAAGCAACATAATACTTTTTTCCTATTACTTAAAAGTATATAATTTACTCAAAATATCTTTACTTAGAAATAACTAAATTAAAATATCTCTATTACTTGAAAGTAACACATACAAAATTTAATACTTATCTTGATAATTTGAGTGGTACATAATTAATATCGTATTGTAGTTTTAGCGTCGAAGTACATTATTATTGCATTCAATACATTGTTATTGTACGGGGAGGCGATGAAAATTATGATTGAAAATTGTGTTGAAAGTATTGAAAGTTTGAGAAGCACTGCATTTAAGGTATTAGTACAAATAATTAAAGATATCCTATTGCACCCGGTAAGTGAAAATGATAGCAAATGAAGAATAGAAAAGAGCACACTCAAACGAAAAATTCCTTAGCTGGGAATTTCATCGTTCCTGCATATACCCTTCTTTATTCCTACCCCACCTCTTCTCCGAAAAAAAGTAAATTCATTAGAAGCACTATCGATGTAATTTTATTGTATTTCAAGGCCGTGAGACTAGTTTTAAACAGAGTAGCATAATGCAAAATGTCCTATTCTGGAAGGACGAATATACACGTCCAGGGCACTAAAGGCACCAGCTAAGCAGGGCGTGTGTACACGCTCGTGGCACTTAAGGCAGTGCTTCTCAAAGTTTCAATACTTGCGACCCAATTTTCAATCATAATTTTCTTCGCGCCCCCCCATACAATAAGAATGTATTGAATGCAATAATAGTGTGTACTTTGACGCTAAAACTACGATGCTATCTTAATTATAAACCATTCAAATTATCAAGATAAATATTAAATTTTATATATGTTAATTTTAAGTAATAGGTATTTTAAAAGCAAGTTATTTTTAAGTAATAGATTTTTTATTTAAAAAATATATATTTAAGTAATAAGAAAAGTATTATGTTGCTATTCTTTTCTAATTTTTAAATTGGGACAGAAAACAATAAAAGTGCAATGTGTATTCTTTTTTTACGTCAGAATGTATTTTGTTTTGCTTCCTTTAAGTAATTTTTATCACTTTTTAAGATAATCTTTTACTCACGACATTGTATATGCTCGCGTCCCCCTTACAAGGTTATCACGCTCCCCTGGGGGGCGCGCCGCACAGTTTGAGAAACACTGACTTAAGTGGTTACCACTTTAAGCTTGGAAAACAAGTAAATGCTTCGAATACTGTAAGATAGTTTCTAAAACTAAATAACATGAAAACATTAATCTGCTTTCTAAAGACAAAACCAAAAATTTAAATAAATGGAAATTAAAAAAAATCTCCACAGCAACACGAAGATTCTTTGAGGTTCCATCAAAAAATCAATGTTTGTATCAAAATATATAACAATATGCAGTCCCAATAGTTTCTCAATCTCTCTCCATTCATATATATTTAAAAAAATGCTAGAAATTATATAACCTCAGTAGCTTCTTCACATTAGATGTTTAACTTCATTCAAATGTTATGATATCATAAATGTTAACTACTGGCATATAGCTGGAAGACATTAAACGATGTATATATTGATCCGATATATAATTGTAGGATTTCACCACAGCATGGTGATCACTACTTCTCATTACTATAAGTTCTCGCTAGGAAATACATTCGATTAAATGCGTTGCTATAGTGATAAATACGCATAAATATAAGAAGCGTAGCTAATTTTAGTAATTGAAATAGCATTTTTTATTTTCAAGTTAATAAGAACACATTTGTGTAATTATTTAGAATTAGGTTTCTAAGCAGTAATTTTAGGACGTATATTATCATACATCTTTACTGATTTTATAAGTGATATTTGACAAAATAAACAGTATGGCTTAAATTAATGCATTATTCTGTGCAATATTGGAGTGAAGATTTAAAATTTTAATTGCATTTAATGATGATAAAATCTAATCCTGTTTTTTAAAAATATCATTCTGAAAAAAATGCGGATTAACACCTCTCTTTTAAGAATGCCACATATATTCGTGATGTTGTAGGAATATAAGATGCTTATAAATTACTAATATCTAAGTTGTAGCATTAAACATTCGATTGCATTTAAAAATGTTCTAAAAGCCCTCATCCATTGATATAAAAAGGACATCACTTGAGCATTTAAAGTAGAAGTACAATTATCTTTATGCTTTCATAACCCCCTTTTCCAAAGTGGATTTCCGCAAAACCCGTTTTTAGAGATCTCTACTCAACAAAATAAACATGCTTATGCACCTCTTCCTCATCTTCGAGAGTCGATTTCCGGAAAATGCTTCTCAACGGATCTTTATTTAAGAAAAAAAGGAGTGTAATTTCCAAATTTCAAGTCTGTAAGGTCAAATATCTGAAATATGGGGAAATGTATCCATATTTCAGTTTATTTACTTCATATTATTTCACAAAATTTATCCCATATTCTTAACTCCTTGTAATTCCCTCGAGGGATCGATTTTTACAAAGCCCCTTTGTGGATATCTACTCCACAAAATGGACATCAACTCCTGAAAATTTTGAAGGTGTGATAGTTTCCGGAGATATTGTGATGAGTGTGTGGTTCGTTTTTCTTTATATATGTAAAACATAATTTAAATGCAAAGAGAGATAGTGACAATTGTTAGTGCAGCGATATTCAACCTGCGGCCCACTGTGGCGTTATAAGTGGCCCGGTCATGGCCCATTGCTCAGAAAAATTCATTTATTTATAAAAAAATTTGGTGGGAAATTCTTTGTAAAGAGAAATGAAATATATCAATTTTGGTTTTAGCTGCAGCTGTCGTATGGGGCAAATTGATATTTTTTTCTGATTAGTGATAATAGACAACAATGGAGTAGCGACCATTTTATGAATGGAACTAGTTTTTAACTATCTTTCATATCTTGTAAGCGAAAGTTATTTGAAGAAAATAGATTGTTTCAGGACGATTGGGAAGTTAACTATGTTGTTGTGGAAAACAAGCATGGACCAGTTATTGTTTAACTAGCTGGTATACCCGTTCTTCGCACGGGGGAACCGAAAAATTAAACAACACAGATAGAAGAATAAATAAGTTTTTAATGAGTTAATTTTACGTGAATTTCAAATTAAACAACAACAAAAAAAAAAAGATTTTGCATATCTGAGCTAAACGAAAAAATAAAGTAAAAAAAAAACACACCTCTGTTAAGTTTTAAGTATGTAGATCTAATAGCTGATAAAAAGGATTTTTTTTATTTATAACTCCCCATAACACTCTTAAGGGTCGATTTTTGATAATACCTCCCTAAGCTGATCTCTGCTCAGCAAAAGTAACACATTGTTAAAGATTTTGTGTAATGAACGCTTAAAATAGTGTAAATAATTTATATCTGAAAGTGTAATACATTAATATTACTTTCTGTTGTATATATTTTATGTTAAAATTGTAATATTCGCAAGCAACGCTGTTTCTTAAATTATAATGGCGATTCAATGAAAAACATAGCGAAATGTTAACGATAGAGTCAAGTTGGCAAATATCTACCTACTTTCATAGCTCAAGCTTTATTAGAACTTTGTAAGACCCGCCGTGTAGAGGCGCGATGCACGTTCATGCTTTACCTACCACATTATGATTTACTGCAGTTTCTTTCATGCAATATATTTTTTGGATCACTATATTGAAAATTAAGGGATATACATAAACAAAATACTCCGCTTTGGAAAATTTAATCCGTTAGAGCTAATAAATTAATGAAAGATATTCCACTGTGTAAAATTAATTATATACACCGTTCACTTAAAATAAATAGTCAAATCATTTTCTAAGGACTTCATTAACATACAAAAACATAAGACACTTAAATTTTGACATAAACTATTTTTTCGGGACAAAAATAATAATCTTTGCAATCCGCTGAAAACGCAATATCTGCTATTACACTATTCGCCTTCTCCGCTAAAATACTCATCATAGAACCCGTGCTGCCATATACCTTGAAAGAGTGAATTTCAAAGAATATTCCTGCTAAGTATTGGTAGAATATTCCTTCTAAGTTGGTCTGGTGTGGTAGTTAGGAGAAAGGGGTGCCAGTTCAGGTGTCATCCACGTTACTTGACCATGGTTCAAAATTACGTGGTCCGTTGCCAAAAGCCCTCGTGTAGCTGAACAGTGCGACGTTAATATTCACTCACTCCAAAAAATGCAGTACATTATTTATAATTATTTTTATACTTAAAAATGCTATATCTGCCTATTCAATTAAAATTATATAGCGTTATAATTAACTACTAACCACAAAAATTTTTTGAAAATTTGTCCAAATGATGCAGTGTGAAAGAGAAAGTTTATTTACTTTAAGTACCAGAACCGATAAAAGCATTTATTTTGAAAAAAGATTAATTTCCTACTACCAAATGTGCATAATAAAATCATTAAAAAAAAACATTCAAATAAAGAGAGATTTATAACAACCTCTCCCTTCAAAATTTAGTTTTATTCTGAAATAAAAAAAATTAGGGATTATGCTAATAACAGGAATTAATTAGAATCGAGCGCCTTGCGTATCCAAAACGAAAAGTGTTCTTCACAAGCAAAAGATAGATATATGCTGTCGTGGGCATTTTTGCAGCACACACTAGAATTGCTTGCAGATGGCAGACTTTTTTCCTACTTACTTGACAAATATCGTTATATTTTGGACACTTCATACAATATCTTTATAAATTATAGCCTATGCTATAAATTATAGCCTATGGGTTATTCTGATGTATAAGCTATACTACTGTAAAGTTTCATTAAAATCCATTTAGTTGTTTTTGCGTGAAAGACGGCCAAACATCCTCACAGACTTTCGCATTTGTAATATATATCTAGATTTGTGAGAAAAGTCTTGCATTTAAAAATACCAACAAACAGGAATCGTTCAATGGCACTTTTCCTCGAAGAACATTTTCAAGAGGTGATGAATATATATGCTTTCTTGTGAATAATCTTTACAAAAACAGCAAAAACATGTTTTGTCAGTGGTAATGTCACAGTGGTAACAAAGGTATGATATTTGCTATGTTATTGATACTCATATGAAACCTTTTACTGATGCAAAAATTGTGAAGGAGTGATTATTAAATGCTTCCCATTTATATAAAAGTTCAGTGACAAAAATAAAAAAAATATAAAAAATAATAAATAATAAAAATAAAACAGGAGTTTTAATATTTTGATCAATTTTCCACATTTTAAATTTTCTATGTTTGCAGCCCGCGTGAAAACGCTAACAAATGTATGTGACCCGGCAGAAAAAAAAGGTTGAGTACCACTGGTTTAGTGTTAAAATCCTCTTTTCATTTCTATTGTTACATGTTTTAAGAAATTTTTTTTAATTCAGCTTAAAATTCTTCTGTGCTTCAAAATCTCTTTCGACACGATAGTTTTGATATAAAATGATTTAAAATCATCAACATTCCATGAAGAGATCAGCGGAATTTTATATTTTACCGGATTTTCGAGAAACTGTATAGAAATCCGAAAATATGCAGTATTGTTTTAGATACCCGGAAGAAAATATATAAATACAAATTATAAATCCAAAAGAAAAACGAAGTAGAATATTTAATATTTCTGTATACAATGCATTTTTTCTGAATTGCCCACTTTGATTAAGTACAACCAAGCAAAAGTAATTCAGAGTGCTATTCGAAATCCATTATTAGCATTCCTAATCCTCCCAAGCAGCAATTTTACTTTGAAATCCTACAAAGACATCATGATCTTCCGAAATGTGGCTGGTGCCTCCACTGTAAGGGCTCCCGAAGAACCATTCGAAGAAGTGTTCGAAACATGAAAAATTACGTTCGAATGTTTTCTGTTTGAATGAACTTAATTTCGGAGCAGATGCTTAGGACATTGCATCTGATCGATCTTTCAAAAATGTCCTCTAATGCAGAGGGATGTCATTAAAATCCAAAAAAGAGAGATAGAAGAAGAAGAAAATAGAGAATTCTTCCATCTATCTCAAAGGAATCTTTTCAGTTGGCTCGACGAATCCTCCTTTGAAAAGTTGCTTCTCGCTTGCAATAGCTTTCGCAAAGGAAACACGATTTTTATAAGATTTTCTGGATTAGCTGGAGGGTAGATGTATAGAATACTGCTTCTCTCTCTCTCTCTCTCAAAGAAGCAGCCAAGCATCTCTATAAACATTCATCTACCGTTTTGAAACGTTTTTAGAAAATATTCATTTATTTGATTTAAAGAATATTTTTGTTTTGTTTTTCGCTTCTGATTATTATAAACCAACTGTAGCTTGAAGTATATCTTTAGATTTTATTTACGTATTTTAAGAGCAGAACTATTCATCATGTGTTTACAAGAACTGCTTCATTCATGAAGATGACTTTAAAAATAAATCTGTTTTCCTTTCACATTCCATTAAGCATATGCTAATTACTCATTGATTAAACTTAAAGCTAAAAAACTTATTTATGCTGATCTTTTAATTTGGAAAAATTACAGCGATGTGTGATTGTGGAAAACATTGACAAGAATTCCTGAATATTACTAATCGCTTTATTGCAATATTTCTAAATATTACTAATTACTTGATTGCAAGATTCTTGAAAATTACTAATTAATTTTTTATTGTTAGATTCCTGAATATTACTAACTATACTTGTGTGTGTGAGTGTGATTGCGAGATTCCCGAATATTACTAATTATACTTGATTGCGAGATTCCTGAATATTACTAATTTCTTTATTGCAAGATTCTTGAATATTACTAACTTATTTCAACAAATCCGGATTATTATCAATGGAGTTCTGAATAATGAAGGAATCCGTTAACTAATATGATCTAGTGAATTCATATAAACTACGTAACTCTGTATATATTTTGTAATTCTGATGGTGACCGAGATAGTCTAGTGGTTATAGTTATATATTCGAGCCCCTGTGCCAATGAAGACCTGCCAACTAGAAGGGCTGATGAGTGTTAAGCTAATTGAGGCTCAAAACGCCCGTTGGGATAATTTAGGTGAGGTAGATGTCCACTCATGTGTCATCCTCGTCCCTTGTCCAAAGTCCAAACTTACGATATTCTCGTGTTGTTTTATAATGCGATGCTAATAAATACTCACTCACTGTAGTTTTGATCTTCCAAAAACTAATTGATATTGACAAGTTTTCAAAAATCGTCTTTTCCGAGATTTACACTTGTTTTGCAATTTTTAAATATCATAAGTTTATTATTATATTCTTTAAGTCTACATTCATTGCTGGTATATATATATATATGTAAGAATTCCAATAATCTGTAATATCTCCTGAATTATTGACGTCCAGTCCTTCAGGACAACCATGTAATTATTTTAATTGGTTACCTGCCTACCGGGGACTTATGAAACTATCACCATTCACCTCCTAAAATCGCGTGACTCCCTGTTGCCCGTAAATACCGAGATCTGAAAATCGCGCGCTCTCTTCTCTTCTGCTCTCGCCTCTCTGGAATCATGTAACCAGCCGGCTGCCGCGCGTTCTGTGTTTGTCTTTGTGCCATAATGTTTGTTTCTTGTTATGTGTAATGCCGTCCCTGCTTTATGTTTATGTGTTTTCAAGATGTGAATAAACTGGATTATTGATTTACATGAGTGCCTCTTCGATAGTACAATACTCGACCACTCGCCACGTAATACAAGAAAAGCACACCACACCCTATCTTTGGTTCGCCATTGTTTGAATCAACCACTCGCCACGACACAATACGACATAGTATGCACCTTCTAAAAGTTTTCTTATTTCCTATATATATATATATATATATATAGTCTGAGTACATGGATGTAATTAAGATATTTTGATTCGGAGGCGACCACAATACTTTAAAAAAAACTGCCAAATACTTTTGTAGATTTATGTTGAATCAAAACACAGCATAACGACTTAGAACTTTTGAGAAAATATAGCTGCACATATTATTCAGTTGCTACATATCATTCTCTGCTTAAGTTGATTAATTCATCCAAGTGTATTATTATAGCTTGAACCACTGAATCTGGCAATAAATTGTTTATTGTTTGTTGATTCATTATGACCTAAGCATTTCTGAATGCATTTTTAGGTAAGTTACATTTTTATGCATAATGTAGGCTTAGAATTTGTGTTCTTCGTTTTTCATAGGATTCTACTCAGTATTATAATTTGGTTAAACTGAATTTTATGTAAACTTTAAAACTATCTTGTTAGAATTGTTTATAAAACTACAACATCCTATTTCACTAAAGTGTTCAAAATTTCCCTCTCTCTCTGTCATTCTCTATATATATTGAGAAATAAGAATTTAATTTTTTACTTTGACTTCTTACAAAATTTGAACCGTGTTATGTATCGAAGTTTATTTCAAAAAAACAAAATCATTTAAATGTCAAGAATCTAAAACTTTACTTTAAATTTAATTTAACTAGAATTCTACAGATAATTACTAAATTTATTTTTCTTGATTAACAGTTTTTATCTATCCACCATCATTTAACTCCAGTCTGTGGTTGCTTAAAATTATATATACACTCAGGAACATTAAAAATTGCGACCCAAGAAGAAAACATCGGATTGAAATGAAATTTAATACACATAATGACACCGATGAGAGATTCACTTGATCTCAAAAACAAGACAATTAAAGGAATACAGGGTGTGCAACGACACAAATACTGGGAAACTTCAATAGCGCGTTGGACCACTTCCATGTGCAATACATGCCGCCACACGGTCCGGCATTGAGTTGATTCGACACCTTATATTGTCCTGAGGCAGATGGGCCCACAAATCTTGAACAGCCAACTGTAAATCATGTACAAACTGACACGATGGCATCCGCCGTTTTAGCGGATCCCACACGTGCACTACGGGGAATATGGAAGGGGACATGGGCCGGCCATGGAAGAGTCTGAAAATGACGTAGGAAGTCTTGAGCAACTTTTGCTGTATGCGGACGAGCATTATCTTGCTGGAAAATTACACCTGGGAGACCATTTAGGAAAGGTCCCACATGGGGTCGAAGAATATTATCAACGTAACGTTGGCCCGTTAAGGTTCCACGCATCACAATTAAAGTGGACCGGCTATCATAGGCTATGGCCCCCGAGACCATTGCATCAGCTGTGCGCGCAGTGTGAGGTAGAACAGTGTGGGGAAATTGTACCGCTCACCAGGGCACCTCCACACCCGTACACGGTTATCATGTGCCCCCAAAACAAATCGGGATTCATCACTAAACACAACCTTTTGCCAATCTGTGACATTTCACATTGATCTGGCTTGGCACCACTGTAGACGCAGTTGCCGATGTTCCGGTGTTAATGGGAGTGCACGGAAAAGGCGCTTGAATTTAAGATTTGCTTCTGCGAGGTGTCTCGAAATTGTTTGTGGAACAATTGCTACGCCTACGTCTGCTCGTATCGTTGAACGAGTCACTATGAGGTCCACAAGTGCTGGCCGCTCGATCCTTCGATCCTCTCTCCTCGTGGTCTTCCTGGTCGCTCCAGACCCGGTTTTCTGCGCGCGAGTACCTTCTCCTGTCCACTGCTCCCAACAATTTCTAACGGCACACTCCGAGTGATCCACCTGGCCAGCAACACAGCGCGTCGACCAGCCTGCAGTTTTCATCCCGATGATGAGGCCTCTCTCAAACCGCCGGGTAATCGTCACGTTTATGAATCTGCGAATTTGCAGTGGCTTATATAGCACCCTCTTCCTGATTGTAGCACCACCTCGGCGTGTATGAGCATGCGTATTGGCACAAAACATGGATCATTTGCATATAACATTACGCTGTACTTATTTGCAAAGTTTCGCGATTATAAGCTTCCTTCTTGGGTCGCTATTTTTAATGTTCCTGAGTGTGTGTGTGTATATATATATATATATATATATATATATATATATATATACATCTAAAAATTGTTTTCTTAATAGAAAATGTTTAAAGTTTTTTATAAGTGCTTTATTTAATTGTATTGCGATCGTTTACTTTGACAAAGTTGATTAACTACATTTTTAAGACTTATTTTAATGCTACATAATTTACGAAATAGTTATTTATCAAACTTAATATTTATATAACACATTTTTAGAAGATTAATTTTAAAAATATCATTGATGGAACTTTATTGTCTTTTTGTCCTTTAGAAGATGAACAAAACTGTAGGTAATATAATTTTCATTGTCGAATATTACTACTTAAAAAAAGAGTTCAAGAAAAGCATTTTTCAGTTACTTATAAGTGAATAATAATAAACTGATTGCCGCTTTGAAAAAGAGATGAATAGCTACCAGGAATTTCAATAACATAATTGCTTGCAATGATTATTTGATTTTATAATAGTGATTTTTATATCCTTATTTATTGTAATGGAGATGAGATACAGATATAGAGAAATATTTATTTTTAACAATATTTTATAATATAATTCTAGATTTAAATTCATTTTTTCTTTCTTTCTCCTATATGTAGTTCTACGTTTTATTTGGGACAAACAAATGAGTGTTAACGCTCAAGTCAATATTTTCGTGTTATATATTATAATGAGATTTAATACAGATATAAAAATAAAAGGTAATTCTAAGTTCAATATTTACATAGGAACACTGAGCTTCTAATGTTTCTATAGAAACATCAGACTTCAAAGGACTTTCAAATACTTAATAGCTTTTAACTCCCTAACGTGATGTTTGCTACTAATAGAGAGGTAAATGAAGCTCATTGGTGCTATAATTGCACGAAAATTCTTAGTTAGGTATTTTACAGGACGTAATGGAGTATTTAGAACATTCCTAGCTAAATCCAGTACAGACCAAAGAGATCATTAGGGTCGATTCAGAGCTGAATATATATTTAATGAGTCTTTTCAGAGGGTCTGAAGTACATTATTAGAAAGTTTTATGTGCAGTGAAGCTCTTCTGTCATTTTATAACATAAAAATAACAATGTATACTGATTACATTTTAGGGTGAATCACTTCTTTATACAGAAAAAAAAAACCTTGAAACCTACCTTTATGGAAAAAATTATCTATGGTATAGAGCAAGGATGGGCATTGAGTCAATCATGATCGACTGGTAGATTGCCAAGACATTTCGAGGTGACCGCCTTTACAAAAACCGAAGATGCGCATACTAAAATAAACATATTTATGGTTCACCAAAGTGAGCTAGAAGGGAGAATCGGCCTTTCACAATTGATGCGACTGTGTTTAATTAAGAAAATGATTCTAGTAATGTATAGATGACACATGTACCTACATTGAAAGTGCACGGTGACGCTTAAGATGTTCACTCCCACTGTATGAGAAAAAGCGATCACTGCTACGACAGCCATATAAATCAATATTTTCCAACACGTCTACTGAAGAAAAGAATATGCTCTGATGATCAGCTGTTTCCGCGATAGCATGAGTTTGGCAATTGAGACATCCTCCCACATCCCACGTTTCTACGGTTTCGGGTTTTTTTCGTTGATGCCATTTCCCGCGATGACGAAAGACTTGACAGGGAACAAATTATGTACATACCTTGGGTTCTGATTCATTGGCTAACGTATGCTCTCTGCTCGCTGGATTGAATATGTCCACGGTCTAGCAGTCGCTTATAGTTGGTCAAGAATTCAACTTGACAATTTTGTGTTACTTATGTTTTTGTAGTAAAAATAGTAATCTGTCATATTTTAAAAAAGAGTACACTCTCGAAAACTGGTATAAGTGAAAGGAAACATACAATTTTGAAACAGAATATTCACACCTTGACCATTGGCAGGACCGCAACACCTTAAAAATATTAGAAGTAGCCAACATCCTTGAAAAATCCGCTCACCTCTAGTATAGAAATTAAGGTGACTGCCTACCTTCGGACCCATTTTTTTTTAAAAAACAAATTTTTTGAAACAAACTGAATGTTCTTAGTAAGAAAATAAAAAAAAAATGTGCAAAATACATAAAAAAATTTTAAAGATTGGAGAAATTAGAAAAATTGGTTGTTTTCAAGAAAGTGTTACCAATTTTTTACTAAAACGGGTAATACTGTATGAAAATTTCTAGTACAATTATTATAGTTTATTTTATACACAAGATACACTCATTTCCATACATTAAGGATAATTCAGAATCACACAGAAATTGAACTCTAAAATAAAAATTTCACCTGTAGAATTATCACTCACATCTTGAAGAAGAATATGCAAATTACAGGAAACCACCAAAGGGCGCGGATAGTACGTCACAATGACGAGAGTGTAGAGGGGTATATAAGGAATGGTGGAAAAGAAGTAAAATTGTTCCCAAGCGCTTTAAAAGCCTTTCAATGCAATAACCACATAGTTATGGCATAAAGGAAGCATTTGGATGATTTTTTACGTGGTAGAATTATTGGACGACTCGAATGTAGACGTACCCAGCTGGAAGTATCCGAGGAACTCGGAATCATCCAGAGTGTCATCTTCAGGCTTTGGCAACGATTCCAAGATGATGGTAATGTGAGTAGACGTTACAGCACAGGTCGCTCCCGAGTTACAACGCCGAATGAGGACCGGTATGTGGCACTTACTGCAAAAGAAACAGACGGAGCACAGCATCAGATCTGTCTTGTCAGCTCTCTTCAGCTACCGGTACGACAGTGTGAAGGCAGACCGTGTACAGACGCTTAGAGAACATTGGTCTATATGCTCCTAGGACTGTTAGATGTGATCCACTTACCGCAACTCACTGTCGCCTGCGATTAACCTGGAGTAGAGAGCATACAATGTGGACACTACAACAGTGGTCTTGTGTGATGTTTTCCGACGAGTCCAGGTTTAGTTTGCAGTCTGATTTTTGCCGGCCTTTAATATGGAGAGCGGACGGAACCCGTTACCACCAAGAGCGCACCATTGAACGACACCGTTACGGTGGTACAGGATGGCTCGTTTGGGGAGGAATTATTATTGGTTCCAGAATGAATCTGCATGTTGAGAGTGTAACGATGACAGGCCACATCTATCGGGATGTCCTTCGGGAACAACATGTATGTTTGTTTCGGGGTGCCATGGGTGCTGAATTATGGATGATAACGCCCTTCCTCACCGTTCAAACATTTTAGATGAATGCCTTCAATCGGAGGATATCACCCGTATGGATTGGCCAGCATACTCACCGGACTTGAATCCAATAGTGCATGTGTGGGATATGCTTGGCCGACGAATTGTAGCCCTCCCATCTATCTACCGGAACTTCGGAGGGCATTGCTTGATGAGTGGTGTAATATTCCCCAAGATCAGATTGATAATTTGATACTCAGCATGCCTAGGCGTTGTAAGGCCTGTATTGCATCGTTCGGGGGACATACTGCGTATTAACCACCATACTAACCATGTTATACTGCTTTTTGTAAATAGGTTTTTTAAATTTGCTCCAGGGAGTAAAAACCGTAATTTTTATTAATTATGTCAAACATATAACATTTTTTTTGCTCTTTACATTTTGTTGAATAAATATATTTTACAAATAATTTAAATTTGTTTTGCTTCTGTCTCTTTCTTTGCCTGAACTTCATTATCCTTAATTTATAGACATGAGTGTACATATTACAGTGCTCTTCAAAATGAGACAATATCTAACAGAAATATTAAAATACAAAAAATTTACAGACAATTATACATAATAATATGAAAATTGTGTTATGTTTTAAGTTTTTCCTTTATAAAATCTATCCTAAATGGAAAAAAAATATTTAACCTACAACAATACTTATAGTCTATTTTATGAAAAATAGTATAATAAATATTCCCACAAAATTTCAAAGCGTTATCTGGTTTGGTTCTTACGATATCATGTATCTGGTAAAGAGTTTCTTTCGAAAACAGAATTTTGAGAAAAACTCATTTAAAATTTTACTTTTCTGCCCTTTTGCATATATAGAGAATGTTTTTTTTTAAAAAAATTCGTATACATTTATTTATGTTTCGCGTAAAGGAAAAAGAAAAACTGTTTTGAAAAGAAAAATGTTCAAACTATAAGATTTTGGAATAAAAAAAATGGCTTATGTAGACGAAAAATGACATTTTCAAGGTAGGCATTCACCTTAAGAAAAAACTAATTTAAGTATAATTTTGAAGTTTAATATTTCCACAAAGGAGTTGAACTTTTGAAAAAAAATATTTTATCTTATAAATGCCACACACTACAATAACATCTAAGCCATTAGTGCACATGCTCCATGGATAAATTATCGGCTGACTGCCTCCGTTGCCGCTGATCGTGCAGTCTGGTGAAGTCAGGCTCCCGAGCTGCTGCTGCGATGGCGGCTGGTTACTCTAGAGTCCCGGCGGTGTCGGCGAGGAGATCGTGTGAAGATCCCCTTGGATCTCACTTTGAGAACGAGAATAATTTGGAGTCAGATAAGAGCCAGTAGCCATTTTTTATAAATAACTTTCTTTATTTGGTTATCTTTCCCAAATAGAATCAAAGACTTTTAATAACAAATAAATCAAAAAAGTAGTTATATGAGGTTTAAAAGAGACTTTCCTTTAAATTAACTTGAATATCTAATGATCCAATTAATTAACAATTAGAATATCGATCACGCAGAGATTACCGCAATAAGAGATCCCAGAAGTATATTCAATAATATTCCTATTGAACATTTAATTTTAATCTCACTCTTAATATAAAGCTTTAATGAGACTTTAATCAATATTTACCACACTACAGCTCAGTTCAGCTTTTTCTGAGATTTTATCCTCCTAGAAATCTCCAATAATAAATCTCTAACTTCACTATTATACCTTCCTGCTTCAATCTCTCTCTCCTACTGCTTTTTACTTTACTATTCCGTTTGACTTAAATACTTTATCTAATCTGCATAACAAGGAATCCTGTCCTCTTTTTGGAGCTGATTGGAAATAGGTAGGGAAATTAAATTTCCCTAAAAAAGACGTCTCAGAAGGTTAGTGATAAAGTTCCGTATAGGTTTGTCACAACCGGCGACCGTTGATGTTGATTGGGGCCCTGTGAAGGCACGGGGATGAGGCTACTGGTGGGCATGACGTGGTCCACTGGAAGGGTGGGCGTGCGAGGAAGGGGTGAAACGGGCCCCATTCCGCAGGGCGACTGGGGCCGGTAATAGTGCTGGCACGCGTTGGGTGCCCCATAAACTAGTCTGCCATTCTCTTGTCCATAAGAAACGGGACCGGACAATGGGTAACCGGCATACGGGTGGTGGTGGTGATGTTGCTGTTGGGGATGTTGGTGGTGACTCGGCAGGCGATGTTGATGGTGTGGATGTTGTTGATGGTGTGGATGATGGTGATGGTGATGATACGGATGCGTGTAGTAATCCACACCGTGGCTGGGAATGTAATTCCCCTGCGAGTACTCCTCGTTGGGTGGGAATTTGGGATCACTGTAAGCGGTTGAGTTCATCAAATGCGAACTCATGATCATTCATTTTTCGATGAATTGGATGGAAATAATTTTTCTTTGGGGTTGTCGTTTAACTGAGCGCTGGCTCTACCCGTTGAAGCACATTAGCATATCACGTGACGGGCGCCCGCCAACCGCGCGCCACCTCGATGACCCGGAGAGCATACGCTAGGATGATCGATGGTAGGGGAAACATAGCGCTGAAATATGGCGCGCACTCGCAAAACACCTGAAAAAGGGTACCCCCAGCTAAAGCTTCCTTGGCTATTTAAGCACCAAAGACAGAGTCCATTTCCAAGAACCGACCACAGCTACTAGACCATTGCTTGTGAGGCGTCGCTGCCATGCACGCACTATAGAGTGTCCGCCCGATGGTCCCAGTGGCACCCCTTGCTCTCGAGGGGTGGCAACAACTTTCCAGAGGACCCCCTTCCCTCCCTCCGGCCCATAAACAGGTACAGTCTCTCTTTCTTTCACTCCCTCTCCAAAGAACCAAAACACAGCCGCACATCTCCTAGGAATTCAATATGTCGTAAAAGAGCTTCTCAGTCTGGTGAGTCAGCGATACCAATTTTGTAGTGATCAGACCACAGACAGTCATGAACTGTCATAAGTCTAAAATGAACTACAGCAGCTTTTCTGGGAGACTCAGGAACCCAGGGTGGAGTTTTGTTCAAGATCACCCGATTTTTGTCTTTCGACACATCCGCAGCAGCTTCCATTTTAAAATTAAACTTTAAGACCAATTAGAAAAAGTCGAAATTCTCATGGGACTTTGAATCACAAGGGACTAAAATTTAAATTCAAATTTTTTATTTTTTTTTATCCTTAGCACTTTGTGTAAAAAAAAAAAGCGGAGCAGCCAGAAAGAAAAAAATTGATAAGAAGGAATGAGGAAGGTCTACGCAAAAAAGTAACGAATTTTAAACATCTAATATTAAGCATTATTTTAATAAAATAAGAATCGAAACACACACACTTTTCTGACGATTGCATTTTTTCGTCTAAGTAAGGTTACTTAAAACCAGATACCTCAAACACTTATGAATGTATTTTTTCATACTTTGTGTAGATGTTATTTAAAGTATGATAAATGCAATTAACTAATGATTCAACTTTTAGTTAACTTCTTTTATAACTGTTTTAAGTTTATTGTGTAAATATAAATTTTAACATATTGTTTTGTATTCCATGTTGAGTGTTTTGAAATTCTGTATAATGTTTAAATTATACCAAATATACCTCATTTTAATAAATTTAAATTGTTATATAATTTCCCGATTGGTTGTTTTCGTTAATTTAAATCATAAGCACTTACAAAATAACATAAAACTTCTAATATTGTGACATTTTAAAAACTTGTCTCCGAACGTCGGCAGGTAGTTTAATTTGTTACTAAGGGAAATGCGGAATGCACCTGGTGTGTTTTCTTGTAACCATTTAGTATGTATATTCTCATCTCAATAATTGTTAAGGGGTACTAAAATACATATTCTTCTTCAATAAGAACTATTACGACATTTTTCAATAAAAAAAAGTTCAAATACCTTAACTTTATTCCCTTTGTAACAGTATTTAACGTAAAAAATCATTGTTTATTTTATTTTTCTCTTTACCTATATACTAGAGCACACCTTTCCAACATTGAAGGTTTGGAAATTCTGAAAAAAAAAGAATACATCCCCCACCCTTTTATACATATTATTTCAGATTTGTGTACCAAATTTCTTTCTTTTTTTGCAACGAAACTAGAAAAAGAAGTCAGTTGTATTTTGCTGTAAGAAGAAATAATAATTTTTATTTAATTTGTTTAAATGTGCTACTAATGTATTGTTTGTATTTCACCATTTTCTAAATGTTTTAATTAAACTAACTGCATGCCATACCGATACCATTCGATAACACTCTGAGTTTCATTAGATTCGAACCTGGAGAATATTTCTGTTAAAATAACATAAAAGCACTGATGTTTCTCTGTTCAATTTTCCGCTGATGTTTTCTTTTTGTCAAATGATCTACTATTATTAAACTGAATAAACAAGTTTGGTTGAATGGTGATTTTTATTTGATTAAAGGTAATTTTCTTTTTTTATTTGAAAAGAAATAAAAATTGATTTTTTTTTTTTTTTTAATTAAATGTTCTGTAGATGCTGTAGATTTCATTTTAAAATCAAAGATGAGATATTGTTTCTTCGATTCTGATTTTTATTTATATTCTCAAAGGTTTTTAATTTTGATTAGATTGGATAAAAGTATGTGTTAATTTAATGATTTGATAATTGTTTTGTGAGATTTTTAGTGTTTAAATATCCAAAATGTGATAATGGCAAAAAATATATTAAGATTGGCTTAGTTAAATGTTTGAGTACAAATAGTGCAGGGTAAGACCAAGAGAAAAATAAAATAACAAAGAAATAATATTTAAAGTACCGAGCATGAATGTTTAAGAAGGGAATAATATTAAATAACAATATTTCGCCCCGCTAGTAATACTGAGTAAAAGGATTCGCTTTTACAAAAGTCGATGGCGCACTGAATGAAAAAGAAAATAAAGATAAGAACTAAAAGAAAAAAGAATACTTTACGCCTCTTTCAGGCCTCCTGAAGGAAAACTTTTACCCAAAGGACCCAAACAAAAAAAATCAGTAAATAAGGGGAAAAAATATATAAAAAAATGCAGCTTTCACGAAAACCACACAGTGCCGACTGATTGGAGAACGTAAAATCGAAAAACTTTATTTTCCATCAGATTTCCTTTAATAGAAAAAAGGTACGAATAAAAAAAAGAAAAAGAAAAAAGAGAAATAGTCGCGCGGAAGCTGATAGAATAAAAAAAGATGTACGAAAGAGAGAGTGAGAGAGAGAAAGAAAACACTAAAAAGAGGAAGAGAGAAAAAATAGCAAATCAAGTTATACGTTGACAAAACTAAGTTAAGAATCGAGACTAAATTTAACGTTCCTCTGACTTCATTGTTCTGATATACTTTCATTTTTTTCTGAGGCGTTTTTCTTAAACTTCCGCTTTCCTTTCTTATATCAGTACTTTTAAAAGGTCCCCTATGGCTCGGGGTTTCGATTTCTATTGGCCGAGGAGATATGTCAACAGAGAAACTCCCCCTTTCCATCCCTTTTCATTTTTTTCCCTCCTAAAGCACTCGATTCTGTAGACGAAACAAAAGCAGGAAGGGAACACTTAAACTCCACACTTTTGGCGGGTCTTTCTTTGCCGAGTAGCTGTTGGAATTCTACTGAGTCGTTGTTTAAACTAGAGTGGGAAAAAAAGCCAGAAGAACCAATGGAAAGTGTTACAACTGAAGCTTTACAATTCAATCCTACTTGAGTATAACTAACAAAACAAACTTCTTTTGAGAGATACGTGATATTGATAAAAGAGTCGAGAAGTTTATTTCTAACACAATTTTTCTTTCTGTGAAATAAATAGACTTATAACTGGGATTTATATTATTCGTTTGACTAAAAGTACGGTATTTTCTGAGTTCTTTTCCAAAATAGATTTTGAATCAAAAATATAAACGCGGATTGCGAAATTTTTCTTACAGAAATGAATCATTTTGACACACTGTGTTCTTTTTTTGTACCCAGATATAAATTTTCACGTAGAATGTGCTCTTGTGGAGATTAAGCTTATAAAATGGGGAAAAAGGTTTTGTGGTTATGCTTTTGTATAAAACATTTTTTTAAAAATCGAAATCATTATAGAATTTTCATTAGATTAAAGTAAGGCTTGTACTAAAATTTAATTACTTTTCATCTAACCAATAGGCTAATTCCATGACAATCACATGGTAAATACAATCTCGTGTTGAACATTGAATTGAATGCTAACATTAGATTCGTACTTTTTGTTCTATTTTTAAAATTTAGATTAAATATAAAATTTGATAGTTAGTTAAAGATGTTAATGTATTCAAATTCCTCATAGAGTTATTTAAAGTTAACAAAAAAGAACTCTTATACAGGGTGATTCATAAAATAGTGCAAACTTTACAAATGCTAGAAAACTATAACAGTTAAGGATAGGCACCATCTCAGCGAACTAAAGGTAGATGTTCGGTGCTTAAACCCTGATGGAAGTGACATGAGCTATATAACGCATGCCACGTGACTAATCAGTCGAAATGGTGGTTGAATGCAGTGTAAAAGGCTGGTATGAAAAATTAAAACTATGGGCTGTTTGTACAAAAGTAAAAGTCTTGGGTGAAGCTGAAACAGCGTTTCACAGCCGATATAAATGGACTTTATACCTTAAAATGCCTTCGAATGGAAAGGGAGTAACGGTTAAATGTATGCCGTGTGACTAAGAGTGCACACATAGAACATCTGTTACTATCTATGATAAAACTTAAAATAATCACGTGTAAGTCTGTTACAGGTGACATATAATAGCTTGCATTGTTCTTTGTTTATAGTATATTGAAACTGTTTACTTCCTTAAGAATCTGTACTATAGGACATTTTTAAATCAAGTGTATTTTGTTCACCTATGATGCTTTATTATTGTTGGCAAGTACTTGCTTTTTAAAAGAAAGTTTCTGTAATAATCAAAAGTTGACAGCAGTGAATCGCATGGGCTGTCTGGCTGGAAAGTGGTAAACACTTGGTTATAGTTATCACACATGTGAGTGACTATGACGACACAGGAATTTATCCCATTAAAGCATTTGTATATAAAAATTCAAAATAAAAATTAAGAAATAAAGTAAAAAAGTAACATGGTTGAAGTTGAGGATGCTATTTATTACTATAAATAGAAGTGTTTTTAATAGAAAAATATATTAGGAAATAATCACTGCAGAAAAGAAAAACAAATGAAGGGATTTCAGCTGCAATTATTCTTACCATTGTATTTTTAAATGCTATCATTTTACTGTCAAATTTATTTTTCTTTTTTTGTAATATTTAGAATGACAGTAGAAAAAACGATTTACAGATTTATAACTAAACACTTTTTTACAGCTCGTTAAATTAATGATTATTCACCATCAAATATGTATTTTTATTAAGCGAGTTTCAGCTAAAACACTTACACTAAAATCACTAAGATATAAACTGGCTTTCTTTATGAATGCCAAACAATTCTTGAGTAATTATCTGGTTATTACTGGCATGACTTTTCCCTTTAAATCTCCATATAAATATAATACCACTTTGTTTTCCTAAAAAAATAATAATCATTCTTAAATTCGTAATTCCGATTAACATGCATTTTCGAAAAATCCCGTTTCACGATACAGAAAATAGAATCTCAAATGTTTTTGTTTCCTTAAAATAATTTATTTCCATTCCAGGATTCTTAAAAATTACTGCTTACTATCAAATAATCTACCTTGCACTTTATCGCTACAACGTTAATTAATAAAACATTTGAGGCAACATTTTATTTTTATCGACTTTATATATATATATATATATTCTCACATATTTATTGAATTTGAACATAATTACACAGCTTGAATAAAAAGAGGTAACACTATTCCTGTTTGATGCAAAAGCCAGGAAACTATCTTAAAGCTATTATTTTAAAGAAAGACGACTATAATAAATGTTTACGCAGTGATTTTAACAACAAGTATATAAAAATACAAGAAAAATTAATAAATTATTAATTTCAAAGAGATGATTCACAAGTCATGTCAAACAAAACCTTAAATCTGAGCCCTTTTTAAATAAACTATTATCACTTACTGAAGAATAAGCTTAATTACTTTACTTGTTTCAAACCTTTAAAATAGCACTAATTAGGAGCATTGTCAAGCTAATTTATAACCAGCGTCAGCATAACTTAGATGATCAAGTTAATTATTTCTGTGTTTAGAAAACTCATTCTTTAAAAAGGCTTCGGAACAAAATAAAAAAAAGAAAACTTGTCTTTGTTTTGTTCTATACTCTCATGTTACTTTTGACATTAATTAGGCTCATTATAAAGTGTGTTGGAATTTCATAACAAGAATTTCATCAAAAGCATCAAAGCAAATCGAAGAAAAAATATTATTTGTTTATAGATTAAAAGATTTACAAAGAGGGGGGAAAATAATTCAACGGCTTAGCAAGTTAAGAAGCTCTAACTGCCTAGGCATTTTAATATTAAATTAATAATTCATTGCTATATTTAATTACCTAATATAATAGCCTTTTTGTAATTATTTTATTATTGCATTACTAGTACTTTATAATTTTGGGTCAATTTAATGCTTAAACATATTCATATTTATATTTTGTACTAAATTTATAATGAATAATAAAATTAATTAATATTTTAAGACTTATTGGTTTTTTTTGTTTCTGAAATATTTAGCTGTAGCTTACAAATGAGTTATATAGCATATACACACACAATTAATATATGCATAACACATTAAGGTATCCGACTAGGTTGAAAAAGTACTTTTTAGATGTTTGATGTATGGTGTTGTTTGGGTCATTAGGAGGAAAATAAATTAATTATTGAGGAAGAAGGACTAATAGATAAAACTAGAGAGTTTCTTAAGTTCTTTTTATATCATTACTTTATCTAACTAATAAAAATATTCCTTTTAATTCGTTTTTTGAAGAATGGACTCTTCATGATAATTTGTGCACGAAAAACGGGATATCTTCTAAATAATCCAATCAAACGCAATGGAATTTATATCATATATGCTATGGGCCCTTCAGAGTGTAAAAAACTCCAGGTTTTAAGACAGCTACATTTAATCACATTTTTAGCTTAGAACATGCAGTAATTTTGACGAAAAATCATGACTATCAAATTTTAAAAAATGCACACACACACAAATATAATATTTATTTCTTAAAATATACTTTATCCTGCGGTTTGTGACACTTCAGAGGGATCAAGAAGTATATCAATGACGTTAAAATTGCATAATGTGCCATTTATTTTTATTTATCTCATTTTTCTTAACTGAAAAAAATTTGCTAAATCTTTCTAAAAATATTTTTTTTTCAAAAAAAGGGCGATACATATTAGCTATTTAATAATTATGACATTTTAAGCCTATTTATGTTCTTTAAAACAATAAAATTATTCAGACAATCAATTTTTGAATAATTTATCTCCGAACTTTTTTTGTAAAGAAAGTATTATTTGTTGCACTAACTAATATTATTTCTTTGTAAAACGTAGGCCTCAAATAAAACAGTATAACATTTCTTTTTAAACCCCATTTTATCATAGGTTATATCAATATTTAATTATATATTTATCTTTTTTCGTTATACAGAATGTCAAAGTAGAGCGTATACCAAAAATAATTACATTGAAGGGAAAGTTCAGAGGAAAATATCCCAAATTAAGTGGCATTAATGATAAAACATTCGCAGTCTGTATTCTTTTTATTGTTACCTATTTCAATTTAGTGTGTCGTGTTTTGTATTATGGGGTTTCCTCACTGTTTTATGATACTCGAAAAATATAATTTTGTGCAACAATAAATTATATTTGGAAAAATGAAAAAAATGCTAGATAAAATTACACATTTATCAAAAAGTAAATAAATAAAAACTACAGATAGTGTACATTTTTTATGATTTTTATTTATTTTACGACGAAACTAATTAAAATAAACAGTTACTAATATTTACTCCTAGCGAGCTTATGGTCCTGTAAGGTTAAAAAAGAATTGTACACAATAATAACGAATACAAGTCTTAAAATTTATTGAACCTGATTTATGGACAACATAAAATAAAAAATTTGGTTATTGAAGTCATCGAGGTCGAGAATTGCTTTAATTACTTAGCAAGATGCATTGAAAAAATTTAGGATGTTAATGAAGAGAATTAATTACATCTGAAAGTTTACTCAGCGGTTTTCAGTAAAATATGTTATACGGCTCGGTAACCCTAAACGCTGAAAAACAAACATTTAGTAGTGTTTCTCTAGCGGTTTTTCTATTTCTCCTACTGCATAACATTGTCTAACATTAGATTTCTCCTACTGCATAACAAAAACTATTCTGTTTGTCATATCTTTTATTTTCGCAAGCTATCCTCTCTTTAAAATTCGACAATAGTACAAGAATCAAAATAATAACTATCCTATAAATAAAGGTTGCGAATTTCTATGAGTGCGATGGTAAAATCTTTTATTGGTGATGAATTTCTGTTATTCATTACATTTTCGTTTTTAATTCTTACTTCTATCTATTCCTTGCAAAACCTGATTTGGGAATAAAAACAAGGACATGCAGAAAGCATCATAAGCATTTCCCATTTGGGCATTAGGTAGTGGACATGTATTATAATTTACAGGAGAAAACATCACGGAATTATTTACTTCCATATCAATTATGGGTTTATTGTAGATATTGAAATGCTAGTGATAGCTTAAGATTATACATATCGTCAGCTTAATTACCAGACTGCGTAACTCCACCAGTCTAACTGATTTGATATAGGAGTGCAACGCACCAAGCGCTTTTTGACGTAATTAAGGAATCGCGCCAAGCAGCGGTGAAGCAAAGCATTCCCTTTTGTTTTGTCTACGCCATGCCTCAGTGTGCGCTCTACTTTTAATTTATTCCTTCGATCAGTATAATCACTATTTTTTTATTTCATAATAAAACTAGAATTCGAAGTGAGAGGTGGTGGCAAGATTTTAACCAAAAATAAATACAACAGAGAGTAATATTAATGTATTACACTTCCAGATATAAATTATTTACACTATTTTAAGCGTTCATTACACAAAATTTATAGCAATGTGTACTTTGATGAGCATAGATCAATTTATTGAGGTGTTTTCAAAAATCAACTCGTAAGAGATTTACAGGGAGTTATTAATTTAAAAAAATTCTTTTTATCAGCTATTAGATCTACAGACTTAAAATTGAATATTTTTTTTTTTTGTTCAGCTGAAATATGCAAAAAGCTTTTTATTTGTTCAATTTGCAATTCATGATTGTAATATTATCGCCTATCTTGGAGAACATAAACAACAACTTGGCGCCTAGCCCTACTGTATCAAATTAGCATCCCAGATGGAGTTACGCAGTCTGATAATTAGGCAGACGATATGTTATTGTCGAAGAAGTTTAGATTAAATGCAATCCTTTGCAATAAATTTTTGATTAAAGTTTTTTAAATAAAAAAAATGCTTAAAAATTTTTTTGTCCATCTTGATTAGAAGCAAGAAATGAATCAGGACATACGTATTACATTAAAATTTATTCCAATAGCTACAGCCATATAAACCAACTTTTTTCTGATTAAAACATTTGTGATAAATAAATACATAGCGAAATATTTTTCCAGTTATACATAATACAAAAAAATACGTACTGAGAAATAAAATTATAATATATATATATATATATATATATATATATATATATATATATGAAAGAAGAGAGAATTTACAGTGATTGAAAAAAAATTAAGTTGTGCAGCTATACACAAATAAAAATTCTTTTAAATGCGATATGTTTCTAGACAGAATAAATAATACTCTTTTCTTTCTAAGTTTTAAACTTTTTAATCTGTCATTTAGCAAAAATTTACATTTCGATGTAGACGGTTCATACTGAATCAAAATTAGATAATATTTTTTTATTAGATAATATAAAGATTGCGTCTCGTAGATGCGAAAAAAATATTAAATTTATCGTTGGAATATATTTTTTCTATAGTAAATTATATTCTGTATTTCGCAATGAATTTATTTTGAAGTAATGTTATGAATTGTAGTATTTATTCAGAATACAGACTTTTGTAAATGACCGGGAAACATATTTTACAATATAGAGTTAAAAAATTTTTTTATCGAAAAATACAAATTTAATTTTTATTTTGATTATCTATGTATAGAGTTTTTTTCATCTTCGCTAACTATCTTTTTACTGAGGACATACTTTTGTTCAGACAACAAATTTTGCATTTTTAGTTATAAAATTTGAGTTAAAGATATCTTCGGAATGATTCAAAAATTTCTTTAAAAATAAGGATAAATAAAATTGAAATGCCATAGAATTAACCCAGAAACTAATTATTACCATGCTTAGGATATTATTGCTAGCAGCTAAACATAATTCTAAAACATCTGCGCGACTTAAACACATATACTCTACTCGGAAACAAATATGTTCAATTAGGAGTTTATGAAAATATTTATTCCACTCTATGTTGAATTAAAATAAGCCTTTTCTAAATTCTAAAACACAACAAAAACTCCGTGGATATTTTTCGATCTGATGGAAAACTAAATTTTATTAAAATGGAGAGCAATGGTTAAGTGGAAAATAAATAAAATATATTAATTGAATCATAACTGTACTTTATTAAATGCAAAGTTCTAAAATAGCACAAAATAATCCCCCCCTAAATCATTCCAATCCTTAAAGCATAATCAGTGCACTTCAGAGAATTCAAAAAAAAATAAAGAAATATATATTTTCAATTCTCAAATTAAAATAAAGCAGAACGTTCCGAGACTAGTGATCTTTTTAAATCAATTTCAAAATATTCCATTTCATCCTCGAAAACACTAGATCAAAAATCCCCATAACTAGCAGAAAAGGAAACGTTAACAAAAATTCCCCATCCCAGTAAAACCGAGCCTGGAATCAAAAGAATCTCCCCGAGTATCGAATCATTATCAATTCATCGTGGTCCCGAGACATAAAGAAACCTGTAGAGCCTGAGGGATGATAAGCGCACACCATTAAGGTTCGCCAGCGCTATTCGGCGGCAAATTTATAGAGTGTAACGGCTTGCACTGGGATATCCTGCGCTACCAGTTATGGCGCATTTCCACGCAGGGTTACTAGATTAAAATGGATTGGAGATAGCGCCAAATCTTTTGGCGACGGTTTCTTGGTGAACGGGTGATACGTGAAGGAAATGAAATATATATATATTTACTGTGAAGTAAATTTTGAAAGACGTTTGGTAATATATTTTTCTAGAGAGCGAATAACACATTATTAGTGAAAATATAAAATGAATTAGTTATATGATTGTACTGTAAATTCTTAAAATCGTTGAAAATTTCGGAAATTCGAATATTGAAGTAATAATTGGATTTGCAATAATACAGGAATTCGAAGCATAATTTTTTTTTCTTTATGATTCAATTAAAAATATACATATCGGTTCAGTTTCGGTTTTCGTTTCGAGCAAAATAATGGGCATATATATTATGTATATATATATATATATATATATATATATATATATATATATATATATATATATATATATATATATATATATTATATATATATATATATATATATATATATATATATTATATATATATATATATATATATATATATATATATATATATATATATATATATATATATATATATATATATATATATATATATATATATATATATATATATATATATATAACTCCAATTTCGGTTCCTAAGGACAGGAGTATGCTATAGTACTGCTGTGGCTAATAATTCTGTTTTTTGACTAGTTATACTTAGATTTATACCGATTTGGATATTTTATTTTGGATTAAAAGAATTCCGCTGCAGGATTATGTTTACAGTTTCTGTCCTGAGTTATCCAAAGTAAAAATTAACTCTAGATATATCGTTTACTGCCAAAATTGTTTCCTTCCTCCTCGTTTTAAGAATAAATCTTGTAAAATTTTAAATATAGTGATGATAGGTATTTAAATCGTTAAAAATGAAAAGGAAAGGTCTAATTTTAGCATTTGCCAAATGAAAAGCAAATATAATTGTGAAAAATGTGAAAAATACATATGGAAATCGTGGATTTTTCAAGTATCACTTGTGAGATTTCTCGCCAGTTATGGTAACCTACTCTAGCTATGAATGGGAAGTAGATAGTCTCATAGGGGAACCTTGAAAAGACCTATTTGTGGGCGGTCACCCTCTATCCGAGCAATATTAGTATCTGATACTTCTCGTTCCGTACTTTTTTCTTTGCTTTTTGGTGACGATATTGGAGTTTGTAAACAGCATGTGGCAACTCACATTCAAATATAAGCATCCCGATGCATTATAAATAAAGTGGAATGTTTGGCATGTTTGATGGCTACTGTAAGGTTTCGTGTAAGATGCAGCAAATTATATTGAGATGAAAAATGTTATCTTTCTTCTATTATATATAATGTTGACTATTTTTATCGCCACTCATACTAAGAGGAAATAAAAGTGATTTATTTAAAAATATTGAAGGAAGGGAGACAGAAAATACAACTAAGTTATTTCTCTATATTTGTTCTATTTTTAACTTAACGGGAAATCAGATATAAAATATTCTACAGATGATCTGTTTTTGAGGGGGAAAAATTAAAGTTACTAGTTTATATATATACGTATATACTATATATAACTTATAGTAGTGCATAATTTGTCGTGGCGCGAGGACGTCATTACTGTAGTATAGGAAAGGATAGGGTGGTGGCGCGTGGCCATTGGTAGTGATTATTGTAGAACGTGGCGAGTGGATGATATTGTAGTATTGACGAAACAGTCTTGAAACTTAATCCAGTTTATTTAACATTTAACATAGAGCATTTCAACATCACATGAAGCAGACGTAATGTCACAAAGTAGAGAGCAAAGAAAACGAATACACAACGCACTGCATCCGGCTACATAATGACAGAGAGAAGAGAGATTTCCAAAGGCTTTCGTATTTATACCCGGCAGTGAATATACCGCGTGTCTATTTTTTTAAAAACAGCTCTGATTAGTTAAAATGGTCGGGAAAGGGATTTCCAATGTAATAATATTATTCGATTACGATTAAAATTAGGGCGTTATTTCTGAACCGAAGAATTGAAAGATTATTTGAATATTATTAAAAAGAGTTAATTAAAATGATGCTAGACAGAATTTATATATATATATATATATATATATGTATTCCTACGGCAGTGATTCGACAAATGAGTACCAAGTTTGCGTGAGGATTTAAATTCTGGGGGCCTCGCTTCAGACAGACCACCTGATTTGGTCATCTGCTTCTGCACCTCAGCGCCCAATGGTCACGTATACTGGGATCGGCACATTAGGCCCTGGTCCTCATGAGCTGCGGCGCCACTGAGTTTCAGTTTATATATATATATATATATATATATATATATCGATTAATAATTTTATTATGCGTATGTGATTGTTAGTGTAATTTATACATATATAATTAATTGGAAGATTATGAATACTTGAGATTTAAAAAAAAATTGAATGTTTCTTAAAAGAAAATATATTTATTGTATTACTTACGGATTCAGATTTTGAGTAATTATTAAAATATTCTCAATAATACTTTGAACACCATATTTCTATTTTTGTAGAAAAAGATATTATCAATAAATATGTATTAGTATACAACAGCAGGTTAATAGAATATTAATTTCACTTTTTTTAAATTACCCTAATTTTTGTTACATATTTTTAATATAACTATAATATTCTAAACTTTAAACACATCGAATAAAAATGTCCCTGCTTCACTGGAATTATTTTTAGAACATTTCTTCTTCCTATATGAAAATTTTAAAATTTTGTATTATTAAAAAGAATGTCATAGTAATTATGATTTATAAGAAAACTGTATACATATATATATATATGTATATATATATATATGTATATATATATATGTATATATATATATGTATATATTATATATATATGTATATATATGTATATATATATATATATATATATATATATGAAATTCCTCTAGAACAATTCCGTTGTGTGGTAAATATATTGTAAGACGTGGCGAGTGGTTGATTAAATAATGGAGAACCAATGGTTGGGCGTGGCCGGTGGTGTGATTTTCTATGTTACGTGGAGCATGGTCTAATACGATAGTATCGAAGAGGAACTCATGGAAATCGAAATTCCTTTTTATTCACATCCAGAAACACATAAAGATCCAGTAGGGACGGCATTACACATACAAGAAGCAAACATGGACGACACAACACAGACAAAGACACACACAGAACGCGATGCAGCCACTACATGACTACAGAGAAATGATCGAAGAAAAAAAGGTTTCCAGAGACATCGGCTTTTATACCTGACGTTGAAGACCACGTGACATGCTTGTAATAAGAGCTCTGATTGGTTACAAAGGGCGGGAAAGGGATTTATTATGTAATATTATTAGTTGATAACGATTAAAATCAGGTTGTTAGTTTCGAACCAAATAATTAAAAGATTATTTGAATATTATTAAAAGAGTTAATTAAAATGATGCGAGGGGGAATTATTACATATATATATATATATATATATATATATATATATATATATATATATATATATATAATTATAATTATTTTAATTTTATATATATATACAGTACAGTCCCGATAATCCGAACAATATCGGACCGACCCCTGTTCGGATTACGTGATTGTTCGGATTAGCCGGAGTAACAGCGAAATCACTATTTGAACTGGGAGTACGGGTTATGTTGTACAATTTTTTCATACTAAACATTAGTGGTTCTGTTCTGTAGTTTATTCCATTTTAAAATTTGTACCATAACTTGATGTACAGTGCGTGAATATTAAATAAAGAACTGTTTTGAATTAAGGTTTATACTGTTTTATATTGAAATATTCACCGATTTTCGTCCTTAAAATTATAAAATTTTTCCGCGGAGCTGTTCGGATTAACCGGATGTTCGGATTAGCCGTGTTCGGATTAGCGGGACTGTACTGTATATATATATATATATATATATATATATATATATATATATATATATATATATATATATATATATAATTAAATGTACAAAATCAAACACAATTATCAATTGAAATATATGAATCTTATAATACTAAATCCCATTTGAAAATATCAATGGCGAATATAAAAGATAAAATTCCATCGTTTTTTTTATAAAATATCCAAGTGCAATCTCGGACTTAGGACCGATAAGTGGGATATATATATATATATGTAATCAGTAGCGCACACAGGAATTTTTCAAGGGGGTTCCGGGGTCGAAAGTTCACCAGTTTTGTATCATGCTCATTTTGATTTTGTCGATTTTCGGGAACGAAAGACAGTAAAAAACTAATTTTTGAATACATAATTAGCATTAATTAATGAAATTAATCATTAATAACAAGTAATTAATTAAATTTTACGTACTTTATAATTAGAATTATAATCAATCGGAAAAAATCGAGGTCTTTGGGAGGGTCCAGAGCCCCAGGACCCCCCATGTGTGCGCCACTGTATGTAATAATTCGCTCTACTATCCTTTTTATTAACTCTGTGTATTAACATTTAAAATAATTTTAATTCTTTGGTTTAAAATTAACATTGCAATCTTAATCGTAATCAGCAGAATCTGAAATTCCTGCCCCTCCCATTCTATCCAATCAGAACTACTGTTACGTAATCATTCCGATCTTGCACTGCTGGTATAAAAGCAAAAATCTCGTGTAATCGCTCTCTTCTGTCTACCTGCCTTCATCATGTAATCAGCCGGCTGCAACGCGTTCTATGTTTGTCTTTTTATTTGTGCTATGATGTTTGCTTCTTGTCTATGTAATTCCGTCCCTACTCGATACTTATGTGTTTCCAGATGCGAATAAAATGGAATAACAATGATAACACCGTACTCGACCACGCTCCACGTAACCTATATATATATATATGAAGTATTTCCTTAATACTACTGGCGAGTAGTAATGACATCAATAATGTTGTTGAGAGTGGATTGTACTGTAACGAAAGGCCAGGGTGTAGCCGGTTTTGAGGGATTATTGTATATTAGATGCATTTTCTAGGCTGATTGATGTTGCGTATTAAATGTTATTGACAAGGCAGTCTTGTAATTAGTAAATCCAGTTTATTGCACATCTTGAAACACATAGGCATTTTAAAGACCTACAGAATGGACGACACCACATAGAACAAAGAAACTACGACACTGTTCAATGCAGTCGTCTACATGATTAAACACACTGACAGAAGAGAGAAGACAGCGGAATTTCCAATGAACTCGGTATTTATACCCAGTGAGACATCCCATGATTCGGGGGGGGGGGATTTTACTGGTGTTACTGGGAATTATTATTTTTATTATATATATATATATATATATATATATATATATATATATATAACTTTTAACATTAAAAAAATTACCCTTTGTTGAATAAGTAAACTTTACTATAAAGCTAAATATTTTAAATTTTCGTGTATATTTATCAAACTAGATATATTTGTTTAATTCACCATTAGAAAACCTTTCTTTAAAAATATGTTGAAATATTCCCGAGTTTTTTTACTTTAATTCCTAAGCATGCGTCTTTTAAAAAAATTTATTAAAAAATATGTATATCTTATTTATCATTAACTTTTACTAAAATATTTATGAAATACTCCAAACTTTCACTGCATTTGCTGACGTACTGTTTACAGTTAAAACGCATTTTTTACAAATACAAAACAAACAAACATAAAATAAGATATATGATAACGACTTTTCATCTCAGACAAATACCCAGATGAGTATTACAATGAAAAATTAAAGAACTGAAAGATTTAATGGCAATGTTTAAAGTAAAAAACAACAACATTTAAAAAAAGCGTTAGATAGCATCTATCATTTATTTCTGGATACAAAGGAACTAATTCAAATCCCTGCTGTTTAAAAAAACACTCCAAGTATCAAGTGATTGGTTATTTAGTTTATTTAGAAATTTCTCAAAATAAACATTTGCAATCTCTTTCGATACAGGATGAGAGTTATTTGTCAAAAAGTGAAGGAAGGAAATTTATAACGAATTTAGCCCGTTCTTTGTCTCACCAGGTGGCATTTATGTATCACTTTTTCGAACTAATTGAATAATTCAACTAACTGTGAAGGAAATTTTACGCTTCTACGGATAATTAAAGCAAATTAAAGCGCCCCAAATGTAAGAATTTAGCCCATTACTGACATGCACAGTAATCGAATTAAGGACGAACACACACAGAGAAAAGCGCTCCCTGACGGGTTTTGGGAGAAGTTTAACACTTCCCTTTCAAAGCAGAATTGCAGAATTTTCTTCTTTTTATTTATCTTCTCTTTTGTTACTTCATTTCAGTTTGGAGTTAATTGCAATTTCCCGCGAGGAAATTCACATTTTATTCGAAAGGAATCAATGATTCGAACGCCAGAATTGCTGTTCTCTGCTACTCTCTTTAAGTCTATCTTTTTTTTCTTCTTTTTTAATTCTTATTTTAGTTCTTTCACTTCATTTCATTTTCTGCTGATGTTAGAGGGAAGCATGAGTTTCGCTCTCTTAGAACGTGGTATATATATATATATATAGATAGATAACCTCAGCAATCTAAAAGACGACCGCCTAGTAACTAAACAGTCGTGTTGCCACTTCGAATCAAATAAATTTAATTGAAACAACGAGATCGTTTGGCCGAAACACGGAAAGGGAGTGAATGTGCGTATATGCTTCGCAGTTTTTAATTTCATTCCGAAAAAGGCAGGTGGTAATTTCGTTTCAAAGTGCTACGCTTGAAAGATCGCCGTCTGATGTCTTTGTGGAATTCCAAATCAGAATCGCTTCATTTCGCTTCATTTTTAAAATTATTTGACAAATAAAAAGTAATGAGCGCTTACGCCTTTTTGATCAGCTAAAGTAATGTCATTTGGTGCAAATCATTGAGATATTTTTGTGTAAGAATAAAAATACATCAAGCTGCATTCTTTTAAAATTCAATTATAAGACCTAACGTCAATTGAATTGCATTATTAACGATTTTTTTTATATTTAACAGTCCGATTGAAATGAGTTTATACTTTACTTAAAGAATAACTTCCTCAATATACTAAAATAAAAATAACCAATGACGTGATGGTGGTCTTACGCAAAATAGTTTTTTTTTTTGCAATTCAAATCAATATACAGGGAAACATCCATATTAGAACCTCTGCATTGTGAATTTTTCTATACACCGAACTTTTTCCTGGAACCAAGAACATTTCACGATTTTCTTCCTAAAATAACCTCCCAATAGCGAAGTGCATTCTTTATATAACGAAATTTTCCTCTTGTGTCTACTTTTTTTCTTCGTATTTTTAAAGTATTTTTGTATATTTCAAGTTATTCTCTCTTTTAACACACTTTATGGTGTTCATAAATCTTGAACTGGTTTTTTTATATGCCTAAATTGCCGAGAGAAATAGAATTCTGGAAGTTTTATCCAAAAAGTGCAACATTTAACCCCATTGTCCAGTTCACTAGAAACATCTTCGATATTCTCTTTCACCCTCATTGGAGTGGTCTCGTTTTCCCATGTCCTTGAATAGTCTCCGTTCAGTTGTAGTTTGATCAGTCTTACTGATAGCTTGAAAATGCTAAAATGTAAGTGTATGAGCATTAAAGTAAAACATTTAACGTCAATAAACTTTCCTTGCAATTTTTTTTCTTCCTTTCTTTTTTTTG
Source organism: Trichonephila clavipes (assembly GCA_019973935.1). Classification (NCBI taxonomy): domain Eukaryota; kingdom Metazoa; phylum Arthropoda; class Arachnida; order Araneae; family Nephilidae; genus Trichonephila; species Trichonephila clavipes. Next base: position 409,581 of record BMAU01017210.1, on the reverse strand, counting down.
AAAGGTAAGGTATATAAAATAAATACATATTATTGTGCCAAAAGGTATGGATGATTATTTTTTTTAACATATATAGTGTATATGAATTTAAAATTTACTTTAGTGGTTTATAAATGAAATTGAAAGATGAACCTCTATGTAACGAACTTTCCATACAACAAACTTTTTTCGGGATTTAGCGACTTCGTTGTATAGAACATGGGTGTCCAAACCAAATAATCTTGCGGGCCACTTTGGAAAAACATTAAATCTCGCGGGCCGCAGATAAAAATACGTACCTTTGTTTCAGATTTGGAAACAAATTACATTTACTGGAGTGTAAATTTAAAGCAGAATAAGTTAATATTATTGTTTTCATTATTTTTCATGTATACAGACATATATAATATAATATTGTTTATATAATATAATAATGCAATGATCAAACAACGTTTGAAATATTACAGTTGCCATTTTCTTCAAAAATTACTGTGTTCCTACTGAATTGATCTTTCGTTACTTATTTTTAAAATTTGATAGTGCTGCCATTCGCAAACGATTAAATATACATTGTCCTTTATCTTAACCGTCCTGAATATTTTTTTAAACTTTAAAAAACATCTCTCTGACTGCCGCTTGCTTTTTGAGCACTCCAAACAGAATAGGAGGAGGATGAACGAAAGTCGCACACAGAGAGAATCATGTACCATCCATAGTAAAGGATATGCAAAATGCAATTCAAAATTTATTAAAAAGGTAATTTACAAAAGTAAAATCAGATGTAACTGTTTGATAAAATATTGATCTATTTTAATCTAAAGGATATTTCTAATATCAAAAAGGATTTATTTTAAAACAAGAACAGGTAACAGGCAAATGCATTGTAGATATATATATACAATATAAACTTCTATACTTCTATCTATACTATATAAACTTCCCCTCAAATAAATTTCGAAATGAAAAAAAATTAAAAATCTGATATTAAAAAAAAATTTGAGAAAGAGTTGGAAGGCCGCAACTTACGTACTGGCGGGCCACACGCGGCCAACGGGCCGCGTGTTGGACATCCCTGGTATAGAAGACCGACTGCATATGTTAATGATTACTTCAAGTAGGAAATTCCAAAGTGAACATTTTAGCAATAAAACCAAAGAAACATAATTTATAATATATTCTACAACATCATAAGAAAAGAAATTCTTTTAATCAAAGTATTGTATATTGTGTATTTTTATTAAAGTACAGTAATACCTTGACTTACTATACTGATTTATATGTGAACCCGGATTTACGCGATTTTCAAAATTCATCCATTTATTTTTTTTTGATGGGGAAAAAATGGGGAAATTGGTAATATGACTGAAGAAGTGTTCGATTTTGCAAGGCAAATAAATTTAGATGTGGATATTAATGAAGTTCAAGAACTGCTGGTTTTTCACAATTAGGATCTGACAATGGAGGAGCTCATAGAAAGGTATGAGCAAGAGAAAGACATTAAAAACATTGAGTGTTTAGACAATTCGATCAGAAAATTGAATGATAGTTGAGAATTGGACAGAAGGCTTCAGTTTAATCGAAAAATGGTTAAACATTTTAGAAATTATTTATTGAAACGATGAGCGTGTTGTGAGTGTGCATTTTTTCAACAAAACAAGGGATAAAGCTCTTATAAGGATGCAACAAGAAAATTTTGTAAAGGAAAAATATCTTTGAGGATTCGGTGGATTTTCTACTTCAAAATTACTTCGGTTGGCGATTTTGAATTTACGTTATAATTTATGTATAATATATATATATATATATATATATATATATATATATATATATTTAGAGAGAGAGAGAGAGAGAGAGAGAGATGTATGAAATTATACCCACAGTCTTACGCGAATTCGACTCTGTCCCATGTAACATCTAAGTTCGGGAATTGTTATATTGTATTTCGTAATAATTTGCCACAAATCATGCAACGATACACCGTTAGAATAACAAGATAATGTATGATAAATAATTTGTCGTAAGCTTTGATTTCTTTTCTGTAAAATCATTTATTTAAGTACATATACAGTCGAACCTCTATATAACGAGCCTCTATATTGCGAATTTTCCTATATAGCGAATTTTTTCCTGGAACCTTGAAAAATTCATGATTTTCTTCGTAAAATAACATCTCTATAGCGAAGTGCATTTTCCATATAACGAACTTTTTCTTTTGGGATTCAATTTTTGTTTTCCCTTTTTCAAAGTAATTGTGAAAAAAATTTCAAGTTATTCTCCATTTAACACATTTTATGTTGGTTATAAATCTTGAACTGGTTTTATTAGATCCTAACTCGCCAAGAGCAATGGAGCTTTTGACGTTTGATCCAAGAAATGCAAGCTTTAACTCCAATTGCCTATTTCACTAGAAACATCTTCGATATCCTCTTTCACCCTCAGTGGAATTGTCACCTGTTCTTATTATAAAATAATGTATGTTTAATATTACTTGTAAAATTTAAAAAAAGGTCCTTAAAATTTATTAATTTTAGTATAAAACTATTTTGTTTAATATTGAAAATACAGTGAATTGTTCGACATTTTTTTTTTGTTTTTCCTTATAGTTTTTTCTTTCTTTTTTGATGGTTAAGATATATAAAATAAACATATATTAATTTTTAAAAAAGGTGTGAATAATCACCTTTTTAAATATATAGTGTTTATTAACTTAAAATGTGTATTATGTGGCTTATAAAGTATATTAAAAGATGAACCTCTATATAACGAATTTTCCATGTAACGAACTTTTTTCCGGGATTTAGCGACTTCGTTATATAGAGGTCCGACTGTATTTCATTATATAAAGACATTCTTAATTTTAAGGAATGAACCAAATTTGAAATACTTTTTTAGGTAGACAACTAGCTTCAACATTAATATTATATTTGGAATTCGGTATTGTGTAAAGCAGTGGTTTCCAAAATGTGGCACGCGTAACCAAGAGGTTACGTATACAGATATTTGATGATACACGAAAAAGTAGTTTAGGAGAACGTGGTTAAAGAACCTTGACTACAGCAGTGAATTTTATTGTAGAACACATTGGTGTACGCATTTATGAAATTATTAAAAGTGTTCCATATCTCGTCTTCTATAACTTAATACTAAATGCATTTTTCCCTTACATTCTAAATAGGAATTATTCCATTAATGATTTTTCCCTGGTTGAAAGATAGACATGACAACGTTACGAGTTTAATGAAGCTTAAGGCATTCTTTCTGATGTGTGAAAATATTTTTCTTATGTTTCTTTTTTATTTATAGCTGGAAATGATTTAAATTTTATAAAATTCTTCTTTTCGTTACACATGATTTTAATTAGCATAATCGACTCATTTTGTTTTAAATACGATGATAAATATTTAAAATATTATTATAACATTTTTCTGTTTTGAAATATTTAGTTTAATTCACGAAGAGCGTGTTAAGAAATGAAGTTAATTTGATTAAGACCAAATTATATATATATATATATATATATATATATATATATATATATATATATATATATATATATATATATATATATATATATAAATCTTTTTTAGCTACTCTCTTTCTCTCTCTCTCACACACACGCAGCTTTAGTTTAGTTTTATTCGTAGTTGTATTACTTGATTTACTCGTAGATCATGTAAAAAGTTTTGTGAAAAATCTTAACTAGAACACAATTAAAAGCTGAAGAAAATTTTCTTAGTAGCAACTTAGCTATGCCAGAAATGCAGATCTGCTTACATTTTTAATGTTACTAAAAATAATAACACTTTCATTAAAAAAATAATTCTTAAGTTAATATCAAAATCGAAAAATCGAAAAATAAAAAAATACGGTAGAAAAACTATATATGTAATAAAAAATAAAAATATAAATGTTTATTTTATCGAAATTTAAATATATTTAAGAGATATAAATATAAATGCTTGTTTAGGCAGAATGTCCTATGTTTTGCTTCAAATCATCAAAACCTGAAAAATATAGAAATTTATATAAATACTAGAGGACCCGACAGACGTTGTCCAGTACACACATTTAAAGGCAAAAATTCCAAATTTTAATGAATAAGCTTTAACAATCTGGACCGTTTTGAATAAAATTTCAGTAAAATTTCAAACACTAATTACATCTGAATGTAATAATTTAATTAACACATGATTTATTTAAACAAAATAATAACACGAAGTGATAAATTATTTTCCTGAAATGATCACAGCACCAACTGTCGGGACCAACTTGAATTATAATAAAATATTTTTGAATATTCGATACTGCGATCGTAGCGCAGTCTGCCGGATCCAATGTAAAACATCCCAAGATCAACAATTTATAAATAAAAAATTAATTAAATAATTATTTCTAAACCGAATTATAAATCTAAACCATTCTCGAGTCCACTAGAACAGAAAAACTTTCATCAAAATCGGTCCAGCCGTTTAGGAGGAGTTCAGTTACATGCACACGCACAGAAGAATTACATATGTAAAGATTATTTAAAAAAATATTAATTAAAAACGCTAAAAAGTGTGAATCGTCTGCATTTATAAGACCAGGTTTGGCCAGTTTGGCTGAAAATCAGTTTTCGACGCCGACTTACGTCTTTTTCAATTCCTACTATTAGCTCACAATCTCTATGCATATTTTATTTCTTTGCTTATTTACTTATTTATCTTGGTGGAATTTTCAATTGTTAATAAAATACATTTTAAAGCGCTCAATTAAGCTGAAATGTAATGCACATGATTATTTTGGATGACAATACCATAATTTTTAATTGTAATTAATACAAATCAATTGATTAAAACTAATTATTTAAAAATTACAAATACAGCCACGTTGGTGACTTAGCGACCCTTTTGGCAACTTATGTCAAAATTTGAAAAGGTTTTTTTTTAACGTGTTAAAGCATTTGGTTGAAAGGAAATTTTATACACACGATTGTTTTGGATGACAATACGATACTTTAATGATAACTAATAAAATTAATTACCAATTAATGTTGTGATTCTGCCATATGTATATACATATTTATATTAATTGCAACTATTTAATAAAAAGCAGCTGAAATAAATTTTTTTTGGTCGATCTAAGTAGGAATTGATTAAAATTTTTTTATATTACTTGTTTATAACAATGGCGTTGTTACAACAATGCAGGTGAATGTTGATTTGTATTTTTGAATGTTTTTAATTAATATCTTTTTAACTAATTGCGATATCGGATCAAATTGTGAATCTAAACCATTCTCAAATTTACTTGAACCAACACAAAAAATTTCATCGAAATCGGTCCAGCCGTTTAAGAGGAGTTTAGTGACAAACACACGCACAGAAGATTTTTATATATAAAGATTCGCAAATATATTTATGAAACATGTCTATGCATATAAATCCATAACTCATGAGAGTAACATATATGGTATGAAAAATAAACTTATGATATATCCATTTTAAAATTTTCTAACCTCAGCTGTCTGCAATGATTTCAAGATCAGATTTAAAATCAGCTATCGCAAATGCTTTTGACAGCAACATTAAAATTCATAATTTTGAAGATTTGTATTTTATATTTTGAATGAATTTAATTGATATAAGAACTCATCAGATAACTTTTCGTAACTCAAACAGATAAAAAGAAAAGTTGAACATGAATTTGCTCACTGTGAGACAGAAAAGAATATAAATCATTCGAATGATTATAAAAGGGGAAAAATAAACCTTACAGAACTTTTAAGAAAATCGAAGCAATACATTTTAATTAGAAGACCTGCTGTTCAGTTAACAACTTTATTTGATCCCGAAAACTTAAGTTTCGCTTCAGAATGTAATAATTCTTGCAAAAAAATGTCATCATCATTATCAGGATTTTCTGAGAAACGATATATATATATATATATGTATATTATTTTTTTCAAATTTTTTCTTCCTTTATCCGCAAATATATGAACCTTCAATCTTTTTAATCTTTTACCTCCCCAAAAGTTCTTTTTAATTACAAACGATCAATTCGGAAAAAATCTCCCTCATTATTATGATTCCACCAAGAAGAAATCCGGGGCAAATACAAATTAAAAGAGTCTCAGTTGCTAAGTGAAGATAGTGCGCCTGCTTTTGCGGATTGCTATTGGACGCGAGGCCTGAGTCGAAGTTGAAGTCATTTATTTTTCTCTTCCGAAAAGAAAGACTCGCTAGAGAGGTTTGTGGACTAATGATCTTTTGAGGATTGTGAGAGGGCCAGGTGAAGTTGACGCTGATTAATAGGGGGCGCTACTTACTAACTTAGGTGCAAAATGCGGGGTTGAGTTGAAGGATGATGGAAGGATGTTTTTTAATCGTTTGGGGGCAACTTATTCCAATGCTTTATTTCATTTCTTTTCTTTTCATTCAATAAGTTATTTTTATGAGATTTGAAGAAACGGATTCGGCACATAACCAGAAGCAAAAGCGGGGATAATAAAAGGACTATTTCTTTTTTGAATCAAATCGAGTTTTATTGTATCAAACATAGCTCGATAAAAATATATTTGTTTTTTTTTCATTCACAGGGAATAAAACTCAGTGCAGAAATTTTTGCGCAAAATAATTTCTCAGAATAAAATAAAGTTAAATTAATGATCTCATTAAGTTTAAAATATTTCCTTCTGGTATTTTTTTTTATTGGTAAGAATTCTATAGCCCGAAGGGAAACAAAAGAGGTAAAAAAATATAGAAATATGAAGAATTTTTATGAATATGTGTATGAGGGATAAAATGTAAACAATGTAATAAAATGCATAGCTTAAAATGGTGCTTATAATTTAGAAGTGCTTTTAATACTCCAAATATTGTAAGAAAGTGACATTTATACAAATTATATATAAATATATATATTTGCTACTTTTTCCTCTATAAATGTTTATATTAAAATGATAATACCAATGCAATTTTTTATTTAGGATGCTTATGGATATTATTAACTTTACAACAAACATGCATTAATATCACTCCTATGAGCGTATTATATCTTACAAAGCGAATTTTTCACATATGCATCTAAATTAAAACTATATTATATAAGGTTGGTGAAGAGGTTAAAATTTTTGATAGAATATTAGGGCAATTGAAGATTATGAGAATTCAAGTTAAGAGTACAAAAATCTGTTAACTAATATCTCTACTCTGATAAAAAAAAATTATACACTGCTGTTAATGAAAATTGCATCACTTTGAAGAAAGCATACACATTAAATGAATTTGATGGGAATTCAGAACATGTTATTGTATGTAGGATAAAAAAAATCCCTATCTAATGTTCCAACCAAATAAAACGTGCAGGATTACGTTGAATTTTATACTGGTGTTTGATTTCTGTAAATAATTAGTTGAAATCTAGTATGCCCTGCCAAACATTTAGAACGCTATACCAGCAACTAACGGAATACTATCGGGTCCACATGACACGCTTTCGTCATGGTGCACTAATTCATTGTGAATTTGCTCTATTGGGTGGCATGATAGTGTGTGGATGGCACCATGAACAGCCAAACAAATTAAATCCCTGACAATGGGCAACGTAATATGTTGGCACAACGAGTCATCAAAGACACTATCCACAAAGCGGGACATAACAGACCTTCTAGTGTATGCGTACAGGGGTGTCTTTATCTGCCCCCACGATTGATCAACGTCTGATGCATCACAGGCTGCGTTCTGTGCTGGATGCTCTTGATGCTAACATTCTGTCTTTACAAACTATATTTGCGTTCGATTGGCAACAATTTAGCTTCTCAGATGTGTCCTATTACATTATGGACTACTGTGATTGATTCGTAGTCATCAGACGTATCGAAGGTAAATGTTTCTGCCTGTAGTATTTCATTCAACGATCCCCAGGTGCTATGATTTATGTCACTTCTTAATATCATGGACGATCTAGCGTACTAGGAATTGTGGGTACCTATGATCAGGAAGTGTTACTTCTGGAAAGTTGTGGATCCCAAGGTCTTACTTCTTTTGCCTCACATTCCAGGAATTAAATTTCAACAATACAGTGTATGGCTGCATGCTGCTTAGAACACACAAAGCTTCTATATTTAAAGGATTTCACCTCTTCCATGACCTGTACTTTTCTGGATATGTCGCTTATTGTCTTTGATTAACGGTTGACAGTTTGTGCACACATGTAGCTAAGCAAAAAGTGGGTTAAATTTCAACAGCAGGCAGAGATAATCTGAAACAATATTCCTCAGCCTGACTTTTATCGCTTTTATGATTCAATCCCTAAAGGTGTACAGGATCTCATCCATGCAAGTAATTCATGCACAAGGTTTAGATTTTTTGCATCATTTTTCTTTAATTGCTTTTTTTAAATTTTTCCTTGTTTCTTTATAGTGCTATTAAGTAAAACATGGACTAAAATTCCTTATCTTTGTTTAATTATTTTAGAGTGTTGAAACTATTACAAAAAGTAGTAGACCAAGATTTCTACGGTAAAAAATAAAATTATTTATTTAGCTATTTCTTGTGACTTTTTTAAAGGATTTTGCGAATAATTTGATTAAGTTTTGCTTGTTAATTTTAGTAAAATTGTATGATATTTTGAAGTAATTTTGAATGAATGTCACCAATATTTTATGTAAATGTAGAAAACGTAGGTAAATTTTTTTTTAAAAAAAGGAAGGTCATTTTACTAAATTTTCTTTGGTAATTTTTATTTCATCACCGAAAATCTCACGATTACATTTATATAGTACAAGTATTTTCTGTATAATATAATATACCATATTTCATTCGTATATCATGATTATTAATATATTACATTTAATTCGAACAATTTATAACTAAAAGCTACATTATTTTATTGTAAGTCTTCAAATCAAAAAATAATATCCAAGCACTTTTTCTGATAGTTCAAAAATATATATTTTCAGTTACATCTGTGTTTATTTCTTTCTCAGAATGTATCGTTTCCATCTTACATGAAAATAAAAATTTCCTACACTCCAGTGTATCGAGACTAAATATAAATAAGTATGTAAACAGAGAATTGAAAGATTTCCCGAAATCCTCCGTAGCATTGAAAGAAACGAAATGTCAAGAGCGGAAAAAGACGCAGTCTGGATTTCACAACCAATTTCTATTTCAGCATTTACTAGTGAATGACTTTCTTGAAGGAAAATATAAAGAAAATAGACATATCAGTCAAAATACCAAGGGCACTTCATTCATCTAACGTTGTAAATTATGTTTTCGTTGACATTTTATATATATAAAATTCATTTACCTATTATAAGTAACTAAAAATCAAATATTTTTTTTACAGATGGGATTAAAGGACAAGAGGGAAAAAATGGAAAGTCATGACTGCATCCTCAAATTAACTTTAAAATTTCTGAAGATACTTCAAATGCCAATATACGATTTAGAAAAAATGGTGGTTACTATTTAAGAGTAAATAGTACATAGTCGTCACAAAGGTAACTGACGGGGCTAAGATATTAAGGTATCCGACTACGTTCGGAACCGTGATTTTGCAAAAACGTATATATGGTTAATATTTATGATATTTAGTGTCACTTAGATTAGAAAACGTATATAAAATTGTTTTAAGAATAGTATTACAATAAAAAATTATTTAATTACACTATTTTGACAAAAAATGAACATAGATGACCAATATTCAAAACTTTCTCCTTTTATGAAAAATGCTTCTATTATAATAATATTTTACCTGTATATAGCGGACCACTGTACAGAGGCTGAACTAGAATTTTGTAAATATATAACTTGGAAGTGGATTAATCCATGTTTTACTACAACAGAGGGAAGAAATTTTAAGAAAAAACCCCGACAATTATTTCAATGGGTGTTAACTCTGAAAATAATGCGAATTTTTCAAACATTTTAGTCCAGACTCTCTGGAGAAGCTTTTACTTAATATAAGCAACATATTATTATTATCGAAGCATTTTTTTTTATAAAAGGAGAATATTTTAAAATAGGATATTCTAAGTCAGTTTTTTGCCAAATCATTGTATTTAAATAACCTTTTTCTGTCATAATGTCCTTAAAACAATTTTATACAGGTATTATAATCTAAGTGACACTAAATATCATTAAAATTATGCATTTATACGCTTTTTCCAAATCACGGTTCCGAAAGTAGTCGGATACCTTAATAGAATTACATCAGTGGCAAGATTTAAATTATTCACAATATATATATATATATATATATATATATATATATATATATTGTATTTCTAATGAATTCACGCGGATTGGTGTTTTACCATTACAAACCTAGTATTTTCACCGGGATTTGGTAACTCTTTATATTGCGGCACCATACAGGTGAAATCCCAGTCTCCGCAAGTAATTTAGACTCCCAGTTTCCTCCTCAGAGGGGGGCACTTTAGCTCTGACAAAGTGAAACTGCACTAAACCAAACCGGGTGCCGAGAGCACCAAAGGCAAACAGGCAAATAAGGTCGCTTTTGCTAGCCAAATAAGTATACGACATGGACGCTGTCGTCGGCATCATGAAAATCCAATGACTTGGGCAGGGGCTGAACTCGGAACCTTATGCATACACGGCCAGTGACAAACCAACTACGCTACCCACTCGGCTTCTTCACAATATTGTAAAATTCGATATTTTCATGCCTAAAACATGGCACATTTTACCAATACAATATTTTTCATGACTGTTGCAATTTTTTTGTATATTGTTTTATTATCTACAAAATGATAAATCCTCATGCACATTAATATTTTTCTCAGGATATATTTTTTTAATTGTAGCTATTTAGAAGAATGAGTAGTTACTACGTCACTCTGTGAAGCGACACGATAGTGTTTAGAGATGAGTGTCGTAAATTTTAGCCGTAGTCAAATGGCGACACCTGAGTCGACACCTCTCTCTCTTTACTTCCCCATCACGTCCATGTGAGGATTTTGAGCCATGACAGATTTAACGTACATCAGCCCAATTTACACTGTAACGGATCTATTGGCGAACCTTCCACTAATCATCTTGGGAAATCTTTGCGCTATCGATTCGCGTTATTCACAACCAATCCTTCGGAAGAAATCGTGATATCCTAATTCAGTTTACTATGTATAGTTTCTAGCTAGAATAGAGAGTAGTAGTAGATGCAAACCAGAAAACTGGAGAGATTGTTACTTGCAGGTATCATTATTGAATTATTGTGAATAAATATTTATTATGAGAAAAACTTTAAGTGGTGATAGATCATTGAGATTAAATTAATATATTAAATCGGATAATAGATTAGATCCTAAAAAAGTAGGGATCGAGTTTGATAGTCTCCTAATCTTTCGTGTATTTCGTAGTTGTTCCCCTTTCGCGGTTAGCACCGATACATTCTTTTACTGTTATTGATTGAATTCATGTCCTTGTATTGTGTGATCAATAAATAGATTAATTAAATGTTGGCTAGTGTTTCTTCCCTATCTCCTACATATCTAGGTGCTTAAAAAAGAGCTGAATACCTCTTACAACACGGAGGGTCTTCAATGTCACCAGGACCTGAACACATGAATTGGCAACGCTGTCCATAGGTTCCTGACCATGATCACTAGACTACTTTGGCTACGATGACTAGTAGAACAATGAAAGGAAATTTTACTTAAACGCATTTTTATGTTATGTTTTATTAACCATATAACTGGTTTGCCGGTACACCGTACATGATTTCGAAAACTGGTCACAATTGGTTTGCCCGAACGCTGTTGTGCACTAATACATTCTTCTTTCAATATTTTATTTGATATATTTTAAATTCTAATAGTCAGATTAGTAGTATTAGTCTTTTTAAGAGATGCAGTTGATCCATGGTACTGAAATACTTTACATCCGGGATTTTTTCTTTGTGGTGAAGGCGAAAACTTTTCATAGAAAGTAGGAATTTAGATTCTTGAAAATATTCGATAACGAACAAGGATAGCCAAGACAATGTACATTTGGTTGCTTTAGAAAAAATGAAAATGAAAATATAAGCTAAAATAGCCGATACTATATCTATGCTGCCCTCCCCCCCCATTACAATGTAAAACTTAATATTACATCCCGCTTAAAATTACGTGTACATATATATGTATGGACACACGCACAAATTCTTTAACCATTTGGAAAAGATGTTCGAACATGGAATTTTTTTTGCAAGTATGTGAGAAATTCTTTTAGTATTATATGAAAAATGAAGAATATGAATATATATGAAGTATTCTACACAACATACAAAGAGTACTTATTAAAATCAAAGACATTTAGGGGTTTATGTGTTCCACAGTTAAAAAATAAAAATTAGTGTAAGAACTTTAAAATTTTTGAAAATTTAAAAAAAAAAAAAAACTTTTATTTTTGCATTATCTTTAATACCATACTTAGTAATATGCAATAAAAATATACTTCTTTATTTGAAACGTTTTGGGCCAAAAAATTGCCCGCTTAATTTCTACAATACTTTTGTAGATGATCAAAAGAGATAAATGTTTAAAATAATTTTTTATATTTAAAACATATATAGAGAAATTTAGCAAACGAAAGTGACTACTAAGTGTTTGTTTGCAGGATAGAAAATAAGTAAGTGAATTAAAAATTTAAATTAGAAATTTAATGGGCGAGTTAGTTTCTATAGTTTTTATTCTTCTGTTTAATGTTTTAATAGACACATCTTTGTTACTTATTCATGTTTCAGAAATGCAATATTATCCAAGGATTATTGGAAAATCCGAAGAAAATCAAAATTAAGCAAAACCTTCTTTCTTCAATTCAATGGCGGACGGTTGTTTCCGACAGAAATAACGCTTTAAACCTATGTGAGTGCTTTTTCTTGGTGATAGATAAATAATACGCGTCATGGATCTAAATCCAATTTAACGCGCCAAGTAGAATATGATGAAACTGAGATTTGAACGCTTCTACTGTCACCTATGAAGCTTATAATTTGGCTCTCATAGTCCTTTGAATGATGTACGGGCTGATGTCTTATTCATCTGAATTTCTCTCTAACCCATATGAGGACTATTAGATATAAGCTGAATATTTAGTGGAAACTCTCCACTTTATTTAGCATGACAGACTTTTATAAGTCGCGACTGTATAGCCATTAAACTCTTCGCTAAATTTAGTGGCAAGACAGTGAATAGTTCTTGAATGTTCACAGATTTTACGTTTGCGATCTTAATTTGAGCATGAGTGTAGATTCACGTATCTCAAATTAGACTACTCTTCTACTAAATACATATTTCTTTGTGTGTAGGAAATCAACATTAAGATAAGATAAGAATTCAGTGGATCACTCAGGAATTTTTGAAGGGGAGGTTCCGGGGGCGGAAGTCCACCAATCTTGTATCATGCTGCAATAAGCCGCCCAACATATTCTTATGATTTTGTCGAATTTCGGGAACGATTAACAGTAAAGAGTTAATTATTGAGCAAATAATTTGTGCCTTAATTAATAAAATTAAATATAAGTAGAAAATATTTGATTACATTTTACGTACTATATACATAGGATTATTATCAATAGAAAAAAATCAAGGGCTTTGGAAGGGGCACAGACCCGATGGACCCCACCCCCTCTTGTCTGCACCTCTGTAAGAATTCTATGTAAAATTAAGAGCTAAAAATTTGGCTTTAAGGGGACACAGTACGATTGAACTGACAAAACTCAGTAAGAAATAAAATCTAATTTTTTAATCTAAATTATTTTTCTACAAACTCACAAAATCTGAAAGCTCTAAGTATAAAAAACGCAGAGTTATGATAACTTGTACGTTCGTTTTTATTTACATATTCTAATGGCACAAATCAAAACTTTAAACCAACATATCTCAGAAAGATAAAATAACTATAGTTTGTCTTCATTAAAAGTACTAAGCCTTTTTTTCCTAGTGTGTGTCTAATACTTGAAATTTTTTCACTTGTTACAAATAGTACATGGAACAAAAAATGATATGCATTTTTTAATCAATCCAATATTTATTTAAAAAAAATAACTGAAGAAAGAATTTATACACTTTTTAAGGAATTGCCGAGAATTCCTAAAAAGAAGTACCGTAAAATCCGGCGTATAACGCGCACCCCCTATTTTTCGAAGAAACCTGAAGTGTATGTGTGTAATGTTCTTATGTTCTAAAGTCATTTATTCGAGGTATTATCTCAGACTTTTGAAAAAAAGATCTAGTATACTTCCTGAACAGCCCTTTAAATTCATTAGACATGTCATTTATTTTAAATAAACAATATTCCGATCTATATAGAAGTCTAATTTTTTTATGCTTATTTCTTTTTTATTTTCAAGCTATCATTTTTATATCCGGCGTATATCGCACACCCATAAATTTCAATCACATTTTTTGTGCTCAAAGTGCGCGTTATACGCCGGATTTTGCGGTATTTTACGAATACCAATCATGCTATCACAAAACTTATATCAACTGTTGTTATGCATAGTTAAATGTACTTGTAAATCAAATTTTATATATGTACGTCAATTTTTGTAAGAGAAAAGAGATTAGTATTTTAAAATCACTTCATACGTTTCAATTTTTTTGCCTTAAAAAACTAAATTGTTAGTGTTTTATGAAATTTTGAGTACGACATCTGTTTTATCATCATAGGAGCCAACCAAAAATATTCAAAATCATTAAATTAAAAAAAAATTGTGTAAATCCTACCATGTCCCCTTAAATACATAATTAACTTAATTGAAAGGATATTAAAGCCATTATATATTTGTATCAATATCCAATTTGGATTTTTCGAGGAAATATCGTAGAATTTTACTAGCGATCTTTAAATGATAAAAATATACCTCACCAAACAAGTCTGGATTTTTGTTTTTCAATAAATTCCAAAATGCATTCCCTAACTGGGACCGCATCAAGATCCAGCCGGCAAGCGCTGACATTTAACCAAGCTAGACATCAAAATACTTCGCTTTTATTATTATTATTTTCGTTTTTGGCTGGGACATCATAACGACAGGAATCAAAAGTGAAAAATAAACGTTCTTTTCTTTTTTCGAAAGGGTCTTCAATCTTTAAATCCCAATAGCCACAAAAGCCTTCGAAATCGAAAAGAACTTTTTTTATATAAATTTATTTCCCCCTTTTGTCCCAACATATTTTCCAGACCAGTCAGGAATAAAATATTAAAAGGAAAAAAGAAAAAAAAAGATCGCTCGTTAATATTTCCTCCAGGTACATCGTGAAAAGTTCCAAAATGTCCCTTGGGGGCTTGTGGGGTTGAGGGCAGAGAAGAACAGTAGACAAGTGACATAGAAAAAGCTGAGAAAAAAGAAATGAATAACATATATCCATATGGAAAGGACACCAATATCTCCTAAATTTAAAGCCAGCTTTATCCAATACTTTTCCCTCCGTTCTTTCTCTACCATAACCACCCTAAAGGTATCGATTTGGATTTTAATATCAAAGGCAGGAAAAACACGATGCATTATTTGCATTTTGAAAAGAACCATTCTGGGTTCCACTGTGTGCAGGGGGAAGAGTTCTGAGGGGGAGGACGCATTTTTGTATTATTTATTTATTATAACTGGGAATAAGTGATATGCAAGTCGGATGGATGACTTCTTTTTTTTATGGGTACTTTAATTCATGTAACATTTTAAGGGGAAAAATGAGTAAAATTTGATTTTTTGCCTCCTTATGTGATTATGTATGTTATATTCGATCATACTTGTCCCAGTCTGAAAAATCTAAAAAAGCTACTATTTTTATTCACACATACACACAACTCCGTACCTTTTTACAATAAAAAATACTTGCTATTGTCGTGGTTTATTGTTTACAAGGAAATATAGCTACTGAAATATAATTGTTTATTTCAAATTGAAGTAAAGAATTGTGAATGAGTAATAACATAACTGTATAGAAATTGGAAAGATCTAATTTTCTTATTCCATGTGATCCCTTTTCATTGTAACTTAATCTATTTACTCCTTTTCATTAAATGTGGGACATTATAACACATCTGTCATGTTAAAACATAATGTTCCTTTTTTGGAAGCATTCCAGAAAATGTAAAATTTTTCTCCTAAGCTCACAATTCAAATGCTATTTAGCATTGCAATATTAGACGATATTTATAGAATATTAGCGATTTATACCAGAAAAAAATATTTAATCATGTATAAAATGGTGAAAGCATCAAAAGCAAATTATTCTCAAAAGCGAGTGACAATAAACGTCAGACTATTCACAAACTCGGGTGTTTATGGTGACGGATCTCGTAATGTGGAACCCTGGTCAAGTAACGTGGACTACAACTCCAGCTGGTATCCCCTTCTCCTTACTTCCACACCAATGGGAGGACATTTGCGCTTCAATATATTTAACATGCATTGCCCCCCTCTTCCAGGTGGGTCTTCAGTTGGTGCCAGACTTGAACTCATGACACGCCGGCATTGACCACTAGGCCACCGCGGCAACCATTATTCTATAAGAACAGCGCAAATTAGATCTTAACCACTTGTGTACCATGTAAATACTATTGGAGGTGAAATTCCACTGTAACCTCATGTGGATACATGGCTTATTTAGGTGTACAACCAGTGTACTCAGTGCTGGAAACATTATACGGTAGATTATCTTTTATTGGGATTGTATAAAATTACAAAAGTAAAGTTACAAGATGTCTTTTTTTAAATCTCGATATATTTTTCATGTATACATAATAGCTTTTCTACAAAGCGGGTATTTAGTGACACCTGGTCTCATGTCCGAATTTAAACAGAAGAAATGCCAGTCACGAGAGAAGGTGAGATTATAACTATTTGGCTGCCATGTCCTTAGTATTTGTTTGAAAACAGGTTACTAATTAAATTTTGATTTTTGGTTCGCTGCATCAACGCGATTGTGAAGATGACCCTTTGACATGTACACATTTCTCTTCTGGCATTCATTTCTACATTTTTGAATATAGTGCAACGTTAATATTCAATTACTTACTCACTCACACTCTACAGAGTTTTGGAGGTATTCTTAGACATCACATACGTGGTAAACCTTATTAATTGGTATTTCTCTCATTCATTTGCAAATTGAACGCAAACTTATAGTTTACCTTGAATATCAATGTGCGCAAGAGCTTAACTGTTGGACAATTGTGGTCTTTGCACGGGTTTAAAGTTAGGAGAGTCATGTTTCAACTAAGATGTTAGTTCGAAACAAGCAAAATCTGTTAACATCATGCTTAATAATTCAGTTTCGACTTAAATAAATAAAGCTAGTAACATAAAAGAAAAATAAATCAATTCCTACTTAGGTCAAGAAAGAAAAAATTTATTTTAGTTATTTTTTATTAACAGTCACAACTAATATAAATATGTATATACATATGACAGAATCACTAAATTAAGTGAGAAATAGAAAGCGATTTCATCTGAAATTTTCCATTTTAGTTTCTATGCATGGCGTTGGACTATTTTTTGTTTAATTGTTGCTATTTATTAATTAATTAAATTTAATTATTCCAATAAAATGGTATAGTAAAAAAAATCACTCTTAGAAATTAGGCCATCTCAGATGAGACTCAAACCCACGATCTTTTGGATTGGATTTTCAACGTGCTATCGAATGCACTACAGGGACACAATGAACAATTTTACTTTCTATATGTGCTGTTGGACTATTATTTATGTTTGTTACTATTTATTCATTTTAGTTTAATTAAAGAATTACCAATAGAAAAAATGTATTAGCATAAAGTGTCACCCACTACAAATTTTAAAAAATACATTTGACTTTGAATGAAAAGTGTTTTTTTATCAATGACTGAAAATTTGAACAGGATATATATATATATATATATATATATATATATATATATATATATATATATATATATATATATGGAAAATTGAACTAATAGTAGGAAGTGAAAAATACTAATTAGAAAATAATTGGGATAATTTTGTTGAGAATTTAGCATGCTTTGAAATTATAACTGCACTGACTACTTGTATATTAGTAGAATAATCATTGTGTGGCTATGGTAGCCTATTAATTATGGTCACGAACCCATGGCCGGAATGACGTGGTTTCGAGTCCATGTGCCGTTGAAACCCATCTGCTAGAGAGTGTGACGCACATTAAATCTGTCGTGACTCAAAGGCCTTTTATTGATGTGGTATGGTAGTTTGGAGATGCTTTTAACTCAGGTTTTATACTCACCGCTTGACCAGGGTTCAAATTTGCGCGGTTCATCGTTGCCCAGCGTTGTTTTATAGTACGACGTTAATATATCTCTTTTTTTCTCAGAATAATCATTGAATAAAATAACGACAACAAATACAAATTTAATTTAATTTTCACGAGACCTATAGTGGTGTGATATAGATGTAAACCAGTAATAGCCATCATGCAAGACGATCGTTTTGGCGCGATGGCTAAGATACTCGTTTTTGGAACAGAGGGTGCGCAGATCGAATCATCCTTCAGACCTAATAAAATTATTGATTAATTTTATAGATTTTTCTTTACTCTGATTTTGAAGTTTGTATAAACTTAAACGTACCACGAAACAAAGCAAGGAAAAAAAAGAATTTACTGCTGATTTAATAACACTTCTATTAAAGTAACTTAATTTGAATGGTTTGATGAAAGCAAATGGATTTTTATATACATAGCAACACATTATAGATATCTGAATCTTATTTCCAGAAGAAAAAAATCCTGAAAAAACAAATCTAGATCAATTTAAATTACTTCATATATCTTTAAAATCATGCTCAACTTTTAAAGTTTTTATTATAAGAAAAAAGAGCAAATCTTATTTAGCCAACCGAGAGTCTTTCCATTTAAAAAGCGATAGACATTCTCCCTCAAAAAAGTAACGAACAAATTCCATTTCTCAAAAGCGAATCATCATCTTCCATTCTAAAAGGGGAAAAAAGGAAAGAAAATCTATTTCTAGATCAAATCTCACTACAGTGACTACTCTCCAAGAACAAATCCGGTTACATCCAATTCCCGGAGCTCTTCCGGTGAATAATTACTTGTGTCACCGGTTACGCTGTAGAAAGAATTAATAACCATTGCGCATCAGAAAGATATAGAACCTGAACTTTTAAACTTAATTATACCCAGCGACAAAGTAATAATTATATATACCGACGTCCACCATGATCTTCGGATACGGTCACAGTTAGAAAATAAATTGTAGCTCGAAAAGAAAAGTTCTCGTGACAGAAAGCTCTGTTACGAGATCTTCCAGAAACTTTGCATGATTTCTTTGTTTTTGGTTTGGGTTCTTGTACTTTTTTTTATTCGTTGCCTTAAGTCGTTTATCAGTGGACGCCATTTTTGAAGGAAGTAACCAAGTTCTGGTATAGGATAAGTAATGTGCAGTAAGTTTTTTTTTTTGGTGGCAGACTGCATTGCTTAAAATGTTGCTAATGATCATAATAAATTAATTTAGTAATGACGACGCTTCTTCAGTGAATATTATGATTTGTTTTGTCTTTAAAAAAAGACAGCTCTTGCTGCTATTTATATTAAGTGCCTAAGGCGTCGTAATTTATTTGGTATAATCAGTTATAGTCCATACTTGACAGCTTACTATTTCCTACGTCTTGTTTTAATCTTCTATAAACACAGTTAAATGTATAACTGGGTTATATTAATGGATTTTACTGTCCAGCTTAAATTGTATGTTTTCCATTCATAATAACAGAGGTTTATAATCTGGAAATAAATGGAAGAGTATTAAGTTAGAATAATGATTTCTAAGTAATTTTGTTAAAAATAAACCATTTTTTCCTGCAAACATTAAAATGTACAGAATCAGCTTATGCTTGTCTCATTCGTAAGTTTTTATTTTATGCAATATGTATGATAAACATTTGAATAAATTAAATTTCATAAATAAGTAATAGAATATGATAGAGATTTATGACCATTTATTTTATATTTAAAAACAATAAAAATATTTGGAAATGCTTTTTTTGGAGCTGGGCTAAATTATGAAAATTCGTATATTTATGAAATATAAGTATTAATGTAAACACATATTATAGCTACATAAATTTGAAAAAATATTTTCCATAATGGTGAAATACATAAGTAGTAATATGATCTTTTAAAAATTGATTGTAATTGGTTTCTTTTTTCTATTGTAAATCCTTTAGAACTTTAAAAAAAACTATTTTAAGATAAGTTTTAAATAATTATAAATCTGGAAAAAACGTACGGAAATAATCTATCATCGCAATATGTCACCGAAGATATCTATGATAACATGGCCTATTCTTTTCACCCAAAAACTTTGTTTTATAATTTTAGCTGAGGTTCAGATTAAAAATATTAAAGAAATCAGCAGCGTTTTTAGACAATATGTCTGAAGAACGATCCATGAATCTTTATGACGTTCATGACAGCTTGATTAGAAACAGATATGCGAAACAAAAGTGTTTTATTTTTATTAGTAAATAACAAGATAATACAGTTTTTCGAAATATTTGTAATTGATACGGTAAAATTAACTACGCCACGTTTGTCTTCAAGAGAACGTTTGCCACCAAGAATACATTACATCACATTATATTAATAACGACATTCCTGCCCATATGTTAATATGAAAAAAATGTTATAAAAATTAATATTATACCAAACGTATATGTGTTATTTTATAGTTTATATAAAATTTTATGAAAGCGTCATCATTTATTAAGCGAGAGTATTTGTATACATGGTGAATGCCGTGTAAAATATCTTAGAGGGGGAGGTTGAGATCAACCTGAGGAACCATAATTACTTCAAAAAGCATGGGTGGAAACGTAACCCTAACGAGATAAAGAGTTACTACAACAGTAGGGCCACAACACAGAATGCAGTTGAAAATGCTTTATTGCACACAAAAAATAGGATAATTAATAAAATGAAAAGCTTCACAGCAGGTGTCAAAATTGTGGCCTTTAACATTTATGCATGCAGGCCCACTTAAGGCCCACATATGCGTTTTGTGCATATTGAACCACCTTAATGTGAAAAGTTTCTTCCTCACAGAACAGTACAAAGTTGGCAAAGTGCATGTCTGCCGCACTTTGGTCAACAAACCACTGTGCAAACGCGACACGTAATGGGTATTTCCCTGGCTGTAATATCTGTGGTCTCTGTACATGAAACGGATGTAAGACTTCACTCTGAAGTACACGAGAGACAGTTGCTCGAGATCCTCCGGTTGCAACGGCAAGTGCTTGTACACTGGTACCGGTATTTTGATCCACAGCATGTAACTCATCTTCAAATACTGGTGTTCTTGCTGTTCGCGGCCACCCAATACCTTCAATCGTGACTCTGAAAGATCCATGTACCGCCAGTTCTGATGCACCTGAGCGGATGTATGATGATTCGGTTGCCGCCACGTTGGATATCTTTCCCCATACAACCGAGCTGCAAAATGTCCATTTCCGTTGTCTGTAGATGAAATGAATATTCTCAAGTTCTGCGTTCGTATAAAGATTCATGTTCATCGCACGCTAGCAGTGTCTAAAAGGAGGAAACCACACTTGCAAACCTTGCTGGCTCACGTACAGCGCGTACACGTACACCAACCACTTTCCATAAATGCTTTCCTATGTAATTATGGCTCTTCACGCGTGCGATGTTACATATTTCCCCTACAAGTTTGTACTCGGCATTCGGGGACACCCAGTATATGAGTACACACAAACAACACATAAATACGCCTACATTTTGAAAATACATTGTTGGCCATTAAAACTGCAACAAAATAAAGGGGATTTGACAAACAAATTCTAATCAAAAGTAGAAGATAAAGGGAATATTAAAACGATTAGCATTTAAAAGTTCAATCAAACGACAATGCAGAAGGAAACAAACCTTGTATAACTCGGAAGTTGCGTAGCGGGTTTCTCATTCGAATAACGGATATGAATTATGGTTCTCCCTGAAAATATCATGTTTTACCTCATATAAAGAGAAACGACTACCGTGTCGTGTTGTAATTCATAGCCTTAGGATCATGACCTATTGTGAGCTCGGTTTATCATCTTACGGTATTGGCGGCTCGGAATCCAACGATTATTAGGCGAATCTGGGTTTAGGAAGGTCATGTTGAACTTTATTCGGGATTTCAACATTCTTTCACCACTAACACTGGAAAAGATAGAAATGTTCTCAGATGAAACTTGCAGGATCGTACAGTCACATCACAGAATCGGAATCATAAAGCTGTCTGTACAGTCCACCCAGATGCAGGGTCTAAATCTAGAATGAAGGTATGTATAGCCATTGGTTATACGAAAGGCGAATTCTCTTTGCTAGTGATTAAAGGATTTTTTAAAGTTGTACGATGAAACAATATATGAGCCATTGGCAACGGATCTCGTAAATCCGAATCATCTTCAAGTATTCTGAATCACAATCAGAACCACATTTAAGAGATTCTTAATCAAAATCTGAACCATGTTCAAACAATTTTGATGGAAAATCTGAACCACGTTCAAGTAATTCTGAATCACAATCTGAACCACGTTCAAGTAATTCTGAATCACAATCTGAACCACGTTCAAGCAATTCTGATGGAAAATCTGAACCACGTTCAAGTAATTCGGAATTACAATCAGAACCACGTTCAAGTGATTCTGAATCACAATCAGAAACACGTTCAAGTGATTCCGAATCAAAATCTTAGCCACGTTTAAGTGATTCTGAATCACAATCTGAACCACGTTCAGGAAGACGTCTGAGCTGGCACCCCCTTACCTAACAGCTAAATCATGCCAACAGGAGGACTTTGAGTCACGACAGATTTAGTGCCCTCTTCATGGCGGGTCTTAAGTGGCACAAGGGTTCGAAGTCATGACCCCCAGCCCTGAGCTCGTGACCATAAATACTAGGTGAACGCGGTCACACGAACACCTTTTGCTTGCGTTGTCGTTAATCTGGGTAGTCAGCATTGCATTTTTGCTTCTTGAAAAAAATATTGCAAAAAAGCGAATTGTACATCTTTTTCTTTAAAAAAATGTCATACAGGACATTAATTATATATATAAAAAATGTTTGGAAAAGAAAGAATAATAAGATTAATACTGTATAACAATTATATCTATTTTTTGTTAAGGAAATAAGTTCTATTTAGTATGTGAAAAAGTGATCGTACCCCTCATAAGGTAGTAAAATGAAAATAAGTGAAAATAAATAAATAAGTAACTTTATCTCATATATATAGCAAGGGGAAACTATCTTGAATATATATTCCCAAAATTCACTAGCGCATATCATTCATTTGTAAAAGAATCCATTACTGTTTCTTTTTATAACAGTATGTAAAGCGCACGGAACCGTGTGTCTTAAAATATTGTTTTAATAAACAAAAACAGTTTATTATCCAAATGGTTTTGCAGATACTTATATTTTCGCTTCGGTAAGTCACGTTACATGACGTGACGGAGAAGAGCGCTGTGCATTTATCATCTAAAGCACTGAATTCGGTGAAGCCTGCAGCCTCATTACTTATTAATTATTTCCAGTGTATAATCATCTTCGGATACTTTGTGCATCAGTTTTTCGGAATCACTTTAATAAGCAACAGATTATTATTGAATTCGGTCACGAAAAATTACAGAATGCTATTATTTAACGAAATGAGGCCGGTGAAGTTTCTCTCAGTGTAGTTACTCTTCATTCATCGAACGATGTAGTAACCATTACAATGGAATGGTATATTTAGCTGTGGAATACCTTTATTAAACGATTTATTGAGGTACCCAGTAGGCATTTTCATATTGTGTTTTACGTAGGCTTAGTACCACATACTCGGTGCGTTAACATAATATTTGATTTCTGTTCTTAAAAATAATTATATTAAGTTTTCCTGTGCTGTTCTCCTTCTAACTTCTCATTAACCCTTTTATGGGCCTTAAGGAGATTATTTCTCATTTACATATGATCTTACAAAATACACCTGCGGGAAGATCAAAACCAATTATAATATATTGACCTTGCTACTATGAAGATCGGAAGACCAATTCCCATACTAATCTTTTATTTTCTTATTGACCTTGCCATCATAATTAGTTTCATACTGTGGCCAGAGAACAAAAACAATAGAAGTTTAGACTAGTTGACATTCCGTATAGCATTAACATGTTAGTTAATAGACGGATATTTCTCAAGAAAAAAACGTCCTGCTAGCTTTCAATCAAAGAATTGTGCAGCTCCGGATGATGTGCGCTTAGCCAGTGTAAGAAATCATATTCCATAGATGGTTTCCAACTATAGACGATGTAGGAAATGTAGCAGAACGGGACAAGAAGAGAGGACCGGCTAACATGTGTGGAATGTGTTGTCACTTGTGCATTGCAATATGCTTCTCATCTTTTCACGATAAATAATCCCCATGAAATTTAATTTTCTTTATGACGGGGATTGGTTCCTTGGGAAGTATTATTCCTACCTATAAAATTTAAATGTAAGCATAAAATTCGACAAAATAAATTATATTTCCTTAAATGGTATTGTTTAATTATTAATAAAACATAAAACGGCTGCGGGCAATTCAAAAGATAAATAAATGGTCCATGAAAGGTATAAGCCAGTGTTTCACAAACTGTGGGACGCATCCTCCTAGGGGGGGCGAGCGTATCGGCAAGTCGAAAATAAAAGATTATTTATAAAATTTTCTATTTACTAAAAGGGAACAAAATGTATAATGGCATAATAAAAAAATACACATTTATTCTGATATAGTACACTTATAAATGTATCAGTACGGCGCAATATATTTGATTCTAAGTAGCAATACTAAGTTAAGAGGAAGTTTAATAATTAATAGTGATTTTTCAATGGGCTTATCATACACAAAATTTAATACTTTGTACGGTTTAAAGGTAAGGTCGTATTGCAGCTTTGCGTCAAAGTATTATACATTATTACTACAATCAACACATTGTTATTGTATGTGGAAGGAGGGCACGATGGAAATTCTGATTGAAAATTGGATCACGAATATAGAAAGTTTGGGAAGCACTGGTATAAGCAGAAACGCACTGAAGAAGAGACGTCTTAAGGCTTCTTCAGGCCCTGGGCTTCTACTCAAAAGTAGGCCCTACACTCCTACACAAATGCAGAAGTTGACAGTGAATAGCATACGTTCTCAAATACCCGTATAAACGATAACGCGGAACAAAAAATTGTGCATTACTTAAAATTGCACAAAATGGCTTGACCAACTTCCGCCTTTTCACTGAAGGAGTAATGATGGATTATGGTGTTAAGCATAGGCCTCTACGTGAACGATGGTCATCACATGTAGCCAATTGACATATCGTCTGAAATTTCCGTTTTTCCGGAGAATACAACCGGAAATAACATTCAATTTTTAAGGTATCCGACTACGTTCGGAACCGTTACTTAGCGAAACCGTATAAACGAATAATATTTATGATATTTAGTGTCATTTAGATTAAAAATTCTATATAAAAGTATTTTAAGACTTGTATTATATACAATAAAAAATTATTTAAGTTCAATATTTTGACAAAAATTAACATAGAATGACCCATTTTCAAAATATTCTCCTTTTGTGAAAAATGCTTCTATTACAATAATATTTTGTCTGTATATCAGTGTTTCTCAAAGTGTGAGGCGCGCCTCCCTGGGGGGCGCGACAACCCTACAAGGGGGGCCCGAGCATATCAAAAATTTAAAGATTGTTTTGAAAAAAATATTCGGAAAGAAGTGAAACAAAATACTTTTTCCATAATAAAAAAAAATGCTCAACACTGATATAATTTATGTATATCATCTGGCGTTTTTCTTTTTTAACATAAAATATTACTCGTTAAAAGAAAAAAAAACGAAACAGAGACTGAGAAAAATTCTAAGAAGATAAACATTTCATTACTGTAATTATTATTGAAATACTGTACATTAGTAGGAAGACATGAAGGAAGATTAGATTAGAAAAGGAAATTATAAGGAAGACATGATTCACTTTTCAGCCAGGCAGCATAATACATTTGCAGATCATTTGATTCAACTTCAAACTTACTGGTATGGTTTCTACATTAGTTCCATCCCATCTTTTATGTATTTGTTTTTCTCTCAGGGAAATTGTAAATAATGAAGAGTTCTACGATATTTGGAAAAGCATTGATTGATTTGAAAGATTATTTGGCTAAAATTTATTTTTAAGAGTAATCTCAAACATATAAAGCATTGTGAAAAACGTCATAATGCTATTTAGAACATCTGTATTTTTTTCTGAATACACTTTCACCCCGGGAGCGGTGGTACGGGGCATCTGTGATCTCTATTGAAAGAAGTTGAAACTGATCAAGTAAAATAATGCATATTATTCATGATTGAGAAACACGATGAACATGAAACGAAAGGAAAATTTTCAAATGCTTCATAAAGAACTCCATCAACTGAAATATGAAGCCATAAGTGTACCACAAGGCTCAGTTCGCGTCGTCAAAGAGACACAGGAAAAAGTTCAACTTGATATTTGTTGATCACCAAAGGTGTCTCGAGTTCGAGCCCAGTACCACTAAAGACCAGTTGTGTAAGGGGGAGGTGCACATTAAATCTGTCAAGAGCTCAAACGTTTTCTTGTCGGAGTGGTGTGGTAGTTAAACGAGGCCAGCTCAAGTATCGTCCTCGTCAACCATTGTTCAAAATTACGAGGTCCGTCTCTAAAAGCCCTCGTGTAGCTGAACAGTGCGACGTTAATATTCACTCACTCGATCATGAAAGCTCATTAAAACTACAATTACTTGAACAAAATATGACAGCTTTGCCAGCAAATAACATTTCTGTAATGTTAGTGAAAAGAGAGAGAGGGTCTCTGATTTGCGTCCTTTATTAAGGTCTTGCACTTTTGAATCATTTTAGTTCAGTTTTATTGGGTTTTTTCTCAAATCATCAAAGAAAAATTGAACATTCCTTGAAAGCCGGTAAGTATACTTTCGCTTAATTAAATTATTCACTGGAATTCCGATTTGTATCGTGTAGAGTAAAAATAATTATAAACAAATGATTGGGATGACTGAGTCCCCCCGCACTACCATTAGCGTTACTATCGAGGGTGCGCCTGCTCCCGGGTTAAAACATTTTGAAGTCTTCTCGCTTTGAATATTAAAAAGTAACACAATTATTATTCTTCATCGGAATTTTATATTCTGTTTCATTATTTAACATTAATTCTAAATGCTAATTATGTGAGGTTTAAAATTACAGTTCTTTTAAACAGTTATTTTCAATTATAGTATTTATCTAAAAAAATCATTTTACATTTTTGTATACAATGTCGTGTGCACGCAGTTTTACTCTCCTTACAATTCAGCTATTATATCAATAATAATGCTTTATTTTTGAAAAAATTGAACTCGTGCGAAGCGCTGGTGATCCAGCCAGTATATGTTTAATAGATCAGTACTGAAGGAGGTATTTTATAAATAATTTCTTAATACTAAATTAAGAACAAATTTCATAATTATTAGGGACTTTCATGGGCTTGTCTTGTAGGGCACAGTTTTCCAAAGGAAGGTTTAATATCAGAAATTGACATTCTGAGTTATTTTTCTATATTTAACTGAGATCTATAATTTGTCTTCAAAGCAGCCACCGCAGAAAATACGGTTTAACAAAGGTAGGATGTTTAAAATGGTAATAGTATACGAAGTGCGTTTGTTTTCATTACAGATAATTCATCATCCACCTCTACCCAAAATTCAAAGAGCGATTTATTTCAAAATTGCCTTTTAATTTTTCACTGGATGTGAAATGTATGAAGATTTCTTCTTCGGAAGTTGGGAGCCCTTCTGTAGTATCTTGAAATAGATCTCCAAAATTTAAGTATTTTTGAGAATATTCCCTTGATTTAATTTTCGGAACCATGCGCCGTCTGTGTACTTGTTGATCCTTTATTATCGTGGAATGTTTGCTTACGACTTAAAAATGTATGTATGATTTTGTTTTAATCTACTGCCGAAAATACTTAATTACATTGAATTCCAATTAACGTGTAAATTTTAAAAAAAATGTACATTCACACGCTAGATTCGGTAGCTATAGAAGTATCGTGTCGACCAAAACTGACTGGAATTGTACGAGGTTTTACATGTTTTGCGCAGACGTCCGATAGGTTGCCCGGACTAACGCAAACGTACCCTATAATGCCAAATGTGATGGATATGATAGAGAACAACATAGACTAGACTATTTTTCTAATGACATTTGTACTTTGAGAAATGGATGCTGAAGGAAATATATCTTTAATTAAATATATCATTTTGCGATCTGTTCCAATTAAAAATTAGAGAAAAAAAATAACATAATATATATAAGTAATATATATATTTTAAGTAATTTTCTTAAAATATATATAAATTACTTAAAAATAACATATACAAAATTTAATACTTATTCAGTTTATAATTGAGATCGTATTGTAGCTTTAGCGTAAAAGTGTATTTTTATTGCAGTAAATACATTATTGTTGTACATGGGGGGCGCGACAAAAATTATGATTTAAAATTGGGTCGCCAGTATTGAAAGTTTGAGAAACACTGCTGTATATAGCTCAGAGCTCTGTACAGAGGCTCAACTAGAATGTTTGAAATATATAACTTAGAAGTGGGTTTATATTGATGTGTTTTACGACAACAGAGGGGAGTAATTTTAAGAGGAAAAAACGCTGATAATTATTTAAATGGGTTGTAACTCTGAAAACAGTGAGAATTTTTCAAAACTCATAGTGGAGCCTCTGTACAGAGGTCTGAGTTATATACAGACAAAATATAATTATAATAGAAGCATTTTCACAAAAGGAGAACATTTGGAAAAAAAGGTTATTCTAAGTTAAATTTTATGCCGTAATATTGTATTTAAATAATTTTTTTTGTCAAAATGTTCTTAAAACAATTTTATACATGTATTCTAATCTAAGTGCCACTAAATATCATGAAAAGTATCCATTTATGCGCGTTTTTAAGTCATGGTTCCGAACGTAGTCGGATACCTTAAAATTATGCAAATTATGACATTTTTAAGGGTAGTCGAAAACAAGACAAACCATTGCGACCTAAGTCCTAGGCACGGGTACAGTTGGCACATACTTTAAGACGTTCGTGAATTTAAGATTATTTTTGTCAAATGTATGGCAATTACGTGGTCCGTCGCCAAAAGGCCTCGTGTAGCTGAACAGTGCGACGTTAATATTTAATCAATCAATCAATCAGTCAAATGTATGGCAGCCCGAACTACAAGCGGGAGCTTATTTTAGAACAGAGAAGAATGTTTTATATTTCATGAAAATTTGCAGCTTTGTAATTTATGCATCTGTTTATAACATAATTTTCTTTTGAAATTTCAAATTATTCCATAGATAATTAATGTTTCGTTTTAACACTCTAAGGCAGTGATCTGCAACCCCCGGTCCACGGACCGGTATTGGTCCGTGAAAATGGTGTCGGGCCTCCTAAAGAACATTAAACTATTGCTATTTTATTAAAAGGGGGCATTTCTCACGGATTTGTGCAACTTTCCTCGTAAATCACTTTTATTCATTGTTAGTGTAACTATATTCTATTCTGAAGGCATATTAAAATGCAACTAACTTAAAATTGTTTAGTTAAAACAATCTAAAATATTAACAAATAACGTGTCCCACCCTCCGCGGGTCGCGGTAAAATTATCAAACGTTGACCGGTCTGCAGTGATAAAACGGTTGCCGAGCACTACTCTAAGGGATATTCCATTTTGCTTTCCGATATAAAGGAAATCGTGCCAAGCATATTTTATACCCGAAAAAATGGGTCAAATCGGATAAAATTAACTGCATGATAAAATATATCTTGCACTGTGCAAGGTAGTTGAGTCAGAATATATTATTGTAGAATTAATCTTTTATATAAAGATATTTCTGGTTCGGACACGGTTCGTTAAAATTTAGTGAAACATCTTTAATTAACACTCTTTTGTGAGTCTCAATTGTATGTAACAGAATCTTTGAGCTCAATTTATCCATTTTAAAAAGTCAGATTAATTTGAAATTTTGCTCACTTGTCCAGTACCGATGACAATACAATAAATTAATAATTTTTGTTCTATTTCCCTTATCAGGATCATCCAGACTAATGGTTTCCAATTTTCAGATCTCATCCCGCATCTGGCGATTAATTCCAGATACCATTTCCAGATTTGGCGAATAAAAGATTAAGTTACAACTTAGTTCGATTAACTATAAAAAGGTGAACTTAAGTTTTTTTAAACTGTAATTTATTTTTGCTATTGTTTTTGTTGTGAAATTATTTCCGCAATTTTTGGATAGCACATTTATTTAACACAAACGATTATGGATACTGCACACAGCTAAAACGTCTGACCAAAGCACATAGCAACATATCAGCTTGTGGACCCCGTAGAAGGAATACGTAGGAAAGAAGCGAGAAACTCGCGTGTGGGTGGATCTGACAGTTATCTATCCGCCAGAAAAAATAGTTCGTGTTTGCTTCAACTAACATTTACAATTCTCAGATTTCTTGTCGGAAGCAGAACTGAAATGCCTGTTTGCTCAGAATGCTCTGATGATTTTCCAGTTCATGAAAATCACGAAATTCCATATTCTTAGAATGTTCGTCATTTATTTAAAAGTGAAGTTCCTCATGGCATTCGCGAATATGTCCTGATTGATCATTTGTCTAATGAAAACTGATAACTTTCAAATGTATAAAGAATTCATGATTGTGATTAAGTATCTCCTATATGCAAATGTCTTCCAAAGCACATCTACTTAGCTCATTTCTAGAAACATTATGGAAACATACAGTTTTTGACAACTTGAATTTAAATAATAGTATATATGTATTTTAACCGCTAAGAAACGGATTTGTCTAGAGTTTGAGTTTTATTTCTAATCAAAATTGCCTTATATTGCATCCAATGCATCATTTTGAAATATTAGGAAATACAAAAAACACTCTCTTGTTTAAAGTTTAAGTTTTTTGACTTCAATTTAGCATACAGTGAAATGTATGTTCAAAGATCTTAAGACTACACAGTACCCTAAAAATTTCATAATTTCCAATTTTTTTGCATTTTCTTGTGGCCCATATCATTATGCAACCCGTCACCAAATTTCAGATCTGATAACAAATAACTTTTTCAGATATTTGAAGTTCTCTGAGCTTAGATTTCGGTTTCATTTTAAAGCATTTTTCCACTCTTAAATTGAATTAATTAAAAATATTTTTGTGCACAATCAACTCTTTTAGTGTGATATGTTTATTAATTCCAATTTCCATTAGTAAAATAATTTCTGCTTGGTTATGTTTTGAATTTTTGAATTCTCATAATTAATTAGTTAAAATTGATTCCAAGACAATTTTTACTTTAAAAAATAGTTTATATTATTTAGAAGCCTTATCTTTAATTTTTCCTTTTGAGAAAATGCCATGGTCAAAACATTCTCAGTTTGCTATGAGAAACTATATTTCGAACAAATGGCATACTATTGAAAATGAAGTATAAAATAAGTCTCTTCAGCTGATACTGCAATTAGACACAAATGCTATCAACCATCAAAAATGCTACCAATGTTATATAAAGATATTTCTTGAATTAATAAAGAAATATTTTGCGTAATATTTAAATAAAATAGTGTTCTAGTGTAGAACATGCTTTGGAAAATATATTAAAAATAGATCTTTACGGGCATTATAAGTTTTTGTTTTATGTCTTTACAAACTTTAAATGCGTTTTTCGGACTTTCAATTTTGAAGGTATAAGTGTTTTATCATCTCTAAGGCTTTTTTTCTGTTAAACAATGGCTGATCAAACTGACTTTTTGCTTTCACAATCATCTTAATAATGTAACCTGAACATAAAATATAAATTTATTTTATTGTTACTACCTCTAAAATACATTTTGAAAAGCAGTACCGTGTCGCCTAAAGTGGATTAACTGTCTCCTTTACTGCCATGCTAGATACTGATATGAGAAAAAAAAATTTATTTCGACCTTTCCTCGTTTGGTGTTTTGTGCAGCAATTTTGGTGAAAAAAATATCGTT